>CM057459.1:1325745000-1326995000 GCA_016271365.2 Neoceratodus forsteri | reverse complement strand
CTAGCCAAGCAGGCAGGGGTAGTAGCCCTTGGGATAGCACCACCTATGGGTTACATAAATAAATAAGTACAGAACTTTTAGACATGTAGTGTGTTAAATGTGAAAAACATTTCAAGATAGCATCTACAAGTTTTCTGTGAGGGTGTTGTTAACCAGATGAATGACCAAGTATAAACTTGGAAGCAAGAGGGGAAAGACCCTCCCCCACATCTCGAGTAACCAGTTTACCTCTCCAGGTTCAGTTTGGGCACTAGTGCAATTTTCATTCAGTGCATTTGGCCAGTGCCTGATGGAAATAGTTACCCATATGTGGGTTGGATTTTCTGTGAGCCTTGATGTGCTCTTTCGTGGTCATGTGTGCCACTAGTATTCCTCATGAAATATGGGAAAGTCTCCTAGTACTGGCCACGTGTGCCTAGTCAAGAGGAAATGTACCAGTTCTGGCCATATGTGCACCAATCTCCATTTCAGAACCAGAGAGTTTGCTGTGTAATTCAGAACCAGAGAGTTCACTGTGTAATTCAGAACCAGAGAGTTCACTGTGTAATTCAGAACCAGAGAGTTCGCTGTGTAATTCAGAACCAGAGAGTTCCCTGTGTAATTCAGAACCAGAGAGTTCACTGTGTGTGTTCAATATGCCTATGCTAAATGGGAATTGAGGAATTTCTGCACCTCAGTAATCTGCAATACCAGTATGAGTAGCCCTGTGGGGTCCATCTTCACTTTGTGATTATTCCTACTTTGTTATGTGAATAAAAGGGACACTCTAGAATCCCAATCTGGTTTGGACAGTACTGTTTTTGTTTCCATTGTGTCTGGATTTACTTGGGTGCCCCTGTCAAGAAGTGCAAACCTAGCATAATTGTGAGCAAACGTTTTCTCCCAGGGATCTAGGTTGATGGCCATGGTAAATGGTTCCACCAGGTGTGTGCCAGGTAGCTGCCACACTTGGTTTGCCTGTCTGTATATGGCTCAGAAGTAGATGTACTGTAAACTGTTATGTAAACCCTTGCCCCTCTCTTTGACACCATGTGGTGAGAGGAGCAGCCCTGCTAGTTAAACAAGCGGGACTGGTGGGGAGGGGTTACAAATGTGTTTCATATTAATGCACAGCAGCCATGTTGGCTATGACTAGAGGGTTTTTTCTTGTGTGTGTGTTGATCTGAAGCTGGTTAGACCTTTGCCTATGTTACTGTGTTTTCCCACCTTTTCTCTTTGTTCATGAAATATTATTGCCTACTTTCTTCATCCTGTTTTTTCCATCAGTCTTTCCCCACATTCAAGATATGGAATGTTTACCATGGAATGTTTCCCATGGAATTCAGGGATTCAAAATTCTGCTCATTCCACTGGCATAATGCTACTCTCCCAGCATACTGTACACACAGACAACAAAGGCCTCTTCTAGAGCCACAGACTCAATTATCTCACTGTCAGGTAAAGCAGAAGAGATTTCCCCTGATGAGCAAGTAAAGATAGAAGGGGGATTTTTCATTGTCAGCAAAGAAACAGTTGTAATGAAAACTATAAACAATACTTAATGTTTCTAATTTGTTTATGTGTGTAAGTAATGTGTGATGATCAGGGAAACAACATTTAATTAATTTGTTTTATTTTTATTCAAGACCGTTTTATTCTTAGGGCCCAGTTGAAGGCTTTTTACAGTGTAAAGGTAGCAGCCACATTTGTGATGGAAGATCAATTCTGGTTGTAGGGGAGACTGATGGAAGATAGTTCTGGTTGTAGGAGGACCGATTTGTGATGTGGTTTAGGACCAGGATTACTATGCATTATGCTCTAATATTGAACTGTCACCTGACTGGTTTTAACCAATTAAAGTTCTTTGATTTTTAGACCCATTTTATAAGTGTAGATAACTTTGTCATCTACATATTAACTACAAATTTGGGCACTCACCACCACTTATTAAGGGCACCACACAGCACTTAGAACTTTGCTTCGTTGTCTGTTTATTAACAAAGACAATCCATCATAAATGTAGACAGATCCCCCTGCTTTCACCCACCCAGGGGTGCCTGTCTACATTTATGATGGATTGTCTTTGGCAATAAACAAGACAACAAAGCAAAGTTCTAAGTGCTGTGTCACGTCCTTAATAAGTGGTGGTGAGCTCCCAAATTTGCAGTTCACATGCTTATGAGTTTTTCATGAACACCACTTCCCCACGCACATTCCTTTTATTTTACTAACTGTGTCATCTACACACATGTCAGTATGTGAGTTGGCACAAGATGAAGGAAAGTCATTGAGGAAGATGGAGAAGAGTAGGGGCTCAGGATAGAGCTCTGTAGGACCCCTGCCTGGATGTGATGAGGGGATGACAGGGTGCTACCTACCTGTACTGACTATAGATGGCCCATGAGATAAGACAGTAGATGAGAGGCCAGCCAGACTCAGCTTTTTCAGAAGGAGAAAGTGCAACATCAAGTCAAAAGCCTTAGCTAGATCTATAAAGATGGCTGCCATGATGTGTCCCTGATCCATCCTGGAGAGGACATAATCAGTAACACACAGCAGAGAGGAGATGGTGGAGTGATCTCTCCTGAAACCAGACTGACATGGGGAGAAGAAATCAGAGAGTCTATGGTAGACAAGTTTCTCTTGCAACTTGGCAAGAGAGGGGAGGAGGGAATTGATTGGCAGTTACTAAAGGAGGAAGGGTCCACCTGCCCCCATGTAGTGGTATAACTCTGGCCAGCTTCCAGGACTGTGGGACCACACTGAGGGAGAAGGAGAGGTTGAAAATGTGAGTCAAGGGTAGGGGCAATGGCAGGGGCAGAGATGTCCAGAAATCTAGGATCACGTCCATCTGGACTAGACTTATACTGTACAAACTGAGGAAGTAAAGGGCAGTCAGGCTTTCTTGGGTGGTAATGGTGGAGAAGTGAACACCCTGGGAGCGGCAGGAATAAGAAGCAAGGTAAGGAGGAGTAGCAGGAGGCAGGGGAGAGGAAGGGAGAGCACAAGTGTTGACGAACTCTTTAATGTACAGTATGTAGCTACATAGGAGGTGTCAAATACTGGTGAACCATTAATCAGAAGAACAGAAGGGCCAGAGTGGGTGGGGAGGTCAAAAAGGGAATTAATTATGCTCCAGAACTTGGAAGGGTTGTTAAGGTTATTCTGGAGGTTGGTCTTGAGATATAACAATTTTGCAGCCTGGACAGCCTTTTTACAGGAATTCCTAATAGACCTATACCCAAGAAGATTTATAGCATGACCAGGCAAGGTCACAGGACTTGCACTGATGAATATTATTTCAGGGGTAATCCAGGGTGATGATGGGATTTTACCCTGGATTTTTTGAGCAGAGCTTGCTTGTCTCAGATTGACTAGAATTTAGAGTGAGCCAAGGAGAGGGCAATGTCAATGTCAGATGCAGTATAGAAGGCTGGCCTATTTGAAGCAGCAAAGTCACACAAAAGGGTCTGCGTGCTAAGTGACCAGAGTGACCTGCACCAGATGTAATTTGGAGAGGAGGGAGGGCATCTGAGCTTCCTGATGCAGAACAGCATGCAGTGCCTGCTGAAGGCTTCAAACAATCTACCAGTTGCAACAACACAATGGGAATGGGAAGAGGGAGCCCAGTCCAAAGGGCATGGTTTTGCAATTGCAGGTTGAGCCAAGCAGAATCAGAGATAATCTGCATAAAAAAATTTAAAGAAAAAATAACTTTTTGAAGGGATACCTACCATCAGTTGGTGATGGCCCTATCTTGAAATGGAACAAAGGTGGCCCACAGAGAGGAAGCGGAGAAGGATAAGTATTGCTTCCTTGATAAGAAGAGAACAGGATAAGAGGAGACCTATGAAGACATGGGAAAATAATGTAGACCTCACTGAAGTGATCACTGTGGGTGCCTGATTACAGGAACAGTATATACATTGTCCACTCCAAGTCTTACTATATACAGTATGTCCCCTGTGAAGAAAAAATTCATTCAGCATGACTTTGCCACTGTTGTGGCTGCATGATAGATCCATTGTATAATCCCACTACTTCCATACCCATCACATGTGAAGAAAACATTTAGCCTGATTTTGTGACCATTGTGGCTGCACTATCGATCCATTGTCCAATCCCACTCTTTCTTATACCTGTTACCTGTGAAGAAAAAAGAGAAATGATTTAGCCTGACTTGACATGGTCACTCTGTCACTGTTTACCTGTGAAAGGAAAAAGTGAACATTAAAACTTAATAACACCAAAGAAACTATTGCCATGATGCTTACCACCAAATTAGTGATGGCCATGCTGTGTACTAGCACAGTGCTGCCACAGAGAGGCATGATGGAGGAAGAGGCAACTTTAGTCTGTGGCTTGTGGCATGCTATCTAAAGTGAGATGCGGACAAATGGAAAAAATAAACAAATTTTAATGTCTTCTAAGCATGGTGGAAACCCCTCTTGTATGATAGTGGACTCACAGACAAGAGTGAGGATAAGCAGTGTGAAAAACAATGAAAGTAACTTACCATCACAGCAGACAATGTTGGCATTTGCTGAATATCAGGTCTTGCTGTCTTGATGAGCTGGCTGACTGGAAGCTCAGTTTGAGGTCTGGCTTGCTGGCTGGTGGGCTGGTTGGCTGGATTGTGATTTGCCTTGCAATGGCATTTACGCTGGCTTAAGAATCCTTGTTCTTCAGTCTTGAATGACTGCATGCGGCTAAGGCAGTGGTGGGCCATGTTGTTGGTGGATGTGGAAGACACAAGCAGGACAGAGGAGGATAAGGAGGTGGTGTCTTGATTGCTGGTCGAGCATGATCTGCATGGCTGGCAACAATGGCTTTTATGCTGGCTTTAGAGTCCTTGTTTTTCCGTCTTGAATGTGTGCATATGGCAGAGGCAGTGATGGGCCTTGTTGTTGGTGGATGTGGAGGACACAAGAAGGACAGAGGAGGAGAAGAAGTTAGTATCTTCACTGCTGGTAGATGTATGGTCTGCATGGCTGTCAATGGCATTTATGTTGCAGAGCTAACAGTCCATGTTTTTCAGTCTAGATGCATACAGTTGCAGTGGTGGTGGCCAATGTTATTGCTGACAAAGTTTGCATCTCCTGATTAGTCTTCAAAAATTCTTTACTTTGTCTGTGGGCATGACATAAGAGAGGGCAGATGGAGTTAATTAGATGGATGTATAGAACAGCAGCACAAATATTCTCAGGTCAACAAAACTGAATCATAAAGAAAAAGATTCAACTAATAAGGAGGAAAGGAGGGATCTAACATTTTTAGCTTATGCTTCAATCATCCTCATCAGGGAAGCAGCCCTCACAGCACTTTCCAGACTGGAGTTGTCCCCATATGGGAATTCTTTCTCCATTACTGTTTCATCTACCTCAGTGGAAGGCAATTTGTCAATGCTGATACCACCAGGCTGATCTGTTTCTTCTTCATCACCACTGCCAGAGTCATGTGGTATGAATGCTAACGTGATATGTTACGTGAAAAGTGTCCTGCATTCATTTTAATAAATATTAGCATGCCAACATTTCCTGGGGACAGATTTGTATGCCTGTGACACACAGTGGTCCATGATGAACTGAATGCCCACACCACACTGACACTGGAGGGTGGACAGCTCAGATACTTGACCGCTATGGAGGTCAGTGCTGCCCAGTCAGCAACCTTGCTACTCCAGTACAGTAGTGGCTCTTCCAGTATGTTAATGTGCCTGGTGTCTGCCAAATATGTATCCACCATGCGTTGTGCTGCACGCGCTCCTGCCGACTCATCAGCCTCCTCCCCCTTTTCCTCCACATCTGCAGTTCCCACCTGGTACAAAGCATCCCGAAGTGGATTTATTGTCATTTTTTCTGTTACTAGGCTGGTTTCTTCAGCCCATTACCTGAGATGGTAACAACACCCAATCTCTGATCACTTTCATGTTGTGCTTGACATAACTGTGACCATAGCATCTGTACCCCATGAACTCATGTTATTAGTGATCGATTAGATTTTAGACATGATCACAACCACCTTCGTGTATCAATGACAGCCCTGTTAATATTGTGTGTCCAGCATGGTGGCAATACCAAAATCTGCAGACTGAAGAATGCATGTGTAACCCCCAGGTGGTGCTATGCCAAGGGCTACTACCCCTGCCTGCTGCACTACCAACAGGTTGAGGGGCCTAGGTTCTAGGGCGGGTGCCTCCACCCAGAGGTCAGGGTTTGTAATGGTTGGTTGAGTTTGGTCACAGCTCTCTGGGACACTGAGACCCGCTTCTAATCCCTCTAATGATCCACACAATACATAGGAATTACAGTACCAATACCCCACATGTACACACGGTTCAACCATAAGGTACCACTTACCCTCATGACCGATTCTGAAGTTCGTCTCAGAGGATCCCCTGTAAAATAAGGTTGATCAACATACACAAACTAATGCAATGCCTGCTATATAGGTACTGACATTTCAGACAGTTTAAAGTCAATAACATCAAATCTGGTTTATTTAAGGGGAGTGGAACACAGGAGGGGGAGATCAAGCTGATTGGCAGAATTAAATCACAGTGCTGTGCACTCATACAGGGTCTTAAAAGTCACACTCTGAGTACCCAGGTTGGAGGGGGCTAGCCAGGTCCGTTGCCCGGGGTTGGCCGGCAGGTGCAGATGGATAGGGCCCTGTTGGAAAAAAGATATGCACAACACCAAATTGTAATCCAGAGCCAGATGGCTCAGTCCTTGAGGAAATGAAATGAAATAAAGAAAATCAGATGAAACACTGGTGATTGATAACAGGTCGCAGGGGAATGCCCTGATTTGTACTCACACTACCCCAGGCTGAGAACCTGATGCAGATGGCTGTTCTGGATTGCCAGACAAACAAGGCAGAGAGATGAGATTCTACAGGCCAGGCCCAACTGCTTTGACTAGTGGATAGATTTAGTCTGATTACACTCAGTTCAGCTTTCAGCTTACAAAACACGGTGACAAGAGAACCGGAACAGCTATTCTCCACAAGCATTCAACACATTTATATGTAAAGGAAATTACTATACCAGGCAGCTGCTCATAGGTCCCGATCGCAGTTACTGCAAACACCCGGGAGTTCACACAGCAGCTTCAGTTCCTGACAGACCGAGTGCGATTTAACAATTTCTCCAGTCTTCTACAGGGTGAGCCTGGTTTCCACTTTTAGCCTTCCTTCCTTCCTTCCTTTCAGACAACTCGGATTCAGTCTGATTCAAGCTTGCAATGGCCACCGACCGACTGCAGGGCCTCTCACGCACTTCCCGTGCGAAACTATACAACGCAGAAGCACAGAGCTCCTTCTTTCCTCATGGTCACAACGGATCTGATCTCTCAGTCGCAGGGCAGAACATTCTCTTCGGGCGCCACCCAGTCCAGTTGGTGGACTCAGCTGTCAATCACTCCAACGCTCTCTCAGTTGGTGCAAAAAGGTGCCAAGGTCCAAAACTTCACTTCCCAGAATTACTAGCTATACCTCCCATTGTAAGCCGGCTCCCAGGAGAGTCCGAATTCTGGTTGGTCCAAACAGTCTCCATTTTAAAGCTCCCCTTTATTCCATTGGCCCAGCACAGCAGTTTAGTTCCAAAATGGAGGGGCCACACACACAGAGTCCCAGCTGTAACAAAAGCAGGTTAGACAAACTACAATATTACTAAATATAGGGAAACAGGTATATCTTACAGAGGGGCTCCCTTTGCGCTTTCAGCGACCGCAAAATGAAGCGATTGCCCCGCAGTTCAGGTGGGATTCAAGCAGAGAAACACCAGCACCCTTAGGAAAGCATCATTTATGTTTGCAAGCAAACAGCTCTTAAACAGACAGTAGGTGGAGGCTCTACCAGCACTCACAGTGCCATTCTAGCGGCTTAAACGCCGAACACCAGCAGGCAGGGTAACACTTAGTCAAGCTCCTAGAGGCTTTTTAGGAACCCCCATTAGTAGGGGGGTTACACCCGAAATATGGTTCCTGCAGTCCAACACATGGAGCATGTGTTCTATTAAGGCACAGCTTCCCCATCACCACCTGCCTGTAGCATCTGCAATACATTCAACAGCATCTACCTCAGCACCCTTAGAAGTGAGATGGCCTGATTGATATAGGCAGTGTCCCCACTCACTACCTATGTGGCATGATCAAATGGCCTTAGAATCATGATCTGGCAATCCATTACTTGCCATAGATCTTTCATCAGAGACATGAATACTCCGGTACTGTCACAGCTTGTATGCAGTAGCAGATATTATGAGATGGCTTTGCAATGCTCACACAAGCGCTCAATCATGTACATAGTTGAGTTCTATCTGGTGATAACATCCAGATTCAGACAGTATTGAGGCAGTTTGTTCTGGTTCACAGGTGCCAGAGATGGTCCCAGGCCTCTCCGTAATTGGCAAACTGGGCACAGATGGGGTGGCTGTCAGAGGGTAGTGGGTAAACAGATAGCACACAGGTTAACATGCAAACTGTGTGGTTTTATTGGACATCTGAAACAAAAATAATAAACTAGCATAAAAATATGACACTTAGAAACAGCAATTTCATCAGGATAGGATCACTTCTCTGAAAAGGACTTTAAATCCCATTGCTGGAGCTTCACTTCTAAACAATTTGGCATTGTTTGGACATGAAGGCATGCATTTCCTCCTCCAGCTCCAGTGTGAGCTCTTGTGGACTTCAGATCTGCTCTAGTCTTATTCTGGATTGAATCTGGTTTCCTATGTGTAGCCCCTCTCGTAGTCCAAGAGAGGGCCACTACCCCTGCCATGCAGGCCTGACCACCGTTAAGGGGCCTGGGTTCCCATTAGCTGATACACGGAGGTCCTTTCCCAAAGTTACAAATAAAATGGCGGTGCCTCCACCCAGAGTACAAATTAGTGGATCTGGTCTCTATCGGCACAACACCCTGGAATATCGTACCAACCCACCTCCCTGATACAGCTACACCAGCCATAGACTTACCAGGATTGAACATCCCCACATTTCACACAGTTAGCATTTTTAGACTCAGCTACTAACATGCTCACTAAAATCAGGCTCTTGAGCCAGCACTTTTCTGATACAATAACATCACAATTTACACGGTGAGAGTTAAGATGGGATACGTGGAACAGAGGTTAAGCAACATTTTTTAAATTTGAATTTTTAATGATTTCGCATTTTCCCAGTTATTGTCCTTTGTTTTCCAAGCCCACATTTCAAACAGTGCAGCCACCATTCTATCTACCTAACTAAATGCTTCAGGTGTTACCATAACCCAGACCCACTGGTACCAGTTCCAGAATGATGCCACGAGTTCTGTCCCTGGGTACCCCGATGGTAAGTTGCAGGCCTGAGGTGCAGCTGGTCAGCCGGTGTTGGCATGCTTGAAGAATTAAAATGAACTTTTTACACCTTTCCTCTTATTTTTCTATTGGCTTCCTATGCTAGAGGGCATACCTGAACTATATACAATCCCCAGGATGCTGCAGGGCAAGTCCTGCTGTTACTCACGGTTCTGCAAAATCAGTCCTTGGGTGGCATAGTTGACTGAAGTCCTGGGGTGGATGGAAACAGCACATGCAGAACCAGGCTCGATGCTTGAAGGGATGAAGATGCTGCAGCTGGATCTTCAGGCTTGATTAAAGGTCTTGCAGCTTATCCCCTTCGGCCTTTTGAGGCCCGATGCAGGGCATGGTCACACAGTCCACCAGCCACAGGAGATCCAGACCTAGGAGTGGCCCCATGGCCCAGCTTTCTCATAGGTCAGAGCGCCCTAGCATTCGGGTACAAGATCCATGGCTCCCTGCAGCCAGCAGACCCTACTTGATTGGGGTTAGCAAGTTCCCCACCTGGCCCTGAACTTAAGATGAAACTTTTTAAGTCATCTTTGCCTTGTCACAGTTCCAGGCTACGATGTACAGCCAAAGCAGTCTCTGTCCTTCCCTGTCTCCCAGACCCCAGGGGGTGCAAAGTCTAGGCTACAGGTTCATCACAACAGTCTCTTTTCCTAGCCGTATCTAGGAGCAGACAGCAGGCACCCTGCTCGACAGACATTTGCTAGTCTTTCTGCTTTCAGTCTCTCAACTTGGAACACAGTCACACTCTTGCTCTGGCTCACACACAATTCCAGAACTCACTCTCTCAGCTTTTGAGTTACAAGAAGTCCCTTTTCTCTCACCATGCAGGTGCAGAACAATCTCCAATCTGAAAAGGCTTTCTCTCTTCACAGTTCTCTCATCACCTTGCTCCTTTCACTTGTCTCACCGATGAGGTGCAGATGAAAGTACCCATCTTTTTCTAGGCTCAGATGCAACCTTTGTCTTTTTTCCAGGCTCAAGACACAACCTTTGTCCTTTTCCAGGCTCAGGACACAATCTCTGTCTTTTTCCAGGCTCAAGACACGACCTTTTCTTCCTCTCACTACTGTGGTGTAACTTCTCTCCTCAACATCAGAACTCCTGCAGCTGTCCTTCTCCACAGAGCCGCCTGCACATTCTCCTGCAATTCTCTTTAGATGGGGAAAGGCAAACACCCAGCCCCTGGTGGACAGATTGCTAGAAGCCCCCCAGATAGGCCCTCTCCCAGCCTTGCAGCTCCATTCTCTGCATAGGGGCTGCAGCCCCCCTCCCTGTGGAGGGGCTCTCCCCAGACTGACCCCAGAATCAAAAGTCCTAGTCTTTTGGGAGCTGACTGGCAGCTCCCCATTGGCTGGAGTCACTGTCCTTAACCAAAATGAGTATGTATGAGGTTCCCTCGATGCCTCATTGGCTGCTCAAAATGGTGCCAGAATATTCCCTGGTATTTTCCCCAAGAGTCATTTCACAAGCCCCAGAATCCTCCTGGTGAAGCCTGGCACTCAGGGTTGGTTGCCGGAGTCACATGCCTGCAGAACATGGCTGCTGAAGTAAACAGTGTACATTTAGTTCCCACATAGTTTTGATTTTCAAATGTCCCTGCAGCCAGACAGTAAGCTTTCATTAATTTATTACCCCAAAGATTCATAGGAGCCCCTATGCCTTGTAAAGGGACTGCACCGTTAATCATTTTCCTTTTTCCCCCACTCCAGTCGCTACTGCCATTTTGGACTACCCCTAGGCAGCCACACACAATCCCGTTACAATCTACCTTCCCAGACCTGGTGCACCCAAAATACACATTTTTATTTAATGGATTCCCCTTTGACAGGCAATCATCCCCTTACCCTTTTACACCTTGCCACCCAGTAACATATTTATTTTAATCCTGACCTGTTGCTAGCACTAATGCACTCTCTCACCAATGCTAGACAGGCTCCCATTTATAATATTTTTGGCGCCTCATGAATGTTAATGAGGTGGCTTTCCATAACTTGAGTGCAATTGGCACTCAAGGAAACCCTCCTCTCTCTCTCCTCCTGCTGCCTCTCCAGCTTAGCTAATGGTCCCAGTCCCTCTTTCTCTTAGCCTTGGAAACAGGACCACTGGAGAGACAGCCAGAATGGGTACCAAAACAGCCAAACTGAAAATGAACTTCTGCACATGCACGGAGCTTGCCCAGCACCAGATTGCCATAAAAGGTCGGTGGCTTTGTACTACAGCTCCTCTGGCCCCATTGCTCCAAGAATATATGTGGGAGCTGGCAGGGGAATCACGGACACACCAGGGGACCACCAGGACTGGGGAAAAAAAGGAAATGGGAGTGGAACAAACCCAGGGAAATGGGAGCCCCAAAGGGGGCAGTCAGGTAAGCCCCCAGGATAGGGGGGGTTACACTCCCCCTCCCCTAAATGTCTGACATCCTTGCCAAGCCTATACCATAACTTAGAACCATCCATAAGCATTAACCCATTTACATTAAACACATGACCAACACATTTAACATCCTGTACTATACAAATAATTATCTATTCTAACAAGCAGCATTAAATCACATTCTGTTTTAGACAATTTCCATCTGTTCTTGCAATTACACACATTCCCCCTGCCTCAGAGCTTCAAATGGTGTTAACCCTCCCTGGGAACCTTTAGCTTAAAAAAAGTTCTACCTTTGACCACTAAGGGGTGCACTCCCCTAACATTTTCATTGACCAGCAGAACAGATTTTGGCACCAAAATACCTCTTCAGCACTTTCCGTAGCCTTTCTGTTTTTTTTTTTTACCATTTTTAAGAGTCCCCAAATTTCAGTGAGCTGGGGGGGGTCCATGCTGGGCATGACTGGCACAGGAGATCCCAATGGTACTTCCATTTATGTAGCCCCTGTCTGGTGCCATCCTAGAGAAGGTCACTACCCCTGCCATGCAGGCCTGACCATGGTTAAGGAGTCTGGGTCCCCATTAGCTGATACACAGGGATCCTTTCCCAAAGTTACAAATAAAATGGCGGTGCCTCCACCCAGAGTACAAATTAGTGGATCTGGTCTCTATCAGCACAGCCCTCTGGGATGTCATACCAACCCACCTCCCTGATACAGTTACCCCAGCCATGGACTTACCAGGATCGAACATCTTTACCTTTCACACAGTTAGCATTTTCAAACTGAGCTACTAACATGCTCACTTAAATCAGGCTCTTGAGTCTGCACTTTTATGAAACAATAAGATTACAATTTATTGGGAGTGGAACAAATCCAGGGAAATGGGAGTCCCAAAGGGGGCAGTCAGGTAAGCCCCTGGGACAGAGGGGTTACATATGCCTGGCAGTGGGTTTTTTATACCCAGCCAGTCCATCCGCCCCTTTTTGCATAACACAAAATATATGGTTTACCACATCAGTTTTACATACAAAAAAGGTGTAGGATGTAAGCAATATGTAGAACAATGTAGAAATTCAGGAAAAGTATTTTAAAAACTGGGTTATATGTTTTTTTTAAATAGCAATGCATAAACAATAAGTCTTAATGAACCTGTAACTCCTCCTATAACTGTGTCATCATGGACCTCCCATTTCTGGGCTTCTGTAATAAAATCCTGCCAGTAGGAGCTGCTGGTTCCTATAGGAGCCCATGAAAACACTAGAAGCTGGAAGGCCCTGAAGTACTCCTGAATCAAAGTAAGGCCCAACTTCAAATAAATGAAACAAAACAGTTCTTTTTGTGCTTAAAAGTAAATTATTTTAGAACCTAGTACCTATTTTTATGTGTGGCTGACCCGGGGGTTAACAGGGAATACTTTTTTTTAACAAACGCTTTAAAATTTTTAATACTTTTTCAGGTAAGCCCCATATACTTATTACTTTTTCAGGTAGGCCCTTATAAGAAATGAAATAAATGTACAATACTTTTCTCTTTAAATGTGCAGCTAAATATTGTAGCTGTGGGTCTTTTTGATAACATAAATGAAGAAAGAAAATAAAACAATTGTTTGGGTTCTCACCTTTATAAAGTAACCAGGGATCCAGGACTTTAACAGGGAGTTTCTCGTTCTCCAACCCTGTAACATAGGGTTTTTTATAAACCATTTTCTGCAATTTAGGAAAATGTAATCCACAGTTTGCATTTAGTTTGGAGCCTGGAGGGAGCAGCTTACAATGTTCCCTGCCAGGACTTCTGACTTGAAACAAGAAAACTCTACAGTTTAAACAGTACATGGCTTTCTGTATAGCATAACATTTTCGGGCACCTTCTAGGTTTTTTTATCCATTTTTGAACTATCACATTTTAGCATTACAAATCATAACACAGCATGCTATAACAAAAGATATGGCTTATCCATTCATTTCACTGTGCTTCATGTTACAATCATGGCTGAGGTGTCAGTGTGGTTCAGTTGGTAGCACATCCGCCTCTGGACCAGAAGGTTGTGGGTTCTCATCCCACACCAGGATTGGACTTGTAACTAAAAATCGCTGGCATCCGAGTGCAGTATTGGGGGGGTGCTGTACTGCTGGGGTGTGCTATCCTTCGGATGAGATGTTAAATTGAGGTCCCATCTACCCGTCCTGGTGGGTGCCCAGGTGGAAGTAAAAGAACTCAGGGCGCTCTTCACAAAGAGTAGGAAACATTCCCAGTTTCCTGGCAAACATTTCTCTTCCTATAAACTGGTTCATGCAATTGTCTAGGCTGTGTGTGGGTGTTGATGTGTGATATGGCCGTCACTACACATTCAGTCGCTTCACTACCAGTCTAACATTGTTTGTAAAGTGCATTGGGATACACTGTGTATGAAAAGCACTATATAAATACTAATTCTTCTTCTTCAGTCTTTAGGCACTGTGCTAACTAGCATGTGTATTTTATTTTAACATTTTTTAAACCATTTTCATGAGCTTGGACAATTAGAAGGACTGGAAAGGAAAAAAGCAATTCAGAGGGAGATAGTGTGGGGGTATTCTGCAGGTGGCCAGCCTGACAGAACAGAAAATAGAGAAGGACAGTAAAAGATAGCAGTACGCTGTTGTGCAAAAGACTTTAGGAGAAAAGGAGATCATGCAGAGTCTATCACAGCACTGGTAGGGTGTCACTCCACCACAGTGGTCCTCAGTCAACATGGACTTGATTTCAGGATATAACAGAAACTCTTGTACTGCTAGACTAAGACAGTGTGCCATGCATGACACCCTGAGAAATCCTCCCATTGCTAATGCATTTAATCACATTTGAGCCATTATCACTGTCAGTGAAACCAGGTTTCTGGGAATGTGGGTGCAGCCACTCATCAGTCTCAGTCAGGAGGAGTTCTAACATTTACTGACCTATGTGTGATCCACTTACACCCCATGTGGCATGCTGGCAAATGCCTGGAATATTGCTAGCACCACAGTTGGGCTCCGTACAATTTTTCCCATTCCAGCACCAAATACTACCTGGGTACCTGTGGCCAATGAGCTGTAATACACAAACGGGAGCTACCAGCTGTTTAGCCACTGGTCCACATATCCATACTAAGATGTATGAATGGTGATGCTGAATGCTGCAGGACATGTATTACTGAATGTGACACAATCCTATAAAGTTCAGGAACAGCAGGGGTGGAGGAAATGTTTTGTGACAGAATCTGCCATTTTGGAGAGGCACATGACATCAACTTTCAGAATCCTACATTCTCCACAAAACAGTATGGCAATAGATCAATTGCCAGCATTTCAGTGGTTTTTGCATTCAGCTCCCATGCAATAACATAATTGGGTA
Source organism: Neoceratodus forsteri (assembly GCA_016271365.2). Lineage (NCBI taxonomy): Eukaryota > Metazoa > Chordata > Ceratodontiformes > Ceratodontidae > Neoceratodus > Neoceratodus forsteri. Next base: position 1,326,979,919 of record CM057459.1, on the reverse strand, counting down.
TGTATTTAGTATGATACTCAAACATGCTATGCAGTGTAGGCTGCATCTTTCATGGTGTTGGCATGCCAAACAGGTGGACCCTGCACACCAGTGCCATGGCTGGTGGGGTAGCATTTGACTTGGGGGAGTCATGGATGCTGCACAAATAAATTAAGTGATTTTTGGTGTTTCACGGACTGCGGTTGTTGATGTGTTTTGGTGACTCTGGCAGCTAGTACTCAAACCACCACTGCTACTAAGGCCACTACTAGGTAATCCCACAAACTCCTCCTCTTTATCGCTGTAGCAGTCCTCCACAGTCAACTCTGACTCCACCAGAACTGTATCGATGGTGCTTCAGGATGCCTTGCACAATAAAAATGATAAGAAAGAAGACACCATCACCAGTTTCCCTTTGGTGCTGAATCCAGCTTAACAGGTGCCTGGACTGGGTGTGTGTGCGTTGCCTATCAGTGCCTAGGTGGCTCCCATTTTTCCAACAGCTAGCACATGCTCGACTGGCAGATTGCCACTGTTTCATCAGCTGGGTCCAGTATGTAAAAACTCCAAACGAGGTATTTTGTAGCCCTTGTTTTACATGGTGGTGGACCCAGTACCGAGACATAGGAGGGGTGGCAATGTTTACGGGGACAATTTCTGCCCTGTAATAGTAGGTGATTCATGCTGTGTTATTGGTTCAACTGTGCAAACAGGAACAACAGCCTGGAGGATTTTTTTTGGGGGGGGGCTTTGGTAATTTCCTGAAATAACTGAGGTATACAGAGCATCACAGGTTCAGCAGCATGACCCTCCCTTTTTTTTTTTCGGGTTCCCAAATAGGGTCCACATCATCATGCCCATCCCCACTGAGGCTGATAATCTCCTCCTGACATCTGTTCTCTTTCTCCCCATCCTCACTCTCTCCACCCTCTCTTTTCTTGTCATCATCCTTGCATGCAATAATCCGATCTCCCTCATTAGACTGTGAGTCATGCTCAAGTTCATCATCACCCTTATTAGGAACTGGGAACCTGTCGTCATGATGAGCCTCATCTTCACCACCGCCAACGGCAGTCATTGGAACAACAGCAACCACCTCATCCTCCTCAATTACATTTCCAGAGCAAGACATTTTTCTGCTTCTTGGGCTGATCCCTTTGTTGCTGCCACCACCACCACCACCACCAGCAGTGCCAGCACCCACCAGCATTGATGCCACAGATGTGTCTGAGAAAACTTTGGCCACACTAATGCCCCCACCACTTACGCCAACTACTCCATTTCGAGTGCTAGTAGCCCCTGAAGAACCTGCAGCAGAGGTAGTTTTTTTTGTTTGACACAACACCCTTCTGAACAACAGAACTTATGCTCTTATTGGCAGCATCACCACCACCAGCAACTCAAACTTTACTCAAGTCTCTCTGAGCATTTTGATTAGTAGATATTTGAACACTGCAGTTAAAGTAAATACAGGCAGCAGCAGAGACACTACAGCACCTCATTAGAGCAGTGTGATTTAAACAACACAACAGTTTACTGAGCTAACAGTGGCTACAGTAAAAAGCAAAAAATTGGATTGTTTTCAAGTTTTTTTTAGCATAGGATTAAGAATACACACAAAGCTGGGGTGATTATAAAGAAGTTACTGTCAGCATTACAGTAAAAGTGTAACTTAACTAACTAAAATAACTACAAGTAATATGGTAACACCAGACTGACAAAAATAATTCAGTAAAACACACTAAACTGTTATAGAGAAATAAAACAACAAATCAGAGAAAACAAAGAAAAAATAGAAGAAACACTGGGGAAAACAGCACTAATGCTCACATACAAGGCTGCCTTGCTTGCTAAAACAGTTGCCCTCTACCACACAGCACTGTTTTACTACACAAAACATAACCACTATTTTAAAATAAACAAATCTGAAAAAAATACCGCAAAAAAATTTAGTAATCTAGAGGCACAAAGCACTCTAGACACTTTTAGGAGTGATTTTGTTCAAAATACTCTGTGTTTAATGTGCTTTTAAAAAATTTGTGAGCACAGAGATTCAATGACTAGCTGTGGGCGAAAGTAGGTTTTTCAGCCTTTGCGAAACTTCTGTGAAAATCTCGGAACTTTCACGGAAGTTTCCAAACTTCTGCCTGTGGCAAATTGGAAACCTTCCACCAAGTTTTGGGTGAAATCCCCTTAAAAATAAGCCCTGGTGGCTAGTGACCCCTTCCCCCACCCACACCACATGAAAACAACTTATCCCTGGTGACTGACAGTCTCTCCCCCCCCCCACCAGATCACCAGTCCGACTTTTTAAATTTTTTTTCCTGGTTTTCAATAGTGATACCTCCCCCAATCCCCGCCTGACAGTGCCCACAGCTGACAGATGTCCTGGTGGCTAGCGGTCCCTCCTATCCACCCAGTCACCCCTGAAGTATACAGTAACACCCCCAATCTTTATCTCCATCGGTACTATTTGACAAAAACCTCTTGGTCTAGTAGATTCAGTCAACCTCCTCCTGATACCCAGTCCCCAAATAAATTTTTATTCCCTGATGGTCTAGTGCTCCCCACCCCCACCCCAGCAGGTGTCCCACCACCCCACTCCCACCCCCATCGTAAACCCCAGCAGGTGGACCGGCACAGCCCTCCTCTCTCCACAGGGTTTTATTTAACTCTACAAATTGATTAGCGTTTTGATCATAAAAGTGCTAAAACTTTGTGAAAATGCATAGCTTTTGCCTCACTGTGTTTAACAAACACGGCACTTCTAGAAAATCTATATAAATACTTTCTGTACAGTTAGTATCATCCCAAGAAAAAAAATGCTAATTAATTATTTAAAACCCTGCTCCTCCATGACCAGCCCACCCACTGAGGTATCAATGAATAAGTGCATTCCTGTACAGGAACACACTCATTCATTGACAGCTCAGTCGGTGGTCCGGCCTTGGAGGAGAAAGGAGGGCTGTGCCGGTCCACCCACTGGGGTTTACAATGGGGGTGGGAGCAGGGTGCTGAGACACCTGCTGGGGTGGAGGGGTGGGTGGTGCACTAGATCACCAGAGAATAAAAATGTATTTGGGGATTGGGAATCAAGGATGGGAGGAGGTTGATTGAAACCACTAGACCACCAGGGATTTTTTTAAACAGTACCATTGGAGATGGGGATGGGGGGTGTTACTGTACACTTCAGGAGGTGACCAGATGGAGGTGAGGGGCCACTAGCCACCAGGGCATTTGTCGGGCTGTGGGCACTGTCAGCTAGGGGATGGAGGGGAAGGATCCCTATTGAAAACCTGGGGAATTTTTTTTTAAAGTCGGGTGGGTGATCCGGTGAGGGGAGGGACCCCTAGCCACCAGGGATAAGTTGTTTACATGTGGGGTGGGTGAGGGGAGGGACCACTAGCCACAAGTGTTTATTTTGGCAAATGGGTCGGAGGGTGATCTCAGGCGGAATTTCCAGGAAAGTTCGAACGTAGTTAAAGTCAGACTTTCACTTGAATTCCGCCCAAAAGTTTTTTTCTCGCATTACCTATCAAGGACAGACTTAACTTCAACTCTCTCTCTCTCTATAAGACTACACTGAATTCAACCTACAGGTCACAATGCAATTCTTTGCAGCACCATGTGATCTGCAATCCCATGGCACATTGCAAACTTCGCCTGTGGGGCCCACCTCACATACAAAGTTAACAAAGCATGAATTTTGCACTGTGATGCAAATTAGAACTTTACACGACAGATTAAATATGCAAATTGAGGCACATTTCCTAACTTCACACACTACTACTTAAGATACAGAGAACAAGAGGTGGCAGGTGTGGACACCCTATCAACCCCTTGTACCTCTGTCAAGGGTTACCTCTTGCCCACAACTCCAGTAATCCCATACATGCCAAGGAAGATTCAGGCCTCTCGAACCTTGGTTGTACTGGTCACACTAGGCAGGCCCACATGAGCTTGGTATGCTTCCCTAATGATAATTAATTAATTGATTCATTCATTAATTGAGTTACTTGATTGATTGATTGATTGAGTTAATTGATTGATTTCAGTAGTTTTTGATTTCTAGAGTTTCAACACAAAAACATACTGAGCTAAATAGTTCATTTCCAGATAGTCCAGGAGCCAGTTGCATTTATCTATGTGTCTAGGTCTGAAAGGTTTGATGATTGTTTATGTAAAAAAGTGTGTAGAATTCAAATTTACAACTCTTATTCACTCAACGTTGAATGTGTTCTTGGAAAATGCACTTCCTCAATGAAAAAATGAACTGTCGGTGAAAACTGTGCATATTTTAATCAATGATTCCTCACTTAATTTCAGTTCTAAAACCTTTTATTGAAATACTACAGACATTGTAACAAACAGCAACATATATATCAAAGGCTTAACATTAACGTTATTATTTATTTTATTCTATATTTAACTTGAAACAATCAACTTTTTATGCCATTTTATGAACCTAAGTACAACAACCAGTATTCTTGTTCACTGTCTTCATTATCTGACATGTTAAGCAAATCTGTCTCATCAATATCAACATCACAGTCACTGTCGCCATCTTCTACATTTGGATTGTTGTCATGCTCATTCAATTGTTCACGTAAGGCTGTTGGTACAACTTTACATGTGAACCACTTTGGCTTGTATTTGCCATCCTCATAGGTCCAGCCATTGTCCTCTGGCTTTAGTAGTGTCATTTCTGGTTTATCTGCATTTTTCCATAACAATGAAATGTAATTTGCACAGCAGATGTGTTGTGTCAGAGTTGATTTGCATGGTGGCAACAAGTTTGCGTCTGCTCCTTTGGTCTTTGTCACTTGGTCGATACTTGACGTTGAACATACTGTAGCGGGTTATGTTGACGCTCTTTACTTTCTGTCCATACAAGGTACGCACAAAGCTCTCAATTGTATCCTCAGTTTCTTTAGACAAGTGTGGGCATCCTAGTTTTCCAAATGCCTGTGTGTACTCTGTATTCCTTTCTCTAACTGTTAGAGGTTACACCTTCCCCTTGCCTTTGAATGATGGTGAATAGTCGCAGCCTGTCAGTGCATGGAGACCTGGCAGAGCTGCACACACAGGTCTGCCTAACTCTGCTGACAAGCAAGATACATCTATGAACCTTCTTGTGTTACTCCCTGAATGGTCAACACCCATGTGCAGTTTGAGATTATCATTTAGACTTGCATGATACAGCAGAATGACCAGAATATCAGTATCATCTGCCCTGACCACTACATGCACATCTTCACTAGAGATGCAGTGAATTTAAATTTCACCAGCGAAGTGCCCACAAAGTGGGCACTTCATGTTGTCATTCCGCTACATGGAGTGGCCAATATGAAATGCTCACTTCGCTTTGTAATTATTACTTCATGTTGTCATTCCGACTTAACGTGAAGTAAGGGGAAGTGACAACAATATTGGCAGTCCCCCACATACACAGTCACCAGAATTAATGTGCATCCCCAAAATGCTATTGTCTTTTGTCCAGAAAATTCCCCAGTGTTGACGAAATGAAATGAGAGCATAACAAGAAATGCAAAGTCTTCCAGAATTAATGGCACACTCAGTACATGCATGCAGTGGTCACACACAATCACCAGAATTAATGTGCATCCCCAGAATGCCACTGTCTTTTGTCCAGAAAATTCCCCAGTGCTGACGAAGTGAAATGAGAGCGTAACAAGAAATGCAAAGTCTCCCAGAATTAATGGTGCACTGCAAACACACAGACAGATTAAGATTGCACTGTGCACTCAATAGATGCAGACGCAAAGGCACAACACCTAATCAGTGCTCACAAGTCACAAATCCAAATCTGGAAAAGAATAACTTTTGTCTGTTGTGGGGGGTAGTGCATGGCAGTAACAGTCCACTACCAGTAAAGATACCACAATGCAGTACAAAAAATTCATGCAGGTGTGGTGGATAGCAGGTTCACGCTGCTGCTGCTGCAATTACTCTGTGGCACAATAAAAGGTGTCTGATTTGATGGCATGCATTGCACACACTCACACCCACTACAAGTAATGTAAAGCAAATTGAAAACCTTTAGTAATATAACCAAATGTTTTAAACAAACTGCAATTATACACTGCTGCACCACAACAATCAGCAAAAAAAAATCAAGAATTACTGAAAATATTACTGTGTGCACATTAACACAGTTATACAAGAAAAATATAACCAAAACAGAAAGATTGCCTTTTTCTCCCAGTTAATCTACCTACACCACAGATACGCCCCTCCCCAAAACACACTTCACAGTACACAGACTGAATGTTCTAAATTAACATTCAAAATCCACACACAAACAATAAACACTTGATGATATGAGCACAGGAAGGTTTCCTACAATCGATGTACTAAATTTTGAGCAAAAAAAAAGACTCAAAAAGGCTTTTTTAACAGCTTTTAGAGGTTTTGAATCACAGAGCTCTGAGAGCAAACTGTCTCCAGCTACCACTACACACACACACTACACAGAACTGAGGCTGTGCAGAACAATCTAGAGCCCATGTGACCTGCAATCCCATGAGTCACTGCAGAATTCACCTTGGAGCTCAATTACAAGGTGAAGTGATGCGTAGTACATTGAAATCAATGGTAGAGAAGTGGTTTGGGGAAGACGGAATAAAGCGAAAGTCATTGGTTTCAGTGGACTTCACGTTCCTCATTATGACATGAAGTACTCCATTTCAAGTTACCGATTACTTTGCGGATTCTGCATTACTCGGCAAATCACTTCACGGAGCGAATTATTGGCCACTTCGCCCACCACTAATCTTCGCCCTCATTTTGACTACAAATGTAGTGTATGTGTTGCATGATTCTTGTGTCTGCTTCTATGTGTTTGCTTTTTAAGGCCTTGCACTCTAATCTGAGCTTATGTCCAGCTTCCACTTAGTATGAGTAACAAGTTTCTCCTACTGCATACATGAGCTTTTTATCACCTAGAACTTCACAGTACACATCAGAATTATATGCTGTAGCTACAAAACCTAGGGGTGCCACCTTGAATGAAGATGAAGACAGTGATCCAGCAAAGTCTTTTGGTCGGCTTTGGTCAGGACCAGTTATGAGCTAGGAGAGTGGAGCGATGCTATGCTTTCCTCTCTTCTCTTGTTCAAGACTTTTCCTTGATGGTGACTTGTAACAGTCACTGACAAGGTGGACTTCATTTGCAGAAGTACAGCAAACAAGAGACAGGGTGCTTTTTGGCACACCGTGGAATGTTGGTGGCAGGTTTGTAAAGCTTCTGATCAAGAACATGGCATCAGCCACAGTGGCATTTACAGTATTGGGGTGGCTACTTTGGACTCTGGTCTCAAGTTTCTTCAGCAGTGTTGACTTCATTGTTGTGTTATTTGATCCATCAATGTTTCCTAAGGAGAGGGGTACCGGGCTAAGGGGGTAGGCAAACACCATCATAAGTTCAACTGTTGAAGTCGCAGATAGATATAGCAAGCATCCAAAGAGGTCTCAAGTTCCTTTCAACTCAACAATTTTCTTGTCATTGTTCTTAATCTTCACCTTCATTGCATCACATGCAAAGTTCTTCAGCTTGTATCTTTTGATGGGTTCCTCAAACCTACTGCTTTTGGTAATGCATTCATCTCTAAACACATGATACATCCGAGTACCTAGCTCAGTAACCTGTAACACTTCGTTTGCTGCCTCTTGTGATACTGCTTTTCCACTACTTATTGAATAAAGATTGCTGTCCTCAAACATATCCTGGAATGGATTCATGGATGAGTCTATTGTGTTCAACAGCTTGTTTAGATCTTTCAAATCTCGTTTAACTCTAAAACTCTTCAGCTCTTGGCTGGCTTCTTCATGGGCTGGCAAGATCAACTCTTTCCATAAGACTTCCAACAATTTTACTTCGAGCTGACAGCAGAATGTTCCACCTCCTCCTTGAGTTGATGTTCTGTATCAAAGAAGAAATCCTGGTTAGTCTTGATGCAGCATCAGCATTAATTGTCTGTTCCAAGGTCAAATCTACATCCTTTCTGCTAAACCCTGATGATTGTACCCACTTTTCCACTTTGGTATCAAATATGATACAATCTTTGAAGTGATCCGCCAGTTTTGACTGCAAGCTTGACACTTGACACTCATAATAAAAATAAGACCACAAGAAAGAATCCCCCCCATATCCATGTAGTTCAGGTACCCAATACATCTACTCCATGTGATATGCATAAACATCTTATACAACCCATTAGCTTATATAACAAATTTGAAGTACTGGCAGATGAAAATACCAACCCTCCAAAAATTCAGACCCCTAGGGAATGTAATACAGAAAATTTTTCCACTAGTGTCTCTCCTGTAATTGAAACCTGTAAAAAAACTACAGAAAGAGATATAGTAGTGAAAGGAGATTCAATACTAAAGGGAATCGATACTATTGTGTGCGAAGGGCGAAAAGCACACACGACAGTAAGTTCACTACCAGGGGTTAAAACCAGAAATATTGTTAGACTGCTATATGGTTTACTTGAAAATACAAATAGACCACTAGTCATTTTACATGTTGGACTGCATGATCTGTCTAAATGTTCTCTGACAGAAATCCAGGAAGATTTTGAAAAAATTGTCTCAAGGATCAAAGAAAGAGGGGGGGTATTATTTTGTCCGGTATTCTACTGATATTAGGAAATCAGACATACAAAAATGAACAAGCTAAACAATTGAATTATTGACTAAGACAATTTTGTATGATAGAAAATATAGGGTTTATGGATAATACTCAAACTTTTAAAAATATAAATTGATACAAAAGGGATGGTCTACACCTCAGTCAGATCGGTACCAGGATGATGGCAAATAAAATCAATAGGGTAATAGCATTTCATTTAAACTGGGTGTGAGGGGAAGGGAAATGCTTTACCTCTGAAATAAAAAATAACCCCAAAAACTATGACAAAATAAATGATTACAATTGGAATGGGGTCCTAATAAATGCACAAAGTTTAACAAATAAGTTTGATGAGTTCAAGCTATACCTTGGGATGAATAACATTCATATTGCCCTTATTACTGAGACAAGGTGGGATGCCAGTGATTCCTGGGACAAAAATATCCAGGGATACAATCTGTATCTCAAAAACAGAGAGTACAGAAAAGGTGGAGGGGTAGCCATATATGTTCATCAAACAATTGACAGTGAAGAGATCACTGATGGTACTGATCTTGAAACCCTTTAGGTGAGAATAAAACCCTATATAGGCCCACCATTTATTCTGGGTTTAGTATATAGACCTCCTTCTATGACTCCTGATAATGATGAAAAACTATTACATTATCTTAAAAATCTTGATCCTTCCAAAAATTATGTAATCATGGGGGATTTTAATTTAAATAATGTCAATTTGACCATGCATCTGCAACAGTTAAAGCAGATTGATGCTATGTGAAGTTATTCAATGAAATGGCATTAGAACAACTGGTCCAACACAATACTAGGAGTAATAAAATATTAGATCTTATATTAACAAATATTGCCCATTGTGTAATTCAAATTGATGTTAAAGCACCATTAGGTAACAGTGACCAAAATACTGTAAATTTTCAAATTACAGATTGCAAATCTCTACCATCTACCGGGGTAACCAGAGTTTTAAATCTTACCAAGGCTAACTTCAAAAATATGAAAAATACCATACGTTGCTGGGATTGTCAGGTATTATTTATAAACTTAACAGTGGAGGCCAAATGGCATCTTTTGGTTAATAAACTAAATGACCTAATCAAAACAAATATTCCAACCAAAAATAAGTATGATTCTAAACATAAACCTACACCAGGATGGATGTCCCCTAAAATAAAAAAAACTCTAATTAACAAAAAGAATAAACTATATAAGCAAATTAAAAAGGGATTCACACATCATAATTTAAAATATAGGGATTTACTAAAAACTATAAAAATCAAAATAAGACAGGAAAAAACTCAATTTGAGCTAAAATTGGCATCAAGGGTGAAAGACAATAAGAAATCTTTTTTTTGTTATATAAATAAACCTAAAGGCAATTCTAAGACCATAGGCCCATTCACTACACAATCTGGCTGTGTAGCAAATAAACACGAAATAGCAGACACCCAGAATCAATATTTCTCTTCAGTTTTCAATACTATTTCTCATGGCGAAATAAAAGAATTGGATGGTTCTATGCCTGGTAGATTTGTGATTCAGCCCAAAGATGTCTTGGATAAACTTAAAAGAATAAATATCAATAAATCCCCCGGACCAGATGATATTCATCCAAGGGTATTGAAGAAACTCGCAAATGAGATTTACTTACCCTTGACTAATATATTTCAACATTCCCTAGATACAGGGGAAGTCCCAAATGATTGGAGGGTGGCAACAGTTGTCTCTATACATAAAAAAGGTCCTACGAACAAACCTGAGAATTTTAGACCCATTAGTCTTACATCACTGATCGGGAAACTTTTGGAACAGTTTGTTAAAGATTTCATTTTGGAACACATAAATCATAGTGAACTTACTGACAATTTCCAACACGGTTTTACCAAATCAAGATCATGCTTAACCAACTTATTAACCTTTTATAATAAGATAACCAAAGAAATTGACAATGGCAACTCAGTGGATTTAGTGGTTATTGATTTTGCAAAAGCATTTGATAAGATCCCGCATTTTGAGCTTATCAACGTCCTAAGGGAAGTTAAACTAGATCCAAACATTGTAAATTGGATAGTAAATTGGCTCAGAAATAGGAAACAAAGAGTTGTCATAAATGAGGTACTTTCGAGTTGGGACCTTGTGACTAGTGGTGTTCCCCAGGGATCAGTGTTGGGTCCTTGTCTATTTAATATTTATATTTCATCTTTAAAATCAAATAAAGATAATATTTGGCTGTTAAAGTTTGCAGACGATTGTCGCATAGGCTCTATTATCAATAAAAAGGATGAAAGTATTACTTTACAAAACCTTCTAGATGAAGTTACAAACTGGGCCCAAGGGAGAAAGTTAACATTGAATAATGACAAATGTAAGGTAATGCATTTGGGAAAACATAACCCATACTTTTCATATAAGTTGGGGAATGAAACACTACACCAAATTATTGAAGAAAATGATCTTGGCCTACTCATTACCCCTGATTTAAAATTTAATTTGCATTGTAACAGACAAGTAAAAAAGGCAAACCAAAATCTGAATTGTATATTCAGACATGTGGCCAGTCGGTCATCGGAGGTGTTATTACTGTTATACAATGCTTTAGTAAGACCTCATCTTGAATATTGCATACAAGTATGGTCCCCATATATTAAGGATGACATACATAAAATTGAAAGAGTTCAGAGATGATTTAGTAGGGCAATAGTAGGGGTGAAAGGGAAAACTTACGAGGATAGGTTAAAACACTTGAATTTATATATTTTGAGATACAGCAGGCTAAGGGAAGATTTGTGTCTTATTTATGGCTTATTACAGGATTCAACCCTTACTAAGGGGATGGGATTAATAGAATCCAAATTTAGACTTAGTAGTCGTAAACATAAAAGACAGCTATTGATCGGAAAATGGCACTCACTAAGGAGGAAAAATTGGTTTGGTGTAAGATCAGTCCCAATATGGAACACTCTTCCTACAATTGTGGTAGAGAGTCCAAATATGGATATATTTAAATCCAATTTGAATCTAGTGATGTCGGATTCAGACAAATATGTATAAATATAGACAAGAGATCAAAAGGCAAGCATTATGGACTCATTGTCTACTAGCTTGAAATACCTATGAAACCTATGAAGCTCTATGGGTCGTAATTTGTTTCTTGCCCACTACACTCCATAAGAATGTCCATGTACCTTTTGTGTAGAGATAGCAATGATTATTCTTGCATTCCATTAAAAATGATGCACTACACATACTAAACAAGTCTGGAAAAGGCAACCTGGTGAGTGTCCCTTAACTGATTGTATTCACATTTTGTACCTGTGCCCTTTATACGTTCTGCCTTTTCTACATACTTGTTCATACAGCTGCTGTGGTACTTCACTTCTTTGGCTATGAGATCAATACTGCCTACCATCATATCCATTTGTCAATCGTCCATTTCTTTTGCTGCATTTTTTTTGCTGTCTGCTGTCCCTTAAGTTGCACATGTTGTAAGATATTTAAAAGTCTCCTTTGACCCCGTAGGATTCCATTTCTTGTATGATTTGCAAAATATTCATTAATTTGGGAATATGCCTGATGTAGATGCTGTAGATTCAGATAGAGCACTATGAACTTGGGAGTGAAGCAATTTTGCTGGATAACTCTTTACGATGTCTCTTTTTTTAAGTTTCACCATCTGCAAATTTACCAGAACTCTTATATGCAGTGAAGTTCTTGTAGCAGATATAATGATACCCATGGCTGCCAGAATAACATTCAGACAATTCAAGACACACCATGTTGTACTTTGACAGTGTTTGACTAGAACGCCTTTCCTTTGCATCAACTACTTTCTCCCAATGAGCATCATCAAAAGATAGAGGGTCTCTATGGTCTGTGCTAACTCCTGGATCAGTGTGTAGGATGCATCGCCTCTGCGGTTTGTGAGAAGTCTTGCTAGCCATATCTGAAACATTAAATAAATTACATTAATAACTAAGTAAACCAAGTCTATTAAATAAATTAGATAAATTAAATAAATAACTAAGTAAGCCGAGTGTATTACATAAATGTAAAACTTTTAGATACTTTTAAGAAAGTGCATTTTCCAAGAAAACATACAACTATGGACAAATAAGAGTAGTAAATCTGAATTATACACACTTTTTTACATGAGAAACAGTCATCAAATCTTTCGGACCCAAACACATACATAAATGCACCTGGCTCCTGCTCTAAGATGTGTCCTGGGGGAAGGAGATGAGGACAGTGCAGTAATAAGTCACAACAATAAAATTACAGTTATAATGACAATAATAAAACATACATGGTAGACAATTAAGAGGAAGCACAGGATTCAAGTAGTACAAAACATAGCATATCAATAGCAAATCAGTAGCAACAGTTCAGCAAAGTGCAATAGGCAGTAAAATGAGGGAGGGAATGGTGACTGGGAGTACAATAGGGACAAGTTCAAGAGGGATAGTGGGCCAATAAATCATGGCAGTAGGAGAAGGGAGTAATATGAAGAGAGGAGGGTTTGGGCTAACCTAAGATCAGCAGTAACTGCAGGAGTGAGTAGTGAAATCACATAGGAAGGATTTTAGAGAGAGGGAAGAGGGAGCACTGTGAAGAACAATGAGGAGGGTGCTCCACAGTTTGGGGAAGCAGAAGAAGAAAGCAGCTGGGCCAGCAGAAGATTTTATAGGGGGTTGGAGGGTGAGAGAGTGGATGTCAGAACTGTGAAGGGAATAGGAGGTGAAAGGAGTGGTGAATAGGAGGGAGGAAAGGTAAGAGGAAGAGAGCCCAACCAGAATTTGGAGACAAAGGTAGCATAATGAGCAAGGTCTCAAGTTTCAAGGGAGGGCTAGGAGAGAGAGAAATACAGGGAACAGTGTTGGGTTCTGAAGAGGCAGTCCAGGACAAAGCAACAGAAGGAGTGAAAGAGGGGATCCAGCCTGGCAAGGATGGAATTGGAGCAATACTATATGCAATGTCACATTCATTGAAGATAGAAACATAGAAACATAGACTTTGACGGCAGAAAAGGACCACTTGGCCCACCCGGTCTGCCCATTTCCCTATCTACTGGATAAGCTGCAGATTCTAGTTAACCAACAGCCTGCTTCCTGCAACCCCGCACTATAATTGCTTTGTGTCTGTCCCAAGCATGTTTGAATTCCCCCACTGTTTTAGACCCAACGACCTCCTCAGGAAGGCTGTTCCATGTATCCACCACTCTCTCCGTGAAAAAGAATTTCCTCACATTAACCCTGAGCCGTCCCCCCTCTATCTTTAAACTGTGCCCCCTTGTTCTTACACATCTCTTTTTCTGAAAGATGCTACCCTCCTGGACTTTGTTGATTCCCTTGAGGTACTTGAACATTTCTATCATGTCCTCCTGTCCCTCTTTTCATCAAGGGTATACATATTAAGCTCTCTCAGTCTCTCTTCATATGGTTTCTGATGTAGACCCTGCACCATTTTAGTTGCCCTCCTCTGGACTGCTTCCATCCTGTCTATGTCCTTGCGTAGATGAGGTCTCCAAAACTGCACACAGTACTCCAGATGGGGTCTCACCAACTGTCTGTATAGAGGGATAATCACTTCCCTTTTTCTACTTGTGATGCCCCTTCCTATGCATCCCAGTATCCCCCTGGCTCTCCTTACTGACTTCTCACATTGCTTACCCACCTTTAGGTCATCTGATATGACTACTCCCAGGTCCCTTTCCATTTTTGTTGTTGTTAGTACCTCCCCTGCTATTGTGTACTTTTCTCCTGGGTTTTTGTTTCCCAGGTGCATTACTTTGCACTTCTTTGCATTGAATCTAAGTTGCCATATGTCTGACCATTCCTCCAACCTTGACAAGTCCCTTCTCATCTTTTCTACCCTCTCTTGTGTATCAACTCTGTTACAGATCTTTGTGTCATCTGCAAAGAGGCATACTTTTCCCTCCTGACCCTCTGCAATGTCACTTATAAAGATGTTAAAGAGGATTGGACCCAGTACTGAGCCCTGAGGTACTCCACTAGTAACCCCCTTTCTTCAGAATGTGTTCCATTCACTATTACCTTCTGTGTCCTGTTGTGCAGCCAGTTCACTACCCAGGCTACCACCCTGGGACCCACTTCCCAGGCTGGCTAACTTGATTATTAATCTTTTGTGCGGGACTGTGTCAAATGCCTTGCTAAAGTCTAGGTAGGCCATATCCACAGCCCCTCCCTGGTCTATTACTTTGGTCACCCAGTCAAAGAAATCAATTATATTAGTTTGACATGACCTTCCTGCTGTAAATCCATGTTGCTTTTGGTCCTGTGCCCCGCTGGCCTCTAGGTGCTCAACAATTCTTTCTTTCAGAAGTGATTCCATCATTTTCCCTACCACTGAGGTCAAACTTACAGGTCTGTAGTTTTCTGCTTCTGCCTTGCTCCCACTTTTGTAAAGGGAATTACATCTGCCCTCCTCCAGTCCCTCAGGTACCACCCCATCCTGCCATGATTTGTTAAAGTGTGGTCAGTGGTGTCACTAGGTTCCCTTGTTCTTTTTAGGATTCTGGGGTCTGAATCCATCAGGCCCCATTGCTTTGTCCACCTTGAGTTTTAGGAGTTCTTTCAGGACTCTTTCTTCTGTGAATGGACTGGTATCAACCCCTACCCAGAGTGCTTCTATTTTCTGGTTTAGGTAACTGCTCCTCATCTTCTTTTGTGAATACTGAGCAAAAGTATTCATTCAGTATCTCTGCCTTTTCACTGTCTCCCTCTGCCCACCTCCCCTCTCCTTTATTAATCTTCACTATCCCTCCCTTAACCTTTCTATGCTCCCTAATGTACCTATAAAAGGTTTTATCCCCCTTTTTGACCGAGTTGGCTATTTTCTCCTCGGTTTGTGCCTTTGCCATTCTGACTGCCTTTCCTACTTCTTTCTGCTTTAATTGATACAGTTCCCTGTCGTGCTCCCTCTGTGATTCCTTATACTTTTTGAATGCAGCCTTTTTCTCCTTAACCTTCCCTGCCACCTCTTTTGAGAACCATAGTGGTTTTTTACTCTGCTTTGTTTTCTTTATTTGTTTTACACAAAGACTTGTTGCCTCTATGATGGCAGTTTTGATTTTTCTCCATTGTTCTTCCACCCTCCTATTTGGCCATTTGCTAGTGCATTCTTCAGGTGTTCACCCATTTTGCCAAAGTCAGCCCTTCTAAAGTCCAGTATCCGTGTTTTTGTATGGCTTATCTCCATGGTTGTGCTCATTGTGAAGCACACTGTGCAGTGGTCACTTGTTCCCAGATGTCTACTGACTTCTAAATTTGTGATCCTCTCTCCATTTGAGAGTACCAGGTCTAGTATTGCTTCCTCCAGAGTGGGTTCCAGCATTAGCTGTCTAAGGTCTGCCCCCTGCAGGGCATCGAGAATGACCCTGCTCTTGGATGTGGCTGCAGTACATGTCCTCCAGTTAACATCTGGCATATTCAGGTCCCCCATCAACAGTATCTCCCCTTTTTCAGCCATTTTGAGAATGTCCTCTATCATTTTCTTGTCCATTTCTCCCTTGAGACGGGGTCTGTATACAACCCCTGTGTGGATTGCGATGCCATTCCCCATCTCCAAGGTAACCCAAAGTGCCTCTTGTCCTCCCCCTTTACTTTTTAGTTCTGTAGATTTGATCCCTTCCCTTATGTATAGAGCTACTCCACCTCCTCTTTTGCCTTTCCTGTCCCTTCTGTAGATTGTGTACCCTGGTATGTTGACATCCCATTCATGGTTCTCGGTGTACCATGTTTCTGTGACTGCCACAATATCCAATTGTTCATCTCAAGATAAGTAGACAGATCTTCATAACAATCTCTCTATGGGCATTAAGTGGAATACTTGCTTTGTTCCTGTAAAGTGCCCCAACTTTAGGGTTCAGCTTCTTGTGGATGGCATCCACATGAGTAGAGAAGTCAAGATGACAATCCAACCATACTCCAAGGTATCTAAAGGAAGTGACATCTTCAATCACACCACTATCAAGGGTCTGGATGGAGGGGAAAGAGGACAGCTTGGCAAGTCTCTGCCTAGTGCCAAAGGTCATGGAGACTGTTTTTTTTTTTGTTGTTGCAGTTGAAGGACAGCTTATTGGCCTGAAACCTGTGTTGTATGTTGTTGAAATTCAGTTGGAGTCAGAACATTAAGTCAGAGACAGAGGAACCAGAGGCATAGAGAACTATGTTGTCTGCATACATGTGAATGGACACTGAGGAGCAGGTGAGGGAGAGGTTGTTTAGGAAGATGGAGAATAGGATAGAGCCAAGGGCAGACTGTGACGGACATATGACCAGACTGATCTATTAATTTATTTTGTTAATGTAGTTATGATTCTTTTATAAGTTCTGCTATTTGGAGGTAGATGCAAAATATGACTTCCTGGTCACATGTCAAGGCAGGTCTTATGGGAACTACTGCCAACTGCTCAGTGTAAGTTTCCCACGAGTTCATCTGCACTACCGACCCTAGAAGATGTGAGCGTGCAATTTCTGACACCTCAGACATTCTTTAAAACAGGGTCGTACAGCTGGACAAGGGATGTTCTAGGTGAGAAGACAGGCCATTTGGCTCAGATGATGTCGTACACACACACACACACACACACACACACACACACACACACACATATCCGCACACACGTCTGGGCTAGGGGATGTCATGAACTCACTCCTGAGGGTCAGGTCCACTGACTCATAGTGCCCACCCCTAAGTGCAATCTGCGACAGGGAAGGGGGAAAACAGGGAATATTCTCCCTGTGTCCTACTAAAATGTTTGCCAAAGTCATGACTGAACACCCAGGCCCCAGGGCTCCCTTCTTACTCTGGAAGAGGGTACAACATCAGTCTCAAGTCTTGTAGCAAAAATGAGAACCTTTTCTTGGTTGTTGCTCAAAGAGGGAAGATCCAGGCATTATAATCTCTTTGGGGTAGCCTTGTAACCCTAATTTTGTCTTCTCCAAAGGACATGCAATAACCTGGTTCAAATTCCTACAGACTCTTCCTTGAGACTTTTGTATTCTCCCTATCTGTACCCCAGTTTCCCTGTATAGCCTCTTGTTCGATTGGTAGTTTATGGTGACACCCCTTAGCAATGACAGTTTAGTCACAGATTACTATTAAACATCCCACAACCACACACAATATGAAAAATCTTGCTGAAGCAGGTTTATTAAAAATGAATGTTTTTACTAAAATAATTAATAGTCATACAGTTACAACTAAAAGATTTAGAACATTTTGGTCATAAAATAACACAAATAAAAGTTGAAAATATACATGAAAAACACATTATAACTGTTATCTAAAGTTCTATCTTAAAATCATAGTAAATTGTAGTCCAGAGGAATAAGTGAAGGCTGAAAAATCCGTTCCTCCTTTTCAGCCACTGGCTGGTGGCAGTTCTGTTCTATGTCCTTTCAGGAGAGTGTCCAAAGAGCATTGCAATGAGCTTCTGTTTACAGGAGGTATTTATAGTCCCTCTGGCAGTCTGAAAATAAAGCTTTTCTGGTTTATAGCTGGTGGTCTCTGAACTGCTCTGCCACCTGCTTATTGTTATATTGCATAATATTTGTGTTATAAATAAAATATGTATGGTATGTGACTGCCTGCTTAAGGATGGTAGTCAGTGTAAAGAGACTTGACCTTTGACCTCAAAAGTGTCAGAGTGAGAAAACAGCAGGATGTGATAAACAGGCCAGTGAAACCACTAATTAAAGCCTTCCTTCCAGAGGGACAGTTTATTACCCCTTATAACCTGCTCCTGCTTTAGAAGATGTGAACTAAATATGAATTTTATGACCCTAGCAGGAAGGGCAGTCATCTGGCTGACCCGTTATGGTTTTCTTACCTAGCATAGAACTAGTGACAGATTGTGTGGTTATGAAACATCAAAGGGAACGTTTTGATCAAAGAGACTCATTTTGGGAAATTGCTAGTTGCTGATTTTCACAGTAATAACATGCACCCTTGTGGATATCCATACTCAGCTTACAGATTTATCACAGATATAAGAGTGACCTCATGGATGACATCACCAGGAGGTGGAGAAAACTGACTTTTGAATAGTATCTGCATATGAGAAGTTTGTGCAGAAGGACTCCCTGAAAATCAAAGACACACTTAGTCTGTGGACTGGTAACTAGGCACTTTAGAAAGATAATTCATTTGGAACTTTTAAGTATTTGTGGTAGGCGTATTTGTGTTCTGTAACTTCCCATTTATTTTATGTGACTGTAAGTTATTGATATATTTGTTCTGTGTTTGATAGTTTACAATTTTTAGTAAACAGTATTTTCCTTGAAATATTACCTGTGTCTTTTCAGTTTTCTTTTGCATGTGAATGCTGAACCAGTGTTTAAGTCTGACAGCTGTTAAGGGCTTGAATGTGTTACTAATCTTGCTAAAGGTAAGAATATACCTAGGTCTCATACTGAGTTGTAAGGGTATTTTGGAAACCTGGCTGGGTGCCACTGGGCAAAAGATTGTACTGCATTCCCAAACAGGGTACGTATCTGAGCTTGTTAACTGGGTGCACTAGCATAAGGTTCACATTTGACCCCAGGACTCGAGGCTAATAGGTGATTCAGACCCAAAACAGACAGGGGGGTTACCCTGTCTGTCCCCTGTTCACACTATTGCACTGTGAGGTTGGCACTGTGGGAGCAGAGGGCCTGACCTGTAGAGTACGTTTGTGACAGATTTGGTTGGTGGCAGTGTGATTTAAAAGTATTTGGTAACATGAGCATTAACAGTCCAGTGTGTCAGATTAATACTGTACAACTCACATGCAAAATAAGGCAGTGATTTTTGAAAAGTAAGCAGAACTATATCATTGCTCTTACAGTCTAAGTTCCTACCTGTTTTATTTTTTTTTCAGGTGCAAGTTAGTGTAGCTGTAGTTAGGAAAGAAGATGGCTTCCAACTACAGCGAGCACACTGCAGACCAACTAAGGCAGTTGTGCCAAGAGAGAGGAGTCCAGCATGAGGGCAGAACCAAAAAGCACATTGTAGAGGCTCTTGTGGCAGCTGATTCCCAAAGCCTCGAGTCACAGTCGGTGACTGAAAAGGACTGAACCTTGGGCATGGAGGGGCCAGGGGCCACTACAGTGTCCGTATCCAGTGAGGAGGATAGCAGGACCAGTTCAAGCCAAGGGCCACAGCAGCAGGGGAAGGTCACCAACATTCTGGAGCCAGGAGGGCTCAGGCTGCAGATGTAGTTGTGGAGAATGGAGCTGGAGTTCCAGAGGGAAGAGAGGAATGATCAGCAAGAAACTGAGCGAGAACAGCAAGAGGCTGAGCGAGAAGAATGTGAGCGCCAGAGGCAACATGAACTGGAGAAGCTATGACTCCAAAAACCAGCACCAGAGCAGGCAGGTGGCCTGGGGTTAACTGGGACTCCAGGACTGGGTTACAAACTAAATTCTAATTTGATAGCTGAATTTAAAAAGGGGGGAGATATGGATGCCTTTTTAAATTCCTTTGAAAAAGTATGCATTCAGGCAAATATTCCTAGAGGGTCCTGAAACTTCCAGCTATCCCCGCTACTTATCTGAAAAGCTCAGAATGCATTGGGTCAAATGGACAATGAGGACAGTAATGATTACAGTAAACTTAAAACTGCACTTTTAAAAAAACTGCGAGCAAACAGCAGAGGCATACAGAGTTAAATTCCATAAGCTCAGGAGAAATCCTAACATGAGCTATGAGGAGCTAGCCACTAAACAATGTCAGTTTTTAAAATATTGGTGGGAAGTAATTGAAGCAGAATCTGTGGAAAAAATTGAAAATGTTTTATGTTTTACTGTTAGAGCAGTTTTGGGGGGCATGCCCACCAGAGCTGAAAACCTGACTGGAGGACCGAGATCCAAACACAGTGCAAGAGGCTGCTGAACTCTCGGACTGCTATGCCAGGAGCAGACCTGCTCTGAGAGTGAATAGGGTGGGTGTAGCAGTGCAGAAAGGGAAAAGCACACCTTCAGGGCAGCTAAAACCCTCCCTGCCTCCACCAAAACCAGGTAGCCCCAGGTTACAAAGAAAAGAGTTACCCAAAAAAAGAAATGAATGTTGGGTTTGCAAAGAACCTGGTCATCTGGCCAGACAGTGTCTCAAAAGGGCAAGCAGTGCACAAAGTGGTGCTAGGAAAGAAGTGGGTTATCTGTGTGTCCCTGAAAGCATGTCAGTAAACATGAGGGAACACATGCACCGAGTCACTGTGAATGGTGTACAGACACATGGGTTAAGGGACACGGGGGTGTCCCTGACTTTGGTAAAAGGGGATTTGGTGGAGCCAGGTCAGCTCATACCCAATCAATTTGTGACTTTACAGGGATTCACTGAGGAAAAGAAAACATTGCCACTCGCTAGTGTCCTCCTAGACTGGGGTGAGACAAGGGGAACTGTGCAAAAGGCTGCCATAGTGGAGACTTTGGCTGTCGACATAATTATTGGCAACAGTCTCAAACAGGGGATGGTGTGTGCAGTTACCCACAGCCATGCGGCAAAGGAAAATTGCAGTTCCCCAAACCCCATGGAAGCCACTGTGGAAACCACTGGGAGGCTGATTCCCCAGCCTGTGTCTCCTGATATGGAGAATAATGAAAGGGGGGTAGAAATTCCCCAGGTAGTGGCTAACAGAACAGATATGGAGGGTTACTCTGAGGAAGGAGGCGTGACCCATTGTCAGAGGGTTAGGGATGGCAGTGATCATGAATGCCCTGAAACTAGAGCTAGGGACCCTAGTGTAGACACTGAAGGAGACCTGTCCCATGCCTTGGGAATGTGTAAGGAGTTTGCAGCTGCTCAGAAAAGTGACCTTACTCAACAGAAGCTGAGCACTTGAGCAGACTGTGATGGAACACAGGGAGGTGATGGGAAACATAAAGTTTATTGGGACAATGGACTGATGTATGTGCAGGATGCTAAGACAGAGGGAGGGGTGATGGGCAGGCAGCTTGTCATTCCCCAGGGGTATAATGAGCAGCTGCTCAAAATTGCACACAATATTCCCATGTCTGGTCATCTTGTGCGCACTATGCAACAGTTGGCTCAGATTTTCTGTTGGCCCAACTTCACCCAGCAGATGAAGGAGTATTGCAGGTCTTGTCACCAGTGTCAAGAAATAGGGAAGGCAGGTAAGAAAACCCCCAGATGTCCTAATTCCCTTACCCATAGTGGATGAGCCATTCCAGAGACTGGTAATGGATATTGTTGGGCCTTTAGATACCTCCAGCTCCTCCAGGAAGAGGTTCATCCTAACTGTGGTGGAATATGCTACCCAGTACCCAAAGACAGTCGCCCTATCCTCACTGAGGACAGACAAAGTGTCAGATAATTTACTAGGGATTTTCTCCCATGTTGGGTTTCCACAGGAGGTTATCAACAATCAAGGGGGTTCTTTCATGTCGGACCTGATGAAATGTTTGTGGGAGAAGTGTGGGATGGTGCAGAGATGCATGACACCTTATCACCCACAAGCCAGTGGGCTGGTGGAAAGATTCAATGGTACCCTTATGTCAGTGCTCCAAGCTTTTGCTGGACAGCATGGGAGGGACTGGGAGAAATACCTTCCCCACCTGTTGTTTGCATACAGGGAGGTGCCCCAAGAGTTGATGGGGTTTTTCCCCTTCGAGCTCTTATATGGACGTAGGGTACATGGGCCCCTAGACTTGATCTGGGAGGACTGGAAAGGCAAGCACACCACCCAGGGAACTCCCTTAGTGGACTGTGTCCTTAGGTTTAGGGAATGGTTGAATGAGCTTATGGGGACAGCCCAGAGAAACCTGGCAGCTGCCCAACAAAAACAAAAGGTGTGCTATGACTGCAGAGCCAGAGCTCACTCATACACTGTGGGTCAGAAGTCATGGTCCTAATCCCGGTCTGGAAAGACAAGCTGCAGGCCGAGTGGGCAGGACCATACAAAGTAGTCAGACAGGTAAATGACATAAACTACATTATAGAGTTACCTGACAGAAGACATGAACAAAGAATGTACCATGTCAACATGGTGAAGACATATGCTAATAGGGTTGACATGGTGTTTGCAGTGTGTAGTCCTGGGGGGGGATGAACAAAGGAGACCCTCTTCTGGACTTGCTGGAAGAAAGCAAGCGGAAGTCCTCTTTGGTGGCAATTAAAATGTCACCCCAGTTGGCCCCAGATCAGATCCAGGAAGTAAGGGAGGTTTTAGCAGACTTTGCCTCACTGTTTAGCACCAAGCCTGGACTAACCCCCTTAGCGAAGCATGATGTGGAGACAGGGACGCAGGTGCCCATACGGCGGACAGCATATCAGGTGTCAGAGGCTGTCCAAAAGAATATTAGGAAGGAGGTGGAGGAAATGTTGGATTTAGGGGTAATCCAGAAATCCCACAGCCCCTGGGCCTCACCCATAGTCCTTGTTCCCAAACCAGATGGCTCTACTCTTTTTTGTGTGGACTATCGTGGACTGAATGCAGTCTCAAACTCAGACGCCCACCCAATGCCATGGACAGATGAACTCCTGGACAAGTTATGAGGGGTGACATACCTTACGACTATTGACCTGACAAAGGGGTATTGGCCTGGTAGAGGTACTTGCCAGAGCTAGAGAGAGGTCAGCCTTCATCACTCCAATAGGATTATTTGAATTTAAAGTAATGCCTTCGGAATGAAGAACGCCCCTGCCACTTCCAAAGGTCGGTGAACCAGGTGTTAAATGGTGCTGAGGAGTTCATCATGGAATATCTGGATGACATTGCCATCTTTAGTGCCAGCTGGGAGGAACATCTATCCCACCTTAGGGAAGTGTTGGGCAGGATACAGAGAGCTAGACTCACTGTAAAAGCTGAGAAGTGCCAGGTAGCCATGGCTGAGGTGGCATACCTTGGGCACTTTGTAGGTTGGGGACAGCTCTATCCTAACCAAATGAAAATAGAGGCAATCAAGGCATGGCCCAGACCAGAAACACAGAAGCAGGTCAGGAGTTTTCTAGGGACAACAGGGTACTATAGTAAATTTGTACCAAATTACTGTGCCCTGGCTGCTCACCTATCTGGCCTGTTAAAGAAAAGGATGCTTAAGAAAGTTACCTGGGAACCAGCCTGTGAACAAGCCTTTACCAGACTGAAGGAGACACTGTGCAGTGCTCCTGTATCGACAAGTTCAGACTATAGCAGACCCTTTGTAGTCCAGACTGACACCTCAGATGTCAGTATTGGGGCAGTGCTGAGTCAGAAGTCCAACCAAGGGAAAGATCACCACATAGTGTACCTCAGCAAAAAGTTACTTCCCAGGGAGCAGGCTTACTCGACTGTAGAAAAAGAGTGTCTTGCCATGGTGTGGGCCCTAAAAAAGTTAGAGCCATACCTATACAGGCAGCATTTTGAGGTACAAACTGACCACAACCCCCTGGTTTGGCTGGCACAAATGGGTAAAATGAATGGCACTGTAGACTATCAAGATGGAGTCTTGCCTTGCAAGGGTATGACATGACTGTCTCACACAGGGCTGGGGCAGCCAATGAAAATGCAGATGGACTGTCATGTCAGTTTGAGCAATGAACTGACTTGGGGAGCTCATCCCATGTAGGGGATAGAGCCCCCAAATTCAGTCTAGGTGAGGAGGACTGTGACACTCTGCCACCTGCTTATTGTTATATTGCATAATATTTGTGTTATAAATAAAATGTGCATGGTATGTGATTGCCCGCTTAAGGATGGTAGTCAGTGTAAGGAGACCTGACCTTTTACCTCATAAGTGTCAGAGTGATGGAAACAGCAGGACGTGATTAACAGACCAGTGAAACCACTAATTAAAGCCTTCCTTCCAGAGGGACAGCTTATTACCTCTTATAACCTGCTCCTGCTTTTGAAGCTGGGAACTAAATATGAATTTCATGAACCTAGCAAGAAGGGAAGTCATCTGGCTGACCCTTTATGGTTTTCTCACCTAGCAGAGAACTAGTGACAGATTGTGGGGTTATGAAACATCAGAGGGAATGTTTTGATCAAAGAGACTCACATTTTGGGAAATTGCTAGTTGCCGATTTTCACAGTAGTAACATACATCCTTGTGGATATCCATACTTGGATTACAGATGTATCACAAATCTAACAGTGACCTCATGGGTGACATCACCAGGAGATGGGGAAAACTGACTTTTGAATAGTGTCTGCACATGAGAAGTTTGTGCAGAAGGACTCCCTGAAAATCAAAGACACACTTAGTCTGTGGACTGGTAACTAGGCTCTTTAGAAATACAATTCAGCTGGAATTTGTAAGTATTTATGGTAGGCATATTTGTGTTCTGTAACTTCCCATTTATTTTATGTGACTAAGTTATTGATATATGTATTCTGTGTTTGATATTTTACAAGTTTTAGTAAACAATATTTTCCTTGAAATACTGCCTATGTCTTCTCAGTTTTCTTTTGCATGTGAATGCTGAACCAGTGTTTAAGTCTGACAGCTGTTAAGGGTTTGAATGTGTTACTAATCTTGCCAAAGGTAAGAATATACCTAGGTCTCATGTTGAGTTGTAAGGGTACACTTTGGAAACCTGGCTGGGTGCCACTGGGCAAAAGATTGTACTGCATTCCCAAAGAGAGTACGTATCTGAGCCTGTTAACTGGGTGTGCTAGCATAAGGTTCACATTTGACCCCCAGGGCTTGAGGCTAGTAGGTGATTTGGACCCAAAACAGACAGGAGGGTTACCCTGTCTGTCTTCTGTTCACATTATTGCACTTTGAGGTTGGCGCTGTGGAAGCAGAGGGCCTGACCTGCAGAGCGTGTTTGTGACAGTCTCCTCTTTAGGCCAGCAAGTGTCTCTCTTGCTCTTTCCAGATTTTAAGGAATTATTATTTCTTTCTGTATTTGGGTTCTCATATCACCACTTCCTGGCACTATTAAAAAATGTAATCAGAATATGGTAACCTTGCTGACACCTCCTGCCTAAAACCATTTCTCCTTTTGATCTTAAAGTTTTATGACAGGGAGACAGCTTCTCTCATCCTGACATTGTATTACACCAATTAGCTAACCAGAGACTTCCATCCCCTTTGAGAAAGTAATTTCAAGTTTTCTGACTAGTAGCTGTTTTCCCGGGTCACATAGGAATGTCACATATATTTCAAGACCTTGTCTCTCTTCCTCTGAACTTTCAGTAATACTGGACATTTTCTTGTGGCATTTAACATACACAAGATCACATAAAAAATATGACAGACATATATCTGCAAATAATGACTGGCAGTTGGCTTGCTCCCCACAGGGGACAGTGGGGAACTGTCACTCAAACGGGTGAGGCTACTGTCCACAGTCAAAGGGTAGAAATTAGGGAGCTGAGAGTCAGCTCTCTCTCTCACTCTCTTTTTCTCTCTCTGGAGCACTCAACATCTGACAAAAGGGGAACCCTGCTGCAGGTAGAAGTACAGCATAGCAAAAGTGTCTTCTATAGCTAGCAGTATGTAAATAGGTTTTAGGTAAGAAGAGTTCAGATTTTTCTATACATCAATTGTCTGTGTAACTTGCTTTATTTTCTATTTCCTAGTAAACTTGTAAACCTTTATATGACTGTAAATATATCTTGTTTGTAAGTACTTGTAGTTCTTCTAGTAAAAAATCCATTTTTGATAGGACCAGTGACTGCTTTTTTTTTAAAAAAAAAAAGGTAATTTTAGTATTTCAGCTGGACTCAGTTTGCAGTCCATCTCCAAAGAGTACTCTACCAACAGTTATTGTGTTGATCTTCCTGACCTTGAGCAAAGAGGGCAAAGGCGTGGTTTCCTGGTTCCAGGTAAAAATCAGGTGGTGGCAAAGTATTGGAAGTCTCTGACAGAGAACTGCCCTGTAAACAAGGGGCCCAAGGGGCAGTTTCTGCCACACAGATCCTTGGTGGATACCAGAGCAGATAGGGAGAGGAGGGAAGAGGTCATCATGAATAAGGACAGCTTGGGTCCTACCCTCAAGGTATGAGTGAAACCACTCAACTGAGAGGAGAGTCTAGTGACTGTTAGCGTGTCAGGAGGATAGGGTGGGTACCAGTGTCAAAAGCTTTGGACAGGTCAACAAAGATGGCACAGGTGATCAGACCTTGGTCCATGCCAGAAAGAACAGAATCAGTGAGCCTAAGGAGGGAGGTGGTAGTGGAAAGGGATTTCATGAAACCAGACTGGTAGGGAGTGGAAAAAGAGCTGCTACAACAGAAAGGGAAGAGCTGAGAAAGGATCTGGTGTTCCTGAAGTTTACCCAGAGTGGGGAGGAGGAAGATGGGGCGGTAGTGCAAGACAATGATGCTAGTGGATTTACCACTGCAATCGGGATCTCTCAAACTAATGGTGTGGCTACTCCAAGGCAGAAACTGCTAGTTTAGGGCCTTTCTCTAAAGGTGGTAAACACCATTCTTCAGCCATGAAGAGAGTCTACCAAACTAATATACAACAGACAGTGGCCCATTTTTGTCAAATGGTGTGAACAGCAGTCCACAGACCCAACATATTGTACAGTGTGAAAAGTACTAGACTTCCTATAAGCAGGTTTGCATAAAGGACTGTTGCTGGACACTCTAAGAGTTTAGCCAGTGATAATAAGGGCCATCAGAGGACAGATAGAAGGGGTTCTCCTGGGAACCACCCCTCAGTCGTAAGGTTCCTACTAGTGACTGACAACATTCACCTAGGTCCATCACTCGGGTGGAACTATGGAAGCTGTACACTGTACTGAATGCCCTGACTGGCCCACCTTTTGAACCTTTAGACTCTGTGTCATTATATTTCTTGACCCTCAAAATGGTTTTACTGGTGGGGGTATGTTCAGCACTCAGATTGTGTGAACTACAAGTCTTATCTTGCAGACCACCATTCCTCTCCTTCCACAATGATAAGGTAGTACTGAGAAGCATCACAGCCTTCATCCCCATTGTGGCCTCTGTTTTCCACATGTTCCAGGACATTTCTTTACCTTCCTTTGACCCAGGACCACAAGATCTTAAAAGAGAGACAGCTTGAGATCCCAGGACATAATTATGGCAGTTAAAACATATCTTCTATGAACAGATCCCCACTGCAAAACTGGCAAATTGTTTGTGCTAGTTTAGGATCTGAAGAATGGCACCCCAGCATATTGAGCCCACTGGCTGAATGCAGCTATCCAAGGTGTTTGCGGGGTCAAAGGGTTGCCAGTTCCAAAGGGATTAAAGGCCCATTCCATGAGGGCAGTGGCAATATCCTGGGCCATGTGTAACTGCATCTCCATTGGGGATATCTGCTACACCACCACTTGGGCATCAGTGTATACTTTCACAGGGCACTATCGGATTAATACCCTTGATGCTGACCGAGCCATTTGTGGTCGTAGTGTTCAGCAGATGGTCTTGGGTCCACTCTCATCTCTTCTCACCTGTGCTGAGTATGTTACTGCTTCTTAATCTCACAATGGTCATCATCCTCGGAGTGCTGTAAAAGGTACAATGGACAATGTGGGTTCACTCACCTGGTGAAGGTGATTATAGGAGCACCATTTACAGCACTCTGAATCTGAACCTGACAGAGACAGCAGCACCAACACCGTCATTCTATGACCACTGTTTGTTTGGTTAAAACTATTGACAAATATGCCATTTATGTTGTAGTCTACATACATGGGTAGTGTTTGTTATGGCTAGTACCTGTTCCTTTAATGGTGTATCAGGCCATGGCCTATAGGTGGTTGAAAAATTCCCTGTAATTACGCCAAAGAATGTTTTCATTAAATACTCTAACCAAGAATTCCTTAGCTGCCTATTTCATTCACATAGACACGGTGGTGCTCTTTTGTTGTGCCAATCAGATAAACTGGTGAGGTACATGGAGGAAAATGGTCTGCAGAATAGTAGGCAGTATTGGTTTGTGGCTGGCAGATCATGTCAAATGAATTTAGTAGCGTTCTTTCACCATGTCACAAAGGCAGTGGACAAGGGTCTGGCAGTAGACGTTATTTTTACCTGGACTTTAGTAAAGCTTTCGATTCGGTGCCACAAAAAAGGCTGATGATAAAACTGAGGGAACTAGGGGCAGGAGAGAAATTAGTAAAATGTGTTGAGAACTGGTTGGGGGCCGGTCACAAATGGTGGTGGTAGGGGATAGCCTCCAGTACAAAAGAGGTCACCAGCAGGGTTCCTCAGGGGTCAGTTTTGGGCCCAGTATTGTTTAATATATTTATAAGCAACATTGGGAAGGGCATTCAGGGTAAAATGTGTCTATTCGTTAATGATACCAAGCTCTGTGGGAGGGTGGACACCCAGAAGGGGATACAGGAATTAAGGGAGGAGCTAGCCAGTCTGGAGAAATGGTCAGGGATGTGACAGTTGGGATTCAATGTCAAAAAGTACAAGGTGATGCACATCGGGCATGAAACCCAAGAGCAGAGTACTACATTGGAAAAGTACAGGTAGCCGAAATGGAAGAAGAAAAAGACCTGGAGGTAGTAATTACTATTAATCTGAACAGTCCGCGCGGTGCAAAAAGGCAGTGGCAAAGGCCAACAGGATGCTGGGATGCATTGTAAAGGAGTTCAGTAACAGGCACAGATAGATTATTCTGACATTATATAGATCTCTGGTGAGGCCTCACTTGGAGTATGGAGTGAGTTTTTTTCACCCGTACCTAAAAAAAGACATTAAATTGCTGTAGGGGTTGCAAAGAAGGGTGACTAAAATGATCAGGGGACAGCAGGACAGGTCATATAAAGACAGGCTGGGAGCTGTGAAGATGTACTCACTGGAGGAGAGGAGGCAGGGGGGATATGATAGAGACCTTAAAGTACCTGAAGGGAGCGAACAAAGTAGAGTGTGATAGCCTCTTCAACAAGAGAGAGAGAACACCACCACAAAAGGACTCAGCATGAAGCTGGTGGTGGGAGGGAAGATATAGGAGGGATGTGAGAAAGCACTTCTTCACAGAAAGGGTGGTGTTGGCCTGGAATGAGCTGCCAGAGGAGGTAGTGGCAACCAGGTCAGTGGGATCATTGAAAAGAGCCTGGGACAAACACAGAGGGATGTTGTGGGACCTAGGAAAAGGGAGGGGGCAAAGGAGGGGCACAGACACTGGTGTAGGGGTAAAATGCAAAACCCCATTGCATATCAAGCAGACATGATAGACTGGGTGGTCTCCTTCTGCTGGCTGCTTTCTTATGTTCTTTCCAGATACCTAAGTGAAGATTTGGAAGTATCAAATTGAGGAACAGACCACAGAAAGGGTGAGGAGTCCAGACCACAGCTCAACCAGCTTGCCAGATGAATCTAATAGATTTCTTTGACTGGGTGACCAAAGTTGTAGATCAGGGAGGGGCTGTGGACATGGTCTACCTAGACTTTAGCAAGGCATTTGACTCAGTCCCACACAAAAGATTAATATACAAGTTAGCCAGCCTGGGAGTGGATCCCAAGATGATAGCATGGGTAAAGAATTGGCTGGAGAATAGGACACAGAGGGTAATAGTAAATGGAGTCCTCTCTGAAGAAAGGAGGGTGACTAGTGGGGTACCACAGGGTTCAGTATTAGGACCGGTCCTCTTCAGTGTCTTTGTAAGAGACTTTGCAGAGGGACTGGAAGGAAAAGTATGTCTCTTTGCAGATGACACAAAGATCTGCAACAGAGTTGATGCACAAGGCAGGGTGGAAAGGATGAGAAAGGACTTGGCAAGGTTAGAGGAATGGTCAAATGTATGGCAGCTTAGATTTAATGCTAAGAAGTGCAAGGTAATGCACCTGGGAAACAAAAACCCAGGAGAAGAGTACACAATGGGGGGTGAGATACTAACAACAACAAAAATGGAAAGGGACCTGGGGGTAGTCGTATCAGATGACTTAAAGGTGGGCAAGCAATGTGAGAGGGCAGTAAGGAGGGCTGGGGGGATACTGGGATGCATAGGCAGAGGCATCACCAGTAGAAAACAAGAAGTTGTTATCCCTCTGTACAGACAGCTGGTGAGACCCCATCTGGAGTACTGTGTGCAGTTCTGGAGACCCAATCTCCACAAGGACATAGACAAATGAAAGCTGTCCAGAGGAGGGCAGCTAAAATGGTGCAGGGTCTGCACCGGAAGACATATGAAGAGAGACTAAAGGAGCTTAATATGTATAGCCTCGAGGAAAGGAGGGAGAGGGGGGACATGATAGAAACTTTCAAGTACCTCAAGGGAATCAACAAAGTCCAAGAGGGTAGCATCTTTCAAAAAAAGAGGTGTGTAAGAACAAGGGAGCACAATTTGAAGATGTGGGGGCAGCTCACAGGTAATGTAAGGAAGTACTTTTTCACAGAGATGATTGTGGATGCATGGAACAGCCTTCTGGAGGAGGTTGTGGAGTCAAAAACAGTGGTTGAATTCAAGCATGCATGGGACAGCCATAAGGCAATTCTAGGGGGTTGGGGTAGAAAGAAGTAGGCTGCTGGTTAACTAGGATCTGCAGCTTACCCATTAGGTAGGGAAATGGGCAGACTGGGTGGACCAAGCAGTCCTTATCTGCCATCAAATTCTATGTTTCTATGTAACCTTCTTGTGTTTCAAGTTTGTACATTATCCGATCAGAGGAGCCTAAAATTCCCCAATGGTCATCATCCTCAGAGTGCTGTGAAATGTGCTCCTCTAATCACCTTTGCCAGGTGAGAAAACTCATATTTCCAGATGTATACATGAGTGAGGAGAGTGCAGTACAATAAGGTACAATACATTAAAGTAAATGACAACTACAGTTGTGCGAAGGTAATACAATTGCAATACACAGAGTACAAATTGTGCAGTGGTAGTACAGTTACAATATACAGAGTGAGAGTTGTGCAAAGGTAAATACAATTAACAAATTAGCAGATGTGGAAAGACAAATACAACTGCTTCCATGATTGGTTTGATGGACTCAGAGTCCACACAAGACAATAAATATAAAGGGGCTTAAGTAGTGAGCAGGGGTGGAAGATCACAGGTGGTCACATGATCAGGAGCAACTTCAGGACCTGAGTTGTGAAGTCATGAAGGACAGATTGGAGGGAAGAGGGGGATGAGACAGAGCAGATAGGGTAAACAGAAGACCAGAGCTTGGGGAAACAGAAAGAGAAAGCATCTCTACTTGCATTAGATTTCATGGGAAGGAGGGAAAATGAGCCAGACTCAGTGGTGCAAAGGGAGTACAATGGGGTAGGGAAGGATGAGAGTAGAGAGGCAAGATGGGGGGGGGGGAGCCAAGCCAGAATTTGGAGATAAAGGATGCATAATGGAAGGCATTTGGCATCAAGGGAGGTTGGGGAGGAGAGTGAGGAATAGAGGGAACAATGTTGGGTACCAGGTGGAAAGTCAAGGGCAAAGCAGCAGAAAGAGTTAAAGAGGGGGGTCCAGTCTGCCTAGGGTAGCTTGAAGGCAGCACTATACAGTATATGATGTCACTATAATTGAAGATAGGGAGGATCATTTTAAGATGATTTCTCTATAAGCAGGAAAATGGAAAAACGTTTTATTCATGTACAGAGCACTGAGTTTGGAGTGAATCTTCTGGTGGATGGAGTCCACATGCATGAAGAAATCAAGGTGATGACACAGCCATACCCCAAGTTATTTAAATCAAATCAAATTTATTTCTGCAGTGCAATTCACAAAGTATCAAAGTGCTTAACAAATGAATTAAAATCAGATTAAAATCTACTAGATAAATACAACAGTATCGACACATAACTTCATATAAGTGCTGGGAAGGCAAGATTAAAAAGGTATGTTTTTAGTGCCGACTTAAAACTCTCTATGGTCAGGGACTCCCTTATTCAACAAGGTAGAGAATTCCACAGGATTAGGGCCGCAAATGCAAATGCACAGACCCTAGGAATCTCCAGAAATCCCTCATCGGTGGAGCAGAGTGGGTTGAGGGGACAGTAGGGACGAAAAAGCTCTTGCTGATAGCACAGTCCCTGTCCTTGTAGGATTTTATAGGTCAGCAGACTGACCTTGAAGGTGATATACCACTGAACAGGCAGCCAATGCAGGCTATGCAGCACAGGCATGATATGGCTAGATCATGAAAGACCAGTCAACAGCCTGGCCATCACATTCTGTACCAGCTGCAAGCGGTGAATATCAATCCCCAGTGGCCCAAGGTACAGGGAGTTGCAGTAATCAAGGCAAGTGGTCACAAAGGAGTGGACCAGCGTTGGAAGATCGTTGGACGGAGCCAGGTGCTTAATCCGGGTGATATTTCTCAGGTGGTAAAATTGGATCTTGATGATGGATGACACCTGAGATTTAAGTGTCAATCCATCATCAAGAATAATGCCCAGATTTCACTCCCATTCGGAGCCCATCAGCTGACAGCCTTTAAGCCTAAGCCTGGAAGGCTGCCCCACCAAAATTCCCTCTACCCAATGACCTGGGTCCACCACCAAAACCTCAATCTTGTCCAGATTCAGCCTCAACTAGTTGGAATTCTTCCACTCCTGGATCTCTGAGAGACAGTTGTTAAAAACTGAGATGGCACTATCATGTTCAGGCACAAAGAACATGTATAGCTGAGTATCATCTGCATAGCAGTGAAAACTCAGCCCATACTGACTTACAATGTCTCTCAATGGCAGCATGTACACACCAAAAACAATATGGGTGAAAGAACAGAGCCCTGCGGCACCCCACAAGGCAGGGAGAAGGTGGCAGAGGAATAAATCCCCAACACCACTGTCTGAGACCTGCCCATAAGCAAAGACTGGAACCATCTCAGAACTGTACCAGACAGTCCACAGATCACCCGCAGGTGCTCCAACAACACATCATGGTCTACAGTGTCAAATGTTGCAGAGAGATCAAGAAGAACCGAGATGGAATGGCTCTTCAGGTCTCTCGCAATCAGGAGAACATAGAGCACCCAAACTAGGGCCATCTCAGTACTGTGTCTCTTTCAAAATCCTGACTGAAAAGGATCATAAATATCATGGATGGTAGGGTGATCACCCAGCTGCTTCGTGACCACCTTCTCAATAACCTTAGCCACAAAGGGAAAGTTAGAGACAGGTCTATAGTTAACAAGACAGTCTGGGTCCAAAGAAGATTTCTTAAGGAGGGGTATAACCACCGCCTCCTTCAGGGTGTCTGGAAATGCACCTGTCTCTAAGGAACTCCAGACAATCTCAGCTAGCACCTCAATGCACCCCACAAGGAGGCACGTTTTGCCCGGGTCCAAACTACAACATGTCGGCCACATGCTCTAGATGATCCTCACAATATCACTGATCTCCAGCTGGTCAAAGTCTGACTGGACATACCAAAGCTCTGTAACTGCCCACCTACCACCACCACCCCCATTGGAATGGGTTGCATGGATCTCGGACCTGATGTTAACAACCTTATCCACAAAGAATCAAGCAAACTCATCACAAT
This sequence comes from Neoceratodus forsteri, assembly GCA_016271365.2. Taxonomy (NCBI): domain Eukaryota; kingdom Metazoa; phylum Chordata; order Ceratodontiformes; family Ceratodontidae; genus Neoceratodus; species Neoceratodus forsteri. The sequence continues at coordinate 1,326,945,907 of CM057459.1, read as the reverse complement.
TCTCTTGTGAAAATGCTTTCCAAAACTGCAGACAGGTTGGATTGCACAGTCTGTCCACAGTTCAGAAGAGCTGAGCTGGTCGATTCTGTAAGGCAGTGATCTCCCTGGACAGGAACTCTGCCTTCTTATGGGAGATGGCTGATTGATAGTCCTCATAGTGGGCCATCAATCTAAGCCTATTGGCATCTAGGCCTGATTTCCACCAACACTGTTCCATCCTTCGTCCAACTCTCATCAGCTACCTCAAGGTCCCATCAAACTAAGAGGACCGAGGGTGAAAGGTGAAAAGACAAACACAGACAGGAGCTATGGAATCCAGAGCCTCAGCAATGGCCTTGTTATAGGTAAGTAACAGATTGTCTGGATCCAGCTTGCACTCAGAAGATCTGATGGGTCCAGCACTGCCATCAGATCATCTGGAGTCAAACCCCTTAAAGGGCAGTAAAGAACCATCTCCATAGGGGCAGGCCTATAGTGGGGAGCCTGGAAAATAAACCTGATAGTGTGATGATCAGACCTTCTGACCAGTTCCACCACCAGGCCAGAGGTCTCCATAACCAGTGGGAAGACCAGGTCCAATGAGTGACCGTGTTTGTGGGTCACAGAGGTAATCACCTGTGTGAAGCCCAACATACTTATAAATTGGAGGAAGTCCTGTCCAAAGTGTGAGAGTTTGTCATCGACCCAGGCATTGATGTCCCCCCAGAACCATCTTTCCTGCAGGAATTGCTTTTTAACCCCAGGTGGACGGTAGATGAGAAAAATCCTGCACCCCACACCTGCGCCAACAATACACTCAAAGGAACTGGTCCCCCCCCCCCACTGGCACCTCTACCAGGCCCAATTCCAATCTAAAACATATGGCTACAACCCCGTCACTATGATCCTCCCTCAGGCAGTGTATCACCAAGAACCCAACCAGAATAGCTGACTCCAAAATGGGACCAGAATTTTCATCCAGCCTGGTCTTGGTGATGCAAGCCAGGTCCTATGACTGAACAAGATCAGCGATCATCGCAGTCTTGTTTTTGATAGTCCTGACATTGCATAACACCACCCAAGTAGGATGGGACACTGAGGCCAGCCGTGCCATCTGCCCACTCAGAGTGGAGCCCTTGGGTATGGGCACTAGACAGGGAGGACCCTTTCCAGTACCCATTTTGCCCCAATGTGCCTCCTAGGACCCACCACACCAGTCCGTCCACTTGACTCCCCTCTGCCACCAGGTCCAGGGCTCCCCGCTATCCCCAATGCCTGGCAACATCCATACACTTCTGCAGACAGAGGGGGAGAGTTAAAGGGGTGGAGGCCCCAGAGCTCAGTAGAAGAGCAGCGCCTGACAGGGAGAGCTCCCTGCCGACATATAGCTTCACAATCACACAAGCAAACAGCAGAAGCAACCCCACAATTACCATCCCAATAAATAACAATACAAAACCCCACAATCCCTCCCCACAAAATAATTTAAAACCATATACACAAAATAAAAATATTAAAAGCAGGTCGCAATAACTTGGAAAATTTGTGTCCATATATATTAACAAAGTCCACCAAAGCTTCTCCACAAAAAGATTAACAGGAATGTGGCTCCCACCCATACTCTCTGTCTGCAATACTTTGGTCCCAAAGTAGCACTCTCACTACTACAGTTCTGATTATTGAGGTGACTAAAATAATAAATGTGGAGGCACTCTCACCACCTCCCCTGTATGAAATATATTAAGCTCAGTTCAGTCCCAAAATCACAATGCCATAGGTCCACAATGTCTTTTTAGAGGAGCAGATAAAATTTTCCGGCCTTCCAACAGTCCACAGCTCTGCTAGAGTTATCCCAGCCCACCACAAAGACCGGGCAGTATCACAAAGATCAAGGCAGCCAGGGTCAAGCCACCCACCAGCAAGCACTCCCCCAACTCCTCTCTGCAACTGTCCAGCCAGCCAGCTTCAACACACAATCTGATTTACAGATGATAAAAGCTGATGACAGATCAAAGAGGCCCAAGTCAGGAGGCAAACACCCCAATACTGATCCAGTCCCGGGACCAGAGACCAAAACGTAACTGTCCTCTGGCAAAAATGTTCCGAGGCCCCCAGACAAACATGGATGCTGGCCTTTAAGTCAATGCCCCCCCATCCCCTGAGAAAACACAGATCCCCCCTCCCAACCAGGCACCCATGTTCTTAAAGGAAAGTTCCCAGGATTTTAAAATTGAATATTCTCAGCACCATTCACACGTAACTGGGCAACTCGCCACCTCTTCTAGGCCAGCAGTTGTGATTGCTGAAAGTTCTTATTCCTCTATGACTTCTCAAACACAATGGCTCCTCCGTTAACTCTGGAATCTTGTTTGGCAGGATTACTCCAACCCGTCTGCCCACAGTTGACATTGGAGGTACCAGATTCAAACAACATGGTCCTGACTAGGACCCCTCAAATTGGGATGAGCAATAAAAGATATCAGCATGAAGAGATCAACAAAAAATAGCATCCAGGACAGCACAAAGGTAAAATGTGCCTAGTAGGCTTGATTCCTCCAAGTAGTTTTAGGCATCCAGTTAATTCACAAATGAAACACAGGAGGAACGGTAACGCTATAAAAACAGGATAGCTCACACAGAACGCTAGCTCAAACAGAACACCGTCTCTAACTATTCCCCGTAAAAAACGCTATTGTCCTAGTCTTGCTCACTGCAAATCCCTCACTAAACTAAACTAATAAACTAACTTTAAAGCAAAATCAAAATTAACATAAAAATAAAATCCTTAACCTGCTGCTGCAGTTACTGGCAGACCCATACCCCGGTCACCATCTTGCCATCAAGATTATGGAGGTGACATTCTCAAGGATATTGAAGGAGGGGAAGGGTGAGAGTCTGGATAGCCTCTGCCTGGTGCCAACGATCATAGAGACCATTTTATTGATATTGAAGGACAGTTTATTTGCCAGGAACCAGCACTGGATGGTGGAGAAATCCAGTTATAACCAAGCAGATAGGTCAGGAACAGAGGCACCAGAGGTGACTAGCACTGTAGCATCTGCATACATGTGGATGGCTGCAGAGGTATAGGCATTTGGGAGGTTAATTAAGAACATAAAGAAGATCAGTTCCAGGACTGATACCTGAACAGATGGGAGGGAAAATGTGTCTCCAGTGCAGACAGCTTGGGACCCACCCACTAGGTCAGAGCCAAACCAACTAACTGAAGGTTTTGACAGCCAGACCCTTTAAGCTTGTCCAGGAGAAAAGGACGGGCAACCATGTAGAAGTGATCAGACCCTAGTCTATTACAAAAAGGATGGAGTCAGTGAGCTGGAGGAGGGAGGTGGAGTGGGACTTCTGGAAACCAGACTAGAAGGGGGTACCATAGACTGCTCTCCTTCATAGGGTGGGGAAGGACGTGCCTCCCACAAGGCACCTTGCACCTAGTAGTAGCTCAGTATTGTGGTAATGGGGAGGTTCCAGCAAGGGAGAGATGCCGGAAGACATGGCTATGTCATTGCACACTGAATTTCCAGGGGCCACAACATGGAGGAAAATCAACTCATCCACTGCAGCATAATCCCAGTGGTGAAAAATGGATTAAAACTTCCTTAGCTACCGCATCATGAGCAATAGTCCCCTGCAGGCCCAGCAACACTGATCAGGTACCTTGGAACCAGGATCTGGCTCTGGAGGGTTTTGCCCAGCCCTTCCAGCAGTACCATTTAATGTAAGTTGTGGGGGGAAGCTGAATAGATCAAGTCTTGGGTGTGGTGGGTAATTGGGCTGGGGGGTCCATCCAGAGGAAAGACCAGCCGAGGGGGGAAGGTACAAGAACAGTACACTAAAAAAAAGTTAACTTTTGTTATGGTTAAGCTGCTGCTAGCTTTGGGCAGACATGAATCTTGCTTTCCAGAGCAAGGAGCAGCTGTCTAAAGAGCTAGAACTTTTCTTATTAATAGAATAAGTCTAATTCAGCAGGAGTCGGTGCCTGTTGGGATTAAGCAAACAGATACTTTCTTAGAAGTGGGGGGTTTCATTGAGGGTAAAAATAAAAGAAAGTCGGTGTGTTTTTCTGTGTTGGGGAAAGGGGACTGTATCAGCATCTTAGTTTGCTAAGTCAGGAGGAAAGAAGTTAATTGGGGGTGTGGCTTAGGCAGTAGAAAACCAGGTGTCTCCAATTACAGTTCCCTGCTGCTAGCCTTTGGCAGACAGGAATCTTGCTTTCAGAGCAAGGAGCAGCTGACTAAAGAGCTAGAACTTTTCTTACTAATTGCCATCCTTCCCACCCTTTGCCAGTTCCACTTTCATAGGTACTGGATTTGACTGACAACACAAACTTCTTGTTTGGCAGTAGGAAGGGAAGGATCACTGAGACACCTAAGTTTCATCATCCTTGAAGGAAAAGAGTAGCTCTCCCTCCTTCCCTAGCTGCTGGACATCTGACTCTGAGCAAGGAAGATGAAGACTACCAAAGAATACAGGAAGTTCCTGTTCCAGAACAAGAAGGGCAAGAGCTGTAAGGGCACATATGTAGTAGGAAAGCAGGTGGAAAAATAAATAGAGGGAGGAGAGAGTAAGCATGCAAAGCAAAGGAGAGGAGCCACAAAATAAGACATGATGAGAGTGGTGCAGTGCAATAGCTGCGGGGCGGCAGTTTTCCAGGAGACATTCTGAAGGCTGCGATGCTGCTCTAGTTGCAGGCAACTCTCTGGTCTGAGGAAGGAGATTGCCTGTCTCCAGGCCGACCTGGCTAGGATTTGTGAAACTTCACCCCCCTCCCAGGGAACACCAGGGCCACCACCACTGCCTCAGAGGTTGCCAAGAATGAGGAGTGATTGGACTAAGGTGGGCTCAGGGAGGGTGAGGGAGGTGGAACAGAGGTGCATCCCTCCAGTTATACCTCTCCACAATTCATATGCCATTCTGGTGGAGAGTGGTTCCTCTATGGAGGCACCTGCAGTGAAGACCAAGGAAGATGCTGAGAACCACCACAAAGTATACCCACAGAAAGGTGGCACAGGACCCCACAGGGAAAGGAAACAACTCTTGGTGGGGGACTTATTCATTAGGAGGGTATAACTGGGGGAGGGAGGAGAGAGGGAGGTAAGGTGCCTGCCTGACACCATGACTTGGAGGGACAGGGAGATAATCCTCAGGATCATGGGAGCAACTGCACGGGGGGTGGCAGCTGGATGCCATTGTCCACCAAGGGACACATGACCTGGCTAAGAATTGGATCAGAGCAGTGCAAGAGGAGTTTGTGGAGTTGGGAAGGGGGAGTCTTAGACAAGTAACATGTACGGTAACCCTCAGAGGTGCTGCCTGACAATGGCAAGGGTGATGCTAGGGTACTCTACACCAAGGGATTCAATGAATGGTTGAAAAACAGGTGTGGAGCTCAGGGTTTTGGTTTCATTGGGAACTGGGGGTCCACCTGGAGGGATACAGGCCTATACTGGCAAGATGGTCTGAATCTGTCAGGGATGGGAACCAGGATCCTATATGATTGGTTTAAATGCTTTATTGGCAAGCATTTAAACTAGCCAAGGGGGGGTGCACTGAAAAGAAGCAGGGAAATCCCAGTCTCCCCCAACAAAACAGGGTAGTTAGTGAGGTAAACACCAAGGCAGAGAAGTCAAAAGGGAGCAGGACTGGGGTAAATGGAAAAAAAGGCAAAGGCAGTAAGGACAGGGATGGAGCTGACAGGGGTAAGGTCATCACAAAATGGAGGGTGATGAGTACCAGTGCCCATAGTCTGGGTAACAAGCTCGCTGAACTAGTGGCCTTGATGGAAGAGGGATGCCTGGATATTGTTGCAGTCACAGAAACATGGTACACCGAGAACCATGACTGGGATGTCAACATACCAGGGTACACAATCTACAGGAGGGACAGGGAAGATAAAAGAGGAGGAGGAGTGGCTCTCTATGTAAGAGAAGGGATCAAAGCAATGTAACTAAAGGGTAATCAGGGAGTAGATGAGGCACTGTGGGTCACCCTGGAGACAGGAAATGGCACCACAATCCACAAGGGGGTTGTATACAGACCCCCATTTCAGGGGGAGGCTATGGGCAAGGAAATGATAGAAGGCATCCTTAGAATGGCAGAGAAAGGGGAGATATTGTTGATTGGGGACCTGAATATTCCAGATGTTAACTGGAACACCTTTGCTGCAGCCACATCCAAGAGCCTGGGTCATTCTCAGTGCCCTACAGGGGGCCTGCCTCAGACAGCTAGTGTTGGAACCCACTCAGGAGGGAGCAATCTTAGACCTGGTACTCTCAAATGGGAACAGAGAGACAATCTCTAATTTAGAAGTGGGTAGCCATCTGGGAACAAGTGACCACCAAACAGTATGGTTCACAATAAACACAGCCATAGAGTCAAGCCATACAGAAGCAAGAGTATTGGACTTTAGGAGGGCTGACTTTGTAAAAAGAGAGAGTGCCTCAGAAAAGCACTAGCACATGGGCAAGAAGGAGGGGTGGAGGAACACTGGGGAAAAATCAAGACAGCTATCACAGAGGCAACAAGCCTTTGTGTGAAGCAAATCAACAAAAATGAAGGAGAAAACCACTATGGTTCTCAAAAGAGGTGGCGAGTAAGGTTAGGGAGAAAAAGGTAGCATTCAGGAAGTATAAGGAAACACAGAAGGAGCAGGACAGAGGACTGTACCAGTTAAAGCAGAAAGAAGTGAGGAAGGCAGTCAGAATAGCAAAGGCCCAAACTGAGGAAAAGATAGCCAACTTAGTTAAGAAGGGTGATAAAACCTTTTATAGGCACATTAGGGAGAAAAGAAAGACCAAGAGAGTAATAGTGAGGCTTAATAAAGGGAAGAGTGGGTGGGCAGAGGCTGACAGTGAAAAAGCATTGATACTGAATAAATACTTCTGCGCAGTATTCACAAAAGAAGAGGAGGGGGAGGTACCTTAACCAAAAAATAGAAGCACTATGGATAGGGGGGTCGATACCAGTCCATTCACAGAATAAATGGTCCTGAAAGAACTCCTAAAACTGAAGGTGGACAAAGCAATGGGGCCTGATGGGATTCACCCCAGAATTCTGAAAGAACTAAGGGGAGAACTAGTGACACCACTGACTACCCTTTTTAATAAATCAGGGGAGGATGGTGTGGTACCTGAGGACTGGAGGAGGGCGTATGTGATTCCCCTTCACAAAAGTGGGAGCAAGACAGAGGCAGGAAACTACAGACCTGTTAATTTGACCTCAGTGGTATGGAAAATGATGGAATCACTTCTGAAGGAAAGAACTGTTGAGTACCTAGAGGCCAGTGGGGCACAGAACCCAAGGCAGCATGGATTCACAGCGGGAAGGTCATGTCAGATGAATCTAATAGATTTCTTTGACTGGGTAACCAAAGTAGTAGACCAAGGAGGGGCTGTGGACATGTCCTACCTAGACTTTAGCAAGGCATTTCACACAGTCCCACACAAAAGATTAATAAACAAGATAGCCAGCCTTGGAGTGGGTCCCAGGGTAGTAGCCTGGGTAAAACATTGGTTGGACAACAGGATGCAGAAGGTAATAGTAAATGGAGTGCACTCTGAAGAAAGGGGGGTTACTAGTGGAGTACCACAGGGTCCAGTACTGGGACCGATCCTCTTTAATGTCTTTATAGGTAACATTGCAGAGGGACTAGAAGGGAAAGTATGCCTCTTTGCAGACTACACAAAGATTTGCAACAGGGTTGATCCACAAGGGGGGGTGAAAAGGATGAGACGGACTTGGCAAGGTTGGAGGGATAGTCAGAAGTATGTCAGCTTAGATTCAATGCAAAGAAGTGCAAAGTAATGCACCTGGGAAACAAAAACCCAGGAGAAGAGTACACAGTGTGGGGGAAGGTACAGTACTAACAACAACAACAAGCATTTGTCAATGCCAAATGTTGTCTCGCTGGCATTGGCATTAGTAGTGCCGGAGTTAGAGATACATAATAGGAATGGCAGTGAAGTAATAAAATGATGCCAACCCCACCCCCACCCTGTAGAGACCGACAGGCATTGGGGTGTGCCTTTTGGTCATCAGCTATAATGCTCATGCCATTTCACTTCACCCTACCCTGTAGGCACTGACAAGTGTCATGGTGTGCTTTGGGGGTCATTGGGCATTATACTTACCCCATTCCATAAGGAAATACACTGAGGTGGGTGCAGTACAGGAGAGTGGGGTGAACTTTGTAGCCAAACAGTGCAAGGCACACCATGATGCCTGTCACTGGCTGCAGGGTGGGAGTAAGTGGTGGAATGGTATGAACATTACAGCCAATGATCCCAAGTCACACCCCTGATGCCTGTCATTGTCTACAGGGTGGGATGCTACAGTTGGAAACCCTAACACCGTAGGCGTGTGTTGGTATTTTCACTCCAAATTTTCAGCATGGGCTTTTTGTGACTCCACCTCATGAAAAGCGACACTATCAGTTTGTTAGCTGAAAGGTGGTTTTGGACTGTGGCTATGCCATTTGGCAACACAGGGACGAAAACACATGTTGGGCAGTATGTGGAAAATGACAACTGTATTGTTCATGAGATATAAAAAAATGGCAACGTCGACAATCTGGAGTGAAAATATGAAAAACTGGTAAAGTTATGAGCATGCATAGAAATTGTGCAACACACGTCCGTAACCCAATTATTTCTGGGACTTTTTTAACCACATCTTTAACATAGACATTTTGGGACCTCCCCTCATGAACAGTAGCACTGTGATTCTGTTAATGTGTCCGAAACGTTGATTTTGCATAGTGATCACGCCATTGTGTGTCACAGGTGCGAAAACACATTTAGGGCAGGAAGTAAAAAATGACAGCTGTACTGCTCATAAGAAGGTGTGAAAAAATGCCAGTGTTGAAAATCTGGCATGAAAATATTGCAAATTTGAGAAGTTACAAGGGTGCGTGGAAACTGCACAGTGCACGCTTGTAACACAGTCATTTTATGAACTTTCGTCACCAAATTTTCAACATAAGCATTTTAGGACTTCTGCTCATGAACAGTGTCCCTGTCATTTCCTGAAACTGTCCCGAAAACTAATTTCGCACAGCAACAGCGCTATTCTGAGCCGGATGTGCGAAAACACATTCGGCCAGGATATGTAAAATGACAGCTGTATTGTTCATAAGGAGGTGTGGAAAAATAGCAATTTTGAAAATCTGGAGTGAAAGCATTACAAATTCATGAAGTTACAAGCATGCGTGGAAACTGTGCAATGCATGCTCGTAAAACAGCCATTTTTTGGATTTTTTCCACCAAATTTGCAACATAGGCTTTTTGAGAACCCCCCTCATGAACAGTGGCACTGTCATTTTGTTAATCAGTCCCGAAAGGTGATTCCGTGCAGTGACCGGGAAATCACCTTTCGGGACTGAATAACACCATGACAGTGACAGAATTCATGAGGAGGGGTCCCAATAACCCAATGTCGAAAATTTGGTGTCAAAATTCCAAGAAATGCCCTAGATATGCACCAAAGTTGAAAAAACCCTATTTATGCCATTGTACAGCTTACTGGCATTTCTTCAGTTCGTGGTCGGCTTTGAAGAGTGCAGACATGTTCCCAGTCTACCAAAGATCATCGCGCCAGACTCTGGAGGTAACTATGGGGTGAGGGGGGGTTTGGGGAGGCAGGGTGAGCAGAGGGTGGGTGGGGGTTCTGGGAGGGGGTAGGGAGACCGTGAGGGACCATTTTCTTTGTTACAGGTTTAAAAAAAAATATTGTGGGACTTTTTTTTTTTTTTTTTTACACAGGGTAGTTGGCACGCTGGGGTGGGCTCCCAGCATGCTACCGAAGTGTTTTTTTTTCAGGGGGATGCTGTAGCCTACGGAGGATTGGGCACCCCCATTGGCACATTCTGAAGGGGGGACATGAGCCAAGGTGGATTGGGCACCCCCCCGGCATAAAACAAAAGTGGGGGGGAGACATTATATCGATGAGGATTGGGCCCCCTGTCAGCTAAGAAAAACTGTTGGGGGGGCGCATGATGCTGAGGGGGATTGGGCACTCCCTCGGCATACATTTTAAATGGGAGTGGGGGTCATTATGCCGACAGGGAGCATTCTGACAGGAGGCGGCAGCAGTGTTGCGTGCACTTTGGGAGGCGTGTTGTGGTCACACTGCATGAGAGCTTCACTCTCATTGCAGTGGACCTTTTGTTAGATCTGGTGGCCACATTCCAAATTGCTGATGTGGCGCCTGCATGCTGCCTGACTGGGGAATGAGGGATGCACCTACTGATGCATGCCCTGCATTCGCCCAACAGTGACCACGCCTCCAAATCTGCTACTACCACAAGATGTTGGCTGGCATGCAAGCACGAGCCAACATAAAAATGGAAAGGGATCTGGGGGTAGTTATATCAGATGGCTTAAAGGTAAGCAAGCAATGTGAGAAGGAAGTAAGGGGGGCTTGGGGGATACTGGGATGCATAGGAAGAGGCATCACCAGTAGAAAACAGGAAGTTGTTATCCCTGTGTACAGACAGTTGGCGAGACCCCATCTGGAATACTGCATGCAGTTCTGGAGACCCTATCTGTGCAAGAACATTGACAGGATGGAGGCTGTCCAGAGGAGGGCAACTAAAATGGTGCAGGGTCTGCACCAGAAGCCATATGAGGAGAGACTAAAGGAGCTTAATATGTATACCCTTGAGGAAAGGAGGGAGAGGGGGAGCATGATAAAAACATTTAAGTATCTCAAGGGAACCAATGAAGTCCAAGAGGGTAGCATCTTTCAGAAAAAGAGATGTGCAAGAACAAGGGGACATAATTTGAAGATAGAGTGGGGACTGCTCAGGGGCAATGTAAGGAAGTATTTTTTCACAGAGAGGATAGTGGATGCATGGAACGGCCTTACTGAGGAGGTTGAGGGGTCAAAAACAGTGGGGAATTCAAGAATGCATGGGACAGACATAAAGCAATACTTGTGGTGGGTAGGAGGAAGTAGGTTGTTGGTTAACTAGGATCTGCAGCTTATCCAATAGGTACTGTAGGGAAATGAGCAGACTTGGTGGGCTAAGTGGTCATCTGCCATCAGTCTATGTTAAAAGACTTCTACACACCAGGATTTGCATATCCCATGATGCTTTACACTGGGTTTGAGACTTTACAGTGCATCTGCCTGTGTGTAAGTAAGTAAGTAAATGTTATTCATGTAACATGAAAAGGATACTCAGTTGAGCCAAGCTCATTTCCAATAAGGTCCACCATGCAGGTGGTGGTTTGGAGAGACATACAGTAACCAAGCAATTTGAATATCTGTTCTTCCTTTGCATCATTTAGAGATCCTACACTCTGCTCAGCTTTCCTAACTGCCTCCCTGGTATACTACCTCCAAGTGTACTAAATGCCTGATAGTCTGACATTTTAACAGTGAATTTTTTGTTGGAGGTGGCTACCAGATGAGAAATCGAGCTCAAGATGAGTTTTTAGTTCAAGTGCAAAATTGTGGAGTCAGAGCTCAGACAACCATTAAAAGAGACCAAGTGCTGGGTCGTCAGATACTGAGTACTATTATTTAAGTTACAGAAAATGTTAAACAGGGGAGATGGTATCCCACTGACTGCGAAACATTTTTACGACTTCTGTCTCTTTCTTAAGAAATGCATATCCGTGTGTGATTTTTCTGTCTGGTTCCCTAATTGATGAAACCAATGCACCTGCGTCAAGTTGATTCATGATTTATCCCATCTCACCAGATTCAAATTCAAACATACATAACATTTTACTAAAGTGCAATGAATATATAATTTCCTGTTATCTAAAAATTAACTCTACTAGTTTAATACAATATGTATGGGATTCAAAAACACGTACATGGACCCATTTACACACAAGTTTTCAATACAATAACATGCTTAATATTATCAATTCCTTTACTATAGTGCATGCTAGGATGATCCAAAACAGGATTGCACTATATGTTCCAGAGGTGTCTGCATTTTAGGCAAACCCATGGGAGTAGTGGGGGGAGGAGAAAGGTGGAGGGTGTATTTCTGCTGGTTGGGTTATCTAGTTAAGAAACAGTATGTTTTAGACTGGATGCATGCTTGGATGCGTTCAGTCTATGTTTGTATGAGACTAGATGGGGGGTGATATTTATTTTCTGGTGTTAATATCTAACCAGGGGATATAAGTTTTTTGTTAAGTTATATAGTTGAATGGGCCACTCCAGTAAGTGCGCAAAGGCCAAATAGTGCCTGCATGTTAGCCAAACCCGTTTGACCCAGGATCCAGGGTGGGGGGTGAGGAACGGGAGATGCAAGATATTTTTCATGCTACCTTTTGTCTGGCTGTGAAGCGATTGTGCATGATGTTTTCTAGGTCCCTGCCTCCATTTTATCTGTTGCCCAAGGGTAGGAGGGAAAAAGGAAGGGGGTCACTGGGATCCCCGTTTTGTTTATTAGCCAAGACCCCTGTATGCATCAAGGTATCAAAAAGTGGACTCATCAGCATGCTTTCATTGTATTCATATATAGGTCTCACTCAGCTAGGGAGGCAGAGCTGAGTCAGGTGTGGTGTCAGTGCTTTGGCTTCTCAGAAGGAACTAGAAGGGGGACAGTATCAGATCAGTACAGTACAGTAGCTTCTTCTTGTTGTTTTTACATTGTTTCTTGTGGATTCTACTTGGTAGAAGGTTATTTATTTTCTTTCTTACTACTTCTAAGGGGCTAGCAGGGTATTGTTTGGGACTGTTGGAATTTTGAAACCTGTTTTGGTAGCTATAAGTGGGCTCATTTGTTTGATGGTTCACTGTGTGGCAGGCTGCATTTGTAGAGGCCTATTTCTTCTGATTTAAAACATAATTGGTGTGATTTAACTGGGTCTGTTTCTTTGAATTGGAGACCTATATCTTCTAATTTCAAGCCTATTTTGATGTGTTATTGGTGAAGCTGTTTGAATTGGAGTCCTGTTTCTTTGGGTAGCAAACCTACTTTGGGGGCTTTGAGTAGAATTGTGATTCATTGTTGCTGGCTCCACTAGCTGCAAAGTTTTAGTGCAGAGTGGGGGAAGGGTGCTAATGGTCTGACCAGGGGCGTCAGCTACCTGATTGTTTTTGGAAGACTTGGGCTGGTCCCAACCCCAAACCCTCACCCCACCCACCCCTGGTCCATTATTTCCTTTATACCAGGGGTTCTGACATCACTCTCAAACGGGCAAATGATATGCACCTGGTTGGCAGCAGAAGCAGACATCCAGGAAAGGAACAGCAGCAAGTGAAGAGGTGACTGCTATCTCAGTGGAAGGGAAATAAATGCAAAACTAGGAGCTTTCATTATTACTTCTTCGCATTGCTGTTGCATTGGGGCAAGGTAATGCACCTGGGAAACAAAAACCCAAGGGAAGAGTACACAATGGGGGGTGAGATACTAACAACAACAAAAATGGAAAGGGACCTGGGGGTAGTCATATCAGATGACCTAAAGGTGGGCAAGCAATGTGAGAGGGCAGCAAGGAGGGATGGGGGATATTGGGATGCACAGGGAGAGGCATCACCAGTAGAAAACAGGAGGTTATTATCCCTCTGTACAGACAGCTGGTGAGACCCCATCTGGAGCCTGTGTGCAGTTGTGGAGACCCAATCTCACAAAGACATGAACAGGATGGAAGCTGTCCAGGAGGCAACTAAAATGGTGCAGGGTCTGCACCGAGACATATGAAGAGAGCGAAAGGAGCTTAATATGTATAGCCTCGAGGAAAGGAGGGAGGGGAGACATGATAAAACATTCAAGTACCTCAAGGGAATCAACAAAGTCCAAGGGGTAGCATCTTTTAAAAAGTGTGCAAGAACAAGAGGGCACAATTTGAAGATAGGAGGGCTCAGAGGTAATTTAAAGAATATTTTTTCACAAGAGGTTGTGGATGCATGGGGCAGCCTTCCGGCGGAGGTTGTGAGTCAAAATCAATGGTGGAATTCAAGCATGCATGGGACAGTCATAAGGCAATTCTAGGGGGTGGGGGTAGGAAGAAGTAGGCTGCTGGTTAACTAGGATCTGCAGCTTATCCAGTAGGTAGGAAAATGGGCAGACTGGGTGGGCCAAGCGGTCCTTATCTGCCATCAAATTCTATGTTTCTATGTAAGGAGGAGTAGGAGTTTGAAGAAGGTTGTGCAATGGCTACTTAAAGTCTCTTTCTGAGCGTGGATAGGAAGGATAGGAATATAAAAAGCAGTTGCTCAATCTATCTAAACGTGTACAACAAAGGGGGTAAGGGAAATAAAGAAAAGAATGTTTTGCACTGATAGAGGGGGGAGAGGGGAGACTTGGGGGAGTGTTTGGTTTCTGCATCTGGAAGGGTGGGGGTCGCTGGTGGGCAACGACAGCAATGGGTAGGGTGGTAGGCTGCAACAACTGTGGTGCACCAATCTTTCTAAATATTGCCTGGAGTGTGGAAGGATGTTTAGTGTGCAACCACATAGAAAAACTTAGAAAGGAGATTGAGGGTCTGCAGGAGGAACTAAGACAGGCAACGCAGATTGGGGGTGGGTTTAGCCCAGTACTGGAAGGAGGAAGAAGGGGAGATGAGGGAGGGCGATTTAAGCCAACAGTGGTGAGGAGAGGGTCAGCAGAAGGAAGCAGAGACAAAGGGGCCAAGCCAGGAAGAATGATTGCCAGGGAAACCAGGTCAGGAGACAAAAGACAAATGGAAGGAGGAGATAGGGACTTGTGAGGGGAGGCGAAGAAGTGGCAAAAGTCATGGGGTGGAAAGGAGAGAACAGGTTACTATGAAGAGAGAGGGAGCGGGCATTTGTGAAGGGTCTTCAGAAAATAGTTTTGCACTGCTAGAGAGGAAGAAGGTGGAGAATGGAAATGATGAAGTTAGAGGAGTGATTGATAAATGCCTGGACCAAACTGGAGCAGGGGGAAGTTCTGCTGGGAGAATTGCAACAGGGGCAAAAGGGGGAAATAATGTGCAGGAGGAAGAAGAGGAGCTGGAAATGAGAGAGGGAGATGAATGGAAACAAGCAGGGAGTAAGAGTGGTGGAATCTTAGTGCTGGGGGACTCAATACTAAGAGGAGTCGGGTGGGGTAGCAAGGGGGAGAGGCATAGTCGCATTAGGATGGAGGCCATACCAGGACTGACAGCGGAAAGGGTGGGACAATCTGTTCTGAAATATGCTAGAAGGGGTAGGGACAAGCCTCATTTAATTATACATCTTGGGACAAATGACCTGGCTGACAAGACAGTAGATATAGTCCAAAGGAGGTTTGAGGAACTAGCTCAATTATGTGAGGGGGCACGAAGATCAGTAACTTTTTCAGAGATACTTCCGGTGCCCAAGGCAAGCACAACAAGAAAGCTGAGAATAGAGGAATTTAACGGATGGCTAAGAACCTGGTGTTGTGCTAAAGGGTATGGGCTGTTGGGGGTGGGGAGGGACCTGGGAGGACAGTAGTCTTTATGCAGGGGACAGACTACACTTGAGTGAGGAGGGAAAGAAAGTGTTGAAACAGAGGCTGGAGGAGTACATAGAGGAAGTAGGGAATTTAAACTAAGAGTGGGGGGTGGCAATTGGGCAAGAGATATGCAGAGACCACAGGTTGGGAAACCATATGAGCTTACCCGCCATAACAGTGACAAAGAAAAAATGGCAAGTACTATTGGTGATGCTAGGAAAGGAGGGCAGGATGGGAGGGGGTGGAAAGGGTGGAAGGTGGTTACCCTTAATGCTAGGAGCCTTGGTAGGAAAACTGCAGAGTTACAGGTGCTCATGGCAGAGGGAGAGGTGGACATTGCAGCCATCACAGAAACATGGGCCACCCAGTACAATGACTGGGACCTGTCTGTACCAGGGTACAGGTTATTTCGTAGGGACAGGGTGATTGGGAAAGGAGGGGGTGTGGCACTATATGTGAAGGAAGGACTGAAGTGTGTAAGGGAGGAAGGGGAGGAGGGTAGTATGGAGTCACTTTGGATGCAAATTCAGGATTCCAAGAATAGGATTCTTAGAATGGGAGTGGTGTACAGGCCACCATCTCAGACAGAAGAGTTGGACAGGGAACTAGTGGGACAGATCAGGAGGATCTGCGAGAAGGGTAGTGTGGTGTTTGTGGGGGATTTCAACATGCCAGGAGTAGACTGGAGTACCCCAACAACCAGGAACAGAAGGGAACAGGTACTGCTGGGTGCCTTCCAAGACAGCTTCCTGCTGCAAATGGTCAGTGAACCAACCAGGTTAGGGAATACCCTTGACCTTGTGCTGACAAATGGGGACTTTGTGAGAGAACTTACAGTGGAGGAACCGCTGTCAGGGAGCGACCACCACTCAGTATGGCTCACATTGGATATGAGCAAGGAAGGAGTGGAATCTGGCACACAAGTGCTGGACTTCAGGAGGACCGACTTTGGGAGGGTGGGGGAAGTGGTAAAAGGGTACCTGGCCAGAATGCAATCTAGTATGGACACTAACCAGAGATGGGAGCTCATAAAACTGGGGATAGTGGAGGCAACCAAAACCTGCTGCAAAGCCCAGAGCAAGAAGGCTTGGGCTATGAAACCAAGCTGGTTGAGCAAGGAGGTCATGGAAAAGGTAAGGAGGAAAAGAGCTACCTTTAGGAAGTACAAGAAAACAGGGAAGGGGGAGCACAGGGAGGAGTACTTGACAGAATCAAGGAGGTGATACAGGGTAAGGGGAGCCAAAGCATCTACGGAACTCAGGCTGGCACAAGGCATTAAGAAGGGAAGAAGGACTTCTTTAAGTACATCAGGAAAAGGAGCTGTAAGGACCACATAGTAAGGATTAGGAAGGAGGGAGGTTGGGTGGAAGCAGGGTGCGATACGGCAGAAGCACTTTTCAACCCTGGTGCAATTGAGGAAGCAGGGACATGGTGGGGCTTCCATCATTTTTCTAATGTTTTGGACACATAACTCCTTAAATATTGTAACTGCCATTATTTTGTGGAGGAATAAATTTAGATCTTTTCTTTAAGAGACTTGGGTAGTGCATATCATTATCATTTGTTTGGCTCTGTTCTTTCTTGCCTGCTATCCACCAAGTCATTATTGTTTTCTGATGTCTCTGATTGGGTGTCTTTTTTAGAATAAAATGCTTTCAAATTCAAATTCTGAGTAAATTTCTGGAATCCACAATAAGATCAAACTCAGAGGCAGTGTTTGTTGGGACAAATGAGAGGCCGTTTTCCAATACGATCTTTTCTGTTTCAGTTAGACAGTGTGTGGTGATGTTAATAACAAGAGTCAGGATTACCTCCTGTCCCTTTGTTGTCTCCAATTGTAGCCCCTGACCCTGTTGTAATAGTTTGTTCCTTGATTGCTCCTCTACCCCTGTTGCTGTCTGTTCTTCTCTGTAGATATCTTCTGCTGTTGCCCCTTATCCCCCTCCTCATCCTTCTTCGGCAAACCTTGCCACTCAGGGATTCCTGAGGGGCATCAGTTGTTGTGACATTGATATTGATTGTGAGACAGCTCCCTGTTGTCCCCAGATTAGTTGTGCAGCCACCTCCTGATTGGACAGGATCTCTACCCACTGACTTACTTCTAAAAAAACCCTTTCATCATGCATGCTGCAAGCTTCCGTATGTGATTTGAACAAGGCAACATTCTTTTCCTTCTCTGATAGTTCCTTTTTATTGTCTTGTTTAATTTTTTTAGCGTTCTTTAAGATATACCTGATTAGGCCAGCTGATGAGTCCAACAGATATGTCTTCCAGCTCTTGAAGAAATTATCCCTCTTCTTGCCAAAGGTCAGCATTTTTCTAAATCTGAGGCCTCGATTAACTTCCAAGAAGTCAGTTAACATGACGTGTTGCCAACAGAGCCTCCAAGCTTTCAAGTTAATTTTTCTAGTTAAATAAAGGCTGTTCTGATGTCGATTGCACTAGTGGTCTCATTTTCCTGCATTCCCGATGTTAACTTTGCGTTGTGATTGTGCTCCATATTTTAGGGAATTAGCACCTCCCCCTTTATGAAACAATGATTCCACAGAATTCATTTTAGAATTAGAATGTAGACTTGCCTGTATGGGTCCATCTCTCCCTGTGTATGATGTCATTGTTCCACTCAGTTGTGAGGAACATAACAAGGCTCCATCCTTGCCACCCTTGTTTATGCCCACAAGCCGTTTTCTGTTGGCGGTGGCTACCAGACGAAAAGTCAAGCTTCAGATGAATTCTAAGTTCAAGCGCAAAATTGTGGAGTTGGAGTTCAGACAGCCATTAAAAGAGACCAAATGCTGGATCGTCAGATACAGAGTACTTTTATTCAAGTTACAAGAAATGTTAAAACACAGGCCAGATGGTATCCCACTAACCACCAATGTTTTCGAGACTTCTGTCTCTTTCTCAGGGTGTGACTGAAATGTTTTACCCATGTGTGATTTATCTGCCTTGTTCCCGAATTGATGAAACCAATGCACCTGCATAAATTGATTCATGATTATGTCCCATCTCACCACGTTCAGATTCAAACATACATTAAGTTATACTAAAAGGCAATGAATATATACTTTTCTGTTATCTAAAAACTAACTAACCCTACTAGTTTAATACAATATGTATGGGATTCAAAAACACCCACGTGGACCTATTTAGGGGATGGGGAAGGGGAACTTGTTAAACCAGAAAAGGCACACTAAGCCAAAGATTGTTTCCTGGTGCGACCTGGGAGCAGAAGGAAGTTAAGTGGGATAGACATAAGGCAATTCTGGTGAGGGGAGGTAGAAAGAAGTAGGCTGTTGGTTAACTGGGATCTGCAGCTTACCTAATAGGTAGGAAAATGGCAGACTAGGTGGGCCGACCAATCCTTATCTGCCGTCAAAGTCTATTTTTCGATGTTTAAGTGATTTGTTCAGGGTCACACAGTATGCAAGTGGGAGCTGATGGGATTCAAACCCAAGTTTTCAGCTCAGTGCTCTTAACCACTACCTATACTGCCTCCTACACCTCCTTACATACAGTACATAATTTTTTGATACAATAACATGCTTAATATTATCAGTGATTTATTAATTATTTTACTATAGTGCATGCTAGGATGATCCCAAACAGGATTGCACTGTTATGTCCCACAGGTGTCTGAGTTTTAGGCAAACCTGTGGGAGCAGTTGGGGGGGAGGGTGAAAGGCAGGGATTTTTTCTTGCTGGTTGGTACCTGATGCATACACAGGTCCTGTAACCCTAATGCCTACTCCCTCTCCCCAAGCCCATAGCCTCCTGTCTGGAGCACAAGATAAAGTTCCAACCTCATGCCTCATAGTGATACAGTATGGCCAACATAATCTGTCAGAGTTCTTGTCACACAGGGCCTTATAGGTCCTGCATGAAGACATCACATTTGACCTCATCTGATCAGGAGAGGAGATGGGCATTAGGGTTGACATCCCCAAGTAAGACCCCACCACTGATTCACCAATACTTCGGAGACCCAAATTCCTAATGTTTTTCATTTCCCTTCTTTGTGCACTTTGTGTTTTACAACCCTAATGTCTGCATTAATGTCATTTTTTTGCAAAGAATTTTCCTTCTTTTTATGATAGTGGAATTGTATCCTCATTTGTGCAAGTCCTTTGGGGACCTGTGCAAAATGAGATAAATACAATATTGGAAACAGTCCTGATCCAGTGCATGGGCCCAGCAGGCCCTGGCACACATGTCAATACCTTGTGGATGAGGTTCCTTGACCCACCACAGGGTATGGCATCTGCCCCAGAATACTGCTCCATCCCTACCCAGGTCACTGGTGCTGTATGCTGCAGTACCTTCCCCATCAGCCTTGTCCCAATAAACCGTCTCATTAAGTTCACACTCGAACTCAGCTCACTGGCACAGTAAGGCAACGTGTTCCCCAGTGGTGCAACGGATATCCTTGCAAACAGTGTTACTTAATAAATTTGTTTTTTAATATCTTGATCCTAAGCTGTCAACATGGTCATATTATGACCCCACCTCATAAATCCCAAAGGTGAAATGTTCAAATCTGTACCGGATTGCCATTCCATACCACAGGTGCAAAAACACCTTTCTGACAGGATGTGAAAAATGACAGCTGTACTATTCATTAGGTGGTGTGAAACAAATGGCTATGTTAACAATTTGGAGTCAAAATGTTGAAAATTACCAAAGTTATGGGCGTGCATAGAAAAATCTCAATGAATGCACATAATTCAGCCATTTTCAGGAATTTTTTCACCAGATGTTCAACGTGGCCCTTTTGGAACCCCACCTCATGAACACTGGTTATGAAATTTCATTATTCAGTCATAGAAACATAGAAACTGTCAGCAGATAAGGACCGCTAGACCCATCCAGTCTGCCCGTAGGCCCTATACATTGTATGTGGCCACTGATCCTATGCGATCAATGGCTTGTCATCACTTCTCCCCTCTCAGGCTTCCCTTGTGCCTGTCCCAAGTGTGCATAAACCCCTCCACTGTGCTTGAGACCACTACCTCCTGTGGCAGACTATTCCATGTGTTGACTACCCTTTCCATGTAGAAAAACTTCCTCACATTACCTCTTAATCTACCCCCCTCCAATTTCATATTCTGCCCCCTTGTTCTAGTACTTTTTCTACATTGGAAAAGCTCCCCCACCTGCACTTTGTTTATGCCCTTAAGGTACTTGAAAGTTTAAATCCTGTCCCCCCGTTGTCTCCTCTTCTTCAGTGAGTACATACTGTATTGAGGTCCCTTAGTATCTCCTCATATGTTTTGTGGTGTAAGCTCTGCACCATCTTTGTTGCCCTTCTCTGGATAGTCTCCACCTTATCTATGTCCTTAGGCAGGTGTGGTCTCCAGGACTGCATGCAGTACTCCAGGTGAGGCCTTACCAATGTTTTATACAATGGCATCACCACCTCGTGCCTCCTGCTAGTGATACCTTTGCCTATGCACCCCAGCATGCCACTGACCCTCCCTGCTGCCTTTGTACACTGCTTTGGTAGCTTAAGGTCATCAGAGATGATGACCGCTAGGTCCATTTCCTCCTTGGTGACAGGCAGCTCCTCTTCCCCCAACCTGTAGCTCTCCCCAGGGTTCTTTCTACCCAGGTGCATTATTCTGATCATCTTTCAAGCTTCTTAAGGTCCTTTTTCATTTTCTGCATCCCTTCTGGAGTATCCACCATATTGAAGATCTTGGTGTCATCTGCAAACAGGCAGACCTTTCCATCCAGTCCCTCTGCAATGTCACTAATGAAGACATTGAACAGGACTGGTCCTAGTACAGATCCCTGAGGTACCCTACCGGTCAACCCCCCTTCCCAGATTGTACCCTATTTACTACCACCCTCTGTCTCCTGTCTGTTAACCAGCTCCTAACCCAGTTCACCACCTTGTCTCCCATGTCCAGACTACTCATCTTGTTAATCAGCCTTCTGTGTGGGACAGTGTCAAAGACTTTGCTGAAATCCAGGTAGGCAATGTCTACTGCCCCTCCCTGATTAAGTTCCATTGTCACCCAATCAAAAAAAAACTATTAGATTCATTTGACATGACCTTCCTGCTGTGAATCCATGTTGCCTCAGATCCTCTGCACCACTGAATTCCAAATGAGTCACTGTTCTTTCTTTCAACAGTGTCTCCATGATCTTTCCCACCACTGAGGTGAGGCTGACTGGCCTGTAGTTCCTCTCCAATCTCAAAAGGTGATTTCATGCAGTGACCATGAAATAACCTTCTGGGCCTGATTAACAAAATTACACTACCAGTGTACATGAGATGGGGTCCCAAAAAGGTCATGCTGAAAATTGGGTGAAAAAATTCCTAAAAGTGGCAAAGTTATGAACATAAGTTCTAAACACCATTGAAATACATTATATGGCACTTACCTTTATTCTTCAGTTCACGGTTCAGCTTTGAAGAGTGCAGACATGTCTCTGTCCACAGAGAATGCCAGCGATCAACCTCTGGTTTTAAGTATAGGGTAAAGGGGGTGTGGGGTGGTGGGTGCTGAGTGGGAGGGTTGGGATAGGGGAAGGAGGACAGCAGGGACAATGAGAAACAATTTTCCTTCTTTCAGGTTAAAAAAAAAAGATGCCAGGGATGGTTTTCTTTATACAGGAGCAAAGGAAAATAAAATATTTCAGGACACAGGGGGTGGGCTCCCCAGTGTCCCACACTGCTGGGTAGGTTTGTAAATGCCAACACAGGGATTGGGCACCCCAATGCCAGCAATATTAATAAAACAATAGGCTGCATGGGAGGGGGAGCATTCAACATTGGGGTGGACATCCCAGCGTTGGATTATACAAAATAAATAAATAAAAATAAATAAAAAAGAGTTATAAATACACTGCTACAGAGGATTGAGGCCCCCGATGTGCAGATAACAGTTCAGGCACAACACAGTCAGGATGGCAGGGCTGTAATGACAGTAGCCCTGTCCCTGGCATACAAGTCAAGGCAACAGCTGGTTACATTATGTGACACAGCTGTCGTTTCTTAGTAAACAACAGCTGTGTTGTATAATGCAACCGACTGTTGTCGCAAAAATTCAGTTATCTGTAGAACGCTATTTTTTTTAAATGTGCATGTTCAGAAACTGAACATTTTCCTTAAATAATTTAAAAGCTTCTTAACATTTGGACCTATAAACCACAAAAGCACACACCATGGACCAACCTCTATTAAATTTGAAAGTTTCAGGTTTCAAAGCCTCATATTATATTAGTTATTGGGTGGCAAATAAAGTCTTAAAATTTTCAAAAATGAAGACTTTTACATTTATTGGCACTTCTATAACTTTACCCCAACTGAACTGATCTACATGAAATGTTCAGGAGCAAGAGATCATGGCACAAAGGTTGTGCCTTACAAATTTCATGTTAATTGGTTGAACGGGGGCAAAGATATTAAGGTGCAAACATTGGGGTTTAGCATGAAAGTGCTTACTCAACCCTAATATACAGGGGTATCATGTAATAATAGCGACCCAAAATGAGCAACTACAAAAATAGCGACTCATTTTTGGGCACTATTATTCTGGGCTACCCTACAGAATAGTGATGGTATGGGACAGCGACTATGGGGAAGGTGAACAGAAGGGAGGAATAGCGAGGGGAAGGAGAGGGACAGGGAAGGGGTTGGCAGGGACTGGAGTGCCTGCTGCTGCTGCTGTGCTAGCCATGTGGCATGGTGGTGTGGGAGGCTAGCTCTGGCAGGGCAAGAACTGGGTTCAGAACTGGGAGCGGGTTACATTTTGTCACAGCTGTGAGCTGCGGCACTTAATTTTTGTCTGACAACCGGATTTTGCCCCCTTCCCAACATGCACCCCCTGGAATTGAGAATCCTAATTCAGGAAGGCACAGGGGGCAAAGCCTCCTGAGAGGGGGGCACAAGTTTTTTTTTTTGTTGTGCAGATATCAGGTCACCTTAAAGTGTATATCGATCATTAGCTTTTCGGTGATATACCCTTGTCATACTAGTGATCACTGTTTTACAATCGCTATTATATCATGGAACCATATACAGGCACAACCGCACCCACATAATCTATCTGTCTATCTGTTAACTGGGTGGGTGCACTGGTCTCAGGGATTGTTTTTAGGCATGACCCAGGCCATCAAGATGGCACAAAACAGTGAACAGTACGAGCACAAACATGACAAGAATTGATTGCATGGAATGATATTGTCCCACATATTTGCACATCACACCCTTTTACATAAAATGTAATCAAAATTTGTGTAGCCCCATGTTGTGCATTTGAGAAAAAATTGGTATCTCTGGGAGTCCCATGTTTCTAGTTGTTCTGGTAGTGCAGCGAGGTGATTCTGCCTCTGTACATATCCTTGATGAGGCTTCACCTGGAGTACTGTGACCAGTTCTGGAGTCCTCACCTGAGGAAAGACATCCATAGACTAGAGTCGGTACTATAAAGGGTCATGAATATGATCAGGGCCAGCAGGGCAGATCCTGCAAGGATCAGCTGGAGGCCCTAAATATGTAATCGCTGGAGGCCTGGCGGGACCGGGGGGACATGGCTGAATAACAATAAGTTTCTCCGGAGTATAAATAAGGTGTAATAAATAGGGATGCAGTCACTAGGGGGCATGGCTGGAGGCTGGTGGCTGGTGGGGGCAAGTTCAAGAGAAATATGAGGAAATTCTTCTTCAAAGAAAGTGTGGTGGGTCGTGGAACCATGGAACAGATTGCCAGCAGAAGTGGTGGGGGAAGCTAACCTTAATGGATTTAAACATGGCTGGGGCAGGGCAAGCGGACTTATATTCCCCAGGGGGGAAGGGAGGCAGCACAGGTTGGAGTGGTGGGGGAGTAGGTGTGGAGGGTGAGGTGGTAAGTAAGGGTAAACTCAACAGACCTTTGGTCCCCTACTGCCATCACATTCTATAGTTCTGAATCTGCTGTAAGAAGTGTCCTGCTACTTATCCTGTTGAAAATATAATGTCTGTACTCTGCAGAACAAAGCACAGTTGTCTCTCTTAATAAACATGCTTATCTGTATTTTGCATTATGATAGAATTATATATTCTTAATGTCTTTTTATTCATGTTTAGCTAACTTTTGAATACAATGTAGAACAATATACAACTGTAAGTATGAAGCATCCAACACATTTATTTATTACACTGTTGAATAAGGACCTAAGTATTAAATATGATGTTTTTTTACTGTGCTAGGAAAAAAAGGTTCTCACAGGAAACTCAATAAAAAAAAAATTTCTAAAATCTGACTCACTCCTTTTTAAATCTTTTTAACCTTTTTAATATGTAGTAACTATATTTTGATTGCTATTGAATGCTTTATTGCTTTGTACTGTAAGGTACCCAGGGCCCCTGGGATTGGGTGCCATATAAATAAAATTGCCTTGTCTTGCCTTGCCACTGTAGGGGCTTTTACACACAGGTTTCTGTAATGGAATGACTGTTATGGAAACAGTATACTGTTACATCCCCTGTGTGTAAAATGCATCTGTTCCGTTACATCGGTGAACGTTCACCCGAAATGCAATCTCTTCCTACCTCGGTTCGTCCCTTTGTAATCCGTTTCATCTGGCTGTGTAAAACAGCCATTCCGGCACCAGTAAAAACACAGCCATAGAGCACCACACTGCATGGAGAAGCCGAAACACAAATACTGAAAGCGGAGATGGGGTTGCGAATACCCTCTAGTGTAAAGTGAACCCTGGCGGAACAGAGTACAACGGTGGCACACAGTACTTGACTCCGTTGTCTTTTCGCCTCGATGTAGCGCCTTACATTATTGTTCCTTATCTCCCAGGTTCGCTTTTGAAGCAAGAGTGTTTGTTAGTAACCATGTAGGTTTTAGTTTTTGTTTTTTTGGGGGGGAGGGGTTAGCAATAATGCTTTGTCTGGCAAATCTTCCTTTCATTTTATTTTAGCCCTGAGCCAAGACAAGGTATTTTGAAGTTTTTAAAAGTTTCCACTCCTGTGCCAAGCCCACCTTGGAAAAAAATAAATATCTTGGTACAGTGATGTGCTGTTTACCATCTGAAACATGTGGTAACACCTTCCTAGCACATCCATGTTATGAAGCTAGCATGTACATTCAACAGGTATCCTCAACAGAAGATTTTTAAAAAGTTACGAGTGGTGGCCGTTTTTAATGATGTGAGTCATTAATTACAAAATTAGCTGTTAAAGCTGTCTTAACAGTATCTGAGGAAACTAGAAATACACTGAGCATGAATCTAAGGGTGTAAAAATTACTTATTTGCCATTACTGCTGCTTTAAAGGGCCAGTGACGTGGCCTTCCAATGGCTTCTATGCTCCTATGCAAGGAATCTGGATCAGAGAGCAAACTCAGGAAGATGCATTAAAACGTCTGAGATTAAGCAGGCTGATTTAGAGGCAAGTAAATCTATCTGTGCTTTATTTAAATTTAAGCAAGCAAGGTGCACTTTAACAGCTGGAATGTTACCCTTGCTCATGCAGTATATCAAAGCCACTCTTCCTAAAGAATCTGTCTACTCCTGCTTTGAAAGCTTGAGCAGTGTTATAGTAGCTTCCACAGCCACACCAGGTAGGCTATTTCACCTGATAAACACTGTTCGTGTTAAGTAATATTTTTTACAATGCCTTGTCCTGCCCCCTCCCACTCAGTTTAATTGTGTGCCCCCCAGTTTTGCTTGTACTCCCCAGCTTGAACACCTGTGTATACTCTACCCTAGCTAACCCTTTTAGTATTTGAAACACAGTGATAATGTCCCCCATACCTTCTCTTTTTCCAAGTTGAATAATTTGAGTATGCCCAGTCTCCTTGTAGCTGTTGCCTCCTAAGCTATGAATCCACCATCAGCTTGGTGACCCACTGCTGGACCACTTTCCCTTCAAAGTTCTTTATATACTGTGGTGACCAGAACTTGATATAGTACTCCAGGTATGGTCTAACCAAGGCTTTGTACAGAGGGGAGGATCACTTCCCTTCATCTGCTCCTCATCTCTCCCCCTTTCTAATACATCCCCAGCATTTATTTGCTTTCTTAACTTAGCAGCACACCACCTATCTGGCTTTAGCTTACTGTCCAGAGTTACCCTTACTAGATCATTATCCTTGATTGTGCTGTGCACTGTTGCACCACACAGGGGAGTATGTGTTGTCCAGATTCCTTGCCCCTTAAGCGATGTGCTCTGCACCTCCCCACATTAAATCAGCCTCCATTTTTTCATCTCACACCTTTAGTGTGTGCAGGTCCCTCTGTAGTGCATTCCCTACTGTACTAGCAATAATTCTCTAGCTGAAGAAGGGAAGTGATCCTGTCCTCTATATGTCACTGAAGAGGCTACACTTGCAGTAATGTGCACAGTTCTGGAAACCTCACCTTAAAAATGAAAAGGATTGCTTAAGCTCAGTCCAGAGAAAGGCAACCAAAATGATTCACAGCCAATGGGGGAGGACCTAGGAGGAGAGACTGGCAGATCAGAACATGTGCTGCCCGGAGGACAGAAGGGAAAGGGGGAGCATGATAAAGACACTCAGATACCTGAAGGGGTTAAACAGGGTGGATTGCCAACAACTGTAGGAAATGCAATGGGTCTGCTAAAAGAGGTAACAACTATAAATTAGTGTGTGGGGGTTGGGGGGAATTCAGGAGGTATCTGAGTAAGTACTTTTTCTCTGAGACAGTAGTGGGCAGGTTACGCCATCTACCAGGAGATGTGGTTAACCTGTAGAGGATTACAAGCATCATGAGAGAATTGGATAGGCCCATGGGACTGGCAAGAATGACGATGGGGGAGTCAAGAGGAGTTCAGACATTGTGAAGAGCAGAGCTACCATCAGAGAGAACTACCAAAACTGTATCAGTTTGAGACAGGAGGATTTGAGGTAGGGAACATATGAAATTGCCAGCAGATACAGGCCTTTGGGTCTATCTATTCTGCTTGAGTATGCAGCATGCTGTCTTATTAAACTACAGCTGCCCCCTACCCTTGCTCCCTTTCTAACTTAGTGCCCCTCACTTCTGACCTCTCTTCCCTCACCCTCTCCACAGTTTTGACCCTCCCTTTGGTCCTATCCCACCCCCTCTTGAAGCTGCCCACTGTCTACAGTGTCACTACTTCCTCTGACAGCGCATTCCAACCAGCCACCACCCTCTCCATGAAATAGTGCCTCTTCATCTCTCTCCTGAACTTTCCTCCCTCCACTTTTAGGCCATGCCCCCTGGTGTCCCTCCCCCTCTTTTAACTTAAACAAGCCATCTGAATTAACCCTGTTTATGCCCTTCAGGTTCTTGAATGTCTCAGTCATGTCCCTCCTCTCTCTCACTTCTACCCTCTAGGGTGTACATGTTTAGCTCCCTCAATCTCTCCTCGTCTGCCTTGTCCCCGATCCCCAGGATCATCTTTGTCACCCTACGCTGGACCAACTCCAATAGTTTGATGTCCCTTTTCAGATATGGACACTAAACTGTACACTGTACTCAAAGTGCGGCCTCACCAGAGACCTGTACATGGGCAAAATGGCTTCCTCCCTTCTAGACGTGATTCCCCTGGTGATGCATCCCAGCGTTCTGTTTGCCTTAGCAACTGCCTTCTTGCACTGTGCCGAGTGTTTCATGTCCCCTGTCACCAGCACTCCCAGATCTTTCTCCTCATCTAAAGTGGCAAAACTGCATCCCTCCCCAACCAGTAGCTGTTCTTTGGATTGTTAGCCCCCATATGCAAGACCTTGCATTTTTTGGCATTGAACTCCAGCTGCCATGTGGCTGACCAACTCTCAAGTGTCACCAAATCCTCTTGCAGTATCTTACCCCCTTCCTCACTATCCACCTCCACACAGATCTTAGTGTCATCTGCAAAGAGGTTGATCCTGCATGATATGTCTCCTATAAATATGTTAAATAGTACTGGTCCTAGTACTGACCTCTGCAGAACCCTGCTGATAACCACCCAGGGTGCCAAGAGCTCTCCCCCGACTACCACCTTCTGCTGCCTGCCCTGCAACCAGTTCCTTATCCACCTGACCAGCTTCCTCCCTGCTCCCAGGCTACTTACCTTGCTGTTCAGCCTTCCATGGGGCATGGAGTCAAATGCCTTACTGAAGTCCAGGTAGAGGACATCAACCGCATGGCCCCTATCCAGTGACCTAATCACCCAGTCAAAAAAGTCAACAAGGTTGGTCTGACATGATCTCCCAGACACAAACCCAGGTTGCCTATCATTCAGTATGCCATTCTCCTCCAAGATGTGTTACTGTACTGTACAGTATGTAGAGTGCCCCAGGGGTTGGTGCTGGGTCAGTTGCTGCTCTACGCAGGCAGATTTGATGGACCAAGGATTTTTTCTCCCTGTAGAATTTTGTTTCCATTTCCACTTTGCCTACTTCTTGAGATTTAACATCTTCATCAAACTTCTTTAGCCTGCTGCTGCCCTCTCCTCCTAAACATTAGCAAATGTGTAGAACAGCAACTGACCCAGTACTAACCCCTGGGGTACTCTACATACAGTACTACATCCCTCCAGACTGAATTCTGACCCACATCTAACACCATTCTCTGTTTCCTAAAGTATATCTG
The DNA here is from genome assembly GCA_016271365.2 of Neoceratodus forsteri. Classification (NCBI taxonomy): domain Eukaryota; kingdom Metazoa; phylum Chordata; order Ceratodontiformes; family Ceratodontidae; genus Neoceratodus; species Neoceratodus forsteri. The sequence goes on along the minus strand of CM057459.1, from coordinate 1,326,916,956 downwards.
TTTAAATTCTGCACACTGCTTAAAAACCTTCATGAAGTGGGTATTTATATAATTTCAGTGAAGGCATCCCTGGACTGTAAGCTTGTCCTGTCTTTGCCAGCCAAACACTTCTTGGCAGCACTACAAGCTGAATGATCTCTTTACGCTGCTGTCATTTGTTTAGATCTCATGGCACAGTGCTTATGAAAAGCATCAGCTGTCGCCTTTTAGTAGGAACAAACAGCTGAACATGCAGCACAAGTGTAGCTGTCTATTCAGTGCACTTGTTAGTATATGTTTTCTGAGTCGCCTTAACCAAACGTTTCTTTTTTCCCCTTTTTTTAGCTTCCTAGCATTGTTTCAGTTGTGCCCTTTTCTCACGTGGATCAGATAGTAGTGGCCTATTATCACACCAAGTGAAAACTAAAACTGTTGCACAAACCCTCTTTGCTGTGAAATCAGTGGCTCGCTGTGTATGTTTTCCATGTGCACAGTGGGCTATGGACAGAAATTTCTCATTAAATTAAGTAAATAAACAACAAGTAATTTGTTACGTTTCAGCAGCTGTCAGGCAAATGTGCACATACTGTATACCACAGATTTTATGGCAGATAAAGTTGTAAATGTTTATGTTTTTCCATGTTGTGCTTGTAAGCCCCCTGCCAGCGGAATCACCTAAGATGTAGCACAGAGAGTAACAGCAGCAAACCAAAGTAACACTTTTCAATCAGGACTCAAGAAAAACTGCACATAATGCATCAATTAGATTGCTGTGACGGTTTGAGATTTGAGGAGGCAGTATAGAGCAGTGGTTCAAGGCTCTGCCCTGGAGACCTGGGTTTGAATCCTACAGCCCCCACTTGCATACTGTGTAACCCTGAGCAAGTCACTTAACTTTCTTGTGCTCCCAGGTCGCACCTGTAAACAAGTTTCAGCTTAGTGTGTCTCTCCTGGTTAAAAATAAATATTAATATTTTAGGGTTTTGTGCTTGTATGATTGTGAGCCCATCATTTAAACTGCCAGAGAAATGGAATTGGGAAAGGGGAGACTGTCATCAAACAAACAAAATACTTTTTAGTACAAGGCCCTCCTAGAAAATGCACTTTTTGCAGCAGTGCTTTTAGTACAAGGCCCTCCTAGAAAATGCACTTACTGCAAAGAATGCACTTTTTGTAGCAAGTACAAGGCCTTCCTAGAAAATGCACTTATTGCTGCAGTGCTTTTAGTACAATGCCCTCCTAAAAAAATGCACTTTTTGCAGAAATGCTTTTAGTACAAGGCCTTCCTAGAAAATGCAGGTACTGCTGCAGTGCTTTTAGCACAAGGCCACACTAGAAAATGCAATTATTGCAGCAGTGCTTTTTGTACAAGACCTTCCTAAAAAATGCACTTTTTGCAGAATTGTTTTTAGTACGAGGCCTTTCTAGAAAATGCAGGTACTTCTGCAGTACTTTTAGCACAAGGCCCCACTAGAAAATGCAATTATTGCAGCAGTACTTTTTGTACAAGGCCTTCCTAGAAAATGCACTTATTGCAGCACTGCTTTTAGCACAAGGCCCTCCCAGAAAATGCACTTTTTATAGCAGTGGTTTTAGGTCAAGGCCCTCCCAGAAAATACACTTATTACAGCAGTTCTTTTAGTACGAGGATCTCCTAGAAAATGCACTTTTTTCAGCAGTTCTTTTAGTACAAGACTCTCCTAGAAAATGCACTTATACTAACATACTAGATGCCAGCAGAGTAGACCTATTGGTCTCTTAAGTCTGCTCATGCTTCAGCACCCTGATTGGGTACAATAGCCCTCTATCTGTCTCCTTACACTGTTACTCTATCCCCCAGTCCTGCCCCCCCCCGGGCAAACCAGGCTCTGCTTCACCCCTTGCCTATACCATTCCCACCCTCTCTTGAATCCCTCCATTGTAGCTGCCTGTACCAACTCCCGGGCAACGTATTCCATGGTTCCACTACTCTCTCAGTGAAGTACCCTCCTCCTTTCCCCCCTAATCCTACCACCCTCAATCTTCCAACTGTGTCCTCTGGTGATTCCACTCTCCTTCAGTCCAAATATTCTATCTTGGCTTACCTTATTTACTCCCCTGAGGTACTTGAAGACCTCAATTACGTCCCCCCGGTCTCTTCTCTCCTCCAGCGAGTACAGGTTGAGCTCCCCTAGTCATTCCTCATATGTCATATCCCCCAGACCCCAGATCATTCTGGTTACTCTCCTCTGAACCTTCTCCAGGAGTTGGAATTTCCCTCCTTAGGTGCGGCCTCCAGAACTGCACACAGTACTCAAGATGTGGCCTAACCAGGCTGTTGTATAGTGGCAAAATCAACTCCCTATTCCTTGAGGTAATCCCCCTAGCGATGCATCCCAGCATCCTATTTGCCCTAACTACAGTCCTCCTGCACTGCTCTGAATTATTCATGTTAATATCCACCAAGACTTCTAGGTCTCTTTCTCCTGCCGTGGCCTGCAACTCTCCCCCCCAGGGTGTACACATAGTTGGTGCTTTCCCACCCTAGGTGTAGCACCTTGCACTTGGAGGAGTTAAATTTCAATTTCCAGGTGCAGGACCACTTATCCAGAGTATACAGGTCCTCTTGCAGGGCCAATCTCCCCTCCTCCCCCTCCACTACTGCCCTCAGCTTAGAGTCATCTGCAAAGAGACTCATTTCACACCCGATACCTTCCCTGATATCAGAGATGTAGGCGTTAAACAGGAGTGGCCCCAGGACTGATTCCTGTGGGACCCCACTTATGATCTTCCTAGGAGACGAGACCTCCCCTCCAACCACTACCTGCTGAGTGCAACCTGGAAGCCAATTTCCAATCCACCTGATCATCAATGGGCCTACCCCCATCTCCTCCCAGCTTCTCCCTTAGGCCAATGTGAGGGACCAAATTAAATGCCTTGCTGAAGTCCAGGAACAGTACATTGGTCTCCCGCTGTCGAATGCTGATGTTACCCACTCATAAAACTCTACAAGGTTTGTTTGATACGATCTGCCTGTCACAAACCCATGCTGATGGTCATTCAGATAACCCATCCCTCCAAGAAACCTCCCAGCCTTTCCTTAAGTATGCTCTCCATTACCTTCCCCACCACTGACATCAAACTGACTGGTCTATAGTTTACTGGCTCTTCTCACGATCCCCCTTTATGGATGAGCACAACATGCGCCTGCTCCCAATCCCTTGGCACCCTCCCTGTCTGGAGAGACAAGTTAAAGAGATCCACCAGTGGCAGAGCCAAAACATCCACCAACTCCCCCAGTACTCTGGGATGAATAGCATCAGGCCCCAGAGATTTATCCTTTTTTAAGGACCGGAGGGCTTCCCACACCAGACCAGTAGGAATATCACCATCTGTCCCTCCCCCCAATTCAGCAGAACCAGCCTGATATCTCACCCCTGGCCTACCTCACCAGTGGCTTGTTCTTCAACAGGTACCCCAATAGTCAGGTCTGCTGTGCCTTCTGTGTCTTTCAACCCCTTTTTTTGGAAGTTCCCCAGCCTCCTCCCTAGTGAACACTGAGGCAAAGTATTCATTCATTATTGATTATTGTGGCAGTGCTTTTAGCACAAAGCCTTCCTAGGAAATGCAATTACTGCAGCAGTGTTGGTGCTGCAGTGATGATGACTTATTTCAAAACAAACAAATTTATGAAGCAGCCAGCCAAACATAGATCGCTGGAGCATGGGCATCCCATCCATAATGTAAAAAATATAGCCATTTGGCTCCATTTACCTTCAACCTGATGAATATTTAATTGATTTTTTTTTATGTATTTTTTTATCTGTAATTTTTCACCAGGAAAGGCACACTGAGCTGTGACATCTTGTTGCCAGGTGCATCTGGGTGGGTGGGTTTGATTAGCCTTTATTGACAGGGGTAATGCTGGCCAGGATACTGGGGGACAATCATTAATTCTTTCAATAAGTGCCATAGCATCTTTAACTTCTATCTGGACAGTAACCAGAGTTGGGCCAAAGGGACCTCAGTTTAACATCTCATCAGAAGGTCGGCACCTTAGCAGCACAGCTGCACTGTTGTGCTGTACTACAGTGTCAGTACTGGGTATTAGCCCAAGTTCCTGGTGTAGGACTAGAATCCAAGAACTTTCAATTCTCTGGCTGAGAGGTGAGCATGCTGACTACACAGCTTCTGACATTGGGGATATGTGCCCCAACAATGTCGCTGCTGAACCGCTTCTACTTTTTTTGCATAGCACTTAAGGTGGTATCAGCACAAAAAGAAGTGAGTGAGTACAAAGTACACCATCTTACTTGTTTTTGTGTCAAGTCCCGGTCCAATTTCAAGATGGTTTTGGAGTAGTAGGGGTCATTTCGCCTTAATTCATTGGTTCAGAAAACCACAGATTCCTTTGTCCTGTTAACAGTGCAGTTTAGAGTTGTTCTGCATCTGATTAACATAATCTGATTTGTCAGATTCCAACCCATTTTTAGGATTTAAGATTTTTAGGACTGCAAAATCCTGAATCTTGAAAATGGTTCAATCAGTCTCTGAATCAGAATCTGATTCCAGAATCCAGTTCCTGAATTTGAAATCAGACTTTGATTGCATACAAGAAGTGTGACAACAACTCCTTTGGTCTGTAACAGTTTCACAGAAGTTTTGTCTAAATCACTTCTCCTGCTGCCACCACCTGGTTATACCATGAACATACTTCTGTCCTGCTCAGAAACTTGGAAGGTCAAACACAGAAATATTTGGTAGTGTGCATTTCAGATGGTGGACTTTAAACAGAGAATTTTCACTTTGCCCAGCAGAAATGTTACAATTATCCTTGCAATAAGGATGCACTGGCAATAAATGAGGCAGTGATCCTATAAAAATAGATTCCTTACTATTATAAGTCTACCAGACAGTACGAACAGGATATGTACAATAAACAAAAATATATACTCATTTACAAGAAAAGAAAAGAAAACTATTTGAACAGATAGATGGCTGTAGAATAAACTCACAATCTAGTCTCACAGTAGTATTTATATTTACCTGCCGGCTAACTTGAAAGAGACTTTTACTAAGACTGTTCTTTCCTTAGCCAGATAAACTAGCTATGGGAGCAGAGTTCTCCTTCCTATTGGGGAACACTCACTAAGAGATAAACCCCAGGTCCTCTTCAAAAGTTGCAGGAAGTCAACAAGAGGGAGTTGTGGTTAAAACTCTCCTATTTAAAGTATGTACTTAGGACGGTATTATGGGACCTCTTTCTATAGTGACAGCTCTCTACAATATTCTCAACCTATGTGAGTGCATGTGTGTGTGCACACGTGCAAGTGTGTGTGTGTGTGTGTGTGTGTGTGTGATTATATCTTCCAGACTGAATTGCTCTTTCCCACCTAGCAACATCCTCACTGCATGATCGCACCTCTAAAAATTCTCTCTAAAGTTTCATAAAATCCTCTTGTCTTATTGTTAATTACTTTGTTTACTTCCTAGCTGCTCAGGATGCCTCTGTGGGAAAAGTAGCACTCTCACATCTGGCAACTAGTTTCCCTCATAGAGTTCCCAGGATAGCTGCTGGGACATGTGACCTGAACTCCATTTTGTTTGCCCTATGCCATACAATCATAGAAAGAATTTATATGAGAATAAGCAGAAAATAAAATAATTACAATAACAAAAAGAGATTACATTAACATGGTCACATTCCTGTCAAAATCTTCCCTCCCTGGAAAATGAAGGTGTGTCTCTTTTGGGTGACCCCCAAGAGACACTGCCATTCATGTAGAGACTTGGAAGTACCTAAAGTATCATGCTATGTACTTAGCCCTGCCTAGACAACCCATCTCACTGGCATTCTGTGAACCACTGCAATGCTGGATGGTCATGTTATACGACTGCAATATCAAACTATAACACATTAATTGTATATTTTGCCCACTAATCCTATGGAGCCAGGTCAAGGGATTATTATCCATGCCCACAGTGAATTCCCACCAATACTAATAAGACTGCAGCTTCCAAAGTGCCCACACCATCCCAAGACACTCCCTCTCAGTTGTGGCATATGCCTCCTACCTAGGCAGCAGCTTCCTGCTCAGATACATTACAGAGTGCTCCTCCCCTTCAGTGTAACCTAGCTCAGAACAGTGCCCAGCCCACTATCTGAGGAAACCACATGCACAATGCACTTCAGGGTGCAACTGGGGCTAACGAGCTCAGGTGACCCACATAATGCCTCTCTCAGTTTCTGGAAAGTGGATTCATAGTCCTCCATCCAGAGAACTTTCTCCACAGTTTCCTTTTTGTCAGGCCTATCGGGGCTTGGCCACATCACTGTAATGAAGAATAATCCTCCTGTAGCACCCAGCTGCCTACAGAAATACCCTTACCTATCTTCTCATGGTAAGGGTGGGCTAGACCAGGAAGGCATCAATCTTCACAGGCTCTGGGCAGATGCAACCACTTCCCACCCGGTGTCCAAAGTAGGAAACCTCTGCCATACCTATCTGGCATTTTCTGCCTTAACTTTCAGCCCTGCAGTCTTCAGTTGACACCTCCATGATGTGCCTGACATGATCCTTCCATATCTGGCTGCAAATGGCTATATCATCCATGTACACCAGTGCAAAGTCACCTACCCCAGATAGAATGTGATCCACAATCCACTGGAGGTGCATTCTTCATCCCAAATAGCATTATCTAGAATTCAAATAGGCCAAATGGAGTTGTGAATGTCAACTTCTCCCTGGCTGCAGGGGTTAGAGGTATTGTACTTGCCAGTAGCCCTTTGTTAAGTCTATCATGGTCAGGTACTGGGTTCCCCCTAGCCATTCTAAGGTCTCATCCATTCTGGGCATGGGGTAGGTATCTGACTCCAAGCAGCTGTTGAGCCTCCAGTAGTCAATCTAGAATCTTGTGGTACCATCCGTCTTAGGGATCAGGACCACAGATGATACCCAGGGGCTACTAGATTCTTAGATTACTCAGAGAGCCATCATCTCTCTGAGCTCCTTCTGTATGGTCTGCTTAACCCCCTCTGGTACCCTGTAGGGGGACTGACTCAATGGCACTTGGGTCCCACTGTCCACATGGTGTTCAGCCATCATGTACCCTAGTTTTCCTGTGAACAATCCCCCAAATGCTTGCAGCATCCCCTCATCTTTTCTGCCTCGGCTGGTGTCAGCTGCTCAGTAAGGGTGAAGTGATCTACTGATGATTGTTCCTTCTCTTCCCTGAGGAGGTCCACCAGTGGCTAATTGTCCTCTTCTGGGTTGTTGCACACAGCAAGGACCATTTCTTCCATGTCATAGTAGGGCTTCATCATGTTAACATTATACACTTTCTGCCTGCCTCTTCTATCAGGTAGTTCTACTACATAATTGACCTCAGTCACCTTCCTGACTATGGAGGATGGGTCCTCCCATACTGCCTGCAGTTTGCTTTGTCAGACTGGGATAAGTATTTCACTCACTGTCTGACTCTGTACTCCTGGGCTCTGGCCCCATGGTCATACCACGTCTTCTGCCATTGTTGTGCAGTGGCTAAGTGCTCCTGGGTGAGCCCCATGAGCTCCTTAAGCTGGGTCTTGAAGTTCAGGATTTACTCCACAACAGATTCCCTTTGGGAGGCAAGACTACCCTCCCATTCATCCCCAACAAAATCTAGGGGACCCCTCACCCTGTGACCAAACAGGAGCTTGAATGGTGAGAACCCTGTGGACTGCTGTGGGACTTCCCTGTAAGTAAACAAGAGATACAGCAAATACTTGTCCCACTCCCTCTTGTGCTGGTCAGCAAACATCCTGAGCATAGTTTTCATGGACCCGTTGAACTGCTCGACCAGACCATTAGTTTTGGGATGATAGGGTGAGGCACAGAGCTGTTTCACCCTACACTTTTCCCACAGATTAGTCATGAGTTTCATTGCACCTCCTAACTTGACCTTCCCTCCATTGTGCTTGCCTTCACCTGACAATGCCTAATTTGGTTGCTATCCATATCTGCTCTTTAGGTACAGTATATGCTTTACAATCCCTACTCCTCCCCTATGCCTCATATTCGCTCCTTCCCTCACCTCCTCATATCCTCCCACTTATTCACCACACATTTGCTACCTTCCTGACGATGCCTTTCTGGCTGCTACTCATGAACTGTTTATATTCTAACATTGTTAATTTACCTTGATTTATTTGCTTGCCATTATTGTTTTTGCCTGATACCGTGTGTGTTTGTCTCCTTTGTATGCAGTTTATCTTTTGTTAGTCTCATTCTACATGTTAACCTGCTTGACATGGAACCTATGTAAAAGAGCTTTAAGCTCATAGGTATTCATTCTGAGATGACAATAAATAAAAAAAAAAAAAAAAAAAAAATGAGTGATGGCTTAACATTCATACCTTGGTCTGATAAAATCTTCAGGGGAACTCCCACTGGGCCTAAGATTCCCAGTAAGACATAGCTACCACCGTGGGGTACCAGGTTGCGTAGTCCACAACAGTCAGTATGTACTGTTTGCCTATGCAGCTTAGGGTGGTCAGGGACCTCACTAGATCCACAGCTACCCCCTTAAAAGGTTCATCAAGAACAGTCAGAGGTATTATTGTTGCCTTAGCCTTGTCCCCTATCTTTCCCACCTGCTGGCACTGTGGACAAACCCAACAGTAATTTTCCACATCTTTTTACATACTAGGCCAAAATAAATTGTTGGTGATCTGCCTTTTTGTGCAGCTAATACCCAGGTAACCTGAAAGAGGGATGGCATAGGCCAGGGCCAAAGTTGCTTGCGGTAAGCCCGAGGGACTACCAGTTGCCTCTAGCCCCCTCTGTGGTATGCACCCCTTGTACAGCGGCCCGTTCTCCTAGTAAACTAGCTTTGTACTCCCCTAAGAGTCATCAGCACTATCAGATCTCTCTCCCTCTGTTTCTGTAGCGAAGGATCAATCAGCTGAGCTCTGCCCTGCTCCTCCTGTCTGACCCTCCTCAACTCCCCTTCAAAAGGAAAGCTGCCCATGGCAGAGATCTACTCAGTTTGCAGCATGGGCTCAGGACTACTACTAGCTAGCCCCTCAACTACACTAGTTGCTTCCTCAGCACAGGCTGTGTTGTCCCTCCTTGTCCTCAAGAACTTGTCCTTTTACCTGACTCTTGATAGTAACACACACCAGTGTTTCCCTGTAGTCAAAATAATTTCCCATAATCACATCCAAAGGGAGATCAGGTATGACTCCCACCTTCTGTACCCCATGGCCACCTTCCCAGCTCAGAAAAACCCAAGTCAATGGTACTTGGACCACTTGACCCATGATTCCCTGAATCTTAGAAAGTTGTCCAGCAGAATCTGCTGCACCTGAATTAGATCCTGCCTAACCATGGAGATGGAGGAACCAGTGTTCCTCAACCCCTGTGTTACAATGCCATTAACTAGGACAGGGTGCATATGTATGGAGAGTTAGGTGGTATTGAAGTCTGTGAGTATGCTGCTAGCTGCTGGGTACTGTCTTGATCACCCCCTTCCCTAGGCTTTTGCCCTTTGTTCATATTTCTAGGTCAGTCAAATGACAAGTGCCCCATTTCCTGGCAAATATATCATTTCTTTGCCCCCCAGCTCCCTGTCGCCCTTAGGGCCAATAGGTTGTGTTTTGAGCTTGGGTACAGGCTGGTTTACTCTATGTGACCCTCCCTGGGTCCCCTTGATACCATGTGCTGTAACACCCCCCACACACACACACCCCATTGTTCCTAGGCAGCGTGTGTGATCTGCTGGCCACATACAGGTCAGCACTTTCTGCTGCTTCCTTCCCAGAGTTGCATGCCTGGTCCAGCAACCACACATGCAGATTTTCAGGTACAATTTTAAGAAATTGTTCCATTACAGATAAGTATTTTATTTGCTCCCCAGTTCTAGCTTTAGCACTATCCACCAAGTGGTCTAGACAAGTACATATTTGATCATGTTGTTCCACATAGCTGTCTCCTGGGTCCTTTCTTAACTCCATGAATTTTCACCTAGAAGCATCAGGAGTTAGCTCAAAATATTTCAATAACGCCCTCTTGACTTTATCATAGTCCATACAGTCCTTATCATCCATTCTAGTGTAACCCCCTTGCAAATGGGGGTTCCTAGAAATGCCAGTCTGGGTTTACCTTAGCCTGTTTTGTTCTGTCCTTCTCCCGTTGTCTCTCGGGATTCTCCTGACTTGGCCTCTAATTTTTCTGGCTTCCCAGGTCCTGTTTGCCCTCGTCTGTGCCCCAGCTTGCAGTCAAATGAGAATCCAGCCCCTCGGGGCTTAAACACCTGACCGTGGGCTCCCGCTGCAAAGTGCCTCCAGGGCAGCGCGGAGTCGTTGTGCTCGCGCCTTTGATGTGGGAGCTACTTTGTTTTGCGGTCACCTCGGGGACTGTGACGTGGGTCCTGGGATCTCTTCCACCTATTTGGGACCCGGTGACCATGGACAGGCTGCTGGGGGACCGCTCAGATAGGAATTAAAGGAGTTCTGACCGGGGCTCATTTGAGTATGCCTGTGCAGGGCCCCGGTCATCTGAATAATGCATAACAGTGTGTCTGGCTACCTCCAGGGTAGCTATGCTCGGCTCTAGCTGAAAAGTAAAGAATTAAGATGTTTTACATAATGGAACTGTTGCTGCTTGTTGGGAATGTACTGTGCATGTGGGGAAAAGTGCTTAAAGTTAAAATGAGTACTATTTCCCTGGCAATTCCAGTATCTGGGACTCTGTGTGTCAGCCTGTCAGCTGCTGCAAGGGGAGCTTGCATAAGAGCAGTAGCGTCAGGAAAAGTAAAAGAGCCATGTTTTTCATCTGTGCAGTGACTGCAAGTACAGCCTTTAAGCTATAGAACTGTGGGGCATTTGAGGCAAATAATTACTTCTTTCTGGCTGCACCAGGACATTATTCAGGGCTGTATCTAATCTGCTATAAGGGACAGTGGGTTAGGCAGCCATTGCCAGCAGTACAGCCAATTGGAATTGCAACAATAGAAAGCCAGGATTTGTGGGACATTCACTGCATCTCATGGGTAAGCACCCAAGTGCTTATGGGGGTTTACAGGGACATTATTTTAGGCATAAATTCCACAACCCAATGGAGCCTTGAGTGTTCTGATTGACAGTTCCTTCAGCAACTTGGAGATATGTCACCCCATCCCTGCTACCAATCAGGAGTCGAGCTAGGAACTCTATAAAGAGACAATGTTGCCAGTTTATCTGGAGATTCATTCAGAGAGAGATTTGGAGAGATAGAGAGAGAGAGAGAGCCGCAGAGCAGATTCCAGCCTGCTGGGAGCCCCCCATGGGGGAAGGGCTCAGGCTCCAGCCATGCCATCAGGCCTGGGCCACTTAATTCAAGCCCTTACAGTCTTCAGAGGGCATTTGTTATTTTCTTCAGTTAACAGTTAACTAGTTACAGTAATTGTGCTTTCTGCAACAGCTAGTCTGGAGGTTGCCAATACTGTCCTCCAGAGGCTAGCCTTCCCTCCCACATCGGGGAAAGATGTGGACCGAAGAATCAGATGTCCAGCAGCGGTGAGAGCACTGACCAGACCAGATGACATCATGCAGTGGTGAGAGTGCTGACCAAGTACCTCAGCAGTGAGAGAGCTGAAGAAGTCTTCAGGATGCCTTCGATTGCGGATGAGACCCGTGGAGGACCTGAGTGAGTACCCTCATACCGCCAGGTGCGAGGGAGAAGCTAAGCAAGTAATCTTGGGGGCTCCATGCCCCATTAAGAAATGTGTGCTGTTAAGTGTGAAGTACTGAAGTCATTAGTCTGGGCTACTCACCCCATAAGAGACTGCCTAGTTCAAGTAATGGATGGATCTTGTCTGTGGCCCAAATGGCTAAGTTGCAGGTGCAGCAAGATGCTGGGCTTAGTGAATCATATAAATGTGTAGCTATGGGTTAGAGTCCTCCCATCGTGGAGCTGTCTGCCAAGACGCGCTTGCCACTTCATGAGACAGGAGGCCCTAGAGCATATTAATGTCTAAGATACCTTAAAGAGAAAGTACCTGTGTCTGCACAGAATTTCATCTAAGAGTGCTTGGTATAAGTGTTAAGTGGCTAGACGTGCTGGATAGGACTCCCCTTATGGATAATGTTCTTGGTATATAGAATGTACTGGTTGTGACTGCCTGTGACTAAAGTATGGGATGCTTGATAAAAGTGTCATTGCCAACTTACTCTGGATGGATGCCTTTTGGTATATAAAGTACTGGATGTGACCATGTTTAAACTGCGTTTAGGATGCTTGGCAGAAGCATCACTCTCATTGTATTGGATGGGACTTTCAAATATCGTGCTGAATGTTCTGGATGTCAGATCCACATAGTGTATTCCAGAATGTTCGGAAGTCTGCAAGTGCAGGGCAATCCCTGATTTGTCTGCAAGTGCAGGGCAATCCCTGCTTTGTCTGCTAAAGTGCAGGGCCATCCCTGCTGTGGTTGTAAATAGTAATTTGCTGCTTCACAAAAATCTGTTTCCAAGTTGTCCCCACCCTCAACTTAATAGCTGGCCACCTCGACCAGCTGCAACTCCATCAGGCCTGCAACATCTTGGACTGTGGTATCTGTTTAACCAGTATGGTATGAGATTGCGGGGTTTCTGCTGTATCTGGGACTGGTACCAGTGTGGGTAATATTAATAATTATGTTTAACATCTGATTTATCAGCAGCTAGATAGCCAGGGCTCTGGATGTCTTAAGTCAAATGGTAAAATGTGATTTATGTCTGCCTTTAATCTGTAGCCACCCAGCTGGTAGGGTTCACCAGCAAAATCCAAAATGAGCTCTGAACATGTGTAAATATGGTAAGATAACCTCTACTTCTCCTGTTTCCCTTTCCTAGCTCCTTTATTACCCCTGAAATAAATATCTTATTTGTTGTTTGAAATCCTGTGTGACCATATTATTAGAGAGAGCCTTTAATTCAAAATGTTGAAATGTGGGGAGCTGTGTCTTGGGGCATGTCTGGGGAAGGTAACTGGCCACTGTGGGTGGTGTAGCAGCTCAAGGGGCTACACCCAGCACCATCTCACCCACGTAAAGCACCCTGAGTGGAGGCATTGCACAAAAATTTTAAAATATTTTATTAGCTAGCGAACCCAAACCCCTTAGCCTATGTCCAGGGTAGTAGGCAGGGGTGTAACACTGGGGGTGACACTGCCCAGGGGTTACACTAGCAAATATAGTAAGCAAGAGTGTAAGGTGGATCATCCACAGAGCTCTGTCCAATTTAAACTGTACACATACCCTCTCAAATGATTTTAGAAACAAATCAAGATAATCCCCCTCCCAGTATTGAGGAAACATTTTAGAATTAATTGTGGCTTTGTGGGTTTGACCCCCCCATGCCATTACTTACTGTTTGCTGCAGTGTTTTCTGGCACAGGGTCAGCATCTCTTTCTCATGCTGGCATTCCTTATCTCTTTCCGCTCATTCCTTCTCTCTTTCTTGTTGTTTTGGGATCTCATGTTGGCATTTCTTCTCTCTTTCCTTCTCTCTTGCTTCTTGTATGAGACCCTCATGCTGACGCTGCTGCTCTCTCTTCTGTTGCATCAAGATCTCATGCTGGCATGCCTTCTCTCTCTCCTCAGTCTTCAGCCTTACTCTTTCCCTCTCAACCTCAACTCTTGCCCTCTGCAGTTCAGCATCTTTCAACACAAGCTCCATTTTCATGAGCTACAGCTGAGTTTGAGACTCTGCTGAACCACTTCATGGCTCAGGCTTGGACTGCACTGATTCACCAGTTCATGGCTACAGGTCCAACTCTGACTCAGCCTCTGTGACCTAAGTCTTGCTACTTTGGACATCTCAGCGACCACCTGTTCCAACTGCATTTGGTCATACTACTCAGTGACCAGTGGTCATGCTCCTCTAGGGCTTCTATGAGTCCCTCTCTAGTCAGGCCCTCCTAGACAATTCCTCTCTCTCTTTGCACAGCTCACAGAGCTGAGGTACATGACATTTTCTGTATGTTGATGAGATCATGCTTGCTAACTACACTGCACTACTCTGTGTTTCTAAAAATAAAAAGAACAGTAGTAAAAGATGTAATCTTTCTGTATATCCTGTTTTGTGACTGTTAAGGTAACTTTTCTTCTGGCAATCTCTGTTTCTCTGTGTGCCAGGTAAGACTTTTACCTCTCTCTCAGACTTCTTAGTTTCACCAGGAAAGCTCACTGCCTACAAATTCTGGCTTTAAATGTGTGCACTAGTACCAACATTTGGCCACCAGTTTGTGACAACAACTCCTTTGAGCTGTATTAGCTTCTAGTGAAGTTTTGTCTGAATCACTTCTCATGTTGTCACCATCTGGTTATACCAGGAAAATACCTCTGTCCTGCTCAGGGACTTGGAAGGTCAAACTCTGTAATATTTAGTAGTGTGGACTTCAGATGATGGACTTTAAACAGAGAATTTTCACTTTGCCCTGCAGAAATATTAACATTTCCTTTGTAATAAGGATGCTCAGCCGCTGGTACAATAAAAATACATTGTTTACTATTACATGCTACAAGATATTACAAACAAGATATGTACAGCAAACAAAAAGATATACTCATTTACAGAACAGGAAAATAAAACAGCTTGAACAGATAGATGGCTTATAAAATAAACTCACAATCTAGTCTCACGGTAGTATCTATATCTACCTGCCAGCTAACCTGAAAGAGACTTTCACTAAGACTGTTCTTTCTCACCTAGATAAGCTAGCTATGGGAGCAGGGTGCTCCTTCCTATTGAGAAACACTCACCAAGAGACAGACCCCAGGTCCTCTTCAAAGGTTGCAGGAAATCAGAGAGAGAGAGAGAGAAAGAGAGAGAGAGAGTGAGTTGTGGTTAAAACTCTCCTATTTATGTAGTCAGGGCAGTAGGATGGGGCCTCTCTCTCTATAGTGACAGCCCTCTCCAGTATTCCCCACTCATGTGAATGTAGTGTGTGTGTGTGTGTGTGTGTGTGTGTGTGTGTGTGTGTGTGTATACACATGCACCTTTTGTATGTGTTTACATGTGCCAGATTGAATTGCCCTTTCCCACCTAGTAACATCCTCACTGCATGATCGCACCTCTGAAAATGATCCCTAAAGTTTTATGACATCCTCTTGTCTTATGGTTAATTACTTTATTGTCTAGCTGTTCAGCATGCCTCTGCTGGAAAAGTCGCACTCTCACACCTGTCAACTGATTTCCCATGTACATTTTCCAGGATAATTGCGGGGGCATGCGAACTGCATTTCATTTTGTTTGCTCTCTGCCATTCCAATAATAGAAAGAACTTAAATGAGAATGAGCAGAAAAGAAAATAATTATGATAACAAAAAGAAATTACATTAACATGTTCACATTTCCATCACAGCACACCTGCACTTTTTGCCTGCCAAGAATTTTAGTACATATTTCAGATTCTGATTCAGAATCAGTTCTTCCAAAATCCTGTTCCTAAAACATCATATCAGGACAGACTTTTGCAAATCCAAACACCCTTAGTACATGTCCTGCTTGTCTAGTTTGTGTTCAAAATCAAATATGGGACATAGACATATTTTTGAAAAATAAATTGCTTTTGTATTGTAGAGTGCATGAAAGACTCTATAAAGCCAAATGTTGTTAGAATTAAAATGAAGATATTCATATGTGCCATGTGCTTCAGTCATTGTTCGGGACTATAGTTAATACAAAGCTTTTAATTTGTGTTTGCAGTCTCTGACAATATTCAGTTGTAGTGTAAGGCCTCTGTAGAGTGGGTGTGCTCTCCAGCTGGCCACTGGAGCAATATACCATTACCTTACACAAGGCTGGCATGGAGGTTTTGGTGGCTCCTGGGTTTCTGTCTCACTCAGCAGTGAGTAGGGTTCATATTCATTAGAGAATGAATTGGAGTGTCCTCCACCCAGGGAAAAATGTAAGTGTGCCTGTATAATGACAAGAAAATATAATCCCCTGAGATGTTGTGCCAGCTCACCCACCCCCACAATATGGTCACACATTTCAGAGACCCCAAGCAAATACAGCAGTCCCCCCCCCCAAAAAAAATAGGATGCACAATGGTTACGGCAGTCAATAATGAGATCAGGTTTTGCACCTGACAGTGACGAAGGGCAAGGGAAGCTGGTGGTTCTGGCTGTCTGTTCTCATCTCTTCTTGTTTCTGTTTTACAGACCAAATACGATAAGGGAAGGAAAGTAAACTCTTTATAATATAATATATAAATGGGCTGATTAAAAGAATTGGTAAGGGATGTGAGAAGGAGAAAGTTGCTCAACAGAGCTGAAGTGAGTTGAAGCATTAGTATCCTGGATGAAATTCCCATATGGAATGTAGCACACCCTGCTTGTACAAAAACTGCCTTTGAATCCCAGAATGATCGAAATGCTTGTGAGAAAAAGGTGTTGCCCTACAGTGCAAGCTGAAATGAAATGCTAGCACCAGTTCTTCTATAGCAATGTGTGTATTGTGTCTTTGTAATAGCTCAGCACTGTTTAAACACTCAGCAAAGTGTTCTTCCCCCATGATAAGAGAAAAATTAAATTTACTCTCAAACTGAGATAAACAATGAAAGAACAAGAGATATCCTAAATACAAATTGTAAGATGCTTTTTACAACTACTTTTCCCACTGTTGACATCTTAAGACATTTGATTATTGGGAACAAAGTATAGAGATTATAAAAGGGAAAAGGCGACTGCTAATTTATAAAAAGAATGTGACTTTTTTAAACTATTGAATGGTTACATAGTAAGAGCAGAGTCCTGTGAACATATAATTCCTGTCTCAACGGATCAAGGACTTTTATTTGAAAAAACCAAAACCTTAATAGTCTCCAAAAAGTTTAAAGCACCCTAAAATGGCAGAGAGCAGAAACAAAAAATGGTCTCCAAAAGTTTTATTTATTTTATTTAGTTTTTGTTTACCAGGTGGCTGTGCTAGCCATAGAAATTACTCTTTTCAGACATGACCTGGGAGGTTACAAACAGCAGTACAAAGCAAGTAGTAACATTTGGCAGTAACAGCATGATACAGTTAACAGATATACAAAGGCAAAGAAAAAGCAGCTTCAATTACAATAGTAGGATACATCTTTCAGTGATATAGAAACAGCTGGTGGATAAAGCACCCTAAAATGGCAGAGAGCATAAATGAAAAAGCAGAGAGTAAACCATTGAGAACAACCCTCCGTGTACACACACTGGCAAATGAGGGCAATAAAAAACTGCCAAAGGTTAAGCCTGAGAACAAAGACAAGGAATTGAAAGATGGTAACCAGCAAGAGCTCAGAATAAACTATTTTTACCTCCAGCTTCAGTTCAGACACTATCAGCTAATTTGTATGCTAAGGTACTTAACAATCCAGAAGGAAGGAAAACTGAACCTGAAGATACAAAAGTGACAGAGCAGTATTTAGCGGGCATATTTAATTCTAAAGAACTGCCTGTCTCAGGAAGTGATGTCTCGGGAGTTGCCCTTTATATGCAGCAAAAACATTAACAAAGTATGGGTAAGAGCAGTGATTTTCCACACATTTTCCAGTTACCATCTTAACTAAGCCTTCTTATGTCATCTCTCAAACAAGTTGAGCAAGGTGCAGTTTTGGAGGTAACAGCTATACCTACAAGTGAAGGAAAAAAGTTACTTCTGAGAGCAATGTCCTAGCTGTCCCAGACCCACTGTAGTAACAACATCAGACAGATAGCTCTGCAGTGGTGGTATCTGATGGTCTGGCCGGTACTTTCTGAAAAAAAAAACTTGAGTGCCAAGGATGCTGTGTTCCGGGAAGGTGCACAGGAAATCAAGCTAACCCAGCAGGTCCAGCAGGGTGGTGTATCCATAAACTTAGTAATGCTGAACTTACTATCACAACTGAGTTGAGACCCAGGACAGCATGTATAATTATTTAATTGGCAAGAAGACAGTACTGAGAATACACAAAGTGTCTTTGCTGCAAAATGAAATGAGGGCTACGACACAGAGGGCTTGAAATTAGCAGATTTCAACACCAGAAACTGTCATTACCAAGTATTAGATTTGCAACTGACCAAACCCAAAGCTTTGAGTTTGGACTTTGAAGAATAATCATTTATGGAGTCGGAGATGTAAATATGCCTTCTTCTTGGGCTAGAAAGCTCCTGAAGGTTGTAAACTATAGTTTAACAAACATAAAAATAAGACTGAAATTCTAGCTGGTGAATCTGAAGGGGCAAAGCTGAAAGTAGTAGAAATATCACAAATGGCTGAAATAAGCACAAATACAATACCAGGGGCAGAATCCAGAATCCAGAACATAGAATGGGAAAATGCATTTTTGTGCCACTGCCTAAAACAAGAGAACAGCACCGAGGACCTGCAAAATAAATTGAAGGATGGAAAAAGTCTGTGCACCCCCCCCCCCAAGATAAAAATATTTGGGTAAATGTAACAACGAACATTGATCAGCCTGGATTGGCTACTTACTAGTTTAATTTCAAAACCCAAAGTTTAGGAAAAATGTAACAATAAACATTTTCATGCCTGAATTGGCTGCTTACTAATTAAATATCAAAAGAAGTGGGGATCTCTTGGTGTTCACCTCAGGACCCTGTTGTGAAGTCGCCCAGCTGCCAACGTTGAGGTAGACCACCCTCCACTGGGTCCCTAGCCAAAATGCCTCTGCTTCAAGTAGCTTCCTTTATGTAGAGTGCATCAGCCTGCAATGGGCTTAATTAAAGTGTCTTCCCCAGCCAAATGTGCAGGTAACTGGTGGGGAGCTAAACTGAAGGACTCTGAAATCAGGTCAAGGCAGAAAAACATATGTATCTTGGGAGTCAATGAGCATGAGGAGCAGATGTCTACCCTGAGGGAAATAACTACAGAAATATTTTCAGTTCTAATTGGTAAACCTGAATCTGAAACCAAATACAAGATCGATCACGTTAACAGGGTCTTACGCCAGAAAGACTCAGACAACAATCCACCAAGACTGATTATTTTGAAATTTGTCTGCTCAATAGACATGGACAGTGTCATGCAGTCTGTATACAAGAACAATAATCTAAACAGAAGAGGGGCAAATACCAGGATATACCATGACTTACGTCTTGAGGTGTTGGAAGAGTGACAAAGATTTGACCTACTGAGGAAAAACTTATGGGATGCAGGATACAAAGCAAAAATGATGATCCCATCAAAGATAAATAGAATAATAGGTGAGAGGGTATAACAAGGACGTAATACCATTGAGAGGTTCTGGAGACAAAGGAATCTCGGGAGTGAGAACCTTGAGAGTGAAGCTCGAGAGGTTCCCTTGTCCCCAGAACCCCGAGTAATAGTAGCACCTATTTGTTATTTTTTGCAATATATGGATCTGATTTTGAAATTATGCAGCTGTTTGTTTGTGGCATGTTGTGAGGATGTCCTGCCGCTGTACTGAGGAATTGTTCACTGTCTGTCCATTACCTCCCGCCCACCAGTCTGTCTTAACTTGTACTTGAGAGTGCCTCCGGTAATTACGTTTTGTGGAGAGCTCTACCTTCTCTACCTTTGAGTTGTTTTCATGTTTCAATGAAAGCAGGATCAACCAGATTGCTTTATAGAATTAAGAAAGAAAAAAAAACGAGATCGGTACAAGAGCAAAGGGTGTGATATTCTCTCAGTAAGTGAGAGATGGCTGCCATGTTTTCAGAACAGTTCTGCCCGACCACAGACAAAGAGCAGCAAATCAGGAGGTGCGGCTAAAGAAATGTCATGATGCATGTCTAGGGAGTTCACTTGGAGACCAAAGCAGCAAGTCTAGACTGTCAGAGAGTCTTGCGCTCTTCAGTTTTTCTGAAATTATTATAATTCGGAGCTAAAATGATAGTATTATCAGCTCTGAATGATAGTAGTATCTTTCTGCTTTTTTTGCAGGCTTGTCTCCGGAGGGATCCCTCAGTCCCATCCCCCAGCGTCCACCATCCGGCACTGGCCCGGCTCCCAGAGCTTACCTCCCCCAGCGGGGTTCCCCAACCCCCACCGCAGACCAGATTCAGTGGGCCAGCATCATGGCTGGCCAGGAATGGAGCCTGTGAGGCGCCCTCCACCATTCTGCCACAACAACTTGATTTTTCTTGTTTCTCCCCCAGGAATCGAGGTGTGCAATGACGCATGCAGAGAGGAGCGCACACACGTCTGCACACTCTCCCTCCAAGTGTCTGCCCAGCTCCTCCCCTTCCTTCAGCACAGTGCCCAGTCCCCCAGTCTCCACTTGGGAGCAGACAGGTGCCGACCTCTGAGAATCCCCCTCCCCAAAGGAGGAGATCAGTCCATCAAACACTCAATCCTTCTCTGCCCCACCAGCCCCTGCTCGTTCCCAAACACGGCTCACCAGCGTGGTGCTAGATAAGGTGTCCAGCGCCTCCACCAACAGCACCACTGGACCAGTGAATGATAGCATTATCAGTGCGGAACCATGTATTATCACTGCAGAAATTATACTATTATGAGATTAGCAGTAGTGTATTACAGAGAAATTTTCAGATGGGCTAAGATTGTATTATTATGGCATATCCATATATTACTAAAGTAATTATAAGTGACCAGATAACTGTGTATAAGGAAGAATCTGAACTGACTTACAAATCTGCCTCCCCAACTCTTCTTTTGATTCATAATTACATGATTACTGAACAGTCTGAGTATTAAACTCCTATAAATTCAACATTTCTTTTTCAGATGGGTAAGGAATCCTGTGGAAGTAATTAGAAATAAATGGTCCACACTAATATGATATTATGATTAATAAAAGTTCTGACTTGCTTTCACTAGGAAAAAATAAGTCGGGGTTTGGTGTATGGTTTAGATGCCATGGAAATTGTTTTTCCTAATGAAGAGCTTGCTGATCAGGGACACTGTTTCCCCTCTACATGTAATATGTCACCTCTGCTACAGATATCCTTAATTTACTTGCATTTTATGTATAGGATTGTTATTTTTTTTTACCTTTACCAGATTGCTGATGCTGTGAGAAACGTGTGGTGCCATCCCTTGCCTGTGTATGTAAGTGATGTCAAGGGAGGAAAGCCATAGACAGCAAATATATATAAACTAGAGGGGACATCGTGTGACTTAGTTGTTTCCTGTCGTTCATTTCTGTAATGTGAAAGATCAGGAATAACTTGCAAATGGTGACCTAGCACCCTACAGATACCATGTGTTGTTCCCTCTAGTTTTACATATACAGGATCTCTATGAGAAAAGACCGGAAAACTGAGCCTTTCAATCAAGGTGTGTCTAGCTGATTGCTGCCAGTGTCAATTCTGACAGGATTTCTTGCCATTGTCAAAGTGTTTTATTACATTGGCAGACATCTTTATAAAGTTGACCCTAATTTAAATAGTGTGTACTTTATTTCTTTTAAAAGTGGAGCTTCCTTTATTCATTTACAATTTATTTCTGCCATTAATTATACCCACATGTAGTTATGCTGTTTGGGTGTTAACACAGAGTTTGGTTGGTCTGGTTTATTACGATATCATATTATGAAAATAAAGTATATATTTTTATCAAAGTTTTAATTGATTTATACTGTAGTTTTAGTTTTTAATCAGTATTGCCTAATATACATGAACAATTTTGTGACTAGCAGAGGAGAGGGGTTTTGACAGTCGTCACCCATTAAAATGTATACCACTTGCTTGTAACAATATTGCCCTGGTTGTAGCCAAATAATTACAGCTATTCTATACTAATACCATCATCTGATCCATTTTTATATTGTCTTGTGCATGAGCAAGCAACATCTTGCGGAAGTAGCACAGTGAGAGGTGTGTCAGTGTTGGCGAATGCAGGGCATGCTTTAGTAGCTGAGTCCCTCATTCCCCAATTAGCAAGCATGCTAGCGCTGATGCAAAAGTTATGTAAAGTGCCACCAACTTGAAAGAAATGTGCTGCTGCAATCAGAGACAAGCTTGTCATGCAGCAGCAGAGATGACACGCCTCCCATACGTGCCTTTCCTGGTGAAACATTTCAATAAACATGGCAGTGGCTCCTGACCCAACACACAATCTCCAAACAAAGCCAACATCAGGGGTGCAATCCCCGTGTTGGCATGTCCCCCACCACCCTAACATTGTGTGGTGCACTAGGAGCCCACCCCAGTGTGCCACCGCTCACACAAAGCCGACCGTCTCGGCATGTTCCTCCCCCCTCACACCCATTGTGTGACACACAGGGAGTCCGCCCCAGTAGGCCCAACAGCCGTCCCATGATGTCCAGTTCTGCTTTTTTTGCCTGAGAAAAAGAAAATGGTCCCTCATTGTATGCAGAGCCCCCCCTCCACCAACTCGCACCCACCATCTGTGCTCCCCAACTCCCCACACACACCCCTCACCCCGTACTTACCTCTGGAGGTCCAGCACTGCGATCTTTGATGGAGCAGGAACACACCTGGACTCTTCAAAGCCAAACTGCAAAATGAAGAAATGCTGGTAAGCTGTATAATGACATCAATAGGGGACTTTCAACTTAGGTGGATATCTCAGCCATTCTTTTGAATATTGGCTCCAAATTTTCAACAAGGAGTTCTTGGGACCCCACCTCATGAACACATGCACTGTCATCTCATTATTCAGTCCTGAAAGGTGATTTAATGGTTACTGTGTGGAATCACCTTTCAGGACTGAGTAACAAAATGACAGTGCCACTGTTCATGAGGTGGGTCCCATAAAGCCCATGTTGCAAATTTGGTGAAAAAATTCCAAAAAATGACTGTGTTACGAGCGTGCATTGTGCAGTTTCCAAGCACACTCGTAACTTTGACAATTTTTAATATTTTCACTCCAAATTTTCAACATTGCCATTTTTCACACCTCCTTATAAACAGTACAGCTGTCATTTTTCACATCCTGCCCAAAATGTGTTTTCGGACCTGTGGTGCCAAATGGCACAGTCGCTGTGTAAAATCACCTTTCTTTTTTTTTTTTTTTTTAAATTTAAGTTTATTAGTTTCAAGCAATACAACGCAAACAAAAAACCAACAACAAAACAAACAAACAAAAGAAAAAAAAAGAATAACAGAACCCCCATCCCCAACCCCCCTTAAAACAAATATACAAGATATCAGGAAAGGTTTAAAAAGATAAGGTAAACACAAAATATGTATCTTGCAACCAAACTTCCAGGAAAGTACATAATCCCCCCACCCTCCCTAAGGGTGCACCAGTTAAGACCTTAAACACAAAAAAATCTGGAATCTGGGTACGTAGCCTATTTACAGAGTGACATAGCAGCCTAGGACCATTTAAGTTGTTAACAGAGGGAGAGAAACAGGTCTAGGATCCATAGTAGCATAACAAAGCTAAGGAAAACACCATATGAGCTATATGAGGGCCAAGGATCGGGTCTCAGGCCTGAGTGTTATGGTAAACATAAGGACTGCAGCTTACCCCATCTTTATGAAATAAGTCCCTACGGTCCTTGTAGCTGGTAATTAAATTCTCGGATTGAAGATACGACATTAGCTCCTTTAACCAGTCAGCGTATGACAAAACCAAGTGATCCTTCCAGTGTCTTAAAACCAGTTTCTTGACTGCCATAGATACTAAGGCCATATGGTATCTGTGCTCCACACTGTTTATACGAGAGAGATCACCCAGCACACAGATTTCGGGAGAGAAGAGTTCACTCAGACCCAGAAGGGGATCCAGTTTATCCTGGATCAAGGACCACAGTGGAGCAACTTTGGGACATTCCCAAAAATATGAATTAAGTTGCTTTCGGCCTGTAAACACCTGAAACAATCTGAAATAGCAAGCAGTTTACGCTGAAAAGTTTAACAGGAGTATAATATAGATTGTTAACAATATTATATTGTACTAAGCGGAACCTATCCTGGGTATGGTATCTATGTAAATTAGACCAATACTTTCTCCAGAGCGGACATCGTCAGGAGAAGACTCGGCCCAGATCAGGGACCCCAACCTCCTCTTGGGAATTAAAATTTAAAAGATAGGAATAAATCAGCGAGATGGAATGAGGCTGAGAAGCTGCTTTATGATGTCAGATAAAAAGGGGTGTACAACCGAATGTGTGACCGTAGTACCAAATTTGGTACCTACCAAGTGCCGGAGCTGAAACACCTTAAAAATGCATTTGGTTGGTATATCAAACCTAGCAAGAATGTCATCTGATGTAAGGAGCGAGTCTTGTCCAAACAAATGTTCCACCCTAGAATCTTTGAGTTGTGGAAGCCAACTTGGACCTATCCAAGACTTCCCCAATCTAATATTGGGATTAAGAACTAACGGTTGCCCCAGATCCGTGAAACTAGAGATCCGAAAGAACTTGAGACATTGCACCCATGACCTAAGAGAAACTGCGACCGTCTCATCAGAAACCAGCTGTGAGAGGGCTTTCCGGGTCTGGTAGAATAAAGCGGATATATCAACTCTAAGGTCGGAAAGAAAAGCCTTCTCCAGTTGGAGCCAGACTGGGCAGTAACTCTCAGCATTCATAGAGAACCACTTCCCTAATTTAGACAAATGGGCCGCCAAATAATACAGAAGAAAATTACGAAGTCTCAGGCCCCCTTTATCCTTGGGGAGTGATAAGGTGGCATAGGAGCATCGCGCCCCCTTTCCCTGCCAGATAAAAGTAGAAATCAGTCGGTGCAGCTGATGAAAGAAGGAAAGAGGGACCCAGAGATTGGTAAGGTTCAACGGAAAGAAAATCCGGGGAAGAACATTCATTTTAATAATATTAATTCTACCCCACAATGAGATAGGGAGGGCTGACCAACATTGTAGATCCTGGCTAATCGAGTCCCTGATTCTAATCAAGTTTAATTTTTTAAGAAGGGAGGGTTCAGTGGAAAAGTGAATTCCAAGATATTTAATTGATCTAGGGGTCCACCTCATTCCAAAGGAAAGGAAATCTTGTTTAAACGTATACTTATTTAAGGGAAAAATTTCACATTTGGAAATATTTAGTTTGTATCCAGAAAAAGAGCTATATTGCCTAATAATATCGAGGGTTGCCTCTAAGGATGTAACCGGTTCCATCAAATGCAGCAGGACATCATCTGCATACGCAGACAGAACTAGTTCCTGCTCATGGAGCTTGATACCTTTCACACGGGGAGAAGACTTGAGTTTAATCAGTAAAGGCTCCAAATATAAATTAAACAGCAAGGGAGAAAGGGGACAACCCTGCCTGGTACCGGCATGGAGACGGAAAGAGGGGGACAAAACCCCATTACAGTAAATTTTAGCGGAAGGGCATTTATAAAACACCTGTATCATGTTCAGAAAGGAGGTCGGAAAGCCCATTTCTTCCATTACTGTCCATAAAAAGGACCAGTCAACCCGGTCAAATGCTTTCTCAGCATCAAGAGAGATTAAAGCCACAGGGGTTGGGATAGACCGGGCATACTGTGAAATATGTGACAAAGTCCTCAAATGGTCAGCCGCCGACCTCCCAGGAACAAAACCAGTCTGCTCGAGACTCAGAAGCTCCAGCCAGATCTTCTTGATCCTATCAGCAAGTATTTTGGCTAGTATCTTAATGTCGTAATTTTGGAGGGAGATAGGGCGGTAACTAGCCGGATCAGAGGGTTCTTTATCCGCCTTAGGGATTAAGACTATAGTAGCCTCGAATAAGGCAGGGTCAAGCTCATACGAAACCGGGAGATAATTATATAACTTAAGGAGAATGGGAGTTAAATCTTTGACAAAAACCTTATAGAAGTTTGCCGGAAAACCATCTGGCCCCGGCGCCTTGTCTGGGGCCAAAGAAACAATAGTGCTCCTGATTTCTTCAGCTGAGATAGGTGCTAGTAAACTCACTTTTTGGGCATCTGATAAACTCGGAACACCTATTCCTCTTATATACTCTTTGACATTTGTTATAGAGTGGCTTGTCGGGGACTGGCTATAGAGATCCGAGTAATATTCCTTAAAAACCCGCGCAATGTCTCTGGGTGAAGAGACACTGTTACCAGAGGGGAGGTCAGGGAAGGGATGATCCTCAAACTCTCGAGTGCACGGAGGCGCAAGGCTAATAACTTACCGGATTTTTCACCTAGATCCAGATATTTAGCCTGGGTTCTCAGCAAGCAATATTCTGTCCTTTCTTTCAGAAGATCAGAGTATTCATTCTTAACTAAAAGAAGCTCCTTAAGGTCCAGCACCGAGGAGGTTGACGAATACCTACTCTCTAAATCCCTGATCTTGCCTACCAACTCCAAGGACCTAGCTAAGCGTGCCTTCTTTCTAAAGGCGGCCATTTTGATAAAGTCACCCCTGAGGTAACATTTCAGAGCTCCCCATATCATGTCAACCCGAGGAGTAGAGTCCATATTATCCGCCAGAAAGAGAGATATCCGAGAACTGATTTCTGAGACACATTGACGATCTGTTAGCAATTGGGTATTTAATCGCCACATGGAGTCACGGGAGTAATTGGGGTTTAAGGACATCTGAACCCAAACTATGGCATGATCCGATACGATGATCGGTTCAATACCCGACAGAGAGACGTTTGGGGGAGAGGAGAGACTGACTACTATCATGTCTAATCTTGACTTAGTGCCATGTGATTGGGATTGGAAGGAAAAGGCACGACAGGAAGGGTTGGCAAGGTGTCATGGGTCACCCAGACCCAGCAACGAGATCATCTCACAGAAAGCTCTCTGAGCCGGGGAAGGCATGCGCCTATCCTGAGGCTCTCTATCCAATGTCGATGAAAAAGGATCGCTCCAGTCCCCCCAAGATAATTTGGGCAGGTAGAAAGCTAGCTAATTTACTGGTCAGAATCATAAAAATTCAGGGTTTCCCCACCGTCCATATACTGAGCCAAGAACCACGATTCTCCATTTAGATTACCTTTCACTAGAACATATCTCCCATCTGGGTCTGAGAGAACTAGGTCTTTGTGAACAGAACATGCCTTTTAAGAAGAATCGCCACCCCCCTGCTGAAACAAGAATTCCCCGCCAGATAAATTTGAGAAAAACCAGAGCGAGAAAGCAATTTGGCCTCACCATGGCATAGGTGTGTTTCCTGCAAAAAAAGGATATCTATGTGGAGCAATGAGCAGTGATTAAAAACTTGCAGACGCTTGACCCGATCCCTAAGCCCTCTAACATTCCAAGATGCTAATTTAACTGTGCTACTAGCCATTTTAAAATTATGTCAAACCAACCAGATATCCAGACAGAGTAATCATCAGATAAGGTAACAAGGTGCACCTCCCAAATGAAGATCTGAGACCCCATCATAACCCTCCCTCCCCCCTCCCCACCCCCAGAAAATCCATAAACCCACCAGTAACCATATCCACCAGGAAGAAACCTTTAAAACAAAATATCCAGGATACAAACAAGTCAGAGGAAATAACCAACCACAGCCCCCACCCTGTATATTCTCCCCGGCCTGAGTCCGAACATTGTAAGGAACCCACATGTGCCAGAAAACCCCTTCCCGCCTAACGAAATCAAAGAGATCAAAACTATTATGCACCATAATGCTAGCCCCCTCCCCACAAAACGCCCCCAACATTAACCCCCAAAAACTATGTACAATTGAGATCCAGCAAATATAATCCCATGTATGGTATGTTATCCCGAGTTGTTGATCTCCATAATCCCCACGCCAACCTCCAAACCCCAGAGCTGTGTTTAGCATCCATATACAACAAAATAAAAGTATACCTAAGTGAGAGGAGCACTCAACGATATTAAACCCAGTCCTTCCCCAATCTGGCCCTGGGCAGAGGTTAGCAACCTCTGATGCGCGGTCCGCAATCCCACATCCACCAGCTCACTAAGTCCCTTCCCCCCATAGCCGCCCACCTCCACCCCAGCCCTCCAACTTGTAGATAAAGTAAACCAGAACACAAAAAGAAGATATGAGGGATAAGGCATGCGGAAGGAAAAGGAAGTAAAATCAACACACAAGGGCCACAGGGTCCCAAATTTTAAGGGAAACCAAGCACGAGTCACCCCAGCGGAACCAAAAAATCCCCATCATCTTCCTCCATAGCCAGATAATAAGCACACCTACCCGGTTCCACGCCGACCCCGGGCATAAAAATCCAGATCATCAGATATCACTCCAGAGGTTGATAGGAAGACATCCTGGAACCGCCAGATCGAGGGCTGCCATTTCAGAGGGGACCGATATCACCATAGGACCTAGGGCGGTCCGTCATCCCGGAAGTTCCCCCGGAAACCACAACCGTCAAACAGGAGTTCCGCCACGGGGGCACAGACGCCAAAAAACGGACCGGGAGCCCCAGCCAACACCCAGACCCAGAGATCCGTCCTGTTCCAGCCCCAATAGAGAGCCCAAGAAAGGGACCAGAAGGGCAGAAGCCCCCCAACAGCCAGAGCAGAAAAGCAACAGCCAGCAGAAAAAACAAAGACCAAGACAGGTAAGAATACGAAGGATAGATGCAGACAGGAGACCAAAGAAAGGAAAATAGATTAGCAGGGAGGGACCAAGACAGACAGATCAAAGATAAAAGGTCAGTTTGGGAGAATACAAAAAAGCCATCCAAAATCCACTGCAGTATATATCAGCCAGTCCCTTTAAACAAGTCCAGCAGTCTATTTACAAGTTCTCCTTGGGCCGCTTCGGGGGTATTAAAACTGAGAGCTGATCCTCCGACGGTCACTCTCAGAGTTGCAGGATATACCATTCTAAAGGATATTGCTGCGGCGATTAATTTCTGTATGATAGGGTGGTATGCTGCCTCTTCTCCCGGATTTCCCTTGGCAGGTCTTGGGCAATTCAACTTTCGATGTTCCTACAGAATCTCCTTCTTCAGCTCTCTCGGCTCTTCAAATAAACGGGGTTGCCTTTCCACGAATCGAGGAATTTCATGATGATCGGACGTGGGGAGATCCAGCTGCAGGTCGAGGGGGAGTGAGCGTGAGCCCTTTCCAGGTGGTAGGAGGAACTTATAGGGGATGGGCCTACTATTTTAACAAGAAATTTTGTAGGAAGGTTATGAGGTCTGGGCCTTCTTCCAGCTCAGGAAGGCCCATTATCAGCAAGTTATTTCATGTGTTTCGTCCCTACAAGTCCTCAGTTTTAAGCTGCAGCTTCTTCACTTGCTGCCTGAGCTCAACTATTTCTTTTTCAGCCCTGGATCTCCACTGCTCCGAGGAAGCGACCCTGACTTCCACGTCTGAGACCTTTTTTGAGACCGAGGACAGGTCATTCCGCAAAGATTTGAGCTCACCAGTTAAATCCAGGAGAAGATCCTTTAGAGGGTTCAGTTCTTGCAAGAATTTATCTTCCGACAGTGGTGTAGGTTGTGGCATCTTGTCTCCTCCACGGTCCGGCCTAGTAGAGGCCTGGTTTCTTTGCTTTTTTGCGGCCTTCTCCGGGGATGCAGGAGGAGTATGCTTAGTTAGGGCCTGCTTCCCATCCATCTCCATCACGACCCAACAAAAACTTAATTCCCAAAGATAAAGTCTCTACTCGATGGTAGACTATTGGAGCAACTGATATCTGGCGAAATTTATCGAAAAAACTCCGAAGTATAGTGTAGATTACACAATGCAGGCGGCCAGAGGGGGGAGCTCAGTATCCCATCTGCTGCTTAGGTGGATGCCATCACGTGACTCCCACCGTAAAATCACCATTCTGCTAACAAACTGACAGTGCCACTGTTCATGAGTTGTGGTCACAAAAAGCCCATGCTGAAAATTTGGAGTGAAAATACCAACAAACACCTGTGGTATTAGGGTTTCCAACCATAACGCCCCACCCTATAGAGATTGACAGGTGTCGGAGTGTGATTTGGGATTGCTGCCTGTAATGTTCATGCCATTCCACCCCCACCCTGCAGATAGTGACAGGCATCGAGGTGTGCTTTGGACTCTTCGGCTCCAAAGTTCACCCCATTCTTCTATACTGCACCCATCTCAGTGTATTTCCTTATGGAATGGGGTGAACATAAGGCCTGAAGACCCAAGGCACACCGCGACACTTGTCGGTGTCTGCAAGGTAGGGTGAGGTGAAATGGAGTGAGCATTATGACTGATGGCCCAAAGGCACACCCAATGCTTGTCAGTCTCTGCAGGGTGGTGGTGGGGTTGGCATCAGTTCAATACTTCACTGCCATTCCTATTACACATATCTCTAACTCCTGCACTACCAATGCCAATGCCAGCAAGACAACATTCAGCATTGACAAATGTCTGTTAAATTTCTTTTCCTCACAGCTCAGCACAACTTGTTTTTGTTGAAAGGAGGACAAGTGATCATCTGCTAAGTTACTGGGTGGGAGTAAGTTCAGCAAGTAATTATCCATGTAGCACAGTCACATACCATTCTGTCACTGACAGAAAAAATCTAGTAAAGAAAAACAGACATTTATTCTTCTCAGTATTCAAAAATCCATTTGATTCAGGTCATAGTAAGTGTCACAAATGCATTCCGCAGGTCAGGCCCTCTGCTCCCACAATGCCAACCTCAGAGTGCAATAGTGTGAACAGGTAACAGACAAGGTAACCCTCCTGTCTGCTTTGGGTCCGAATCACCTGTTAGCCTCAAATTCTGGAGGGATTCAAACTGTGAACCTTATGCTAGCGTACCCAGTTACAGGTTCAGATATGTACCCTCTTTGGGACTGCAGTACAATCTTTCAATCAATCAATCAACCACTTTATTTAACCTAGCATAAACACCATTGAGCAAGCTCATTTTCAAGGTGGTCCTGGGCATTAATACAATACAGTACACTTCATAAGATTACAATTACGGTGGACAGTGGTGCAAAAAAAAACAATAAAAAAAAACATTGTGAAGGTGCCGGTCAATATGGGCCTATACATACCAGTCAACATAATTAACATGCAAAGGTACATGATGATAAGTGTTACTGGAATGAGAAGAGACAACAATCCCATATAGTCTCTGCTAAGCAGAGCTCATACCTAAATGATAAAAAATAAGGAGGTATTAAGGAATGGGGTAGAAATTGGGGTGAAAGAGTAGGCAGCCAAGAAGGAGGCCAGAATATGTAAAAAGTAGAGAATAGGCAGGGGCCATCTTGGATTAAGGGAACTAAGCTTGTAGGTCCTAGGTTTCTGTTGTTAGGAATGTGGGGTGGATGAGATACTTAGGCATAGGATTTGAGAGTGGCACCCGGGGCTTAGGGGTCATAGGCATCTGAAACAGTTGCATGATTCCTTCAGATAATCCGTTAATAGAGCTTTGAATGTGAAAATGCTTGCAAGTGAGGATAATTTTAATGAGTCTTGCGTAGTGTTCCAAAGTGATGGAAGTGAGAAGTTGATTGCTGCTGAGCCAAGGGTAGTTTTCACTCTAGGAATCTGGAAGCAGATTATGGAGAAGAGTCTCAGGCCATAGGAACCTTTAGCCCATTTGAAGAGGTTCGAGATGTATGCAGGGAGGTTATCAGATAATGCTCTAAAAAAACAGAGGAGAGCAATCCTTTTCTCCTAGTTCAGAGTGAGATCCATCCCGAAACCTGGTATAGACGACAGTGATGTGTACCATGGGGTAGATTTAGGATAAATCTTAAAGCCCGGTGGTAAAGGGTGTCCAGTTTGTTTAGCATCGTTGATGGGCAATGACTGTAAAGGAAGTCAGCGTAGTCCAGTATAGGTAGGAATGTAATCTGTACTAGTCTCATTCTGGCTTCTAGCATAAGTAAGTGTTTAATGCGATAGAATAAACCTAATCGCTGTCTTAGTTTCTACGAGGTTTCATTTAAGTGGCACAGAAAGTTGAGCTTGTTATCCAGCCAGAACCCTAGGTTTTTAAAGGTATCAACTACTTTAAGGGGTTCATCTAAGAGTGTTCAGATCTGTGCGATATGTGGACATCCAGAAGTAGACTTTGGTGAGAGAATCATTGCTTTAGTCTTTTTGGCGTTGAGGAGAAGCTTATGAGTGATAAGGTTGTATTGGAGGGTGAACGGGCACCAAGCCAGATCTCCAAAATGAACCCTTAACACTCTATAAGAGACCTTAGTTATATTATTACCTTTTCCAAGCTTACTAACACCATCACACCTTTTTAACAGCTGTCAGACTTAACCCTATATGCATCACATGCAAAAAGAAACTGAGAAAACACCCAGGCAGTATTTCAAAGAAATGGTTGTTTACTAAAAATATGATAAAAAGGTAAAATTAAACACAGAACAATATATCATGCAGCTTAAAATCTTATAAAACAAAAATGAAGTTTCATAACAACACTCCTATCACAAAGACTTAATTGCTTTCTTTTTTTTTTTTTCATTTTATTCGTTTTGCTGCCGGCTTCCCCTAACCCCATGAAAGGGGTTTACCCTGCTCTTGCGACTGACCCCGACATGCTGTGGCCTGACCCCCCCCGAATGGGGCCACCAATGGCAGAATTAGATGGCCAGAAGGGTCGGTGCCAGAGCTGGCTCATTAGCGGGGAGCCGGCATGTTTTTTCCCCCAGGTTTTTTCAGTGGCATGGATGTGTAATGATGGCTAGTGTCTGTCCCACCACCCCCTTACATTCAGGCACCAGATGTTTGCGGTGCACCTAGACTCCGCTGGGGGTCCACATTGTGCCAGCCACTCAGACACCCTCCCCCCAGAGCAGGAGAGCAGTTCTGTGGACACTCAATCCTGCTCCTCCAGGCTGGCCCTCCAACACCCGGATCCGTTCCTGAACCCGGGTCATCGACACTGCAGATGGCAGCCATGCCTCTGTGCCAGTGGGCCAACTACTTAATTGCTTTCTACCTATTACCTTTTAAGTGCTCTCCCAGTCAGAGTCTATTTCATATATCACCATTCCATAGTCAATGTTCAATTTTTAACTCTATCTGTCCCCACCCCCTTTTGATGAGGTCAGCTAGATCCACCCTTAGATTTTAATTTTCTGACATAAGTGTCTCTGAGGATGTGAGTCATTTCTTTGAGAAATCTATAACTAGCCATTTCCCAAATATGACAGTCTTTTTTTTTCATCATATCTTTATTTATCTCCTCCGGTCGGCTGCCCCATTCCTACCAACTCCCCCATCCCCATCCCCCGGAATAGCCGGTGCTTACCTTGTACCTGGCCTGGAAGCGGAGCCTGTGGGAAGTCGGTCCTCATCCTGCTGTTGCCAGCATTTTCTCCTCTGGTTATCACCCAGGAGTAGGAGCGCATGTGCGTGGAGGTGTGCATTTGCCCTATGGCCCCGATTACAGCTCCTTTCCCCACCCCATGGCCTAACACCCTGGCCCCCTCCAGCCTGTGCCACTCCCGGCCTCCACTAGGGGTCACCATTGGCCGAGGGGTGCTGCTTCACCTCCCTCAAGAGGAGAGCCTGCCTGTCAGCATCTCAATCCAGCTCCGCCCCCCCACTGCCAACCTCCGATGACCCAAGCTTGTTCCTGAACCCAGGTCACTTACATGCCACAAGGTAAGGCATCCAGAGCCACAGCCCTCAGCGCCACCGGGCTGGCTAATATGACAGTCTTTAATTAAACATTTCTCTTTGAACTTAACAATCCCACACTCATGTCCCTTGGCTGATTTCCTGTGCCACTGAGATCTGAGGGATTTTATGACTCTTCGTCTATTTGCTACAGTGAGATGAACCAGCCCAATTCCCTTTTCCTCTTGAAACATCATAAAATTCATATTTAAGTTCCAACTTCAAAAGCAGCAGCAGGCAATAAACTGCCTCTGGAAGGATATCTCAGTTAATGGTTCTCCTAGTCTGTTTTACAACATCCTGTGGTCTCAGCTGCTGACCTTGTTTTAAGTTGAAAGGCCAATTCTCTCACATACTGACATTTCATACACAGACCATTTTATTTATAATAATAATATCATACAGGTAAACAGAAGCAGGGGCAGAGTGTCATACTAAATACATTTTTGTCTCAGTTCAAAGACAAGTGTGACAATTTACAATACACATTTGAAATTGACTTGCATCCATAATCAGCAAGGCTGCTTGTTCTCATCCAAACTATGCAAGACTGCTGAAAAAAAAGAAAGCTGTAGTAAGAAAAAAGTAGTCTTGTTTACTTGACATGCTCAACAGTTATCTCTACATTTTTTCTGTTTCTTTGTGACTTTTTTTAGAATTATTACATTGAATTGAATTGTTTCATATTTAACATGAATCGTAAATCAAGTATTTTTGTATTTAACATGTAAATCCAATTTTTACACATTAGATGGTACCCAGTCTATATCATTGGAGAAACAATACAGCATATGCAAATAACTAAACATAAATTTCATTTTTGCTAATCTTACGCAACTATGACATATTTCATGAAAAAACCGGCCTGAATTATTTTTTAAACTCATTAAGATAAACAAAACTCCCTTAAACTGGATCTGGAGCTATAATATGCAATCTATGTAATAATACATTACTGCTTAGTTTCTCATTTTGACCACTCCAGGGCAAAATGGTTAGTGGGCAATGCTAACAAAAAGGGACATTCCATCTAGTTAATTCAATCACTCCAAAAAAAAAAGAATAACCACTGTAAATCCTATTATTCAACTCATTCCTTCTTCCATATCATGTGCTATAGCTGAGAGTTCTTTATCTGAGTTGGAAGAAGACTCCCCCTCTCTGGAGGTGTCAGGCTCATATTGTGAATGTAAAAAAGTAACCATTTGATCAATTAAAAAATATATAGATTTTACTCTCAAGAGAAACATGCACTTTAGCCGGTGCCAGCAGTTGAAAAGACACACCAAGATCTCATATCTCTTCTCGATACATCAACAATTTCCTTCACCTTTGTTGCTTTTGGAATGAGAAAGGGTAAATATAAAAAATAAAATCTGTACATTTTATGAATGACTATACCCTTAACTTGAGCCAGTTTCATGAGTAAATCACAATCAGAGTTGAAAGCAAAGCTGAGCAGAGTTGTACTTTTCACATTTGAATCAGGTCTTAATGATTCATTTTTGTTTTCTTGAAAATTTTCTAACAACTCCTCTTGGCCCCTCATGTATAATCTGAAAGCTCTGGTAATAAAGGGAAGAGTCTCCAAGGGCAAATCAAATACTGCCACAACATTTATTTTACTAGACCTCTAACAGAATCAAAGGAAGAGTCCAGATGGTATGGGAGCCCAACAATTCTGAGGTTCTTATACCGTATCTGGTTTTCCAGTTTCTCAGTTTTTCCATGCAGATTGTAATTCTCATTCACAATAGCAGCACTAGTGGCCTCCAGTGCTACAGTTTTACTGTCCATAGAGTTCATCTTTTCAGTATTATTAACAATTTATTTGGAATAGTTCTGAGTTTTCCTTTGTGTCTTTAATTTTTTGTAAAAAAAAAAAAAAGTCATTGCACTAAGAGCGTCCTGCTTCCTTTCTTGCCTTTCAAGAGTAGCTGGCACCCATTCTATTGATTTTCCTTGGGACTTGAGAGAATATTCTTGAGACTGAGAAGTGTAAAAAGTACCTGGGTTCTTATGAGTTTCAGAGTTTCTCAGAGGAGTTGCCATTATTCCAGCGTCAGGATCTAGACCAGTAATTTCAATTCAGCTAGCACAGTCACTACCAGTTAGTGTTGTCTTAGGGCGGTCTATCGTATTTATATTTTTAAATACCCCACTAGTCTCCACCGCCTGCAGGCCAGCATGAGATACAGAGGATTGAGCCACAAAGTTAATTTCAAAAATTGACAGCTGCAGTGATCCTTGTAATGCCAGCTGCTTTGATGATCTAGAAAGGGGGGGGGGCCCTAGAAGTGGCAAAGCCAAAATGCTCTCTGCTAACAGGACTGAGTCCCGGCCATGGGAACCTCTTCTCCAAAGGTGAGGCAAATTCTTCGCTTAACGAGGATGTTGCTCTTGATTGCCTCTTTTATGACATCAGATTTGAACCTAAAAATATGCTTCATGCATGTTTCAGTTTATCAAAAATACAAACACCTCAAGAGAGCTCCCTCAAAGTACTGCTGCTCCATCAGCCACCATATTGTCCTCCCACTGTTTCTTTGAGACTTGCGCAGTTTTATTGTGAACAAGCAGCAGCATTGATGGGAGTCTCTAGTGGATGGAAATTGCTGATATCGGAGTCCTTTTCAAATGTGTTTGCCATTCTTGTCTTGTCACCATCCAACAAAAAATGTGCTTATTGCAGACTGATTGAACCAGATGGTTTGAATGCAAAGAGAAATAAATGCTACTGTTCTAGTTTATATTAAACTGCCATGTAATGTAGTTTAATTGTTTATGACTTACTTAGGTGATATGATAGGCACACATGTCGCAACATATTGATACCAGCCTCAGTGAACAACATTTAAGTTGCAACTGGGAATATAAGGTTATGAAAATAATTCAAGGAGTACAGTAATTTATTAGTCAAGTAAAAAAAATTATAGTATGATTTTATTCACTATATTTGGATTCTTATGATGCTCCCCACCTCAAAAAAATAAGTATTTTTGATGATGTTTGGCAAAGAAATGTGAAACAGCATGTTAATATTGGATTGCGATAGAGTTGGTGGTAGTTTGATGTTTCTAGGTATTTTTAGAGCCCAGTCATAAAATTGTTCCTGGCCCCTCAACACATGCAGAAGGCATGGAAAAGTGTCCCCTATGCACTGCATGTATAATATATGCATCATTCTGGCACTCCACAGCATCCACAACAGCATCTGCATCCCCCTATAGACCCTACCAGTGTGCCTATCTCCACGGTTCTGAGGATGGATAGAGTGGGTAGATGCTATGCCCTCCTAGTGGCAGCAGTAGTGGCTACTTGTCCAACTTTGATCAGCCACACTCCTTTATTCTGAACACAATTTGCCCTCTCTTATGAAGCCCTGAGCATCTGCGGCAGGCTGTGGGAATTACCATCATGCAGCAGTGAATTCATGGTGGGTATTGTTTATGCTATTAGTATACAGAAGACTTAGAAGATTGCTTTCTCCAGCCATGCCATGCACCCTGTGCATACAGAGACCCACTTGAGGACCTTCAGGGGCATCTGAAGCGATGTATGGGTTCTGGATCCTTCACCATCCATCTATTCTGTCTCTTTTCCCAACATACAGCTCCACACCAGCAAACAGCTGGAGGACATGTTTGTGGATACCAGTTGGCATGCTATCATCTTTAACTGCATACAAACATATTTTTATTTATTTTTTTATTGTAAATTCAGAATTACAGTCTTTGAACTAAGAGCTCATTTACAAAGGATCCTCATCAGACAAGTATGGAGGGATACAGCAAGAAATAAAGACAGAGGTGAGACAGTAGCAGCTAACAGGCATTGCCTGATAAACATTAAGTAGTATACACGTTGCATAGTCCATACAGCAGATACCAACATATGTTGAGAAGAACCAGAGAATTTGATGGCAGATAAGGACCGCTTGGCCCACCTAGTCTGCTCATTTCCCTACCTGATGCATAAGCTGCAGATTCTAGTTAATCAACAGCTTACTTCCTTCTACCCCCCACTAGAATTGCCTTACACCTGTCCCATGCATTCCTGAATTCTCCCACTGTTCCTGACGCCACAACCTCCTCAGGAAGGCTGTTCCATGCATGCACAACCCTCTCTGTGAAAAAAGACTTTCTAACATTACCTCTGAGCCTTCCCCCTCTATCTTCAAATTGTGCCCCCTTGTTCTTGCACATCTCTTCTTCTGAAAGATACTACCCTCTTGTACTTTGTTAATTCCCTTGAGATACTTGAAAGTTTCTATCATGTCCCCCCTCTCCCTTCTTTCCTCAAGGGTATACATATTAAGCTGCTTTAGTCTCTCCTCGTATGTCTTCTGGTGCAGACCCTGCACCATTTTTGGTTGCCCTCCTCTGAACAGCCTCCACTCCGTCTATGTCTTTGCAGAGATGGGGTCTCCAGAATTGCATGCAGTACTCCAGATCGGGTCTCACTAACTGTCTGTACAGAGGGATTAGAACTTTTTTGTTTTCTACCGTTGATGCCTCTCCCTATGCATCCCAGTATCTCCCCAGCCCTCCTTACTGCCTTCTCACATTGCTCGTCCACCTTTAGGTCATCTGATATAATTACTCCTAGGTCTCTTTCAATTTTTGTTGTTATTAACTCACCCCCATCGTGTACTCTTCCCCTGGGTTTTTGTTTCCCAGATGCATTACCTTGCACTTCTTTGCATTGAATCTGAGCTGCCACATATTTGACCATTCCTCCAACCTTGCCAAGTCCCTTTTCATTCTTTCCACCCCACCTTGTGTATCAACCCTGTTGCAAATCTTTGTGTCATCTGCAAAGAGACATACCTTTTCTTCCAGGTGCTCTCCAATGTCACTTATAAAGACATTAAAGAGGACCGGTCCCAGTACCGAACCCTGCGGTACCCCGCCACCATTACCATGAGCAAGAAGAGATTATTATAGTGCATCAGTATACAAATCTTGTTGAGTCACTGCAGTTGCAACTATGGTATTTAGCATTGTCAGCTTACTTTAATAGGTACCATGTGTAGCTACATTCACTAAGGATAGTACAAATGCCGGTGAATAGAAGGCAACAAGTTAATATGGTGCAGAATACTATCAGCAACAGGTTATAGGTTAATACATAGCAGAATAGAATAGAGGGTATTGCTGGTGCAGACACCTCGGGGGGAGGAGGTAGAAGAGGGGAGGATATATAGGAAGGGAGGAGGATATTCGGGGAAGGGCAGTAAATTAGGGGACACTAATGCAGTCAGATTTCCCAAGGGGGAGCATCCTTGTGCCTAAGCGGCCAGGGGATAGGCTTAGCATGTTATGGGCGTACACCAGTACTAGGCCCTGGGGCAAGGGGATAGTCAAGTTCCATTAGGTGGGATTAAGTTTGGCAGTAGCAGTGTTCAGGAGGTGAGACGGATTTCCAAAGTTTGGATTTGAAGTGGCTAAGATGTGAGAGGCTTGAGGTGGTGTGAGGCAACTCATTTAGCCAGGTAGGGACCCTTACTGTGAAGGTTCACCTGCCTAGGGCTGTTTTTCTGAAAGGCACTGCTAGGATGTGTTTTGTTACACTTCTTGTGGTATGCCTGACTTGCTTATTACTTATTTGTTGATTGGTTGACTTATTTCAAAGGTTTTACAGGAGAGCCATATTGAGGTGGTAACAGCTCATTTCCCAATGCATTCAAGGGGTAGACAATACAATAAGGTGCAAGAATAGAAATACATTAACAGTTGTGCAGCAACAATATTCTGTGCCAAGTAATGCAATGCATCAAAATAAGGTGCAAAAGTACAATACATTGCTGATGGGCAAACTGTTATTCAGTGTAAGGTAAATACAGAACAATCAAGGGGCTCAATTCTCAAAGCTCCTGGCATGTCACAAGAGGCTTGCGACACAAGGAATGGTGCAAAGTGTCACTTGCACCAAAAGATGCACCACGAGCAATTCACAAACACAGCCTGCATCACCACAGGCTGCATGCACCAAAGGGGGCTTGCACCATCCATGTGCCACAAAATGGGCTGTGGCATGGTGCAGGGCAGATGCAAGCTGCCACATCCCCTAAATCGGGATTCTCAAAACCCTCCCAGAAAGTCAGAGCTGGTCTAAGGGTACTTAGAATTTCACCGTCTGGGAAGGTCTGACAACTTGCAGCAGTCTCAGAGCCCTCCCTCGCCATGTGCCATGCCCCCCCCCCAGCCCTGATCTGCCCGTAAATGTAAATGTTATTAAAAGCATTCCCTGGTGATCTGGTGGTCCCCCAGCCTTAATCTGCCCCTAAATTCAAATGTTAGTACAACCATTCACCAGTGATCTAGAGCCCCCTTCCCCAGCCCCAACCTGCCTGTAAATTTAAATGGTATTAAAAGCATTCCCTGGTGATCTAGCAGTTCCCCCAGCCCTGATATGCCTGTATATGACAATTTTAATAAGATCTTTCCCTGGTGGCCTAATGAACCACCAAACCGGCAGGTAGTGCCCACCACCCCACGCCCCCCATCCCACAACTCATGCCAGGGACCAGCACAGCCCTCTTCTCACCATCACAGCCGGACGCTGACCAAACTGTCACTGACTGTGTACTGCATACAGTACACACTAACTGATTGACAGCTCACTCTGCCAGTTGTTGGTTCTGGGTTCAGGAAGGGGGGAGTGGGGTGGTGGGAACTTACTGTGAGATTCTCTAGGTGGGTGCCCCACCCTAGGAGTGAGGCATCTGTTATGAGAACACTTGCTGGGGATTCTGAGGGGTTTGCAAGATGGTCAGCAGATGCTAAGGATTGCTACTATGGCAGAGCAGGTGGAAGCTGGGTGTCATGTTCCACCTGGGGACCAATGACCTAGCTAGGGATGCAGCTGGGATTGTTCAGGGGGATTTAGAAATTTGATAAGGGGTCTAAAACGGGTAGTGCATATGGTGGCCTTTACTGATGTGCTACCTGTATATGACTGAGGGGAGAACAGGGAATGCCGCATCAAAAGCTTCAACTTGTAGTTAAAGGAATGGTGCAGAGAATCAACTTGGGAGGATGTGGGCCTTTGCAGAGGTGATGGCCTGTGTCCATCTAGAAGACGAACTACAGTCCTCCGTAGACAATTTAAATATTACTTTGACAAACATTTAAACTAGCTGGGGGGTGGAAGGACAGAGGGCGGTATATTACCCCCCCCCACCCACACACACACACACACAAAATGAAGCAGAAGAGAAGGAGAACCTGAGGGGAGAAAACTCCCCAGGGAACAGGTTTAAGGCAAAAGAAGGGAAACTGGAGACAAATGGGCAAGGAACAAAGAGTAATATGAGAGGGGAAAATGAGACAGAGCCAAAGGAAGGAAGGGGTGGTTGCAAGCAGGGTGGGAGAAACATGTGAAAAGACGCGTGCAAATGTAAGAAGTCTTGGAAATAAAATTGCAGCTCTTGAGGCTGTCATGGTAGAGGCTGGTCTAGACTTACTGGGAATCATTAAGTCATGGTGCACAGGAAACCATGACTGGGACGTGTCTGTACCAGAATACATGCAGTTCAGGAAAGATAGGGAGGGGAGGAAAGGTGTTGGGGGGGTTTATGTGTCAGGGAAGATATCAAGACAACAGAAATGCAAAGGGGTAAGGAGGGGCTGGGGGTACTGTGGGTCACTCTGGAGACAGCGGCCAGACTCTCCATTTGCACTTGGGTGATTTACAGACCTCTAGCACTGAGGGAGGATCTAGACAAGGAAATGGGGGAAGTTATTAGCAAGATGGCAGAAAAGGGAGTGGTACAGTGAAGCTTGCCAGGATTAAACCCAATTCTGTAGCATGCTGCAGCAGAGTTACTGCAGCAAACAATGCAATTTCAATGGGTATTAGTCCCTTTTCTCATGCAGGAAACTGTGATACTGCGCTTCATCCTGGCATGCTTCACTGTACTGCTGGTGTGGGACTTCAGTCTACCAGATATTGATTGAAGCCTCCTGCTTGCAACCTTGGCTAGAAGCAGGGTCATCCTAGACTCCCTGTAGGAGAGCATTTCTGAGGCAACTAGTAAATGAAGCCATTCCTGATGCTTATGAACAGGGATCATGTTATGGATGTCTGGGTGAGATGCTACCTGGGGACCAGTGATCATCAGACAGTGTGGTTTAACATTAGAATAATAGCAGAGGTTAACCACACAATGATGAGGATCCTGGACTTCAGAAGGGCAAATTTAAAAAAGTGGGTGAATGAGAGTCACATGATGTGCTCTGCTTGAACGGCAGCAAACCTCAGAGCTCCGCGTTTCAGACTTTTAAAACATGGCTTTTAAACTGTTATAACATCTGAACTGGCATCACAAGACTATAATTTGTTTGACAAAAAGCTGCAGAAATGAAATCAGGGAGAAGCATCAAGAATGGACTCCTCAGGGCAACAACAAATGGACATTTCTGCAACACACTGTCCATGCAGTCCAGCAGACAACCCTCCAAATGGCAGAAGCAGGGCTCTCCCACCGATTCACCGCCTGCTGTCTCCACCACAGATCTGCTTACTGAAAAGCCAGACCTATTCTTCGCGGAGCTGGCAGCAATGAAACTCAATGAACAACCTTGCCACAGATTTCAGGACCTTTAAACCAGCCTTGGAAGAGCTCTCCAGGGGGGTCTACAATGCAGAGACCTGTGTCATCTCATGGCAGACCACCAACTCAAGGACAGCAAAGAGCTGGCAGAATCATGAAAAAAATTAGCCAAATTAGAGGACCGTGTGGAGAGCAGGAAAGCAAACTCTGGCGAAACAACCTTGTCATTGTTTGGGTACTGGAATGATCAAAGAATGCCAACTTGCTGCCCTTTGTACAAATGTTACTGCTGGAGGTGGCCAGGCCCCCAGAATCTGGACCAACCTTCCTACTAAACTATGCCCACAGATTGCTCCAATCACATAAGAATGGAGAGAAACCCAAAGTGATTATTACCCACTGCCAAAGCCTGCAAGACAAATCTTTCATTAAGTCTCAAGCCAGAAAGAAGGGCACTCTGTTATGTAATGGACATCGGATCCATATAGAAACATAGAATCTGTCAGCAGATAAGGACCATAAAGCCCACCTAGTCTGCCTATTTCCCTAGTCACTGCTGCAGCCCCAGATCCTATTTGATCTGCAGCTCTCCTGCTCTGCACATCTCTAGGTTACCCTTATGTCTATCCCATGCACTCTTGAACCCCCGTATTGTTTTCGCACCCACCACTTCTGTTGGAAGGCTGTTCCATGGCTCCACCACCATCTCAGCAAAAAAATGCTTCCTAACATTATCACTGAGCCTTCTACCCTTCAGCCTCATATACATAGATACATAGATACATAGACAGTGTCGGCAGATAAGGGCCTATGGTCCACCTAGTCTGCCCATTTGAGCTTGTAAGTTCAGTTTGTTTTCCTAGAAGTCTATTTCCCCTTACCCCTGACCTCTAGAATTCCTTTATGTCTATCCCATGCATTCTTAAATCCGTTGATTGTTTCAGCTCCCACCACTTCCTCTGGCAGGGTGTTCCACTTGTCCACCACCGTTCTGTGAAGAAATTCTTTCTCATGTTTCCTCTGAATCGTCCTCCTCCAACTTCATCCCATGCCCTCTAGTCCTGAAACATCTTTTCGCTTAAAAATAGTGTTTTCCTGCACCCTGTTCCTCCCTGTAAGATACTTGTATGTCTCTATCATATCCCCTCTCTCCTCCTCTCCTCCAGGGAGTACATGTTCAGTTCCTTCAACCTGTCTTCATAGGACTTGTGAGTGCAACCCATGCACAATCTTTGTTGCCCTCCTCTGAACCTTCTCTACCCTGTCTATGTCCTTACGTAGGTATGGTCTCCAGAACTGTACACTGTACTCCAGGTGGGGCCTCACTAGTGTCTTGTATAGCGGAATTATGACCTCCCTTTCCTGCTGGTGATGCCCCTGCTCATACATCCCAGCATCCTATTTGCTTTACCTGATGCCTTGTCACACTGTTTCCTACCTTGAGGTCATCAGAGATGACAACCCCAAGATCCCTTTCCTGCTTGGTGCATGCTATATCCTCACCCCCAACTGATATATTGTGCCAGGGTTTTGTGCCCCATATGCATTATCTTGCACTTCTTTGCATTGAATTTCAACTGCCAAACCCTTGACCATTCTTCAAGTTTCTGCAGGTCCCTTCTCATTCTGTCTACACCCTCTGGTGTGTCTACTCTGTTACAGAGCTTTGTGTCATCAGCTAACAGTGAAATTCTGCCTTCTAGATCCTGTGCAATGTCACTGATGAAGATGTTGATAGGACCGTCCCAGCACTGATCCCTGTGGTACCCCACTGGTCACTCTTCCCTCTGTGGGTGACACCATTTACCACCACCCTCTGTGTCCTGCCACCCAGCCAGTTACCTACCCACCACACTACTGTCCTGCCCACCCATATTCCCCAGTTTGTGTAATAGTCTTCTATGTGGCACAGTGTCAAGGCCTTGCTGAAGTCCAGATAGGCCATGTCCACTGCCCTCCCTGATCCACCTCCCTAGTCACCCAGTCAAAAATTCAATGAGGTTGGTCTGACATGCCTCCCCTGGTGAAACCATGCTGCCTTGGGTCCTGTAGTCCATTGACAACCAAATGTTCCACCAATCTCTCCTTCAGTAGTGCTTCCATGATCTTTCCCACTACCGAGGTGAGGCTGACTGGTCTGTGTTCCCTGCTTCCTCTTTGTTCCCACTTTTGTATAAGGGACTACATCTGCTGTCCTCCAGTCTTTGGGTACCTCCCTGTTTCCAGTGATTGGCTGAACAGGATGGCAGAGGTTCAGCCACCACCTCTCTTAGTTCTTTAAGGACCCTAGGTGCACCCCATCTGGCCCCATTGCTTTATCAGCTCTTATTACTTCCAGTTCCTTCAGGACCCTTTTTCGTAAAGGGACTTGTGTCCATTTCTGC
The DNA here is from genome assembly GCA_016271365.2 of Neoceratodus forsteri. Lineage (NCBI taxonomy): Eukaryota > Metazoa > Chordata > Ceratodontiformes > Ceratodontidae > Neoceratodus > Neoceratodus forsteri. Next base: position 1,326,872,658 of record CM057459.1, on the reverse strand, counting down.
ACCATTCTCACCCCTTGTACTCCCTTCAGACCCATTACCCCCCTCTTCCTTAGTAAAGACTGAGCAGAAATACCTGTTCAATATGTCAGCTTTACTGTTATCATCCTCCACGCGGCTCCCATCCTCCCCCTTCAGTCTCACTATCCCTCCTTCTTTTTTCACTTATGTACCTGTAAAAGGTTTTGTCCCCTTTAACCACTGATTTTGCAATGTGTTCTTCTGTCTGAGCTTTGGCTTTCCTTACTGACTTCCCTGCCTCCCTTTGTTTCTCCTGGTACTTCTCCCTATTCCTTCTGCCTGTGTCTTTTTGTATTGCCTGAATGCAATCTTTTTTGCTTTCATCTTTTGCTACTTCTTTGGAAACCATAATGGCTCCTCTTTCTTTTCCTCTTGCTAACCTGCTTAATGCATAATTCTATTGTTCTTATAATCCCCATTTTAAATACTGCCCACTGTTCCTCAATCCCTGATTCCTGTTCCATTCCCCTTATTGCCTCTTTCAAGCATCTCCCCATTTTTCCCAAAGTCTGCCCCTAAAATCCAGGATCGTGTTTTTGTGTGGCTTGATTCTGCTCTTTCTGTGATTTCAAACCACAATGACTGGTGGTCACTGTTACCCAGGTGCTCCCCACTGTTACCCCATCACACTGTCCCTGTTTGTGAGCACAGGTCCAGTATTGCCATCTGCCGAGTTGGTTCCATGACCAGTTGCTTGAGGAAGGCACCCTGAAGGGAGTCCAGGATAAATCTGCTCCTAGTTGATGCTGCTGCTGGGATGCTCCAGTCCACGTCTGGTATGGAAGTCTCCAACCAGTACTACCTCACCTTTGTCTGCCATCCTTTGGATGGCTAGCATCAACTCCTATCTGTTTCTTCCTCTGGGCTGGTGGTCTATAGACCACACCTGTGCGGATGGCTGGCCCCATTTTCCTTTCCAGCTTAACCCACAGTATCTCTCCCCCATTTTGTTCCTCCTGGATCTGTGTGGCCCTTATGTCATTTTTCACATACAGTGCCACTCCTCCTCCCTTCCTGCCTGCTCTGTCTCTTCTGAATATGTTGTAGCCAGGTATGGCCATCTCCCAGTCATGGTTATCATTACACCAGGTTTCAGTGATGGCCACAATGTCCAGGTCTGACTGTACCATGACAGCCTCCAGATCTTCCATCTTGTTGCTAAGGCTCCTGGCATTTGCACACATGGCTTTCCATGATTTGACCTCCCTAGACTGCTTCACTGTTCTACAGCCCCTTCCTTGGTTGTCATTTATCCCTGGTTCTCCTTGCTGTCTGCCCTTCTGCTGAATTTTGCCCTTTTCTGCTTATCCACCTTTTGGACACTAATCTCCATCTTTTGCACACTGCTTTGCAGAGATAGCCACTCCTCTGGTTCACTGGTTCCATTACTAGCTGTGGGGGGTGAGCAAGTAGGTACCGTCCTTGCTGGCCTGCCACCCCCCTTTGCTAGTTTAAATGCTTGTCAATGTAGCATTTAAACTTATCATTGAGTGCTTGGATTCCCCTCCAGGATGGATGCAGGCCGTCAGGCTTGAATAAACCTCCATCCCTCCAGATGGGTCCCCAGTCACCAATGAATCCAAACCCTTCCTCACAGCACCAGTTCTTCAACCATGAGTTAAAGTTCCTGGTGCATGCACTCCTGTCTCTCCCTTGCCTCTCAGTAGGTAGCTTGAGAAAGTGACAGAAGTAGCTACTTGCTTGAGACCCTCCCAGTTTCCTAAACTCTTCCTGAACTTCCTTTGGCTCCCCATTTGCCAAGTCATTAGTACCTAGGTGGATGTGACATCCAGCTCACCCTCCTGTCTTGCCTTCCCAGTGATCCCCAGTATCTTCCTTCCATCCCTCCATGCCATGGCACCTGGTAGGCACCTCCCCCTGTCCTCCCCTCCTGTGTTCCCTGGCTGGATCCTCTTATGATGGAGTCCCCACCAGGATTCCTTCCTCCTCCTCTGGGGTCCATTGCTTCCCCACTGAGGTCACCTCCTGCCTAACCTCCACATCCTTTCCTTCCACTTCCTGGGTACCTCTTATTTGTTGTCCTCATTTGCCAGTGTGGCATATGAGTTCTTAGAAGGAATAGGACCTGGGATGTGCCTCTGCCTGACTGCTCTAACCTCCCTGAGCCCACTGTCATCCAAGTGCTCCTCGTTTCGGCATCCTTTGAGGCAGCTGCATTGGACTGGTGGTTCCTGGACAGGGGTGATGGTACTCCTGATCCAGTTTACTTCCGCTCTGGAGTCTGGCTACCTCATCCGCAGTCCCAAGAGATGCATGCAGATGGGCAGCACCTCAGTGTCCAGAAGGTCTGCCTGAATATGGCTGCCTCACAGCCACTGCATTGCACCACTCCCACATTATACCGCAATTCCACTACTTATCTGCTACTGAAGCTCTTAGTTCTCTTTTTATTTATTTACAGTACTAAAATCCTGTAACTGATCCTCAGATATATATTTTTTAAGGAAAAAGAAACCAATAAATAAATAAATGAGTCAAAACACTTGTCGTGCTGAGGGTGGTCTTCTTCCCCTTATGCCCTCCTACTTCACACCTCTTACTATACCCTGTGTTTAGCTCCTGTCAATCAGATTTATCAGGGCATATAATTAAGAATTGGGGAAGGTGGAGGGGGGCAAAAGTTGCAGCAATTAAAGACAGCACAGAATTACACCACCACTATTTTTTAAATTTTCAACAGCCCAAAAACAATTATAAGTAAAGACAACACAGAAAGAAAGTATAGTGTCACTACAAGCCTACAATCGTAAGTTTAAAAGAAAAATACCAGTTACCAGTTACTCTGAAGCACTGAATTGAATATGTTTCCTTCCTTCACCTTCTGGCTTCATGCTCCCTTGTTCTTATGCAGAGTTTTCTCTGAAATACGTTTTTCACCTGTACCCTCTTTATTCCCCTAAGGTACTTGAAAGTCTCTATCATATCTCCCGTCTCCCTTGCTTCCTCCAGTAAATAGATATTAAGGTCCTTAAGTCTTTCCTCATAGGGCTTCTGGTGCAGTCCATGTACTGTCTTCATTGCCCTTCTCTAGGCTGCCTCTATTTTGTCAATGTCCTTCTGGAGATGTGCTCTCCAGAACTGGACACAGTACACCATCTGAGCTCTAACCAGTGATCTGTACAGTGGCATCACCACCTCTTTCCTCCTGCTTGTTATGCCCCTCCCTATGTACCCAACATTCTGTTTGCTCTTTGCACAGCTTTTTCACACTGTTTGGTCACCTTCAGGTCATCAGATATGATAACCCCCGGGTCTCTCTCCTGACTTGTGGTGGCCAGAATGCCCCCACCCATCCTGTACTCCTCCTTTCAATTCCTATGATCCAGGTGCATGATCTTGCACGTTTTAGCACTGAAACTCAACTGCCAGACACCTGACCACTCCTCTAATAAGCTTAGGTCCTTTTTCATTTTTTCCACCCCCTCCGGTGTGTTCACTCTGTGGCAGATCGTGGTGTCATCTGCGAAGAGGCACACCTTTCCCTCCAATAGAAACAGAAACATAGAAGATGATGGCAGAAGGGGACCTGTGGTCCATCAAGTCTGCCCAAGCGAGGTATCTTGGGACCTATTGTGCACTGGTGTTCTGTCCTCCTAGACACCCAGCCTAGCCCTTGCCAGTGCCATGTGCTTGTTCCCAATACTTGTCCCACCCATGCTTAAAACTTGATACTGACTTTGTGGCCACCACCTCGAGAGGTAGTCCATTCTAAGGTTCCGCCACCCTCTCTGAGAAGTAATACTTTCTGATGTCCCTTTTGAACACTCCACCCTTTAATTTCCACTCGTGCCCTCTTGTAGTAGAAATGATGCTCCTGGTAAACTAAAAAGCTGTGCTTCTGGCACCTTGTTGATGCCTTTAAGGAACTTGAAGTTCTCAATCATATCCCCCCTCTCCCTCCTAGTCTCTAGCGAGTACAATTTCAGAGTCCCAGGCCTCTCTTCATAGGTGATTTGCTGAAGGCCATGAATAATTTTGTTGCCGTTCTCTGGACCACTTCCAATCTATCAATGTCCTTTCTTGGGTGAGGCCTCCAGAACTGTACACAGTACTCCAGATAAGGCCTCACTAATCACTGGTAAAGTGGTAGTATCACCTCCCTGTCCCTGCTGTCTATCCCCCTGCCAAAGCATCCTAATACCCTGCTAGCCCTACTGTAAGCCTTATTGCACTGACTTTGCTGCTTGAGGTTGTCCCTAATGATGACTTCCAGATCACGTTCCTCAGCAGAGGAGCTCAGCAGGACTCCGGTTAGCCAGTATTCTTCCTTGGGGTTGGTTCTACCCAGGAGCATCACCTTACATTTCTTACCATTGAAGTTTAATTGCTATATCTGTGACCACCTTTCCAACTTCTTAAGGTCCTCCTGCGGTTGTCTGACTCCCTCCATACTATCCACTCTTCCGCTGAGTTTCATGTCATCCGCAAACAAGGTGATACTGCCATTTATCCCATGCTGATGTGCCTAGATGCTCTGCAATGTCGCTAATGAAGACGCTGAATAGGACTGGCCCTAGCACCGACCCCTTGAGGCACCCCACTAGTCACCTCCCTCTCCTGTCCCTTAGCCAGTTCCCAACCCACTTTACCACTGTAGGACCCACCTCCAGGCTCCCCAATTTATTCAGCAATCTCCTGTGCAGGACGGTGTTGAAGGCCTTGCTAAAATCCAGGTAGGCTACATCCACTGCCCCTCCCTGATCTATCACCCTGGTTCCCCGGTCAAAGAAATCTATAAGATTCACCTGGCAGGACCTTCCCGCTGAGAATCCATGCTGCCTTGGATCCTGTTCCCCACTATCCTCCAGAAACTTCACAATCCTCTCCTTAACTAAGGACTCCATTAGTTTCCCCACTACTGAAGTCAGGCTTACAGGCCTGTAATTGCCTGCCTCCTCCCTGCTTCCACTTTTGTGGAGCGGGATCACATCTTCCCTCCTCCAGCCCTCAGGTATCTCTCCTGTCTCTAGTGATGCACTGAAAAGGGCAGCCAGTGGTTCCGCCAGCACTTCCCTGAGTTCCTTTAGTACTTTGGGGTGGATCCCATCTGGCCCCATTGCCTTATCTGCTTTTATTTTCCAGAGTTCTTCTAGGACTTTTTCCACTGTGAATGGGCTGGTGCCTTCCTCCCTCCCTCCCCTGAATACCTCTTTTACTGAGTCTCAGTCCCTCACCCTCCCCTTCCCTGGTAAATACTGAGCAAAAGTACTTGTTCAGTATCTCTGCCTTTTCTAGGTCATCCTCCACCCTTTTTTCCTCCTTCCTTCTTCGACCTAACGATCCCGTTTCTGATTTGTTTCCTCTCGCTAATGTATCTGAAGAAGGTCTTGTCGCCTTTCTTAATAGCCTGGGCTATGCCTTTCTCTGTCTGTGCTTTAGCCCTTCTAATTACTTTCCCAGATTCCCTCTGCTTCTTCAGATATTGTTCCCTGTCCTCATCCTTTTGTGTTTCCTTGTATCTTCTGAAGGCTCAGTTTTTGCACTATAATAACTTTGTCAATTTACAACCAAATAACCCCAAAATTGGTATGTGCTGTCATGTCGTCAGTGTCACAAGATGTGGAAAGTTTCATGATGGCAGCTTTTATGGTTTCTGAATTATAAAGTGGTCAAAAACCAAAAAATAACTTTTTTCCCCATAGGATAACATGTACAGCACACACAAAATTAAGTTTGCCTCTGATACTTTCAGGGATAATGGGGTGTATGCCAAGGGTGTGCCTTTGGATGGTTTGGTGAAAACATGTATTACCAGTTTTGAATTATAATGATTTTTGTGATAGATGAAGGACAGTCAGTGCGAACTGTATTTTATAAATACAGTGCGAACGGTAATTAGAAAAGCCATTCACACTGTATTTTGAAAATACAGTGTGAACAGTAATTAGAAAAAAACATTCGAACTGTATTTTGCAAATATAGTTTGAACAGTATTTTTAATTATCTTTCAGTTTAAAATGTTCTCCTGCTGTACATAATGCTTGTAATTAGTAATGTAGACATGTGGTAACTGTGGGAAGTTTGTGATAGATGCAGGACAGGCAGTGCAAACTGTATTTAGTAAATACAGTGTGAACAGTAATTAGAAAAACCATTCACGCTGTATTTTGAAAATACAGTGCGAACAGTAAGAAAAAACATTCGAATTGTATTTTGCAAATACAGTTTGAATAGTATTTTTAATTACCTTTCAGTTTAAAATGTTCTGCTGCACACAAGGCTTGTAATTAGTAGTGCAGACATGTGGTAACTGTGGTAACTGCAGGACAGGCAGTGCGAACTGTATTTTGTAAATACAATGCGAACAGTAATTAGAAAAAACATTTGCACATTATTTTCAAAATACAGTGTGAATGGTAATTGGAAAAAACATTCGAACTGTATTTTCAAAATATCGTGCAAATGTTTTTTCTAATTACCATTCGCACTGTATTTACAAAATACAGTTAGCATTGCCTGTTCTACATCTATCACAAAACTTTCTTTGCCACCTCACTGCCACTACACGGTTTGGACTTTTGTGCTGAAATTTGCAGGGTGGCAAACCCTTGAACCACAGATGTGCTTTGTGCAGGTTTGTTGAAAAAACTTACACAGGTTGAAGAGTCACAGCACTCCAAATTTGTGAATTTTCCCGTAGGATAACATTGTGGTGGCCATGGCGCCTTTCGGTGCCTATATCTCGAAAACGGTTTGAGATACAGCTTTTTCGCTAAACGCTGCTTTATACTAAGCTGCTGGTACACTAAGCATGGGTGGAGGTGGTTAGGTTATGAATACAACTGCAAACGAATGTTTTCCATGCTTGCTACGGTTACTGAGATGTTGGCAAATAAGTATTACAAGGATTGCTTGTGTCTGCACTTATGTGTAGGTGGAAGCACAGGGCCAAGAGGGCCCGTGCTCCCACCTATGCATACAATCTATGCTAAACTCATGGGTGGGTGGGAGTGCAGGGCCTGGAGGGTCTGCACTCCCACCTATGGATTCCATTTTGCAAACCTGAAGAGACAGTTATGGATGGCTGGGAGCACAGGGCTCAGAGGGCACATGCTCTGACCTATGCATTCCATATGACTAACATTTCACTTTCTCAAAAAGAAGGGAAATTCATTGCAAAACACTCTGTTAATGCATCAGTTAGGGTTGATGTCCACACCAACAAAAGTGTGGAAATTCAACGTTAGGGTTTCCAACCCTACTACGCCATGCCCCACCCTCCACACACCAACAAGTGCCGGGATGGGTGTTGGGGTCATCGGGCCTAACTCTCACCCCATTCTCCTATATTGTGCCTGCTCAGCTGGTTTACAGATGGAATGGGGTGAGAGTTAGGCCTGACGACCCCAACACACCACAACGCCTGTTGGTGTGTGGAGGGTGGGGCATGGGGTAGTAGAATTAGAAACTCTAACATTACATTTCCACACTTTTGTTGGTGTTGAAATCAACCCTAACTGATGCATTAACAGAGTTTTTTTTGCAATGAATATATGTGTATACATATATATATATATATATATATATATATATATTTATATTCATATATTTATATATATATATAGAGAGAGAGATAGAGCAATGTGACACCAGCAGTCTGGGATAGGCAAAAGGAATACAAGGACATTTAAAAAAAAAAACTCAACCAAGTGCACATCCCTTATAGAATGGTACACCCTGCCCACCTGATCATCATGACAGCATCAGGGCACAAAAAATTTCCAAACGCAGGCATTGCTAGCAAAGAGCTGAGGAAACGTCTGCCGAACATCCTCCCAACACCCCCACACCACCTCACTGCAACAATAGACAAGAAATAAAGGTACTTGATTGGGGTGAGTACTGAAAAACTACATTCTTTTTCTATCCCCCTGTATGCATGATGGCACTGACAATAGATACAGATACAGTTCTGGTGAATTGTCTTTCCACACCACCAGCCCCGACCCTAGCCTCTATCAAATGCTCTTACTCTAAGAAGCTAGGCCAACCCCCTACTTGCCTATTGGTCAAAGTATATTTAGCCACACCCAGTGCCTAGCCCCCACCCCTAGATAACCCTGCCTTTTAAGAAGTTGTTACCGATCAGTCTTACTAAACTAGTGCAAGATACCAAAACTAGCCTCATATAAAGCAACTATTGATAACCAATCTGGCCAACCCCTGCATGATACTATACAAGGAGATAATCCCCTGTAAAAATGCCTCTTGCAGATACTCTCCTAAATAGTTACCTCATTTTGCTAATTTATGCCCCATTCAAAATATCGGTTGATATCTGGCAACAAGACCAGAGCCCCTCCTTTAAGTTATACCACGATATACCCTTTTTTATTAAACCATGGTATCACTCAAAAGGGATGATTTCATTATATTCATGCCCCTCCTCTCACCAGACATTGACTAAAGAACAGGTGCGAAGGCCTTTGACTTTATCGGCCTTAGCAGTCATTTATATCCTATCCCTTCCGAATCGCAATATTGCCCACAAAATTGCCACCAACAAAACAACGCATACCAGAAGGAGTAATAAAAGACTACTTAGCAGATTAAGACATTACCTAAAAAAACTACTACTACTTCTTCTACTCTGTTCAGGAAATATTGAACAAAACCCAAGCCCTCCCACTTCTCTGGACACCCCTGCAGACCTCCCACAATATAAAGGTATTAGCTTTCTCCATGTTAATGCCCGTAGTTTACTAAAGAAGCATGACCCTATAGAGGCCTGGGTTCTACATGCTTCACCTGACTTCCTCATGATAACTGAATCCTGGCTCATGCCCTCAACACCAGACAAATCTATCTACATACCAGGATACAATATCTACCAATGTGATAGACCGTCTAGAGGAGAAGGGGTCGTAATTTATGTCAAGAGCAAATTCACAACCACAGTCTTTGATTGTACTTCAAAGGCTAAAGAATTTGAATGCTTGGCTCTAAAACTATCCCTTTTCAATGATAAGTCACTCCTTATAGCAGCATGCTACCGACCACCTTCTGGAGGCACGGCATTCTTGTCACATCTCCAAAGCCTACTTGACTCTATTAACACTGAATGTATTCTAATGGGAGATCTCAACCAAAACTGGAATGATGATAGCTTGAAAAAGCTGAAGGAACTTTGTGATGCAAATGGACTGGTACAAATGACGACTACAGTCACCAGACCAAAGAGAAAAAATCCTGAGCATAGCTCCCTTCTAGACCTCATGCTAGTAAACAAACCATATAACATTTCGCATACCGGAGTATTCTTCAATGACATAAGTGACCACTGCGCTACTGCTTGTATCAGACATTCTCTCCAAATGAAACCGGCCGCTGAATTCAAATTGAAAAGATGCCTGAAAAAGTTCTGCCACAACACTTTCCTAAAAGATTTAAGCAGCATCAGATGGCAGGACTTCTATCTAGCACCCATCTTTAATGAGGCCTATAACATCTTTCATAGCCTACTAATAGGACTAATCGAAAAACGCGCTCCACTAAGAATGATCAGATCTAAAAAAAGACCTCCCAGCTGGTTTTCTCCCATCCTGAAGAAAGCACTTAAGGATAGGGACTTTTGGTGGAATAAAGTGAGGAAATCTCACCTGGAAGCAGATTGGCTAGCATTTCGCACTTCTAGAAATGCCTGCACCAAACTAATTAGGTCTGAAAAAGCCAGATATTTCCAAACTGAACTAGAAAACAAAAAAAACAACTCTGCCAAATTTTGGAACATCCTTAAGGAGGTCGAAGGTCAGTCTACCGACTCACCCCTCCCAACCAAAATTGTGTCCGCAGGAACTACCTACACAGACAGAGCTGCTATATTAGAGCAGCTCAACGAACACTTTGCCACTGCAGGGCTTATCTTTGACACCTCACCCATCAACAATCTCAGCCCGCCAGGGGACTCTACTGCTAACCCTACTGTTAACCTCATCCCAAACCAACCGCATCTTGCCCACTTCAGCTTTCTTACAGTCACGTTTAAACAAGTTGAGGCCCTCCTCCTGTCTCTGGACACTAAAAAGAGTGCCGGCAGAGACAATATCGAACCTTACTTCCTAAAACTTGGCCATTTCTACTTGACCACCCCCATCACCCATTTATTCAACACCTCCCTCAAACAGGGCAAACTACCTATGTTGTGGAAAACTGCTCACATCCTACTCTTATTCAAATCTGGGGATCCAAGTGATCTGAACAATTATTGGCCTATCTCTATTCTATCTGTCCTCTCAAAATTACTCGTAAAAATTGTCAACGCCCAAATTAGAGAACATTTTGACTCAAATAATTTGCTAAACCCGGCTCAGTCTGGCTTCAGACCCAAACATAGCACCGTATCGGCCCTAGTAAAAGCAACCACTGATTGGCAAATTGCCCTGGATTCTATGAAACATGTAGTTGCCCTATTCCTGGATCTTAGCAAGGCCTTCGATACTGTGGATCATAACATCTTGCTTACTGCTCTGGGTAATAGCAGTCTCGATAGCTCTGCCATCAAATGGTTCACCAGCTACCTAACCAAAAGGTTACAGCAAGTCAAAGCGATAGGTGATCTGTCCCCACAAAAATCCCTTTTACGTGGTGTCCCACAAGGCTCCATCCTGGGCCCTATCCTCTTTGCAATCTATATCAATAACCTGGACTCGCATCTGCGTACAGCCAATGTGCACTTATTTGCAGATGATACTGTACTCTACACTACTAACTCATCCCTGGACGTGGCCCATGAGAATCTTCAGCAAGACTTCACCACTCTCCAATATAACCTCATCAAACACAAACTCCTCCTCAATGCCAAAAAGACTAAAGCCATGATTCTCTCACCAAACTCTGCCTCCGAACCTACACATATCCTACAGATCCTAATGCTGTTAGATGAACTCCTCGAAATAGTTGATACGTTTAAATACCTAGGGTTCTGGTTGGATAATAAGCTTAACTTCCTGTGCCACCTGCATGAAATTTCAAAGAAACTAAGGCAATGGTTAGGCTTTTTCTATCGCCTTAAACATCTGCTTACCTTAGAAGCCAGAAAGAGACCAGTACAATCCACATTTCTACCCGTACTGGACTATGCTGACTTCCTCTACAGTCATTGCCCCGCAATGATGCTTAACAAACTTGACACCCTTTACCACTGGGCCCTAAGAATTATCCTTAACCTACCCCGTTGTACTCATTACTGTCTATTATATGAGGAGACGGGATGGCCCTCACTCTCAACCAGGAGGAAAAAAAATGCTCTCCTTTGGCTCTTTAGAGCACTATCTGATAATCTCCCTGCATACATTTCATGCTTCTTTGAATGTGCCAAGGGATCTTATGGCTTGAGATGCTTCTCCATGATTTGTTTCCAGATTCCTAGAGTGAAAACAACCTATGGCTCGGCAACAATCAGTTTTTCACTACCAATGCTTTGGAATGCTATGCAAAGTTCCTTAAAGCTTTCCTCACTCCCTAGTATTTTCACATTCAAAGCCCTGATAACGGACCTGCTGAAGGGTACATGCAGCTGTTTTAGATGACTCTGAACCTTAGCCACTGGTCCCTCCCACAAATATTACGTTCTGAATGTCACCCGCTTCCCTCTCCTAGCAAGGGATATCCAGCACTTACTAGTCTTCATCTCCCCTAAACTCGGTCTTTCTCAGTCTATTCCCTTCTTCTAGTGCACTCTCAATCCCTTCCTCCACCCTTATTATTCTCTTTCCCCTCTCTCCCTGCTTATTAGTAAAAAGGTACTAGCTTCTAATTAGTGGAGACAGCCTAGGATGGTCATCTTCCCACACTCCTGTAAACCCTTATGGAATGTAGTTGTATGTAACTATGTTAGACCTGTATGTATAGGCCTCCTTTGGCCTACACCTGTTCAATGTTGCTACATTGTTTGCTACCATATCTGTAACTATGTATTGTTTTATACTGTATTGTACTGTATTAATGTCCAGGACCACCTTGAAAATGAGCTTGCTCAAGGTGTTTTATGCCTGGTTAAATAAAGTTGATTGATTGATTGATTGATTGAATAGAGCTCCCCCCTCCTGTTCCTGAACCATGCTCTGGAAAACCCAAAGAGCCTAAAGTAATCTGACTCACATCCCCTGACTGACCCCATTACACAGACAAAAATCGGAGGTCTCATTGCGGCAGTGAACCCATTTAACTCCTTTCACTCTTTGGGACTAAAAAGTTTGATACAGAGAACCCCCCCCCCCTTGCACTGGACAGTCAATGGCAGCTTTGCTAGCTTTTGTACAACCTTTCTCTCTAAATAAGCCTAAGCCAATTCCTGCCACCAAGGCACAGATCTTTGTTTGGTGAATGGCAGTAAATTTTGGTCCACTTTGACAGTCTCCCCAGAAGGAATGGAAACCACTCTCCCCCTCCAGAACAGCCTGACTAGACTGATGTCCACTACATGAAGCAACTCACAACAATTGAAGCTCTCAGGACAGTGTTTCCTCCTCAACCCACTTCAAGACCTCTAGTGACCACCTACCTCCCCACCTGAAAAGGCATTCTGCACCAACTTATGGCTACAGCAGAGCGGAACACTACTACTTTTACAGGAGACTGGGAAAGCAACATTTAGCAACCCAGCAGTCAGGAAATACACACTATGCTGACCGCTGAACTGTGCCCTGAACTACCTACCAAATGAGCACAACTGGAAGCTCCACAGGCACTAAGAAGCAGCAGTCAGGTGAATGCTGACTCCCCACCCCACAGACAGTCCCAAGTCGCAACCACTATACACCTCTCACCATTCGAATACCTTGGGGGATGTTAGCTTCACTTGGACACACTTCATCTGAATATCCCAGCGTCTGCCTATGGAGCACTGGGATAAATGGTGCAGAAAGCACGGCCGACCAGGCCCCCCTCCCAACAACTGAAGAGATCACAGGCAACATAGGAGCCACTTCTCAACAACTAGCAGCCCTGAACACCATCCTCAAACAAGTAGATGGATGAATCTAACTCACAAAGTATGAGGACAGCTCCCATTTCAACACCCACACATGGGCCTTTTCTCCATTACTACAAGACTGCCGTGGCTGACAAGACTGTCCTGGGCTATGTCCAGCCCAACACAGGCAGTCATAACATCAAACAAAGCAGCAGGAAAACCCGCAACTCCACATTTTTCAACTGTGCAACACTGTACACGCCAATGACAATAATTAGCACCGGACCTATGGCACAGCATTTATTCTCTCAGGGCCCACACAACAGCTGGTTTGCTAATGTCCTGTCTTACCTCTTCCAACCCCCTCCCACCTCCGCCTTCACAGGGACACTGCCAAGGATGATGTTTAACATGCAGGTAAGAGCAGAGGGGAAGGTACTGTTGGGCCTGGCAGAAAGGGACTCATACAATATTGAATAATTAGAAGTGTAACCCCCAGGGGGCACTATCCTAAGGGCTACCACCCCTGCCTGTCTCAGCTGCGACAGGGTAAGGGCCCAGGTCCGTGGACTGGTGCCTCCACCCGGAGTTCGGGGTTAAGACAGTCAAGGTTGACTCGGTCACAGCCCTCTGGGTTACTGCAACCCCCCCTTCTTCCCACTAGTGGCCCACATGGATTAATTACAAAGCTCTCCCCCTGAACACTTACCCCCCGGCTCAAACCACTCAGCTCACTCCGGGGACCCCCTTGACAGTAAGGTACAGTTATCAAATATTCACTGTGCAGTATATCCCCAGTAAGACACAAACCAGCCAGGGTACAGTTGCAAAAAAAACAATCTGATTTATTTGAGGGGAGATAACAAGGACCGGGGAAATCAGGGTGATTGACTTACCACTATAAAATATATTTAACTACCTAGGGCTCTGTGCACAGGCCTAAACCTATCAGTTACTGTCTATGGGTACCCAAGCCCTAATGGCTAGTTCCTCGATGCAGCTGGTTGGGGCCCTGACACAAGGAGCATTCAATTCCTATGAAGCTTAGATGAAGCCAGGAAGCTCAATTAGTACAGTCTGCAATACAACAAAACGACCGTGTCTTGGTTTACAACCTTTAGCAGGGAGCTACCCTGATTTAGTACTCACAACTCCAACGGAGAACCACTCTTTCACCGCTTGCAGGGCTAAGCCTGAGCTTCAACGACTTCCTCATACATTTATATGGAAAAACAACAGAGGGGTACCATATCAGACAGCTGCTCCCTGAACTCGACCGAACTCACAGCTATGCGGGCGGTTCACTGCAGCTTCAACTTTCCTGACAGACCGAGCGCGATTCAGCAGATTCTCCAGTCCTCTACAGGTTGAGCCTGGTAGGTAGCTGTGTTTGTACACAGCCTCCTCTGACCGCACACCGGCGGATTTAGTCCGAAGCTTTCTGGCTATGGGAAACGGCCGCCTAGGCCTTTCACGCACTTCCCGCATGAACACTCAATGGCGCAGAAGCTCAGAGCTCCCTTCGGTTCCACAGTCACAACGCCTCTGCCTCTCAGACAGTGGGGACAACCTTCTCACTCGCGCGCCACCCGTTCCCATAGGTGGGCTGCAGACACCAGGCTATGAGACCTGTCCCGATTGGTGCAAAAAGGCGCCCTTGGTCAGACTTTACTTCCCAGGATTACTAGCTAAGTCCCCATTGGTCAACCGGCTCTATCTAGAGTTCCGATGTACTGATTGGTCCAATTCGGCAGTTCGGGACCAAAATGGAGGAGATAATCAGAACAGTCTTTGCTGCAAAGAAGGCAGGTTAGAACAACTACATTATCATTATTACTCTATTTCCAGCAAATAGTTACATCCTTCAGCAGAGCTCCCTCTTTATACTTAGCGATGGCAGAATGGAGCTATTTCCAGCATCCTGGACGGGACTCGAGCATAGAAACACTCAAACCCCCCCCTCGGAGTAATTATGACTGCACTTAGGCAGCTCTTCAAGAGACAGTACTGGAGGCTGTAAAAGCTCTCACCACGCCCGTATTCAGCGGCCTTACTCCGAACACCAACCAGGCATGGAGCATCTAGACAAGCTCCGGGAAAGCTTCTGGGAACCCCCATTTGTAGGGGGGTTACACCCTTCCTGGCCTGAAAAGAACTTGGCGTCCGCGCCAAGTAGTTACCCTTAAATCACTTTAAGGCAAACAGTTTAATTAACATTATATCACAATGTATATGACATACACTGTCACTGTATTCCCAGTTTACTACTGTTCATCCAACATTACAAACAGATAACCCTTTCCTCTTTCAAATCAGGTCATTACTCTCTGCCCATGACACCTGGAAAGAGGGGGCCCTTCCCTATCAGCTACTGGTGGGCTAACTGGGGTAGGGGTACCACACTCAAAGGGCAACACTAACAAGCTGGAGTTATCCCCCAAGGCTAACTTAGGCAAGGAGCTCAGGGACACATACACCCCTTTATGGACCACATTTAAGGGCAGGTCCACAGGCTGACCCAGAGACTCATAACTCAACTTTACTACAGGCCATACTTCTCGGCTGGAGTGTCTAGGGGTTTCAGAAAACCCTGTTACAGGCCCTGATTCTGTTTCAGCCTCATTGAGATTAATAGGGGGAACCTCCACAGGGGAAGGGGACCCAGTGCTCATAGTACTTTTGGGGGCATGACCCTCTATATCTGGACCCACACTACTTGGCTCAGCTGGGGACTGTTCAGGTACTAATAAGGAACCAACAGGGCATTCAAAATATTCGGGTTCCGGCATATCACTGACTTGTTCCCCCACATCACTTTCTTCTTCTGAAAAGTCAGATAGTTCAGCCAGGCCAGACAATTCAGCCATGCTCAAGGACCCCACCCCCTGGGCTTCACTGCTACCCAATTCATCCTCTTTAAACATGGGTTCTGGAGACAAAGCTGGGGGCTCAGACAGTCCAGAAAGCCCAACCCCATCTCCAGAGTTAACGAGGGGATTGTCCCGAAACAGCTGGCTCAGTTCATATGAGGAATTGTATTCAGTATTACTTTCATTGTCTTCAGACACAGAGTGGCGATCATCTTCATCAGAAGGGTTTGGACAAGGTCCTCTTATTTGGCTTTCTGAAGAATCAAGTGGTCTGTTTTTTTTCTTGGCAGCAGACCTAGTCATAGGCCTGGAGTGGGGGCATTGGGAGGTTCAGCTTCAATCAGGATCTGCCCGATTGGCAGCAGATGATTTCGGTGTATGGTTTTCACATCTTTTGAATTGTTTTCAGGCCGCACTTTACATACAGGTAAATCTGCCAGTCTTCCCACAACAATATGAGGGAGGTGATGCCATCTGTCAGCAATTTTATGTTTGCCATGCAGTCCCAAATTCCTCAATAGCACTCTATCCCCTTCTCTCAGTTCCACTGTTTTCACTTTCTTATCATACCTCTCCTTGTTGGCCAGGTTTCGTTTGGCAGCCATGGTCTGTGCCAGTTGGTAGGCATGGTGCAATTGGGCCTTCAACTTCTGTACATACTGCAGATGATTTTCTGCTTGCACCCCATCAGGGGAAACCCCGAAACACACATCCACTGGCAATCTAGCCTCTCTCCCAAACATCAGCCTGTACGGGGAAAATCCAGTGGCATCACTTTTGGTGCAGTTATAAGCATGAACCAGGGTGCTAATCTGCTGGCTCCATCTAGGCTTGTCCTTGGGTTGTAGTGTGCCCAACATACCAAGCAAGGTGCAGTTAAATCTTACAGGTTGGGGATCTCCCTGGGGATGGTATGGGGTGGTTCTTGATTTTCATACTCCCCACAAAGATAATATCTCTTTGATTAGCCGGCTCTCAAAGTCTCTCCCCTGGTCAGAGTGGATCCCCTGGGGGGCCCCATAGTGGACAAAGAAATTCTCCACAAGTACCTTAGCCACCGTGGTTGCTTTCTGATCCTTAGTAGGAAAGGCCTGTGCATACCGGGTAAAATGATCAGTGGCTACCAATATGTTACTGATATTTTTCAGATCTGGTTCTAAACTCAGGAAATCAATGCAGGCCAGTTCCATAGGGGCACTAGTGGTGATATTGACCATGGGGGCAGCTCTCTGAGGTACGGCTTTTCTTTGCAAACAGCGGCCACAGGTCTTGACATAATGCTCTACAACCGTACTCATTTTTGGCCAGTAGAATCGGGTCCATACCAGATCGAGAGTTCGGTCTATGCCAAGATGCCCCATGTGATTATGCAAGGACCTCAGGACCAGTTCTCTAAAAGCTGAGGGCAGCACCAGTTGTTGTTTGTCTACCCGGCCCTCCTTATCCACAGTCTCTCTGTGTAGTAGTTGGTTAATCAGCTTTAATTTGGGCCCTTCTTTGTATAACAAGGCAGTTCTCAAGTCAGTGCAACGTAACTTGGACATGTCCTTCCCGGCCTGCAAAGCCTCCACAACCATTTTTATCATAGAGTCTCAGGATTGAGCCCATTGGAGACTATCATTGTTAAATTGGGGCAGTGAACTAGTGTCTAATGCAGAAAAATGACAGTAGGCAGCAGGTATGCAGTTTTTGGATGGCCCCAAGCAATCCACCATACAGTCCACAGCATCAGGAGACACCTGTTCCTCCTTGTCAAATTTCTGGCAAAGGGCTCTTATGTCAGGTTCTGACAATCTGACCCAATCAGTTTGTGGCATAGGTCTCCGAGAGAGAGCATCCGCATCTATATGGTTTAGGCCTGCTCTGTACTCAACAGCATAGTCATAGGTGGCCAAGGCAGAGAGCCACCTATGGCCAGTGGCATCCAACTTGGCTGAGGTCCGTACATAGGTCAGAGGGTTGTTATCAGTCTTTACCAATATCTTGGCACCGTACAGATAGTCATTAAACTGATCAACAACGGCCCACTTCAGAGCCAGGAACTCTAGTTTGTGCACTGGATAATTTTTTTCTGAAGGAGTCAGACTTCTGCTGGCAAAAGCTACAGGTCTCAGACCGTTCGAGTGCTCCTGATATAACACAGCCCCCAATCCTTGTAGACTGGCATCAGTATGGAGAACGTATGGCTTGGCCGGGTCAGCATAGGCCAGCACTGGGGCATGGGTAAGTTGATATATGATGTCATAGAAAGCTTCCTCACACTCAGCAGTCCAACGGTCCCCAAACACATCATTCGTCCGAAAATACTTCTCCGTCTCAGAGCACACAACTTTCTTATACTTTTTGTGCGTGGGAGGGTACCCCTGGGTGAGGTTGAGGAGGGGGCGAATCACTCGAGAATAATCTTTGACAAACCGCCTATAATATCCACAAAACCCCAGGAACCGTTGCAGCTCTTTCAAATTCCTGGGCTGAGGCCAAGTGGTCAAAGCCTCCACTTTGCTAGGGTCAGTCTCTATGCCTTCAGTGGATACTATGTGGCCCACATATTTCACAGAAGTTTGGAAGAATTGGCACTTGTCTATAGACAGCTTGAGGATGAAATCCTCCAGCCGATCCAGGATCTTGAACAATCGTTGCTCATGTTCTTCCAACGAGCGGCCAAACACTATGACATCATCCAAGTAAACCAAACACTCGAGCAAATTCATGTCTCCCACAGCACGTACCATCAGGCGCTGAAAGGTGGCTGGGGCACCTGAAATCCCTTGAGGCATCCGAATGAACTCATAGAAACCTAGGGGGCAAATAAATGCGGTCTTCTCTCAGTCCTCTGGGGCCATCGGGATCTGGTAGTACCCTGCGGAGGTCCAACACAGAGAACCACTTACTGCCATTTAAACAATCCAATGCATCCTGTACGCGTGGCATGGTATATTGGTCTGGGATGGTCCGCCGATTCAAGGTGCAGTAGTCTACACACATCCAAACTGCCCCATTCTTTTTCCTCACTACTACAATGGGGGAGGCATAGGGGATCCTGGACTCTTGTATCACACCAGCAGCATGCATCTCTTGCAGATGCCACCTCACATCGTCTATGTCAGCCAGGGCCAGGCGCCGGGATCTCTCTCGGAAAAGCCTTTCACCATGCAGCCGGATGTGGTGCTCAGCCCCTTGCACACATCCCATATCCCATTCTTTCAGGGAAAAAACCTGGTCTCTTTTGGCAAGCTTCTCACTAATCCTCATTTTCCATTCAGCTGGCAATGGGGAGTCACCGAAATCAAACAAGTCGGGAGTAACTCTGTCATCTTTCCTGGAACTCTAGCTATTGGGCAGCACTGCAGTATCTGCACAATGTACACTTGCCAAGGTGCACCCTCTTCTTATTCGAATCTCTTTGTCGAACACATTATGCACTTGAACCATCACCCTCTTAACGTAAGCATGAGCTCTAGCTGGCAAGATACTGGGTTTGACCAACAGTCCCTCAGGTAATCTTCCCTCCGCAGGCGCATCCAACATCAACAACTTATTCTTAACATCTGTTTTCAGTCGGACTTCACCGTGCAGAACACATTGAGCATTCGGGGCAAGTGTCATCGGTGCCGGATCCTTTCTCCATACTACACCCACCGGGCCTTCAGGTTCCTCCTGGCTAACCGTCTGAGTTTCAACGGCCTTTTGGATCACAGCAGGTATTCTTAGGGCTCTCCCGGTTCTGAATACTTGCTTTTCTGAACACAACTGGGCTAGTCATCCAAACATATGAGCATTTGTCCCAATCAACAGGGGTACCCCATCATACAGTCCAGTGGGGGGGAAGACTAAAGCTAAGGTTTCCTCCTGTTCATCCAGTCCAGCCACAGAAGTAGGGAATGACAACCAGATCCAGATATACCCCAAATATGGATAAGCCTTGTCACTCAATCCCGACACATGTAGACCATCCAAGGGTTGTAGGGGCACCCCAGGTAGGTGTGTCTGATACCAGTCCTGAAATATGATGGTTACCTGAGAGCCACTGTCTGATACAGCTCAGGTGGGAATCCCATTTACTCGCACTGGGGCCTCCATCGAGGGCCCAACCACATCAGACCATTCGGAGGGTGCAGCATTGACAGTTGCTTGGGCATTGGCACGGGTCACAAAGCTTTTCCTGGGGGGTCGGACGTGGGTCCTGCGATGCCAAGTGATCAGTTTGCTGTTGACTTTCCTTAAATTCTCTGGCATCTGGCACTCAGGCTAAAAGTGTCCATCCTCCCAACAATGGTAACAGAACCTGGGGTCCTGGGGGTCTCTATTGGGAAGGGGGCACTTTGTTTGCTGGGGGCCCTGCAGGGGATGAGAGGCTTCCCCTGGGCCAGGGCATTGGTTTTTGGATAACTCAGGCTCCCCAGACCTAACAGGGTAGAAGGTGGATCGCTTCAAGTCCCTCACCAGTTCTCGTAAATTTCTGACCTCGGCCCTCAACTCACTTTCTACTTGGGGATCAGAGGAAATAGCTCGCACCCCCACATCACCTGGAGAATCTGGGGACTCATCATGCTTTCCTGAAAAATGGGTCTCTTCGGGGGCACTAGACTCAGGGATCTGGCTTGGGTCCACAGCCCCCACATAGGGTTCCCACCCCTCCTCATCAGTCTCCACTTCTCAAATTTCCCTCATCAATTGACAGTATTCAGGCGGGGCAGCCCGTCGGTCATGCAACTTAAGCTTTAACAATATTACACTAGAAAATCTAGCAGACTTCAAAACATGCTCCAACCTGACCTGGTTTAGGGCCGTGGCTTTGATCCCCCCTTTTCTATAAGCCTTCTGCAAAGCCCGCTCCACCCTAGTAACAAAGGCGGACAGCTTCTCATTTCTCCACTGCTTGGCAGACCTGAATTTCCATAACAAGTCTTCCCCAGTCTCTGTACTCCCAAACACCCCCTCCAAAGCAGAAAGGTACTCTGCTGTGGTGGCTTCCGAGTTGGTAGCCCACAAGAACCTAATGGCTTCTAAAGTGGGGCCCCGCAGACTCTCCATCAATCGTTTCCTTTTCTCCCCCTCAGAGCATTGCCACTCCTGAACTAAGGGGGTGGCGTAGTCCATCCATGCTTCCAAGTCATCCTCCCCTGTAGGCACTGGCACTGTGCCCGAAAAAAGTTTCAGCCTACGCTAAGAATCGAGCTGTATAGGAGGGACCACTAAGAGCAGTGGAGCCAAAATAGAACTCTTGGGGGGACAGGGGGAGGTACCTGGGGAGACCTGGGGGTAGCGTCACTAGACAGATCCAATGCTTGCAGCAATTCCTGGGTAGTCCTCCCCTCCACAGCCCAGGAGTGACTGACCCACTCCGAATATGAACAAGCCTCCACCCCTGTGGGGCACCCTCCAGGTAAATCACTGGAGGTACCCTCTCGGGGTCGATGGCCACACCGCACAAAAGTAGCACCTGCAGCGTCTGGTCGAGCAGGTCAGCCATACGCCCCTTTACCTCCACTTTGCCCAAACATTTAACACGCTCTGTTGTAGAAATAATGTCAGCTGTTGGGGTTCCCAGGGGCACATCTAACAGTAACACAATTCTCTGGGAGTCCAGCTCTTTGGCTTCACCCCATCCCATCAGTTTGTGCACCATTGTCTTAATAGGATCCATCTTAATTTTTGCCAGAATATCCCCTTCCAGTTTTTCCATTTTTTTATGCACTTCACTCACTTGGCCACTAGGGGGACGCTAATCCCAGCGGTGCCTCCAATTTGTAACCCCCAGAGGGCGCTATCCTAAGGGCTACCACCCCTGCCTGTCTCAGCTGCGACAGGGTAAGGGGCCCAGGTTCGGGGCCGGGTGCCTCCACCCAGAGTTGAGGGGTTAAGACAGTCAAGGTTGACTCGGTCACAGCCCTCTGGGTTACTGCAACCCCCCCCTTCTTCCCGCTAGTGGCTCACACGGATTAATTACAAAGCTCTCCCCCTGAACACTTACCCCCCCGGCTCAAACCACTCAGCTCACTCCGGGGACCCCCTGGAAAGTAAGGTACAGTTATCAAATATTCACTGTGCAGTATATCACCAGTAAGACACAAACCAGCCAGGGTACAGTTGCAAAACAAACAATCTGATTTATTTGAGGGGAGATAACAAGGACCGGGGAAATCAGGGTGATTGCCTTACCACTATAAAATATATTTAACTACCTAGGGCTCTGTGCACAGGCCTAAACCTATCAGTTACTGTCCATGGGTACCCAAGCCCTAATGGCTAGTTCCTCGATGCAGCTGGTTGGGGCCCTGACACAAAGGAGCATTCAATTCCTGTGAAGCTTAGATGAAGCCAGGAAGCTCAATTAGTACAGTCTGCAATGCAACAAAATGACTGTGTCTTGGTTTACAACCTTTAGCAGGGAGCTACCCTGATTTAGTACTCACAACTCCATCGGAGAACCACTCTTTCACCACTTGCAGGGCTAAGCCTGAGCTTCAATGGCTTCCTCACACATTTATATGGAAAAACAACAGAGGGGTACCATACCAGGCAGCTACTCCCTGAACTCGACCGAACTCACAGCTATGCGGGCGGTTCACTGCAGCTTCAACTTTTCTGACAGACCAAGCGCGATTCAGCAGATTCACCAGTCCTCTACAGGTTGAGCCTGGTAGGTAGCTGTGTTTGTACACAGCCTCCTCTGTCCGCACACCGGCGAATTTAGTCCGGAGCTTTCTGGCTATGGGAAACAGCCACCTAGGCCTTTCACGCACTTCCCGCGTGAACACTCAACGGCGCAGAAGCTCAGAGCTCCCTTCGGTTCCGCAGTCACAACACCTCTGCCTCTCAGGCAGTGGGGGCAACCTTCTCACTTGCGCACCACCCGTTCCCATAGGTGGGCTGCAGACACCAGGCTATGAGACCTGTCCCGATTGGCGCAAAAAGGCACCCTTGGTCAGACTTTACTTCCCAGGATTACTAGCTAAGTCCCCATTGGTCAGCCGGCCCTATCTAGAGTTCCGATGTACTGATTGGTCCAGTTCGGCAGTTTGGGACCAAAATGGAGGAGATAATCAGAACAGTCTTTGCTGCAAAGAAGGCAGGTTAGAACAACTACATTATCATTATTACT
This sequence comes from Neoceratodus forsteri, assembly GCA_016271365.2. Lineage (NCBI taxonomy): Eukaryota > Metazoa > Chordata > Ceratodontiformes > Ceratodontidae > Neoceratodus > Neoceratodus forsteri. The sequence goes on along the minus strand of CM057459.1, from coordinate 1,326,849,731 downwards.
CTAAGTTATTTCCAGCAAATAGTTACATCCTTCAGCAGAGCTCCCTCTGCATACTTAGCGATGGCAGAATGGAGCTATTTCCAGCATCCCGGGCGGGACTTGAGCATAGAAACACTCAACCCCCCCCCCTCGGCGTAATTATGACTGCACTTAGGCAGCTCTTAAAGAGACAGTACTGGAGGCTGTAAAAGCACTCACCACGCCCGCATTCAGCGGCCTTACTCTGAACATCAACCAGGTATGGAGCAACTAGACAAGCTCCGGGAAAGCTTCTGGGAACCCCCATTTGTAGGGGGGTAGGAGAAGCATACCCTAACCCCACTCTGCTCAATCTTCTCATCCCCCCTCACCAAAGCTCCCTCTAACATGCCCTGCGTTCACTGTAGAAGGGGAAAATCCCTCAGACTCCACAGCACCCCTGGCAGGGGACATGATAACCAACAGATGGTAACAACCCGCTGGTCAGGGCATGTGACCTCAAAACACCATAATGGCAGTCAGTCCCTCTGTCACACTCAAAACCTACCAAGGCTGATGAGATCAAGAGGCAGGGCAGGATAAATGAAGTGACCCCCTCCTCCCCTGTGCCCCCCCATTCCCACTCCCCTATAGCAATCCTGAGGCAGACTAAAATGGCAGTTTTCTCTCTTTCTCCTTTTTCCTTTTTTTTTTATTAGTAGTTTAGTAATACTACTGCATGTGGATACAAGGAACCGAAGACAGAGGTGCTCAGTTCTTGCTAGTCCCTTGCAGACCTGTTGTGATGGGACCCCACCCCCCCCTCGCATGTATCCCGGATCTCTCAGATCCAGGCTGCAGGCTCAGGCCCCTTCCCAGTCCCTACTGTCTCTACTCCAGACTAACTGTATATTTTTAATAGTAATAGTTGTTGTAGTTCTAGACTGTAGTGAATGTTTTGTTTCACGTGTGATACTATATGTACAATTGCACTGGATCCTAACAATGCTGATCTGCTCTAGAGCAACGGGGCCTACTATTGGACAAGGAATCTTTCTCAGACCCAAGAAGCTAGATGTAAACACACCCCACCACAATCAATCAGTAATTCCCCCTAGCGGGTGAGATCAGTTGCTGAAATCACCCAGCCATCAGACAGATTCCCAACCAGCCAATACTGTAATTGATGGCTAACATTTATAGATGTACATCCTGGAACATCAAGGGGGCAAAAATAAATAAAAACAATACCAAGTTATAAGGCATCTCAAAGCCCAAGGAACATGTATAACCTTCCTACAGGAGACCCACACAACCCCATCCCAAGCGCTTCTTTGGAGGAGGGAATGAGTGGGACAAGTGTTTGCAGCTGGGATGAGCAGTAAAAGAGCCAGAGTAGCTATTCCGATTCACAGACATCTCCCATTCCAGGCCATTGAACAACACTCTGACCCTGCGGGTAGATACCTCATAGTGAGAGGTAAGGTTGGGGCATTGAAACTAATCTTAGCATCAATATATGGCCCAAACACAGAGGATCCCCAGTTCGTCACATCCCTCCTATCCATACTTTCTGCCAAACCAAACCTCCACTCTGCTGGCCAGCGACTGGAACCTGGAATCGGACAACACCCTGGATAAATCCAAACCCAGAAAAGTAGACTTTTCACCCAGTCAGAGATCCTTCAGGGAAATGCAGGATTCACTAGACCTAGTGGACATCTAAAGGGTACTACATCCGTCCACTCAGGACTACATATTTTGGTCAGCACCCCATAACACATACTCCACATTAGACTTCTTTTTAATAAACTAACGCATATTCAAGTTCACCTCAAATTGCAAAATTAGCTCCAGAGTAATCTTGGACCACTCCCCTGTAACACTAGACTTCTTTACCCCAGAGTTGGCCCAACAGGACAGTCTCTGGAGAATTAATAACAATCTACTGAAAGACCCTGAGTGCTTCACTAATATACAAGACAGTGTCCAGTCTTTCTTTGACTTAAACACCAACTTGATCACCTCCTATAAGCAGGGGCGTCATGCAACCTGAAATTTTGGAGGGGCACAAAATCCAAATTTTTCTAGAGGCGTACGGGGGCATGGTTCCCCAGGAAAATATTGAAGAACTGAAGTCAAATGGTGTATTTTGGTGACTTTTAGCAGGCCAGAAAGCTGTTCCCTGACATGCTAAATCATGCCATCATAATGGTAGAGCAATGATACATTTCTTTTTTCAATAAAAGTTAAATTTTTATTATGAAATTACAAATAACCCAGAAAAACTGTGATCAGGCATGACAGAGACCATGATGGGCAAACCAGGACAGAAAAATAAGGGGGTGGGAATAATTACATCAGTACCACATCCCCACCAACAGGCATTCCAAACTATTGCAAACAGAGCAAACAAGATTGCAATACAGTCTTGCCAACAAAACTAAAACTGGTCGGGGGGGGCACATGCAGTCATTCAATGACCCATTCTGTGACACCCCACCTCCCACAGGCTCTCCAAACAAATCAAGTCCAATAACAGACCGTACTAAATATTAATCATAATGCTTCAACTGCCGGGGGGGGGGGTAACCCACTCCAGTCCCAGTTAATAAACAAGCATTTGTCAATGCCGAATGTTGCTTGCTTCTATGTGCTGTTTAGGTATTTGGAAGTTATTGGAGTGCAAATATTGAAAATTTGCGAACTTACGAGCTTGCGTAGGAACTGCGCAACGCACGCTCGTAAAACAGTCATTGTTAGGAAATTTTTCATGAAATGTTCAACATAGCCATTTTAAGACCTCTGGTCATGAACAGTGTCAGTGTGATTTTGTTAATGTGTCCCATACATTGAGTTTGCACACCGACTGCGCCATTGTGCGCTACATGGGCGGAAACACGTTTTGGGCAGGATGTGAAAAATGACAGCTGTACTGCTCATAAGGAGGTGTGGTAAAATGGCAATGTTGAAAATCTGGAGTGGAAATATTGAAAATTCGCAAACCTACGAGCGTGCGTGGGAACTGCGCAACGCACACTCGTAAAACAGTCATTTTTAGGAATTCTTTCACCAAATTTTCAACATTGCCATTTTAAGATCTCTGCTCATGAACAGTGACACTGTGATTTTCTTAATGTGTTCCATACACTGAGTTCGCACATCGACTGCGCCATTGTGCACTACATGGGCGGAAACATGTTTTGAGCAGGATGTGAAAAATGACAGCTGTACTGCTCATGAGGAGGTGTGGTAAAATGGCAATGTTGAAAATCTGGAGTGAAAATATTGAAAATTTGTGAACTTACGAGCCTGCGTAGGAACTGCGCAATGCACGCTCGTAAAACAGTCATTTTTAGGAATTTTTTCACCAAATTTTCAACATAGCCATTTTAAGACCTCTGCTCATGAACAGTGTCACTGTGATTTTCTTAATTTGTCCCGTACATTGATTTCGCACACCGACTGTGCCATTCTGCGCTAAATGGGCAGAAACACATTTTGGGTGAGATGTGAAAAATGACAGCTGTACTACTCATGAGAAGGTGTGGTAAAATGGCAATGTTGAAAATCTGGAGTGAAAATATTGAAATTTCGCGAACTTACGAGCCTGCGTAGGAACTGCGCAACGTACGCTCGTAAAACAGTCATTTTTTGGAATTTTTGGACCAAATTTTCAACATGGGGTTTTTGGGAACCTTTCTTATGAATGATGTCACAGTCATGGTGGTATTCGGGCCCGAAGGGTGATTTCACAGTCACTGCGCGAAATCACCCTTCGGGCCGAATAACGCCATGACAGTGACATCATTCATGAGAAGGGTCCTAAAACCCCATGTTGAAAATTTGGTGCAAAAATTCCCAAAAATGCCTGAGATATGCAATAAAGTTGAACCCCTCCTATCTAGCCCATTATACAGCTTACCGGCATTTCCTCAGTTCGCGGTCGGCTTTGAAGAGTGCAGACGTGTTCCCGGTCCACCGAAGATTGTCGCGCGAGTCGGAGTAAGTATGGGGTGGGGGTGTGGGAGGCTAGAGTGCGCAGTGGGTGGAGTGCGGGTTGTGGGGGTGGGAGGCAGCGCCCGCGGGACCGTTTTGTTTTACAGGTTTAAAACAAAAAAGACTACGAGGGACGTTTGCCACGCTGGGATGGGCTCCAAGCGTGGCACCAGGAACGAGGGTCGTTCAACCGATGGGGATTGGGCACCCCCGTCGGCCAAAGACATGATTGCCATGCTGGGGTGGGCTCCCAGCGTGGCACCAGCTACGGGGGAGGGGGGACGACAGCAGCTCAGCCAGCAGGGATTGGGCACCCCGTCGGCTACACAGGACGTGCGGGGGCGCGCACGCCTGCATGTGGGGGGGGAGCTACGCTTATCGGTGCTCACTGAGGCGTAGCTCCCCCTTTCAACTGTATGCCACTGTATTTTGGAGCGTGTCATAGACAGCTCCAAAATGCTTTGGCTTACAGGGGCTGCGCCTGCCAGCTCACTGACTGAATTGGAGGAGGAGGTGACACACCTCCGAAATCTCCGATGATGGCACTATGTTTCTTGCACATGCGTGCAAGCAACATAAAAATACTCCCTTCAAGAGCACACCACTTCCTGCTGGCTCTCCAAACAGAGCAAGCATAATAAAAAGCATACTAATGAAGAATACTAGCAAAACTCCTACTGCCTTTGAGGATAACCCACTCCAAGTCTCTTCCCCACTGCAGTCTATCCCCAGAATGGACACATGGTGTCCATTCAAGTAATGGGACTGTTTCTCTCAACAGATCCCACACCACTTCAGCCCTCAGGCATGCAAACTATACACTGAGGACCATGAACTTCACAAACACTAAGCATTCCCCCCAACCTTCCAGAGCACCCATTGGAACATAGCAGAGTCACATGATGCCCTGCACCTACACAGCATCAGCTACTCACCCAGCCTCCTATATGTGATGGGGGAATGGATAAGCAACTTGTTGTTCAGAGTGTTTTACTGGCTAAACTCTTCAATAAATAAATAGTGTGTGTGTGTGTGTGTATATATGTATACTGCTAACAGGTATAAACTTTAAACCTGCTTCTACCCAAGATAAATTCATGGTATTTAGGCACAGCTCAAGCCACACAGCTCACTGCCATTATAGTAAGGACTTTCCTCATACCCACAGGAAAAAAAAATAGTTAAGCAATAGATGCCATGGGCAGCCTAATGGAAAAAGCACTAATTGTGATTAATCCATCTTGATCTAGCTTCCCCCGGCCACCAGCGGCTCTAGAATCCTGACTACTGCCTGCCAAGGTTTCCTTCCCCTGGTGGCCAGGCCTCACTGCGTGGCTTGTGGATCATCTGTCTCCAAGTTGGACTCTCACTGACTCCACCAGGCCACCACCATCCCCTCCCAATTGTGGAGGTCATAGCAGAGGGCGAGGCTTGGGGCATAAATACTCTATTTATTCCAATTTACCTTTTCATGGAGTCCAGTGGGGCTGGGCCTTGCCCATAGCATTTTTTTCCCCTTTTCAGATTACCTCCTCCTAGTAGTCAGTCCCATATCACCCCAGACCCCATCCCCACCATTCACAACTTGAATTTTAAAAATCTAAATTATGAGATTAAATAATAAATTAATTTGTACTGGACTGGTAGACATGCATGGCACCCCCCACACATACACATATTGCCATCATTTTCATTTTTATTTCATTACCATTCCATGACCCATCTGGTACCATACCATAGCACCACCAGTCATCATCAAAAGGGTCCAGTCAGAGATTCAGAAATACACATGGCAAGGCATCACATTTGTCTTTACAATACCTGGCTAGTACAAATTTGGTGAGATGATGAGGGCACTCAGGGGCAGAGCACACAACCACTCCAGACTCCAGTGCAGTCCGTCCCCCATCCTCCTCATCCTTGAAGAACGCTGCACGCTGGTACTACCGTTAGTCAGTGGGCGATGAACTACTCACTGATCCCCCACAAACACGTCGATTAAATTATTAATTTTGCTGTTGCTGAGGACTCTGACGGTTGACTGTCACAGACTCGCACATTGCACCGGGCGCCACTAATAATGAGTGAGCCACGCACAGCACAAACAAAAAAGGCCCACCAATGCTGTCAGAAGGAACCTGCCATAGCCAGCACCCCCTCCTCATCTTTCCAGCTTCTCTGCTCAAGAAATGCCACTCGGTGCCAATCGTAATAACACCTTACTCTCTTCACAGCTACAGCGGAGCACAGCTGGATCTGGGCACGGGACAGAGAGCAGCACGCACAGCTAGCATCCCCTCCTCCCCATCCGCTGCTTCTGCTGATGTTGTTATGTCTGAGTGACGATCTGCTCGGCGCCGCATCGGCTGGCCTTTTGATCTATTTTTTGGACTCCTGCCTGGCCCCGACATCTGTCGACAGACACCCCCCCAAAAGAAAACAAACTTGAGTCTGGCAACTGGTCTGGTCACAGAGCAAAGAGGGGAAGTAAATAGATAAATAAAACAAAACAGGACAGGACAGGCCTGGGTGCAATTAGCATCCCAGGCACCCCTGAGAAGTCCACCCCGGTCAATTATATTGGGGAGGCACATGCCCCCTCGTGCTCTATGGTCATGACACCACTGCCTATAAGCACCTCTGGGGTGCTTTCAAATGCACCATACAAGAGGAGCTGATCAATCTGGCTTCCACTAGAAAAAGGAAGAGGGAAGCAGAGTGTGCAGATATACTGTGCACCATCAAAACCTTAGAGAGGCGGACCTCCAGGGAAGCCTCCTCCCTCCTTCACCTTCAGCTCAACTCTGCCAGAGCCAAATTTGGGCAACTTCTAAGGGAACAGGTGGAATTCGCCATCTTTAGGGCACGAACCAAATACGTGGACCAGGCAGGAAAAGGCAGGGAGATTGCTGGCCCTCAGAATTAAACAACAGTAAATGTGCAGGTCAATCCTGTTAATCCACTCCAAAACAGGACAAACACTATCCCACCCCAAAGATATAGTAGCAGTGTTTCAAGAATGTTTCACTAACTTATACTCCAAGGAGACACTAATACCCCATGAGCACATCAAACAATTCCCCCACAAAGCATGACTCCCTAAGGTCAATCAACCACTGCTCGACAGCTTGGGTGCCCCCATAACTGAAGAGGAAGTTAGGATGGGCATTACCACCTTGGCCACCGACAAGGCTCCCAGTCCAGATGGGTTCTCAAACTTCTACAAAGCCATAGCAAAAATCTGGCAGGTCCTCTAATGCTCCTCTTCAACTAACTCAGAAAGAACTCCGAACTTGCCCCAGTGTTACAAGAGGCTCTTATCACCCTACTCCCAAGACCCAATAAAGACACAACTTTAAGGGAAAGTTATAGGCAAATCTGTCTCCTTAACACAGACCTCAAACTTCTAGCCAAAACACTAGCATCCAGACTGAGCACAGCATGTGGGTCACTAGCTGGACCCCAAAAAGTGGGCTTCATGCAAGAAAGGCTAGCAACCAACCACATGCGCAAGTTAGCACATACTGTATGCTTGCAGCAGCCAAGGACTCTCCAACTCCGGGCAGCCCTACTTTTCCTAGATGCAGAGAAGGCCTTTGACAGGGTTGCATGGCCCTTCTTGTTCAAGATGCTGAATTAACTCAGCCTCCCCACAGCCTTCATCAGCTGGGTTAAACTGCTATACTTCCACCCTATGGCCATAATCCTCTGCAACGGCATCCACTCCACCCACTTCACACTATACAAAAGGCACCAGGCAAGGCTGCCCCTCTCACCCCCTCCTATTCAACCTATACCTAAAGCCCCTTACAAAGAGGATCCTAGAGGAACAACACATCCTTGGGATCAAAGTGTGGAATGGAAGATACAAAATTTTCTCATATGCTGACGACATACTGCTGCACTTGGACAGCCCAGACCAGTCCTTACCCCCGCCACACACTTGACATACTGCAGGAATTCAATTGCATCACTGGATACAAGCTCAGTCTTAGTAAAATATGTATAATGCCCCTTAACCAGCACACTTTCAAATCACGAACGACTCAGTGGGGGCACACCTGGTGCAATGATTCTATTAAATACCTAAGTATCAATGTCTCCCAGTCTGAAAACAATATGCTTACATGAAACCTCAACTCCCTCTGCACCTGCATCCAATAAGACCTTAACTGCTGGTCCTCACTTCTCTATCGCTCTGGGCATGCATCAACATCATCAAAATGAATATCATTCCCAGGTTGCTGTACACCATCACTATGACAGCATGTCTACTACCAATAGCTGGTTCATAAAAAATTATGATCCATACTATCAGCCTTCCTCTGGGATGGCAAACCCCCATGCAGAGCCTACCACAAACTCACCACCCACAAAGATCAGGGTGGTTTACAGCTACCGGACTTCAGGCTATACTACCTAGCAGTACATGCCACCCATTTCCTCTAGTGGTGACAGCGGGTGACTCCCCAGACCCCAATGTCATATTTCCCCCAGTGGAAACTCATGGAGGTAGACTTGTGTGAAGAAGCAGAAGTTAGCATGCAGACCCTCACCTCAGTACCCCTTAATGCCCTCCCTGCACCCTTGAAGTCCACACCCATAGGCACATCCCTCATGCTCAGCAAACAACTCCACAACCTCCTAGGCACTCACCCCAAACATGACACATCCCAACTGCTTTCTAGAAACCCCAACTTCAAAATACAAAATAAAACCCTTCACACTAAAACCTTTCACACTAAATGGCTAGATAGCCTAGTGCTTGATACACTCAGTTCCCTGCTGGAGGACAACTCCCTCCTCTTTTTCCAACTCCTCCAACATACAGTGGCCCCATCCAAGGTTCCAATATACCCCTTCCTCCAACTGCAACACATGCTGACAGTGACCCTAGGACTGAAACCCTGGGAAACAAATAGATTCATGCAGTGGGACGACTTGCACAGACTAGCATCCCAACAACATGTCATCTCCCTCCTCTACAAAAAACTGATATCTCTCAGTGCCACCAACACGACATGCACATACTGGCTTATGGAATTCACTGACCTGGCCCCCCTTCCCGTGACACCACCGCCATTTGGAGGGGGACCCAAAAATACCTTAAATTTAGTGGCCTTAAACTCATGCAGTTCAAAATCAACCACAACCTCTACTATACCCCAGTTAAACTCTTTAGAATGGGGAAAACTCACCAGCGACCTCTGCTCCAGATGTACACAAGACAGGGGCAAGACAGGGGCTTTTATGCATATCCTTTGAGACTGTACCAAGGCCAAACCCCTGTGGGAAGAGGTTGAATCCTGCATGAGCCCCCTCCTGAGACGAGGGAATGCCTTCACCCCCCAAATCTGCCTAACAGGACTTGACCTTGACACAGTCTTGTGACTAAGAAAATACCATATCTCACTCATCTCGGCCATGGTTAAGAACCTGATTCTCAAACACTGGATAGATGAACTGGTCCCGTCTTATGTGGAATGGCACACCTGATGCTGGAGGACTTGCGGTATGCATGGAGAAGATGATATGCTCCCTGCGTCATTCCTCGGAGCTATACTATAGCAGATGAGGATGCCAGAGGCCCTGCTACTGAATGCTTAGCTTGTTAATGGTTCTTAGAGACTCAGTACATGTATGGGGTCCAGGAGACCCAGCCAATTCACATTTCCCGAGACTTGGCTCAAGTTTATAATTACGAACCTACTCTTTTATCAGCAATATATACCTCAGCCTTGTCCCCAAAGGTTGATGGGACAGGCCACGAACTGCATCACAGTGTGAATTGTTAGTTTCTTTAAAAAAACATTTTTTGATTTGTCTTGTTATTTGTAATATTTTTCATCAATAAAGTTCACTATTAAAAAAAAATAGGTGAATGCCTCAGAGACACTGTGGCAGATGGATTACCTTGATGGGGTGAAGGGAAAGTGAGCCAGATTAAGGGATGGAATAGTAAAGACAACAAACCTCTGTGCAAAAGACATGAGCAAAAGCAGAAGGAAAAAAGAAACCAATATGGTTCAGAAGGGAGGTAGTAGCAAGGGTAAAGGCAAAAATGGCAGCGTTCAGGAGATACAAGGAGGCACAGAGGGAAAAGGATAAAGATGCGTACCATCAAAAACAGAAGGAAGCAGGGAAGGTGGTGAGGGATAGGAAGGCAGAAACTGAAGAAAGAATAGCTGGGGCTAACAAAGGGGGACAAGACCTTTTGTAGGTATATAAGTAAAAAATGAAAGACAATGGAAGGAGTTGTGAGGCTGAGGGGTACAGAGGGAGATTGTGCAGAGAATGATCAGGAAAAAACAGATATCCTGAAAAAGTTAATTCTATTATATCTTCACAGTGGAAGGGGAATGGGGCCACATATGGGTGACAGAACCACTGGATGGATGGAAATAGACACAAGTCCACTCGAAGAGAGAACAGTCCTGAAGGAACTTGCAAATCTGAGAGTGGACAAGGCTAAGGGGCCAGATGGGGTACATCCAAAGGTATTGAAGAGTTCAGGGAGGTACTGGCCATATCTCTGACAGCCCTACTCAGTAAGTCACTAGATACTGGGGTGCAGCAACAGGGAGGAGGATGGCAACTACAGGCTGGTCAGTCTGACATCAGTAGTGGGGCAACTAATGGAGCCACTTCTAAAGAATAGACTGGTAGTTTACCTTGCATCTGGCAGGTTACAGGACCCAAAACAAAAACATGGATTCACAGGATGGAGATCATGTCAGAAAAACCTGATAGATTTCTTTGACTGAGTGACCAGAGAAATAGATCAGAGGGAGCGGTGGATGTGGCCTACTAAGACTTCAGTAAGGCCTTCTGCACTATGCCATGTGAAGGTTAGTGGGGGAGACAGATGCACATACTCAGGTAAAAGGTGTAGAATGCACTTTGTGGTATTTATTTTCCAAAATAAAATAATAAACATACAAAAAGGAATAGGTGATTAGCCCTTCAGTTCTGTAAAAACAGCACACAACTTCCAGGATTCATTCCAGCCAAACAGATTCCTAGCACATGGAAACTTGCATGTACTAAGAGATGCCTCCTCCACAACAGTCAGGTCTTCACTGACTAACTTATCTGACTCATTCATTTTGCATCTCAGGAGGTAGGCTTTTATCCCTGCCTACTGATGATGTCAGCACCATGTGAGCTGTCTGACTCACAATTCTCTAAATAAACACAGGCAGGCTGACTCATCTGACCTTTACACATTTCTGCTTCACCTATGAAAGAATGTTTTGGTTTTCACTTCTTGCAAACCCAAAGCAGTTTACACAGAATAAAACACAGAGTGCAAGGCTCTGTGTTTCAATTCTTTTTCATTACTTACATTCCCTCATGTCTTCCTGTAGTACAGCACAGGAGAAAGAAAGCAACTTACTGCCTCTTGTCTTACTTATATGTTCCTTATATAGTACTTGGGAGAAAGGGAGGAGTGACTACAAGACTGAAAGTAGCCAGATTTCAGCCTGTAGCTAGAACAGTAAACTTACAAGAAGAGGACAGTGTAAAAGAAAATGCAGCACAAATTCAGACAGGGGCTCTGGCCCTGTCACATGCCATATAGGAGGTTCATAAACACACTGGGAAGCTTGAGGGTGAGAACCATGGTGGTATACTGGGTACTGGTTGATGCGTAGGTGACAGTGGTTGGTGATTAACACTCGGGGATTCCTCTGGGTTCAGTTATAGGTCCAGTCTTCTTTAATGCCTTTATAAGTGACATTGCAGAACAACTAAAATGGAAGGCGTGCCTCTTTGCAGATGACACCAAGATCTGCAATAAGGTGGGCAATCCAGAGGGGATGGAGAGAATGAAGATCTGAAAAAGTCTGAGGAATAGTCAAGTGTAAGGCAGCTGGGCTTCAATGCAAAAAAGAGCAAAATCATGCAGCTTGGGTGCAGAAACCCATAGGCAGAGTATAGAATGGGGGGAAGGTATTGATAGTCAGTAAACAGGAAAGAGATCCAGGAGTAATCATTATGGATGACCTTAAAGTGGTAAGGCAATGTGACAAAGGGTAGGGAATGCCAGTGAGATGCTGGGGTGCATAGGGAGGGGTAGCACCAGCAGAAAGAGGAAGATGGCGTTACCATTGTATCATCATTGGTGAGACCACACCTGGAGTACTGTGTCCTGTTCTGGAGACCACACCTCCGAAAGGACATACACAGGGCAGAGGCCATCCAAAGAAGGACAACAAAAATGGTGCAGGGGCTGCACCAAGTCTTCAATGAGAAGAGACTGAGGGGTCTAAATGTGTACACCCTGGAAGAGGGAGGGAGGGACAAGATAGAGACCTGCATGGGGGTGAATAAGGTACAGGAAGAGAGCATTTTTCAGAAAAGAAGATGTACAAGAACTAGAGGGCAAGCAATGAAGCTGGAAGGGGAAGTTTACAAGGAATGTTCTTCCAGTGCAGGTGGTGGGGTGAAAACAGTGGTGGACTTCAAGCATCATAAACACTGTATAAAGGAAAACTGTATCAAAGTGCGGAGAGGAGGTGGCCAGAGACCGGGTAGAGTCTGCAGTGGCAGGATAGGCAGGGAAAGAATGATAGATTAGGTAGGCTAAGTGGTCCTTATCTGCCAACAAATTCTATGTTTCTGTGTTTCTTTGGATTACCGGAAGAAAGGAAATGCCCTTTCTGAGGTTGTGTTCCTCCTTCCGCTACACTAGCACCCACACAAAGGTCTTTGCGACTGGCACTAGCTTGCACAGTGGATCCCACCTTTAAGACCAGTGGTCCCTTAGGTGAAACTTAATATCCCTCATCTGAAATCATGCCTATGGAACCACTGCTGTGGATGAGGCCATGTGGCCCAGTAACTACAGGAAATCCCTTACAGGTCTTGGTTGGCCCAGTGTGAATGATTCTGTAGTAGCAATCAGATTTAATACCCTTACCTGTGGAAGGAAATCCTTCCTTTGCATGGTATCCAGCTCCTGAACCAGTTCTGTATGGGATTTCTGCAGATTTTTCAGGAAGCCCAGGTTCTCTAGGGTGCCCTTTACCCTTTGAATATAGCACTTTGTCTCATGTTCTGTTTTTCCTGAGACTAACCAGTCATCTGTGTAGGTAAAAACCACCACACCTTGCCTTCTCAGGTGTGCTATAACCATGGCTAGGCACTTTGTGAAGACCCTTGGTGCTGAAGTGAGGCCAGAGGGGAGGGCTATAAACTGGTACCATCAGTTTTCTAGCCTGAACCTGTGATACTTTCTGTAAGTGGATCTGACTGAAATGTGAAAATAGGCATCCTTCAGATCCACTGACCCCAGCCTGTCTCTTGATTGTAAGGATGATATCACTGTGCCCAGTGTGACCATCTTGAACCTTTCCTTTTTGATGTGTTTGTTTAGATATCGTAGATCTAAAATGGGTCACCACTCCTCATTTTTCTTGAAGGTGGGGAAGTATCTTGAAAATAGGCCATTTCCCCACTGTGTTGAAGGGATATTTTCTACTGCTCTTGCTTGCAGCAGTTACTGTACTTCCAGCTCCAGCAGAATTTTTTGTTGGTGGTGGTGTATGGACTGGAAAGTTTTTTGGTCTCTGCAGTCTGCAATTTTGGAAATGTTCTGAATTGCAGGGGCAATCCCTGACCCACTACTTCCAAGACCCATTTGTCTGTGGTGATTGTCTGCCACTCCTGAAAATAGGGTGTCAGTCTTCCCCTCATTGGCAAAATTGTCAGGGGTTTTGTTTCAGCTTTAGCTTGGGGGCTGGTGCTCCAGCAGTATGTCTCGAGTCCCTCCTGCCTCTGCCTCTGTAGTAACCTCTTTGGGGTTGGCAGTCATAGGGAGTGTAGGGTCTTGAATAGTAGCCCCTACCCCTTCCTTCCCTTCCACAGGGCCAGTAGGAATTGGATTTCTTTTCCTTAGTGTTATTTTTCTAGGTGGTCTTGTACTCGTCCACTTTTTTCATGTATGTCTTTGTTCTGTCAACAAATAAGGAATTTCCCTCAAAGTAGAAATCCATAGTTTTGTCTGGGTGTCATGGGAAAGGATAGTGGCCCTTAGTCAGGCAAACCTTCTCAATGCCACTGTATGGATGAAGACCTGTGAAGCAGAGTCACTGGTGTTGACAGCCAAGTCAAACTGTATTTAGTGACAATGCAGGGCTGACTTTGCTGTGGCAGCCAGGTCCTGTGGTACCTCACCATCTACTTATCAGTCAATGCCAGCACTGTATTCTACATGCTTTCTGGTACTGAGCTGTATAAGCCAAAAAGGTTGCCTCTCTCTCTCAGGAGCAAGAAAGCTATTGGATACCCTTTGTTTGGCCATAGTATCCAGAGTTCTGGAATCCTTCCCAGGGGGCTGTGTGGAGAATGCACCTTGGCCTTTTTACAAGCAACAAACAAAGAAACCGCACCAAGGACCGGGTACTCACATAAAGGCCATACAGTCTATAAATGTATAAAATGGAGCACTCGCCACCAATTTGAAAACATATCACCACACTGCGTTGTGTGCAAAACATCCCTTAATAATCCATGTCTGAAAAACCATTAAAACCAGGCTCCAACAGAGACAGCCACCTGACATGTTTCAAGTGCCTCAGAATGCTTTCTCAAACGCCCTTGAGAAAGCATTCTTAGAAACGTGAAACACATCAGTTGGCTGTCTCTGGTGAGAGCTGTTTAATGGTTTTCAGACATGAGATTACTAATAAGAGATTTTGTGTTTCAGAATGATGATGAAGTCTCCAGTCTAGTGCTTTTCATGTCCTTTTCACAAGCAGCAGCTTGGACAACTCCTTAGTGATCAGGGAAGGCATATAGGTATTCCACCCCTTGCCTGTCCACCTGATACTTTTTTTCAACTTTTTTAGCAATGCCAGCAGCTGAATGAAGTGCTGACATGATTTTAGAAGTAGCTTAATTGGAGTGATTTGTGGATGGGGACTAGTAGTCTTCTTGTGGGGGCTAGCCCCATCATATCTGTGATCTCCACTTCCTCCTTGGTTTCATGAGAGAGGATGTTGAGGGTGCTCATCATCTGTTTAATGAATGTGAAGTAACAGGTATAATCATCTGTGGGCCTAGGAGGGGAGTCAAACTCTTTTTCAGGTAAACCGTCAGGTTTTATAGGTTCACTTTCCTCCTACTCCTCATAATATATGCCCTCCTCCTCCATAGGCAAATGGTCTGGATCCTGAACATCGGGGGGAGGCATACTGAGAAAGTTTCCCATAACCTGGAAAGCTTGAAAAAATTGCTATGCTTGGTCCATGTCCTCTCTTGAGGACATTTGTCTTCGGTCCACAGCCTGCTCCTTTTCTTTTGCAGGAGGAATGACATGGACACGCTTTTCTTTTTATATTTTTCCTTGGCAGGCATTGGTTCCAGTACCTGCTCTTTTTGCCTTCACTGGAAACAGGGATTCCCCTTTCAGACACACTGGTTTCTGTACCATTTTTATGCTTGTTTGATGGCCAAGCAGCTTTATCTTTTGTCTCTGTCCCCTTTGACAGGGACTACTGCTGTTTATGAGGAGACAAGCCCTCTGATGCATGCTTTCCACCATCATTAGGAACTCCCTCAGAGCCTGTATTGACTGAAAAGCCAAAAAATCTTCTCATTTTAGCCCTTTTCTCTTGTGTTTTAGGGCAAACCTTTTTACAGAGCTCACAATTAACAAAATCATGATCTGTACCCAGGCACCTTAAACAAAGCTTGTGGCAGTCTTCCCTTGCTGAGAGCTGAAACAATGTACACAGTTTTTAAAGCCTGTTGGTCCTGTTTGTTCCTTGGGTCTATTAGTCATGCCAGTCACTGAAAGACCTTTTGTTTGGAATAGTTACTCAGTTCCTATATGAAGCACTACTGAAAAAACGTTTAATAATTTCTTCCCCCTCACAGGTAGTGGAGAACCGCTAGAAACAAGAGGTTAGTAATTTAAATAAGAAATGCAATTTGGCTCCCCAAAAATGAAAACTGAGTGTAACACTGTCACAAAAAATCTGAAAACTAAGCTTTGTATTTTTTAAAAGGCTTTTTATTAAAACAGTCAACAGTTCCCTCAAGGCGGGAACCACATTTTAAATGCAGCCTTCTCTGGTTCCTGGAACCGACTGGGAAGCAAAAAAACCTTGACTATACAAAAAAACAACAACCACCAAACGCCCTAACTAATGCAAAGTATTGAGAAACTAACTTAGAAACAAAAAACAATAAAGAGTAAAATATAGAAATAATCTGTTGCCCAGAAGACTGGTCCACTACTTCAGGGCAAATGCTGTTTTAGGTGGAGAAACCAATCTGATGTTAGAACACTAGGGGGCAGTGTAACCACAGTGCAGAGTTTTAACTTAGATTCTAATTCTAAAATTTGCATAAGTTCTATCTCCAGGGCATTGCACTCTGGCAAGAAGATGATGCTTACTGTAAAGCATCATTGATGGATTCCTGTTATCTGAATCACAGTACACAGAATTATGCAATGGCAGGGTAAGATTGATTGTAGGGAGTTCTGGGAACACTGTGGGGAGGGACAGACAAGAGGACATGCACATAATTTAGAAACAAGGGGCTGACACGTGTATGTGAGAAAGAAATTCTTGCATTTATGGTGATAAATGAAGTAATGAGATATACCCACAGAGGTGGTAGTGGGACGGATTCAATAGGTATTGTCTCTTTCTATCCTACCTAATGTAATATAGACAGAGAGAGAGAGAGAGAGAGAGAGAGAGAAAGAGAGATGGAGAGACAGACAGATAGATAGATAGATAGATAGACAGACAGACAGAGACAGATGGAGAGACAGACAGACAGAGAGACAGACATAGATAGATAGATAGATAGACAGGGAGACAGACAGACAGAGACAGATGGAGAGACAGACAGAGAGACAGACAGATAGATAGATAGATAGGTAGATAGATAGATAGGTAGATAGATAGATAGATGAGTTTGCATAGTGATATAGTGTATTTTTTGAGGAGCTATATACATTTTGTGACCCCCCCCCAGCTCTATGTTCTGTAACCTAATTTATTGCTATTTTTTAAATATATTAAAATAAGCTCTATTGATTTGCATCACTGTATTTTGCCCTTTACTCATTCTGAGTTCCTGCTACCTGCCTCATGCTTTGCTGCCTACTTTTGGCACTGTGCTTGAGCTTTGCACATTACTGGCTGACAAGTTCTTCCACCAGGCTGCACCTGGAAATCAGTTCTGGCTCAACGCACCTTTCCTGGGGCAACTGGTTCACATAAATGAATTTTAAAAATATAAAATAGCATATTTCTGACAGCAGGCAGACTAAGTAAAATTAATTCTGGTTTAAGTAATTCTGTATGGTAATATATGTACTTGTTTTAATTTCTAATCTGTTTTTTTTTAGTTTTTTTTTATTTTGTAATAGAAACATATATCCATTCTTGTAACACAGTAGTTTAAGATGGAAAGCAACTATCTGGTCAATCGCATCACTGCCATCCCCTACCCCTGCTTCATAAGAAGGGATGACATGAGTATACTCTGCAAACATGTACCAGTAACATATATATATATATAAACACAATGCCTGTGTTTAGACATGCTTATTATATTTCTGAGACCATCAGGTGACTATGTAGCATTACTTAGGATAAAGTATTGAATTATGGAATTGGTATGCATGATTGTCAATAGGTGGAATGAAATGTTTGTAAGGCAGGGATATTTTGTAATGTAAGACTGGTGCATGGTTGACAACTTGCACAATGTACGTTTTGGCATGCACTCCATCTCTATCTTGCTAAAGGGACAACCACCCTTTCAAGGTGCCATGAGGACACAGAAACCCTCTTGAGGAACATTCCTCCTCTAGAGGTACTGGAGGCACATGGTCCCCTACGACTGAAAGTACTTAATGCATGAAGGCTCTAAATCCCATAAGGTAGAGAGAAGCCACCTGAGGAGGAGGGGAGGTTAATGGAGTGAGGAAATGAGTGTTCAAAGATGTTTGAGTATGCACAGTTAAGTACTATTCAAAAGGGGATGTGGTGGAAGTGGCCTGCTGTGCTACCGATTCCCAGGCAAAGCCTTGTAATTCACTGGAGTATCGGGCAACTACGTAGAGCTGCTTAGGATAATGTACGCAGTAATGGAACTGGCATGTAGTATTATAGCATGTGCTCGAATAAGAGAACTAGAATACCTGTAACGTAGGGATGCCTTATAACGTAAAGTTGGTATATTTTTGAGTACTTGTGCAACATAGATTTGGTGTAAGCTCTCTCGCTGTCCCACTGTATTACCACTTTTTCAAAGTGCAGTGAGGACACAGCAACCCTCTTGAGGAGAGTTCCATCACTAGAGGTGCCTGAGGGATGTGGCTCTGTGGAACTGAAGGTACTTTAGGAATGAAGGGCCAAAAATGACAATAAATGAAGTGTCAGGCATAACATTCTACAAAGAGAGAAAGGAAGTAGCCATGAGTGAGATATGATAAGACTGCTATACCCATATCCTATCCCTAGTTTCCAGTGGATATCACCTACCTTCTATGACCTTCTGTGTAGAGGAAGGAAAATCCCTTGTAGCAGAATCCTCCCAGGATCCAAGGCCTTGGTCATCATCCCTCTAGGATTAAGGTATCTTTAACCCACTCCCCATGCTGCTGATCTATGATACCACTGCATGAGAAGACAGCTGTCTAGTTCCTAGTGATCCAGAACCTACCTATGACTGAGGCTCTTTGATGTAAGAAGGAAGAGGAAACTAAGCCCTTACGGGGCAAGGTGTGGTGCAGTATAAAGAGAGGCGTGAATTTACTGACTCATGAGAGGATGGAGCAATGGACAAGGGTGACCACCCTCTGAGTTGTTGAATGTAATTGTTGTTGTATTCGTAACAGGCATGTGCCTCATCATCTTTGTGATTATAATGGTTGTTGAGTATATATGCCTAGTTGGGAGGGCACCAGGTCAGTATAGCGCTATAAAAACAGTGTGGTAATAACCGAGCTGTGTAAAGCATGGAACTAGAGCGACAGGGGTATAATAGCGGTAGAGAATTACTGCTACCCCTTTCCGCTGACTACGAAGTGTAGGAAGGGCTGAAGAAGCCTGTGTTGCTGTGCCTGGTCAAGCCGCTTTTGTGGTGGAGTGGCTAAGGCACCAGCACGCAGCAGCAATGGAGACCTGGGACTGCAGTTCGGTTCCCGTCAGGTCTCTCTTGGTGTTGCAACTTTTTTTTTTGTAAAAGAAAAAAAAAAAATTTGCCCCCCTTTCAAGTTTCTCCCCATCCCCAAAGTCCACACCCCCTCAGAGCTGGTTATTTAAAGTCCAGGCGGTGTGGGGGCTGAAGCCCACCCCCCAAAAAAAGTGCCATTGATTTCAATGGCTGTGCACTTTTATTCTATGGTCACTGTTTTGCCCAATGTTATGTCAGAGCACAACATTTTGTTTGCAGCATTTATTGTTGTGCTGTTTTTCTAAGCGACATTATGACCCCATGCCATTGGGAGTGCCTGGAGAAGGCTGGCCCCTTATAGCTGAAGTAGAGTACAGTAGGAAAAAAATCAAGGCACAGGAGGATCACAAAAGCCATGGAAACAAAATAACAACTACAGTAACTGAAGTTGTGTTTGGATAGGAGGTAGCAGATTAAGGCCTTGGCATAATGGACCTCCTGGGCATGCACAGCTATGGCTACAGGATATCTTTGACTATAGATTCAGGCCACGTGCTCATGCTAGGTGTTATGGATCACAGGACACTGAGAAGCTAGATACATTAGTCCTTACCAGCTAGACCCTAATGCTAGTTTCTAAACTACTAGATCCTAATCTATCCAAGCAATAAAACCCTAAACCACTAAGTACAGCTTTGCAGCCAAGCAACAGCATGCACATGGAGACAGGAGAGTACATTCTGAGGAAAGCACAGTCCTAATGCAGAGCAGTCAAACAGCAGCAGCAGCCAGTCCACCATGGAAGCAGTCAAAAAGGCAAGGAGCCATGGCAAGAGGTATGGATAAGCAGCCCAGGGCCAGCCCACGTCATGACAAAGAGACGGAGTGGTGGAAGGACAGGACGCACGAGCAGGCAGCCACAACCAGGAGCAATACCAGCAAAAAGAGCATGAGTGGAGCCAGGAATGCAGGAAACAAGTACCTTAAGAACACTTGAGCATATGCAATTAAGTGTGGATTGATGGGGACAAGGCGGAAGTCATCCACACCACCCCACTGAACCCCAAGCAAGACCTTCCAAAAGCAGTAGATCAGTGGATTTTAGTAAGTGTTATGTTCACTTAAAATATATACCTATGGACTATGTAAATAAAATGATTAGCAATTTAGCTTTAGAAAGTATCCAGTATATGGCTCTTTTGGCAATGAAAATGGATGAAAAAGTAGTTTTTTTAGCCATATTTCCATGTTTGCTGTTCAAAGAACACAGTCATGTGCATTACTTTTTTGGCCACCGAGGACAAATAGTGGAATTTAAAACGGCAAAGCCAGAAGAATGCTCAGCTGTCCTCCACTGTAGTAAAATATTCAAATTTCTGGACTGCTATTATTTACTTACAGTCATTAAACAAATCCAAAGGACCCCTCTGTTATGGAACCAGCATCTTGCATCCTGCACGTGGCATTTGGTACTCAGAAGGGAAAGAAAAAAATGTGTTTTTTAGAGCACCGCTTTCATACAAGCTGTATCCCAAAATGCTTCATAGTCTAGGAAAGGAAGGGAGATAATGTTTCTACCATTTTCATACCATGCAGAGATTCGAAGAGTACAGAGACAGAGTTGTGGGTTTACAAGGAGGTTACACGATTTGCCTTCAATTATGCAGTGAGTGATGACAGTGAGATTCAAACCTGGATCTCTAAGTTCACAGCTTTGTGCTCTAATCACTAGGTCAGACTGCCAGAAATGCCATCACAGTCACCACAAAGTACCTCCCTGAGAAATTGTAGAGAACCCAGTAAAATAATATTTTAAGGGCCACATTAAGACTCAATCCTTTAATGTATTTTCAAAAAAAGAGTTGCATAAGGGCTGAGATAGCCAAGCCTCACCCACAATGTCTCATGCTGACACCCCCCTTAATGTTTCAGAGAAACCACTACCCCATTAAAAAAATTCCCAGATCAGCCCCTGGTGAGGAAGCTCAGCTGTGACTGCTCATGCTGTACCTTTCACAAGGGGTTAAAAAGAGAACTCTGGTATTCTGAAATTCTTCACTATTGCCAAAGAAAAGAACATCCCCCCGCTCCCCCCTCCCCACACACACACACACACACGCACGCGCGCACACTCTGCCTGATGTGACAGATGTCCAAATGGGTCCTGTTAGTTTATCCTAGAGGGTTGACTCAATATCTCCATTCAGTTGAGCAAGCTGAGGTGCACACTTCACTGCATCCCGCAACATAAACCCCCTCAAGTACAGGAAAGTAATTAAGCAAGCTTTCAGGACAGGGTACTGACTCCCCTGTCGACTCAGTCCATAAGCTCATTAACTCCCAGATATTTCCACTTGAGACTTCTGACATGTTTCTATGATGAATTTCAGAGCTTCTTTTCCCCCTGTGCAATACGTGTGTCTCTGAAATTAGTTAAAGCCCTTGTAAAAATTCCTGCGGGTGTATATGGCTGGCTCTGGGAACAGCTGGAGTAATTTGTTAGAAAATTAAAACAGTTTCCTTCCATTCTCCTTCCTTCTTCCCTTTTTTCCTTCCCTCAAATAGGACATGCTGTAAAGTGGCTTAAACAGGCTGGACAGTCAGCAGAGATTCATTATCCAAATGCTAATAGCAAAAGGCAAATTCTGTGACTTGTGTCTCCTTTATCCTTGAAACCATGTGCTAATTCTGGCTGATGAGGCTTCCTCTGGTGCCCTCTAGTGAGCTGTTTTTCCAGTGACAATTTTAAGATTTCAAGGAAGTTGCTGATTGGAAAGGTGACACTGTTTAACCAGGAGTAGCACACTAAGCCGAAGCTTGTTTCTGGATACGACCTGGGAGCACAAGAAAGTTAAGTGGTTTGCTCAGGATCACATAGTATGCACCTAGGCAGCTGTGGTATTCAAACTGCCTTATCCCCTTCTCTCTGGTTCACCCAGTTCCCTTGCAGGGTTCTTCACATCCTGAAGGGGTCTCCAGGGACACAACTCTTCCCCCTCCCCCCACCTCACCCCTCCCTCTCCTTTCCCCCTTTTCTTTCACATAAGCACTTGTTTACTTATTAACCCAGCACTTATTATTGTCCACTCTTTCTACCTATTATGCCCAACACTGTTGTAACACCTGCCTTACAACTGCATGTTAATGTTGATCTTGTAACTTGAATGTTTAATGTCTCATTCCTACTGTACCCCTTCCCCCAGGTCGCACTAGGAGATGAGCGACTTGTCGCTCAGTGTGCCTTCATGTGAAACATTTCAATCAATAAATAAATAAATTACCCAAGTCTCCCGATCTGCAGCTCAGAGCCTTAACCCACTGAGCTATACTGCCTCCTTCCAAATTAGTATGTGGTGTAATACCACGGAATGGCTCAGGCTGGTTGTGGTTTAAATCCTAATCCAAAAAGATTTTAAAGCGTTCCAGCACCTCATCACAATCTGGGGTGGCAGGTCCCCCAATCACAAGTTCACTCCACCATGAGAGGAATATCCAGAGTTTTTTTTTTAAGTGGGTGGCAATTTTGTCAAGGTGGTATTCCTTTCACCAGGAAAATGTAAGAAAGTTGCTTCTTAAAATGCAGTTTAAACTAAATCACGTACTGTTTGGTAGCCAGAAAGAGAACAGGCGCTACTTTGCTACATAACTGATCTGCTAGTGTCCCCTATCCAAATCACAAATGTCACACCTCTTCCTCAAATTACACATTTTGCACTCTTTAAAGTGATTTGCCAGGTTCCTGCAAAACAATTATTCCTGACATCATCTGGATTCAAATCTCATAAAACCCAGAAAAAATTGTAATTTGTGTGCATATTGTAAAGCGGTTGCCATCTCCCAGATGCTGTCAGGATGCAGGTCCTAACAACCTGTAATTGGTCCAATAAAGTACTCAAACCTAAAATCAAGTTTGCCTACCACTGTATACTAAAAAAAGGGAAGCTCCCAGAATTTTTAAATGCGCTCTCTATGATTGACTGGTCCCCCCTTAACTGCATGACCTGCATTGACAATGCACTAAACTTTTTATCAGTCATTTCAATTCGGTGTGCGACCAGTTTGCCCCGTTCAGGAAAATAAAACCTAGGTGAATATCAAATGCATGGATCACACCTGCCCTACCAACAGTGATAAAGAATAGGGACAATCTTTGGCACATTGCAATGGCCTCTGGACTCCACACTGATACGCAATGGTACACTACTCAGCTACCTCCTCTCCCCCTCTCTTCCCACCACCCCTGCTTTTCCTATACCCTGCTCACCTGCTGTTGCTATTCCTGCACCATGCCCCCTCTCACCCATGTCCTCTGTCCCCACTTACCCACCCATCTTGACCAACCTTCCCCTGCTTCTATCACTACCCCCTCTTTCTGCCTTTTATACCCCAGTCAGCATTTACCCCTGATTTTTGCACTTTATGACAAAGTCTAACCTCAGGATCACCTCCTTTTCTACTGACCTCCTGACTCTAAACCAGTCTTTATTTTCCTTAAATGTATGTAACATCCTCTATCTTCAAAATCATGTATTAAGTGTGGTAACTGTTTTGTCAATTGTCATTTGCATCTTAAATTTGGAATGTTTCTGCATCTTGTCTTATCCCACTTTGTTGTCTTTTTGTCTCTCTGACATGGAACCTTTGTAAACTTCGAAAGTATTTTGTAATCCGAGATTTTCAATAATTAAATAAATAAACAAAAAAAGCCTTACTTGCCACCAGGTTGCTGTGGATGTAACAGTAGCTGCTGGGCTCATTAGGACTCCTTTAACCAGTGACAGGGGTTTGCATCTGTTAAAAAGAAAGTAGCATGGTGCCTCCACCCAAAGAAAGCTAGCTGAGTTAAATGCAATCCCGCAGAGGAACAGCTTGTGCTCTTCTTTGGTCCAGGTAGGTGAATGAATGATAACATCATTTTAGTGATACTATAGGAGGACATCATCATTGCATTCACCTACTGTCACAGCGTGTGGGAATAAACTTCAGATGAGGCCAATTTATAGATTTAAAGCACACAATGGTGTGATATTTGTTTATCAAAAGTTCAAAAAATAATCAATGAAAACAAACAAATTGCAAAGAAAATCATTAGTTAATATCAGTAGTTTCATACAGTCCTGGACCTCAGAGCTCCTAAGACCCTTTTAATCTGCATTTAACAGCTTGTCTACAGTAGCAGTAGAATCTCTCTCCTCTCTCCTCTCTCTCTCTCAGGGCTGAGCCCCACTGGACTGAACTGAAGTGAACTTAGTGAAGAGGCTTTTTATATCTTTTGGTGGGGCCACCTGACTGAGCCCTTTCTGTATTTACATGTCTGGACATGTTGTTTCAAAACCAAGGGGGAGGGGGGTTGTTTCAGGGGCTTCCTGGTTCAGTTAAAGGTACAGTGTATATCTCCACAGTTATTGACTGGCTATACCTCTGATCCACAGTGACTAAGCACTTTTATATACAGTAACAGGTTAATAGTACACGTTTATGGAAATACCTTAAGGATTTCTTGTAACTGTACTAATCATGAAATTATCATTGTTTTACATGGCTTCTGAATCTTTTTTATTTAAAAAGGCTTTATTAACTGTATGTATTCTTATTTAAAATAGTCTTCATGGTTTCTGTACACAAAATGCACTTATGCACGTTAAACAGCACCTCTCTGGGTATTTGGCATCATTCCAGGGACTGGAAGGATGGAAATGGAAAAAGAATAAAAAAAGAGAACTAGTAGGAAGTTTAGTAGGGATAGTAAAGAGCTACGCTAGGAGGCCAACCTAGGATGGGGGGGAGGATGAAAGAAAAGCAGAGAGAAAAGCATTGAATATTGCGCAACCGAAGTTTTGGTAGCTAGAAAATAAGGAGATAGAAAAGTGGTCCATCAGTCACAGCTGAGGGTGTAACCTAACTCTGTCACACCTACCTAGACTGAAGATGAGCACAAACTGTTCCACTGCAAGACAGCATTTGACTCAGCTCTCACACTTGATGGTATTTATTCAGTTATATTTGGGTGCTATGTGGGTGAAGAGGGAAATGGGACTTAGTGGGTGTGTTGGGTTGGGGGGTGCTTATTTGAATAGGGTGGTGTGGGTGGAACACATCAATTCATCCCAGCCATTTCGCTCCACAACAACTCACCCTGGACTATTAGCTCCAGTGTCAATTGGCTCCCACGTCAATTCGTCTCCAGACAATTCGCTCCCACTACATATCATACTGTACTCCAACAACAATTACAGTATGACTTCCACTTCTACAGCCCTCAAGCACATTGCCTTATCTGGTGGGTGAACTGGAGTTTATTTTATAGTATTTCTACTAGGGGCAAATTGTCCGAGGATGAATTGACGTAGGAGCAGATTGACGCCCGAGCTACAGTATTAGTCTGGGGTGAGCTATTGTGGAGCAAAATGACCAGGACAAATTGTGGCATAGCCAGTGTGGGTAGCTTGTGCCAGGGTAGAGGGAGGACTCCTGATTTAGTGTGGGTAGGGGGGCAGATTTTTATTATTATGAGCTAACAAGAGCAGAGTACATTATAATAAATGTAAGAATTAAGAAATGTTATGTTATTTAAAATGCATTCAGTTACAGCATGTGCTCTCAGAGGCTTGGGGATAAGAGAGCTTGAGGCTTACGAAATGATTTCGAAGGGGTTTTACAGTTGCAAGGTGGGGAGAATGTTATTTATGGTTTAGGATAGTGAGATAATAGGATATCCAAATCTAACATCTTATGGCATCTGAGGTCAGGATCAGATGTCAGATACAGATTATCCCAATAGCCGACTAGCATTACTTAGATCAGATTTTAAAGTATCCAAGCAACGCTACAAAAATTGGGTGTGGGAAGTGAGAGCTTGGGCTTATGGGTTGGTTTGGGCATTAGGGTTTTACAATTGCAAGGTGGGGGCAATCTTATTTAGGGGTTTAGGGATAGTAAGATATTAGGATATCTGAATCCAAAATCTGATGGCATCCGAGGTTAGAACTGGATGCTGGAGATGAATTATCCTAATATCCAACTATCATAACTCAGATCACATTTTAAAGAGCAAAACAACCCTACAAAAAATGGACTTCATTAGTTACAAGGAGAAACTGGGGAATGAGGAAATGAGCAAACACCAGGTAAAGATGAACGACGAGGTGGGCACAGGTGGTGAAAAACAGGTTTTCAGGTACATCAGGGAAAAAGTGAAGACGAGAGGGATTATTGTTGGGCTGATGGAGGGTGGGCATGATTGTAGAGGAGGATGAGCAGAAGGCAGCCATTCTTAATGATTACTTCTCCTCAGTAGGGTTACCACCTTTTAAGAAGCCCAAAGTGGGACATTTCTTACTGAAATACGATTTTTCACAGGACGACTTGTAACCTCAGTCAACACAACAGATTTTTCTCTAAATAATCAGAATTAAGGCTAAGTGTTGCAGTTTTTTTAGATGTTTCCTAGTGTTTCTAATCATTTTAAGGTATTTTAGTTAAGGTACTATAGTTATTGCAGCATTTAGAGGAAAGTCTGAAAATATTCTTTTGTACTATAATGTCAGGACATTTAGTATTTTTCATGTTCTTTTGCAGGACACAGCTGCTAAAATCAGGACTGTCCTACGAATGTAGGGACAGGTGGTAACCCTACTCCTCAGTGTTCATAGTGGAGTATAGTGGGCCTCTGCCAAAAAGCAGCATAAAGGTTGCTGCAAGAGGATCCCTGAAATGGGGCAGGTAGTAATTACAGGAGAAAGGGTTAGAAAAGGACTTGCAGCCCTGGAAATAGGCAAGTCTCCCGGGCTGGATGGGAAGCACATGAGGGTGCTCAGGGAATAGACATCAGAACGGGCTGAACCCCTGGCAGGGCTATTCAACAGCTTACTACAGGCAGGGGTGGTTTCAAGAGATTTAAGGATAGCAAAAATGGAGCCACTCCACAAGAGAGGGGACAGGGCAGAACCAGGAAATTACAGGCCCATCAGTCTCAACTTCATTGTAGGTAAACTGATGGAGGCATTACTCAAAGAGGACTTAGTGGACTACATGGAGAGAAATGGGCTCCAGGATAGTAAGCAGCACAAGTTCATGGTTGGGAGGTCCTATTAGATCAATCTGATAGTATACTTTGACTAGGCAATAAGGGAGGTGACCAAGATGCAAGCAGTAGATCACTTCAGCTTCAGCAAAGCATTTGAGTTAGTGCCACATAGAAGGTTGCTATAGAAATGAGAGGATCTGAGAGCAACAAAGGGCTGACTTAGAGGGCAAGAAGTTGGTTGGGGGATAACAAAATGTGGTAGTAAACAGGGTCAAATCTGTGGAAAGGGAGGTCACAAGTGGGGTACTGCAGGGGTCAGTCCTGGGACCAGTCCTTCTCAATGTGTTCATCAGTGATATAGGAGAAGGAATACAGGACAAGCTGTCTCTTTTTGCAGATGACACTAAGCTCTGTAGCAAGGTAGACAGTGAGGAGGGGAAAATGGAATTACAGAGAGACATGCAAAGGTTACTGAGGTGGTCTAAGGATGGGCAGATGAAATTCAATGCCAAAAAGTGTAAAGTGATGCACATAAATAGAAACACAGAAATAGAGTTTGACAGGAGGGTGGACATAGCTGCAGTAACCGAGACTTGGGCAACATGACTGGGACCTTGTGATCCCTGGATATAAACTATACAGGAGCAACAGGGTAGTCAGGAGGGGTGGCAGTTTGTATCAGGGAGGGAATAACTTGCACGAGGGAGGAGTCAGAGGAAAGGGAGATGGAGACATTATGGATTTAGTTAAGGTCCAATAGAGCCCTGGAGAAAAGTGAGGTTGGGGGTGGTTTACAGATCACTCAGTCAAGATGAGGAGAGGGACAGGGAACTGATCTCACAAATATTGGAAGCTGTAGGGAAAGGAGGTGGTAATTGTGGGGGATTTCAACCTGCCCAAGGTGGACTGGAGCATACCATCCACGACATGTGCTAAGAGTCAGGTGATCCTGGAAGGACTGCAGAGTGGGTTCCTGACTCAGGGCATCACTGAACCAACAAGAGCTGAGGCAATTCTTGATCTGGTGCTCACAAATGGGGAGCATTTACAGAAAATAATGGTCATGGAGCCACTGGGTGGAAGTGACCATTGCACAGTGTGGTTCCAGTTGGATATGGACAGGGAAAGCATCCCAACTAAGATCAAAATATTGGATTTCTGGAGGGCGTACTTCAGGAAAGTGGTCAAAGTGCTAAGGAGCCATCTGGTGGGCATCAGAGCAGAGATGGGGGTGGACCAAAGGCGGTCCATCATTAAGGAAGGAATACTGGTTGCCACAGATGAGGGCATTAGGCTCAGGGGGAAGAACACAAGGGCCAATGTGCCCAGCTGGTTCAGTTCTGGGTTTGCCAAGGCAGTAAGGGAAAAGAGGTTGGCCTATAGAAGATTCAAGAAGACCAAGAGAAAGGTGGATAGGGAAAATTACCTAAGGTTGGCTAGAGAGGCAAGTAAGGAAGTCCGGTGAGCAAAGGCACAGAAGGAGCTGTAGATAGCTGAAGGAATTAAGAAGGGGGAGGCTTTCTTTCACTATATAAGTGAGAAAAGGGACAAGAAGGAAGGGATTGTTAGGCTTAAGAAAGGGGTGGAGTGGGTGGAGGATAATGGGGGAAAAGCAGAGCTACTAAATTAATACTTCTGTTCCATCTTCACCAGGGAGAAGGATGGACCAGTGGCTTCAGGAGAGAAAAGAGGAGGGAGGAGGGAAACACAGATGTAGTGATAGAGGAGGATAGAGTGAGGGAGGGTCTGCTGGCATTGAAGGTGGACAAATCACCAGGCCCGGACAGAGTACATCCAAGGGTACTAAAGGAACTGGCTGTGGAGCTGTCAGGGCCACTGGCAGACCTATATAATAGTTCACTAGAGTCAGGCATGGTACCACAGGACTGGAGAACAGCACATGTAGTGCCCCTCCACAAAAGCGGTCCCAAGGATGACCCAGGGAATTACAGACCAGTCAGTCTGACCTCCATTATGGGCAAGCTCATGGAGACCATACTGAAGGAAAGTTGGTGGAATATCTAGAGGAGAAACATAGAAACATAGAAACATAGACTTTGACGGCAGATAAGGACCGCTCTGCCCACCTAGTCTGCTCATTTCCTACCTACAGGATAAGCTGCAGATCCTAGTTAACCTACAGCCTATTTCTTCCTACCTCCCACATAAATTTCCTTATGTCTGTCCCATGCATTCTTGAATTCTCCCACAGTTTTAGACCCCACAGTCTCCTCAGGAAGACTGTTCCATGTGTCCACCGCCCTCTCTGTGAAAAAATACTTCCTCACATTGCCCGTGAACCACCCCCCCATCTTCAAATTGTGTCCCCTTGTTCTTGCACATCTCTTTTTCTGAAAGATGCTACCCTCTTGGACTTTGTTGATTCCACTGAGGTACTTAAAAGTTTCTATCATGTCCCCCTCTCCCTCCTTTCCTCAAGGGTATACATATTAAGCTCCTTTAGTCTCTCCTCATATGGCTTCTCTTGCAGACCCTGCACCATTTTAGTTGCTCTCCTCTGGACTGCCTCTATCCTGTCTATGTCCTTGCAGAGATAGGGTCTCCAGAACTGCACGCAGTACTCCAGATGGGGTCTCACCAACTGTCTGTACAGAGGGATAACAACTTCCTGTTTTCTGCTGGTGATGGCTCTCCCTATACACCCCAGTATCGCCCCAGCCCTCTCTACTGCCTTCTCACATTGCTTGCTAACCTTAAGGTCATCTGATATGATTACCCCCAGGTCCCTTTCCATTTTGTTGTTGTTCCTACCTTTCCCCCCATTGTGTAATCTTCCCCTGGGTTTTTGTTTCCCAGGTGCATTATTTTGCACTTCTTTGCATTGACTCCAAGCTGCCATACGTCTGACCATTCCTCCAACCTTGCCAAGTCCCTTCTCATCCTTTCCACACCTTGTGTATCAACCCTGTTGCAGATTTCTGTGTCATCTGCAAAGAGGCATACTTTTCCTTCCAGTCCCTCTGCAATGTCACTTATAAAGACATTAAAAAGGACTGGACCCAGTACTGAACCCTGCGGTACCCCACTAGTAACCCCTCTTCCTTCAGAGTGGACTCCATTTGCAGTTACCTTCTGTGCCCTGTTGTCCAGCCAATGTTTTACCCAGGCTACCACCCTGGGACCCACTCCCAGACTGGTTAATCTGACTATTAATCTTTTGTGTAGGACTGTGTCAAATGCCTTACTAAAGTCTAGGTAGGCCATGTCCACAGCCCTTCCCTGGTCTACTACTTTGGTCTCCCAGCCAAAGAAATCAATTAGATTCGTCTGACATGACCTTCCCACTGCGAACCCATGCTGCCTTGGGTCCTGTGCTCCATTGGCCTCTAGGTACTCAACAATTCTTTCCTTCAGAAGTGATTGCATCACTTTCCCTACCGCAGAGGTCAAACTGACAGGTCTGTAGTTTCCTGCCTCTGTCCTGGTCCCACTTTTGTGAAGGGGAATCACGTCCGCCTTCCTCCAGTCCTCAGTTACCACACCATCCTCCCATGATTTGTTAAAAAGGGTAGTCAATGGTTTCACTAATTCTCCTCTTAATTCTTTTAGAATTCTGGGGTGAATTCTGTCAGGCCCCATTGCTTTGTCCACCTTCAGTTTTAGTTCTTTCAGAACCCTTTCTTCTGTGAAAGGACTGGGATCGAACCCCCTATCCAGAGTGCTTCTGATTGGATTAGACACCTCCCCCTCCTCCTCTTTTGTGGATACTGTGCAGAAATATTCATTCAATATCCCTGCTTTTTCACTGTCCCTCTCTGCCCACCCACCATCAATTCTATTCAGCCTCACTATCCCTCCCTTTGTCTTTCTATGCTGCCTGATGTACCTATAAAAGGTTTTATCTCCCTTCTTAACTGAGTTGGCTATCTTTTCCTCAGTTTGGGCCTTTGATATTCTGACTTCCCTCCCTGCTTCCTTCTGCCTTAACTGGTACAGCTGTCTGTCCTGCTCCTTCTATGTTTCCTTATACTTCCCGAATGCTATCTTTTTCTCCCTGACCTTCCCCGCAGCCTCTTTTGAGAACCATAGTGGCTTTTTCTTTCATTTTGATTTGTTTATTTGCTTCACACAAAGGCTTGCTGCCTCTGTGATGGCAGTTTTGATGTTTCCCCATTGTTGCTTCACCCCTCCTTCTAGCCTATTTGCTAGTGCTTTTCTAACATGGTCTCCAGAATGAGACACAGCATGGGTTCATGGGGGGTTGGGAGATTGTGTGAAACAAATCTGATTGACTTATTTCACTGTGTCACTAAGACAGTAGACAGGGGCCAAGTGGTAGACATTCTCTATCTCGATTGCATCAAGGCCTTTGACTCTGTGCCCCACAAAAGGTTGACCAGGAAGTTAGTGGATCTTGGAGTTGGGGATCTGGAAAAATTGGGGAGGTGGTCCAGGATCTGGCAGCTTGGCTTCAATGCCAGGAAATGCAAAGTTATGCATATTGAAGCCAAGAATCCCAGGACATAGTACTATCAGGGTAGAGAAGGACCTGGGAGTGATGATCACTAGTGACCTGAAGCACTCCATGCAGTGCAAGAAAGCAGCAGCAAAGGCAAACAAGATGCTGGGATGCATATCTAGGGGGATCAGTAGTAGGAGAAAGGAGGTTATACTGCCCTTGCACAGGTTACTGGTAAGGCCAGATCTAGAGTATGGAGTTCAGTACTGGTGCCAACACCTCAAAAAGGACATTAACCTGCTGGAGAAGGTCCAGAGGAGGGCTACAAAGATGAAAGCCAGTCAGCAGGGTAAGGCATATGAGGAGAGATTGAGGGCACTAAACATGTACTCCCTGGAAGACAGGAGACAGAGAGAGAGAGAGAGAGGACAAGATTGGGACCTTCAAGTACCTGAAAGGGATAAATAAGGTTGATAAGGAGAGTCTCTTTATGCTGAGTGGCAGTCTTAAGCTGGAGGGTGGGAGGTTTAGGAGGGAGGTCAGGAAGCACTTCTTCACAGAGAGGGTGGTGGACACTTGGAATGCACTGCTGGAAGAGGACATCTCGTTGAAGACAGTGGGCAGCTTTAAGAGAGGCTGGGACAGCATAGGGGGAAGGTAAGGATCATGGGTAGGGAGGAAGTGAGGAGGGAGGGCAGGGACATTAGGTCAAGCTGTGGACCCTGCAGACTTGATAGACCAAATGGCCTTCTTCTGCTGGCTTCTTCATATGTTCGTATGTCAGATAAGGACCACTTCACCCACCCTGAATACCCATGTTTACCTGCCTGTATTGTCACTGTAGACCCTACTTGATCTCCTGTTCCCTCTTGCTTTCCACCAAGATTCCCTTGTGCTTGTCCCACACTTTATTGAATCCCACCACCCTGAGTGGTTAAGTCGTGTAACAGCAGAGATGGTAAATGCAAAATACATTAATTAAATGGCAGTAGGAGGTCATTGCTCGCTAGAGTCTGGTCTTCAAGTGGTATTTATAACTCCTTGGCTGGTTAGCCAAATCCAGTGATGTGGTTTCCCATAATAGTTTCCCAGTTGCTGGGGTAAGCCCTGTTTTACTCACAGTTCTGGTGCCATCAGACCTCCCTTATGAAGCAGGGCTCTTCTTTCACTGCTTGTGCTAGTCCCTCTGAGTTGACTGATAAATCTCTAGTCTCTCACTTTCATTCTCTCTCTCTCTCTGCACTACAAATTGGAGATGCAGCTATCCTCGAGTCACTCAGAGCATACCAAATCCACACCAACCCAATCGAGGCATCCAGACTAGGGATGCTTAGATATCCATTATTATAAATGGATATCTTATTTCTGCCCCAAAATTAGGATTTAGGATTTTTGCTATTAGTTGCCAATAATCCTGAATCCTACTTATTAGAACTCCATATTAGATCAGATACTGAAATCCAATATCCAATACAGAATCCAAGCGTTAATGCTGTGAAATCACTCCCCCTACCCTTTCGATGTCCTCTCTTGAACCCTAATGCAAGATATAATCCCCATCCTACCTACTCTTTACCACTCATCCCTCTTTACCTGGGCCTCCAGTAAAAATATTTCTTCTTTCATATATTAATATTACTCTTCATTATAATGCTGCCTTACTACTGTGTAATAAGCCCTGTCCCCTCCACCCATTACAAATCAGAAGCCACCCACCTCCCCCAACTATGTCACCGTTCCCAACTCCATAATTTAAATGTAACTTACCTTATGCACCCTCTGGCCTGTAGCCTCCCTCCTTCCCCACGGCACCCACATTATAAGGATAGAGACTTCTCCATGGCAGCATCCAGTAATTGCATTTGAGTCCCACAGTGGAGTGATGGCTGTGCTGGCCTGCTTCAGTTATTGATGTCCTCCCAACTGATCAACAAAATTATGTCATCCAATAGTAACACCTGATTGTCTAGCCAATCGGGTGTTACTGTATGTGAATGTTATCTTTGCTGACAAAGAGCTTAAGGTCCTTCTTGATTTTTTGCTGGGCTGCTACTTGTGAGTTTTGCATTAACTCCACTTACAATGAGCAAAAACAAAACAATCATGTTTTGTTGAAAAACTTTGTGGATTGTGTTGTTCTTGTTTGCTTTGCCGTCTGTTTGAATAAACACATTCAGTGGGAGAGAGCAACTTTTACTGTTTTATCCTAGGAATTCCATCTGCCCCTGTGGCATTCCCCCCTGAGCTTTCGTTATAGCCCCAGCTATCTCCTTCGATGATAAGGGGGCATCTAGGGCATCTCTACTCTTGTTTGATGACTGCTTTGTTTGTATTTTGGCAAAAGACATTACAAAATTTCACCTACAGGTCACCCTCCTGGTCCTCCATACATAATCCTTGGTAGCATTGAGCAAACATGTTTGCACTCTAAGACAGGGTGGAGTTAATCTCCCCCTTCCTTTTAATCCCTAATTTTAAGAACCACTTTATTGACTGCTTGATAGCATAATTGTCAGGCCACCAGTTTACCCACACTGTTGCCAGCCTCAAAAAATGTTGCTGTGTGCCAGCCCGGTGGTGCTGAGGGCTGAGGCGATGGGCACCTTACCTCACACTATGCTGGTGACTTGGGTTAGGGAATGACCTTGAGTCACTAGGGTGCCAGTAAGGGGGGGAGGATTGGAGCAGGATTGAGCTGCGGTAGGCAGCTCTCCCCTCCTGGGGGTGGTTGTCCGCTTCATCCATAGTTCCGCTCCCACTGGGTGAAGGTCCATTGGGAAGCATAGGTGAAGGGGGGTGGCAGTGAATGCCAGTAGTGGGGTGGATGGGGCCAAGCTGGTACCCAGTGTGTGCCCGTACCTCCACCCATGTGCCTGTACATGTCTGCCGGGGTCCCGAGTCTGGGAAAAAAAACAACATTTATATATATAAAAAATGTTTGGTGTGAGTACCTCATGTTCCCTACTATTTTTTCTAACAATTTAGTTAGGTCATCTTTAGGTTCCTTTAATTTTACCTTTAGAGTTGGGTATAATGTAATCTTCTGTTCAGCTTTAGCTTCAAACATCTCTCTGCAGATCATCAGGGCACTGGCATTAAAGCGCCGAGTCACTGACACACCAAATATTGGGTTCATCATCCGTCCCTCCCCTGGAGTTAGTATATATAGTTAGGGGGATGTGGGGGGGCACAGCCTCCCCATGAAGAGGAGCATGGAAGGGGCACGGCCCCCTGCAAAAAGAGGGGTTGGCGACAAAGTGGTCTGGGACCATAGTGATTCAGGGCCCTAACGCTGGTGCCACGCAAGGGTGGAACCCAAACATCTTGGTCTCCAGATCTAATCTTTGCTCCTGTGTTATTATGAGATGTACAAGCTATTATGCAACCTGTGAGTTTTGCTTTCAGCCCACCCCCTCTCTGGGGTGTGGCCTTGCCAGTGAAGATGGCAGATGCTTGAAATCCCGACTCTCTACACAACTGAAGCAACCCACAGTAAATCGGAAGCATCCTGATAGTGTAAACTGAAAAAAGTGCAGGAATGTCTGCCTGGCATAATGAACAACCAGCAAAAACAAAAAGAAACCAACCTTTTTTTTTTTCATAATCTTTTTGATTGAGTAAGTTTATAAACATATCCGTCTGGACTTTCACCAGTACAGGTTACACTTGTTACAGAGTTTACATTTGAAGGCAAATATTTCTTGTTGTTTTAATACCTGTTAGCCCCCTAGCTCGTGGCTTATATTTTATCATGCTAGGAGACATTTGATCACATCACCATCCTTAATAGTCATTTGTGCAAAGTATTCCACATTCCATTGTTTTCTGCTTGATTTCCATATTCATGATTCTATTCCAGATATATATTTGTAGCACTTTTACCTATGCTGTCCTTTAGACTTGGGTAAGAGCTTTTGGGGCCTACTCTTTTAAGTCAAAGGCTAACAATTCATTTGTTCTCAGTTGCACAATTCAGGGAGGTCTAAAGTACATCACTTGTGTACTTATTAATGGGAGATGTGATACTCTCATATACATGTTCAAAGTTTGGGGTCCATGTTTCTTGATACCTACTACTAATTTCCCTTGCAAAGTGAGATAGTCTGGCATGGGATGCTAAGCTTTTCATGGCTTGCAGCCACTCCCTCAGCATAGGCACCTCCTGGGTTCTCCATCTCTTTAGAAGTAGTTGGATCCCTTCCACTGCTGCCTGAGTCACCCACAGGAGGTGGGAGTACTTGAGTCTGGTATTGTCTGGCTCTAATCCCAGTAACCAGGGTTTGTGGCAACTGCTGTTTAAGGATCTTGGAGCAGAGCTGATTAGTCAGCGCCCATATTGGCTGAATTGGGATACCTTGCCATAATATTTTATTTTATTTATTTATTTATTACTAGGATTACAATATCTTTGAACCAGAGGTTCTTTTACAAAGGTTCCCGCATCAAGTACAAACAGAGATTGGGAGTAAAATACAGAAACAGGCAATATAGATGAACATGGAAGATAACACGAGTTAAACAATACATTAAAAGTACAATTATAGCAACTATTTACAGTTCATAATACACAAGAGTACACAATGGGGGTGAGATACTAACAACAACAAAAATGGAAAGGGACCTGGGGGTAGTCATATCAGATGACCTAAAGGTGGGCAAGCAATGTGAGAGGGCAGCAATGAGGGCTGGGGGGGATATTGGGATGCATAGGGAGAGGCATCACCAGTAGAAAACAGGAAGTTATTATTCCTCTGTACAGACAGCTGGTCAGATCCCATCTGGAGTACTGCGTGCAGTTCTGGAGACCCAGTCTTCGCAAAGACATAGACAGGATGGAAGCTGTCCAGAGGAGGGCAACTAAAATGGTGCAGGGTCTGCAGAAGACATATGAAGAGAGACTAAAGAAGCTTAATATGTATAGCCTCGAGGAAAGGAGGGAGAGGGGGGGACATGATAGAAACTTTCAAGTACCTCAAGGGAATCAACAAAGTCCAAGAGGGTAGCATCTTTCAAAAGAGGTGCAGAACAAGAGGGCACAATTTGAAGATAGAGGGCGGCTCAGGGTAATTTAAAGTATTTTTCACAGGGGGTTGTGGATGCATGGAGCGGCCTTCCGGAGGAGGTCGTGGAGTCAAAAACAGTGGTGGAATTCAAGCATGCATGGGACAGTCATAAGGCAATTCTAGGGGATGGGGGTAGGAAAAAGTAGGCTGCTGGTTAACTAGGATCTGCAGCTTATCCAGTAGGCAGGGAAATGGGCAGACTGGGTGGGCCAAGCAGTCCTTATCTGCCATCAAATTCTATGTTTCTATGTTTCTATAATTAGGAATACATTTACAGGACATTTACAAACTGATAAAAGGCATAAATACATAAGAGTAGGCATAAATACATATGCGGTACAAGTAGAAGAGGGAAGAGGAGAGTGAGAAAAAAGAAATAAAGGCAGAAGTCAAGGATAAGTGGGAGGTACAGCAAGAAGTAGAAGGGTGGGGGGCAGGTAGCAGGGCTATGGTGTAAGGCAGGGAATGTAATGGGAGGGGAGATAGGAAAAGGGGGAGTACGATGGGGCTGGAAAGGAGAGGGAAGTGTGTAGGAAAAGGAAAGGACTGGAGTGGAGGAAAGATGGGGAAGAAGAGTGAGAGTAGGGTTGATGCAGTCAAAGGGGATGTAGTCAATACAGAGAGTAGGGGTTGAGGGGAGTGCATGCTGAAGTCAAGGATAAGGAGGGTGAGAGTGCTCAGGACAGAGCCTCAAGTCTAGAACAATAGGAGCCACGCTTGGGGTTACAAGAGAGCACAGAGGGGTTGATTTGTTACAGGGGGTAGTCGCAACTAATGAGTGAATTCAGGTGCTGACAAAGGCTACTTTTAAAGGGACCAAGAGTAGGGTGCCTATTGATTTCAGGAAGGAGATTATTGATCCAGAAAGGGACTCTAAACCTAAAGGATCGCTGCCTCTGAGTGGTCCAGCAGAATATGTGTAATTGGTCAGATCCTGGTGCTTGCACCACCAGCAGTTGTCATTTTGTAAGAGATCCATGGATTTTAGTTGCACTGGAGTGCGATACCATAGGTGCATCACTTTGTTGTGAATTAGGAGGTCTCTCTGATCAGTACGTGCATGGTGTGCCTTCCTCCAACATTTCTGCCATGCTTGTGTTGTAATTGTCACTCAGAGCGCTTTTTGCCACCTGTCTTTAGCTAGTAAGGAGGGGTCATGGGGCCCCTCTCTCATCTTTCTCTGAATAGTCCCTGCCAACCCCCTCTGCTGCTTTACCCAGTGTTCTAGTGGGATCCTGTCTAGGTTAGCTTTTGGGTGGGCTTTGCAGCCTGTGCAGCTGCGTCCTGACCTTCACCATTTGTTACACATACTCCTCAGCAACAGGTATTGCCAGAAATATTCTTTACGGAGGTTAAAATACTTTTGAAGCTCCTGAAAGAAGGCTATTGTTCTCCCATCTTCCAGTACCAGATCTTTCATTATACTGCTTGGTCTATTTTCCCACCCGTCACATTGTATAGGTTTCTGGTCTATGCAGAAGGAGGGATTGCCCCATATCAGTGTGTATATATCCCTGGGTCTAGGCATAACTTCACTGCACTCCCCATGTTCAGCCATACACCCTGTCCTGCCTTTCTTGTCACCCATTCTGAGTGTTTTGGAGGGAGAGATTGACCCAGAAATGCCGAGTGGGGAGATCCTTTTATTAGCTCTCTTTCTGTCTCCAGCCAGGCCGGTGTTCAATGTTGTGGAGCTATGTGACTGGAACTACTGGCATGTTTTGGCTGCTTCAAAAGCATGGGAGTAAGATGTAAAGTTCAGGAGGTTCCATCCCCCTCTAATCCAGGGAGCTCTCAATTTGGCTCTACTGAATCTGGGTGGTGTGTTGCCCCACATGAATTTACTCATTAAGGAGTGCAGTGTTTGTGCCCAGTACTCTAGGATTAGTTCAGAGAGGTATGCCAATGAATAGTACACTCTTGGTGCCAACATTAGTTTAAGGGCTGCTATCCTCCCTGTCATTGACAGTTTCAAGTGCCCCCACCTCTTTAAATCCTTCTGTAGCTGCTTTATTAAGTGGCCCAAGTTTCCTTCCATCAAGCTCCCTAGGTCTGTGGACACCTTCACCCCTAGATATTTTATTTCCTCTTGCACCCATGCCAGCCCCACTGTTCCTACCATACTCGAGGTAGCTCTGCTGTTTAAAGGCAATATCTCAGATTTATTGATGTTACTCTTGAGTCTTGAGATGTCTCCAAAGGCTTTTAGTGTGTGTAGAATCGGTTGGATGCTGCCCTTCAAATTGCTAGTTGGGATCATACAGTCATCTGCATATAATTTGGTGGTATATTGGTGCTAGCCTACTTGTGTTCCCTTAATATTGGGGTCTACCCCTATGGCCACTGCCAAAGGTTCCATGGCCAGCAAAAACAGCAAGGGTGACAGGGGGCAACCCTGCCTGGTGCCTCTATGCAGTGTGAAGGGTTCTGATAAAGTGTCATTGGTTATGACCTTTGTTCTTGGGTTATCGTATATTTTTCTGACCCATGAGGAAAAGGGTCCAAAACTATGGTGTTCAAAAACCACACACAGGTATCCCCACTCCACTGAGTCAAACGCTTTTCGAAATCTACTGTTACTGCTGCAGCTGGAGTGGGAAGACATGCTGCAGCTTGCATCAGCATGACTATTGCCCTTAAGTGGTCTGAGCTTGCCCACCCTTTGACAAAACCTACAGTACTTGGGATGGATGTATTATATGGGGCAGTAGTTTATCTAGTCTGGATGCCAGTATTTTGGCCAGAATTTTGGCATCTGCATTTATATAAGTGAGATTGGCCTATAGCTGGCAGGCAGGATGTGATCCTTTCCTTCCTTGGAGAGAACTATAATTAGGACAGACAAAAAGGAATGCACTCCAAAGGTAGGAAGACCCACAGAACCAATTATAAATAATAATCCAAAGTGTTGTTGAAGTATATGGCTATTTATTTGTAACAAAATTGCCAGTTCCACACAGTCATCACAGTAAGACAAGATTACAACCAGGTATGACCTACCCAACAGCCTTGGCACGTCGCTTAAATGAGCTTCATAAGGGGCAATTAGCTGGGCATTAACCACTCCTTTTATACTCAGATCAATTAACTCATTATATCAGTTCGTATAGCCTTTTAACAGAGCTTCAGTAAAAAATCATGTTTTTATACATTTCTTATTCAAGTTCAATCAACTTTTTTATACACTAGTATTTATAATGCATATTATATAATAAAAAAGGAAAAAGAAAAAGAAAGAAATTCCCAAGTTTTATATGAAGATCAATTTCTGAATATTATTTTATGGGAATAGACAGCAGTACACCACTCTTACACAATATAGAAAGCACATATACTTTTTAAACCATAGCATTAGATACATGTGCTATCCATGTGTGTTAAAGCAAAATAAACAAAAAAATGAGTATATGCAGTCTCATTTCTATTTGTTTGAAATTCATGTATAATTTATCATTTTCACCATTATCAAGCACACAGGAGCAAAGACTGCAGATATGAGGCAGCAACTGTATTTCCACACATGTCTCAAAAACAGGAAATTCCTGTACTCACCATAGCTCAAGGCTACAAAATACAAAGAACAAAAAAGCAAACAATTAAAGAAATATGTATTTGAATAGATTTTCATGTTCTGAAGGGAATATTTTCAATCATAAACATAAGAAAAACACGACTAAGGAGGGAGGGCCCAAGTGCTGAATGCTAGAAGGTAATTATATATATATCGGCAGAGAAAGAGATGAGAAATTGTTGCGGGGGTTCTGTGGGAGGTCATGTATCAAGTAAGTACCTACAAAACCATATTCCAGTTCACTTATTCATGATTTATAGATATGGTCCATAATAAGTTTCAAAATTTAGACCTTTTGGATGCAGCATCTGAAGAAAGAAAATCCAATATGTTTCCCTCTGTAGTAAGTGCTGCAGTCTGTTTCCACCCCTCCTGCCAACTCTCACATTTTCAAGTCCCATACATTTTAGGCATTTTGGATCACTTTTGTGTACATAAAAGAAATGCTCTGTCACTGGATTATCCATGTGCATGTTTCTAATATCTTGCACGTGTTCCTGAATTATTTGTTTCATCTGCCTCACCATTCTGCCAACATGTACAAATTTGCAAGGACACCATGATGCATAAATAACAAATGATGTGCTAATGTAATGAACTGTCTTGTTTCCACTTTTCTTGCACTTGTTGAAGCCACAAAAGTTGATCCTTATTCACAATTTGGACATGTGATAGAGTTAACGCATTTAAAGCAACCCTTTGGTTTCATTGGAATCCATGATGTCCTGGTATCAGGTGCGTTTCTCAAATGACTGTGTACCAATCTGTCTTTAAGGTTAATGCCCCTTCTAAAAGGTAACTCTTGGTTTAGTTCCCAAACAATCCAACAGAGCTTCATCACCTGATAATATTGACCAACACTGTGTGATAATGTTCCCAGTTTTGACATCTAGATGGTTGAAGTCAGTTGGGAAACAAATCGTCTCATTTTCACTGTTGTCCCTAGTTTTGGGACATAGTAAAGTTTCCCTGTCTGTGTTTTTAGCCTTTTCTAATGCTTTTTCTAAAATACATGCATTATGCCCTCTGTTTAGGAACATGTTTGTTAATTCCTCAGTTTGTTTGACAAAGTCTCCATATTCTAAGCAATTTCTCCTCAGTCTTAGATACTGACTGAAGGGAATGGGTTCCTTGAGTTTCCTTGGGTGTGCACTATTTGCTGACAGATAGTTATTTGTTGCAGTTGTCTTTCTAAATCCCTTTGTGATTATTTGATTTGATTTGTCTACTGAAAAGGTTACATCTACGAAATCAATGGTTTCATGATTGAATTTGTGTGTGAATCTCAAATTCATATTGTTTTGATTTAACCATTCAATAAATTCTGCAGCCATGGCTTATGTGCCATGCCAGATGACCAAAATGTCATCAATAAAGCAAAACCAGCAAATGATATTCCCATGAAAGGAGTTGCTTAAATCATAAATTACATCCTCTTCCCATTTGCCTAGGAATACATTCACAAAAGAGGGCACCATTGATGCCCCATGGCTGTACCATAACATTGTAAATAAAATGTTTTGTCAAATTCAAAAAAATTGTAAGAAAGAATAAATTTTAAACCGTCAGAAATTAATTTCAGAGGCATAGCATCTCTTAATGGGTCTGTAGATAGAAAAAATGTACAGGCCTTAACACCATATATGTGTCTAACTGAGGTATATAGTACTTCTGCATCAATTGTCAACCAACTGCCAGTTGAATTCATTTATTTTGATTAGTGTATCCATTGTATCTCTAACATTGGACTTTAGACATCTTACATTCCTCTGTAGGAAAAAATCCAGAAATTGGCTCAAATTTTCTGTAAGGGAACCAATACCTGAGATGATTGGTCTGCCAGAGGGATCTAGGGCATTTTTGTGAATTTTTGGGAGAATGTATATGGTTGGGGATACTGGTGACTGGAGTAATAGAAAACTGAACTCATTTTTTGTAATGTCCCCTTTAAATCTGGCTTGCTGCAATAAATGCATTAGTTCTGTTTTAAATGCGGATGTGAGGTTGGATGGAAGTTGTTTGTAATTCATTTGAATGTTTCACAAATCTAATACCTTATTTCTTTAAGCATCCCTGTCCATAATGACCAGGTTCCCCCCTTTGTCTGATTGTTTTATTACAATATCCAGCATACCCTGTAGCTCATTCATTGCTAACATCTCATCTTTTGTCAGATTTCTATAATTTGGCCCTTTACCTGTATAAATTAGTTCATCAATTTTTCTGAGCACTGTATTTTTATAAGTTACTGTAATGACAGGATTACTAATACCTGGCCAAAAGATGATCTAGGGTAGAACTTTTTCCTCAGATTCAAAAATCCACTTCTGTTGACATCATCATATAGTCCTGTATTAAAGTTCCTACCTGAAGCCTTAGGTTGGTTTTCCAAAAATAATTGTTTCAAATACTTCAAATTCTGCCAGTCCTGGTTAGTCCATTCATTTATTTCAGGTAAATCTGTGTCCTATGTTACTTCAGGTAAGTCTATGTCCTGTGTTTCCTCAGGAATGATGTCCATCCCACTCACAAACTCTGTGAGTATGGCAGTGTTCAAATGTTCAAAGCCCATGTTGACCTCTTCACGTGCAGGATTATTTAAAAATAAATCTTTTAAAGCAAGTTTCCTAACGAATTTCTGTAAATCGACTGTTGTTTTGAATATGTCTATTTTCGATGTTGGTATAAATGACAGCCCCTTTTGAAGTAGAGAAATCTGTGGCAATGTGAATTCCTTGTTGGTTAAATTAATGGTTTTCCACTTCTCGTTGTGGGTTTGTTGCCTGTTTGCCTTCCTCCCACCTTGTTTGCCCCTGTGTGTTTCTTTCTTTGTTTTTTTTTTTTTTGGTTTTTTTTTGCCTTTGTGTTTCTCTTTTGCCTTGTTTCCTGGAGCCTGTGAGGAAAAAGACACCTATGATGAAGGGACTGGGGTAGTTTTCTCAGCTCAGCTCTGTTTTTTTTTTATTCAGTATACTTTATTGAGTCAGAAAAAACAGGAAGAAACATTCTACAAGTATTTCTCAATCACTTTTACATCTATTTATTTTCTTTTTTTTTTCCCATCTATTAAGATCATGAGCCCTTCAATTCTAGTCTTATAGACCAGCATATTCTAGGCATATTATATCATCATTATTGAGGGGGAAAAAGGAGGGGAGGAGGGAGACCCAGCCAAACAAAAATCCACTTAATTTTATTTTATAATGAATGAATAATGCTCAATCTTACATTGTCTTGGAAAGAGGCCCAATTTTTCTCAAATTTATGCGCATGTCCTTCTTTAATATAATAAGTTCATTCTAAGTTCATGATTTATATCATGAAATCAATCCATGTTTGGATTGCTGGGGGATTCCTATCTTTCCACTTAAGTAGTATGCATTTCTTTGCAATTATTGTTGATGTTGTAATAAAGATCATCTGCTCTGCATTAAGTTCTATAGCTGGTATCATTAATAATATCAATTGAGCCATATTAGTTACATTTTTATACAGCATTTTTTGAATGAACCATATCATTTTATGCCAAAATTTGAAAGATGTGGACAGGCATATAGCATATGTGTTAGAGTACCCATAGTTGTAGTACATCAAGGACATTTTTCTGTAATGGCAGAATTAAAATGATTTAATCGAGAGGGGGTATAATAGGTTCTATAAAAAGTATCAATTAGATTTGTTGAAGCTTGCTAGCTTTTACATAATATGAATATGATTTTATTGTATTCTGCCATAAAGGATCTGTAATGTTTATGCCTAGGACCCTTTCCCATTTTTTGATTAGTTTTTGTTGTTCTTTTAGTGATG
The DNA here is from genome assembly GCA_016271365.2 of Neoceratodus forsteri. Taxonomy (NCBI): domain Eukaryota; kingdom Metazoa; phylum Chordata; order Ceratodontiformes; family Ceratodontidae; genus Neoceratodus; species Neoceratodus forsteri. Next base: position 1,326,805,740 of record CM057459.1, on the reverse strand, counting down.
TATCTGCAAGTGCTTTGTATATAGTCGTTATTATTTTTTGTTTTTCTTTTCTATCATTTAATGCATTAAATAATGAAAAAGTCCATTTTTTAGTTTGTTTCTTATAGGAAACTTGTATAAAATTTCGTAAAGAAAATAGTGTGTATTAAGTAAATTAAAGTCTTGTTGAAGAGTTGAAAAAGGTTTAAATTTTTCTTTATCTATAACATTTTTCAATTGTTTAATACACCTTAATTACCAAATTTGAAAAGTCTGATCTTTGACTGAGGGTTCAAATTTATAATTTAACATAGTGGGTGAATGAAGTAATATTATTAATATTATATTTTTTTCTTTAAGTTGGTAATGAGCTTTCTCCCAGGCTGTAATTGTAGTTATAGTGGCTTGACTCAACATTATATTTTTTTCCTTTTTATAGGAATCAGAATAAAATAATTGCAGCATATCAGAGTATGGGTGTGTTTTAAGATCCAATAATGCCATTTTTGATGGAGTTTTATTCTCATGTAGCCATTCTCAAATCGGGACAATTTGTGTAACTAAAAAATAATTATACATATCTGGTAAAGTCAGCCCACTACTGGCTTTATCATGTATTAAATGTGAATAAGCTATTCTAGGAGATTCATTATTCCATATGAATTTGGTAATTATTTTCTTAAGATGATGAAAATATGTTTGAGGTGGTATTAGTGGCAAAGATTAAAAAATTAAAATAAATTTGGATAGGATCTTCATTTTAATTATATTGATCCATCCTATCAGTGTTAATGGCAAACACTTCCAGTGATCTAGTTCTTTAATTGTGTGTAGTATGAGAGGTTCATAATTTGCTACTATTGCTTACTTTATCCATCTGTATCTGATGATCTAGTGAATAATTTATTTTATAATTCTGGTCTTATGGCATGATTACCATTTTGTCCCAATTAATTTTATAACTGGATAATAATCCAAACTATTTGGATAGCTCAATGATCTTGGGGATAGATGTTTCAGGAGAAGGTATGTATAAAAGAATATCATCTGCATAAAGACTTAATTTATATGTTTTATTGATAGAATAAGAGCTAACACAGGTATACAAGGAATATCTGACAGCTAATGTTTCTATTATGATTGTAAATAATAAGGGGGAGAGTGGACAGCCTTGACGTGTTCCACAAAGTAAATTAAAAGATTGTGAATAATTATTAGTTTTAACAATCGCTGTTGGACTATTATATATTAATTGAAGCCATCCGCTGAGCTGCTCTCCCACCCCCATCTCCTCCAATAAATGTAGCATATATTTCCATTCTACATGATCAAATGCTTTCTCAGTGTCTAATGCTAAGAATATTGCATCTTCATCATTAACTAAAGATAATATATTAATAGATTGTCTAATATTCTCTTACACAGTTTGTCCCTTTATAAAGCCATTTTGATCAGTATTTATTATAATTGGGAGAATATTTTCTAATCTTTTCACAATAATTTTGGCAAAAATGTTATAATCTACATTCAATAGGGAGATGGGGCGATAAGAGGCACAGCTCAGCGGATCTTTTTTTTTTTTAAGAAATACATGAATAATGGTATCATAAAAAGATTTGGGAAGTGGTCTGGATTTATGAAATGAGTTGAAAAACTTGAGCATTATGGGGATAAGTATATCTTTAAATTGTCTATATAATTCAATTAAAATCCCATCCAGGCCAGGAGATTTGTTTGCCGGTAATTGTTTAATGGCTAATTCAATCTCTTCATACATGATTTCACCCTTTAATTGATCTTGAAATTTAGTAGGTATATGCAGGAGAGGTAATGTTTGTAGGTATTGTTTGATCTGTTCTAGCAAAGTGTCAGAGCATTCAGATGTACATAAATACTGATAGTATTCAAGAAAACATTGATTAATAGCCTCGGGATCCTCAAAAATCCTACCCTGTTGGTCCTTTATTGCTAGTATATATCATTTTTTATTGATCTTTCCTTGTTTGCCAAGCCAACAGTTTCTGAGGTTTGTCTGATAGATATAAATAATTGGAAATGGCTGGCCCACCGGCGCAGTGGTGGGATTTCCGCTTGCGACGCCGGCGACCCGGGTTCGGGAACGGACTCGGGTTGCTGGAGGGCCGGCCAGGCGGAGAAGGATAGAGCATCCTACTGACTGCTCTCCTTCTCTGGGGGGAGGGATGGGGAAGTGCTCGGGGTCTGCGTGACTCCTGGTGGAGACCAGGTGTAGCATGACTGCCGACCTCAACAGTGTGTATCGGAGGCGGGGCAATACGCTCCGCGTCATTGCACGTCCCCGCCTCCCGGAAAAAGGAAAAAAGGGGAGAATGCCACCGGGGCCCTTGATGAAGCCCGTCACAGCTTCAATTAGCCCCCTCAGGCCAGCCCTCCGACCTAGTCCGACGCCTGCGGCACATGGCTCCAGTGCCGCAGCCCCACCGTGGGGGGTAAGCCACGGGGTATCAGAAGGGCGCGAGGCCGATTTGGGGGGGTGGAAGCATGACCAGCTGAAAGTACCGGGCTACTGGCAGCAGGGGTATAAAGAATAAATAGATAAAAAAAAAGATATAAATAATTGGATTTTGTGTGCATGATTCATTCACATATCTGGAATATGTAGTATGGTAGGGGCTGCTGTGAGCCAATGGGCATGCAGCCCTACCGAGGGGTCAGTCGGTGGGTGGTGGGGTGGTAGGCAGGTGGGGTGCTGCTGCCCACCAGCTGGCCGAGGGGCAAGTGAGGCGGTGGGGCTCAGTGGGCAAGTGGGGAGTGGGGTACCCTAGACCACCAGGGATATAAGACATTTTTTTTTACAGATGCCCGAGATTGGGCAGAGAGTGGTCCACTGGACTACCAGGGATATAGGATGTTTTTTTTTACAGATGCCCGCGATCGGGCAGAGAGTGGTCCACTGGCCACCAGAGATTTAGGAAGTTTTTTTTACAGATGTCCATGATCGGGCAGAGTGCAGTCCACTGGACCATCAGGGATATAGGACTTGTTTTTTACAGATACCCGAGATCAGGCAGAGAGCAGTCCACTGGACCACCAGGGATATAGGACGACTTATTCTGTGTTATACAAATGCCCACGATCGATCAGATAGAGGTCCACTGGACCACCAGGGATATTGGATGGGGATCTTTTTTTAAACAAATACCCACGATCGGACTGCAGGGGGCGTTGGTCCCCGATGGCTGCTGCCTGGCAGGGCACCAGGTGCAAGTCGTCGGGGATCGGCACACCTGCATGCAAATGGGGCCATAATGACATGCAAATGGCCCCATGTGTGCCTTACATACATTATGGCCCCATTTGCAAGTCAACTTTTGAATATCGTGGTTGCTGTGCATGGCGCAATGGAACTTGCTGGCGCATCTCCATGCTCCCTCTGGCCACTTGCTGGCACAGTGCCACTGCGCCATGCATACTGGGGGTGGCCAGGGTGCAATATTCAAAGCTGCTGAGCCATGGTGCAGCTCCTTTGAATATCGCTTAGTCCACACCCCTGTGCGGCCAAGTTGAGCTGCGCCCAAGCTTGCGCCACAGCTGGGTGCAGTTTGAATATCTGGGCCCTAGTGTACTCTGGGTCATCAAAAGTCTGAAGTTTACCCTTGATGACAAAGCATAATTTAGCCGATAATTCATTGAAAATCGAATGCCTTTGTGATATAATTTCTCCTTAACAGGACTGAACAGCTTATGCTTTGCGTTTGTTTCTGAGGACAAATCTGGAAATACATAAAATTTTACTGATTCATATGTAAGGCACTTTTGAGTACGAGCCTTAGTCAGAATCGTTTCTTTATCAAAAAACTTGTGAGGATTTATAAACACTGGCCTGAGATAGGTGCTGTTACCAGCACGACTGCCCGCTCTGTGTGCACAGTCCAAATGAATTTTCTCCTCTGGATATTTTTGGTTCACTGCTTGAGTTATCATTTAAAAAAAAAAAAGGCAGTGGGTCGCCATTACCTTCAGTGCCTTCAGGTATTTTTAATAAGCGCAAATTACCCCAACAGGTGCAGTCTTCTTGTTCTGCAACCCAGTCTTGTAACTGTGCTAACTGCTTGGCAAGGCAGTTGCTTTTTTCTAGCCAAGGTTTCATAGAGTCTTCAATCTGAGATACACGATTTTCAGTTGTCTCAGTGTGCAAAGTTAATTGCTCAAGCTTTGAATTTAGGTCTGTACTGAGGCAGCGACTGCTGTGAAAGAAGTTTTTGTTTTGCCCAATGTTCCCAGAACCTCAGTTTTAAAAGTGGTCATCGCTTCTAGCATTTCTGTCTTAATGCCAGTTACTGTGTTCTTTATCAGTAGCTCCATTTGGCCTTCTGTAAAAGCATTGTTTACTATAGGTGCTGTGTCCGCTATGGCATGAGTATTTTTAAATTGGTCATTAGATGCTGTATTAACAGGGCACCCCTCCCCACTACCAGTTACATTTTGCTTATCAGAACCTGATTCCAACTCACCAGAGGGAGTGACCTGCATCTCCAATATCTCCGGCATGTTTATCAGCAGCTCACCCGGTATAGTTTTTTCAAGAAAAGGTAAAATCTTACTCATATTTAAGGTCTTACCCTTATCCCTACCAACTGGGGTTTCTGGAAGAGGGGAAATTTGGGGATCTTGCAGTGTAGGATTATCAGCAGCTCCAATGGGAGGTTGGTATGTTGTAGTGCTGGTGTGGGCAGCAGCTGAGGCATCTGTTTTTAGCTGCGAGAAGTACACCTGTCCGAAAAATGGCTGTTTGTGAGTTCATGAGTAAGGAGAATGCTTTTAGACATACCCAGCACTAACAACGCTGGAGGGGAGAGAGAATCTTATTGCAAGCTAGAATATTTTCTTTTTTCCTTTTTTCCCTTCCTTTAATTCAATTCTACCCGCTGTTCTCATTACTTTCTCAGACATTGGAAAGGTTTCTTCTTCTCTTTTCATACATCCCACATCAGCTGCTGCTCAGGACAGTCCACACTGCAGTCTGCTCAGAGTTGCATCCGCCTGGCGCTATTGGATGACATTGAAATGACCTCAGTCACTTTCACATTTAAGTGAACAACACAACCCCCCTTCCCCAGCTCCTGCCCATAATCCCCTAACCTCCCCAACTACCCACCACCCTCTGCCACCAGATTAAAGATGTGGTCAGCTTAAACAATGGAATAAGATATGAGATTGGAGTTGGAGCATCAATCAAGGAAGGCACACCATGTGGTCAGTGGTTGTGTTTTAAAATGGCCTAAAAGGAGGATGACTGGGGGTGATGGACCTTTAATAACGTGTAAAGAGGTTCCCATGTGCATTTGTAATTGTCTGTTGAATGGCATAAACAAGCAATAATTCTTTCTGCTTGGAGAGCAAAGAGGACCTCCCTATGCCATTCAGTGTGAGTGGGTGTAAGTGAGTCCAGCCAGTGCCTGAGAATAACCTTTTTGGCACATGCTGAAATTAGGGCACTGTGGGCACGTGAGACACCAGTAACCTTGTCAGAGTGGTCATCCAATATACAAATTTCCAGACAAAACTGATCATGGAGGTTTAAAAGGGGGTCCAGGTGGGACTGAATCTGAGACCAGAATGGGGTGATCTTTTCACATGACCACAGCACATGTAACAGTGTACCTGGTGCTAAGTTACATTTTGGGCAGGTGTCTGTGGTAGTGTGACCCATTCTATGTAGCTTGACTGGAGTATAATAGAGCTTGTGCTTAATCTGGAATTGCATGTAACTGTATCTATCCCATTTTACAGTTTGATAAAGATGCTTCCAGATTGTGGCCCACTGTCTTGGAGAAGAAGGTGATGGAAGGGAGTGATCCCAGACTTAATATCTCCTGCCCTCTCTGCATGCCGCAATAGTAAGAAGGAACTGATATGAATAAAATATTATGTGGGAAGTGGGTAGGGACTCTAAGTAGGGGTAAATCATGGAAGAGAAAGGATTTCCCCATGGAACGTTACTGAATTGATGAAGTAGCATATGTGAAATTTATAAGTATCTAAATATATGGGAGGGAGGCCACTCAAAGGTGATACTCATTGTTTGGAAGGACATTAACTTCTGGTAGATCACCAGTTGTTCAACTCATTCCACTCCCATGTTAGGCCAGAATGATGACAGATTAGTGGTTTTCCCAGATATTGGTAAATTGGGTTTACAAAACAAGGGTTGGGAAATATCTCTATATGGGTCAACCAAAAGGAAAGTTGTGATTGTAATTAAAAGGAAAAACCGAGTGGGGTAGCCTGTAGTTGTTTGGGAAGGCGTTTTTTACATAAAAAGGGAAGTGATTTATAATCAATATTGTATTGAGAGCATAATCTTTGTTCTATTTCTACCCAAAGAGGAAAACAGAAGCCACCAGCCATATTCAGGGTAGGTTTGATCCAGTATATAACTCTCATTAGATGAATGGACAGGTAATAAAGGAAAACAATGGGGGCTTGCAGACCACCATCTGTTTTGTGACGAGTGAGGTGGAGGTAGTTTCTCCTATCCTTTTTCCCTTTCCAGAGGAAATAGTTATATATATGGTGAACTTGCGAGAACCATGATAGGAGGAGAACACCATTGAACATTAGGAGTGGATACAGGAGTCGAGGTGGAATGCTCATCTGGAGGATGCTCATATGACCCCCTAAGGTGAGAGGTAGTTGTGACCATCTGTTTAAGTAGGCCCCTATTACCATTAGTAAGGGATCGAGATTAAGCTGTTTAAATTTACTGACCGAGGGTGTTAGATATATTCCTAAATATTTCAGTTTGACAGAGCTCCATTATAGACCTAGAAGCTCCATGTCAGCCCCAAGTGTGACTCTCAGCTCTGTTTGATTGCACACAGTATGTATTCTCTGATCTTGTCCGACGGGATCTGCTTCTAAATCTTCCTCTAGAGCTGGACCATTCTTTGTCACTTTGCCTTGTCTGCTTAAAAATTCTGCCTTGCTGATAATCGGCTCTGTCCCTTTCCAACTTCTTCTGCTTTCTTGCAATCAGGTCCTGCTTGTGTTTGTTTAATTTCTCACTTAATTTTTTGTCAGTCACCTCAAAGTCTCTATGTCCTGTATATTTATGTAATCCTAATGTGATCTCAGTGATCTCTTTGATGAGATCTACATGTGCTGCATGTCTTTTTTGATCAGTATGCACATAAATGCTTCCACACACTCAAGGGCTGCTTGTTCCCACTCCCCTTTAAATTCAAAATTTTCAATGCCTCCCAAAGGAATCATTGTTATTCTCAGCCCCCTCGGTGCCAAATCTTGCTCTAAATATTGTTCAAGACTACATATATTATACGTGATATTTAGTTCCTTAAAAGACATGGAACGTGAAAAACTATTCAAATAAAATATAGATATAGATATATTTTTTTTTATTTGTTTGCTTTTTTGTTCTTTGTATTTTGCAGCCTTGAGCCATGGTGAGCACAGGAAATTCCTGTTTTTGAGACATGTGTGGAAATACAATTGCTGCCTCATATCTGCGGTCTTCACTCCTGTGTGCTTGATAATGGTGAAAATGATGAATTATACATGAATTTCAAACAAATAGAAATGAGGCTGCACATACTCAGTTTTTTTGTTTATTTTGCTTTAACGCACATGGATAGCGCATGTATCTAATGCTATGGTTTAAAAATTATACCTGCTTTCTATATTGTGTAAGAGTGGCGTACTGCTGTCTATTCCCATAAAATAATATTCAGAAATTGATCTTCACGTAAAACTTGGGAATTTCTTTATTTTTCCTATTTTCCTTTTTTTATTATGTAATATGCATTATAAGTACTAGTGTATAAAAAAGTTGATTGAATTTGAATAAGAAATTTATAAAAACATGATTTTTTACTGAAGCTCTATTAAAAGGCTGTAGGAACTGATGTAATGAGTCAATTGATCTGAGTATAAAAGGAGTGGTTAATGCCCAGCTAATTGCCTCCTGATGAAGCTCATTTGAGTGAAGCGCTGAGGCTGCTGGGTAGGTCATACCCGATTGTAATCTTGTCTTACTGTGAAGACCGTGTGGAACTGGCAAATTTGTTACAAATAAATAGTCATATACTTCAGCAATACTTTGGATTATTATTTACAATTGATTCTGTGGGTCTTCCTACCTTTAGAGTGTATTCCTTTTTGTCTGTACTGTTTGAGAACCTGCCAATGTGCACCTCTCCCCAATCCCTGGTGAGCACAGTATAAACTTTTACTTTTTGTAGGCCTGTAATTAGGGCCTCTTTAAGAGTATCAGGGAGCTCCTCTTTGGAGTGTGCCTCTTGCAGTATCTGTAGCGTTGGAGCAGTGATTTCTTTTTGCACTATCTTATAGAAATCATCTGAGAAGCCGTCACTCCATGGTGATTTGTGAGGTGCCATGTTTTGAATGGCCTGCCTGATGTCTCTTTCTGTGAGAGGGGCTCCTAACTCATCCTTGTGGACTTATGTCAGTTTCAGCAGGGGTAAACCTGTTACAAATTCTGAGAATGTTTCTGGGTCCTATTGTACATGTGAGGAGTATATTTTTTTGTAAAACTCCACCATAAAATTATTTATTTCTTTCTGGTTTAAAGAAAGTCTCCGATGTAAGGCAGCTACTGACATATTGTGGTAGCTGCCCTCATTGACAGTCATTCCAGATTGGTTTCAACAGTTAATAGCAGCCCATACCTTAGTTATTTGCCTCATAATTTTAGTATTAAGGTTGTCAACCCGATCCTTTTAGACAGCCCTGGTAATATTGACACGCCCCCACACTCAAACACGTAATGACGTGTGATCAGGGAGAGCATGGGGGTGTGTCCCATTGAAAAGAATAGGGCTAGATTTCTCTTACATTTTTAAGCTTAAAAATTGGCCAGCTAGAGATTAATGAAGGTCACTCCTTGAATCAAGGCCCTTGTATTTGAGCGGTTACCTTCATTAATCTCTAGCTGGCCATCCTTAAGCTTAAAATGTAAAAAGAGTCAACCTATTCATTTCAATGGAGTGCACCTCATGCTCTCTGGTCACAGGTCATTATGTGTTTTAGAGCATGGGCATGTCAGTCTCACTGAAGCTCTCTAAAAGGATCAGGTTGACTACCTTAATACTAAAATTACAAGGCAAATAATTAAGGTATGGGCTATTTTTAATTATTAAAATGAGGCCGGCATGACTGTCGCTGAGGGCAGCTATCATAATATGTGAGTGGTAGCTGCTCTCAGCTAAGTAGGAAAATCACTTTAAGGAGGTGCTTCCCTTAGCATCCTTGAGGCTAGGAATGTACCTCTCAGCCTGCCTTTTTTAAGGTGGAAAGCTAGAAGCTTACCGCTTTTTCCCCCTCTGTCCTATACTTATGTTGGGTTCTTCTGATTTACAGTTCTGCCTTCCTAATGGCCAATGTATTCAACTGTAGGCATAAGGCAGATATTTCTGACATTAATTTAATATTGTGGAATTGTTGAGGGGTTCTGTTTTTACTCTTTTTTTTCTGTTAGAGTTGTTCCTCTAATTAGGTTGTTTCCCTCTCCCTTTTTTTTTTTACCTGTAGGCTGCAAAGCTAGTCTTTGGCCCCTAATCGAAGCTTTGTATGCTTCCCAAATCATAGTTGGTGAGGTAGAACCCTGGGGGTTTAACTGGAAGTATAGCTGTTTTTTCTTTAAGCCACACTGAAAACTCCTCATCTTGCAGGAGTAGGGGGTGTACTCTCCATGTCTTTGATTTGGAAGGTCTGGTTTCCAGTACTAAGCTCATTATTACCACTGCATGATCTGACATGTACATGGGGGCAATTGCAACATCCAGCACCTGTGGTGTGAGCTTTGTGGAGGTAAACCAGTAGTCTAATCTACTGGCCATGGCCTTTGCTGCAGAGAAAAATGTATAATCTCTCTGTGGGGTGTAAAATTCTCCATGCATCTGTTAACTGGTGTAAGTCTGGAGTTCATTAAGATTGTTCAGGAAGTTGACATGGGGGTCCTTTCTGCAGCTCTATGATGCCGGTTTGACAACAATTTCATCTACCGGCATCACAGCAACAGAACTTATGTTGACTGCAAGTTGTGGTCGACATAAATCCCGATGGATTCCCAGTCCATTTTTTTATCCCCCCACTCTATTTAAACTCAGCTCTGAGTCAGAGTTGATTCAGGGAGGGAGTGAAGGACCGGGAGACAGTATGTTCCTGTCTCTGGCACACCAATACAGTGACCTGTTGATGAACTGTTGATTTCATCATCAGCATGGTAGGTCGCTGTATTGGTGTCATTGTTAGGGGGGAGCATACCCCTTTCTGCCATTTGACCTGTCATGCCAGTGATATGGTGCTAAATTACAGTTGCCCCCATCATAATCTCTGGATTGTCATAAGACAGTTCATTAACGTTTGCGAAATGGTGTTAAAGAACTCCACCGAGTCTTCATTAGGTGCACAGACATTTACTAGTACCATGGGCCCCATGGGTGGAGTGACTTTGATTATCACCCATCTTCTTTCCTTATCTCTAAAACACTGAATGAGGTTCCATTTAAGTTTTTTTATGAAAAAGGATTGAGACCCCCCCCCTTACCTTTTCTGAAGTACTATGGACTACCCACTCTACCCATTCTCTGGCCAGCTTTTGGGCCTCCTTTTTATCCAGTTTAGTCTCCTGTATAAAGGCAATTTTTTTTTTTAGCTTTTTAAGCTGCACTAAGATTTTTGTTTCCTTTTTACAGGGGAGTTCAGCCTTTTCACGTTCCATGAGGTGATTATATCTGAGTTATTAGCCATTGTTCTTTTTCTTAGGTTACTGTACTATTTGCTCGTCACTATTCTTACCTGGGTCCCCACCTCCTGTAGACCTTTCCTTGCATGTGTTTTATTCCTATGTCTAACAAGTGTTGCCTGCTCACCTTCTTCATTTACTCTGTTTCTTTTTATATTCTGGGGTTTTCTAGTCCCCTTTTTCAGTTACTCTGCTGTTTCTTTTTTTGTTTGTTTCATTTCAGTATTAACATTCCAATTCTCATTTGTGCCCTGGGGGGAAAGCCCATCAAACTGTGGGTCCTTCCCAACTATCCGGGGGACTGTTAGGCTCTAATTTGTCTGATATTCTTAAATCAACTCTAAGATAAAATCCCAACATCTATAAAACACATTTTGTTATTTCAATGTACCAACAACACAAGGCCTTAGATAGGGGCTTTGTTTCCCTATCAGGCTTAGTGTCCATTCTCCACTTCTGGACACCATTTGCCTGGGATACATCCCCTTGGGGGATATATAGGCCCTTAAGGTCTCCCTGATGGGACCCTCTCTCGGGTCCTTAGGCACCCTCCTGATTATCTTTTCTTGCAGGATGATCCCTGGAACGTTCCTCCTTATCCCTTCTATCCATAGACATACATTAAGTTTCTACAGTTGTTTATTCTTTGCTGGTACTTTCTTTTCAGTCACCTGCTTAACTGATGAAGCTTTTGGATGAACTTTCAGCCCAGCCTTTTCCTTTGGTTCCTTGTTATTGGCTGCTGTGGCTGTTTCGGCTGCCATTTGTCTGGTAGTCACTCTTAGACTTGTTGCTGCAGTGACCATAGCACCTTTTCATATTGTGTGTCTTTTACTGTACTTCCCTCATACCTGCTCTGGTACCCATGCACAACATTCATGGGTCAGAGTATGCATGGAAAAAAATGCACTTTTGTAGACACCAACTGTAGCAGAGAAGTGAGTCAGGAAGTAGACACATCACAGAAAAAGGTACAAGGCATATAGTGCTGTTTTATTCAAAACAAAATATATATATATATATATATATATATATATATATATTTATACAATGGGGTGAGCTGATATTGAGTTAGATAAAAACATGCATTTCTCACCCCAGTTGAATAAACAGCCTGATGATATATGCAGGAGGTGTAAAAATGTTAAATCTTACATTTATACATACACTCCCTATGTCACTAGTTGATATTGCCACTGTGCATATGTCATAGCTCCATAGCAACACAAACCTTAAACACCTGCACCACATTCACCCAACATAAAAGATAACTACACACAGCTGTCAGAAGCATGAGAAACATACCTTTTCTCCAAGTATCAGGTGCACTGCATTCAAACAGCTCATTTGCAGGACATACATCAGAACAAAACTGCCAAAGGAAACACTAATCTCTACTGTGCTATTACAGGTCCTCAGCATGACCCCCACAAAAACTCTATGTAACACCACAAAACCATGAAATACACATTAGGAAACCAGACAAAAATGGACCCTACTGTATGTATCCAGAGCTCACGATGCAGGAGTGAGAATATTTTGCATAGCACACAATCTGCCCATCATGTATCTCATACATATATATATATTAGAGGCAAAAAACTCCGTTTAATGCATTAGTTAGGGTTGTTCCACAGCGACAAAAGTGAGGAAATTCGCTGTTAGGGTTGAAAACCCTAACTCCGAATTCACCCCAGCACCACACACACACATTCAAGTATGGGGGAGGACCAAGTCAACACAACCAATGACAGACATCCAGCAGCAGGTGACAGAAATAACAAACAATTGTCTAAATGTACTACGAGACATCCCACCCACCTGACCAGGTACTGCATGCTCAGTGGAGATCAACAGCAAAACTGAGGCCATGTACCAAATGTACACATCCTGATTGCAGCTGCACAGCAGTACCACACTTGGTAGTTGCATGGCCTTACCTACCGATGCCCACACACACCACACCACTTGTGGTGGGCCACCGAACAATAGAGTTAAGCAAAACCAAGGAGTTGTACAGGTATAATATCTCTGATTTAACAAGGGTTTGAGAAATGCAGCTTTCTAATTGACTGTAAACATTGTAACAGCCTTATGTTTAGTTTTATTAACATACATGTAGAGCCTAACCATATGATGAACATGGTTTAATGTTGTTTAAAAACAGTTTTATTATGATAGCAATAAGCTACTCCCAGGTATTATGTTAATGGTCACTTTATCACTGTCTAGCGACATGTGGCACTCGGATATGCCTCATTCAACATTAAACCCTACAGGGTGATTAACAGACCATTTAACATAACTGTTGGTCATGCCTTATAGCTTAATTGTCTTTTTGAGTAGATACTCTCCTCTGCTAGGCACTGCAGCAGCTTTGCAACACAGTGTCCACCAGGTACACCATACACTGTCTAGTTGCTGGAGAATGGCTGTGAATATGAACTCATGAAGATGAACAGTGTAACCTGATCATTACAGTCATCGAAACCCTAGTGTGATTATAACTGACAGACTCAGTGATAGAGGATAACCCCTGCTGTCCTAGTACATTTACCCCATTATGAGTTAAATCAATACTAAAAGACATTCTGTTTATATCTACACCATACCTACTTGATTCCTGTTGTAGCAGAATTAACATAGTTATCACTTTGATAGCATCAGTGACAGAGTGTGTGCAAAGAACCAAACAGTAGGCATACAGCCTGAGTATGAAACAACTGTTAAAAAATCACACTGTGTCCATAAGTGGCATAGATCACTCATTGCAACAATAGCAAATGTATTACTATTTGAAGAAGTTAGTCATCACAGATGCAATGAGATTGTCTTTATCAGGTACAACATACTCAGCAAGTGCCTACAGGAAAATCTATCCTATATACACGTCCGATACAGGTACATCATTGTTGGCTCAGTAGTGCTATGATATTTAGAAGTTGCTTGGCCTGATCCATGCAATTACAATCTTTCTTACAAAGAATACTTACTGCATCTTTAATATTGAAACACACTGAAGGTCTATGTATGTACATCAGCAGTACACCTTCATCAGTAAGAATGCATGTGATACTGGCAGTACCAATTTCACAGCGTTGAACAGGCAATGCTTTTCCATCGTTTACATCAGCCTCTCTATGTTGAGTAAGCCATTGCAGTAAATGTACTACTATGTAAATCACCTACTAAATGTATCACTACTTTTATCTTGAGCATGCTAGTGTCTTGTAGTTAATTTATATGCTTCTCTTAATTAATGTATACTCAGTAGTGTTAAAACCTTTCTACAACTGTCATCATGCACCTTCAGCATTTATATTGAATAACGGCACAGTACCATTGTATGGTGTGGCGAGAGCATCGGTAGGAAAGCCATTACAACTACTAAGTGGTACATTGTGTGCAGCTGCAATCAGGGATGTGTACGTTTGGTGTACATGGCCTCAGTTTTGCTGTTGATCTCCACTGAGCATGCAGTACCTGGTCAGGTGGGTGGGGATGTCTCGTAGTACATTTAGACAATTGTTTGTTATTTCTGTCACCTGCTGCTGGATGTCTGTCATTGGTTGTGTTGACTTGGTCCTCCCCCATACTTGAATGTGTGTGTGTGGTGCTGGGGGGGGTGAATTCGGGGTTAGGGTTTTCAACTAACAGCGGGTCTCTCACTGTCGCTGTGGAACAGCCTAACTAATGCATTAAACTGAGTTTTTGCCCCTAATTTCCCTTTTTTGAGAATGATATTGAGAAATAGTAGATGTAATGTAGTGGCGGCATGAGACACCTTAGGCTAAGGCCCTACTACACATGATGTCTTGTGGCATAGTAACAGAAGCAGCAATGCAAACAGAAATGCTAACAGTGGCACACATGGTAACACAAGTCTCAATGATAACAGAAGAGAAGTGCGCACATGGTGGGCGTGAGGCGGGAGCGTGTGCCACGTGATGTCTGGTCACATAGTAACATGGTGCCTGTAAATGGAAATGTCAATGGGCATGGTGATGCAAAGTGAAACAGAAGAGAAACAGTGCGGTACACACAAATGGCAAAAAGTAACAGAAACAAGCGCAAATGAAAACGCAAAGGATGAGCTTCATGGTGGCATTAAGGGCGCATTGGGATCATCAGCCTAACTCTCACCCCATGACCTGTGTAAAGCAGCAGAAGTATAGGAGAATGGGGTGAGAGTTAGGACTTATGATCCCAATGCACACCCCAATGCCGGCACAGGTGGGTGGGGTGCAAGGGTTTTCAACCTAACTGCCAATTTCCTACTTTTGTCGCTGTGGAACAACTCTAACTAATGCATTAAACTGAGATTTTGCCTCTAATTTCCTTTCTTTTTGAGAATGATAACAAAATAGTGATGTAATGCGGCGCAGCGGAGCGTGGTGCCCTCTGGGCCTTCCACCGCATAATGCGTTTGACCCAGCAGCTCCGCCACATGATGTCTTGTGGCATACTAACAGGACAGCAACGCAAACAGAAATGCTAACAGTGGCGCACATGGTAACACAAGCACGAATGAGAACAGAAAGAGTAGCACATGGTGGCGTGAGCAGGGAATGGTCTGCCACGTGATGTGTTGTCACATAGTAACATGGTGCCTGCAAACAGAAATGTCAATGGGCATGGTGATGTAAAAGTGAAACAGAAAGATAAACAGTACTGTAGACAGAAAATGGCAAAAAATAACAAGCATAGCGCAAATGAAAACAAAGGATAACGCACATGGTGGCGCCCGGCGTCAACGGTAAGTAAGCGGTACAAGACACACAAGCGGAAAGGGCAACAGTAACAGTAATGTAGCGCACAGGCTGGTTTCCCCAAAACCTGCATTGAGAAAGACAGTGAGTACAAATAATGTATGCAAAATAATGTATCGGAGCAGAAAATGAGATCTTGGAATACTAAATACATTATATCTCAGGAACCGTCTGACGTGAAAAAAATTTAAAGTCATATTATTTACAACTGTCCAAGCTAATTTAATCTTAGCCCCATAATGGGGCTAAGATATTTTCAACGAAAAGTCCGTATCTCGCACCGTTTCGAGATACGGGCCTGAAAACTTGATGAAACGTAATGTTATCCTATGGGAAAAAATGTCAACTTTGGAGTGCCGTAACTTTGCCGCCGTGTGATATTTTTTCACCAAACTACTGAGAAGAGCACATCTGTGGGCTGTTGACTGTCTTCCTCAAATTTCAGGGAAAAAGACCAAACCGTTATTTTGCAGCAGGGTGCCAAAGGATTTCTGTCAGTCGGGCGCATAATGTTATCCTATGGGAAAAACGTCAACTTTGGAGTGCTGTAACTTTGCCACCATGTAATATTTTTCAATACAACACTGAAAAGCACATCTGTGAGATGTCAGCTCCGTTCCTCAAATTTCAGCTCAAAACTCCCAACGGTTCTTTTGCAGCGCAGTGAAAGAAGTACTGTCATTTTCCCACAGACTAGAAAACTACTGCATGCATTTTAAAAGCTTTTCATAAAATTTGCGACACTTCATCGAATACAGAAAGTAATTTGCGAAGTACTTTCAGAAATTTGAAAAACATATTTCTGGGGTGTTTACCACAAAAATAAAGACATGGCAAGCATCCTCAGGGCCCGACTAGGTGAATACAAAAAAATTAGATTGCTAGAGGGTCCCAAATTTAAATACCAACCATTTTCTGATCACCAACTGAAAACAAAATGGCTGATTTCAAAGTAACAGGCCCATTTGCGAAAGTAAAAATGCATTTCGAAAGTGTTGAACTTTTGTTAACTTTTCCCATTGACTTATAATGGGAAACTGTTTTTGAATAACTTTTGAACCGTTTAATATTTTTTCACGAAATCTTCGAAAAGCACATCGGGGACCCTGGCTGCATGTTCCCTGAAGATTTCGGGCCGGTCACGCAAACCGTACGACCTGTAGTCACGACCACAGAATTCCAGAAAAGCGTAAACGCGCGCACAGATCACGCTTAATAACTCCGCAACTGTATATCTGATCAGTACAAAACTTGGCAGATCCCAAGGCCTATGTATCTTGATCATACATTCCAAATTTCAGGCAAATCCAGCAAATGGTTGCAAAGTTATTAAGGTGCAAAATTTTGGGTTTAACATGGAAATGGCTCCTCAACCCTAACTATGGTAGCACTACCGTGCTACCATAATATATCTATATAGGATCACCAAGTTTCATACTGATGGGATATCGGTTGCGGAGTTGTCGCGTGATCTGTCTTGTATGATTTACGCTTTCTGAATTCTGTGGTCGAATACGCTTACAGGATGTATGGTTTCATGTGACTGGCCTTGAAATCTTCAGGAACGTAAAGCCAGGGTCCCCTCATGTGCCTTTCAAGATTTCATGGAAAATATTAAACGGGTTCAAAGTTATCCAAAAACAGTCTCCCATTATAAGTCAATGGAAAGTTAACAAAGTTCAACACTGCAAATGCATTTACTTAAATGGGCCTGTTACTACGCAAAACCCACATTGTTTCGTGGTGATCAGAAAATGCATAGCAAAATTGGGACCTCTAGCAATCTAATTTTTGTATTCACCTAGTCGGGCCAGGGATGCTGCCATGTCTTTATTTTGTAAAACACCCCAGAAATATGTTTTCAAATTTCTGGAAAAGTACTTTAGCATTTCATGCTCACGAAAGTGTCGAAATTTCATGAAGCTAAATTGCGACAGTAATTTTCTAGTCTGTGAAAATGACAGCAATTTTTGGCACTGCACTGCAAACAACCGTTGGGAGTTTTGGGTTGAAATTGAGGAACGAGCTGACATCTCACATGCCTTTCAGTGTTGTATTGAAAAATATTATACGGTGGCAAAGTTATGGCACTCCAAAGTTGACAGTTTTTCCCATAGGATAACATTACGGCTTCTGAAGCATTATCAGGAATCCTTGGCACCCTGCCGCAAAATAATGGTTTGGTCTTTTTCCTGAAATTTGGAGGAAGACAGCCAACAGTACACAGATGTGCTTTTCAGTAGCTTGGTGAAAATATCACATGGCGGCAAAGTTACGGCACTCCAAAATTGACGGTTTTTCCCATAGGATAACATTACGGCGCCCGACACTTAACAGAAATCATTTGGAGCCCTGCTGCAAAATAACGGTTTGGTCTTTTTTCCTGAAATTTGGAGGGAAGACAGCCAACAGCCCACAGCTGTGCCTTTCAGTAGTTTGGTGAAAAAACATTACAGGGAGGCAAAGTTATGGCGCTCCGAACTTTTCTTTTTTTCCCATAGGATAACATTACGGGCTCGTCAAGACTTTTTCAGGCCCGTATCTCGAAACGGTGAGAGATACGGACTTTCGTCGAAAATATCTTAGCCCCATTATGGGCTAAGATTTAAATTAGCCAGGACAGTTGTAAATATTATGACTTTTAAATTTTTTTTCACGTCAGACGGTTCCTGAGATATAATGTATTTAGTATTCCAAGATCTCATTTTCCTGCTCGATACTCATTATTTTGCATACATTATTTGTAATTACTGTCTTTCTCAATGCAGGTTTTGGGAAACCAGCCTGTGCACTTACATTACTGTTCATTGTTCTTCCGCTATGGATCCGCACTGCTTCACTTACCATTGACGCCTGCGCCACCATGTGCGCTATCCTTTATGCTTTCATTTGCGCTTTGCTTTCTGTTATTTTTGCCATTTCTGTCTACAGTACTGTTTATCTTACTGTTTCACTTTTACATCACCATGCCCATTGACATTTCTGTTTGCAGGCACCATGTTATTATGTGACAACACATCACGGCAGACTATTCTACCACGCCCACTCATGTGCGTTATCTTTCTGTTCTCATTCGTGCTTGTGTTACCATGTGCGCCCACTGTTAGTACATTTCTGTTTACTGCTGTCTCGTAGTATGCCACAACATCATGTGGCGAGCTCGCCCTGCCAACGATTATGCAGCGGAGCGCTGGGCCTTCCGGGCCGCTGCATTACATTCACTATTTCTCTATCATTCTCAAAGAAGGAATTAGAGGCAAAACTTCAGCTATCGTATTTTATTAGCCTATTTAAGCAGGACAGTGAGAAGTTGCCGCTAACTTCAATCAGCAGCATTGGGATTGGGTCCTAACTTTCACCCCATTCTCCTATACTTCTGCTGATTTACACATGTCATGGGTGAGAGTTAGGGCTGATGTATCCTAATGCGCACTCCAATGCCGGTTGGGGTGGGCGGGGTCCAAGGGGGTTTCAACCCTAACAGCAAATTTCCTCACTTTTGTCGCTGTGGAACAACCCTAACTAATGCATTAAACGGAGTTTTTGCCTCTAATATATATATATATTTATATTATATTCTGATGACTTCAGAATGGTAAACAGGTTTGGGAAATTGATTTGGCAGCAGCTTTACATCAGCTATGAACAGAAAGTTCAGAAAACACTTTTGCACTCCATGTCCTCTCTAAAAGTTCTTGCTTGTGTCAAAATTGTAGACTCCCTTCCTAAGCAGTAGAAAGTAATAACTTGCAGCTTCAGGGTAATCTGTTGTAGTAGGTTAGGTATTGCTTGCTCACAGCTTATTATTCAGGCAGTTGTCCCCTTCTTCTCAGAGAGTTCTGAGTTTGTCAAGAGCTCCCCACTTTCTGAAGCCTACATATGGCTATTGTTTTTTTTTTTATCTGATCTCCCTGACCTTTTGTTCTCAGAACATCACATCACATTGTACTCTATTTTCTGTCCTTCATGATATAAACAAGCAAGCAAAAAAAAAAACAACTCTAGTTCAGGCTTGCAAACAATAACCCCTTCTTGCCTTCAGAGTTTATTCTTTTAAAAACTCCTTATTTTTAAAAAAAAAAATGGCTCATTTTCATAGCCTGAGGAGTGACTCACATTCATTTCAACAACAATTTCAGGGAGCTAGCTGCAATCTCAAGCAGCCTAGATAGACCAGGATGGCCTTTTGCTGCTGGCAACTTTCATATGTTTGTAACTCCCTCATGTGCAATTACAGACCCTGTAAGTTCAGTTTCATGGGAGGGATTCACGATGTACTGCAGCAGAGAGGAAGAGAAGAGAAAAAGAAAAAAAAGACAGCATGAGAAGTAAGACAGGGAAGTACCAGAACAGGTGCAAGGGGAGGAGGGTGGTTGAATGCTGGAGGTGTCAGCTTTTAGGTCCCAATGGAATATGGTTGCACAACCAATTTTTTAACAGCTAGAAAGGACAGGACAGGAAAAGAATAGGACAGTACTAAGCAAAATTGGTTTTTAGTAATTTTTTGTTTCCCTATAGAAATGGGACACAGTCCTAACCCTGTCACAGTCCACCTCCATTTTAATATGCACTGCAAGGGCATTATCAAGTTCCATATCATCAGTGTCCCTCAGACATTCCTTAATTCTTATTTTTAACTTTCTAGATGTCTTTCCAACATAAATTCACTTACAACAGCAAATTGCTACTGTATGTAGGTAACATGATCTGTATCACAGTTAATAAATTCATGTACATAATACCTAACTTGAGTCTCGGGGTTTTCAAATCAATTCCTTTGTAATATCTCATTTCTTTTCTTTTTATTTATTACACTGGTAAGTAAGATGATCATAATGCCCATTTTCACAAATGACCAGTTACAAAAAAATAATTAAAGCATTGTGTAGGTTCAGTGATAGTAAAAACAATAAACACATATCACCATTACAAGGCAAGGCAAAGCAACTTTTATTTTTCAGGAGCCCCCAATCCCAGAGGCTCTGGGCACCGTACAATAAAATGTCAGAATTTAAACATTATAAATAATCAACATTCAATTAAAACTTCATATCACATCATTAAAAAGGTCTAGATTGTCAGCAGAATTCAATATTAGTCAATAGATAACACATACATTATTTACCGAACAGTGCATGGGAATGCCCGGCTAAACAGGAAAGCCATGCGGCGGGCCTTGAACACCTCCACTGAAGGGGCCTCCCTTACTGATGGAGGAAGCAAATTCCACAGGATGGGGCCGGGGACACTAAAACCTCTGTAGCCGGCAGATCTTAATCTCGTCCAAGACTCACCAGGAGGCCCCTAGAGGAAGATCAGAGGGAGCGGACCGGGGCAGCAGGTGTAAGAAGGTCCAACTGGTAGCCAGGGCCCAGTACATGGTAGGACCTTAAAGGTAAGCAATCCCACCTCAAAGAGAACCCTCCATCGAACTGGCAGCCAGTGTGGATCAAGCAGGACCAGGGTGATGTGACAGTATCTAGAATGTCCAGTAAACAACCTGGCAACTGCGTTCTGTATCAGGTGCAGTTGATGAAGGGTGCCTCCCAAGACCCCGAAGTAGAGTGCATTACAGTAGTCAAGCCTAGATGTCATGAATGCATGCACTAAGGTTGGGAAGTCCAGGGTCCAAACCAGGTGCTTGATCCCCACGATATTCCTCAGATGGAAAAAGCTGGACAGGACAATGGATGACACCATAGAGTCAAATGTCAATCCACTGTCAAGAATAACACCGAGGTCATGCACCCGGGAGGAGGCCTTCAATGGCACAGTTCCCAGGAACAATCCAGTCTCCATGCCAGAGGCCAACCTATCATGCCTTCTGTTCGACTCCACCACCAGTACCTCCATCTTATCAGGGTTCAGTCACAACCAGCTGGAGGCCATCCAGTCATTGATCTCAGCCAGGCAGGTGTTAAGTATGTCCACTGCATTGGAAGTGCCAGGGGCAAAGGATAGATACAGCTGGGTATCATTGGCATAGCAATGAAACTCCAAACTGTTCTTCCTAATTATTCCCAAGGGCAGCATATACACAGCAAACAACATCGGTGACAAGACTGAACCCTGAGGTACTCCATACAATTGAAGGCTCGGGGAGGAGGAGGAGGAGGAGAAATTCCCCATCATAACCCTTTGCCTCCTATTTGTGAGATAGGACTCAAACCAGCAGATGACCATGCAAGTGAGTCCACAAAATTCCCTCAGGTGGTTGAGTAACACACAGTGGTCTACCACATCAAAAGCTGAAGAGAGATCAAGGAGAATGAGAATTGTCCCCTCTCCTCAGTCCCTCACACTGAGGAGATCATTGTGCACCCAAACTAATGCAGTTTTCTGTATAATACCTGTCACAAAACCCAGACTGGAGCAACTCATAGATGTTAAAGACCTTGAAGTGTTCCCCAAGCTGCTACACCACAATCTTCTCTACAACCTTACCATGAAATGGCAGGTTGGAGACAGGACACTAATTTGTCTTGACGTCAGGGTCTAAAGATGGCTTCAGCAGAAGGGGTCTCACCAGTGCCTTCTTCAAGGCATCTGGGAAGACCCCCTTTGACAAACAGCACTGGACAATCAAGGCGAATACTGGGCCAACAGCGTCAACACATCCCATTAAGAAATGTGTTGGCACTGTGTCCAGTTCACAATATGTGTGCTTCAGCCTTGAGACAACCTCAATGGCCTCGGCCACCTCCACTGGTTTAAACTCCTCCCAACCAGGTGGAGAACACTTTGATTGTTAATGCAGGAACCTACATAATCGCTTTCTAAAGACTGTAATTTTGTTGCCTTTAATAACATCTAAAGCAGGCTGTTGTAATAACCAATCACCTAAAACCACTAAGATTTCTGGCCAAGGGTTATGGATCTATCACTTATAGGTACCACTTTAAAAACACGGAATTTGATGGCAGAAGGAAACTGAAGGTCCATTGAGTCTGTCCATGTTATACTACTTCACCCCAACAACCTACTTCTTTAGTGGACTATATCCCTTCCCCAGGTGGGATGCATCCCTCCCACTTTGTTTGCTGGTTCCACTGTCCTCCAGGGACTAAGCGTAGTCAGAAGAGTGTACTTAGTCATGGGCGAACAGCAGGACTGGCGAACATCTGATCTGAGCTTATAGAGTCTCTAAAATGCACTGTAGGCTATTGAATCACCCACTGCTGTGGCCCTGCTCTGGTGTCAGTGTCGGTGTCACATAGGTCAGGAAGCAGAGGAAAAATCAGGAGCAGTTGTAGAATTTGCAAAAAGTGCTTATTAGTACTAGCAGTACATAAAAAAATACACTTGCTCAGTATAACTATTTACAAAGGCAGAATAACCAGAGAAGATCCAACTGAGTTTTCCTTCAATCTCTGTGTCTCTCTTTTGCAAAACATTGCAACCCCTTTTTTATAAGTCTGTCCAGGAGCTTGTTAAGAAAATAGCATACTTCTCACAATATGCTTGTAAATTTCCAATGTTCTTGTCAGTTTCATGCAGGTGCAGCAAAGAGAACATTGTGATCCAGAACTAAGCTCTTGTTTACAACTTCTGCAGAAGGCTCAACAATTGCATCTCAGGTTAACCCATTAAGTCCCAAATAGCTTTGCAATCATCTCAAACTATAATCATATACCTTTTAACAGTACCACTATATACTTTCTAAACAAAGGGATCCCAGTATCAGTTACATTTCCACATAATGATTTGCATATATTTTTATACCAACAGATATGCAAGAGGCAAAAAAGACAGAACAGCAAGTGAAGGTAGAGAGATAGCGAGAGGCCGAGAATTGCAAGACCATCGGGGTGATCAAGTCCTAGGTCTCAGGAGAAAATCTGGTTGCGCAACCAGACAGACAAGAGACAGGTAAGGAAAGAACAGAACAGATCACTGCATTCAAACTCTCCATAATAACTGGGACAGGGTCTTATTCAACCCTATCACATACCCCCTCCTTAAGAGGGAACCTTTTTACAAAAACAGGTTTCCAAAACTTTCTAGTAATTCTCTACTAACATTAGCTTCTAACTTTCAGAAATTAAGCACATGTGCAGTATCCTTTTTTCTATAACAGTACAGCAAACAGTAAAGTTTAAACTCATACATTTGTTTTTCGACCTTTAGAACCCTCAATTCCCAATCTATATCGTGACAGAAAATCAACATTGCAATTTTCTTTACCAGATTTGTGTATCACATTGAATTTAAATGACTGTGGTGCCAGGTACCACCATGTGGTTCTGGAATTTTTATATTTCATTTGGTTAAGCCAACAGAGAGGATTGTGATCTATTATAAGTACAAAGTCAGTTCCTAGGAAATAAAACTTAAGGGACTCCATGACCCACTTTGCTGCTAAACATTACTTATGTACAGATTAGGATGTTCTGTCCCATCTATATTTTGATTCAGGACTGCACCTAGGCCTACCTCTGATGCATCTGTTTGTAACAAAAATGGTTTCTCAAAATCTGAGCTTCTTAAAACAGGGGCTGAACATAATGCCACCTTATTAGCTTGAAAAGCTTCATTGCACTCTGGGGTCCATTTCACATTATTTGGGTACTGTTTTTCCATGAGTTCAGTGAGGGGAGTAGCTAACTCAGCAAAGTTGGGAACAAATCTCTGATAATAACCAGCCAGCCCTAAATATGATCTGACATGTTTCTTTGTTTTAGGAACAGGGCTGTTAGCTACAGCTAGCTTCTATTTTAGACATTTCTGGATTAACCTCTCCATTTCCCAATACACAGCCCACATATCTGGTTTCCTGCATGCCCAATGAACATTTGGTAGGATTAATCATCAGACCTGCATTTTTGATAGCTTGGATAACTGCTCAAAGGTGTTCCAGGTGGCTTTTCCAGTCTGGACTGTACACCATGATATCACCCAGGTACACAGTACAATAACCAGTGTGAGCTGATAAAATTACATCCATGTACCGCTGGAATGTAGTTGGTGCACCATGTAAACCAAATGGCATGGTGGTGAATTGATAGAATCCAACAGGAGTGGCAAATGCATTTTTGTCTCTGGATTCTTTAGCTAAAGGGATTTGCCAGTAACCCTTTGTGAGATCGAGGGTACTGATATACTTTGCACTCCCTAGTCTGTCCACCAATTCATCTATTCTGGGCATAGGATAACTATCAAATTCTGACATTTGATTAAGTTTCCTAAAATTAAGGCAGATTCTAACACTCCCTTCTCTTTTGTTTACAATTACAACTGGAGATGACCAAACACTCCTTGACTCTTCTATGATACCCAGTTCTTTCATTTTTTTGTATTTCCTTAACCACATCAGCTCTTAACTGCTCTGGTAACCTGTATGTCTTTTGCCTAATAGGGCGAGCATTCTTTGTCACTATTACGTGCTCGACCCCTTTTGCTCGGCCTGGTACTGTAATAAAAGTACTGTTAAATGTCTTTAGCAAGTTACGAATTTCTGCAGTTTGTTCGGGGGTTAAGGAAACATTCAACTTTACAGCAACAGCAGTTACTGTTTGTTCCAGTTTATCATAAGCTACATCAATATCTCCTTTATCAGTTTCTGGTAAAACTGGCAAAGCAGCTTTTGGCATGTTTTCAACCCATTTCTTGAGGAGGTTAGCATGGTATATCTCAGTAGGATTTTTCCTGTCAGGGGTCTCAATCTCATAGTTAACGGTGCCAGTTCATCTAAGCACTCTATAAGGCCCTTGCCACTTCATTAACAGTTTATTTTCTGTTGTGGGTCACAGTAGCAAAACCTTTTCATCAAGCTCAAAAACTTTTTCTTTTACCCCATTGTCATAATATACCTTCTGCTGGTTTTGGGCCTCTTCCTGATTACTATGGGCAGTTTCAACATATTTTATTTGTCAGCTTCTTTCTTAGGGCACACATATAAAATGTTATAGATTGTTTATGACCGGGGTTATCTTCCCACATTTCTTTTATCACATCCAGTGGTCCTCTTGGCTGGCTGCCTACCATACAGCATTTCAAATGGTGAAAACCCTGTTGATGCCTGTGGCACTTCTCTGAAAGCAAAAGGTAGGTAAGGCAAATATTGATCCCAATCTTTCCCTTCCCCTTTCACAAACCTTTTTAACATGTGTTTTAGGGTTTGGTTAAAATGCTCAACAAAACCGTCTGTCTGAGGGTGATAGGAGACCGAGGTTCTTATTGCAGTGATGCCTAGTAGTCTGTACAGCTCCTTCAGTAATGCAGCACCAAAATTACTACACTGATCAGTAATAATTTCTTTAGGTATGCCCATTCTTCTGAAAATTTTTGCAAGCTATGCTGCCACTTTTAAAGCTGTAACGGTACGCATTGGAACAGTCTCTGGGTATCAAGTAGTATAGTCGCATACTACCAGGATAAATCTATTACCCTTTTTGCTTTTGTCTAAAGGACCAACCATATCCATTACAATTCTCTCAAAAGGCACATCTATCAAGGGTAGGGGCACCAGGGGCACCTTGTCTTTTCTAGTGACTGGGGCTACTTTCTGACACTCAGCATAGGAATTAAAATAGGTAGCAACATCTTCATGAATTCCAGGCCAGTAAAATCTATACAGCAATCTGGCAAGGGTGCGATCCCTTCCTGAGTGACCACTCCTGGACTTGCTGCTCCAAAATCCATACCTTTCTCTATGCTTCCCTGGTACTAGGTCCAGTACCCACGCACAAAACTCCTGGCTTAGAGTATGCATGGTGTAAATCCCACTTAGTCTGACACCATCTGTCATCAAGGCACAGGTCGGGAAGCATAGGAAAAAAACAGGAGCAGTTGTAGAATTCACAAAAAGTGTTTATTAGTACTAGCAGTAACATAAAAAAATACACTTGTTCAGTATGACTATTTACAAAGACAGAATAAACAGAGAAGATCCATCTGAGTTTTTATTTAATCACTGTGTCTCTCTTTTGAAAAACATTGCAGTTCCTTTTTTATAAGTCTGTCCAGGAGCTCATTAAGAAAGTAGCATGCTTTTCACAATGTTCTTGTAAATGTCCAGTGTTCTTGTCAATTTCATGCAGGGGCAGCAAAAAGAACATTGTGATCCAGAACTAAGCTCTTGTTTACAGCTTCTGAAGAAGGCTTAAAAATTGTATCTCAGGTTAACCCCTTAAGTTCCAAGTAGTTTTGCAATCATCTCAAACTATAAGTATATACATTTCAACAGTAACCCTATATAATTTCTAAACAAAGGGATCCCAGTATCAGTTACATTTTCACATAATGCTTTGCATATATTGTTATATCAGCAGATATGCAAGGGGGAAAGACAGAACAGCAAGTGAGGGTAGAGAGACAGTGAGAGGCACAGAATTGCAAGACCATCGGGGTGATCAAGTCCTAGGTCTCATGAGAAAATTTGGTTGCACAACCAGACAGACAAGAGACAGAAAAGGAAAGAACAGAACAGATCACTGCATTCAAACTCTCCATAACAACTGGGACAGGGTCTTATTCAACCCTGTCACAGTCAGCTCCAGGGGATTCTAGGATTTCTTGTTACAGAAAAATGTCAGTTTGGAAGTCGGCAGAATCAGCCTGTTAGAATATAACAGTAATGGAGCATGTGCATGGGGATGCACCTGGGAATGCATTGCCTAGGCCAGATAAATACTCAAATGAAAAGAATTAATGGTGCCAGCACAGGCTGCTCATGGAACGACCTCTTGTAGAGTTCATGTGTAATAAACTCACATGGAGACCAATTCTTGGTGAATAAAGTGCTTCATTTTATTTTCTTCATGACAGACACAAAAAAATCAGCACTTTCTCCAGCAAACCCCTCCTCATTCAATGAGAACAGTCTCCTGATATGTTTCATGCCATCTGGCACTTAATCTTAGGATCCATTTTTTTTTTTTTGGTGTCTGCCATGAAGAAAATAAAATGAAGCACTTTATTCAACAAGAATTGGTCTCCATGTGAGTTTATTTTACCTGAACTCTACAAGAGGTGGTTCCATGAGTAGCCTGTGCTGGCACCATTAATTCATTTTGTTTCTGTTGCAATTTACTATACTGCAGTAAACAATAAGTAAAAAAAAAATAATAATGTTTTTGCATACAAAATACATAGAAACATAGACTTTGTCAGCAGATAAGAACCACTTGGTCCACCCAGTCTGCTTAGTTTGTCCCTGCCTTTAATGTAACCGCAGACCCTACCAAATTTCTGGTTACTGCCCCCACCCAACTTTCCTACTAAGATTATTTTGTGCCTATACTATGCATGCTTGAAGCCCTCCATAGTTTTTGCTCCCACCACTTCTGCTGGAAGACTGTTTGAGGTGTCCAGAAGTACTTCCTCACATCCCTCCTAAATTTCCCCCTTCCAGCTTCATTGCAAAATTGGAACCGGCCCCACACTTGCGTGTGGGGCTCTTTGTGCTGCTGCTCCCCTTTAATATCAGATCCATTATTATCCCCATCTTCCACTAAACCTACTGGTGTCCTATTCTCAGCCATAACTGTTCCTTGTAACCTAATCCTGTCACAGTAACTTCTAGCTCTGTCTCTCTCCCTAAACTCATTAGCCCTTGCTTCATAATCATCCTTCTGGCTACAAATCCTTTTCACCCAGAGAAATTGACTGCCGGATATGTTAGCATTTGTGTGGCAAGGATGACAACTGTCATAATGAAAAGCTGCATTATGACCAGTTGCTTGTCTGCACAGATCACAAATCCCTGAATCTCCATCCTTACTGATCTGTACATCCAGGAAACTAACTGTAGAGACACTGCACTTTACAGTAAATTTTTAAGTTCTCATTACTTTCTTCCAGATATCTAACCAAATCCAAGGCCACTCTTGAGGTCTTTATGATGTCAACAACTTCCTTGATGGAAACACCATCTTGTTGCGGATGGTCACCCATCTACTATGGTTCCATAAAAATGCATAAAGTTTAATTTCACAAGGTTCATACTCTGTGCTCCTCCTTTCTCCCAGACTGGTTCTCACTACATTCCCTCTCTGCTCCAGTCCCACCCCTGAAGATACCAGTCCTCTTCACTGTCATCCCACTTTGCTCTAAACCCATAACTACGCCAGTAATTAAAAAAAAAAAGAAAACTGGCACAGTGATAGTTTGGACATGGAGCCCACTGTGGCAGTCCGTGTCCAAACTATCCTAATTAACTGCTTGCCCAACCACTTGCTAAGCGACAACGCCATTTTCATTCTTATTTTTTATCAGTGCTGTTTCAGCCAATCAGGTAACAGCTCAAGGCTGAAAAGTTGTTGTACTATCTGTATATGATGTCAGTACAATAGTACAACAATTTTTTTTGACCTTTGAACTGGCCTACAACAAGATTTGGAAAACCACCATTTTCCATACACAAAAAGCTCTAACCATATACTATAAAAATATCATCAAAATATCGCATATGAAGGTCACTACACCTGTGATATTGATCTGTCACAGGGTCACAGATAAAATGCTCTTCCCAAATGCCACGATAACTATTGGCATAATGCTGGGCAAACACTGTCCCCATGGCAATAACCTCGACCTGTAGGTAGATGTCTCTGAGAAAGGTTAATGTGTTGTATTTCAACACCATTTCTGCAAGACACATGACAAATTCTACCCTGGCTTTAGGTATTGTCCTTCTACCTAAAAGTCCCTGTCAGTGTTGTCATGCCATCCTTGTTAGGGATATTCATATATTATAAAACACTATCCATAGCCACGAATAGCCAATCACTTTCCAAATGTAAATTCTCCAAAGCGGACAACAAATTCCTTGTACCCCTTACATATAAAGAGTAACTGCTGGCTAGATCCTTTATTTGTGCATCAACGTAATTAGCCAAAGGATCAATAAGTGAGCCAATGTTAGTAACTATAGGTCATCCCAGGGGTCTCGCATGATCCTTATGCACCTTAAGGAGTGTATATATAGTAGCTCTTACTGGGAAATCAACCATAAAAAGTCATGTATGTGTTTATCATAAACTGATTTTTGAATGCTATTTCAAGACAGCAATCAACTGCTCAATTTCTTTCTTGAAATTCACAGTGTGTTCAAAATTTAATTTATGGTAGTACTCACTAGTACCCAACTGAGCAAGCAACTCAGCTTCATAATAGCAGAGTCAATAATAACAACAGCACCATATTTATCTGCCATCTTCAGTGTAATGGTCTTATTCTGATACCCTCCAGTGGTGCAATTAACATAGTTTGAATTTGTTTGCACCTCAAGAATTCTTCAAAGTCTCTTGCATATATTTTTAAAGAAAGAGACAGATTAATTCATAGGAGGAATTTGAAAAGATTTCCTCCTAAATGCCTCCATATCCTGCATCACATTATCCCCCTTGTATCAGAGGCAAAACATGCTTTAAGATTCAGAAGGCAGATAAACTTAGAGAAGTTGATGGTAGTGTTGAATTCATTAAGCCATCTAGTAGTAGGTATAAAATTCCGGCTCTTTCATAAAACAGATATTTCAGAGTAGCTGGTTCATATGCTTAGATATTAATTACATTAAGGCTTGTCTATAACCTCACTGCTGGTTCATATTCTGGTTCCTGTAGCTCTGCTGTCCTTTCTGTATATATCTCCTTCTTCCTCCTCCACCAGCCTTCTCTTCTCACCCTCTGTCTGGCAGACTGAAACATGTCAAATCCCTGGCTTCATCATAGCTGTCGTGTTTGAAATCACCACTGCTGTTGTCTCATTGGTTGGTATTGTCCCCTAAAGGATCCTCTAAAAAAGAAGAGTCAGAGCTACTGTCCATTTTGGACCCATTCATAGAGCAGTATAACTTTTACATCTGGCATGCATATATTCTAGAGGTTAGAGTAATGAGTTGTGAATGAGCTTGGTACATCCCGCAGACCTGGGTGTGAGTCCTACAACCTCCAATTGAACACTGTGTGACTTTGAGCAACTCATTTAAAAAGCACCATTCATCCTCATTTTTAAATATTTCTTGAAGCTCCCCAGCAGCAGCTTACCTCTAAAGGACTTCAAAAGTCCACTTCTCAGAATTTTTTTTATAGCCTCTATAACTAAGGGGAAGGGATCAGGAAGGGATACAGGCTGATCAGTTTGACCTCAGTGGTGGGGAAAATAATGGAATCCATGCTAAAGGAAAGGACTGTGACATATGTTGAGGCCAGTGGGGCACAGCACCTGAGGCAACATGGATTCACAGCAGGTGGATCTTGTCAAACAAACCTGATAGATTTCTTTGACTGGCTAACCAGGGTGGTTGATCGGGAGGGGGGGACCATAGACATGGCCTACCTAGATTTTAGCAAGGCATTTGACACCAATCCCACATAGGAGGCTAGTAAACAAGTTGGGCAGTCTGGGAGTGGATCCCAAGGTGGTGAACTGGGTCAGAAATTGACTGAGCAACAGGACACAGAGGGTAGTGGTTAACGGAGTTCAATCCCAGGAGAGGGGGGTGACCGACAGGGTGCCACAAGGTTCAATATTGGGACTGGTCCTCTTCAATGTCTTCATTAGTGACATTGTGGAGGGTCTGGAAGGGAATGTAAGCCTCTTTGCAGATGTCACTAAGATCTGCAATAGAGTGGACACTCCAGAGAGGTTAGAAAAAATGAGAAGAGACATAGACAAGTTGGAGGAGTGGTCAAGGGTGTAGCAGTTTAACTTCAATACAAAGAAGTGCAAAGTCATGCACTTGGGGCACATGAATCCTGGAGAGGTATATACAATGGGGGGGGGAGAGATACTAACAACAAAACTGGAAAGGGACCTGGGTGTAATTAAAGCAGATAACCTGAAAGAACCCAAGCAATGTGAGAAGGCGATGGGGAGGGCTGGAGGAATGCTAGGGTGCATAGGGAGAGGCATCACCAGAAGGAAACAGGAGGTGGTGATGCCACTGTACAGACAATTGGTAAGGCCACATCCGGAATACTATGTTCAGTTCTGGAGACCACATCTCCGTAAGGACATAGAATGACGGTGATCCAGAAAAGGCAACAAAAACGGTGAAAGGAATGCACCAGAAAACATATGAGAAAAGACTGAGGGACCTCAATATATACACCCTGGAGTAAAGGAGGGAGAGGTGGACATGATAAAGACATTCAAGTACCCTCAAGGGGATCAACAGGGCAGCATCTTTCAAAAAAAGAGATGTGCACGAACAAGGGGGTCATGATATGAGGCTGGGTGGGGGCACGGGGTAACATGAGAAAGTATTTTTTCACAGAAAGGTGGTGGATGCATAGAACAGCCTCCCTGAGGAGGTTGTAGGGGCTACAACAAAAAGTGAATTCAAGAATGCATGGGATAGACAGAAGGCAACCCCAGTGGTAGGAAAGAGAATATAGAGATAGATATTGTAGATGGTTAGATGGATAGATAGATAACATTTTATTTTTATCCAGGTACAATCTTTAGGGATGACATCCTTGTTTTAAATAAGAATGCCCTGTACAATATAACAAAACCTACATACATTATTGTACAACAGACAACAAACAATACATTATTATCTGGCATACAAAACTATTGCATATAATAAACAATTATAATGCAAACAAGTACACAGGTACAATAATATTTAACATTCAAAACTGTTGCACATAATACGTAATTAAAATCACGTGTAGCATAAACAATTTTGATTAAGATGTTTTCTAAGAGATGTCTGGAATTCTGATAATTCTGATAATGAACTTTAGGCCTTTAATTCTAAAGGTATAGAGTTCCATGTTTTTGCCACCATACTTTGTAATGCTGGTAAGCTGCAGACCATTTAGGATCTGAAGTTTATGTAGGTAGGGAAATTAGCAGACTAGGTGGGCCAGGCAGTCCTTATCTGCCATCAAATTCTATGTTTCTATGGATCGTAAATTCTCAGTAGGAGGAGCCAGATGCCAGACCCCTTCCCGTTTCTGGTCCCGATCTGAACAGGTGCTGCCCCCACGCTCTCACATTTTGTGATGTATTCATTTGGAGATTGCAGGAGCATGCTGTTATGATAGTAAAGTTAGCCTTTTTTTTTTAAATACTAGTTTTTATATTTAGAGGGCTACAGGGATCACTAGCAAGAGTTAAAAGAAGGAAAACTCTGTGATTAAAAATCAGACAGATGAACTACGTTATTGTGAGAAAGCAGACAACTTAAAATATGAAGTGGTTAAACAAGCAATAATACCCAACAGGGTGGGTGTTATTGGGCAATACCGGACTGCCCAGGGGCGTAATGAGGCCCGACACCACAGGCAGAGGGCCTTATAGCCCCTGGAAGGTCCAGTTTTGCCCATACCGCCCATCCTGGAGGATATTATTGCACTTAGAAAATGGGCTATAGGTAACATTTTTAGAAAATAATGAAAACATAAAAAAAAAAAAAGTAAAAACACTGGTTAAATGGACTGAAAAGTTTTTGTTTTTTTTGTAAAGCAGTTCCTCTGCTACTTTACTTGGCTTGCTTACCAGCAGAGTGCACTGGTGCCATTTGTAGTCGTTTCCATGAGTTCATGTTACATGCCGCCGTTATCTCGCTGTTGAGTATATGGTACACTACCAGGAAGTATCAGTGAGAGAACGGGAGGAGGCTTTTTTTCTTAAATTATAACCTAAAAATTGGGGCTGCCATTTCATTTTCTGAAGCCCCTTTACATTCATTTGCATTCTGGTCAGATCTGGCAGGGGCTCTGTATGCGAGAGGAACTTGGCAGCAACACAGACATCACAACCGGCATTGGGAAACGGAGGTTCTTGAAGGTATCGGAAGCCGAATGGAGTGGAAGAGATAAAGTAATGCCGGTGGTCAGTGTCAACTGTACTGCTGTCCAGTTATTTGTTTGAAAATCTATTTAAATGCTGAGGAGTTCTGGAGTAACAGGTACCGACGGGGGTATGGGGGCACTCGGAGGAGAGGAACTAGAGGACAGCCAAATGGAGCAGGTGGGTTTTGAAAGGAGCGTACTTGACATAATGTACAGCAATGCTATGTTTAAAAAAAAAAAAAACATTTTGCCAGGGACTATATGTGACCATCAGATGTGAGTGCATGTGTAGTGGGGCTCACTCCATATTTTCTGGTCTTAGAGACAGAGAAAAATCAGATGGTAGCGAGTGGGGGAAAAATGGCGGCAGCACCATTTGAAAATTCGGGGTGCCAAGGATATACTAAGTAATGGGGCACCCCGAATTTGCACTTGTTTCGAAGCTGGCTGTCACTGCAAGTTAATGTACCCCTTGCAGCCAATGAGAGTTCTTGTATTTTTAAGCACATTTTCTTAGAAAATTATATTTTACAGTTCCACTGCTTACAGCAAAAGAAACAGACCCTTCCCCACTCCAAATACAAGAGTAATTGTAGTAGAGTGAAAGCAGTGTGAATGTAGGCATGACTTAACTCCCTCCACCTGGTAAAGTTACCCATAGTGCCAAGGTGTCAAAGTGTAGGTGCCCCTTCCAGCTGGCAGTGAAGGGTGGGGGCTCATAGTGTCAGGGGACCCAGTGTGGCATTCATAATCTTTAGTTTTTCTTCATTTTGAGTTCCCCTTCCTGCTTCAGGCTACCAAGTGCCAAAACAGACTCAGTTGTTGCTTAACCAGGACCAGTGTAGCATCTGCATTTATTACGAAGTCTGGTACACTTTCTCAGGGCAATCCTTTTACGTCAGATACCTATGATACCACAGGGAAACAAAAAGTTTGTGAGACATAACATTGGCCAAGATATTTGATTGTTGCACAGTCAGTTGATTATGTTGGAAGTTAATAAAATTGATGGCAGTTCCTCTGGAGATATGCAAACTCTAAATCCCAAAGACAATGACTGGAAATCAGTGTTCCACATGTAGATTCTTTTTTATTCTTTGATGACTGGGTAAGACCCCCCCTAGACACAATGTCTGTTTTCTGGGGTGACCCAGGAGCACTGGGGAGCTTAAAGAACGTTCTCAGGGTCTTACACAGTGTGCAAGTGGAGGTTGTAGGAATCAAACCCAGGTCTTCTAGATGTATCAGGCTCCTTCACAGTTCATTACTCTAACCTCTAGGTATACTGCTAGCCCCAACTGTGAATAAAGCATGTCCATTAATATACAGTCTCTACCAGAAGAGATGGTAACCTGCAGAAAAATAAAGACCCTGAACACCAGCATCCCAACTGGCAGTAATGGTGACATGGATGGGATCAAGAAAATACTTTTGTGACAGTTTGCCCTAAGTTAATTGCTTTAATTGAGAGGGAAGCTTCTTTCCCAAATCAGATGAATCTGAAAATGCTTAACTCCTTTTTAACCTGCCACTCCTTATCCTGAGGCAAACCTTCATCAGGAGGCTAACATGCTTACATTCAGGACAGGTGTGAGCTGAAGGTCGTTCTCACAGGCATGGCACCCTGCTTGGTTATCCTTTTTCCTTAGACACTGGGTGCCATATCTGAAGATCAGTGCCTTGTGGTCTGGAGCGACCATCAGACATAGTGTGCTGTTGGGCAGTTATGGTAAGAGGCTCTTCTGCCTCATAACCATTCCAGGGACACATGCCTTCCTGGAAACCAGGACATCCAATGCAGCTAGAGGATCCTGATGGAATGGGTTCTGCCCCAAGAAAACCCTAATCCCTGGCAACACTGCCAGTCACAGCCAGAATGGCACATTTCACCTCTTCATGAAGACAGTGGGTTTCATTCCTCTGCCTCTGGCCCTCAGAACCAAACCCCAAAGGAAACTTCATCTCAGACTTCTTGTGAAGTTTGATGTGGTATAGCAGACTGGGAGTCCATGCCTTAAGGTGACTCCCTAACATAAGGACATAAACAGGTCCACATACACATAGACACACAAACATGCCCAAATACAGACACACAAACATGCCCAAGTACTGTACACAAAGACACAAACATGCCCACAAGCACACAAACAATGTCTACATACACACAGACACAGAAGCATGCCCAAATACATGCAGACACAGAAACATGCCCACATACACAGACAAACAGCACGCCCAAATACACACAAACATGCCCAAATACACAGAAACACAAACATGCTCACATGAACAAACTCACACAAAAAAGCACAATGAACACCAGCAGGTGTTGCAGGAAATGGTGTTGGTAGCTCTGCAGGGGCCACTCCCCCCTTGGGTAAAAGTAACCATACTGATGCCCCAGCATGGTATTTGGGGGACACTGTGCTGTTGCAGTGGTCATTTTTCAGATGAGGCATCAGACTGAGGCCCCATCTGCCTGTTATGGTGGATGTTAAAGATCCCATGGCACTTCTCATAAAGAACAGCGTGAATAAAAGAGCTGCTCAGGAGACCAGGTGTCAGTGACATTTAAATGTCAACTGAAGTGTAAAGTCACGGTACTCACCCTTCCACAACTAGTAAATAAGAGAGTCCACAATACTGTATTAGACTTACCTCATTTTATTGTTGCTGCCAGATGCACATATACACCAAAGCAGTCGGTAACAGAAAAGTCCTAACGTTTCATCTTATGGCTTTGTCAAAGGATAGTGTCCTCTAGGGTAGAGCTCCTTTTATAGCAAAAACACACAACTGATCCCTTTTTTAAAACATTAAAGTGACATAGAGCCAACAAAGAATACAACGGTAATGACATACAGTAAAACCATACGCTATTACCAAACAAGTATAAAAAGCACAATATTACAGGAAAAAGCTGCACACATCAGGTGAGTAACTGGGATTTCAAAGACTGAAGATCCAAGCATAAGTACATGCTGTTTAGGGGACATTGGTATCCATAGCCAGCTAAGTTAAGGCATTTGGTCAAAATGTTGGAATCCAAATGAAGGCTTAGACCATCAAGCTACAGCCTAGCTACTCTCCTGCCCATGTAAAACAAACTTAACCTGTGTAAGGAAACTATCCTGAGCTACACTGCACAAATTTAGACACCCCCCCCCCATTACCAACTCCTTTTGATGCTGCCTCCAAATCACTTCCTAAACAAACAGCCACACATATGTAAAACAAACTTAGACTGTGTGAAAAACTGTCTCTGAGTCTCACTGCACAAAGTCAACCCCTCCTGAGTTACTTACCATCCACTTCTGCTGCTCCCTTCCATGCTGCCTATCAAGCTGCTTCCTGAAACAAAATTAAAGGCAAACAGGCCAAAAACCACATCTCCTTTTATAGGAGAACCCAGCACTATGGAAACTTTACTGGAACAAAAAATGACAGTCCCACTACACTATGGAAAACACTCTCCATAAAGGTACACATAACTGCACTACGGAAAATCACTAAACTACAGAAAAAACATTAACACAAACCACTATGCTATGGAAAATAACTACACTATGGTGAAAGATAGGATGCAGCAAAAAGTGTCCAACCCAATGTACTATATAAAATAAAAGATGGTAAAGGTCCACCATACTCATGAAATAATATCATCTCGGGGTCGAACAGACTCATAAAGGCCACTTGCCCTTTGGGCTTGTAGCTTTATTGCTTGTTCAACCTCTCAATGGTATTATTTCCTTGTATTCCACACTTCTGTCATCATTTATTCTCTAGATAGATAGATACTGTATATTATATGGGTTGCGTTGGTGTTTCATTAAAAATACCCATTTTCAGAGGATCATGTCTCAGTCATTTTAGACTCAAGGACCATGAAATCTGGTAAGCCCCTTCTTAGTAAATAACTCTCTACACTATTCAAATTTGAAGAGAATCAGTTTTTTACTTTTGGAGATATTAAGGGCTAAAATTACATATTTGTTAGCTAAATTATTGCCCTCAGATGACTTAAAAATGGCTTAGAGTTGAGTTATGCAACTTACAGGTTTTGCAGATACTGTATATGGGATCAGGTCCTTTTAGGTCTGTTGTTACAAAAAAATATTTTTAAGTTATTTGTGATTAATTGATCATGCATGTGCATTAAAAAAGGCGCCAAAAAAATAGCTAAATCAACACAGAGACTTTTTTCCATTTTAAAGTTCTATACAAACAAAAACTTTAAGCTAATGTAACTTTCTAAAACTTAAAAGTAGAGAGTAAGAGTTATGTGTTTGTGGGGGTCCTACAAGGTACACTATGCAGTTTGTAGTTTAAATAAACTAATTAGTAATTAGTTATTAAAAACAATAACGCAAAATATACTTGATTTTGTTTTTTACAAAATCTACTCAAAATACAAATATTTTTAAGATCTACAGTAGGATGGTTTTCCTACTTTGTATGAAAAGTCTTCAGAATTTTACAAAATTCGAAAGTTCTTTAAATTTGATGGACTGCATCTGACTAAAGAGGGAGTCAGTGCATTGGGGCAGAAGTTTGACGTCTTTGCAGAATATTTAAACTAGCAAATGGGGAGAGGGGTGCAGCACCCCATACGTCGAATGGGAAGAACACCCCTCCCCCCTCAGCTAGTGGTCAAACAGGAATTCAGCGTGTTTGCCATTCATTTGCATCACCAGGTAAGAAAAAAGGTTTGTCTCCCCATACGATGCAAGGGGTAATGCCAAACTTCACCCAACAACTAACACACCAAAATCTGGCCAATGGAAAATCATGTACACAAATGCTCACAGCCTGGGAAATAAGATCCCAGACCTGCAGGCAATAATGTCAGAGGCTAAACTGGACATAGTAGCAATTAGTGAGACGTGGTTTACCAGTAACCACACTTGGGAGACTTCAGTACCTGGATATGTATTGTTCAGAAGAGACCGAGGTGCAAAAAGGGGGGGAGGGGTGGCCCTGTATGTTAATGAAAATATCAAAGCTACAGAAATTCAGAATACACATAAGGAGCCAGAAGAACTGGGGTCACCCTGAAACAGGTAATGGGACAGCCATAAGAACTGGGGTTGTCTACAGGCCCCCAGACCAGAGGGAGGACATAGACACATTACTGTTAGAAGATATACAAAACATGACAGCTAAAGGGGAGGTTCTGATAATGGGAGACTTCAACATGCCAGATACAGATTGGTCAATACCAGCAGGAACATCTGCCAGAACTAGACTCATAGTGGATTCCCTGCAGGGGGAGGGCCTCAAACAACTGGTACAGCAACCCACAAGAGACAGGGCTATCCTAGATCTAGTACTGACTAACAAAGAAGGGATCACAGATCTCCAGGTAGAAGGTCACCTGGCCAGTGACCATCACATGGTATGGTTCAATTTGGCTACTACATCTAAATCATCCCATTCCAAGGCAAAAATATGGGACTTCAGAGGAGCTGACTTTGATAAGATGGCCAACAGAGTTAAGCTAGCCCTGGCAAAAGAAACACAGGTGAGGAGGTACAGGCAAAGTGGGCAAGCATTAAGGATACAATACTTGAAGCAACATCCCATTGTGTTAGACAGAAAGGAAGTGCAAAGAAGAAGGAAACCACTTTGGTTCTCAAATATAGTAGCAGAAAAGGTCAGAGCCAAAAGGCTGGCCTCTCAGAAAATATAAGGGAACACAGCGGGATGAAGATAGGGAGGCATACCAAACTGCCCTAAAGGAAGCAGGTAAGGCAGTAAGGCAGGCAAAGTCCCAAACTGAGGAAACACTAGCACGAACAGTAAAAGAAGGTGACAAGACTTTCTATAGATACATTAGTGAAAGGAGAAAGTCCAGAGGGGGTATTGCTAAGCTTAATGGAGAAAAGGGAGCATGTGAGGAGGAGGACCCTGTAAAGGCATCTATCCTAAATAGATACTTTTGCTCAGTATTTACTGAAGAGAAGGTAGGCAGGGCCCACAGCTCAGCATCATGGACACAGGGGAGGGAGGTGAGCACTACTCCTTCACAAAAGAAAGGGTCCTACAAGAGCTTGCTAAGCTCAGGGTGATAAGGCAATGGGACCTGATGGCATACATCCCAGGGTACTTATATGAGCTAAAGGAGGAACTAGCAGAGCCATTAGCAGAATTGTTTAGTGAGTCTCTGAGCACAGGAGAGGTCCCAGAAGACTGGAGAAAGGCTCATGTGATCCCACCCACAAGAGTGGTAGCAGGGAGGAGGCGGGAACTACAGACCGGTCAGTCTTACCTCAGTAGTGGGCAAGATTATGGAGGCACTCCTTAAGGAAAGGATAGTGCAACACCTGGAATCCATAGGGGCACAGGATCCAAGACAGCATGGGTTTACAAAGGAAGGTCCTGTCAAACTCTCATAGATTTCTTTGACTGGGTAACCAGAGTGGTGGACCAAGGGGAGCAGTTGATGTCGCCTACCTTGACTTCAGCAAAGCTTTTGACACTGTTCCACATAGAAGATTGATAAATAAGCTAGGGTAGGCTCGTGGGGTCAGTTGGTCAACTGGGTGGCAACTGGTTGACTGGCAGAAAAGAGAGTGGTGGTAACTGGTCAGCAGAAGAGATCCAGTTGCAAGTGGGGGTACTCAGGATCAGTCCTGGGGCCAGTCCTATTCAACATCTTCATTAGTGACCTCTCAGATGGATTAGAGGGTAAGGCTTGTCTGTTTGCAGATGACACCAAGATCTGCAACAGAGTAGATGATCCAGATGGGGTGGGCAGAATGAGAAGAGATCTGGATAAACTAGCAGAATGGTCAGAAGAGTGGCAACTGGGATTTAATGCAAAGAAGTGCAAAATCATGCACATAGGGAAGAGAAACCCTGAAGCCACTTATAGGCTGGAGGAGTTGCTAGCAGTCACAAAGGAAGAAAGAGACTTGGGCATCATCATCACTGATGACCTAAAATCATCCAAGCAGACCTCTAAAGCAGTAGGTAAGGCTAGGGGGTGTTAGGGTGTATTAGTAGGGGTATCACAAGTCGTAAGAGGGAGGTAATAATCCTCTGTACAAGACATTGGTTAGGCCCCATCTGGAGTACTGCGTGCAGTATTGAGGCCACACCTTCACAAGGACATTAACCAAATTGAGGCAGTCCAGAGAAGGGCAACTAAAATGGTGCAGGGACTGCATCAGAAGACATATATGACAGATTAACGGAGCTCAATATGTATACCCTTGAGCAAAGGAGGGAGAGGTGTATGATCGAGACATTTAAACACCTTAAGGGCATAAACAAGGTGAAAGAGTCTAACATGTTTAAATATAAGAAAATAGCAGGACAAGAGGACACAGCATGAGATTAGAGGGAGGCCGATTAAGGGGAATGTGAGGAAATTCTTTTCACAGAAAGGGTGGTAGATGCATGGAATGGCTTACCACAAGAAGTGGTGGCTATGAATACAGTGCAGGGCTTCAAACAGGCATGGGATAGGCATAAGGGAGCAATACAAATGACTATGAATAGATAGGTCACTGACAGAGCAAAGGCCGATGGTACATTTATAAGGTAGAAAAAGAAATGGGCAGACTGGATGGGCCTTGCGGTCCTTATCTGCCGTCAACTTCTATGTTTCTATGTTTCTATAAAATGTACTTATAATTATGAATATTTTTAAGATGTGCAGTTGGATGGTTTTCCTAATTTGCGTGCACTTTGAGTAGCATTCGTAATTTTATGAACTCTACTCAGAATATGAATAGTTTCATGATTTGCAGTAGGTCGGTTTTCCCTACTTTCCATGCACTTTGAAATGTGTTTATAATTTTACAAAATCTAAAAATATGAATATAGTTCAAGATTTGCAGTAGGTTGGTTTTCTGACTTTGCATGCACTTTAAAAAAAGTGTATGTTTAAAAAATCTACTCAAAATACAAATATTTTTGTGATTTGCAGTAGGATGATTTTCCTACTTTGTGTACAATTTGATAACTGTTCATAAGGAAGGCTGTAGTGAATTGAGAGATGGGGATGAATGAAAACTGACAATGATCAGATTAGTGAAAAAAAACTTACAAATGAAGAAAGTTAAAAAGGTAATCTGATGTTTAAACAACTTAAGGGGCATTGTCCATTTTACTGTAATGTTCATTTCAATAGGTATGCCCTTCATTAATTTAACAAATAATTACTGGCCAATCAGGCATTACTATAGGAGGACATCACCATTCATTCACTTACCTGGACCAAAACGGATCACAAGATGCTGCACCACAGGACCATAAATGTTTTTTGACTGTGGCAGCTGTTCACTGACCTGTCATCTGACCCAAAGGTATTCATTTTTTGTGGGTTATGACGGGAACAAGGGAGGTGGGGGCTAGTGGGTGTGTTGAGTGGAGGATTTTGGTCTTATTCAGGGATGGGGGCTTGAATATATTGTACAACACTAGGGGAGGCAGGATTTTGATGGGGGAGTGACAGGCTCCAGAGACGTGGCCTGCAGCAATCACTACACTTCTGCAATTATTTTATTTTAAGAAGGAGGTGGAAGAGAGAGGTGGAGACTAATGGGTGTGTTGAGTTGGGGGTTTTGCTCTGATCCAGAAATGGGGGGGGGGGCTTGTGAAATATTGTGGAAGGACATAAGAAGTAGAATTTGGTGGTGGGGCCACAGGCATCAATTATTGTATTAAAAGGAAAGGGAGGTGTATGTTTTAGGATATCAAATGTTGGATACTCTTATGGCCTATATCCAGTTTGACATCTGAGATGTTTTTAGGATATTGGGTTTTGAGGACCAGTATCCTAAAATCCTAATACCCTAAAAAATACCTATGATCTGAACTATCCATTTTTAAAACAGATTATTTGTGCAACCCCATTTCTGACTACTGTCAGCCACGTATATTCTGTACAATTTTTTTTTTATCACATTATTTTTGTCACCACCTCCATGGACCTGGCAGGGGATACAACCCCGAAGGGATACATCCTCTGGCCCATCGAGGCTATCATGGGTCCTGCCGGGTCCCACTATTTTTCATCCAGTTTTCTCCCACCTCCGCACCTGTGCAATGGGTGCAGCAGTTGTCTCCACCTCCACGGAGGTAGCCAAGCAACCTGGGCATGGGCTGAACCCTTCCTGTTGTGCTGACACACGCAGCACAAACCCACCCTCCCTGAGGAAGGAGAACAGTCCTCTGGATG
This sequence comes from Neoceratodus forsteri, assembly GCA_016271365.2. Lineage (NCBI taxonomy): Eukaryota > Metazoa > Chordata > Ceratodontiformes > Ceratodontidae > Neoceratodus > Neoceratodus forsteri. The sequence continues at coordinate 1,326,763,293 of CM057459.1, read as the reverse complement.
CTCAATCCTTACCTCCCCGGCTGATCCCTGAATGATCTGAGTCCATTCCCAAACCTGGGTCGCTGGCATGGTGTGAAGTGTGGCATCCAGTGCCTCAACCCTCAGTGCCACTGGGCCAGTATTCTGTACAGTTTTAACTGGTATCAGCCACATATCATCTGAAAATAAATATTTCAAATGCATAAAACACATACCATGCCAGAAAATGTGTTAGTGCACTTGGCTTTCACTTCATAAGTCAGAATGGGGCAGGGGATCATGGTACATAACAATCCACAAAGGGACTACTGTGTGCCCCTCTGCAGAAGTCCTGGCTTTTCACAAACCTAAAAGGGTCCTGTGAAAAGTATATTAGGAGTCATCTTCTGCTTTGTTGAGGGATTCAAAGGCTATGAGTAAAGGACGTTACCACACAAATTTCTTAAACAATAAGGAACTGTATGACCAAAAAATCTATGTTAATGCTCATTAGGGCTGCTACCACAAAAAATGTAAACAGCACAAAGACTGTAAACAGACTAATAGGGTTGCAAATGCAATCCCTGCAAAGTTTGGAAATGCGCTATTAGGACCTACAGTCTGCAGGTACAGGGCCATACATCAATGGTATGGTACCTCATACAGGATCAACATGGTAAAATCGGTATACAGCAACCCAAACCCCCACCCCTTCCTTACCTTACCCTAATGACTAGGGTGGGAACAAATGCAGTGTCAGTGGCCCAGTAGGTAGGACACTCACCTCTGAGGCTGAAAGATCAGATGGTCATAGGTTGTAGCCCCACACCAGGCACTTGCAGTAATACAGTAGTGCAGTAAGAGGGGGTGCTGAACTGGTGAGGTGCCATCCTTTGGGTGAGACATTAAACTGCGGTCCCTTCTGCCCGTCTCTACTCATTGTCCAAGTGGAAATAAAAGATCCCATGGCATTTATAGACAAAAAGCAGGGGAGTTTCCCTTGTGTCATGGCCAACATTCCTCCTGCCAATAAAACAGGTCAGTGCAACCCACCCGCACAATGCACCAGGAAACAAGCTATAATAGCTTAGTGTGCCTTTCCTGGTCGGAAAAGAAATAACCAAATGGCCAGTATCTAGTAAAACAGAAGATCTTGCTACTACATTTTGAGACTTACTAGCCAACTGGGTACCTGCCAACGAAGTGATTTTTGAGCCCTGGAAAATGATGGCCACTTAACATATTGACCTGGCTAACACATTTTGCAGTCTCCTAGTCAAACTGACCACCAGTTCACAAATTGATTTCTTCCACCATGGTGGTGTCACAAGCCCAAAAAATAGGTCTAACACCATTCTGCTGGGCTTTGCTGAGGATTTGCTTATTCAGCTCCAACATGACGCTGCATGAAATAATATCCCTGTCCTAAACATATTACTTGCTTTTACTGTTTATAAGCACAGAATGCATCTTAAAGAAAGCAACTCACAACTATGCAGGGTATATAGTAGTTTCAAATTTGTAACAATTATGCTGCTTTGTGGAGGGTCTACAGTATTGTGTACTAAGTAAAGCACAGGTTATAATGGATGCAAGCCTTCACAGGTTGCACCCCCAAAGTATTGTAATCACAGATCTACAGTGTGTATAAAACACCAGACCTGTGTGGCATGGCTCCAGATATGTACGTTGCCCATTAGTCATGAGTGTAGGGGACGGGAGGGGTTGGGGATTAGGGTTGCCATGCACCAAATTTACTATGTTGGCCCTGTATGAGGTACCACATAATTGATGTATGGCCCTATACCTGTAGACTGTCCTGGGATCATGAGTGTATGGAATCATAGTAGGTTGGGTGGAAATTAGACATAAGACCCCTCAGCACATTTCCAAACTTTGAGAGCATTGTGTTTGCAACCCAAATAGTTTATTTCCAACCTTTGTGCAGTTTGCATTTTGCACAGTAGCTCAACACAGTGTCAGTGGCTCCGTAGGTAGCACACTCGCCTCTGTGGCCAGGAGATCAGAGGGCTGTGGGTTCAGTTCCCACATCTGGCACTTGGGTTAATATCCCAGTACTGACACTGTAGTGAAGCATGCGAGGGGTGCTGCACTTCTGAGGTGCCGTCCTTCGGATGAGACGTTAAACCGAGGTCTATCTGCCTGGATTGGTGGTAGTTACTAACATACTAACATACTAAAATGCCAGCAGAATAGGCCTAATGGTCTTTCTTGTCTGCTCGTTTGGTCAGCCTCCACCCTGGGTGCTGACCTTGCTGCCCCCCTCGCCTCCTCTGGCTTCTCCCTTCCCAGTTCCGGATATTCTTGCTGCATTGGATTTTGCTTCCAGAACCCTTCCCTGTACCTGTCCCACCCTCTTGAACCCCTCCACCGTCTCTCTCCACCAGCCCCTAGGCAGCTCATTCCATGGCTCCACCACCCTCTCAGTGAAGTAGCACCTCCTCCTTTCTCCCTGAATCTTCCTCCAGCTTCCACCCATGCCCCTAGTGGCCCCTCCTCCTTCCTCTAAGCACCCCAACTATTCCTCCCTATTTACCCTCTTAATGTACCTGAAGACCTCTATCATGTCCCCCTGGTCCTTCTCTCTTTTAGTGCACATATTTACGCTCTTGAGCCTCTCCTCATAGGTCCTGTCCCCCAAACCCCAAATCATTTTGGTTGCCTCCTCTGGACCCTCTCCCGGAGAGTAATGTCCCTCTTTAATTGTGGCCTCCAAACTGCAGCAGTACTCAGGTCTGCCTCACCAAGTTATCAGAGGGAGTATCACTCCTCCTTCTGGAGCGATCCCCTAGTGATGCATCCCAGCATCCTGTTGGCCTTGGCTGCTGCCCTCCTACAAGTCTCCGAGTTGTTCATCTTGACATCCACCACCACCCCCAGGTACCTCTCAGCCATCGAGACTTGTAGCATCCCCCCCCCTCCAGGGTGTACACTTGGCCTGGGTTTCTGGCCCCCAGGTGGAGTACCTTGCATTTCCTGCATTGAACCTCAGCTTCCATTTTCTAGACCATCTTTCCAGAGCCTCCAGGTCCCCTGTAGGGCCACCTCCCTCCTCCCATCCACCACCTCCCCAGTTTTGAGTCATCCGAGAGAGACTCATCTCACTCCTGATTCTGTCCTTATGTCAGAGACGAGGCGTTGAAGAGGAGGGCCCAAGGACTGATCCCTGTGGGACCCCACTAATGACCCTCCTTGGGGATGAGACTATCCCGCCAACTACGACCCTCTGGGTCCAGTCCTGGAGCCAATTGCCTATCCATCTGATCATCTGGTTCCCCACCCCCATCTCTCCCAGCTTATCCAACAGGCCCACGTGAGGAACAGAGTCAAATGCCTTGCTGAAGTCTAGAAAGAGGACATCCACTGGTCTACCCAGGTCCAAGGCACTCGTCACCCAGTCATAGAACTCCACAAGGTTTGTCTGACACGATTTCCCAGGGATGAATCCATGCTGTTTATCGTCCAGGCACCCTGACTTTTCCAGGTCCCCCTAGCCTCTCCTTGACAATGCCTTCCATCACCTTGCCCACCACCGATGTCAGACTGACAGACCTGTAGTTCCCTGCCTCCTTGATCCCCCTTGTGGATGGCACTATATTCACCACCTTCCAGTCCTGGGGCACCCACCCTGTCCTCAGAGAGATGGTGAAAAGCTCCGCCAGGGGTTTCGCCAGGACATCCGCAAGTTCCTTCAGCACTCTGGGATGTAATTTATCCGGCCCCGGTGCTTTCTCTGTCTTAAGGGAGCTGAGGGCTTCCCTCACTCTCTCTGCTGTGATTTCCACTTTCAGTACCTCTTCTTCCTGCTTAGCTCTCCCCCCTCCTGCCAGTGATGCCTCCCCCTCTCCCCAAACCCGCCGATCGGTAAGGGTCCCCCCCTCCTCAGTATCTCTGTCTCCTCCCATGTATGATGCAGCACCCCCATTTTCCTTGGTGAAAACTGAGGTGAAGTACTCATTTAGTACCTCAGCCTGCTTCCCGGTCTTGTGCCCATCTCTCCCTGAATTAATCCTGCTAATCTGCCCCTTCACCCTTCGTTTTTCCCCAATGTATCTAAAGAACCCCTTGTTCCCTCTCCTAATTTCCCTGGCCAGGTTCTGCTCCTTCCTTGCCTTAGCTGCCCTCACCACCCTAGTGGCCCTTCTAGCCATCAGCTCATACTCCCCTCGATCCCTTTCACTCCTTGAGCACTTGAATTGCCTATAGGCTGCCTTCTTTCACCGCACCACCTCCTGGACCTCCCTGGTCCACCAGCAGGGTTTTCGGGCCCTACCGCATTTTTGTCTTACTCTTGCACAGGTGCTGGTATCATCCTGTACCCCTCTCCTGATGATTTCCCACCTACTATCAGCGTCCATGTCTGACCCAATCACATCCAAATGCTCCTTAAGGATCCTTCCCATTTCCTTAAAATCTGTCCCCCTGAAGTCAGTTACCTCAGTCTTTGTGCAGCCTTCTAGCCCTCCTAGGTCCAGGCAGAACCAGACTGTGGCATGGTCACTCCCCGCCAATGGGTCCCTACCCCAGGCCCCCAATCTAGTCACTGTCTGCCAGACCACATCCAGTACCCGCCTCCTGGTTGGTTCCCCACCTGCTGAGTTAGGGAACGCATCCTGAAAGACATCCAACAACCTCTGTTCCCTGGTCACAGAGGATGTCATAGTCTCCCAGTCTGTTCCTGGCATGTTTAAGTCCCCAACACCACCACTGCCTCTGCCCAGTCTGCAGTGTCTCCCAACATCTGCCACCAAACCTCCTCCAGCTCCTCCGCCAGGGCAGGGGTCTATACACCACTCTATTTTTACTCTCTTGCTCCCCTTGTTATCAAGGTGACCTAAATCGCCTCCACGGTTACCTCTCTGCCTCTACTCCCCTATGCCAATGCAGTTTTGACTATCATTGCTACCCCTCCTCCCCTTCCCTCCCCCCTGTCCTTCCCGAACATAGTGTAACCCTCCAGGTTCAAGTCGCAGTCATGTCCTGCAGTGGCCCAGGTCTCAGTGACCACTGCCACATCCACTGCTCCCTCAGTTAGCATCGCCTGGAGCTCAGGCATTTTATTGCCCAAGCTCCTGGCATTTAGCAGGACTACCTTCCACCCTTTCCCTATACTTCCATTTCCCCTGCTCGTGTTCCCATGGGGATTCTGTTTTCCTCTGGTCTGCACTTTACCAGTCGGCCTTTTCCCGCAGTCCTCCAGCTCCCCAGGGGGTGGAGACAGAGTCCCTCCTTTATCGGCACCCCCTTGACAGCCTTTTCTCCCATCCCTCCCCTTCACTAGTTTAAACCCCACTTTTCACCAATGAACCCTCTATTTTTAACTTAAAGATTCCCTCCCTCCAACTTGAGATGGAGTCTATCTCTAGCATACAGCTCCTTATCCTCCCAGGTCTCCCCCCAGTCCCCCATCAACCCACACCCTCTGGCCTCACACCACTCCCTGAGCCACTGGTTTATCTCCCTAATCTTCCTTTTGTGTTCCCCACTAGCCCTTGGCACCGGCAGGATTTCTGAGAAGGAAACTGTGTATCCTATGTCATGACAGACCCTGGCAAGCTCCCTGAATCTTGCCTGTATCTCTAGCTCACTATTCAGGTGGATGTTATTGAAAAGAGTAGGAGAATTTCCCCGGTGTCCTGGCCAAATTTCCCTCATTCACTAAAAATACCACCAGCAGCTTAATCTGGTTCACGGTCAGTTGGCATTCATCTGTATCCCCTTTCTCCCGGGTCGTGCCTGAAAATAGGCAGGATTTGCCTAGTGCACTTACCCGGTCAACAAAAACTAAATAAAATAAATAAAAATAAATAAATAAATAAAAGATGCCAACAGCAAACCTAGTTTGGAAATTGTTTAACAGTGTAACACCAGTACATTTGCTACAATTGAACCTGTATTGCCAATACATTCCTGCATAAACACAAAGTGAACAGAGTTTTCTTCCATAGTACCTGATGCAAATTTGATCACTTTCAGTATAAAAAAACTCAGTTTTATAATGCATAAATAACACACTCAAATATAATTAAACCATGTATAAAATCATTAAATGAGGGTAATATTACTTGTAAAAGATTTCCCTTATTATGAAAATATACTGAAAAACAAGAAACAAAGTTAATTAAGTGAATAAAAATGAACTGTTTTTTTATCAGTATGTCAAAATGATCCATTCTGCATCAGGTTTACAGGTAATTCTATATATACATGCTGGTTCAGATTTCAAGCTTACAGTTTTCCAAGGGACATTTGTGTGTGTGTGTGTGTGTGTATGTGTATGTATGACTGAGGTGCACTATCAAATTGTTATATTTCTGCTGTTTACCCCCATATGGCACAGAAGACTCCCCTCCAATATTGTTTTGCTTGACAAGACAGGAGGCGAGAAAGTGAAAGGGATACCAATATTTGCATCATATGTCAGCATAGCAACTCCCTCTGACTTTCACATCTGGCAGCTGAATCTGACAAGTCAAGGCCTACCAGGTATCACAGTGGCACACTGGTGTCACACCTAATTACCGTCCTCCAGGAACTGAACCCATTAACTAGATGAGTTGAAACCGCATGTGAATGCTAATTAGGAACTCCTCTCTGAGGAGATTAATTAGGGGTGACACTTTCAGGGCGAGCTCCACTTTTATTGTTTTCTATTTTTTACTCTTCAGAGGTGTACTGCATTTGATAAACAGGTACTGTAGGCAGATACCAAAGTGAAGTAAATAGCATCTATTTCTCTTCACAGAAGGTGTACCTGAGAAACAAAAAGGTACATTGCAGCATGGTATCGTTGTGAAGGAAGGGGCTTAAAGAGTTCATCTTGTCCACCCTTTGGGTGGTATGGAAGTGATACACCTAGTTTGAGCAAGAGTACATATCCAACTTATCAGCAGGAATGTTACCCTTACAGTACACATGTTCTACAACCATCAATGCCATTCTTCCTCTGGTGCCTCAGGTTAGGTTTAAAAATAATTTGTCCTTGTTAAAAAAAAAAAAAGCAAAAACAGAGGGAGAGGGAGAGAGGGATATATATATATATGTATATATATATATATATATATATATATTTAACATACTGGTACTATTCTCAGTTGGAAGGTGTGTGGCCCAGCTGTTGGGGTAACTTTGTCCAGGCTCTGAGGCCTTAAAGGCCAGAGTGCAATTAAACCGGGTAGTACATCAGAAGAGTGAGACTTAGAGTCATTTAGTAACTCTGTTAAACAAACAACACAGTGTAACAAACCATACAGCAAGGCTCCATGGATTCTGGGTTGTATGGGGAGGGGTTTTGATAGCAAGAGAAGTAAGGGAAATTCTGTCACTTTACAGATCTCTTGTGAAACTGCATCTGGGGTGTTGCACCCAGTTCTGCAACCCTTATCAGAAGAGGGATATTAACAGACTGGAATCTGCAAAGCATAGAGTCACCAAGATAATACAGGGTAACAGGGTAAATCCTATGAGGTGCTTTGGGTGACCTAAATGTGTATACATTGGCGACCAGATGAGAGAGGAGTGATGCATTTGAAACATGTAAGTTTCCTAGGGGCATGAATAAAGTACGTAATGGAGATATATTTGTAAGGAATAAGGATGCAGTCACTAGAGGTCATGACTGGAGGTTGGTGGGTGGAAAATGTAAGAAAAATACCAGGAAGTTCTACTTTACAGAGAGAGTGTTGGATCCTTGGAACAGTCTACCAGCAGAAGTGGTGGGGGCAGCAACCATTAACGGGTTTAGGCATGACTGGAACAGGGCAAAGGGCCAAATGTGCTGAAAGATGGGTAATAGGGGATTGTGTGATAGTGTGGCAAAAGAGAAGAACCCCCATCCGGGACAATAGGTGAGTGAGATGAGGTCATTTTTAGTATGGGCAAACTACATGGACCTTTGGCCGACTTCTGCCATCACATTCTATATATTAATGTATCATTGTGGATCAGTTTCTCCATGACACATCTGGAAAAAAATTGTATCAGCTCGGTATGTCTTTCCTGGTAAAACTTTCTAAATATGGATATTGTAAAGAGACCACCTATTGGCCCAGCAGCAGAGCTTCAGGATGAGACTCAAGACGTAAGGCAGGTGGCCAGGCTGGGGGATAATGGTGCCAATGGCAGCATTTCCCAGCCCAGAAAGAATTCATTGATTAATCAATTAGTGCATAACTATACAGTATGCATTCAGTGACTGTTCAGTCGGCGACTGGCCGCGGAGGTGAGAGGTGGGCTATGCCAGTCACCGACTGTGTTTCAGGATGGGGGAGCTGGGTGGTGTGCACTATCTGCTGGGGTGGGGGTTTACTATATGAACAGGAAAGGGGGTTATTATTAATTATGATTACGGACGACATCAGGGATCAGGGTCGGGGAGGGGGGCACTAGACCACCAGGAAGAGTTTTTGTAATAATTACGAATACGGATGACATCAGGGATTGGGGAGGGGAGCCACTAGACTGCAAGGAAGAGGTTGTATTTGTTTTACAAGAGGATCAGGAATGAGAGGACCACTAGCCTTTGCCATGTACATATTTTGCTCCTTTATCCTATCATCATAGGGCTTCTGATGCAGACCCTGCACTATTTTGGTAGCCCTCCTCTGGATGGTTTCCACTCTGTCCATGTCCTTCCTGAGATGTGGTCTCCAGAATTAGACACAGTACGAAGGTGGGGGTTGTACAACTGATCTACAGTATATAGGGGCAGCACCCACCTCCCTCTTCTTGCTGGTAATACCCCTTTCTATGCACACCAGCATCCCCCTAGCCCTTCCAACTGCCTTGTCACACTGGACAATTGACATGGTAATATTTGAAACTGCTCAGGGAGTATGTAGGACTCACTGCTGGTTTGAGTCCTATCTCAGTGGCAGAATGCAGAGGGTTGTATTGGGAAGGTCTTTCTCAATCCTGGTGGTTTTGTCCTGTGGCTACCCCAGGGCTAGGCCCTTTTCATCCATGCTGTTTGTGATGTACATGATACACCCAGGTAAGATCATTAGGCAATATAGGCTTGGGTTTCACTGCTATGCAGATGATATCCAGCTGTATAAAGGGGGTATGCAGGTTGGATTTTCTGGTTCTGTGGGTCAGGCCAGGTTAGACTGAACAAATCAGAACCAGAATCAAAACCAGAACCAAAAGTGTAATACATAGTAATAATTAATGGTACAATCAATAGAGCAGTACAAAAGTAATGCTACGTTGCAGGTCTAGATCTTCTGCACTGAAAAGGCTGGTGTAAACCAGCGGCAACATTTCTTCATCTATCTGTTCCATCCCACCTATCCTGCTCTAATGGCACAGGTGTACTATTTGCCTTATCAGTGCAACAGATGTTTGTCCTATAAGGGAGAAATGGAATACATGCATAGACAGATACAAGCGGTACTATCTGTATGTAACTCTCTTTCAAAATCAGTGAAGAGCATTTAACTGTTACCATGTGTTATGCTTTTCGGTGGCAGATACGACAGAAAGAGTGTTATGCTTTTCAGTGGCAGATACGACAGAAAGAGTGACAGTGCAGTGGTCTGGGGCAGGCAGTGACAGCAACAGAATTATGATGAAGAAATGAGAAGAGGGGTCACATAGGGACAATTTGCAGTAGGAAGAGTGGCAGTGGTCTGGGGGCCATGGTTTGTCCTGCCCTCCCCAAGCTGGAGCCCCACTGATTATACCAGCATTTAAAACAGGTACACCACGCTGCTGTACAGAGCAACAGCTATTTCTTCTGCATGTGAGAACAATGGTCTATTATCTTGGCGCCAATTTTAAAGGGCCCCTCTGCTACAAACAGTCAGCAGAGCAATGAAGATATTTTATTTCCTCCACCTTTTCACCAAATATACAATGTTTTATACACTTTTTAAGGAGCTTTAAATGGACTTGATTTTTTTTTTTAAAGTGTACTTTCTCGTTGCTCTGAAAGAATTTAATTTAACTATATAGCTGTGTGCTCTGTAAGTGAAATCTATCCTGCCGTACATTGCATGAGAGCTTTGCGCGAAACAGTGTTCATCTCAGTGAGCCTGATTTTAAATTCCTACTCTGTGAGCATGTGTTTAATGCCTGTAGTATTTCGAAGTAGCTCACATTTTAAATTCCTACTCTGAGAGGTTGTGTTTAATTTCCTATAGTAATTTGAAGTAGTTCATATTTTAAATTCCTACTCTGAGAGTTTGTATTTAATTTCTAGTAGTGCAGCTTACAGCAAAATTCCTATAGTAATTTGAATTCGCACTTGATGAGCAGTTTCCATACAAAGTCTGTAAAATGACTGAAAGCTTGTGAGCAAACAGAATTTTACCCCATCAGAGAGCTTGTGTTTAAAAGCCGATAGCAACCCATAGCAATTCAAATTAGCTCTCGATGCGATGTTCCATACAAATTTCTGTCAGCTCCTTCTCCTCCTCCTCCTTCCTACCTGATAAATAATGCAGCCTGAAAGTCGGCCTGGTGGCACTGAGGGTTGAGGCATTGGACGCCACACCTCGCGCCATGCTGGCAACCCGGGCTCTGGAACAAATTCGGGCACCGTGGGTCAGCAGGGGAAGGGTTGAGGACTGAGCGCCCATGTGGTGCTTCCCTCCCCAGATCAAGGAGAAGGGCTGGCCCGGTGAGCCAGAGACCCCCGGTGGAGACCAGGAGTACTGCAGCAAGCCAGGCATGCACGTACTAGCGTGGCTGACGCAGGCAGGGTTGCCATGCGCCAGAACTGTCGGGGCATGCCCACACATGGGGAGGGAGGATCATAGGACATGGAAAACCCCGGTCCTAGGGGTAGGCAATGGCACCAATCCCCATGCCCACTACTGGGTCCATCCTAGCCGACCTTCAAGAACCCTCCACCCGGGGCCCACGTCTGCAGCTGGAGACTATGTGTGCAAGAGCACCCAAGGTAGGAGGGGCAGCCCCACCCTGGAGGGGTTAAGCCGGGGGTGCCAGCTGCGAGGCGGAGTGGGGGAGAGGAAGGTTCAGTCGGGGGGACTTCAGGCAGGGCAGGACTCAGGTTGGATGCCTGAGAGAGGCTCCTAGGACCATGATCAGGAGGGAAAAAAAATCCCCAAAAAAATAAATAATGCAGCCTGTTTTCTTTCCTCCTCAGCCGCGGTGGTCGTGAGGGCCATCGCTTGTCCTGCCCTCCCCAAAGCCGGAACCCCGCTGATTATACCAGGATTGAAACAGGTATGCCATGCTGCTGCATAGAGTGCCAGCTATTTCTTCTGCGTGTGAGAGAACCCACCGCGCTGGAGGACGGCTGCCCCACTGCCCCCACCACCACCCTAGGTGAACTGTCCTTTATATAGGGCGCATCACGTGAGGCTTATAGCCAATCAGCCCACTATCCCACTAACAGATTATCTGCTTTCACCACTAGTGGCCACCCCAGACATCTCTACTGCTTAAACCCAGTAAACAACCTGCTGCCTCTATATCTTTCTATAATGTGTCTGCTTACATGCCTAGCATCCCTCCCAACTTCCTCCTACCCAGAATCACAGCCTAACCCCATTGCAATTGACACCAGGGAAGCTTCACCTCCACACCATGCCACCTCCACCACAGGGCAGCCACAACAAGTTCCCCTAAATAACTGGGATCTCGTAGCTTCCATCCTACTGCCCTCCTTTCACACTGGGCTGACAGCATTTAATAGCTCTACTATAAGCAGATCTCTGCAAACCTCCCAGCAACCTTCTGCCATCCGCAAGCCCCAATAGACCATGCTTAAAACAAAACAGCTACTAACACTACTGCTACTCCTAGCCAGGGACGTACAACTAAACCCTGGACCAACCCACCCCACCTACCACAACCCCATCCCATCTCTCCAATTACCAAGGGGCTTTACAATAGTGCATCTAAACATATGTAGCATCCTGAACAAACTCACCACACTACAACCAAGTGTCCTGTCGTTGCGTCCTGATATTCTGATTATCTTCAAGACTTGGCTGAAGCCCCACAAACAGAACACAGAATTATCTATCCCTGGCTACTCCCTCATTTAGCATGACTGCCCGGGTAAAAAAAAGGGATGAGGCATTGCCATGTTTATCTCCTCCAAGCTCCAGTTCACCCCAGTCCAGCTCTCCCTGCCCACGCTGTCCATAGACTCCTTACTAATCAAACTATCACTCCCTCACTCAGTTCCTTTATATGTAGCAGGGTCCTACTGCACCCCAGACACCCCTCTGCCCATCGTTCTGGGCCACCTGGGTACCCTAAAGTCACTTGCATCGGGGGGCGAGCTACATATCCTTGGGGATTTCAACTTTAACTGGCTCTCCAATGATAGCTCTAAGCTATGAAGCCAAGTGAATGCACTAAACCTGGCCCAACAAATATCTGAACCCACTCGCCTGAATCACAAATCCCAGAACCATTCCCACTTGGACTGGGCCCTTACCTCACACTCCCATTGGATACTAGAAGTTGGACTCCTACCGGACACTCTCTAAGTGATCACCACATGATCTACATGGTAAGGAAAATATTCAGACCCAAAACACTTCCCCACAAACACTGCTCATGAGATCCTATAAATCCCTTGACCTTGCAGCACTCTTAAATGACCTGACTAACATTGATTGGTCCTTCATGCCATAGGCATCCTCCATTGACTCTGCCCTTGAACTTTTCAAGTCCAGATTCCTCGCCGTCTGACACTACTATGCGCCACTCAGAAGAACCCAAGTAAGGAGTGTCCACCTGCCCTGGGTCACCGCCAGTTTCATAGATCAACTCCATACCAGTGACCAGGCCTGGAAAATCTATAAGGCAACCGGCACCCAGGCGGCACTCCAACTCTACTGCTTGTGACGCTTGGCCAGCTGGTTATGATTACTGTATGCAATTTGCAAAATAAAAATATAGTATGTGATTGTCTCACATAAGACAGCCTGTACTCCATGAGTGCCCCCCCCCAAGGTTTCAGTGACACTACATACATTACACTGACAAGAGATCTTTGTAATGTAATTAACTTAATTGAGAAATTGCATTTTATGACTGTTTTATGACCTGTTGCTGCTCTGAAGTTGGGAAACTAAAATATACAACTTATGACTTCAGAAACAGGACATCATTAAGCTGATTCCTGCCAGATATCTTGCACCTAGGTGAGAGAATTGTAGGGTTGTAATCTTGAAAGGAACTGGTGGATCAAAATGCCCATAATTTGGGAAATTAGTTTTTGCTGATGCTACCTTATTTAATATACCTCCTGATAGGACCTCCTTTTTGTATTTTTTATATACTAAAAGGAGGAGCTAGATGACTCACAGAACGGGTGTGGAGAGACACAGTTTAAACTATACTGTGCCCGAACTGTTTAGTCAGATATATCTTTTGGGGCTCTTAAGAAACACAGTTCTCTAACTTTCAAGGCACTTATAGAGATAATACTGTACATTAGCTAGAAAAAGTCTAAATGTATTGTGGTAGAAGTTTTTGTTTTGCAATTTTCCTTGTTTTCTTTAAAGTGATTGTATGCTCTTTGATATATTGTTCTGTGTTTGCATTTGTCATATTTTTATCATCTTGTAGTAAAGTATCTTTTTTTCCAAAAACTGCCTGGGGTGTCTGCCAATTCTTTTTGCATGTGACGTATAGAGGGTTAAGACTGACAAAAACTCTTCAAAAGCTTGATGATGTTACTAAACTGGGAAAAGACAAGAATATACCTAAGGTCTTTTATAGAGTTTTAAGGGTTCTGTACATTGGGTACGCTAGCATAAGGTTCACAGTTTGAATCCCCACCTCAGAACTTGAGACTAAAGGTGATTTGGACCCAAAAGCAGACAGGAGGGTTACCCTGTCTGTTACCTGTTCTCATTACTGTGCTCAGAGATTGGCACTGTAGGAGCAAAGGGCCTGACCTGCTGAGTGCATTTGTGACATTGCTCACTTCATAATACCTGCACTAGACTTACCCGACAGGCCAAAGCTAACTACTTCAAGGCCTCCTTCCACACAAACTTAAATCATCCAGCAAAATTCTGGAAAACAATCAAATCACTCTTCTCCCCCCCCTGCCTAGCCCCCCACCTCAACCCTAAATGTAGCAGGCTCCATCGTCATTGAACCAGGTGCAGTGGCCTCAGTGTTTAACACCTTTTTCACTAGCTGTGCATACTCTCTCTTGTCCTCTCTCCTGCACACCCCCACAAGTCCACCCCCTCCTATTCTACCCACCTCCCCAGCCTCTTGCTGCTCCTTTCACCTGGTTACACCATCCAAAGTGCTAAAAGCCCTGTGGGCACTTAATGCCTCCAAAGGTAAATAGCCCTCAGGACTGGACTACAAAATCCTCCACCTATCAGTCCTAGCCATCACCTCCCCACTGGCCACTCTCTTCAATCTCTCTTTCTTGCTTGCTTCTATCCCTTCTGAGTGGAAACATCCCCCTCCCTAAAGGCAGTGATCCCTCCTCCCCAGGCAACTACAGCCCTATCTCCCTTCTCCCCATTCTTGCCAAAATATAGGAGCACCATGTTCTCTCCCAACTCTCCTTCTTTCTCGACTCCTCCTCCTTCTTCACACCCTACCAGTCTGGATTTAGGAAATCACACTCCACCATTACCTCCCTGCTAAGGCTCACTGACACCATCCTTACAGGAATGGATAATGGGCACACCACCTCAACTATCTTTGTTGACCTTGCAAAGGCCTTTGACACTGTCTCCCATGCCCTTCTGCTATCCAAACTCACCCATGCTTGACTCTCAGGAGCTGCCACCAGCTGGTTCCACTCCTACCTGGCAGACAGGTCACAGTCAGTCAGAATTGGCTCTCACTCTTCTGTCCCCCTCCCTGTCACTACAGGGGTCGCCCAAGGCTCAGTCCTTGGCCCAATACTGTTCTCCATTTTCCTGAATGACCTGCCCTCAGTCTGCCCACACACATCCATTCACTTGTACGCTGACGATGCTGTACTGCATGCATCAGGTCCCTCACCCTCTGAAGCGGCTTCTAGACTCCAGCAGGACTTCAGTGCTGTTCGGCTATGGTTTTGCTCAAACCAGCTTTTACTTAATCCCAAGAAAACTGTCTCCCTAACCTTCAGCACAAAACAGAGACTCTCGTGACTCCCCTCCACCCCCACTTTCTACACCATTGATGGTACTCCCTTTTACAGGCTTGCACCTCCTTCAGATACCTTAGGGTCTGGCTAGACCAGCACCTCAACTTTTCTGCTCATATTGACTTGATCCACAAGAAACTGCACCTCAAGCTGGGTGCCTTATATCACAACAGGGGCTGCATCTTTCTATCTACCCGCAAGGCAATTGTACAGAAAATGATTGTCCCTATATTTGACTATGGGGACGTGGTCTACAGCACTGCTCCTAAGTTCTTCTTAGCCAGACTAGATCCTCTCTTCCTTTCTTATTGCCGCTTTGTCCTGAACTCCCCTCCCACGACTCATCACTGTGACCTCTACAGGTCATTAGACCTACCTTTACTCCAGGATCAAAGACAGGCACACTGTGCTAGCACCACAGTGAAATTTTGGGCTCAGTCCCTTCCCCCTTATCTCGATACTGCCCTTACAGTTCAACTCCCTCCAGTGTACTCACTCAGGAACACAGACTCCCGGCTTCTTTATGTCTCACATATGACCACATCTAAAGGCCAAACTGCCTTCAATTACTACATGCCTAAATTATGGAACTCCTTGCCAGCAGACATTCAGCACACTGCCAACACACAGCATCTCAACTCTCTACTCAAGACGCTTTTCTCCTCCACCTGCCATGCACCTAGCACCATTGCAGGGCCAAGTGTCTCCCACTTCTCCAATATTCCTACCAGTTATCGTGCAGTACTCTGGCTCCTTACAAAGCACTCACAGACCTTTACCTGTCAGCCTAGTACTGTGATTGTTATTGTCCTCTGCTTGCTACTCATAGCCATACCTATTTGAGCTCTCGGTATGTAATTCTAATGTATATTCTATGTAGTCTATGTATTAAATATTGTATATTCCTCTGCATATCGTTTATTGCTTTACTACCCTGCTTTCGTTCATAGCTACTGTACCGTTTGTGCTCTCAGTATGAAAATTATTGTATTGCATATTCCATGTTTATTATATTGTATGTACTCTACTTCCCGACACCACTCCAGGATGCATCTGGAATTGAGCGTTACATTGCTCAGTATGCCTTCCTGGTAAAACTTTAAAATAAATAAATAAACAAGTGGCAGCCAGCAACAGAATTATAACAGAAATGCGAAGAGGAGTCATATAGGGGCATTTTATGACAGGAAGGGTGGCAGAGGTCTGGATCATGCAGCGGCAGTGACAGAATTATAAAGGAAACAAGAAGAAGAGCCACATAGGGACAGTTTACAACAGTCACAGGAACAGTGATCTCGGATGTGCGGTGACAGCAACATAATTTATGCTGATAATTATCGAGTCATAAGGATTTTAATTGTAGTTGGCATAATGGTGGCATAAATAGAAAAAGAAATAGCAACTGCCGATGCGGTCACAAGCTCCACTCCAGTTCAGTCTCAAGTCCAAAGCCCAGAATACGCAGCTGGGTCCAGGACATGCTCTTCCCTCATAGGCTCCAAAACGTGCTGAGTGAAGAACACATCCTGAAAGCTGTCCAGCAGCCTCTGTTCCTTGGCCATCTTACAGGACATGGTTCCCCAATTTGTACCTGGCACATTAAGGTCCCCCATTAACACCACTCTCTCCCCTTTTGATCTGCACTGGGCAATAATGTTGTCCAGCAAACCATCCTCCAGAACATCCCCCAACCCAGGAGGCCTACATATTACTCCTAACTTGACGTTTCCTCCTGCAGGGGTTCTCAAGGTGACCCATAAGGCCTCTGCGCTTCCCTCTGTCTCTTCTACCCTAGTAATGTCTATGCCATCCCTAATGAACATAGCCATTCTTCCCCCTCTGCCCTCCTTTCTATCCTTCCTAAGCATAGTGTAGTCCCTCACATTTAGGTCCCAATCCTGGTGTGTCTTTGCCCATGTTTCCGTGACCACCACCACATCCACCCCCTCCCCGAACGCTATGGCCCAGAATTCTGGCAACTTGTTTCCCAAGCTCCTGGCATTTACTAACACCACACCACAAAGCTTATCCCTATTCCCTTTGCCATACCCCACCCGGGTACCATATGCTTCTATCCTCCCTCTGCCCCTCCTGCAGCATCCTCCCTCAGTCCCTTGCCCCCCCAGGACTGAAGGCTAATCTCCTCATCACAAGGTGAGGACTTCTGGTCAGCCCCTCCCTTTTCCCTCCCTCCTTACAAGTTTAAACCCCACCTCTCTTGAATATAGTCCACCACCCCCTGTTTAAGGACCCCCTTCCCTATCGGGTTAAGATGAAGCCTATCCCTGATGTACAGTCCCTTGTCATCCCAGTCACCCCCCCAATCCCCTAATACCCCAGACCCCCTTTCTATGCCCCACTTCCTGAGCCAGTCATTAACCTCGACGATCTTCATTTTGGTTTCCACAGAGGCCTTTGGTATGGACAATATTTCCGAAAAGGAGATGTTGCATCCATTGTCCCGACAGACTCTGGCAAGTTCTCGGAACCTTGCTTGGATTTCCAAAACGCTATTTCCCTCTATATCGTTAGTCCCCAAATGCACCAGGAAATCCAGTTTCCCTCCACAGTCTCTTACCAGTTCATACACCATGAACTTTGCCCTGTGCACTGTCAGCCCAGAGATACTCACTACCTTAACCTGACTGTGGTATTCCCCCCGTCCCTCCCAGTGTATACCCCTAATCATCGAATCCTCCAATAACAGAAACCTAACACCCCCTTCATCCTTATGGTTTCCTCCATTTTGAGCTCTCGACCCTCCCCCCTTATCCGTTAACTCATTCCCATTGGAGTCTTCCTGCCTTCTTATGAGAGACCCCCTTGTCACCCTCCACTTCCTACCTCCCTCATTATGCCCACTTACCTCAGCTCCCCCTGAATGGGTATCCCCTTAAACCCTCTCTTATCCGATTCTTTAAACCCATCCCTGATCATATCCCCTACTCCCTCACTGTCATCCTCACCCCTCATAATAGTGCCCCTGCCTCCAATGGCCCTGATCATATCCCCTACTCCCTCACTTGCATCCTCCTACCTCATAATAGTACCCCCTACCTCCAGTGGCCCCCTGTGGGTCCCCTTTACTTAGAGCCCCTTCCATGGTACTATCCATCCTCCTCAATGAGGGCCACTCCCCCTCTACTTATCTTCCAGATTCTCTCTGTTTGTCATCTCATCCCCCATGCCTGCTATATGATGCCCCTCACCCTTCTTCTTAACCTTTAAGTTTCCTCCTCTTACTCTGGGATTATTTCCATTTTTCTGTTCTGGTCTGAGAACCCTTCTGGGTATCTGACTCACTTTCCTTGGCCTCTATTACACTCCCTTTATTTCCACCAACCCCTTCCTCCCCTTCTATGTTGCTTAGTAGCTCAAATTTATTTTAACACTCTATGCCAGCCTCCATCAAGTGACCTGAGTTAACCCTGACTGCCCCTCTAGGCCGCCCCATTTCCACCCCTCCTACCCTGTCCTCCTTTGAATCTACCTTCCCTCTGTCTGCTCTACTAAACTGCCCCACAACAGTCTCTCCAAACTTGACCCCACTCCTCTCTCTTTTTAATGGACCATTTGCCCCATAAGTTTTTCCAGTGTCTTCAGCATCCCTATCAAAAGGTCTTCATTCCCTAATAACTCCCCTCCTGCTCGCTGAAACATAGCCCCCTCTAATTGCCTAGCCATGTGCCGTCCTCACCTCTACCACTCCCATCTGCCGCCTATAACCACTTCCCTTATCCTTTGCTTCCCCCCCAACTCCTCCAGCTTTCTCCTTAACCAAAAAACCTCACTTCTGATCTGAAATAACTGCCTGCAGAGTGGACAGCCTCCCTCTTTCCAGGCCCAATTTAGAATTATTGCCACCCCACAGCCTGTGCAGCCTATAACCCTTCCGAAGATGCCTGCCTGGGTGGATTGAGGCCTCCCTGCTCTTCCATCTCTAGTCATAATGGGATCGCTCCCCCCTTTTCCTGGTCCCTTCCCTTAGGAATGCTACCCCCCCAAGTGGCCATACTGAGGTGTGCTAGATCAGTTCAGTCCTATTCACGTCTAACAAATTTTCAGCCCCCTGTTCTCTAATCATGTAAGACTAGTTGAGCCATTGTGCAGATGACTTGAGATGTAGAAAAACAGCCCTGCTCTAAATAGACAATAAACCTCTAATTGATTATACAGGATAGACTTTGTTAACATTTAAGGAGAGAACAGCTCTGCTTAAGATTATCATGCCATGTGATCTGTCACCAGTCGGTGCCCTTATAATCCCACTAGGGCACACCTCCTCAGCCCATTTAATAGAGGTCAGGGCCGGAGAGGGTGGGCAGGACAAATAAGCTCCCCTACAGTTCAGTTCCAAGTCCAAAGTCCAGAATGCACGTCTGGGTCTACCCTTTTATGCCCAGCCACGAAAAACGCAATTTGAAAAGTGTGCCTGGCCTTCTGATTGGTCCCCTGGTGCTGATGCTCCAACTCCTCCTGGTCGCTGATTGTGACCATGAAATTTCAAGCCCTTCTCCCCTGCCAATGCAGTCTCCTGACAACCCCAACTGCTGAGCTGGACCCTTCCACCACTGAATATGACCAAAATATGCAGTTTCCCCTCTTCTCTCAGCAACCACCGGTGTGGTCACAAGCCCCCCTCCAGTTCAGTTTCAAGTCCAAAGTCTAGAATACGTGGCTGGGTCCAGGACATGCCCTTCCACATAGGCTCCAAAACATGCTAAGTGAAGAACACATCCTGAAAGCATGTCCTGGATGTGGTTCTGGTGGATGGGATCTGATAAGGGACCTGGTTGTTGAGAATCCCCTGGCGGGAAGTGACCACGACACTGTCTGGTTTCAAATAAACATGGGGGTGAGAGGAAGAGCTCTAGGACACTGGCTGTGGATTTCAGGGGGGCAGACTTTATGGGCATGGGAAACATTCTCAAGGAGCACTTGAAGGGGATTACAGCAAAGGCAGATGTTGAGGAGAGCTGGGAGGTCATTAAACGTGGACTTCATGAGGCAGTTAGGACCTGTGCTAAGGTGAAGCACAAGGAAGCAAGGTTACATAAACCATGCTTTTGGACCAGTGAGATTCAGGAGGAAGTCAGGGAAAAGAAGGCTGCCTACAAAAAATACAAAATAGAGAGAGGGGAAAGGGAATTGGCAATGTACCGTCTTGCATCCAGAAAAGTCACCCGGATAGTGAGGGGGCAAAGTCCATTAAAAAGCAGCGGCTGGCACAGATGATACGGGGAGGGGAAAAGGAGTTCTTCAGGTACATTGGGGAGTGGAGAAAAACCAAGGGCCAGCTTGGCAGGTTGAGAACAGAAGAAGGGTGGGTGGAGGAAGCAAGGGACCAGGCGGAGGTATTAAACGAGTACTTTGCCTCAGTGTTCACTAGGGAGGGGGATGGGATATTTACAAAGCAGGACAGGAGGGTGATAGAAGGGGTCATGTGTGGGAATGGGGGAGCAGCAGAAATAGATCAAGAAGGAGGGAGTGGTACCCCAAGGGTGTCACATCAGGATAAATTGGCCAGTAAGGTGGGGGGGACGGAAGAAGCTATCACCACTAAATGGGTATGAAAAGCCCTTAAGGCCCTTAAGAAGGAAAAATCTCCAGAGTCAGATGGCATTTATCTGAGAGTACTATGGGAATTGGCGGATGTACTGGCTGCACCCCTGGAGGAGCTCTTCAACAGGTCGCTCGAGACATGGAGGTTACCTAAGGATTGGAGAGAGGCACATGTGGTGTCAATCCATAAAGGTGGGTCAAAGAAAGTACCAAGTAACTATAGACCTGTCAGTTTGACATCCGTGGTGCGCAAAATAATGGAGAGTATACTTGAAGGAACATTTGGGAGTGTTCTTAGAGGAGGTGGGAGGCCTGGATAGTCAGCAACATGGGTTTGTGCCAGGAGGATCATGTCAAACAACCTTGTGGAGTTCTATGACTGGGTAACATAGGAACTGAATAGGGGAAAGTTTGTTGATGTACTATTCATAGACTTCAGCAAGGTGTTTGACTTGGTCCCCCACAATGGCCTGGTGGAGAAACTGATGGGGATGGGTGTGGGTCCATTGATGGTTAGATGGATAGGAAACTGGCTGGTTGGCCATACTCAGAGAGTGGTGGTCGGTAGGGAGCTCTCAAACTCTAGAGAGGTCAGTAGTAGGGTACCACAAGGCTCGGTCCTGGGGCCGATCCTGTTTAATGCATACATATCTGATATCAGGGAGGACATAGGGTATGAAATGAGTTTCTTCACTGACGACTCCAAGTTGGGAGCAGTAGTAGAGGGGGAGGTGGGGTGGTTGGTCCTGCAAGGGGGATGTGGAGACCCTGGTTAGGTGGGCTCGCACCTGGAAATTAAATTTCAATTCCTCCAAGTGCAAGGTGTTACATCTGGGGTGGGGGAACCCCAAACATGAGTACACCTTAGGAGGGGTGGTGCTGGAGGCCTCAGCAGGGGAAAAAGACCTGGGGGTTCTTGTGGATGCAAATATGAATAAATCTGAGCAGTGTAGGAGGGCAGCGGTCAAAGCAAACAGGATGTTGGGATGGATCACAAAGAGGATCACCTCAAGGTGCAGGGAAGTGATTCTGCCACAGTACAACAGACTGGTTAAACCACACTTTGAGTACTGTGTGCAGAACTGGAGACCACACCTGAAGACAGGCATACAGCTCCTGGAGAGGGTTCAGAGGAGGGCAACTAAGATGATACGAGGTCTAGGAGAGTTGACATATGAGGACAGACTTGAGGAGCTCGGCCTGTATTCATTGGAGGAGAGGAGAGACAGGGGGACATGATTGAGGTCTTCAAGTACCTCAAGGGAATGTATAGGGTAAACAAAGAGGGGAACTTTAGACTTAAGGAGGGAGGTATCACCAGAGGGCATGGTTTGAAGTTGGAAGGTGGAAGGATGGGGGGGAAGAGGAGGAGGTTTTTCACTGAGAGGGTGGTGGAATCTTGGAACGCACTGCCTGGCAAGCTGGTTCAGACTTCTACGGTGGAGTGTTTCAAGAGGGGTGGGACAGATACAGAAAGGGGAAGAAACAGGGGCTGGCTTGGCCCAGGGGGGCTGGGATGGCAGATAGGGATTTCAGAAAGACGAGGGGGGCCTCGGTACCCAAAAGAGAGATCTGAGGCACGAGCAGACTCGATAGACCGTAAGACCTAATCTGCTGACAGTTAGGATGTTAGTATGTTAGTAAGTCTTAGAGTAATAGCTATGTTACACTTACAGCAAGTGTGGATCTACTGCACTGAAAAGGCTGGTGTGGACCAGTGGCATCATTTCTTCCTCCATCTGTTCCATCCCACCCACCCTGCTCCACTGGTGCAGTCTCAAACAGGTGTAATATTGGCCTTATCAGTGGACCAGATGTTTATCCTGTAAGGGAGGGATGGAAGACATGTAAAGATAGGTACAAGCAGTACTCTATATAAAACTTTCTTTTCAAATCAGTGAAGGAGATGGCATATAACTGCTGCCAGTATGTGTGATAATGACTTTCAGTGACAGTGACAATAAGGGAGCATGTTAGTGTTTTGTTGGGTCAAAAGTTAAGGTTTGTTTTATTTAGAGCTATTGCTGGATAATATGGTGCCTAGACTATGAAAAGAACTCAGCAGACAGCAGCAGTAAGGCTTTTAAGTCAAGTCAATAATTGGCATCCATGGTGCATTTTCTCATCATGTACTTCTCCAACCAGTAGAAAGTCGTGTAGCATGTAGTGATTTAGTCATCTATCCTTTCAATATAAGACTCTTTTTTATCTTGCTGTACATAATGCATGTCATAATTGTAATTCACTGTGGGCAAGCTGACTAAAAAAAAGTGCCGGTTGTTCAACATGTTCAAGGAGAAGTGTAGCTCTGGTTGCAGATACTATGCAACCAGTGGTGTTGGATATCCTTTCTGAAGGTACTGTACACTGGTGGGTGGACAAGCAAGATAATGTAGAACTGTTAATGTTTAATGCCATTTTCACTATATTCACAGTAGGGACACCACCAGCAAAATTAAAATGGCATTAAACATTGTCATTCGAATGTATGTAAACCGTACAGTTGCTGGTTGAATGAATAGCATCCACCTTAGGTAACTCCACTACAACAGTGCTGCTGTTGCTGCTACTGTACCACGAAACAGCCTACTCTCTCTCTCTCTCTCCCCCTCTCTCTCCTTTTGCTTTTAGTTCCCTTAGACTGCCTGTGCTTCAGCTGTATTTCTTACATGCTGTTTTAGTCAGTTGCTAATCACGAGTTGAGAACAAACGCTGACCACCCGCTTCATGCTTCTTGAGGTTGCCGGCCAATTGATGCTGGCTGCTTCAATTCAAAAAAAATAACTAAAACCAAAATGCAAATGCCAACTGCTGGCTTTATGATCCTTGCAGTCAGTGCTTGATTGTTCTTCCCCTTCTACTCACTGTCCCCCGATTGATGCTGACTGCTTCAATTAAAAATAAAAAAATAAAACCAAGCTGCAAATGCCAGCTGCCAGTTTCATGATGATTGTGGTCAGCATCCAATTGCTAATGTGGAATAGCAGTAATACTAAATTAAATCAACATCCACAGTGCTCCTGACTTCTACACCTTCTGCCTCTTTGCAACTGACTGCAGCTCCTTTTGGGCTATGCGTTTCTCCACTGGGCCACCTGCTGTGGCTGAAAGAAGATGCATGGGGTGTGCCTATGGGGTTGTAGGTGCAAGAATTAATTAAAAGGTGGTAAGCGATCGATTAAATGTCAGGAAGTGGCAGCAAGTAAGAGAGAGTAGGAATGGAGGTAGGTGACTGGTCCAACTGAGAAAATGCTGTTGCAACTTTTTATACGATATGCGTGCACTCAAC
Source organism: Neoceratodus forsteri (assembly GCA_016271365.2). Classification (NCBI taxonomy): domain Eukaryota; kingdom Metazoa; phylum Chordata; order Ceratodontiformes; family Ceratodontidae; genus Neoceratodus; species Neoceratodus forsteri. The sequence goes on along the minus strand of CM057459.1, from coordinate 1,326,739,372 downwards.
TATTGAAGTGCACAGGGTGTGAAACCTTGGTGGTAATGTGGATCTGACTGATGCAAAATTTAAATGGTGCTTTCTTTCCATGGATGCTGAAACTGTGAAATAAAGCTGAAGACAATATTAACAGTTTTACAGGAATAGCCAGCAACTTAAAGAAGAGGTTGCCAAACGGATCTCTTTAACTTCCAGTACAACAAAGGATCTGCTTCATGGTTTGGGTTTCTGGGTTCAGTAAGGTATGCAGTTAGCATTCTTTCAGCAGTGAAGTCCTCTTGTGACAAGATTTCTAAATGTGGCCTTGTTTTTTCAGTAAATGTTTTTGAGTGTGTGTGTGATGCCGATACTTTTCAGGTGTGACACAGACAGACATACTCTTGGAGGTTTCAGTATGGAAACTGGAACTTGAACCCTGTGACTGAGCCTGAGGATAGCTTCTTTGCTGTACTGGAAGAAACAAAGCTTTCAAGAGTGCTTAGGTCACCTGCACTATTCCGATTATTTGCTCTTTATACTCCTGTAAAGCAGTGGGATCCTGAACAAGGATGTCATCCTTAAAACGAGGATCTAATATTGTAGCCATGACATACTTTTCATCTTTCAATATGTTGTCAAATCACCTATGGAGCTCATCATTTATTCTCTGCGCCAGTTGTATTAAATCAGAAGAATAGTTATTATGGTCAAGAGTTTCATTGGTGAAATTGACGAGAATACACACCATGGGGATAACTTCAGTAATAGAGGCACTGATGCTGCTGAGTTCTCAGGTAGCACAATCAAATTTATTTAGTTAGTTATTGATTGATTGGTTTATTGATTTATTGATTGATTAACTGTGTTCAGAGGACCTCTAAGCTCAAAAGTTCTTTTTCAGAGGTGTCCAAGTCTATCAAGTTACATAAACAGCAGAACAAGTTACATTCGACAGCAGACTAAACAACAGACCAATACAATAAACAATAGGTATAACAAGAGTTATCATATTATAAGGAGCAGTGAGTTAGCAACAGATTTCTGCAATTTCAAAAGGTATCAACAAGAGATGTAGGCTAATGCAACTAGCAAATACAGTCTAGGTTCACATGCAGTGCAGTTTCCAGAAAAGGTGGACAGTGACATGGGCCTTAAAGGGGTAGAAGCAGGGGGGAACGGTGATGACTGTGGGCAGGGAGTTCCAGGCTTTGACTGCTCTATTTGCAAAGGAACATTGACCAAGGGTAGTTTTTCTGATGGGCAGCAGGAGGTTCTAATCCCCCATCAATCGAGTTCCATATTTGTTCATGATCAGGGAGATGAGGCTGCAAACACCTAGTGGCATTTGATTAAGACATGCTCTCTTGCATAGAAGGGCTTCATTGAGGTTAACTCAGAGGTGCAAGGAAGTCAGTTGTTGTAGAGGTATAGGTCACAATGGTGGGAGTCCGATTTCATGCCGAGTGCAAATTGTAGGTTTGGCTGAATGCTGCTGAGATTCTTTTGAGTACAATGTTATTGGCTGCAAAGTAAATGACCACACCATAGTCAATCCCCAAGATGATAAGGTTAGATACTAGGATTTATTTTTACTTCTGGGGTGAGGTTGTTTGTTTCTGTATAAAGCCAAGGCATTAGTGGATATTTTTGACCGGGGAGTTGGCAAGAGATGTGAAGGATAGGGTCATGTCAAGTTGTACGCTCAGGTACTTGAGAACCTGGACCTGTTCAATGGGCTCCCCAGCTGATGTTTATGATGTGCAGCTCAGGGCCATCCTTCAGAACATGGGAGCTTCCAAACAGAAGAGAGTTGGTTTTCTTGCCATTAATGACCAGCCTGTTAGATGTGAACCAGTCGCAGACTTTGCTGAAGTCAGAGTGTATGCTGCATTTCAGTGTCTCCAGGTAGCGGTGTAAGTTAAAGGTGATTTTTTCATCAGCATACAGTAATGCTTTGGAGTGGACAAAAAACATCTGGGACCTTTCTGATGAAAAGGTTGAATATCAGGGGTCTGAGGATTGAGCTTTGTGGGACTGCAGTTGTTAGAGGTTGCAAGCTGGAGAACACCTCTCCACATCTAGCCTTTTGTGATCTGTGGGATAAGTAGCCAGAGAACCACACTGTGGTCTTATCCAGCAGACCCAACTCTTGGAGCTTTATGATTAGGAGGCCATGGATAACTAAAGTCAAAAGCCTTGGAGAGATCAAGAACAGCTGCACCAATGTATTCACCTTTGTCTAGGGCCTTGTGGAGTACTTCAGATAGCTCAGTTAGGGTGGCTGTTTTTCTGTGCAGCTTTCTGAAGCCATGTTGTTCAACAGTGAGGGGATTGTGATCCGTGTTGTAGGACATCAGCTGGTTCCTGACAATCTTTTCTAGAGCCTTAGCGAGGATAGATTGGTCTATAGTTAGAGTGCTGTGCTGTCACCGGATTTAAAGACTGGGACTAGATTGGCTTGTTTCCAGACATTGGAGAAGGAGCCAAATTGGAGGAAAAAGTTGAATATTTTTTGCATAGGCAGAGACAGTTCCTCATTGGCCATTTTAAGTACCTTCATGTCCAAGGAACTGGGTCCAAGTCTTGTTTTGGTTGCTGAGCTTAGCATATATTTTTAACTATATTGCTGCTTACCCACTTAAATTAGAATTTGGGTCTATTTGTGCAGGAGGAGATTGGGAGACTATGGGGGACAGGTGTGGCAGGCTGAGTGCCAGTGGACAGGTCTTTGCCTACATTCACAAAGAAAGAGTTAAACATCTCAGCAATGGCATGAGGGTCTGTGGTGTTTGTTCCATTGAAATTAAGGGTGTTGGGGATGAAGTAGCTTTTCCATTCTAGGACTTTGTTGATAGATTCCCATAGGTTCTTATGATTGTCACCTGATTTAAGGATTTTAGTTTTACAGAATTAGCTTTTGGATTTACGAATGGCAGATTTACACCAGTTCTCAGTTCTTTGTGTTTCTGTAGGGCCTGTGGGAGCTTGATTCTTTGTATGAGGCCCACAATTTGCCATGGTCTTTGAAGAGAATGAGAAGTTCTGAAGTGAGTCAGTGATTAGTATCTCCTTTGAGTCTCTTCTTAGTGGTGCAAAGTGGTCACATGCAGTTTGGAATGTCTGTGAGAAGAAGTTAAAGGCAAGTTTGATGTCAGGTATGCAGTCCAGGTATTGCTAATCAGTGTTATGAAGGTGGTTTTCAAATGGGACAAGGACATGATAAAGTCGGTCCAGGATTGTCCTGCGGTGAATAGTTCTGCCAGTGTCAAGTGACATAGACACTGCATGTATGGCCTTTTTATTCCTCTAATATTTCTATCATGTAATATGTAGAATTCCATCCAGTAGTGATGTCCAGTATCAAGGAATGTTGCGGCAGTTTTGCTAGATGCTGGAATGTCCATAGTGGGCAACTGCTTTCACAGACCTGTGGAAGTGCCAGGTTATTCTATGTGCCATTGCAATAAGATTGCTGGTACTTGTGCTCTTGTCTAAAGCTTAGCAGACAACTAAATTTAAAGTGCATGGAAAACAGTTTACATATACTCTCTCCTCCCCATCACCATCACTGAAAGCCTTTATCATATTAGCCACATTAGGGAGGCAGTCTAGAGCAGTGATTTAAGGCTCTGAGTTGCAAACCTAGAGACCTGGGTTTGAATCCCACAGCCACCACTTGCATACTGTGTGACCCTGAGCAAGTCACTTAACTTCCTTGAGCTCCCAGGTTGCACCTGTAAACAAGTTTCAGCTTAGTGTGTCTCTCCTGGTTTAAAAAAAAATCTGTCACTGACATACCTACTTGCAATCCTTTTGTGAATATCTGGTCCTCTCACAGGTTTTCTAGGGTGTTAAGTACAGTACAGTATGTTGAGTGCAGTGTGTTCACCATCCATAACATAGGCACAGAGCAATTCCATTCCCCTGTACTGCCCTTTTGTTGTCAGATTAGACTGCTTTTGTGACTGTGAGAAAGACACCCAGTGTGCAGTCAGAGAAATATGCCCGTGAGTTGATGCGTTTGTCTAGATATCTGTTGTGAAGTGTAAAACCCCACCCTCTGTCTCCTTGAGTGTGTGCACAATGCAAGTTTTGACTGGTTGGTAAATATCTGGAACCACTCTGTGAGTAGATGTAAACCTGGTTGGTATTTCATATCTTGACTGTAAAAATGCAAGCAACCTTCGGAATCCAACATTTTCCACAATGCAAAAAGGCTGTAGATCTGTCTGTTATCGTTTCACCAATAAACCGTGTAATTTGGGAAGCAGTTGGATGCTTTGAGCCAAATTTGGTCTTGCGATCAGTTGACTGAGCTATAGTTAATTGCTTGGCCTTTGAAAAAGGACTGGCCAAGGAACTGGTGCCATAGAAGGGGTATTGACGATAGGAGTACTGTGTCAGCTGATGCTGCTGAGTCCACGGTAGTGAATTTACTTCTTGTATGTGATGTAGGAGGAGGCCGTGTAACTCTTCTCCCTCTTCCACCATGATTGCCTGGAGGGAACTGGCTGCTACTACTACTACCATGATCCAGCTCTGACTCATCATAATTATCACCACTATCTGAATCACCCCCACATAGCTCAAGTGAGAGCTGTAGGACTAGCAAGTACATAAAGGTGCTGCCCCATGAGGTGTCGTCTCATGGTAATGGTTCCCATGCTACTGAGTTTCTTACCCCTGTTAATGGTTGTTTTACAATGCACTCATAATGCTTTAAATTCATCAGTGGAATATGTCAAAAAGTGATTCCACATCAAGCTGGTACGTTTTTGGTTTTTGTTCTCTATTCTTTGTTTTCTTTATTTAAAAGTTATAAAAATGCAGGTACAGTAGATTTTGTAACATTGTGTTATCAGACAGGCGCTGTCTGATTGGCTCTGAACCTCTGTAACTCCCTTGCTTTTACTGTGTTGTACGGTTCATTTTATTTTTTTTAGAACTGCATACTGTAGATCATATTTTTATCTGTGCTGGCAAGCAGTTCCTTCTGGCCCAGATATTCAAAGGGGTTGCGCATGGCAAAACAGAGCTGCACCGGTGCAATCCCACACTGTGCCCCAGTGGGATATTCAAATGGCTGCCAGGCGCAGTGCAAATCCCGATGCACTGGGGCGCAATGGAAATGTATGCAGCACAAATACAGGGGGCGTGCCCATGCATATGCGGCACATCCCGATATTCAGCCCGGGATGTGCGGCGCATATGCTGGCACAACCCTGCATTTCACTGCATAGGAGGGCTCAAAGTTGAGCCCATAAATAGGAGGAACAGCTCCTGGCCACCCACAGGTGGGCTGCTGTAGTGCAGGGCACAACACAGAAGCTGCCAGCCGTGGATGGCCACCTGCCCACCCAGAACACCGTCCACAAGCACCCATATCTCCCTGGTAGTCTAGTGGTACCCCCCTCCCTCCCGTTTCTACAATTGCCGTGTATTAGTATGCACTACATTCCCTGGTAGTCTAGTAGTACCCCCGCCCCTAGTTCTGATCACCGGTAAAAGTCCACAAAGCATTCCCTGGTGATCCAGTGACACCCCCACCCCTCCACCCACACAGAACCCCTTGCCACCTGCTCCACCCCCATCATCGACGGGTGGCTGCAACCCATCCACATACCGCCCGGCTGCCATAAAATGACAGCTTACAGTATGTGCTGTAGCCATTATTCACACTGTGGACCAATGGGCTTCAGGGCATATTGTATTAAAGATCACAAATATGTGAATGAAGTCATTCAACATATTTGAGATGATCTAGTATAGTATGCTTCTGCAAGCCCATTGGTCCACAGTGTGAACTAATGGGCTTACAGCACATACTGTAAGCTGTCATTTGGCGGGCGGCCGGGTGGTATGCGGCAGATTGCAGCCGCCACCCATGATGGGGAGAGTGGAATGGGCAAGGGTCATTTGTGGGTGGAGGGGTGGGGGCTGCACTGCATCACCAGGGAATATTTTTACAGACTTGTATCGGCGATCAGGACTAGGGGCGGGGGGCGGTTCCACTGGACTACCAGGGAATGAAGTACGTATGGTTTAACGGCAATCATGGCAATGGGAGGGAGGGGGTACCACTAGACCACCAGGGTATTTACTTATACAGATGCCCACAGTTGGGTCGACGAGGGGGCACCACTAGACTACCAGGGAGTGGGTATTGATTACTAATACCTTTGATTGTGGCTACGGGAGGGAGGGGGGTGCCACTAGGCTACCAGGGATTGGGTTTGTATTAGTAATACCCACGATCACAGCTACAGGGCGGGGGATGCCCCAGGACTCCCTCAGTGCACATGTCATTCTGTGCAGGGTGCCAGGTGCATTTCGCCTGGCCGCCCTGCGCAAGGCATGCAAATGGAGCCATAATGACATGCAAATGGCCCCATTTGCTCCATGCATATATTATTGTCTCATTTGCATGCCCTCTGCTGAATATCACAGATGATGCGCCCAGAGCAACTGCGTTGCACTGGCGCATCCCTCTGCTCCCAATCTGTGACTTGCGCCGGCACAGTGTCGCTGCACTGTGCGCAGTCTGTGCCATATTCAGCAGTGCCTCGCCATGGCTCATCACCGTTGAATATCACCTGGTCCTGGCTCCAGTGTATCCCTGATGCACTGCACCCATGATTGCACCATTTCCGGGTGCAGTCTGAATATCCGGGTCACTTTGTACTTTATGTCTGTATCTGCAATAACATTTTCAAATACATAAAGCATAAGGCCAGGCAAGGAATGTGACTGTGCTCTGAGTCTTAATGGAGGTGCAGCAGAAGGCACGGTAACTGAACTGGGGCTGGTAGTAGCAGCAGACAGGGCCTGGTGATGGTGGCAGAGAGAGACAGTAAGGGGGAACATGTGGCAGTAATAGTAGTTTGGTCACTGTAATCACTGTGGCACTGGGCAAGGAGGCAGAGGAAGGGCTTTTACTCTTGTCACAATCACAACTGGGTGGGATTGCAACATCACTTTTTTCATGTGACACTACTACATCATCGGACACTTCACCAGCATTGTCACCATGATCAGGGTCAAAATCGGTAGGTGTATAATCGCTGTCAGACACATGTGGGTACTCAGCAGCATTGTCAGAAGAATTGTCTCCATTCTCAGGATGGGAGTCAGACTCAGAAACAGAGGTAGGGTTTAACTCTGCCTCAGTCACCATTGATGCCAAATCTGTATGTAGTAGAACTGGAGAAGAGGGCTCTTGAACCGCAGCAGGAAGCTGGGATGATGTAGAACAAACTGCAGTTTAGTTCTGCGCACCTGGTGTTTTACTTCTTACTTCTTGATTTAATGAAGATGATGTTGACGATGTGGCGGTGGCACCTGTTGTTATTGGCAGTCCTGAATGTTTCACAGGGCTGAAGTTTTTGGACTTTATAACCCAACCTGACGTGTTAGGTTTCACCAATTGGAGTGGACTTGACCTTGTCTTCTTTGTTGCTTGTGCCTGTTTTGTTACATTAGTCTTCAAAGATTGTTTATTTTTGTGTTTGGCTCCAGTTATAGGCTCAGTCGAGGATCCAAGGCAGGCGGGTGCCTTATCTTTACCTTTGCCTTTAAAGGATCTAGTGTCCATATTGTCTTACTATTGGTTGCACACAACTGTTTGTAACACAGATGTGGATATTTTTCTGACCACACACTAGGTTTTTTTTAAAATTAACTATAAAATATATCATGTGCGTAAACTGCAACTAGCCCTTTGGGAAACTGAGACAGAGCACTGCACGAGAGGATGTGGCAGCAGGCAGTCAGGCATCTTAGGTGGCAATAAGCAGAGGTTTACTACACTGACCAACTAGTGTCACACTTTTTAGTGGGGACAGTAGCCAAGTGCTGACCAACTCACTGGTCTTGCAATTTTTTTTTTTTTATTAAGGAAAAATAGCCAGCTACTTAAATGCAACAACTAGCCTCTCAGGGAACAGCGAGTGTGACAGAGTAGTAAATAAGTGGACATGACAGCAGGTAGACAGGCACACTAGGTGGCAATAAGCAGAGGCATACTACACTGAGTAACTGGTCCTACCATTTTTTAAAAGAAAATATAGCCAAGTGCTGACCAACCGGTCTTACAATTTTTCTTATTTATTTATTTTTGTTAAGAAAAATTAGCCATGTGCTTAAACTACAACTAGCTTGGGCAACCGTCAGAGAGCAGTACACAAGTGGATGGGACAGCAAGCAGCCAGACACATTAGGTGGCAACAAGCAGAGGTGTACCGCACTGACCGACTGGTCCTACAAATTATTTTAAAGGAAAAATAGCCACATGCTGACTAGTTAGTCCTACAATTTAAGGAAAAATGGCCAAATGTTAAACTGCAACTTGCCCTTTGGGCAACTGTCAGAGAACAGTACACAACTGGATGGGAGAGCAGGCAGCCAGGCACACTAAGTGGCAACAAGCAGAGACGTACTACACTGACCAACTAACAAGTTGTTGTTGTTTGTTTTTTTTATGGAAAAATAGCCAAGTGCTTAAAATGCAGCCAGCCCTTTGGGCAGCTGTGACAGAGTAGTAAACAAGTGGATGTGACTGCAGGCAGACAGTTCTGTTAAGAATGTTGAAGACATAACTCCAAGTTGTTTATCAGATGCCATTAGGAAACAGCTTGTTAAATATTTGGTAAATATTGGTTGCCTATTAAACTGGAGATTTGTTTACCCCCTTCAGAATGCAACAAATTGCACATTTAAATACTTAACATTTAAACAGCTTTTTGCTACTAGTTTCACTTAGGAATGTATTGTCTTTCAAAAAAGATTCATACCTCATAAATGGCACCCTTTCCCAGCAAATCTATGAGTTACACTTTTTTTTTTAACCTCTAAAGACACTATCTGATAAGAACTGTCTCAGACATATGGTAGGTCTTCAGTGAACTGTCCAGACTAAATATGTAGCAATCAGCAGGTATTTTCTACTATGCTTTTTGGGGAAAAAATATATTGAGCTACAGCAAACATACACACACACACCCACACACACACTGTACACACCATCCTCATAGCCACAATATTCAATATAAATACTGTATTCTAATATGTTATAAAACAATAAAGAAACTTTATGTCAGTGAGTACAGTTTAGAGTAGATTTTCTTTAAATATTTCTTATTCTATATTTTTTATCCTGGACACACACACACTCTGTACATACCTCATGGCCACAACATTCAAAATTATAAAAAGGTTTTCAGAACTGCTGCAATTTGATTGGCTGTTAGGATTCCAACAGCATTACATTAATCCACGTTACACTGTCATGTATAGCATGACCACAATGGCACATGGATTCTTCCTGTCACCATTCCATCCTCTAGCACTGCTAAATGACTGGAATGAAGCATTCTGATTTTAAACCAACATTCTTAAACTGTTGGTGGAAGAACTATTTTATTAAAAGTCTCACTCTAAATGACGGAAACATTCAAAAAGTATTCTTTTAACACTTTTTTTTGGAACAGTTTTTTATAATAGCAATAAGACACTCCCAGGAGTTAGATTAACAGTGAGTCAATCAACTCCTAGGGGCAATTTGCCACTTGGCTGTGCCTTGTGCCACATTACACCCCTAAGGGGTGATTAACAGACTGTTACTCTAACCCCTGGTCATGTCTTATTGCTTAATAAATACTGCATTCTAATATGTTATAAAACAATAATTATACAATGGCAATAAAAAATCCTGGAACCTGATTAGCTGTCTGCCCTTGGCAACAGTGAGGTTATCCAAGCGCAACCTCACTGTATTGATTTCTAATGTATGGTAGAACGCTGTTAACCTTAGGAAATCATAATTTCCTAAGGTTGTTAACCTATCGATGTGGCGTGGATATGTTGTTAACCTATCGGTCTTTCGTCACATCGATGAAACTAACTGCTGGTGGTCTTGTGCGTGCTTTTTTTTCAACGGGGAACCAACGGATGAACAGCAGCGGTTAAGGAAGGACTGAACAGCCACAGCGGTGACTAGTTATTAAAAAGTAAGCAGCCTTTTTATGTGGGACCATACACTACAAAAAATAATGTATGGTCCCTCTATCGGCAACTGGTCAATGTTAACCATCTCGAGGTTGCCATGGCGACGTAAACCTCTCGAGCTTCACTCGCGAGGTTTACACGGTCGCCCTGGCAACCTCTCAACTGTTAACTGACCGGTTAACGATAGAGGACCATACATTATCCTCTATGTTGTTGCATTGTTTGCATTTTCTCTTAAGAAACAAAGATATATTGCCACACTAAAAATCTACCCAAAAATGTTTTTAAATATTTGTTTTTTCATTTTGTATAACAATGAGCCATTGTATAATAGCAAAAATGCACTCCAGGGTGTGGGTCATGCTAAGATAACCTCACTTCTGGGACATTGGAAGCTGTGGTCTCATGCCCTACCACCCAGGCATGAGGTTACTCCAGCATGACCCACATACACCCTCTCATGCATTATTGCTTAAAGAAACTGTTTATGTCAGTGAACACAGTGAAATTCAATTTAGAGTAGATTCCCTTTAAATATTTCTTATCCTATATTTTATATCCTGGATAGAGCAGGGGAGATGCTACATCTCATTGTCATAGGGATCTTCATTTACACATTTTTGCACTGTATTTACTCAGGCTGTCCCACATTAGATGCAATATCTTGTTTTCAGTAGGGTCATGATTTTACCATTTTGATAATGTATTTCTTCAGGTAGCCTAGTCCAGAGCCCCCATATTCAAAGGAGATGTGTGGCACATCCCGGCAGAAAAGGAAGATGTGCCGTGCAACTCCAACAGTGTGCCACAGCATGATATTTGAAAGTGTGGGATACACCAGCTGCAAGGGAATGGGCCAGGGTGCACACAAATAGTATGCCATGCAAGTCGAGGGTGCATTCCCATGCATATGCCACGCTGTGGCATACACAGTGGGAATGCACCCCTCACAGTCCAGAGCAGCATGGCCCAGTTATGCCATGAATAGCTGGCCTAACCCAGCCAGCCACCCACCCACAGGTGGGCTGTGGAAGTGCATCCATGTGCACAGCAGCCTGGCAGCCCAGGTGGACTAGAGGTACCCCCTCCCATCCCTGATCAATCCAACTTCATCCCCGAAGAGTTCCATATTGTAGGCCCCCCCAGATCCAATCGCATCAGAGGAAACCACAGTCCATATCCATAGCATAGAGGACCCCCACCCACTGCCCCGGAATGTAGACACCCCCAGTCCCTCCATACCCGACCTGTTGTGGAGACTGGCACTGCTCTCCACACCCTGCCATGGCCAGCCACCGACTGCACTGGACTTGGGCCAGGGACCTGCACTCTGGAATGACCCAAGTGGCTGTACCATGCATCAGGGCACTATGCAAGCTACGGACCCACCAGTGTATGAAGTTGTGTGTATGTCCCTGGCAAACCATGAGAGGGACTTGACATACCTCCAATGCATGCCTTGTCAATGCTGTATCTTTTTGCAGTCATACACCGCTGCAGGCTCACGCACTCCCCCATTCCCGTGTGAAAAATGCCACCCTCCAGACTGCTGAGGTGTCCTGGGTGCCATAGGGTGCAGTATCCTGCAATGCCATTTGCAGTGTATGATCCAAGCTATGGATTGCGCGTCCATGGTTCCCCAGTTGTACAAACGAACAGGAGGTCAGCTGTAACATGCCTGTTCTAGGACCTGTGTGAGTGGGTACAGCATCGGCTATCACTCGCACTGAGCAGTGCAACAGTACCAGGATGTTGGATCCACATGCAAGCGCCTGAGGTGTATGGCCACTGGGCATTATTGCCCACACACAGCTCGTGCCTATGTAGAACACATTCTAGCATCTTACTGCCAGTGCTCCACCACCCGAAAATAAGATACCTATTCACTCTCCTCCTCTGCTCCATTCAGATGCAGCAGACAGCGATGATAGTCCTCCTTGACTCCCTCCAGCACAGCCCCACATCCAGGCAGTCAATAGCAGTAGTCCCTCCCTCATTCCACACAGTGCCCACAATGGGCTCTCTCTCTCTCTCTCTCTCTCTCTCTCTCTCTCTCTCTTCCACATGCCACAATATGTCATTCTCTCTCTCTCTCCCCCCTCCATGCTGATGGATGCTGCAGGGCCCTAGTGTCTGTCATTTTTCTTATTTTAGATGGAGGGGCATGTCAAAAATAGGTCATACTGGTTATGGCCCAATTCTGGTCCAACAGATTGGGCAGGACAATAGCCGATTGACCTAAATCTCTGACCTGGCCCATTGCACTATATATCTTTTGCACCAGGGACACTCGGGACAGTTGATATGCTTAATAAGTGCCTGGCTGAGATACAAGACTGGATGTCATTGATCTGGATCAGTCTTAACCCAGATAAAACTGAAGTACTAGTGATGGAGCTGGGTTGAAGGAAGGGAGTGCCAGCTACTGAGAGGGAGATGGGGCTTCAGCTTAGCACCTGCTGGCTTTTGGCTGCCACATAGGTAAGATATCTGGGAGCCATTCTGGATGAGGGGTTGACATTTGAGACTCAGATGTCAACAGCAGCCCAGAATGTTTTTTACCATCCATGGAACATTGGCTGGATTAGATCCCTTAACCCCCACAGTGACCTGACCACACTGGTGCATGCTTTTGTAACTTCAAGGCTTAATTACTGCAATGCTCTTTACCTTGGGGTCAATGGAGGTACCCTGCGGCTCCAGCAGTTGGTGTAGAACACGCCGCTAGGTTGCTGACCAGCCATCACAGGATGTGGCATGTCTCCCTGGTGCTGCATGATCTGCACTGGCTTAAGTGGCATATCTTCTTTAAAGCTGGCCTGCTTATTTCCAAGGCCCTGTGCAGGCTGGGCCCAGATTACCTGACTGACCTTCTGAACTCTTACATATCCTCACACCCTGTCTGCTCCACTGAAGAGGGCTTCCTGGTAGTTCCCAGGGCAAGGCTACTAACCTCAGAGGACTGGGCCTTTAAAAGTGGCAGGCCCGGTCCTTCAGAACTCTCTCCCAAAAGCCCTGAGGGAGGCCCCTTCATTTAAGACCTTTAAGAGGGATTTGAAAATCCATTTGTTTGTACAGGCATTTGGGGACTAATTTCCCCTTTTCTGCCATCATGCCAGTCTGCGGTTAGCTATTTATTTATTTATTTTATTTCATTTATTTTTGTATTAACCTATGAAGTATTTTATTATATCTTATTGTAGTTATATATGAAATGTTATTCATTTGTTAAACTGGTTCTACTGTACTCTGTTGTAATGGCACTCAGATCCTCCAGGGAAGGGCGCCAGAACTACAACTAGATTGTCATATGCAGATGAGCAGTCAACCTTGATTGGCAACAGTTGGTCAAGGACTCCTTTCTAGTAACTGAAAGGGTCATTTTAGTGGGCTATCAGGGCCAGACAAACTGATTGGAAGGAGTAGGACTGGGAGTCTGCCCATTTAGAGTGGACCTAAATTTGTCAAGGCTTGTAAAAAATGTATAAAATGCATTAGAAGAAGAGACTGGGTCAGTGAACTGTTTCCAAAAATACTCAGCTTCATTTATTGGGTTACTAGATCGACCATTCAGGAGGCAGCTTACTTGTGACCATTTGGGATCTCATAAATGTTTCTCCTGAAGACTTTTTATAGAACTTAAATATCCTTTTTAGCATTGAATATACAGTAATTCCTAAGCTTTTTACAGGTTTGCCAATCAGAGAGAAGGCTGGCAAGCTTGAATTGATCACAAACTTTATCCTCCTCAGATTGACAGCTTCATAGACTTTTGGAGATCACTATTCAGCTTGTTTGAGCAAAGACCCTTTACTTGCCTCTGAACTAAGGGAGCATGCTTTATAACCCATGCTTAGGAAATTATTAATAACAGATATCAAGGGCTTGATCAACATTCTCCAGTCATTTAATGGCTTCCTAATTGACAGAGGCAAGAGTATCAAGAAAAGCCAAATCATCTAAATTGGAATAATCGAGGACCATAATAATCCTAGAAGAGGGTTTTAATAAGCTGTTTTTCCTCCAAGCAGAACACCGGTGAGTGGTCACTTAGTGAGTCAGCTAGAATGCCTGCTTCTCCAATCCTTTCAACTTTATTTACCAGTACCCAGTCAAGCAGGGAATGATTACCAGGGTGCTGGACAGTTGCTGGTCCCTAAGGAAGGTTGATGTTGGAGCTGAGCAGTGCCCCCTTCCTGAGGAGGGTTGATGTGGGTAGCTGTGCAGTTGCTGATTCCTTAACAGTATTGATGTAAGGGCTATTCAGTTGTCAGTCCCTGAGGAAGAGTGATGTGGGGACTGGACAGCTGGCAATCCCTGAGGAGGGTTGGTGTGGTGGTTGGCAGTTGCCGATCTCTGAGAAGGGTTGATGTGCGTGCTGGGCAGTTGCTGGTCCCTAAGGTGGGATGAGGTAGGGCAGTGGGGCTGGCCAGTGTATTAAAACCTATATACAAAAAATAGATTTATAAATGTAAGGGGATCTTTACACCTGGGCCCACCTTACTCCAGCACTGACAACCACTCCAGCCACAGTGTGTGCCTGGGTCCATAGAGTGCACGAGCACTGCAGATGGTGCATCCACCTAGAGATAAATGTACATGTACAATGGGTTAGCTGGATCATGAGCACATCCTTCTGGGAAGCTGCACCTACCCAGCTTCCCCGTAATACAAGACATAAACAGTTCAGACAATAACCAGACCCATTTAACTAACACAGCTTTATTAACAGAGGCACTCTGGGGGGGAACTGGAGAAGTAGCAGGACAGTACTAGCAGGTTCATCACTGATTAGTCAAACCCCACATGACATAGCAGTTTGAAACCCACACATCAGAACCCACCCACACAATGCACTGGTACCAGATTTTTGCCATTCAGTCTCTGGTAGCTCCACACAGTAGTTCCCATGGGTACCCAGTGTTGACATGCTGCATGCCCATTGATGGTACTGTCAGTTGCCTGTTTTTTGTTGTTTTTTACCTCCCATGCACCCCAGCCGGCCACTCCTTCAGGTCACCTAGGTGCACCCTGCCGGCACTCTGTCCCTGCCACCAGCCACCACACCACATTGCAGCCCCCCCCCCCGGGGTAACCTGATGTTTCCATTCATTGGTCAGGTCCCCCCCCTCCCAAGGGGGAAGGTGCTGGTGGGGTGGCCAGTGCAACTTATCTGGCCCGGGTGCTGCTGGAGTTAATCTGGGCTGTCCAAGGTGGGGGACCAGCAACCATCATCTGGCTGGTCAGGGAGCCTTTTCCCTGATTTTTCTGACTGGGAGCATGATGTGCCAGAACATCAAGGCATGAGCCAACATGTCATGCTCCCTACGCAGCAGGACCCGACATGCTGCCATGCCTCCAGCCTCCACCAGAGGTAAGCAAACACTGGTCTATGTGGCCCCCGGAAGATGATGAGCCACTGTGGGATGCTCGAGCCATCTCCTCCCCCCCATCAGCCCTCCGACACCCGGGTCTGTTCCTGAACTCGGGTTGTCAGCATCACAAGTGGAAATCCAACCACTGCACTGGTGAGCTGGCCAATTGGCTGTTTTTAAAGTTGCCGCCATTTGGTCAGTGTTGATGCACAAATTTAGTCAATGCAATTTAGATGGTAGCCACTTGACCTCACGGAAAATTCAATTACTTAAAAGGCCATCCTCAAATGCAGCCCCCAAACTGTAATCCAAACATTATAGGATTTACAGTTCACTCCATCTGCTTGTAGTCATGGTTACCCTCAGGATTCTCAAGGACTACTCCCACTTCTGGGCTCTTGTGGGACCAGACTGTGCTGACCGGGTCAACAGGATTTGATACTTTTTCTATTAGTGACTATTTTCTGGCCCGATGGCATTGAGGGTTGAGGTGCTGGATGCCACACCTCATGCTATGCTGACAACCCAGGTTTGGGAGCGGACTTGGGTTGTCGGGGATCGGCCTGGGGGGGAAGATTGAGCATCCATGGGCCTGCTGTCCTCATCTGGGAGGGTGGGGTGGGTACCCATGCATGTGCTGGCTCCTAGTGGTGGCTGGGGGACAGTGTGAGTCACAGCATGATAGAGGGGACAGCGTGGGAAGACATCTGACAAGCAGTGAGCGGAAGCGCTCACCGTAGCATCACTGGCATCATTGCATGCCCGGGCTGCAGGGGGGACTACAAGGGACAAAAACCACTGATCCTCCAGCTTATGAAGGCCTGCCTTGCAGCGCTGCATCAGACGCTCCCAGGAGCTCCCTCTGGTCCCAACCCCTTGGTCTTCCACGAGGGGGTCTGCAATGCAACCTTAGAGAGGGTGAGGGTGAGGAGGTTGCAGCTTGGGCACGGCACCCAATGCAGGTGCCGCCAGGTCAGGGCCGGAATAGGGGAACCATAAGACCACCCCAGCAGGAGGAAAGGTAAAATAAATAAATCAACAACAAATAAAAAACAATTAGTGACTATTTTCCATTTCGACATTCGAGACCTGAATCATCCACCGGGCGCTAAACACTTAATGTTCAGATGCTGTGTCTGCCACACCTAACCTATTCAAACACCATTCTTCTAGACCTTGGGTCTAGGAATGATCCATTTAAGCACTGCAGTCACATACTGCATCTGCTTGCTTCTGGATCCCAAACAGATCTGCTCTACTAGGTCACCCCAGCTGTTACACAGGGCTCTGACCCATAATCCATATTGGTCACAGCAGCTGCCAGTGAGTATTCAGTCATAAAATAGGTTCTCAGTTGATGTAATTTTCTATGTCCCACCTGGTGCACCTTACGCAACAACTCTCGAGCCCAGGAGTATCACAGATTGGTTGCCACAAAAGTCACAGGTCACAAGCAGCAGACCCAGCCCCGAGGCTACAAGGCAAACACAGTCATTCAGCAGTATACTCCATCCCATTACATATCAGGAGTCCTGGTGGTGCCAAGTCATATAGAGTTCAAATAATGTCTACAGCAAACAAAACCTGGCCAGAGTCAATAGGGCCGCATTTGAGGAATGTGATGCAAAAATATTGTAAATTACCAAAATTACAAGCCTTTATTAGTAAAATGCAATGTAGGCTCATAAATTTGTTGTTTTGAGATATTTATACACCAAATTTTCAACATAGGCTTGTTATGACCCTACCTTATGAAGAAGGCCAGAGCAAATGTTCAACTCCTGCCTGAAAGGTAATGTGTTTGTTCTTGTTCACCTTGTATTACCAATGTCTGTTTATCTGCTGGTGTAATATTTCTGCGGAGGGCTACTTGGAGAGGGCAGTGGATAGGGGCAGCTTCTCAGAGGGTTGTACCCTACTACCATGTAACCCATTACTGTGCATTCTCTTGCTGGAAGCACCTTGGTATACAAGATTAATCACCCTCAGCCCAGGCCCCCACCAAAGGTTAGTCAGCTACGATGGGGTGGAGTATGGTGGGACTGTACCCCCTCCAAATAAATCTTACATCTCAAGTTGAGCTGAGTTTTGTATATCAATTCACAATTATGACACATGTTTGCAATGGGTGAACTAAAGTGCAAGGCAAAAGGTAGTAAAATGAAAATGTGGCAACATAGGGGTGTTTCCAAAAATATAAGATGAGGCTGTAAGTTGCTTCTGCTGTCAAAGCATTTTAGAAGCCATAGCACAGATATATTGATTGAAAAACAACCCAGAAAAATTTCTCCAGATCTCTGGGTCTCCAGAGGGGCCAACTTTTGAACCTGTTGGCTCTTCACAGACTGGCCCCCTGTTCTGTTGGGAAATTTCACAACCTGGCTTTCCCTGCTTGTCTAGCACATCTGCTCACATTAATAAATCCCAGTTGGGGAAATAAAAGTTGTAAAATAACCACTCCATGGCAATGTCTACTGTTGAATGTATTTCCCAGCATAAATAAAACTATATTTTTTAGTGGTTTTTATTTTTCCCCAGCATGACCAGTTTGCATGAGGGTATTTTATTTATTTATCTATTTATTAGAGATCAGAATTACAACCTTTGAGCTAAGAGCTCTTTTACAAAGGATCCTCTTAGGCAAAAACAAACAATACATGAGTAAGGGGAGACGTTAGCAGCTAACAGCATTGTCAGCAATACATTTAGCAAGGACAAAGGACATACCTCAACACATTAGGACAGACAGAGAAGTCTGTAACACAGGTGCTACACACTCAGAGGGAACAGTCACCAGGGCAGATAGGTAAAATGCAAGAAGTGCTAATATGTACAGGTAGTTGATACTCAGGTAGCAGCTATATAGCATTGTCATTCTTAGAGGGCAAGAACGTGTAGTTACATCAACTAAAGCCAGTTCATTCATCAAGACAATTAGGCTAAGAGGGTGCGAAGGAGGAGACAGCTGCAAGATGTTGGTGAGAGGGTCTATGGGGAAATAGCTTGAGGGAAATGTGATCAGGGGGAGGTGGGGGGTCAGGATATGAGGAGAAAAGGTAGGAAGGGTATGTGGTGGGGGAGAAGGGGAAGAGGGGGAATGGTACAAGTGGTAGGGGCGTCATGAAGTGGGAGCATTGGAGGAGGGTCCAGATGGTCCCAGGTGAGTCAGGATGTGTGTCAGGGGCAGGAGAAACAATAGTTGCAGCTGAGGATTAAGTGTTGCAGAAGCAGCGGTCAGGAGGAGAGATGGAATTCCTAAGCTTGTACTGTATTTGTAGTGACTGAGGTGCATGAGGCTTGTAGTTGGGGGGGGTGAGTTCAGTTAGCCAGGTGAGTGCCCTGACTGTGAAGGCTCGCCTCCCCTGGGCAGTTCTCCTGAAAGGCACTGCTAGAGCATGCGTTGTTACACTTATTTAAACCAGAATGCACATTACAAATATAATTTAAGTATAAGCAAAGTCTACCATATGTTCCAAATTATGTGATCTGTCTGTAAAAGATTTATAGCTCTTCAATTTAAAAACATATTGTGCTATTTTGAACTGACTTGGGTTCCATATACCAGTTTCACTGTGTGATAAACACATGACTGCTGAGAGCGTATCCTCTTTTATAAGTAAGGCAGATGATATGCACTGAAACCAGGTTTAAGAAAGCCAGTCTTGTTGTCCTGGTGGTGCAGAGGGTTGAGGCGCTGGACGCCACACCTCGCATCACACCAGTGACCCTGGTACTAAAGGAGCTAAGGGTGGAACTAGCAGAGCCATTAGCAGAACTGTTTAGTGAGACTCTGAGCACAGGAGAGGTCCCAGTAGACTGGAGATGGGCTCATGTGATCCCGCTCCACAAGAGTGGTAGCAGGGAGGAGGCAGGGAACTACAGACCAGTCAGTCTTACCTCAGTAGTGGACAAGATTATGGAGGCACTCCTTAAGGAAAAGATAGTGCAACACCTGGAATCCATAGGAGCACAGGATCCAAGACAGCATGATTTACAACAGGAAGGTCTTGTCAAACTAATCTCATAGATTTCTTTGACTGGGTAACCAGAGTGGTGGACCAAGGGGGAGCAGTTGATGTCGCCTGCTGCACCTTGACTTCAGCAAAGCTTTCGATACTGTTCCACACAGAAGATTGATTAATAAGCTGGGTAGGCTCGGGGTGGGTCAGAAGTTGGTCAACTGGGTGGCAAACTGGTTGACTGGCAGAAAACAGAGAGTGGTAGTAAACGGTATACAGTCAGAAAAGATGCAAGTCACAAGTGGGGTACCTCAGGGATCAGTCCTGTGGTCAGTCCTCTTCAATATCTTCATCAGTGATATTGCAGATGGACTGGAGGATAAGGTGTGTCTGTTTGCAGATGACACCAAGATCTGCAACAGAGTAGATGATCCAGATGGGGTGGGCAGAATAAGAAGAGATCTGGATAAACTGGCAAAATGGTCAGAAGAGTGGCAACTAGGGTTTAACGCAAAGAAGAGCAAGATCATACACATAGGGAAGAGAAACCCTGAAGCCACCTGTAGGTTGGGAGGGGAGTTGCTGGCAGTCACAAGGGAAGAAAGAGACTTGGACATCATCACAGATGACCTAAAATCATCCAAGCAGACCACTAAAGCAGTAGGTAAGGCTAGGGGGATGTTGAGGTGTATTAGTAGGGGTATCACAAGTCATAAGAGGGCAGTAATAATCCCTCTTTACAAGACACTGGTTAGGCCCCATCTGGAGTACTGTGTGCAGTACTGGAGGCCACACCTTCGCAAGGACATTAACCAAACTGAGGCAGTCCAGAGAAGGGCAACCAAAATGGTGCAGGGACTGCATCAGAAAACATATGAGGACAGATTAATGGAACTCAACATGCTTTTTTTTTTTTTTTATGTAGGTCGCACCTGTAAAAGGAACTAGTTTTCCAGTGTGCTTATCCATTAAGCGAATAAACAACAACAACAACATGTATACCCTGGAGCAAAGGAGGGAGAGAGAGGTGATATGATTGAAACATTCAAACACCTTAAGGGCATTAACACTGTGAAAGAGTCTAACATGTTTCAATATAAGAGAAATAGCAGGACAAGAGGACACAGCATGAGACTAGAGGGAGGCAGATTAAGGGGCAATGTGTGGAAGTTCTTTTTCACAGAAAGAGTGGTGAATGCATGGAATGGCCTACCTCAGGAAGTGGTGGATATGAATACAGTGCAGGGCTTCAAACAGCAATGGGATAGGCATAAGGGAGCAATACAGATAAGTATGAATAGATAGGCCATTGACAGAGCAAATGTCGATGGCACATTCATAAGGTAGAAAAAGAAATGGGCATACTGCGTGGGCCTTGCGGTCCTTATCTGTTGTCAACTTCTATGTTTCTATGTTCGGGAACGAGCCTGGGTCATTGGAGGCTGGCGGGGGGAAGGGAGAGGATGTGAAAGGCTGGCAGCTGGCAGCTCTCTGCCTCAGGAGGAGTATCTCATCTCCTCGGGAGCATCGCTGCCCCCTGGTGGAGGCCAGAGTGGAAGCATCACTCCAAGGAGTACTGGCGTTAGGCTGAGGGAGGGTGGAAGAGACTGGCACTGGAGCTGTGATGCGCATGTGCACCTCCACGTGCATGTGTCATTGCTTCAGGGGTCTCGGGACTAGGGCGTACTCAGTGGAGAAAAAGAAAAATGGAAGATATCACAAGGGCCAGCCAAGGATGAAGCCTCTGGGCTGGGCTCTGGGGTTCCGTCAGGGTGTGCAACAGTGCTACAAGCCCCTGAAAGACCCCAAGCTCCGGTAGGTTGACGGACAACCAGGGAACCTGCTATAGGAGGATAAACTTAGTTGTAAAAAAAAAAAAAAAGAAAGCCAATCTTGGCAGCACTATAAAGATGTAATACAGCAGCTATAGCACTATAGAACTGCAGGAGTTCCTGCTTTCAGATTGGTCAAACAGTGCCTTGGAAGCATAGTAACATTTATGAAATTACTCATTCATTGACCTTTAAATAGTAGGAGCTTACAAAGTATGTTTCTAGTAATATGTGCAAATATAACTATTTGTAGTCCTGCTTGGTAAGAGGCCCTGGTGGGACTGGAAATGTCAATTCACCAAACAGCCTACTTTGAATAAAGAAATATTATTTTTGTATTAGTATTTCCAATTGACTGTTGGTATAGATATCCAACCAATACAGTAGAGGTGCAGCCAGGAAAGAAAACTGTCACACCTTTTTGCCATCACCGATTTAATTTATGACTGATGCCTGAGTTTTGTGTATAGATTTTATAATTACTTAGTCTCAGACCACATCCAAATAAAAAAAAAGTGGGGGTCTGCAAATTTGTAGAGAAAGGGCTTACATGACCACAACAGTAGTCAACAAGCATTTGTCAATGCCGAATGTTGATTGCGTTGGTCCGTTGAGCTCGCTCACTGCCCCTGTGTCACTCGTTCATTCTGTTTCTCCTGGTGCTGCAGACTGCTCTTTTGTACTGGGCTCCTGCCTGCGTTGGCATGTTTTTCTGCCCACAAAGAAATCTGCAGCCATCCTGACAGAGCTCTGTTGAGGTGGGTTACTCTCTCTCTCTCACTCGCTCATTATGTTTCTGCTGGTGCTGCAGGCTGCCCTTTTGTGCTAGGCTCCCGCCTCTGTTGGCAGCTTCTTCTGCCCACAAAGAAATCTGCAGCAGTCCTGACACAGGTCCATTGAGCTAGCTCACTCCCCCTCTCTAGCTCATTCCATTTCTGCTGGCGCTGCAGGCTGGCCTTTTGTACTGGGCTCCTGCCTGTGTTGCCGCCTTTTTCTGCCCACAAAGCAATCCATAGCAGTCATGATAGAGGTCTGTTGAGCTCGCTCACTCTCTCGTTGTGTTTCTCCCGGCACTGCTGGCTGCCCTTTTGTACTGGACTTCTGCCTGCGTTGGCACCTTTTTCTGCCCACAGAGAAATCTGCAGCTGTCCCAACAGAGCTCTATTGAGGTCGATCCCTCTGCCTGTCTCACTCGCTCATTCTGTTTCTCCTGGTGCTGCAGGCTGCTCTTTTGTACTGGGCTTCTGCCTGAGTTGGCACATTTTGCTGCCCACAAAGAAATCTGCAGCTGTCCCAAAGGAGCTCCATTGAGGTGGGTCACTCCCCATCTCTCACTCGCTCGTTCCATTTCTGCCAATGCTGCAGGCTGGCCTTTTGTACTGGGCTCCTGCCTGCGTTGCCGCCTTTTTCTGCCCACAAAGAAATCCACAGCAGTCATGGTAGAGCTCCATTGAGCTCACTCACTCCCCCTCTCTCACTCACTCATTGTGTTTCTCCCAGCACTGCAGGCTGCCCTTTTGTACTGGGCTCCTGCCTGTGTTGCTGCCTTCTTCTGGCCATGAAGAAATCTGCAGCAGTCACGATAGAGCTCCGTTGAGCTCGTTCACTCACTCCCCCTCTCTCAATCGTTCATTCTATTTCTTCCACCGCTGCAAGCTGCCCTTTTGTACTGGGCCCTCGCATGTATTGCTGCCTTTTTATGCCCACAAAGAAATCCGCAGCAGTCCCAACAGAGCTCCGTTGAGCTCACTCACTCCCCCTCCCTCACTCGCTTGTTCTGTGTCTCCCACTGCTGCAGGCTGCTCTTTTGTATTCGGTTTCTGCCTGCATTGCTGGCTTTGTCTGCCCACAAAGACATGTGCAGCAGACCTGACACAGCTCCATTGAGGTCGCTCACTCCCCCTCTCTCACTCGCTCATTCCGTTTCTGCCAGGGCTGCAGGCTGGCCTTTTGTACTGGGCTCCTGCCTACATTGCCGCCTTTTTCTGCCCACTAAGAAATCCGCAGCGGTCATAATAGACCTCGGTTGAGCTCGCTCACTCCCCCTCTCACTCACTCATTCTATTTCTACCAGCGATGCAGGCTGCCCTTTTGTACTAGGCTCCTGCCTGTGTTGGGACTTCTTCCTGCCCACAAAGAAATCCACAGCTTTCCCGACAGAGCTCCGTTGAGGTCGTTCACTCCCCCTGTCTCACTTGCTCATTCTGTTTCTCCTGGTGCTGCAGGCTGCCCTTTTGTACTGGGCTTCTGCCTTGGTTGGCATTTTTTTCTGCCCACAAAGAAATCTGCAGCAGTTCTGACAGAGCTCCGTTGGCCTCACTCACTCCCTCCTCCTGTCTCACTCGCTCGTTCTGTTTCTGCTGGCACTGCTTGCTGCCCTTTTGTACTGGGCTCCTGCCTATGTTGCCACCCTTTTCTGCCCACAAAGAAATCTGAAGCAGTCATGATACAGCTCCGTTGAGCTTGCTCACTCCCCCTCTGTCACTCGCTCGTTCTCTTTCTCCCACCGCTGCAGGCTGCCCTTTTGTACTGGGCCCCTGCGTGCATTGCTACCTTTTTCTGCCCACAAAGAAATCTGCAACAGTCCCAACAGAGCTCTGATGAGCTCACTCACTCCCCCTCCCTCACTCACTCATTCTGTGTCTCCCGCTGCTGCAGGCTGCCCTTTTGTACTGGGTTCTTGCCTGCGTTGGCAGCTTTTTCTGCCCACAAAGACATCTGCAGCAGTCCCGACACAGCTCTATTGGCCTCACTCACTCCCCCTCTCTCACTTGCTCGTTCCGCTTCTGCTGGTGCTGCAGGCTGGCCTTTTGTACTGGGCTCCTGGCTGCATTGCCACCTTTTCCTGCCCACAAAGAAATCCACAGCAGTCACGATACACCTCCGTTGAGCTCACTCACTGCTCCTCTCTCACGCGCTCATTCTGTTTCTCCTGGTGCTGCAGGCTGCCCTTTTGTACTGGGCTCCTACCTGCATTGGCACCTTTTCCTGCCCACAAAGAAATCCATAGCTGTCCCGACAGAGCTCTGTTAAGGTCGCTCACTCCCCCTTTCTCACTCGCTCATTCTGTTTCTCCTGGTACTGCAGGCTGCTCTATTGTACTGGGCTCCTGCCTCTGTCGGCATCTTTTTCTGTCCACAAAGAAATCTGCAGCAGTCCTGACAGAGCTCCATTGGCCTCACTCACTCCCCCGTCTCATTCGCTCATTCCGTTTCTGCTGGCGCTGCAGGCTGCCCTTCTGTACTGCGCTCCTGCCTGCATTGCCACCCTTTCATGCCCACAAAGAAATCTGCAGCAGTCACAATAGAGCTCCGTTGAGCTCACTCACTCCCCCTCTGTCACTCGCTCGTTCTGTTTCTCCCACCGCTGCAGGCTGCCCTTTTGTACTCAGCCCCTGCATGCATTGCTGCCTTTTCCTGCCCACAAAGAAATCCACAGTAGTCCCAACAGAGCTCAGTTGAGCTCAGTCACTCCCCCCCCTCAGTTGCTCGATGCTAATCTGTCCCAAACACTGATTGCCGACTGCGACTGTGGTATTCTCTGCGGGAAGTGCGGAAACACATTTCGGCCAGGATGTGAAAAATGACAGCTGTACTGTTCATAAGGAAGTGTGAACAAATGCCAGTGTTGAAAATCTGGCATGAAAATATTACAAATTTGCAAACTTACAAGGGTGCGTGGAACCTGCACAACACACGCTCGTAACACAGTCATTTTATGGAGTTTCATCATAAAATTTTCAACATAGGCATTTTAGGACCTCTGCTCATGAACAGTGTCAGTGTGATTTTCTTAATATGTCAAAACACTGATTTCTCACAGCGACCCGGCGCTATTGTGCGCTGGAAGGTGAAAACACATTTCAGCCAGGTTGTGAAAAATGACAGCTACACTGTTCATGGGAGGTGTGGCAAAATGGCAATGCTGAAAATCTGGAATGAAAATATTACAAAGTTCGCGAAGGTCTGAGGCATGCGCCAGAGAACTCTTTGCCAATGCATTAAGTAACACACTCATTTTATGGACTTTCGTCATCAAATTTTCAACATAGGCATTTTAGGACCTCTGCCAATGAACAGTATCACTGTCATTTTCATAATGTGTCCCGAACATAGATTTCCCACAGCGACCATGCTATTCTGCGCTGGAACTGCGAAAACACATTGCGGCCAGGTTATCAAAAATGACAGCTGTACTGTTCATAAGGAGGTACAGAACAATGGCAGTGTTGAAAATCCAGAGTGAAAATATTATAAATTCGTGAAGTCACGAGCATGCTTGCAAACTGTGCAATGCACCCTCATAACACAGTCATTTTATGGAGTATCATCACCAAATTTTCACCATGACATTTTAGGACCTCTGCTCATGGACAGTGCCCCTGTCATTTTCTTAATCTGTCCTGAACACTGATTTTCCACAACGACCACGCTATTCTGTGCTGGAAGTGCGAAAACACATTTCAGCTAGGATGTGGAAAATGACAGCTGTACTGTTCACAAGGAGGTATAGAAAAATGCCAGTGCTGAAAATCTGGCATGAAAATATTGTAAATTCACAGAGTTATGAGCGTGTGTAGCAACTGCACAATGCGCTCTCGTAAAACAGGTATTTTTTGGATTTTTACCACCATATTTGCAATATAGGCTTTTTGAGAGCCCACCTCATGAACACTGGCACTGTCGTTTCGTTAATCGGTCCCGAAAGGGAATTCCGTGCAGTGACTGCGAAATCACCTTTCGGGGCTGAACAACACCATGACAGTGCCAGAATTCATGAGGAGGTGTCCCAAAAACCCCATGTTGAAAATTTGGTGCCAAAATTCCAAAAAATGCCTGAGATATGCATCAAAGTTGAAAAACACCCTATTTATTCCATTATACAGCTTATCCGCACTTCCTCAGTTCGCGGTCAGCTTTGAAGAGTGCAGACGTGTTCCCGGTCCACCGAAAATCATCGCGCCAGACTCTGAAGGTAAATATGGGGTGAGGGGGGTGTGTGGGGAGGCAGGGTGCACAGTGGGTGGGCACGGGTTGTGGGAGCTGGGCAGGGAGACTGCCGAGGGACCGTTTCCTTTTTTACAGGTTAAAAAATAAATAAATGACATTGCGGGACTGTTTTTTAATTTTACAGGGGCATGTGGCATGCTGGGGTGGGCTCCCAGCATGTCAACAGAGTCTTCTGTTTGGGGGGGCAGCTGTAGCTGATGAGGGGATTGGTCACCCTAAGTCGGCACACAACACAAGGGGGTGACATTATGCCATGATTGGGCACCCCGTTGGCAGATAACAAAAGTGGGGGGGAGTTACATAATGCAGACGGGGAGTCGGTTCCCCCCATTGGCAACATAAACCTTATGGCACTGAAACCGATGGAGATTGGGGCCCCCATCAACAGACAAACATGGTGGGGGGGCCCATGCTGCCGAGGGGGATTGGGCACCCCCTCGGTGGAGGGGGTTAATATTGTTTGTGAACACGGCAGCAAGCCACCACCATGTTCACAAACAATATCAGTGTTTCAAAGTTCCACCCTGCAATGACAGGTCGCTCCCTCATTGCAGCGAATGGCTGACGCTGCAATGACGAGGCAGACCCTGATTGCAGCGGCTAAAAAGTTAGAGAGTTGTGGCACACTGGCTGAACTAGTGTCAGCAGCAGCAGCATGCCACAGCATTGGGGGAAGCGGGACAAGCCTTTAAAGGCTGTGGGGGCATTGGCCACAACAGTGCCGCGCCTCCACAACCTGCTTCTGGAGAAAGCTGCCACAGTATGTTTCTTGTGCATGTGCGTAATCAACATAAAAAGGAAAGGAAAAAAAAAAAACAGAGATGTGTTTTATGTCCCTGAACTGTTTTTAATATGCAGATGGTCCTCTCTCTCTCCATCTCCACTTACTGTAACCATCTCACAACACCACCATATGGAGAGGTTGTCATGGATTATAATAAGTAACGTGATGTTGAGGAATCATTGGCTATGTAAGATTTAAAGGCGGCTTACTCCCCCTCCCTAAATATATAGGCGCCTTTTTGGACAATAACCATGGGCACAAAACTAATGTTTTAATCTTGACCAGACATTTTTAAGGACAGTTGGTCCTGTAATTGTTGTCCAATATTGAATTCCAAGTGCTGTTTTATCACATATTGAGTGGTAATGAAAACTATGAACATATCAGCCACCCTGACCTTTTGACCTTCCATGGTTCATCACTACTTCATTTTATTCTGATCTACTGACCTGAGATATTTATGCACAGTATGGGTATCCTTCAGTTCTGGACATATTTGAAAGTGATCATGACTGAGAAATAATTGTTTGATAGTTATTGTGACCTTCCAGGTATACAGGATACCATACAAATATTTCTCAAACATGATCACTTTCAAATATGTCCAGAAAGGAATGATATCCACATTATACATAAATATTTCAGGTCAGTAGATCAGAATAAAATGAAGTAGTGTGATATATCATAGGAGGTCACCAGGGTCAGGGCGGTTGATATGCTCATAGTTTTACACTAATGCTCAATATGTGATAAAATGCATTCAGCATTCAGTATTGAACAACAA
Organism: Neoceratodus forsteri; assembly: GCA_016271365.2. Lineage (NCBI taxonomy): Eukaryota > Metazoa > Chordata > Ceratodontiformes > Ceratodontidae > Neoceratodus > Neoceratodus forsteri. The sequence continues at coordinate 1,326,711,657 of CM057459.1, read as the reverse complement.
TCACAAGACCAACTGTCCTTTAAAAATGGCTGGTTGAGATTAAAACGTTTTAGAAATTAACATACTGCAACCAAAATTTCTTGTAAAGTTTAGCGATTTTTAAGAACCAGTCAACATGTCTTTTAACTTTTGCAATAACATACCAGGTCTAAAAGAAGGGGAAACTGTTATGGGTAAAACTGATATTTTTTTACTTTTGCAACTAAACATTTGGAATAAATAAGGATACGTGCGTATGGGTAAAGGTTTCAATAACTCATGAAGATTGTTTTCAAAAAAGTCAATACGGTTGCATAAATGTGAGCCACCACTAAAGTTTACTTTAAAAAAGTGCGTTTGCAACAGTTTGGTGCCATTTATTACTGTTGGTAGGCAGACTGCTTTTAAAATGAAGCAGAAGATAAATAAGTAGTAAAACTGTGAACAAAATAGGAAAAATTGACAGAGAAGCATTTCTGCATAGAGTAGGGGGACGCTTATGTCTGCTGCTATGGCAGTCCTGTTCCAAGCAAAGGGAGAGAGGGAGTGAAAAAAACTCTGCGTAGAAAGCTTTAAATGCACATCTGCAACTGTTTGGTGCCATTTTTCTATTGTCATAGAGACCACATTCCTTTATATGGGAAGTAATCATGACCGCCTGCACCCACAAAGAATCAGAAAATTAACACACTGTACGGCACATAACATAAGAGAATAATATTTATAATCCTTTACTGTAAAAAAAAGAAATCTGTCGTTGTGTGATCTGCAATAAAAACTATTAACTGAAAAAAAAATACAGAATACTCAGACAACGAGAGAAAGTTTGTTTTTTTTTAACAGATAAAAGAATATATGGCACTGGGGTTTGGGGGCTTTGGGGGAAGGAGAGGGTGGTAGCATTAAATAGAGTCTATAGAAGGCAGGGTGTTTCATTCATGGTTTAGTAGTGCTAAGGAATCTAATAGTTGCTGCTGAGGCTGAACTGAGCATGTTCAGGAAGACTGGGAAGAGTGTGAGGTGATCCCAGGACTGGTTCATTTATGTGCAAAATGCACAATATTCATTTTAATTTCAAATGCATACATCAATGATAAACTACATAATTAAAAGGCAAAGTGCTTTGTGATTCAGTGTGACTGACACTTCAGTGTCTGTGATACAACAACCATAAGGAAAATTGCCATGAATGTCAAATGCAGCATGACAGTATGCCATGTACAGATACTGTATATGCAACTGAACTTGATCACAAGTATGATATAACAAATACATTCCAGTGTAGCAAGCATGTCGATTACAGTATAATGCAGCAGTGGGAATTCAAACAAAGAGGCTGGACTTAAAGGGCAGCCTGCGAACACTCACCTAAATAAAAAGACACTTTGCAGTCTAGCAGACATAGCTAGTTATATAGGAGGGAATAGGTCTCCACTATCCAGACACAACAACCGCAACACAGGCTGGCTTTGGACAGGGCAGCCTAACCCTAGTTATTTATTATGGTTGTGTGGGCATTGTGCTGCAGATGTTTTGCCTTCACTGTTGTAGAACAGAGGGTCGCAACCAGAACGTGACCCTGTATTCTCTTATAGTGATGAAGCAATGTCTGGACAACGCTGTCTCCATTGGGGCTGTCCTCCATGATGGAGCTCCCCTCCACAGCACGGTCCCCCCTCTCCCCATGGGTGCACTACTTCACGAGTGAACTTCTGGGGAAACTGCACATGCGCGAGTATCATGCATGTGCAGTTTCGTCGCCACTGCCATCTTGCGAACGGCACACTGTCGCAGCTCTGACAGCTGTGTCAGTCACACAGAAACTGCCACTGCCACCGCACCAATATCGCCACCACCGCACCAAGTTCCATGCTGCCATTTTACAAGTAATAGCTCGGCACAGCCGTATTGGCTCTGACCAGAATTTGTTAGTGTAGAAGTAACTGGGGAAATTATTAAATTAGGTCTCTGGACCCTGATACAACCTCCAACATGGGGAATGTTCTTTTCATGGGTCTCAAGTAACTATAGTGTATTTTATGAACCTGACATTCCTCCCTGTTAGGAAAACATATAGGCGCCATAAAGTACAATGGGATAATTAAGAAGAAAGAAAAGCATGTCGGCCCTTGCATCAGGTGGAATAACATTTCACTCCAGGTGAGGCTAGTCAATAGTATAAAACTGAAGATACAAGAGCCAGTGCTTTCTGTTCATTTTACACAGCATAGGTTGTATACAGTGAGGTTTGACAATGAGGCAGGTGCCCTGAACAATATGTTATATGTGAGGTACAGCCAATCTCTGTTAAATATAAAATCTTCACAAGGAAGAAAAAACACTTTTTTTTGTTTGATATTGTTATTATATTTTGTATCGTAGCACAGTCCCTGTCTCTCAAGGCAGGGCAGATGGCAAGTCCAGGCAGGAGCCCCAGTGGTGACATCTCACACATTCCCATTGCCTCATGGAACAAAAGCAACATCATGTTGCATTATATATAAACACTGGTGGCTGCTTCTGTGATCATGAGAACAAGGCCTTGTAGATGGGCCAAAGGAGACCCTGACTCTCTTGGATAGAAGTAAAATTTAAGCAATAAGGCACTGCAGTTTGTGAGGTATTGTGTGATAACAGCACACCTCAGGAACTGAGTTGCTGAGTGCCTAACACATCCTAGAACTGCCATTACCCCATAAGTACACACACCCTGGAGTGCCTTATTGTGATTATAAAATGGGTCCTCTGATTTGCATTTTAAAAATTATTTGCACTTGTTTCAAGTCATTGAACAATGTCTAACTACTTTGCCTATTGTGAACTTTTTCTCTTGCACTTCTCATTTTGTTCACTTGCTGTTGTTGAATGTGTACATAACAGTACCTTGTGCTCTTCCTCGTTGTAACATTTTTTCACAGTGCTCAGTATCAAACATTGTAATGTGTTACTGGTTGTACTCTCCTAGGTCGTGCCTGAAAATAGGCAAATGTTCACCCTACTTGGTTAAAAAAAATAACTAACTAAATAAATAAATAATAAAACAGAATAATGGATAAGGGAGTATATATTACAAAGGTGTAATACCATCAAGAGGTTCCCTTGTCCCCAGAACCTCGAGATGATATTACACCCGAGAAATAAACACTCCCCTATCTGTTTTTTTTTTTTGGAATATATGGATCTGAGAATGATTTCAACTGGCCACCCAATGCTACAACATGGTTATATCACAGCATGGCGCAGAAGCGCCAGTAATCTCCTGTATGGATGACTTTGGCAATTTGTAAGTGCTAGCAGATAAACATGATTTCTAACAGCAGGCAATGAGCTGAGCTTTGTAAACTAACTCCCCATGTAAAAATGAGTGGTGTAAGCCAGTTAAATGAATGTTTGAAAAGTAAAGCTGTGACTCCGGCATGATTCACATGCTCAAAGCCACAGCTTTACTTTTCAAACATTCAATTAACTACCTCTGCTCATTTTTACAGAGGAGTTACTTTATTTGACAATAAGGCACAACAGGGTATGTGTTATTGAGTAATAACATCACTCCTTGGGTGGGTTGAAGCACGAGGTGAAGCGGAGTGCTTCCACCACCTGAGGAGTGACATTATTACACAATAACACACACCCTGGAGTGCCTTATTACTATTATACAATGGTTCATTTTAAAATAATGATAAAAGTTAAAGAAAATATGACATGTTTATTCTTTCTTTTTTACTTTTTTTGCATGGCAGGCATGTTTTTGAAATATGAGAAAAAAACAGTCCAGTAGGTAGTGCTGGTGCCCCCCCCCGTGTTTGTGTGATTCTGTGCCCCCCCAGTCCGAGCCATGCAGAAATACATGATTGTATGTGGCCAGTTCTGCCATTTTTAATAGTGTGCCGTGGTTACTTTTTAAAACTGCAGAGTGTGTCTGTTTCTGTTCAGTTCAGTGAGCACTGTTTAACAGCTGGGCATGTGCAAGTGACAATCATGGTACTGACTAGACACTGAAAAGGCAATCAGCGTGTCAGCTTAACTTCGGGACATGAGTTACTGAATAAATGGTATAAATTGAAATACATGAACTTGGGACACTAAATGGCAGGCAGAAAAGTAATGGTGAAACCGTCCGAACTGAAAGTGAAACACGGAGTTGACTGTCTTGCACCTGTGATTAAGCCAGCTTGTGGCGCTCTATTTAAAATTAAAGAAGAAATGTCACCATATTTTTTCCTAGGGGACAGAGGATAAACATTTTTATTACTGCACAGTGGTGGAGCGAGGAAGAAAATTACTGAGGGGGGGGGGGAGATGCCGTGATGACTTGATGATCCCATATCGTGGTTCTGTGTGGAAAGTGTTGTCAGCTTTGTGATGGCTTGCATGGGAAGGGAGGGATTTATTTTACTGTTCAGTAGTCACCTGTGTGCCTGCACTTCATACAGTGCTGTTACTGTGAAATAACATCACTGTTGAAGGCACCCAGTGACCAATCAGAGGGCATGAAATTTTCTTGCCATTGTATAATTAAGCAATAAAGCATGACAGGGTGTGTGTCGTGCTGGAACAATGTCATGCCTGGGGTGCTTGGCATGAGGCCACAGGCCGAGTGCATCCAATGCCCCAGAAGTGACATAATCCCAGTACGACACACACACACTGGAGTGCATTATTGCTATTACACAATGACTCGTTTATATTTGAAAAAAAATAATAATAAAAAAAAAGCATTTTAGACTCTGTTGCAACTGTGTTGGTCCACGGTGGAGAAAGGATCTGCGAGAGGTGGGATGCTTAAGGGGTCAGGTCCTGAAGAGCAGCTCTGCGATGATCTGATGCACCTCAGTAAAGGTTTGCTGTCTGTTCAGCAGAAAGGAAGTTTGCTGTGAAAGACGTTGTTGTCTGACTTTGCCGTTCCCCCCGATACCTCCGGGGACAGCTGCTAAGTGCCAGGGATGTTTTTGCTGCCTGGTGGGTGGGCGGGGTAAAGGCCGCAGGGGCAACCAGCTATCAGGTAGCTGATACATGTAAGGGGGGGGAGAATAACGCTGATTCAAGAACTGAACTCCTGGACTCTGATCTAGTATGGTGCAAGACAGTTTCCCTGGAGTCTAAACGGGTTGATTTTGGTGGGGGTTCTTTTACATCTGTGGTTGCTTGCAGTATATAGGAGGACGTGCTCTGTGTGGGTAGACTTTTGTGAAGCTAGTGAGGGATCTGGGGAATGCTGCTAACAGGAAATTTTGTGAGTGAGGAGGCTGGTTGCCGGAGCTTTTTTAAAGCCGTGATGATGTAGCCGATATCATCACGGCTTTAAAGAGCTGTCGGCCAATCAGATTGCTGTATTTACGATCCCCAGTTCATAATGAAGCTCAGCTCACTGCCTACTTTTAGAAATTGTGTTTATCTGCTAACACCAGCTGTAAGCACCTTTTCTGTAATCGGTTACAAAATTCAGGGAAGAGCTGACACTGTTGAAATCAGCGAGCTGGCTTTCACTGTGCACGACAGTTACAGCAAAAGTCAGCTCCCACTGTGCACAAGGCATTCTTGAGCTTGCACTCTTCTGTTTCTGTGATAATACTATCATTCAGAACTCCGAACAATAGTATTAGGGGCTCTGAACGATAATATTACAGTGCAGAAACGATACTATTATCAGTTTGTTACTGTACTATTACAGGGCATTTTTTGTATGCTTTTCGGCAGTATTATTTCAATGTATCCTTATATTATAAATAAATAAATAAATAAATAACCAATGAGGTTCAGAAAGTAAAGTATTTCTGACCTGTGCTGTTGTGCTGGAATAATGCATGGTCATGTGATCACATCTGCCCAATCACAGAAATTAGTTTCTCTTACTCATTTTATATTTAGGCAATAATGCACGACAGGGTGTGTGTTGTGCTGGAAAAACATCACACCTGGGGTGATTAGGCACGAGGCCATAGGCTGAGTGCGACTAATCACCCCAGAAGTGACGTTATCCCAGCGCAACACACACCCTGGAGTGCATTATTGCTATTATACAATGGCTTGTTTATGTAAAAGAAAAAAAGAAAAAGAAAAAAACATTTTTAGTTAATTTATGATTGTGGAGGTGTATCAAGAAATAAAATAGTTCCATTTTGGCCAGTAGGTGGCGCTGGTGGTTAATGAATGAGCCCCTCTCTCCGACTGCTCTTCCCCACACACGCTTATACTGTTCATTTCCTCTTTTAAAAAAAATGTATCGTAGCATCTCACACAATTGTTTCAGTGAACTTGAACTTTCAGTGCTACAAGATTTGAGGGAGAGCAGGAGCGTTTCATGTGAAAAGTGGTGCAGTGTATCGCAATCCATATAGAAGATGGTGGCTACTCCAGACCGGCCCCACTGTCTGCCCTGGGACAAATAAAGAGGTTTGACTTTGTTTGGGTTTTTTGGAGCCTGATGTGAGTGGTTGCGAGAGATGCTGTGGCGTGCGACAGCGTTGATATTTGGGCGGCTTGCTTTCCAGGCGGCGGGATGGAAACGTTGCTTCAGACGACGGCTTTTTTCCCCATTTTAAACATATATTTGGTGGCATACTGTTTGTGTGTCAGTGGTTGGGAGGCAGTTTCTTGCCAGTGTGTGTGGTGGCGGCAAGTGACCGCTGATGCTGTTGTGCAGTGTGAAAGGCAGATGAGCCCATTGCGGTCGTGGAGTAATTCAATTTTACATTTGGTGCTGTCATTTTGTGTGCTGGGACTAGACCCGTGATGTTGTGCTGGGATAACATCATGGGTCCAGTCCCAGACTGACCAATCAAAGGTCAGCATTTTTTCTTGCCATTGTATAATAATAAATTAAACATATAATGCATAAGTTAGGTATCGGTTAAGAATACTAAACTGAGCCAATCAGGCTGACTAGCATCACTAATGATGCTCCTCCTGCACTGCTCCTGCCATTGTAATCGAACCTCCTACTAACGGCCATTCACAATGGACAAGCTCACACTCAAGAAGGTAGAGTTAGGGTAACGTGTACACTATAGTGGGAAGAGGTCCAACTGGCTAGCTGGTTTTAGTTTTGCTAACTTTCCCCAAAATCAAGGATCAGAGTAAAGCAGAGGTGGTAGAATATGAATGGTGTTGTCTGGGCATGTTGGGAGCAGACTGACAACTAGTCAAGTTTGCCTGCAGGAAACTTTGCTTGCTGTGCAAAGATGGTGTCAGCTACTGGCAGTGTGCCAGGAGCTGGCAGCAATATGCCTGTATGAATTTTTGTTTTAGCTATGAGACATGGAATAAGGGGGAGGTGGGTAGAAGACCTCAAAAGCTTTAAATGCAGAGGACAGATGGCCAGAAGACTAGCTCTGACCCCATGGGAAAGAAGAAAACATTTTTAGTGTACAGGCAAACCAGCCGTATAAACAAATAACGAGTACTGAATACCCAACAATTTTGGCACAGAATAACGAATATTTGGCCAGATATTCAGAATAAGGTATCTGCATGGCTCTACAGGGCATCATATTGATCATGACCTCCCCAGGTTCTCCCTCCATGTCTTTGGAGGAACCATCCTCTTGTGAGCCACAAATCAGGGTGTTTCCCTTGAAGGTTCCCCCCCCAAATGTCCTCACAGCCTTATAGTGGCCCCAATACATACTGTTCCATATGGGGTGATCACTATTAATTAAGTTTCCCTGGTTTAACTCCTGAATGCTTAGACTGAATCCAGATGTCTCAGACTGGCTCAGGAATTTTCCACAAGGAAATCCTGATAATTTCTGTCTGCCTCCTTTTATCCTCTAAGCTCCTTCTACACCTGTACCCCTCAAGACATTGGCACCAAGACTGCCAGTCTCAGAACAGGCATGTTCAATTGAACAATCCCCCACTCTCAACTGGTAGGAGGAGGTGTTACACTGGAGGTCAGCATTTTGTCCCTGTAAGCCTCCAATGCCCCCAGGAGGCACACCAACTCGATATCGTGCAATCTCATGCACTGGTATACCGCTGCGGCATTGACGAGTACCTTGACCACCAAGTGGCTGGCCACACTCTGCAATTCACCATTTCTGCCAGATGGGAGTTCCCCAGCCACTTCACTAACAAACCATAAAAAAAGTTAATATGTTCATATTGTCCTCACCATTATACAAGGGATGGGCCTCCCACCAGCATCACCCCACACACTTAACGGTCAGACAGAAAGGTCTGATTAGCCACTTCTTATGGTCTGACGCTATCAGTTGCTGGGATGGGTGGGTAAGGAGGGAAGGGACTGCATGTTTCGTGTCAGGTTGCTGACCTAGTCCCTTTAACTCATGGGGTGGGAGAGGGAAGTCTTCATGCCTGTATTGCAGCATGATCCTCCACCCCACTGTGATAAAAGCAAAATGCCTAGCTTTAGTGTCTTGGGATGAGTTGGTAGCTTTTATTTTAAGTGATCTGAGGGAGAAATTAGAGAAAATGAAGGGGAAGAATAGAAATCCACAGGATAAATTTAGATGCACAACAGGAGACACGATAAATCTGCCTCTCATGTGTTCTCTGTTTAGTGACACCTGCAGTGCTTATCCCATAGAAAGAGATACAGGCCGAACAGGACCTGAAACAAACATTTAATCCCAGACCCCCCCCCCCCCAGAGAGGGGGTCTGCACTGTAGATGGTCAATGGATAAACACAAAGCTTAATTTTCCAGTGTTCAGTCCTTTGCCTCGCACCAGCACTAAATTCATCACAGTGTAGAAAAGCCTTCTTAACACATATCCACACTGTGGTTGGCTGCCCTGTGGATGAGCGGGGGGCTTTAGTCTAGAGTGCTGCCACTATCTCACCTTTCACGAGTGCCAAATCCATCACAACATAGGGTTGCCTGTACTGTATCAGCATGTGCTGCCTCTGCCCATACTGTACTTGGCATGTGGCTTCATAGTGGGCTTTGATCTCTGTTATTGTAAGTCCCTCGTCCTTCACTAACATTAAGGGTAAAGGTGGGCAAAAGTTGCAAATTCCACTTTTGTGGAATTTCACGAAAATTCAGAAATTTCGCTGAATTTTCCAAACTTCTGCCATTGGCGAGATAGGAATCCTCTGAATGTGTGTTGCAGATTTTCACCCTGTTCTGCTGAATTTTTTTGCCGAACTGCAGAATAATACACATGAACTGCGGAATAACAGTGCTGAGGAATTTTTTCTGCAGTTTAATGAATTATTCCGTGATACATGTAATTATTCCGTAGTTCAGTTATCAGTTCTGTGGACTTTTTTTTTCTCTGCAGTTTAATAGAATAATCTGCAATTTATACATTTATTCTGCTGTTCTAAGTCAGAAGTTCCACACTAGTTGCTAATTTAATTTCTGCACTTTCACAGAAACAAAATTCCAACTTTTGCAGAAATTCCACCAGCAAAGTTTTTTTCACATACCTCTAATTAAGGGAGCTATGCACAAAAGTGTTGCAATTTACGTGCAATTTGTGCATAAATTGCCTGCGCACCTATGTAGCCCTGGACAGGCGTAAGGTGCATGGATTCACAACTGCAAGCACCTGCAGGGCACCTGTCTGTGACCTGGCCCCCTCAGTGTGCAGGTTTATGGGGGCAGATGGGTGTGAAATGGTGGACCTATGTGGGCATCCAATTGGATTACTGACCCGGGTCCCAGAGTGGATTCCTTTGTGCCACAGGAGTGAGGGAGTTTGGGAAGACGCGGGTCCATTCTATGGCAAAGTATGGATACTCATCCAAACAGCTGCCCCGAGCCCACCCTGGCAGCCCAGTGGGCTGGGACAGCAGTGTGAAAAGGGGTCCCATGTCCTTCTGCTGTACCCTCATACCTGCTAGTGTGTCCATGCCCTCCTGCTTCCCATGCAGGCTGATGTCAGCTAGTGTGTCAGCCACAATCCTCACAATGGTTGTCAGGATGGGCACCTGTGTGGATGGGCCACCGCCCATGCCTCCCTGTGCCTGTTTTATGGCAACCAGTTTGCATTTCATGGCCAATTGGAGGTCATGCCACTTGTGTTTTATTGCTGCCAGTGTCCATGCCTCCAGATTGGCTGCACTGACGGTGGCCTGGATATCAAGCCACAAGCATGTTTAGGTCTCCGCATGTACCTTCAGAGACTTGGCCCCATACAGCACAAAATAATGTGCCCATACATCCACCACAATAGCTGCCACCTGCCAGCCCTTGAAATTCACGGACCGTGACTGGGAGCCACTGTGTGCCCGGCACACTCCATGGCTTTCAGGGTGTCCAATTCCTGTGCTGCACAACCCTTGCAGCAGGCCGGTTGCCCCAGGCTCAGCCCTGCCATCTCCTGCTCTTCCACCCTTCTCCATAATGGCATTCACTTCCTTGTGTGCGTGCAGGGCAGCGTGCAGGTCTATATATGGTAGGGTCAAGGGGTGGTTCCATGTATGTTTGGCTTGCTGGCAGTCCCTGCATGCGGCACTTTGTACATCTGTTGGCCACGCCTCTGCCTCAGCCTGCACTGCATGCACATTTGCAAATGACATGTGGGGTTTCAGAGGGTCGGGAAACATAACTGCGTGCTGGCATAATGACGTGTCTGGGCATATTTTCCGCACTTTCGTGCATAGGCCCCTTTGTTTGTAAACATGTTTAAAGTACCTGCCCACATTTTAGATAGCCTGTAGATGAAGAGTGGGCTTCAGTCTCTAATACTATCTGTCTTTCACATTTCACAAATACCAAATTCATCCCACTATGCATTGAAACCTGCCTGCAGTGCTTAACCCTGCTGTGTCCCTAGCCTGAGGAGAAACAGAGGACTCCTGTGTCCAGTGCCTCAGCATTCATCATAGCTAAATGTATTCCTCACAAGCACACATGGCTATTAAACCACAATCAAGAGAAACAGCTCAGTCAGTGCAACTAGATAGCTGCTCAGAAGTTGGGACGGTGACTTGTGGATCCAGTTCCATACCTTACCTTGCTGTGACAGTTCCCAATATCAAATGCATGCCAAAGGGAGCTGAGGCCAGAGGCATAGGCTTAATTTAGACCTCATTTATTTTCCTAAAGTGCATTGCAGACATCCCAGCTGTTCCTTAAGAGGCAATTTGTAACAACAGCCAGCATTTCCCAGTCAGGGTACAAAAATATGTATACACACAGAATATAAATATGAAGATAAATATGTTTTAAAAATTACCCTGGCTGCCTTAAAGTTGACTTTATTGTCTGCCTTGTAAAATCAGAATGTTTACGAGCAGTAATAGATCTCTGTGACTGTGGAAAATGTAATAAAGTCAAAAGGTCTTAGCAGTTATCATGGTCTGACAGGCACTTAAAATGTCATTCATATAGCTGGGTCATTTTTTATGGAGTTCATTTGTTCCCAGAATGATTGCCCCTATTTTTACACTATCTTTTCTCCTGTGAGATCAAGAAGGGCAAAGCAAAGCAGCGGAACCATTTAATGTGCTATAGGATAGGAGTTGCTGCTTCCAACTTTGATAGACTAGGGTTTCAGATGCTGTGACTGATTAAGGTCAGCCTCTCATAAATCTGTGCTGGTCCAATAGTACTCTATACTAGTCACACTGATAATGGTCATGCTCTCACTGTACTGTGCTAGACACCTTAAATCAGGTCGCACTCTCACTGCTCCTTATTGGTCACTTTGTTGAAGCTTAAACTCCCATCGCACAGTGATTGACACTTGTGCCTATGTACTCAGTTATGTGAAGGTCACACTCTCAGGGCCCTGTGATGGTCACTCTGATGAAGGTCACACTCTTGGTGCCCTATGATGGTCAGTCTGAGGAAGGTCAAATTCTCAGTGCCCTGTGATCATCAGTATGATGTATTTTCTTTGTGTATTTCCTGCTCTTGTTATGTTCTTGCTATTCTTATGTTTCTACTCTGTGCCACATTACGTGGCCCGGGTCATGACTGAAAATGGTCCCTGGGATCAGTGCACCTACCCAGTTAATAAAGTCATCAATAAAATAAATAAATAATGATGAAACTCACACTCTCAATGCCCTGTGATGGTCACTCTGATGAAGGTCACACTCTCAGTGGTCTGTGATGGTCACTCTGATGAAGGTCACACTCTCAGTGCCCTCTAATGGTCACTCTGATGAAGGTCACGCTCTCAGTGCCCTGTGATGGCCACTCATATAAAGGTAACACTCTCACTACCCCTTACTGGTAACTCTGATGAAGGTCACTCCCCAACTACCCTGTTATTGCCACTTGGTTGAAGGTCACACTCCCTGTACACTCATATGTTCTCTGACAAAGGTCATATTCTCAGTACCCTGTGATGGTCACTGTAATGAAAGTTGCAGTCCCTGTGCCCTGTTGTGGTTTCCCTGATGACATTCATGCTCTCAATATCCTGTTAAGGCCACACTCTTGGTGCCCTGTGAAGGTAATACTGATGGTGTCCTATAAAGGTCACAGTCTCAGTTCCCTGTGATGGCCTTTCTGATGAAGGCTACACTCACAGTGACCCATAATGGTCTCTCTGGTGAAGGCCACACCCTCAGTATCCTGTGATGGTCACTCTGGGGAAGGCCACACTCTCAGTGACCCATGATGGTGTCTCTGATAAATGTTACATTCTTAGTGCCCTGTGATGGTTACTCTGGTGAAAGCCACATACTCAGTATACTGTGATTGTCACCCTGGTGAAGGCCATGCCCTCAGTGCCCTGTGATGGTCACTCTGGATGAAGACCACACCCTCACTGCCATGTGATGTTCAGTCAGGATGAAGGCCACACCCTCAGTGCCTTGTCCTCTCATCACAGTGACTTACTGAGAAAAAACATCCAGGAATTATTTATGTGTTTTTTGTTAACAGAGTAGGTGGCAAATGAATGCCCATTTTCAGGTACGACCCCAGAGAATACAGTAGAAGACAATATACAGTCATTTACAAGAGCAACATTCCAGTAGTTGAGATAAAATGCAAGCAACAAATATAAAACAGAACAATTACAGTAGCAAATAAATACAAAAATTGCCAGATACAGTCGGATTGGTTACATAAAGACAATGTGATGGTATACTATTATCAGGAACACTTGCAAGAGCACCACTCCAGAAGCTGAGTTGAATTGCAAACAACAGCGGTAAAACAACAGTGCAATTAAGGGAGCAGGAAGTACAGAACAGTCAGATAAAGGCCCTGGTTACATACAGTTGAATGTAACATAATGAACAAACTCTGGTCAGAGCCGCTACAGCTGCTAGTGCATTAACTTGATGAAGGTGTGTCACGGGCTTAAATGTAAAAATTTGAGTGCCGTATGGAGGACCATGTGTAAGTGACTTTTTGGTAATTTTAGATCATTCATGTGGTTGATCCTGTGTTTCCCTATGTGTTTAAAATGTGAGCAAAGAGTGCATCTTGTACTATACGGGGAAAAGAGAGGGAGCTGTGCACCGAGGCTTTCAAGTAATGAGAGAAGGAATGGTTCAGACAGGAGAGATATGGCTACACTGGGGACTGGGGACCAACCTGGAAGGATAAGAGCAGATACCAATGTGATGGCATGCTTCCATCCAGGAGTGAACTATAGTCCTCAGTGGACTGTTTAAATGTTACTTCGATGAACATTTGAAGTAGCTGAGGGGGTGATGGAAGAAATAGGGGTGGTAGAAAGTGGCCCACCACAGACTGAGATAGACAGTAGGGAGATCTCGAGGGAAGAGAGTTCTACCAGGCTACAAGTTATTCAAGGAAGTGGAGGTTAGCAAAGGAGAAAGAGGGGAGAAAGAAACAGTCAAAGGAGAAAGATGAGGAAGGAGAAAAGAACTGGAAAAAGGAGAAAGCAACAAGAAAAGAGGTAACCAAATATGGAAGGCCATGTATGCCAATGCTAGGATCCTTGAAATGAGATCCCAGACCCAGAGGCCATCATGGCAGAGGCAGGCCTGGATATTGTGGCCATTACTGAATCACAGTGCACTGACAACTATGCCTGGGACATGATCATACCACGGTATATAATGTTCATAAGAGACAGGGTAGGGAAGACAGGAGGGGGAGTGGTGCTTTATGTGAAGGAAAAATTAAAAGTGATGGACATACTGGGAATTTGGGGGTGGGATCAAGGTGATGTGGGTCACTCTGTAGTTGAGATACAGAGCTGTTGTTTGGACAGGAGTGATGTACAGACCTCTGACACAGGCTAGGACTTAGATAAAGAAATGTCAGAAGCAATTTGCAAAATGGCTGAAAAGGAGTAGTTTTGCTGGTGGGGGACTTCAATCTGCCGGATGAAATTTAGAGCCTTTCAGCTGTAGCATCAGCTAGGAGCAGGGACATCATGGACCCCCTGTAAGAGGCATTCTTCAGGCAAGTAGTCAGTGAACCTGCTTGTGATGGGGCAATACTGGACCTGGTTCTTACTAACAGGGACTGTATTGCAGATATCAAGGTAGGAAGCCATCTGGGGAGTAGTGATCATCGCACAGTGTAGTTCAACATAAAAAAGGGGCAGACTCCAACCACACAATGGCAAGGGTCCTGGTCTTCAGAAGGGCTGAGGGTACAAAGATTGTTAAATGCCTCAGGGATTACCTGGCAGGCGAAGATGACCAAAGTGGGTGGAAGAAAAGTGAGTCAAATTAAAAGAGAGCATAGTGAAGGCAACAAATCTGAGTCAAGCAAGTAAGCAAAAGGAAGATGAGACTGCTATGGTTCTTGAAAGAGGTGGCAAAAAAGTTAAAGGCTGAAAGAGTAAAATTCAGAAGGTATAAGGAGTCCCAGAAGGATGAGGATAGTGAAGCATATCAGGGAAAACAGAGCAGGGACAGCAGTAAGGAGTGCAAAGGTGCAAAGTGAGGAAAGAATAGCTCCAGCAGTACCAAAAGGGAACAATACATTTTTGGGGTGTATTAGTGAGAAAGAGAAGACAGAGGGAGGAATTTTACACTTGAGGGGGCAAGGACTGTATGGAGATGGACCCGGAAATGGCAGACATCTTAAACAAATACTTCTGCTCAGTGTTCAGAGTAGTGATCAAGCACTGTAGGCTAAAATCGGTGGTGCTAAAACCTAAATAAAAGTTACAAAAATGAAAGTTGTTATTGCAGTTAGACTTATAATTGCAATAACAACCTGAAAGCCAGACATTTCCTTGGATTAATGACCAGCTGGAGGGACCATCCACCCACCCACTCATTAATCCCTCGGAAATTACCATCTTTTCAGTTGTTGTTTAATTATTAACATCAAAAGCTATATGATTGCAGTGTTTTGTAAGACATGGGTGTTAGGAAATGATTACAGTCCATAATAAAATAATTGAAAGACGGAGGTGATGGGGAGAGGGAGTAAAGCTGCCTACTAAGAATAATTTTAAAAAAGAACCCCCTTTGGATATTCTAAGACTTGAATTTTTTAAAAACAGAAAAAAAACTTAAATCAAGATTAATGGGATCATAACAAGTGACTAAAAATCAGACAAGGCAATGCAATGACAATCACAAGAGTCAGTCACATAACATGCAAGCAAGATTTAATCTTAAATATCACGCAATAGAACAAACGCGTTTAGAAGCCCTGTTTCATAGGCAACATGGACATAAGTGTCAAATAAGTCAGTAATCTATAAACTAAACAAGTAGTTTGTTGTACTGTTTTATACAAAACCTTAATGTTCATCACACTCAAGAAATGAAACAGGAACAATATGCATGCTGTCATCTGCTACTTCCTTAGATGCAGCTTTGAGTTGGTGCTAATTATGTCACAGTTTAAACAGTACAGCAGGCACTGCGTAAGTGTATCAGACTGTACTGATCCCTTGTTGTGAGACAGCACTCGTGAGCTTACCTCTCAGCTGTCACACATTACGAGGTACGTCACTCATTTTCTCCTCAGAAATTCTATTGTCCCACATGTGGGAGGTGATATTCCACATTTCCCACTGAGACTTTAAAGCAGAAATTCATAATACTCTATTATGTTCCATTATCAGCAAATATTAAGGACATTAGTGCACTGATAGCCATAGTGTTCTGAGCTTGCAGTGCCATGTTTGATGATATGTCACACATTTCGGTGAAGAAAGGTTGAGAGATGTACGCTCATGAGTCAGAACATAAACCTTTGTATAAAAAGGACTTCTGAGATGAAAGCAATAAGTAAAACACCAGTGATCCTAGCGTGAGGTGCCTCACTCAACACTGAGTTTTTTTTGTGGGGGACTGCAATATTTCCTTGTTGCTTCAGTAAGCCCATTGTTTGAGCCTTTTGGTGTATTTTGTTAGCCTAGTCTGCAAGTAGAAGATGAGACACTGCAGGCACTGGCCACTGTGAAGGCCACTGGAGTATCAAAGGGCAGTCACTGAAAAGGTGTTGAGTGGTGTCAATGGCAAGAGGTAATGCTGAACAGTTAAGCAGCTATGAGCTGCTTATCATACTTATGAGAAAGAGAGTTCAATCTACTGTAATGTGTAGAATTCTGATTCTGTTCAGCAGACTTTCAAGAGATAAGGACACTTGAGAAGGAGAGTAAAACACGGGAAGGGGTTGACCTTTCTGCCTTATAGCTCTGGCAACAGAGGTACTCAGAAGAACACTATTTCATTGCAATTGGTGCTGGAGAAGATGTTGTGGCTAACGACAATAATAGCAATAATAGTAGTAATCATAATTGTTTGGCTTTTTTTTCCCTGATTCACATCATTTCATATACTGTACAATAGCCCGGTTATGTTTGTGCTTTTATTAACTTTCCAGTTTGCTTATTTTCTTTCTGAGCATCTTCCGGCATGTACTTTGCCATGCTTTGTTGGGGGAGGAGAGCTCTGAGATTGTGTAATTTTGTTTGTTATGTACACTGTGGGGTTGTGAGCTGAACCCCGAGTCTCCCGGACCCGTGATCCTCACCCGACAGAAACTGATTGGGGAGCTACAATTGTTTTCTTGTTTTTTTGGACAACGACCCCTGTTTGCAAGTATTTTATTATCAAGAGGGTGTCCGACTCCCACACCTCAAAAAAATGCATTTTACTTCCAGGAAGGATTAGGGCAGACTGAAAGGAAATTAAAGGGACTCAACTGTCACTCACCTCTCTCCCTGGATTATATGTGAGGGGAAAAACAGGAAGGAAAGAAAAGTAGGTTTGGTTATGGAGTTGACAGAACAAGGTGTATGATGGATAGCAAGGGGGAGGAAAGAAGCCACCAATTGGAGCACCTTTTACATGCTCCCAAACCCCCGGACAGGCAGCAGGGTTGGAAGGGGGAACGGGGCCGCTGATAGCAGCAGCGTTCACTTGCTCCCCAACCCCAGCCACTTTTGATGATAATTACCAGATGTTCTTTTGGAGAAAAAAAAGCTGCAATATTGCAGAACATTCATATAGATTTTACAGTGCTATTACAAGATGGACACATGGTCTATAGTGATGCTTCTGTTTTACTAGAGGATCACATATACTAAGTTAGCTAATTTGACTTCAGATCACAAAATGGTTAAACATATTTTTTTTATTCTCTATCATAAAGTGTCTGATATATTTTTGTCTTGACCTGCACATTCACATGGACCTTGACCTCACATCATTATACAACACATACAGTATTTGGAAAATTTTGATTTGATCAGGCTGTATTCATGACTGACGTAACTCTTGCTAAAACCACAGCACAGTGGACATCTATACCTGATGTCATTGCAACTGATAATCTAACTCTAAATGCTGATGTTCTAATTCAGAAGATATATGGTCTTTGACAAGTATCCCGACAGTTGTGCATGGGTATGAGGGTGAAGGCAATTAGGCTGAGGCAATTAGGGTGGACACAGTCTCAGCAGTCAGGAATCTGGCATGGTGGCGACTCTGGGTAGACGGGAACATATAGCCCTAACTGTGGTCCTCCCTCCCCCCAAATGTGCGTCGCGTGGGGGATGTTTATATTTGTTGGAGGGGGGTGTGGGGGCATATCCTCCTCTGCAATGGGGCCAACACTCAGTGCAACCAGCAAGGTGCATGACACAATAGCCAGTCGTACACCTTGCTATCGCCCAATTTCCCAGAGCACCGATCACCATCGGCCACTTTCCTTTTGCCCTATTGTGGGTGACCCCCTTTGACACATCCCAACTACTATATAGAGGATAATGTATGATCATCAATGGTTAACCGGTTTGTCAACCATCAAGAAGTTGCCAGAGCAACCATGTAAACCTCGAGAGCGAAGCTCAAGAGGTTTATGTCGCCATGGCAACTTCGAGATTGGTTAACAAAATGGTTACCCATCGATGTACCATACATTATCTTTTATAGTGTATGGTACCAGTTCGTTTTTTTAGAAAAGAAAGCAGCTCCTTACTGCTGTTTTTTTATGCCCCCACTGTTCTGCCCTCACCGCCGTGGCTGTTTCAAAGGCCGTCCGATCCAGCTGCATGCATGCCCAGATTGTTTCCGGTTGTTAACCCATCGATGTGACGTACCATTGATGGGTTAGCAACATTGTGATGTCACATCGATGGTAAAACGTTGCTATAAAAAGGTAGATTTCTACCTCTAACAACATTCTACCATACATTATATAAATTTAATATGATATAATGCATGAACTCACTGGTTCAAATCCCACCCCATCAACTTGCTTGCTAAGTCATAGATCATACCTGTTTAGTGCCTAGATCTCTTAATTGTTACAATATGTCAAAGCTGAACATTCACTAAAATGTGAGATGTTACCGCTTACCTTGGCTGCACTGTGAGAATGCATTTTTGTTAATTAAAAATAGCAAAATATATGTCAGTAGACCAATATTTTGGTTTGTGATTAAAAAGTGGAAACCGTTATTTGGGATTAATTTAGTCCTTTTGTATCAGGATAATGCTTTAGCAGTCAGTTATGGCTAACATTTCCTTGAAAGAAAACATGAGGTTACCTACAGTATTTATTAAAGGGACACATTACTTGAAAGAAGCCACAAACACACACACACACACACACACACACACAAACAAGACAGACTGCATATTGTCAGTCTCAATACAATATTACAAGCTTGCAGACTCTGAAATTGTGATAGGTGCATGGTTTGATAAAGGTGTGCGTGAGTGGAAAAATAATTTGGGAACATAAGATATTTTAAAATATGCTGTCTTTGCATGTAGTTTTCTTGTACGGAAAACAGAAAAAAACAAAAAACAAGAAGTGGAACTCAAGGAAACAGTTTGGAGTAATAATCCCAATCAGTATCACTGTCTATGCCTTTATACAGATTAATGTCTTGATAAAATAAAATAGAAAAATAAATCATTTGTAATCATGCAACAGTCTTTGAGTAGTACTTCCACTTTGACCTGTGAGAGCAGCTATTTGTCATTTTGTTTCCATATATGGACTGCTGCCCATAGTAAACACCAACAGAGATACTGTATTTTCAGCAATTTTTTGTGTGCTTCTCAGGCTGAGTGAAACTGAGCATATAGGATCTACAGATGGAAATTTGTGTGCTGGGGAGGGGTTGCAGAATCCAATAACAGTTAGTACAGGGGAGGAGGCAGTTTACAATGTTAGAAGTACTATACCTATGATAAGATGCTGTACTGTGCACCACTAGAGGATATTGGAGCAGCGGCGGCAAAGTATAGGGCTTTTGGGAGCACCCTGAGTACATCGGAGCGGCGGCGGAGTATGCTGGCAGATCAGAGTGCCGACAGAATACATGGGAGCAGGGGTGGAGGATGCCAGCGGAGTATGCCATTCATAAGATGGTGGCAACCGAGGAGCTGCACATGTGTGATACTCGCACATGCGCAGTTTGAGTCACTGGCCATATTGTGCATGGCACCCATCACTTCCGCAATTGCAGAAGAAAAAGAAGTACATTAGCAAAGTGGGTGTGTTAATGAGGCCAGTAGAGGGGAAGTGCCACATAAACACGACCACTGGAAACTATCCCACAGCACTGTGGAAGCACACTGGACAGTGGTCTGGTCATATGCTTCCACAGTGCTATTCTGAGATATATAATCATATAACATCTGTTGAGCTCCACCCACGTGGCCATAATAATGAGTACAAAACAACTGGACAAATGAGTTGCAATGGTCATAGCATAATGGCTGGGCTATGTGCAATCACAGACAGAGGATAACAGTAGATGGTTCAGCAGAGCCCATTTGAAGGAGGATTTAGTAGGGCAATTGTGTATGAAGGAAGGAAGGGAGTTCCAGAGCCTGGGGCAAAAGATGAGAAGGCCTGATCAAACATTTTGGTAGCACATTTGGGAATGATGAGGGTGGATGACTCCACAGATCTGAATGAGTAGGATGGGCAGGCAGTTTGCATCTTATAGGAAGGGATATCAGGAAAGCTGGACCTAAGCAAATTATAAATGAAGCATGCTTCTGAGTAGGAGAGTGCAGAAGGTGGGATGTGCCAACCCAGGATTGTGTATAGGGACCCATATCTGATCCATAATACCAATATTTGACTAATCTATTCTTGCAGAACTTCACGACGAGTATGAAAAAAATAATAGCCTGCCAAACTGTAAACATGTTACAGTTCCCTACATGAACTGCGAACACATCACAATTTCTTGATGGCAGGACACAGATGTATTAGTACAACTGCAGCAAGCTTCACTATCCGAAGGAGACAACAAAAACAGTGCAGCTTCTGCATCAGAAGCCTTATGAGAAGAGACTGAAGGACCTCAATGTGTACACCCTGTAAGAGAGAAGGGGGGATATTTTAGTGACCTATAAATACCTGAAGGGGTTAAATAAAGTACAGCAGGGGAGTATTTTTCAGAGGAACATATGGACAAGAACAAGGGGACATACAATCAAGCTGGAAAAAAATTCAGGAGAGATGTGAGAAAGTACTTCTTCACTGAACGACTAGTGGATGCCTGGAACAGTCTTTCAGTGGATATGGTGGGGGCATGAAAACAGCAGTAGGATTCAAGAATGCATGGGATAGGCATAAGGGAATTGTAGTGGAAAGCAAGGGGGTAGAGGGACCCATAGATCAAATAGGGTCTGCGGTGACAGTATAGGCAGGAAAAAATGGGTAGACTGGGTCGGCCAAGCAGTCATTATCTGTCATCAGATTCTGTGTTTCTATGTTTACTCAGTTTGCAACTAGAGGACATCTAGGTATTTCTTTTTTTATTTAGTTTTTGGTAACCAAGCAAGTACACTAGGCAAATAAAACACATATAGGGAATGACCCGGAATTTACAGAGCAAACAAACAGGTTAACAATTTTATAACAAAACTGATGACATAATACATATCCAGTACAATACTGCATTTAGGAGCGAAGTAACACAGTAGCTAAGGGACAAGTGCAGATAGTCAAGCTATGGTAAGTAGGTTCAATTCAAAATGGCAATGGGTGGCCCAGTGGCATGTAGGGCTAAGGCAATGGGTGCCTCACCTCCTGCCATGCTGGTGACCTAGGTTCGGAAACAGACATGGGTCACTCGGTGGCTGGCCAGGGGAGATAGGACTGATCATCCCAAGGACAGCTGTACTTCCTCCAGGAGGAAGTCCATGTGTCCCGCTAGGCAGCTGCCAGCTTGAGGGTCTAGGTGGCATCACTACGGGATGTCAGGGAAGGTGCCCTGCCTACTTGACACCAGGGGGCAACTCCACAGAGGGGGAGCTCACACAATGCATTGTTGTGAGACCAGGGAGGAAATAAAGGAAAACCCTGACCAGTAGGATGGCCTAGTCCTCCATAGGCCCCATAGTCACAACTGGGCTCCCTGGTCCTCTGGCAGAGGATGGCTGGACAAACAGTAAATCCCAGAGAAGCAGGGTGATGCCCTGTAGTTACATGTTTGTTGCATGCAACTACATTGTAATTGCAATGCAGTTTCGGTATAGTTACACTGTAACTATACTATAGTTAACTGACACTTAAAATATAGTCTAACTGTAAAAATAACTAAAACGGCAATGACAATCTGAGTGCCTGATCAGGGGAGGGAGACAGTTCCAGAAACTGGGAGCAGAGAAGGAAAAGGCAGCCAGATCCAATCTAGTGGTGCGCCTAGGATTGTGAAAAAGTAGGATATTACTAGAACAAAGGCTGTAGGATGTGCCAGGAGACTGCAACATTACGGACAAACAGGTGACATGATAGAGACCTACAGAAATCTCACAGGGTTAAATAAAGTACAGGAGGGGAGTATTCTGGGGAGGAAATGATGCACGAGAACAATGGGGCATGCAATAAAGCTGGAAGGGGAAACATTTAGGAGAGATGTGAGGAAATGCTTTCTCACTGAAAGAGTGATAGATACCTGGAATATTCTTCCAGCAGAGGTGATGGGGACAGAACAGTGGTTGGCTTCAAACATGCATGGGATAGGCACAAGGGAATCTTTGCTGGGAAGCAAGGGGCAGCAGCGATCAAGTAGGGTCTGTGGGTTAGGATAGACAGGGAAAACCGTCAAATTTTAGGGAAGAGTACTAGATCTAATAAGCTTATCAATAAAAACAGCCTGTAACACAGCAATGCTTGGAGAAAGGGCAGAGCCAGACCAGAATGGAGTAGAATGTGTCAAGATGAGTAAGGCAAGCAGCCATCACCATAAAGTGGCAGATATAGTTACAGAGCATGTCCCCCTTGGCTAAAGTGGTTTTGAAGAAGTAGAAATAGACTGGGACACAGTAAGTAAGGCTCGACGGAAGGGTCCTATTAGCTGTGGACAGTCTAGCTTTTAGGGTTAGGTTAGATCTCACTGAGAAAGCAAGACCAATGAAGTATTAAATGGCTTGCAGGTGGCCGTGATATGCAAGGAAAAGTCAAGGGAGGGATCCAAGGTGACACCTAGGTACTTAAAGGGACACTGTCAATCCGTTTTGTATCATATTATTTCTAGGTGAAAACCCATATTTTATGATTGCTTACCTCCTCTAAAACTCACTGAAGTTGTTGGTTATTTAAGCAATAAGCCACAAGGGGGTTGGGGTTATCGGGGGATTTACCATGGCTGGAGTGATTTGCCCATGAGGTGCAGCTGAGTGGGTAAATCCTGCCAGCTGTGGTAAATCCCCCAATAACCCACATCCCCCGAGTGGCTTATTGCTATTATACCTTGGGTTTCTTAAAAATATATATATAAATAAAAAAAGTCATTTTTTCCCATTTTAAATTGTTTTTTGTTTACTTTCTTGGTGCGCAATACAAAATAGTCCTGGCTCTGTTTGCTGCTTGGTTGACACACAGCATGCTGCTTTACTGAGACTGTTGTAGGACTGGACATTTGAGGAGTGATGCTGAGGCCTGCCTAGTTCAAGTTTTGCCTTGCTGGTGATGCTGGTGCTGTGTGTGGCTCTGTGGATGAATAGATGACCACAGTTTCGGACGTTGAAAAATCAGGGATTGGCGCTGAATTTGCATTTAATAGAGGTATGCTATTTTGGGAGCTGGTCCAATTTTCAGTAGATGTATTTTCTAGGGTACGGTATATTCCTCTAATTCTTAATTATCGATTAGCTCAAAACAGGTGTCCATATAGTTTTTTAATACGTGCTGAGGTTACCGTTTAGCCTTAGCAGTACACAATATGGCGGCTGTTTGAAGTGGGCTTGGATATCAGAAGGATTCAGTGTTAGGATGGCATGCGAGTGTGGTAGGCTGGCACCTTTTGTGGTGATTATCAGTGGATTTACAATGGAGGTAAGGTGACAGCCTGCTTATCTGATTGGCCGTTTGTTAAAGTACATGGTATTATTGATCTGTTTCCTTTCTTAGTAGAAATGAAATATATGGGGATGGTGCCATTATAGCTAACCTTGTTTTTCTTCCAATCCTTGACCTACTCTTATTGCATACATCCTGAACATTAGTAAGACCCCAAAACAGTGCAGCCACTCATGATGCAATTATCTCATCTCCTCCCACATCATCGTGAGTGGCTATACTGTGTTATGGGCATTCCAAACGTCCAGGAAAGATGCAGTGTAAGTTGATCAAAGAATGTAGACAAACACATTTTTGTGTGATAACACCTATATTGTGGGCAGTCTGTTTTTCACTTTTAAAAATAAAAAAAAGAGGGAATCAAACTACCACCTACACTGGCAATCTCTATAGAATGCGAGCAATTATAAAATGTGTTTTGTAATCTAGGGACAAATTGAGGCCTAAGGGGGTTGACGGTGTCCCTTTAAAAGAGGAGACACTCTCAATTAAGGAACCATTCATGTCATACTCGTTGTCAAATAAATGCACTAAACTTGCACCAGCAAATAGAGGAACCCACCCGCTCAAACCACAAATCCAATAAACACACACTACTGGATTGGGCACTTACTACCCACCCTCATCGGATATTTAAAGCTGGTCTACTACTGGACTCTCTTAGCGACCACCATATGATTTTCATTGTGCGTAAAATCTTCCGTCCAATGGCCCCCCCACCTCGCACGCTTACAGCAGAGGCTATAAATCACTTGATCTGATTGCACTACTAAACAACCTTAACTCCATTGACTGGTTTTCATCCCCAGGGCCACCTCCATGGACGAGGCCCTGGAATATTTTTCCACTAACCTCCTTGCCACC
This sequence comes from Neoceratodus forsteri, assembly GCA_016271365.2. Lineage (NCBI taxonomy): Eukaryota > Metazoa > Chordata > Ceratodontiformes > Ceratodontidae > Neoceratodus > Neoceratodus forsteri. The sequence continues at coordinate 1,326,687,159 of CM057459.1, read as the reverse complement.
TGGGACCTACATGCCCCGCTCAGGAGATGCAGAGTAAGAGGATCCCACTTACCATGGGTAACTACAAACGTTATGGAAAAACTACAAGCCAGAGACCGAGCCTGGAAATCTTTCAAGGCCACAGGTGGTCATATGGCTCAGCAACAATACAGGTCACTGAGAAATACCTGTACAAGACTAATACGCCAATCCAAAGCAAATTACTTCAAAACTACGTTCAACAACAACTTCGCTCGCCCTACTCAATTCTGGAAATCAGTAAAATCCCTTCTCTCCCCACCGGCCCAACCCCCACTCCCACTCTCAAACTAAATGGTAAAATCATCAAGGATCCTTGCTTGGTTGCAACCGAGTTTAATTCATACTTCTGTACCACTACTTCTTCTCTACTCTCCTCCCATTCCCACCCCCACTCTCTGTGCCTCCCATAACATCCCCCCCGCCTCCTTCTCGCTCCGGCCAGTTACTCCTGGCCAGGTGCTAAAAATACTGCACTCTCTAAACCCATCCAAAGGCAAATGCCCATTGGGCCTTGATTCTAAAATGCTCCTCTCTGCACCTGCCATAGCCCACCTCTAACCATGCTCTATAACCTGTCCTTTAAACTCGGGCAGTCCTCAAATATGGAAACAAGCCACAGTCATCTCTACCCAAAGGGGGACCTTCCTCCCATCCAACTATAGGCCCATATCTCTGCTCCCCATCCTAGCTAAAATTCAAGAACGCTTTGTATTATCCCAGCTCCAGCACTACCTAGATACCATATCATTCTTCACCCCCTACCAAGCTGGCTTCAGAAAAAATCACTCCACCACCACCTCCCTCCTCCGCCTAACTAACTCCATCCTTACAGGCATGGACAAAGGGGAAATTATAGCAGCCATATTTATTGATCTGGCAAAAGCCTTCAACACAGTCTCTCATTCCCTGTTGTTGACTAAACTTGCCCAAGCTGGTCTGTCTGGGAACGCAAAAAACTGGTTCCAGTCTTACCTGTCAGGCAGGTCCCAATCAGTCCGGATCGGCCTGGCTCGATTCACCTCACTTCCTGTCACCAGTGGTGTCCCCCAAGGGTCAGTACTCGGCCCCCTGCTGTTCTCTATCTTTCTCAATGATCTGCCTGCTGCCTGCCCTTAAACGGCTATCCACATGTAAGCAGACGATACGGTGCTGTTCACCTCAGGCCCATCTGCAACCGCCTTAACTGCTCATCTCCAGGAGGACTTTGACTCCATCCAACGTTGGTTCCGCAGAAATCAACTATTCTTAAACTCAAAAAAAACAGTCTCCCTCACCTTTGGCTCTCGGGCCAAACTAACCCGGCTCACTGCTCCACCCACATTCTACACCTTGGACAGATCTCCACTCGAGGCCTGCACCACATATCGTTATCTTGGCGTCTGGTTAGATCAGCATCTTGACTTCTCAGCGCATATAGATGCCTTACACAAAAGATTGCATCCCATGCTGGGAGCCCTCTACCGCAACAAGTATTGCATACCTCTACCTACCAGATTAGAAATTGTCCAAAAAATGATTCTCCCGATTATGGACTACGGCGATGTTGTATACGGAGCCGCCCCCCAAACTCACTTAGCCAGGCTTGACCCCCTTTACAACTCCTTCTGTCTGTTCTCCTTGGACCAGCCTACCAACACCCATCACTGTGACCTCTACCAGTCCCTAGCCCTACCCTCACTACAAAACCAACGATTACTCCACGTTGCTAGAACCGCTGCTAAGTTCTGGTCACAGACGCTCCCTTCCTACCTGACATCATCCCTAACCGCCCTCTCCCCACCTGCCTACGCTCTCAGAAACATAGACTCTAGGCTCCTACATACTCCACACAGAACCACCAGATCTGACCAGGCAGCTTTCAGCTTCAAGTTCCCCAAATTATGGAATTCCCTGGCAGCTGATATCAGACACACCACAAGTACTCCTGAACTGAACACCCTTCTTAAATCACACCTCGCTACAAATTGCTCCTGCTTTCCCCCTCCCTGAATCCCCATTTTTCAACTCATACCTTCTCAGCTGCTAGCACCAATCTGGGTACCATTATAGGTCTGCACCTAAGGTTTTAATACTAATTAAATTCGAACCCACGCTATGTTGTATCTAAGAATTGCCACACCCAGTGTTTGGAATAACCACCCTATGTATTGTCTTATTTCGTCAGCACTACTGTACCATTGCCTGTGAAAGTTACAAAATGTATGTTATTGTCTTCCTCTGTACAACTGTATTCATTTGTAAACCCTCTACCCCCAGGGCGCATCTGGAATCGAGCGGTACTCCACTCAGTATGCCTTCCTGGTAAATCTCTTAAATAAATAAATAAATACTGCTAGGCCAAGAGCAGGGCATAGGCTTCCAGACAAGTAGCATATACAGTATTTTGTTTTCCAGGTGTTCATAACTAGCATATTCGGGGGTCAGTCAACTCTTGATGCAGCCAAAGTCATTGGCAATCATTGATTTATAGGGAAAGTCCCCTCAACATTTTTCTGTTTGCCAGTGTTGTGTGTAGCCATAAAAAATTATTCTCTCTCTTGCATCCCCCTAATTTCGTCCTAATTTAAATTTAAATGAAGTTGCGTCACCCTGTGCTGTCTTGGTGTGAAAACCTGTTTGACGGCAAAGCAAAGGACATGACCCCCACTTATAAAAGGATAATGTGTATTTACACATCAAAGGGGCTGGGATTAAGCAAAGAGCTCCTAGCACAAAAGAATTAATCAGTTGAATAACAAAACCACATCTTTCCAACTGCATTTTTCTAAACTCAGACACACTTTAAACAACAGAAAGCATTAGGGAACTTACTTTGAAAAGTTTGATGACCAGCACAAGACAAGAATACAGGGATTTCAGAAGATATACAACAGAACTGACTGACAGTAGCACTTCTATTGACTTGAACAAGTAGGCATCATCGACTCCCGTGATGACTTGCATGCATGGGGTCATGACCTTTGCAATGGCATTAAACAGGTTTTCACAACAGTGGCCACATTCACAAAACTTTGCCTGGGCGGAAACCCAGTTTGCTCAGAGTTTGTATTCACAAAGCCCAGTTTTCCCATGCAAACTGGGTTTGCATCCAGGCAAAGTTGTGAGGGTGGCCGTAATGTAAATGATGGGGAGGGGACCTGCATATCCCCACAGTCCAGTTCACAAAGTTTGTGCTCCATGCAAGGACATTTTGAGAATACCTTTGCATGGAGAAATTACCACTGACCAAAACCTGGTGGTAATGCGAGCAATCCTAGAGGTTGGTGGATGTACTCCCCCCGCCGTCACCTATCGCCATCCCCAAAGCAATACATGTATTCCCTGGTAGTCCAGGGTCCCTTCCCCTTCCCAGATGCCAACTCATATGTAAAATACAGATTCCAATGTGTAGTGCCCCCCTGTTACAGATCGCTGTCCCCATATGATATACAAGTTTGCTGTAGTGCAGTGGTGCCCTCCTCCACCCCAGTCACTGACCCTATGTGCTGTAATATTTTCCATAATGTAGTGGTGCCCTCCACTGCCCCAATTGCTGACCCTATATCCCATAGCATTTTCCATACTGTAGTGGTCCCTCCTTGGTGCACCATCGCTGACCCCATATGCTATAACATTTTTCCATAGTGTAGTGGTGCCCTCCCCGGTCCCCAATCGCTGACACCATATGCTGTAACATTTTTCCATATTGTAGCGATGCCCTCTCTGGTCCCCGAGTGCTGACCTCATATGCTATAACATTTTTCCATAGTGCAGTGGTGCCCTCCCTGTTCCCCGATTGCCGGCCCCATGTCCTGTAACATTTTTCCATAGTGCAGTGGTGCCCTCCCTGTTCCCCGATTGCCGGCCCCATGTCCTGTAACATTTTTCCATAGTGCAGTGGTGCCCTCCCTGTTCCCCGATTGCCGGCCCCATGTCCTGTAACATTTTTCCATAGTGTAGTGGTGCCCTCCCCAGTCCCCAATCACTGACATCATATGCTTTAACATTTTTCCATAGAGTAGTGGTGCCCTCCCCCGCCCCGGTCACTGATCACTGTCCCCAAATGAGGAAACCCTATTCCCTGGTAGTCTAAGGTGCCTCCTCCACCCGCACCCCATCCAGTGTGACCCACTACTCTGCTCTCCCAACCCAATCCATGTTCAGCAACCAGCACAGCCCTCCTTTCACCACCACAGCTGGCCCCTGAATAAGCCCTCATGGAGCATGTACTGAATACTTTACAGCTCATTGACTGTGATTCAGTCAATAAGCTGTACTGTATTCAGTGCGTGCTACTTGAGGGCTCATTCAGCAGCCAGCTGCAGTGAGAAAAGCAGAGCTGTGCTGGTCGCCAACCACAAATTGGGATTGAGGGGAACGGTAAGGTGGGTCATACTGGACGGTGTGGGGGGGAGGGACCCTAGACTACCAGGGAATATGGTTTCCTCATTTGGGGATGGTGATCAGTGACTGGGGTTGGGGAGACCACTACACCATGGAAACATTTTATAGCATATGGAGTCAGCGATCAGAGACCGGGGAGGGCACCACTACACTATGGAAAATGTTATAACATATGGGGTCATTGATCAAGGACCGAGGAGGGCACCACTACACCTATGGAAAAATGTTACAGCATATGGGGTCAGCGAACAGGGACCAGGGAGGGTACCACTACACTATGGAAAAATGTTATAACATATGGGGTCAGCAATCAGGGACTGGGGAGGGACCACTACAGAACAGAAAATGCTATGGGATATAGGGTCGGTGGTCGGGGTGGAGAACGGCACCACTACACTGTGGAAAGTTATTACAGCATATGGAAACAGCAATCGGTGACTGGAGGAGGCACCACTATACCATGGCAAGGGAAGTTTTCTTATAGGGTTGAAAAATTGGGGAGTGGGGAGTCTAGGGTATACATACATCTCTTTGGGGATGGTATCGGAGGACGGGAGGTACTACACTGGGAGAATGTGGCTGTGTGGGTCTTGGGCCGGTGGGGGTGCACCCTAGACCAAACAAAGACCATGCAAATGGGCTCACAATGGGCATGCTAATGGCCAATTGCACCTTGCATGCCCAATGGGCTCCTTTGCATGACCATTTTAATGAATAAGAAGTTGGCAGAAGTGCACTATTGTTGTCGGCCCATTCTCCTGGCAGGCTGCAGGGGTAGCGCTACTGGGGTTCCTGGTGCTTTTCCTGGGTTAGCGCTGCCCCCGCCTGCCCCATTAATTGTCAGATAGCGCACCGCACTATCCAAGATAGTCAGATAGTCACTGCGCTATCTGACTGTGAATAGCTGGATCGCCCACCAGCGCAACCTTTTGCACAGCACTTTGCCTTTTTTGGTGAATCCTGCCCAGGGCAGAACAGCGTGAAACAACTTTATTTAAATTAGGATGAAATTAGGGGGTGTAAGAGAGGAAATCATTGCTCATGCCTACAAACTACACAGGTATGCAGAAAATAGGTTGAGGGGACTTCCCCTTTAAGGTTGTCAGATTATAAGAGCTGTATTATAAAATGTCATGGGATTTCTTTGACTTCTGATTGGTTAGAGACCATTCTAAACAATGATGTTGTCACAGCACAAAATCACACTTCATAAAAGACCTTGGCCATCAGTTTTTTTCACCCTCCTAAAATCAGTGAGCCTTGTCAGCCAAAGTTTTCCATCACAAACATGGCTGCCATCGTTACTCACTAAAAAATTCAGCTAGGCCCTAAAAATAAAGCTACCTTAAATTATAAAAACATAATAAAATGTTATTTGCCCTCATAATCCTCTTCATATACACACATGCATAAATTATAAGATGAAGTACTACAGTACTAGTAATTTTTGATGTTTCTTTGTTGGCCATGAAAAATCTCCCTCCTATCCCAGCTTTCCTTGGAAAATCTTTACTGTTTAATCTGATACAGATAAAACAGAAGCTCTGGTTACATCTGAGGCCCTCTGTTGCCTGATTGTGGGGGTGAGCATTCTACCAGTAGAACTGAGCAGAGATCTAAATTCTTATATTCCATCTATTGAAGGCAGGAAAGATGGAAAGGAAACACTGTGGGAGGCACCCGATGGCAGCAGCAGAAGCAGCACATTGCACTGCCGTGCTGATGACCTGAGTTCAGAAGCAAGCCTAGGATGTCACACTGGGAGGCACGCCAAGGCTAAGACATCTGTCACTCAGCAGTGCATCTCTATCAGGGAGGGCTGGCGATCGATCCTGCCACCATAGCGACCTGCTACAACTAGGTCAGGAAGCATGTTCCTGTTACAGGATGAGCTGTGGCTGCATGAGGCAGAAACTGGAAGACCCCCCCAGGGGGAGGAGGGAGAGAAAAAAATGGAGGGAAAAAAAGAGCAGTAGCAATTTAATTGATGGCAGGGTTCGCCTGATCAGGACATATTCCTGTGAATAGGGTACATCCCTGAGCACACTACCAGCCGAGGACAGACAAAGCTATACAGGAAAAAAGAAACACTGTGGGGACAAGGGAGAAAATCATATAAAGATGAAGAAGGTAGCTGTGGAAACAGATTTGGGTTGGACTGGGGAAAACAGAGGTTTAAGTGCTAATTTAAAAAATGTATTTTGCTGTGCATTATATCTGAAACTGAGATGACATGCCAGTGCTGGAATGTGCTGGGACTGTTTGTTGGGTTGGATGAACGTTTTTTAAAAAAATCCTTAAAATGTGTAGCATGATTTTTATTTTTTGTACACTTTTTTTACCACCAACCCCTCCCCCCAAAAAAATCTTGAATCCATTTTATAACCGCAGTTAGGCACTCCAGGGTGTGCTTTGTGATGGGATAACAGTACTTCTACAGTAGGGTGGCTGAATGTAATCGGTGATGCCTCGTGTCTCAACACACCTGAGGGGTGCAGTTATCCCTCCACAACTTACACCCTGTCATGTCTCATTGCCTAAATAAACAATCAAGTCATCAGCATTGAGGAGACTACCACACTGTTCAAAGAAATTACTGAGGTGATTTATTTTGTTAAACCATTTTTTATTCAATTAAAAAAGTTGGTAACACAGGCAGTCAAACAGAGTAAAAGAGATGTGTCTTTTACATAACTGTACATCAATATACAGCATCTGATAAGTATTTAAGGATAAAGTCCTCTTCAGGCCTTGACACTTCAGGTGAAATAACAGTTCATTGTTGCTCACTGCCGATAAGAAAATATCTCAATATTTGACCCCTGTGGGACACCAGTAGAGAGTCTGGTTAAGCTGGAGATAAAGCTACCAGTCCTAACTGTTGGCTGCAACAATAAGGTAACTAAATAACCATGACAATGCTGTCAGGGAAATCCCTAACACAGAGAGTTTACATAAGAGGAGATGATGAGTCACACAGTCATGGGGCCTTGACAAATTCATCAGTACTGCCCCAGTGACCAGACCATTTTACATGCCATAGCTAATGTCATTGGGGAACTTTAATAGGGCTGTGGTAGTCCCATAGCCTATCCTAAAAAACATGTTACAGCGTATTTATCTCTTAATGTCATCCTCTGCTTCCATACTTAAGCATGTGGTTTGAGTCATCTTGACTTATCAGCCCAAGCAGACAGCACCATTAAGAAGCTGGACCCTAAATTAGCCCTTTACAGGAAAAAATCCTGTCTCCACTCCCAGTCCAGCAGAAGGGAGATTGTGGTCAAGATGATCCTACCTCTGTTTGACTCCGCAGATGTGGTCTTCACTCCTAAATCTACTCTTGCCAGACTGGACCACTCTTTCCCTCCTTCTGCCACTTTGCTACTAACTCTCCACCCCTCAGTCATCACTATACCCTTTATCAACTCTTCTCCCTTCCCTCTCTCGTCATCTCTCCCATGGTGCCTCCTTTATTCCTAAATTCTGATTCTCATCCCTTCCTTCCTACCTCTCAAACTTAATTCTCCCTTCTGCTCCCTCCTCTTACTCTTTTCACTCCTCTAGTTCTCGTTCTCTTGTTGTCTCCCATTTGTCCTTATCAACTGGGCAACTCGCCTGCCTTCAGTCTGGAGCTCCCTTTTGTCCTCTATCTGTTTAGCCCCCCTCTTCCTCTCTCAAGCCACTTCCGCAATCTCACTTTAATTTCTCTTGCACTGTGCTGTTGACTGATCCTGGTTTATTACTATTTACTTCTCCTGTTATCACTGTTCGGTCTGTTCCACTCAACTAATTGTTTCTACCTGTCTAACCTAAGTACTTGTTTCTCCATGTCCATTGTGTCTCCCTTGTGGCTTCTGGCCCCATGTTAGAGCACTATTTAGTTGGATATATATTCTTTTAATGTTTATTAATAGTATTTATTACATGCATAGATAATACATGTCACACTATACCACAGAGTCAGTCATTTTTCCACTGGAGCACATCATATGGAGCATCGCTACAAAGTGCTGAGCACCATTAACTGGCCACCCCTAGAAAACAAGCTAGCATACCCAGCACTATGCCTGGCATACAAACTACAGCAACCAGATGCTCCCCCAAGTCTTGCAAACCTAATGAGCCTCAGACTGGGTAGCAGAAACCTTGCATCCTCCGACCACAAACTCCTTCATGTTCCCAGGGCCAGGTCCTCCCATGGTCTGAGATCTGCTAGGTCAGTTCTCCCCAGACTCTGGAATAATGTCTCTAAAGAACTGCAGGACTGCAAATCTCTTCCTGGTTTCAAATTGGGATTTAAGTCTCACCTGATTAATCTGACTACCTGTTCTTGCTACCAATGACCCAATACTTGAATCCATGGAGATGTTCCCCACACGACCTCATGCATGGATAGTTCCCCATGTTGAACTCAGCTTGGGAACCTATAAACTAACATACTAACATACTATTTGCCAGCAGATTAGGCCTTATGGTCTATCAAGTCTGCTCGAACCTAGATCCTTAGTTGGGTGCCGAGACCCTCCCATCCCTTGTGCTCCAGAAACCCTTATCATCCATCCCCACCCCCCCGGGACAGGCCATCATCTGATACATCCACTTTCTGTGTCTGTCCCACCCTCTCTTAAAGCTCTCCACTGTGGATCTCTGAACCAGCTCACCAGGCAGAGCATTCCAAGGTCCACCACCCTCTCAGTGAAAAACCTCCTCCTCTTTCCCCTCACCCTTCCACCTTCCAACTTCAAACCATGCCCTCTGGTGATGCCTCCCTGCTTTAGTCTAAAGATCCCTCCATGTTTACCTCTTTTATTCCCTGAGGTACTTGAAGACCCTAATCATGTCCCCCTGTCTCTCCTCTCCTCCAATGAAAACAGGCAGAGCTCCCCAAGTCTGTCCTGTAAGTCAAATCCTCAGCCCTCGTATCATCTTTTGTTGCCCTCCTCTGTACCCTCTCCAGGAGCTGTATGTCCCTCTCAAGTGTGGTCTCCAGTACTGTACACAGTACTCAAGGTGTGGTCTAACCAGTCCATTGTACAGTGGCAGAATCACTTCCTTGCTCCTAGAGGTGATCCCCCTGCATGCATCCCAACATCCTGTTTGCCTTGCTAGCTGCCTCCTGCACTGCTCAGTGTTATTCATACATGTATCCACCATGACCCCTAGGTCTTTTCCCCTGTTGAGGCTTCCAGCACCTCCCTCCCAGGGTGTACCTGTGTTTAGGGTTTCCCGACCAAGATGCAACACCTTGCACTTGGTGATATTGAAATTTAATTTCCATGTGTGAGCCCAGCTTTCCAGGGTGTCCAGGTCCCCTGCAGGGCCGACCTCCCCTCTCTCCTCAACTACTGCTCCCATCTTGGAGTCATCCGCGAAGAGACTCATTTCACACCCTATACCATCCCTGATGTCTGATATGTATGCATTAAACAGGATTGGACCCAGGACCGAGCCCTGTACCCTACTACCAACCTCTGTAGGGTTCGAGAGCTCCCCACAGACCACTACTCTCTGAGTGCGCCCAGCTATCCAGTTTTCAATCCATCTGACCATCAAAGGGCTTACTCCTAACCCCATCAGTTTCTCCACCAGACCATTGTGGGGGACAGTCAAGCGCCTTGCTGAAGTCCAAGAATAATACATCCACAGGCTTACCCTATCCAGTTCTGATGTTACCCATTCATAGAACTCCACAAGGTTGGTTTGACATGATCTACCTGGCACAAACCCATGCTGCCGACTATTCAGACCTCCCACCTCCTAGTAAACCCCAATCGTTCCTTTAGTATACTCTCCATTAATTTTCCCACCACCGAGGTTAAAACTGATGGGTCTATAGTTTCCTGGTAATTCCTTGACCCCCTTTATGGATTGGTACCATGTGCCTCTCGCCAATCCCTAGGTACCCTCCCTGTCTCAAGTGACCTGTTGAAAAGCTCCCCAGGTGCAGCCAGTATGTCCGCCAATTCCCATAGTACTCGGATGAATGCCATCCGCCCAGGAGATTTGTCTTTCTTTAGGGCCTTGAGGGCAAACCACACCTTTTGGTGGGATGGCATCATCCGTCCTCCACCTTACTGGTCTTTTATCCTTATCCAGATGTGACACCCTGGGGTACCTTTCCCTCCCTTTTGCTCCATTTCTGCTGCCCCTGATCCCACCCCGCCGCTTTATCCCTTTGTGCCTTGCTTTGTAGATATCCCATCCCTCCCTTGGTGAACACAGAGGCAAAGTACTGTTAAATACCTCTGCCTGGTCCTCGCCCTTCCACCCACCCTCCTTCTGATCTCAATCTGCTGAGATGGCCCTTAGTTTTCTCCGCTCCCCAATGTACCGGAAGAACCCCTTTCCTCCATGTATCCCTGTGCCAGCCGATGCTCTTTACTGGACTTTGCTCCTCACCATACGGGTGACTTTTCTAGATGCAAGCTGGTACATTTCCTTATCCCTATCCCTCTTGTTGTTTTATATTTTTGTAGCCGCTTTTTCTCTGACTGCTACCTGGACCTCACTGGACCACCAGCATGGTTTATGTGACCTTGCTCCTTACGCTTCAACTTAGCGCAGATCCTGACTGCCTCATGAAGTCCCCGTTTTATGACCTCCATCTCCTTTCCACACTTGTTGTTGAGGTAATCCCTTCAAGTGATCCTTGAGAATATTTCCCATGCCCATAAGTCTGCCCCTGAAGTCCACTGCCAGTGTCCTAGATCTCACCCCACTCCCCAATGCTTATTTGAAACCAGACAGTATTGTGGTCACTCCCAGTCAGGGGTCCTGTACAACCATGTCCCTTACCAGATCCCCATCTGCCAGAACCACATCCAGGACATGCCCCTCCCTTGTGGGCTCCATCACATGCTGTGTTAAGAACACATCCTGGAAGCCATCCAGCAGCCTCTGCTCCTTGGCCACCTTAGAGGACATGGTTCCCCAGTTAGTACCTGGCATATTAAGGTCCCCCATCAACACCACTCCTTCCCCTTTTGGACCACACTGGGCAATGATGTTGTCCAGCAAACCATCCTCTAGAACATCACTCATCCCGGGGGGCCTATATGCTACACCAAGCTAGACCTTATCTCCTGCTGGGATCGTAAGGTGACCCATAAGGCCTCCATGTTTCCCTCTGCCTCTTCTACCATAGCAATTTCTATGTCATCTCTAATGAACATAGCCACTCCACCCCTCTGCCCTCCTTTCTATCCTTCCTAAGCATAGTGTACCCCTGCATATTTAGGTCCCAGTCATGGTTTTGTTGGCCCACGCTTCCGTGACTGCCGCCACATCCACCCCCTCGAACAGCATGGCCTGGAACCTGGCAACTTGTTTCCCAAACTCCTGGCATTTACAACACTCAACCCCCACCCTTATCCCTGATCCTTTTGTCGAACCCCACCCAGATTCCTTATACTTCCATCCTCCCTGCTCCTCCTGGAAACCTCCACCTCCAGTCTGTTTCCCTCCCCTTGGGCTTGAAGGTTACCCCTCATCTGGAGGGAGGCTTCTGGTCAGCCCTCCCTTATCCCTTCCCCCTTCAAGTTTAAACCCCACCTTTCTTGTATGTAGTCAGCCATCCCTGTTTAAGGACTTCCTTCCCTAATGGGGCAAGATGAAACCTGTCCTTGGCATATAGTCCCTTATCCTCCCAAACTCCATTCCAGTTCCCTAACACCCCAACCCATTCTCTTCACCCCACTTCCTGAGCCATTCATTAACCTCTGTGAGCTTCTATTTTTTCTCCACTGAGGCCTTTTGGTACTGGCAATATCTCCGAAAAAGGAAATGTTGCCTCATTATCCTGACAGACTCTGGCAAGTTCTTGAACCTTGCTTGGATTTCCATAATGTATTTCCTCTAGATCATTAGTTCCCAAATGCACCAGGAACCGGGTTTCCTCCACAATCCCTAACCATTTCATACACCATGAACTTTGCTCTGCACTGTCAGCCCAGAGATACTCACTACCTTCACCTGGCTATGGCATCCATCCCCTGTCCTCCCATGGATACCTTAATCATCGAGTCTCCCAGTAACAGAACCTAACACCGCCATCATCCTTATGGTTACTCCACTATGCCTCTCAGCCCCTCCCCACTTTATTCATGATCACAATTTCATGGGAGTCTTCCTGCCTTATTAGAGACCCCTTGTCACCCTCCCTTTCTGCCTCCTTGCTATTTTGCCCACTTAACTCAAACCCTCTGAATAGGTGTCCCTTTAACCCTCTCTTATCTGAACCATTTATCCTGGCCCTGATGGTTTCCTTCCCCGCACCCTCATCCCCCTTGTAATAGTACCCCTGTCTCCAGAGGCTCTCTGGTCCCCTTTAGCTAGGGCCCATCCTTGGTACTGACCTTCCTGCTGAAGGGGGCCTTCCCACCTCCTTGTCTCCCAGTTCCTCTCCAATCATGCTCTCTCCTCATGTCTGGAATATGTTGCATCTCCCATTTGCTTAACATATATGTTTCCTTCTCCTCTGGGACTATGTCTATCCTTTCCATAGCTGTTCTGTGATGCCCTATGGTATCTGACTCCTCCCCCGGCCTCTGTATAAGTTTCCCATTTCCACCAACCCTTCCTCCTCAGGATGCTTAGTATCTCAAATTTATTGTGACACTCTATGTCAGCTCCATCAAGTAACCCGAGTTTCCCTGACTGCATCTCTAAACTGACCTCTTCTTCCTCTCTTTGCACTGTTCACCTTAGGAGCTCCTTCCACAGTCTGCTGTTTTTAGGCTTCCGACAACAGCCCCTCCTGACTTTTCCTCCAGTCTCCCTTGAATTCAGAATTTTCACCCGTACGCTTCCTTAGCATCAACTTCCTATCTAAGGGTCCTCTGTCCCAATATCCCCTTCTGCTTGCTGTAGCATAATGTCCTGTAATTTCAGAGTGTTGCCCCAGCCTCCCTCAGCCCCACCCTTCTGCTGCCCATATCCACACCCCTTATCCTTGGACACCCCCAGCTTACTCCTTAACCAATATACCTCACTCCTAATACAAGATAGCTGTCTACAGAGTGGGCAGCCTCCCTCTCCAGGCCCAATTTAGAATTATTGCCATCCCACAGCCTGTGCAGCCTACAACCCTTCCGAAGATGCCTCGCTATGGTGGAATATGGCCACCCTGATTATCCCCTCTGTTTATAATAGCACACCCCTTTTCTCAGTCCCTTTCCTGAGTACAGTTCTCTCTATACTGACTGTAGTTATTTACAAACCCAATTTCAACCCCCAACAAAGTTCTCAAGTCTCACAAACACATACAGTCCAGTATGTGTTCAGTCCCACTAACAGTGTGTGTAAGCAGACTCCAGGTACCGTGATGATGTCACAGGCCCACCAACTCTGTTGCTTCAAAATTTCAGTCCCAAACAGAAATACTCAGCCCTTCAATCCCAACCCCAGTGGCTTTTCAGTATTTAAGTAAGCCTACAAAACAGGGTGGGTGGGAGGGCTCTTACAAACACCAGGCAAACACATTTAAATTACCTTCTAATTTTCCTGCCAAACATCTATCCCCAAACCTACAATATCACAGCCCAAGTATCAGTTCAAATTCAAGGTAATAATTTTTAACACATAGAACTAATTTCACTAACAAACTATTCAAATATTTCAGTTTAAAACAAAATATAACTCCTGGCCTCTTTTCTACCAACCTGTTGCTTAAGCTCCCAAGTGAACAATGAAAGCCACAGTACTTCCTGTTTAAAGACAAGTTAATTGCAGCTAATGTCCCCTCCTCCAAACACCAGGCAAACACATTTAAATTACCTTCTAATTTTCCCTGCCAAACATCTATCCCCAAACCTACAATATCACAGCCCAAGTATCAGTTCAAATTCAAGGTAATAATTTTTAACACATAGAACTAATTTCACTAACAAACTATTCAAATATTTCAGTTTAAAACAAAATATAACTCCTGGCCTCTTTTCTACCAACCTGTTGCTTAAGCTCCCAAGTGAACAATGAAAGCCACAGTACTTCCTGTTTAAAGACAAGTTAATTGCAGCTAATGTCCTCCTCCAAACACCAGGCAAACACATTTAAATTACCTTCTAATTTTCCTGCCAAACATCTATCCCCAAACCTACAATATCACAGCCCAAGTATCAGTTCAAATTCAAGGTAATAATTTTAACTCATAGATCTAATTTCACTAACAAACTATTCAAATATTTCAGTTTAAAACAAAATATAACTCTGGCCTCTTTCTACCAACCTGTTGCTTAAGCTCCCAAGTGAACAATGAAAGCCACAGTAATTCCTGTTTAAAGACAAGTTAATTGCAGCTAATGTCCCTCCTCCAAACACCAGGCAAACACATTTAAATTACCTTCTAATTTTCCTGCCAAACATCTATCCCCAAACCTACAATATCACAGCCCAAGTATCAGTTCAAATTCAAGGTAATAATTTTTAACACATAGAACTAATTTCACTAACAAACTATTCAAATATTTCAGTTTAAAACAAAATATAACTCCTGGCCTCTTTTCTACCAACCTGTTGCTTAAGCTCCCAAGTGAACAATCAGCTCCCAAGTGAACAATCAACACAGCTTAGAACCTTGTGCTTATGGCTATATGTTGTATCTGTTAACATACTTTGTCCTTTACTTGTCAACTTTGTATAACTTCTCAGTCATATATATGGAACCGTTGTCATGTACTTGTCGAGTTGCAAACCTCTCATTTGTATATGCTAAACTCCCTTTTTTCTTTTTAAGTACTTGTAACTAATCCCGGGTCGCCCCTGAAAAAGGGACTGTCATGGTCTCAGTGGGCCTACCCGGTCACCAAAATTTAAATAAATAAATAAAACATTAATTTAATTCCAAATGTATTATAGCAGTGCTATGCAATCGTGATACAAACTATCTTTGATAATATAACTCATATATATTAGGTAAATCCTAAAAAATTAATTTGTTTCACTGTAGTGATTCAATATTTGAATGTCAAAACAAATCAAATATTTCCAGGATCAAACACAATTAGTGAACAACTAAACAACTTACAAAGTTAATTTTAGTTGAACATTTTAATATGACCAACACCTTATGTATAGTCCTCAGTTTTTGCCCTATCCTATTCACTGTATGTATTTACATGCTCTAGGGCTTCATTGCAGTATAATATCTTGTACATTTCTCGCAGTGATTTTTTGTACCCACAGTTCTCATAATTGTATTGATCTTGTCATTATCCCACCTTGCTGATTGTTCACTTACTTTGTACCCCCATGTTCCCCCACCCCAATCACACCTGGAAATGAGCTCCGGCTCAGTGTGCCTTTCAGCTTTACAAATTTTCAAATAAATAAATAAATAACACTTTACCTTAAGTTTCCTTAACTACACTTTAGTTACAGTGTAACTACACTGTAACTGCATCGCAATTGCAATGAAGTTCATGCAACAAACTTGTAACTACAGTGTAATTATCCCATGTTGTATGTAATTAATGATTAGCTGCCCAGCAGTTACAGTGAAACTGATGCTTAAAGTGTGACCAATAAATGTTAGGAGTAAGAGAAGAGGGAGACTTTTGCCAGGTGGTCAGTAAATTGTTGGTAGACAGTTTTTCAGAAACTTACTTAAAGTGGAAAGAACTGCTACCGACGATAATTATCCATAGAGCTGGGGGTCACTGCAGTTGACATTTTCCAGACATTGGAGAAAATAGCAAATATAAATGACACAATAAAAATCCTAGCTACCTGTAACTTTTGCAAAAAGAGACTCGAGGCAAGCTTTCTGGTGGTCAGCCATGTGCAATCAATTAGAACCTGAGATTCAATTTAATTCAGTTTTATTCAAGATAAAACATATTTAAAACTGTATGTCTTACACAGTGAGTAGCAAAACTCAAAAAGTAGCAACTACACCTAAGGCTCATGTAGACCTTCCTAATACTTAATGGGAGAAAATAACATCATATACTGTATAATATGGTAATTTGATGACCAGCCTTAAAGTCAGAAATATCCACTGATTCAATGAGTTGCATGCAACCAGAGTGAGATGTTATGCTCTTGCAGCATTGTTGATAGTTAGGAGGCTATGACAGAGTTATTTGACTTTTATCTGTGGATGTTTTTCATCATTTGGACTCTATGTCCCCTATGGGACAGCTGTACAGTACCCCCTTGCCAGGGTACCATAAAGGCAAAAGAACCCTCTTGAGAAAGTTTCCACTTATAGAGGTGCCACAGAACATAATTCTTTTAGGCTAAAGGTATTTTAGGAAGGAATCCTAAGGAGAGAAATGAGCCACTGGAGGAGGAGGAGGAGGAGGGGAGGCTAGCAGAAGCACAGAAACAGAGCTTCCAAATGAGACTGAAGGAAGCTGGTTTGAATAAAAAACAAAACAGCAATTTGTGCTGATCTTGTTGAGACTTCTGACCCGGTGTGTATCACCGAGACCTGGCTGGATGAGAGTGCTGGTCCAGTTTTGGAGTCAGCGGTTCCAGCTGGCTACTTGGTGATACACTGCCCGAGATTGGATCGTAGGGGCAGGGGTGCAGCCATTTATTTTAGGATGGAACTGGCCCTCGTAGAGGTTCCAGTGGGGACTGCCAGATCCTTCGTGTGTATCATGGGAGCAGGTGTGGGTTGCAGGATTCTTCTCATCTACTGTCCACCCAGAGATGTGAAAGTATTCCTGCAGGAAGTTGCAGACTTTATGGTCGACATGGTGTTGGAATCCCCCAGGTGGTTGGTCCTGGGGCATTTCAATGCCTGGGTCAATGATGAACTCTCTCATTTTGGTCATTGGGCTTCATACAGGTAGTTACCGCTGCAATCCATTCTCAAGGTCACTCCCTGGATCTGATGTTCCTCCTGGGTATGGAGGCCGCTGACTTGGTGGTGGAACCAGTTGGATGGTCCGACCATCACACTATAAGGTTCAGTTTCAAGGCTCCCCCTGTGAAACCTGCCCCTTTGAAAATGGTCCAGTACCACCCTTTGAGGAATGTTACTCCAGAGGGTCTGATGGCAGTACTGGACCTATCGAGTAGGCCATTGGAATGCTTGGATCCAGGAGACCTAGTAGGGTACTATAATAGTATGGTGCTGGGGGCCCTGGATTCCATAGCTCCTGTCTGAGTTCGCCCGCTCCCTCTCTGTCCTCGGTCCCCTTGGTTCACTGGAACTTTGAGGAGGTTAAGGAGAGTTGGACAAAGGTTGCAACGATGCTAGCGGAAATCTGGCTGGGAGGATGACAGACTTAGGCTGATGGCCCACTATTTGGACTATCAATCGGTAATCTCCCGTAAGAAGGCAGAGTTCCTGTCCAGGAAGATTGCTGCTGCAAAGAATCGACCGGCTCAGCTCTTCCGGACCGTGGACAGGTTGTGCAATCCAACCTGTCTCCAGGGCCGGAGAGCTTTTTCACAATTAAAGTGTGATGAGTTCACTCAATTCTTTGCAGATAAGGTGTCCTCCATCAGGTCAGAGATCCGCCTGACCCATTCAAATGAGTATGGTGGTGGTCGATGCAAGGGCACAGGCACCTGGTCTGTCTGGACAGACTTTGACCAGCCAGCAATCGTGGATATCGTGAAGATTGTTCAGAGCTTGCGACCAACTTACTGTAGTTTGGATCCTGGTCCAACACGCCTCCTTGTGGGATGTATGGATGTTATCGGACCAACCCTTATCGAGATAGTCTGGTGCTCGCTGAATCAGGGGGTGTTTCTGGACCTCCTGAAAGAGGCTGTGGTGACTCCCCTGTTAAAGAAATCCTCCTGCGACCCAGACTGTCTTGCGAACTATAGACCGATCTCTAACCTACCCTTTTTGGGTAAGGTTATTGAGAAGGTAATCGTGCTGCAGATCGAGAATTTTTTTACCACCCACAAAGTCTACAATTCTCACCAGTCTGGTTTTAGGAAGAGGCATAGCACCGAGACAGCATTGGTTCATGTACTTAATGATCTCCTAATAGAGAGGGATCGGAGGAGTTGTTTGATTCTGGTTCTCCTTGATCTCTCTGCAGCATTTGACACTGTAGATCATGGGGTGTTGCTGGAATGCCTGTGGCTACTCTGCGGATTGTCGGGTACAGTCCTCAGATGGTTCTATTCTTTCCTCATAGTTAGGACACAGAGGGTGGTTTCGGGGATTTTTTCCTCGGCTCCTTCCCCCTGCCTTGTGGAGTTCCACAGGGCTCCGTGCTGTCCCCCTTGTTGTTCATGGTGTATATGCTGCCATTGGGAGACATTATAAGGTGGTATGGGCTGAGTTTTCACTGCTATGCAGATGATACTCAGCTCTACATGTCCTTTGTGCCCGAACAGGACAGTGCGATCTCGGTCTTTAATAACTGCCTCACCGAGATCCAAGACTGGATGAGTGCTAACTGGTTGAGACAATCCGGACAAGACTGAGGTGGTGGTGGTGGTGGATCCAGGTCAGCAGGTAGAGAAGTTGGCTCCTGGACAACCATCTGGCCTTGTGCTAGGGGGTAACCAGTTGAGATCTTCTGAACTGGTGTGGAATCTGGGTAGCTTGATAGCGAACTGACACTAAAAGCACAGGTGTCAGCAGTTGTCAAGTCCTCATTTTATCATCTGAGAAACATCGCCCAGATAAAACACCTTGCTCCACCCGAGGACCATCTGATATTGATTCACACCTTTGTGTCCTCTCGTCTGGATTACTGCAGTGCTCTATACCTAGGGTTACCGGGGGGGGTGGATCTCTGTTGCCTTCAGCTGGTGCAGAATGCTGTGGACAGGTTGTTGATGGGGTTGTCAAGAACTAGTCACATCACACCTGTGCAGCGCGAGCTGCACTGGCTGCCGGTGTGATGGAGGATCACCTTTAAGGTCGCGTTGCTGACCTATAAAACCCTATACGGACAGGGACCGGGTTTATTGCAAGACCTCCTTCATCCCTACTGCCCCTCCCGCTCCCTCGGCTCTGCCAATGAGGGATTGCTGGAGATTCCCAGGGTCCGCCTATAGACATCAGGTGCCAGGGCTTTTTCTTTTGTAGCCCCGACCCTATGGAATTCTCTGCCTCGTTGGATCAGAGAGTGCCTGTCCACCAAGACTTTTAAATCTGTATTAAAAACGTATTTATTTGAAAGGGCATTTATGGATATTGTTTGAGTTTTGTGATTGTTGCTGCTATTGTATATTTTATTTGATCTGTTCTTATATTGTTAAGATCTTTGGTTTGCTGAAAAGAGCTTTAAAAATACATTTTGATTGATTGATTGATTTGAATGAATAGCTCAGGAAGAGGGTGTGGCTGATTGCTCCCACCAATCAAACTGTAAGCCTAGCCTTTTAAGTCAATGGGATGTATGCAACCGAAGTGAGGAATTATTCTTGTGCAACTTTGTTGATGGTCAGGAGGCTAGCTATGTGACTGAGTTACAGGACTATTACATGGGGATGCTTTTGCCAGTCATACTCTTTGTTCTGTATGGGACGACCACCCTGTCAGGGTACCATGAAGACAAAGGAACCCTGCTAGAGGTGCTGTAGGAACATAATTCTTCTAGGCTAAGGTACCTTAGGAAGAAGCCCAAAAAGCTTAATAGCAGGTGCTACAAACACTAACTATTTGGAGTAATGTCACTGGCAGCTGATAGATGATGTATAGAAGACTGAGACATGCCCTCCAGAAGGAGAGAGAGAATAGCAGGATTGTAGGATGATAAAAAGCATGCCCCTATCTAACCCCTACTCACAGCGGAAATCCCACTATTAAGGTAAATGCTATAAGTAAATATATATATACTTTATTCTACTTAGATGCACATCAGATATATGCACACGCTGGTTATAAGCACAAACAAAGTTATGTCCCAGTCCTAATCCTATGTACTTAATGATAAAAGATGTTCTTAGATGCACACCAAATATTGGTTGTCTGCACACTTTTTCCTGCAGACAGGGGCTCCACAGACTATACTACTGTCAATCACACCTGTTAAGCAGGTACTAACTGTGCTGCCTGTGACCTAGTACATGTAAGTGTTTGCCTGTTTCAGCCTGTCAGTTTGTCAGAGCCAGTAGCCATGAAGAAAACAATTCCTGTAGCTTAAATAGCTCAGAGTGTGTAACATTTGATTAAGCAATGTTTTAAATGAGTCAGATACATTCAATAAATGTAAAGGCAGTAGTAGAGATGAAATGAGTTTTATTGAGTGGCTGTATTGATTTCAATTAGAGCTGCAAATTCGGTTCTATAAAAGAATCAAACACCTTGGGCACTTGGGATAGTCAGAAAGGGGAGAAAACGGGGATAAACTGGGCCTGGTAGGGCAGCGGAGGGGTTGGTGGGTGGATTGGGGTTGTGGGGACAAGAAGACGCCCTGGGGCAAAATGGGTCCAGGTAAGCGGTCCTCCTTGCTTGATTCCCATACCCAAGGGCTCCACATATAGTGGGCAGGGTGCTGGGTCTACCTCATCTGCCTATCCTTCTCGGGCGGTGTTGTGCAATGCCAGTTCTATGAAAAACAAGACCGTGATTATTGCTGATCATGTTGGAACAATGGATCTGGCTTGCGTCACCGAGATCTGGCTGGATAAGAATGCTGGTCTAGTATTGGAATCAGCAATCCCAGCTGTGTACTTGGTGATACACTGCCTCAGAGAGGGTCGTAGGGGTGGGGGAGTTGCCGTTTGTTTTAAATCGGACATGGGCCTTGTACACATCCAGGTAGGGGAGATGAGATCCTTTGAATGTATCATAGTTGCAGGTATAGGTTGCAGGATTCTTCTCATCTACCGTTCATCTGGTGATGGGAAGGTATTCCTGCAGGAAGTCGTGGACTTCATCATCGATTAGGTGCTGGAATTCCCCAGATGGATAGTTCTGGGGGATTTCAGTGCCTGGGTCTATGATGAACTCTCGCAATTTGGACAAGACTTCCTCCAACTAGTGAGTTTGTTGGGCCTCACACAGGTGGTTGCACTTGCAACTCATATTCATGGTCATTCATCCGATCTGGTCTTCCTGCTGGGGATGGAGGTCTTTGACCTGATGGTGGAACCGGTTAATTGGTCGGACCACCATACTATAAGGTTCAGGTTTGAGGCATCCCCCCAATAGACCTACCTCTATGGAGATGATCCGGTACCACCCTTTAAGGGCCCTGACCCCGGATGCTCTTATGGAGGTACTGGACCTATCAGGCTTGACAATTGTATGCGAGGAGCTGGGGGAATTGGTGCTAGCCTATAATAGGGTGGTGACTGAGGCCCTCGACTCCATAGTACATGTCCATGTTTGCCCCTCCCCCTTCACCAAAAGTCCCCATGGTTTGATGGGACTCTGAAGGAGATGAGATGAGGGGGTCGAAGATTGGTGTGGCACTGGAGGAAATCCGGTCTGGCAGATGACAAGCTTATATTGATAGCCCATTAAAAAGACTATCAATCGGCAATCTCCTGTAAGAAGGCAGAGTTCCTGTCCAAGGAGATTGCTGCGACAAAGAACAGACCACCTCAGTTCTTCTGGACTGTCGACAGGTTGTGCAATCCAACCTGTCTTCAGGCAGAGGGAGCTTTTTCTCAAGTTAGATGTGATGAGTTTGCACAGTTCTTTGCCGATAAGATTACCACTATCAGATCGGAAATCCATTCAACACCCTCAAATAGGTCTTGCAGTGATGGGCTTGAGGTTGCAAACACTCGGCATGTCTGGACCAACTTCAGCCAGCTGGCAATTGTGGACATTGTGCAGGTCATCCAGGGAATGCATCCAACGTACTGTAGTTTGGACCCATGCCCAACACGCCTCCTAGTGGGGTGTGTTGAAATCATCAGCCCGGTCCTCATTAGGATAATACGGAGTTCACTGGAGACAGGGGAGTTTCCAGAACCCCTGAAGGAGGTGGTAGTTATACCACTTCTGGAAAAACCTTCTGTAGAACCGGACTGCCTGGCAAACTACAGATCTGTCTCTAACCTGCACTTTGTTAGCAAGGTTATTAAGAAGGTGGTGGCCACACAACTGGATGACCATTTAACAGTGCACAATGTCTACGATCCTCTCCAGTCCAATTTTAGGAAGAGGTACAGTACCGAGACTGCTCTTGTTCTGGTACTGAATGATCTCCTGATGGCGAGGGATCGAGGGAGTCATTCCATCTTAGTTCTCCTTGATCTCTCCACTGCATTTGACACTGTAGAACATGGGATGTTGATCGAGCTCCTGCAGTTCTTCTGTGGACTGTGAGGTACAGTCCTCTGTTGATTTAAATCATTCCTCACTGGCAGGATGCAGAGGGTTGTGTCGGGGATTTATTCCTCAGCACCTGTGCCCTTGTCATGTGGGGGTTCCACAGGGCTCAATCTTATCCCCCATGTTGTTCACAGTGTACATGCTGCCATTGAAGGACATTATTAGGCAGTATGGGCTGAGTTTTCACTGCTATGCAGATGACACTCAGCTCTACATGTCCTTTATGCCCAAGCAAAGTGGGGCGATCTCAGTCTTTAATAACTGCCTCGCTGAGATCCAGGGCTGAATGGGTGCCAACTAGTTGAGGTTAAATCCGGACAAAACCGAGGTGTTGGTAGTAGAGCCAGTTCACCAAGGCATGAGACTGCAAGATGGTCAGATCTCTGGACTTTGGCTCACAGATGTCCAGCTGCTTACTTCAAATCAGGTGCGAAATATGGTTGTTGTGCTTGATAGTGGCCTGGCGCTAAAATCTCAGGTGTCGGCCATTGTCAGGACCTCGTTTTATCATCTGAGAAACATCTCCCAGATCAAGCACCTGATTCCGCCTGGTGACATGCCAACTCTGGTTCATGCCTTCGTAACCTCGCGCCTTTATTACTGCAATGCCCTATACCTTGGGCTACCAGGGATTGATCTTCATTGATTGCATCTAGTGCAGAATGCAGCTGCCAAGCTGTTGACTGGCTTACTAAGATCTTGCCATATTACACCTGTGTTCCGCTATCTGCACTGGCTGCTGGTAAATTGGCTGATCACCTTCAAGGTCAGCTTGCTGACCTACAAGACCCTACATGGACAGAGCCTTAGCTACCTGTAAGATCGTCTTCGCCCCTACTGTCCCCTCCGGCCACTCCGCTCCACTGATGAGGGATTCCTAGAGGTTCCCAGGGTCCGCTTAAAGACATCTGGGGTCTGCACATTTGCTTTTTCAGCCCCAACCCTGTGGAACTCTCTACCTCATTGGATTAGGGAGTGCTGGACTGTCAACAGCTTTAAAGTTGAACTAAAAATGTATCATTTTAGCCAAACATTTCCTTAGGAATTTTAAATTAAGCACACTGTGTTAAGATTTAATATTTAATTATGACAAGTTTAGTAACTGTGATTTCATTTATTGTTTGCGTTTGAATTTTGTATTTTATCATGTATTAGGATGTAAAGCACTTTGATCACCTGGAAAAGGGCTAGATAAACTTTGATTGATTGATTGATTCTTTCTTTTGGATGGTAGAGAACATTTAGGGGAAATAGGTGGACTTTTGGTTATGACTGGTTTGACCTGCTCTGAATGGTGTAGACCAGTCGAATCAATTGAACTGAGAATCGCAGTTCACACCTGAAACAACTGGGGCACGGTGTGAGCTACAGCCTCGCTTGGGAGCTAGACTCGGCTCAACCACATGTGTCAGTGGGAAAGTTCACTCACATGCTCATCATCGGGCCGGTAGGTAGCTCAGGCAGGGCTGTGATTCACTTCTAGTTAGATTAACTAGGAAATTCTTCAAAACAAAGACAATCTTCAGAAGTTTGACATACATTACTCCTGCAACGTCAGGGCTGCTGAAAGGGTATATTAGGAGTAAAAAGAAGAAGGAAAATGAAATGGCAGGCTGAGCAGTAGGCCTCTGGGATCAGGGGCTTGCCTGACGGAAGAGGGGAAGGGAGAACGAGACTATACTCTGGAGGAGGAGCAGTATATTTGGGGCTGGGCAGTGGGCAGATTTTTTCATTTATTAAATTTTTGGTAACAAGGTAAAACCCAAGGGCATCAAATGCCCAATTTTAAAGGGTGACCCGGACACAAAAACAAATATCAATACAATACAATCAAGTAGATTATTTACAACAATAAAAAGCAGAACTAATAAAATGATGCAGCTTTAAACACTTTTTTAAACATATAAAGAACTGCGGGATAAAACAAAATTAGGAAAGTCGTGCCACAATTTAATGGCCCCTATAGAGTCAAGATCTTTAACCCAATAAAGACCTACAATGGGGATGTTCAATGTATCATATGAACAAACGAACATTCCAGCAGAAACAGACCACCTGGTCTGTCTAGGTAGATCAGAAGGCTGTGGGTTCTACCCCCACACCAGCCAGTTGGGTTAATATCCCAATACTGACACTGTAGTGCAGCATGAGAGGGGGTGCTGCACTCCTGAGGTGCCATCCTTCAGATGAGACGTTAAACCGAGGTCCCATCTGCCTGTTCTGGTGGTAGTTCAGGAGGATGTTAAAGATCCCATGGCACTTCTCGAAAAGAGTAGGGGAATTTCCCAGGCGCCCTGGCCAAATTTACCCTCATTCATTAAAAATGCCACCAACAGCTTAATCTGGTTCAAGGTCAGTTGGCATTCATCTGTATTCCCCTCCCCCGGGTCGTACCTGAAAATAGGCAGAATTTGTCTAGTGCACTTACTCGGTCAACAAAAACTAAATAAATAAATAATCTACATCTGCTTGAGTGTGAAGCTAACACCCCTAGTTTGCAGCTGCCCCACCCCCCTCTTGTCATCCCACTGCTGGCCCTCACCTCCCCCACCCTCACTCTCCCCTGCTCCCTGTCCCATGCCCTTTTAAAGCTGTTCACAGATTTACATGATACTACCCATTCTGGTAGAGCATTCCATTTTGCTACCACCCTCTTCATGAACTAGTGTCTCCTCATTTCCCTCCTAAATCTTTCCCCCTCTATTTTTAGCCCATGCCCCCTGGTGTCCCACCCCTCCTTAGCTTAAAGACCCTGTCTGCCCCATTCTTATTGATTCCCCTCAGATACTTGAATGTCTCTATCATGTCCCCCCATTCCTTCTATCCTCCAGAGTGTACATATTCAGGTCTCCCAGCCTGCTGTCATAGTCTCTCCCCTCCATTCCACATATCATCTTTGTTGCCCTCCTCTGCACCCCCTCCAGTAGCCTGATATCACGCTTAAGGTATGGCCTCCAAAACTGCACACAATACTCCAAGTGCGGCCTTACCAGCAACCTGTAGAAGGGCAAAATCACCTCTCTTCGCCTGGACAAAAAAACCCTCGCTATGCCCCCTGGAATTTTGATCGACTTTGCAGCCGCTCTCCTGCACTGGGCAGTATTGTTCATGGTCCCTGTTATCATTACCCCTAGGTCCTTCTCCTCCTCAGTGATCCCCAGCTTAACCCCCCCCCAGCCAGTATTCTCTCCTTGAGTTCTTCACCCCAAAGTACATAACCTTACACTTCTTTGCATTAAACCCCAGCTGCCACCTCTCTGACCACTCCTCTAGCTTGCTTAGGTCTTCTGCAACTGCTTCCATCCCTCCTCTTCATCCACCACTGCTCCCAGTTTGGTGTCATCTGCGAACAGACTTACCTTGCTCACCACCCCATGCATAGTGTCTGATATGAACAGCCCAAATAATACTGGTCCCAGCACAGAGCCCTGTGGCACCCCACTCGTCACTGGCTTCAGAATTGAGAGCTACCCTCCCACCACCACTCTTTGCAGCTTCCCACTCAGCCAGCTTGTAATCCAGTTCATCATTTTTTTTAATTTTTTTTTTCCATTTTATAATTTTATTGATTTTGCTTCAAATATAACAAAAACAACAGAACAGACAAACAAACATACACTTACATGAGTAAGGGTCCATTGGTTCTTTGTACATGACATATACATAAGAGAATCCGTACAGGGCCCTTACCCCCCCCCTCCCCCCCCTCCCCCGCCACCAAAACACCCTCCTCCCTCCTCCCTCCCCCGCAACACGGCCTATCAAGACAACCCTGAAAATCTGTTACACTATAAATAAAAGAGTTTAACCAACCTAATCAGAAATATGTACATAGGACTTCCTAAAGAGAGAATAGTGTATGCAGTGATTCCCACCTTTTCGTATAACTCTTAAGTTTGTTATTGAGACTGGCGATAGTTTTCTCTGTTCTCAAGTTAGCAAGTAATTCCCTTAGCCATTCATTATAGGAGATACCTAAATTGTCTTTCCAATGCCTCAAAATTATCTTCTTAGTAGTTAAGGAGATAAGAGCCATGTGATAGCGCCTAACCGAGAGATTGATTGTACTATAATCCCCCTAGTATGCAAATTTCAGGAGTGAAAAGTTCTTTCAGACCTAGCAAAGGATCAGTATTCTGTTGAATCTTATCCCATAACGCAGTAGCTTTGGAGCAAGACCAGAAGATATGAAATATAGATCCTTCTTCTTTATCACGTCTATTACAAGTCGGGGCAGCCAGGAGTCCCATTTTAAATAATTTTTGTAGAGTGTAATATAAATTATGCAAAATGTGAAATTGGGTGAGACGTAATCTATCTTCTGAAACATATTTATGACAATTCTGCCATAGTGACTCCCAGTGAAACTCCTGAGTTGGAAAAAAGAAGGTCCATAACTCTGAGGGGGCAAAGTAATTTGGGTAGGCCCAGTTATACAGTATTTTATAAGTTTGTGAAACCATTTTTTGAGTTCCGACCATAGCCCCCAATTCCCGACCTGTAACTTCTTGGACTTACATTAAGAGGTGAGATACCAAACACTTTTACAATAAGGTGTCTTAATTGGTAAATTTTAAAGATATACGTATCAGGCAAGTTCAATACCCTTATTATTTCCGGAGACGATAACCACCTATGGTCCTCTGATATCAATGAAGCCAAGAACAGGTCCTTTATACCCATTAACCATTTGGTGGTAAGTGTTTTATTGTTTATCTTTAAGTTGGGGTTACCCTCAGTTGGTTGTTCTATATCCCGTGTATGGTTATATTTAAGAAAGTTGCATACCTGTGAATGCACTCTAATCGAGATTGCTATTGGTGTGCCTTTTAACTGTACCGGTAAGGAACTATAATTAATATAATAAAGAGCTGTCGGGGATAGTCCCTTAGCTGCCATAAGAGAAAGTTCAATTTTAAGCCAGAGAGGAGTAAATGGAGCAGAAGAAAGTTCTTCCTGCGGTGTGAGCCATCTTAGGTATTTAGCACCATGTGCTGCCCAGTAATAAAAGGAGAAATGAGGAAGACGCAGCCCACCCCTGTCTTTAGGGGCCGCTAATTTATGGTATACCAGTCTAGGATGTTTATTCCCCCATAGAAATTTTACGACCATTTCCTGAACTCTTCGGAACCATGTTAGAGGTAGCCAGATGTTAAGCAACTTCATCGGATAGAATAGCTTTGGGAAGACATTCATTTTAATTAAATTAATCCTCCCCCACAAGGACATAGGCAATTTAGACCATCTTCCTAGGTCAGCCTCAACAATTCGAAGTAGCAAATCTAAATTAAACTTCTGCATTAGGGCAGTATTTCTGGAGATAGTTATACCCAGATATTTTAATGTAACCTGTGCCCAAGAGAGGCCAAAGGCCTCTACGGAGCTCCGCTGGGCCTTGTGATTAAGGGGAAAAATAACCGTCTTGCCCATATTTAGCTTATAGTTAGATAAAAGACTATATTCACTAATAGCCGTGAGTATAGCTGGAATCGAATTCTCCGGATCAGAGAGTTGTAGTAATATATCATCCGCGTATGCTGCTACCTTGATTTGATGGTCCAGAATCTTTATACCCTTAATCTGCGAACACCCCATTAAGCGACCAATCAAGGGTTCCAAATACAGATTGAAAAGAAGAGGAGATAGTGGACATCCTTGCCTGGTACCAGATTCTAATGGAAAACAGCCACATCTCCCCATTCACCGTGAATTTTAGCTGAGGGTCCTTGATATAAAGCCCTTATCCATTGCCGAAATTGAAGGGAAATTATAAGCCTTCAATGAACCAAATAGGAAATTCCAGTTCACCCTGTCAAGACTTTCTGGCATCTAAGGATACCAGCACAGCCGGTACTGCGGCCCTAGCCACAGACAAAACATGTGATAGTGTTCTAAGGTGATCCACAGAGGATCTTCCCCTCATGAAGCCAACTTGTTCTATTCCAATAAGGGACGGTAGAACTCCATTGAGACGGATGGCTATTAATTTGGTCAAAATTTTGATATCCTGATTTAAGAGTGAGATAGGCTGGTAACTAGAAGTTGATTCCGGGTTAAGCCCGGCTTTAGGCAGTACCACTATTAGGGCTTCAAATAGTGTGGAGTCTATCTATTTTTCCTGTAAAATGTGTTTAAAGAGTAAATGTAACAAGGGAATAAGCTGTTTTTGAAATTGCTTATAGAAATTAGCGGAAAACCCATCTGGTCCCGGAGATTTGTCCGAAGGTAAGCTATCAATTGTCTTTTGTATCTCCTCTGTCGAGATGGGTATTATCAATGATTGTTGTTGTGGGGTGGACAACCCTGGTAACTTAACCTCCTCTAAATATCGATCTATTTCCTGAGTAGTGGGGGTCTGTGGCATTGAACTATATAGTTTAGAATAATAAGTTTTAAATTCCGAGACTATATCCGCCGGTGAGGTTTTCAGAGTACCATCAGTGTCAGATATGATGGAGGAGATATACCTGGCCGATTCCTGCTGTTTAAGGCGCAACGCCAATAGTCTACCTGCCTTCTCCCCTTGGTCTGTATACGAGGCCTTCTGTATAGCAAATTATGCCTTTTCCCTCAGAAGTTCCAAATATCTATCGTTTAATTTGCACAATTTGGCCCTTATATCCTCCATCGGAGAGACTACCACCTGAGCCTCCAGAGCTCTTATTTGTTTAAGCAGGGCGTTTGATTCCTGTTCCCTTTGCTTTTTCCTTTGTGAGGAAAGACTAATCAGCACCCCTCTCATATACGCCTTAAATGTACACCATAGTAGGTCTGCTCTTGGTATAGATCCCATGTTAAACTCTATAAACTGATCAATATGTTCACTAATAATGTCATTTATAACTTTATCCTTCAACAGCTGGTTATTAAATTTCCACCTTAATGTTTTGCCCTGCATAGGTACTATGGATAATTGGCAACACACCATTGCGTGATCAGAGGGTGGACCGGGTTGTATAGATGCTTCAAATACTCCAGTTAATAAAGTTTTGGAAATAAATATGTAATCTATTCGTGATGAAGTCTTTTTGTACCAGGGAGGTGAAAGTATAGCCCCTGTCCCCAGGATGGAGTACTCGCCATATATCACACAACCCCAGGCTATCAATCAATTCCTTGAATGCCCAATGTGCTCGTGAAAGCCTTCTATGTTGCCCTGATGTACAATCCATCCTCGGGTCAAAGACCATATTCATATCTCCTCCCAGAATCATGGGGATCGATAAGAATGGAGATAAAACATTAGTCAGTCGCATAAAAAACTCAGGAGAATCATAATTAGGCCCATATATACTCCCCAATAACATTTCCATGGGATATAATTGACAATGAACAAATACATATCTGCCTTGGGGATCATTAAGTACTTGAAGAAGTGTAAAAGGGGATCTTTCTAGAAATCAAGATAAGGACCCCACAACTTTGAGATGTACCTGCTGAGGAGAAAACATGCCCAATTTGTTGTCTCCGCATCTGCAGTGCTTCAACATCTAGGAGATGAGATTCCTGAACAAACACAATTTCAGTGGTTAATAATGCCAAATGCTTCAGGACCGTATATTGCTTTAACTGGTGTCTCAGTCCTTTCACATTCCACGAGGCAAACCTTATTGAACTCGTCATGTTATCACTCTAGGAATTGTATCACTGACATGTGGAAATAGCCTTCCAGTCCACTTTCCAATTCTACTCCTTTGCCTTGATCTAACCGTGTTACTAAATACCCCCCTCTCCCCACCCCTTCTTTCCATGTCCCCTAAAATATTCCTGCCACTCACATCTACAAATAAAAACCCATATACCCTCGAACCTCCCAACCCCCCTTTCTATCCTAGCCCAAGCCCGCAGCTAACTAAACCGCAACAACCCTGCCCCGCTCCCCCGACCATCTAACTGCGCATGGCTATTAACTACCATTTTCTGCACCTCCCCGAAATCCTTACCGAACAGTTATAAACTTGGAAAGTATAATCCTAATATCACCATGCCTCTCGTTAAAAGATGTTAACTTAAATCAGCTACCTCTGAGCCTCTGTACCCCGTAATCCTATAGAAAGCCTACTTCTGTCCCAGTGAATAAGAAAGGATAACGAGCACTGTAATAGCTTCCTACAAATGTTACCTGATTTCAGCCTAAACAAGGAATATACTATATCCAGTTCTATCTTTTATCCCTTTTAAGTATTTCTGACAGTCCTGCAACTTTCAAACCTTTATTTTACAAAACAATAAAAACTTATCTAGGTTACTTGTCCATTCATTAATTCTAGCCATGCATTCTAAACTCCGGTACATGAAGAAAGCCGGGAGTCCATCTAATCCCTTACTGCTAACTGGTGGGCTGCATTTGACCCTAACCTTTAACAACATAAAAAGGAAAGGAAAACGAAAAAGACCCCAGACTGTTTGGCCTAAAGCCCCATTGAAATTCTAGGGGCGTCCTTGACATATCCAAAACTTCGCTCTAGCAATAACCCGCAACAACCTATCATTTCCTTTACCCCTTTTAGTTAGCCCCATTATTTAGCCGTAGCCAACCTCTTAGAACCTTTTGGATCACCCAGAAACCAAAAGTACCGAGAATCAGAGTTAATTAACAAAGACTAGTGAGAAAAAAAAAGGAACAAGGAGTAAAAAAATCAAGTAACCAGTTCTCTGAAGCCATCTCTGTATAGCGAACTCCAGTGCTTGCAATAGTCCCAATGTTCAAGTCTTTGTCTCCTCTTGTGGGAAGAGATGCAAAACGCACCTGGGGCTCTCCTTTCAAATTCCAAGTCGCCCAACTTTCTTTGTTCTGTCCAAGCAAGGCAAGTAATAGGCGCTGCCATGTAGCTATTCAGGGAACTATCTCCCCATATCCGAAAATCAGTATACATTGTGAGTCACACAGAACTTTAAAGTCCCATTCAAACAGAGTGATCAAATCTAAAAATACCGCCTCTCAGCACATCCTCCTAATTCCGCCAACTTTTCAGGAGATGTATACATTTTTTACAGAGCATCGTAAAGCCCTTCCCATTCCATACATATCAACGATCACAAAATAAATCTGGCATCACCTTCCTCAATTCAGTAGCCGCTGACTCTGCATCCTCAAACGTGGTCCAAGTGCTGTTCAGAAGCACTTGAAATCTCGCAGGGTACCCCATTCTGAATTTAACGCCCGCAGCCAGTAACTTAACTACCACTTGATGGAAGGAGGCTCTTCTTTGCCTCACTAACAAAGGCAAGTCTTGGGCTACTCGAACTTTCACTTCAGCCCACCGAATTTCTTGTAAGCTTTTGATTTTCATAATAAAGTGCTGACGTTCTTGGTAGTTAAGGAATCTGAATATAAATGTGCGAGGAGGGGAACCCTGCGATGGGGGTGGACGGAGGGCTCTGTGGGCACGCTCGATAACATATTTATCCCCAAATGGTGAGGGACCAGCAATGGATTCTACAAATTTTTGCGCAAAGCCCACAGCATCTGGCCCCTCTTCCTTTTCAGGTAGTCCGATTACTATTGCATTATTACGCCTGCTCCTACCCTCCAAGTCTTCTACCTTGTTCTCTAAACTTTTAATTCTGTGCAATGTGGCTGTGAGCTCCATCTCCATTTTTTGTTGTTTTTTTCCCGTCGATAGTAATCTGGCTTCGTTGTCTGATGTATGGGTTGCCACGTCCTCCAGAGCTTGCGCCATGGATTTAATTTCCTCCGATATCGATCGGAGCTCCGATCGAAAAGGCTTAAATTCCTCTAGGAATCTAGACAATGTAAGCAGCTCTGTTTCGGGATCTCCATGAATAGGGCTTACCACAGTAGCCATTTCTATAGCCCTTGCCTTCTTAGGAGCTTTTTCCGGGGTTGATGGCAGTGTGTGCTTTAGAGCTGATTTCTTCATCCCTAAGGACCTCCCGTCGGCTCTCCGTCGATGCTCAGGTAAGAGGGGTAATTCAGCTAACATCCTACTTGTTTTTGAATCATTTCTGTCTTTAAGAAGTATTATAAAACCGAAATAGATGGACCCGTGGTCGGAGCAGTCACCAGAAG
This sequence comes from Neoceratodus forsteri, assembly GCA_016271365.2. Lineage (NCBI taxonomy): Eukaryota > Metazoa > Chordata > Ceratodontiformes > Ceratodontidae > Neoceratodus > Neoceratodus forsteri. Next base: position 1,326,654,508 of record CM057459.1, on the reverse strand, counting down.
TTACCGTCCAGCCAGCTGCATCACGTGGTCTCCCAGTTCATCATTTTTGCCCCTACCCCTACATCAGCTAGCTTCCCCCCAAGCTGCCCATGAGGCACTGAATCAAAGGCCTTGCTGAAGTCCAAGTAAAGAATATCCACCACATGACCCTTATCCAGCTCATCTGTCACCCAGTCATAATATTGTATCAGGTTGCTTTGACAGGACTTCCCCAAAATTAACCCATGCTGCCTCACATCCTAGAGACTGTTGTCCTTCAGGTATGACACCAGCCTTTCCTTTAGTATTGTTTCCATGAGTTTGCACATTATGGAGGTAAGACTTACCGGACAATACTTACATGGTTCGTCCCTTGGTCTACTCTTGTGTAATGGTACTACATGTGCCATCCTCCAGTCCAGTGGCACACATCCTGACTCCAGTGAGGTACTGTACAGATCTGCCAGTGAATCCACCAACACCTCCGCCATCTCCCTCAGCACCCTGGGATGGATACCATCTGGTTAAAAACAGAACACCAGTGCACAACCCCCCCCCCCCAAACATGGTACATTTTAATATTTAAACAATTACATGGCCACTGGCTACTTACTTTAAACTTCATGTAAAAAAGGTGGTCCTCTTAGTTTTCAGATTGGAATTCCAAAGTGAGCAAGCTATACCACCACTCCACGGTGGGACCCTTTCGGTATAGTCCCTACACTAGCTTAATAGCTCTGAAATGCTGGAATTACATCAATTAATACCTAGAAATAGGTCCTTATATGGCTTTACAGCTTATGGATCTGAACTTCTTCTATGAACCTATAATTTTACTATAGATACATTATCTGACAGTACAACTGCAACACAGCTATGGAGGGGCAAGTGCCATTTCAAAATGGCATATATTGGTACAGAACACATCGGACCACAAAACTGTCCAGTTGCATGGTCTGTAGTGTTCGTTTTCAATATGATGCCATTTGGAAATGGCACTTGCCCCTCCATGGCTATGTTGCAGTTGTACTGTCCAATAATGCACCTACAGTATAATTATATGTTACATTACTTTATAGCACTGTATACCACCTACTGAATTGTACCATATTACATACAGAGGCATATGCACCCCACTGGGTGCCACAGCAATCCCTTACTTTCCTGCTGTCTCCCCAACTCACCCTATTCCCTCCATGCCCCTCCCACACCTGGCCCCATCCTAGCAAGTGGATGCCCTCCCCAACCAGTGCCGGCCCTTCTTGTGTTGTGCCAGGCAGGGGTTGAGTCAGATCCCTGTGGAATTTCCCACAGGTGTGCCAATGATTTGGCACTGCTGTGCACCTGCAGCAAACCAAGGGATTTGGGTGCCAGGACCCTGATTTTTGCAGAATGTGGTGCAGGGTCCCTGGTGCACCTGGAGTTTGCTGCATCCCTTGAATGATATAGATTGCATCACTCCAAGAGATCTTTTGAGAATTGTGCCCTTAGTTTTTGAGGTATTAAGCACCATTCCATTATCCACCAGCCATTGTTGCACACTCACTAAATCTTTCTGTGCAGATGTTTACCAATGTCAAGAAGATCGTCCCCAGGCTGATATACAGAGGGTATACAATGGGCTGTGTTCATATATGCCATTTATTTCCATGAATGAGGGGCAGGACCATAACTCAAAAGTGGCAAAGCCGCGAGTGAGTTATCAAAGTCCCACCACCTCACAAATGGAAATTAATGGCATATTTGAGCACAGAACTATATCCAGACAAAGGATCCACTCACCAGAAAGTGTTTTAACATTTTTGGCAATTTTAAATGTGTATGTTAAACCAATGAGAATTATTTCTGTTTTTTCAATATAATCTGGTGTTAATAGTATGGGATATTTGAAATAACTGCCACAAAGCTTCTGAAGAAGGACCTGGTTGGTTCGAAAGCTAGAGCACTTTGTTCTTTTCTATAACATCCATGTTGGTCCAATAAAAGGTATCAAATCATTTGTTTCTGGATCTGTTCTTAAAAGGACCAATACGGCACATACAACATTTTTTTGATAACTCAAGAAACAATGAACCTACCATAATTCCTCTGTCCAAGGTCCTGTGGAGAATATTTGTGAATTTCAATGTAGCCAGCAGGGTACAATTATTTTTCCTGAAACCATGTTGATTTGGTGTTGGTAAGTTCCTAGAATCAAGATATTACTTTACTTGATCAAATACTATACAGTCCATTACCTTGGACAGAAGGGCAAGCAATGAGATAGGATGATGTTAATTCTTCGGAAGAGCATGATCACCAGACTTAAATATTGGAACAACAGACACCTGCTTCCAGAGCTCTGAAATCTCAGCACAAGATAGGGAATGATCAAACAAAATGTTCACAGGTAAAACCATTAAGTCCAAACAAAGTCAACAAGTGTAAATCAATCGTATCTGCCCCCATACATGATCTGAGTTTCATTCCCTTAAGATATCCTAGGGTTTCCTCAAGTGTCAATGTGTTTAACTCAGATTTAAACAAACTACTGTATCACTACTTTCTTGTTTACTTAAATCCAATGGTGCTAACAGAGAAGCTAATTTAGAAAGATCAGTAAAATGCAGTTCAGTAGCAATACCCATTTGATCCCCAGGCAGATGGGGCATGAGGTGGCAGACTGTCAGTGGCAACATCTTGCCTAACAAAATTAATCCCAACAGTACAGCACACATTGTTTTCATTGTAGAACTAGTATTTTAGCAGGGCATTACAAATACAAACAGATTTTGACTGAAGCCCCTTGCAGAAGCCTGAGATGTGATTTTGGGGAATCTTATTCTTATTTAGTAAATTTACTGGGCAGTAATGTGTGTCAGCTGCCAGCAAGAAAGTGCCTGCCTACTGGTAGTTGGCACCTTGGTGGCATCCAGTAATAAACTGATTCCCAGGAGACCCTTTTAATTTTTGGTAAAAGGTGCTTCAAAATACCTCATTTGGGAAGTGCTTCCTGAAAAAATGGTATTGGTAAAAGTATGTAAGAAAGGAGGCACTCAACCCACTTGAAAAGTAGATAAATTTAATTCATCCAGTAGTCATGCATCTAAGTCCAACAGATCACTTTCAAAGTTCCCATAATATAGTTCTTTGTTAACATCTCAGGACCAATGTGTCACTTCCTCAGAACACATTCGGGCTGTGTAATAAAACAAAACATTTGAGATTTCAATAAATTCAGTAACTAATTATAGTATGTTTCAATCCATTATTAAATTAAATATTCATTAGTGCACTTTTGTCTTAATTCTGCACGGGGAACATACCTGCTACTTTAATATTTATGGATGTTTGTATTTCTTCTTTGAGTGAATAGAGCCACACCAAGGTGTGTTGGGGTGCTCAGTGGCGAAGTAACACAGTATTAGAACAACTAGTCACAGCATTTACTTACCCAGAGCACAGAGACAAATGGAGAGTCCACACACATTTTCAGCTTCAAATCTTTGTTTATTTGAACCACACAAGCAGGCAAAACAACCCTCCTGGATCAGGGAAAAAATGCAAAGAGCTCTGACGTGTCACCTTATCCAAGGCTTTATCAAAGATGCTGCCCTCCAGAGGAGAATCCCTTTTATAGCACCACCACATGTCGCACGTTTAAAATTTTAAGTGTTAGCGTTCGCTACCTGGATGCTTATATTCCTTTTTTTGGTCCCTTTTATGCCTCTATAGAGAAAGAGAATCTTTCGTTGATCCTTATTTTCTGGGCTCCAGTGTGCTATAACTGAAAGTGTGGTGGTGGGGGGGGGGTCCTATTTATTTTCACCCTAATTAGTGTCTATTAAAAAAAATAATTTTGTAATAATTTGGCATTTCTTACAATAATGCTCTTTTTTTCAAGCTTCATACTTGCTGAAACTGTCACTTTTTGTTCTGCAAGTGAAATTAGAGTTTGTATTTAATCTTGCCTGCACAGTGCTGTGCTTTAAACTAATATATGTTTAGAATGCAGTTTTCAGTACTGGCCATGCTTTAACTCACCCCTGTGCTTCTGAACTGTGACTGGATCCCATTCTGGATATTTAAAACCTTTTCCGAGGCTCTATCCACTAACATAAAAAGCTTTATGAGTGGTCCCATCCGCCATTAACTCAAATTCTGATTTGGCAAGTAACTTCCTTGTCCACGCAAAAGCAGAATTGTCAGAGCAACGGAATATCATGCTGAAGACTGTGGACAATACTCCATTCTAAACATATGTTAGTTTAAAGCACAGTACTGAGAAGGCAAGATGAAAGACAACCTCTAATTTCCCTTGCAGGACAAAAAGTGACAGTTTTGGCAAGTATAAGGCTTGAAAAAAGAGCATTATGGTAAGACATACCTAACTATTACAAAATGACTATTTAAACAAAACAGACACTAGTTAAGGTGAAACAGAGTGGGATGACTTTTTGCCCCTCCTTTTTTAGTTATCGCACACTGGACCCCAGAAAATAAGGCTCAAAGAAAGATTCACTATGCAGGAATAAAAGGAACAGAAATAAAAAATATAAGCATCCATAAATATTAAGATAGCAGATATGTTCCCCATGCAAAACAGAGAAACAGGACAGTGCAAAACAAGCAAGCAGGTGCTCAAACAGGAGGTGCAAACCTCAAAATGGCAATTCTTCTTGTGAAGTGAGCACAGCAGAATCGAATAGATTAATGCGCAATACATTTATTTGCATCTGGATATCACCAGGACCTCTGGTGATATCCAGATGCAAATAAATTTATTGAGCATTAATCTATTCGTTTCTGGTGTGCTCACTTCACAAGAAGAATGTTCCCCATGCAGAATTATGATAAAGGTACACTAATGAATATTTAATTCAACATTGGTGGCATCCCATTAAAAACAATTCTTCATTCATGTTTCTTTTTTTGGTAGTGTCAGACTCTTCACAATACATTTGCCCAAGTTGCAGGCTTCCTTGCAGCAGTTACTTCTTCCTCCTCCTGAGTCCTGAAGCAGCCTTTTGCAGTTTGATCTGAGCAGTGGGCAGGGCAGCAAGTGTGTGACAGCTGGTAGCTTGCCAGTGCCTGGCCCCTGGTAGTTAGCACCTTGGTGGCATCCCAAAAAAAAATTAATTTGTCTCTTCCTGTAGCAGTTTTCAAATTGAAGCTCTAAGTCTTCAAGATGCCCCAAGTTGCTGCAGTTCCTTCCTCCTGAGTCCTGAAGCAGCCTATGTGTGTCCTGAGTTGTGCTGTTGCACTGTGATCGGGGCAGCGGGCAGCACCTGTGTGAGTGCACCAGTGCCAGGCCCCTGGTAGTTTGTACCATGGTGGCATCCCATAAAAAGAGTAAAAACAAATTCTCCACATTCCCTCATGTTGTTGAAGTTCCTTCCTCCTCCTCTTCCTGAGCCCTGAAGCAGCCTACAGTGTGTGTGTGTTGTCCTGAGCTGTGCTATTGCAATGTGATCTGGGCAGTGGGTGGCAAGTGTGTGTCAGCTGGTACTGAGTCGGTGCCTGGCCTCTGGTAGTCCTTGGTGGCATCCAATTGATAAAAAAAAAAATACAAATAAAAAAACAAAAATAAAAAAAAAAATTAATTAAAAAAACACCCACAATTAAATAAAATAAAGTCTTACTGTTCATCATTCGTTGCCCAAGCGGCTAAATCCTGTAGCAAGCATTACGAAATGGATCAACAGAGAGGCCAAGGAGGTGGTGGCATGAGATCGTCCAGTCACATCTAAGAAAAAACAAAGCACAGTGGGCTTGGTAACAGACCGTCTGCCTCAGTGAGAGCTACAAGTGTAGAAGAAGATGACAGCAGTGGTCAAACATTCCATAAAGTATCACACAATATAGGAACCACTGCCAGTAGTACTGGAAGGATTGCAACATGAGCAATCATTGTAGAAAAAAGGAATAAGAAATGGGTGTGTCAGGTAGTGACTCAGGCAGAGGAAGAGGAGGAGCTAAGTGATTTGTTGGAGCTTAATGACAGAGTTAAACATTGTGATTATATACCCAATAAAAGTGATAGCAGCAGCAGTTCTGGGGAGGAGGAGGAGGAGGAGAAGGTGGAACAGGTGGGAGTTCAGCTTGGGGCAGGTGCATATACAGTGGCATCTCCCAGGTTGAAACCCACTTTTAAAGCACTCTGCAGTACGCTGCAGCAGACCTACCGAATAAAGCAATGTAATTTCAATGGCAATTAGTCCCTTTTGTCATGCAGGAAACTGTGGCATTCTCTTCATCCTGGCAGTGTCACATTTTCCTGAATGACAAAAGGACCTAATTGCCATTGAAATTACATTGCTTTATTCAATAGGTCTGCTGAAGCATTCTGTAGAGTGCTGCAAAATACTGCAGAATTGGGTTTCATCCTGGGGGACGCCACTGTAAGTGATCAAAAAAGACAAAAAGTGGTGGTAAAACAATAAAAAGCCACAAAATAACTAGAGGAAACACAACAACAAGCATCAGAAATGACAGCAAGTAATAAGACACAGACACAACTGGTGGCCCAGGACATATTATAGGGGAAGAAGAGCCATTCCCTAACCCTGAAGAACTAGTAGAGAAAGAAGAGTAGGGTGATGATGTGGAAGCAGCCCACAGTACCCCACCCATTAGGCAGACTGCCAGGAGAAAAGACCAATCCCATGACAGTGTTGTGGGATTACTTTTGAGTGGACAAAGAATCACAGAAACATGTAGTGTGTCTTTTATGTAAAGACAGGCTGAGTCAGGGTTAGGAGGGAACATGGCTGGGATCAGCTACCATGAAAAGGTATTTGCTGATGTCCCAGAGATCACAGTACGAGAAGGCATGTAAACGCATGGCATCAGCAGCAGCACCACCAGGCAGTAACGCTGATGATGATGATGATAAAGGTGATAGCTAGGGGAGGAGAGCATTAGGTGACCAGGTAGAGAGGAAGAGGAAGAAAGTCTTTCAGTTTCAAGTGCTAGCCAATGTAGAACTCTAACATCTTCCATTTATCAGTTCTTTAGCCCATTGAGTTCCACACCTCTGAGGGGCTGCATAAACCCAGCAATTTTCACCCAGGGGTGGAAAAAATATGAGCCAACTGTCACATCCAGGGAAAAAGAGCACTCAACTCTCACTGGTCTAGTCCCTGGAAATGGCCAGAAATATAAAGCTAACAGACCAGAGGCAAAAAAGTTAAGAGAAATTGTGGAAATGTAGCCACTGAATTGTTGCCATTCTCCTTTGTGAGCAACACTGGTTTTCTATCGCTAATGCAAGTTGCAGTGCCAAGGTATAAAGTGCCCAGCTGTACCAACTTTTCCACAGTGGCTCATCCTGATTTGTGTCAGAGTGTCTACAAGACTGTGTCACATGCCCTGAAAGCATTATTTGTTCCAGCTGTTCACATCACCACTAACATGTGGACCAGTGGTCAGCCTTGTCTCCTTCTTCTAGTGGCATGTTCTCATCCAGATAATGCTGCACCATTTTGTTTGCTTGCATCTCAGGCACCACTGGGTCATAAAGTGACTTGCCATTCTTTTTTATCAAGCCATAGTCAGACAGTTATTCTCACTGTGATTTGTCATCAATGGCTGTCTTTCTGAGGGATGCAGCAGCAGCAGGAGCAGCAGTAGTAGCAGGTTGATTGGAGGCAAAAAATGAGTGACTCCTGTGATGTTCAGTAGTAGCAGTAGAGCTATTTTGGGATCATCCTTCTTCCTTCTCCTTCACCTGGGCTGTCGGTGAGATTGCAACAAGGCATGATGATGAGAGTTCTGCTCTGTTTGTGTTCCTGTTCTTGTTTTGTGCCATAAGTACAGAGACCAAATGGATAAACCAGGCTTTATAGGACTGCTGATGCTTACCACATTCTTGTGCATCAGAGAATGTCTCACATGTGTCTTTGAACCAAGTGTCTAAGACAGTGTCTGCAGTGTAATGGTCACCTGTATGCATTTTTGAAATGCCAATGTCATTCCAGAAAGGTGATCTTCTTTTTACTAGATGGAAAGCATTGGTATCCTCTTTTTCCTCATATTGAGTTTTCATATGAAGAAGTCACAGAGTAATGAGGGAAATAAGGGGGTGTATCTGGCTTAGACAAGCTGCATCAGCACTCACCATCCTTGTGGCCTGCTTAAAGGATTCAGCACAGTGCAGAACGTTTCCATCAGGAGCCACTGACTGGGCTGATGTTTACATCTCCCTTGCCAATACCAAGCTCAATGGCATTCCGGTGGATAGCTTTCTATTCTACCAGCCATTCCATCATGTAATAGGTGAAATTCCATCTTGTTGCTACATCTTATTTCAGATGGTGGAAGGGAAGGTAACTCTGCTGTTGAATGTTTCATAACAGCTTCCATGCCTTTACAGAATGGTTAAAATGACCACAGACTTGTTTGGCCAGACCTGCGCATGTCTGCACAGTGGTGTCTTTCTCATCTAGGAATCCCTGAACTACCAGATTAAAAACAGTGAGCAAAACATCCACTGGGGTGTCAAACAGATGAGGCATACTGATGAGACCTGGTAGGACGAAACACGTGTCTATGTCTTCTGTTGGCACCCTTTGCAAACTGTGTGAGAGGCCTTTCAGTACCATGCATTTCTGCTTAAAGTTGAACCAGCATAATATTCTGTGGTGATCTGCATATGCAGCCCATGATACTCTGCATTGTGGGGGCATGTGTGATTTTGTATTTCTTTGAAACTTGGCTTGCCAGCCAAATGCCCTTTGGGGTAACCATTGCCTCAGTGCTTGCGCACAGAGGTTCTTTGTCTTTTAAATTTTTTTTTGTTTTAATTGGGTTCACCACAACATAACCCAGATAGACCATCTTAGGGTAGCTGGTTCATTCCACTGGGGTGTCAAACAGACGAGGCATACTGATGAGTCCTGGTAGGACGAAACACGTGTCTATGTCTTCTGTTGGCACCCTTTGCAAACTATGTGAGAGACCTTTCGGCACCATGCATTTCTGCTTAAAGTTGAACCAGCATAATACTCTGTGGTGATTTGCATATGCAGCCCATGATGCTCTGCATTGTGGAGGCATGTGTGATTTTATATTTCTTTAAAACATGGAACATGTGTATAATCCCCATCGTCAACTGCCTTTATTATGTTCTTTGCATTATTTGATACTATAAAACCTGGTGTTACTGAGTGTGGTTTCAGCCACTCTTCTGCCCCCACCCTCTACAAGAAGGAAGCTTTATGTATGACTGGCTTTGACAATGACCATCACACAGAAAACTTGTTCTACTTCCTTCAGCAGAAGTTTGATGAGTGGCTGAAACCACAAAAGCACCATTGTAACCAGGTACGATGTGGGCCACTGCATCATCCTCCTGTTTTGGGTGCTTCATTAGCCCAGAGCATTATGTTATTTCATTTTATCCCATTTCCTAATGCTTTTGAATAGTTAAATCAGTGGAAATAGTCTGTCATTATGAGAACTTTGGCAAACTTTACGTGGTTTGATGATCAAAGTTTGCAGGGTCAAACCTTGGGAGGTTTGTGCAGCTCTAATTTCAATGCAGTTTCTGCTGTCTGCCATTTCTGATGTAGGCACAAATATGGATGATTTACCATCTGTGGCTAAACGAACGCTGCTGCAGCTGACTACTGGGGCTAGAGACACCGTCAGGCAAGTCCCAAAGTATTGATTGTTTTCCATGTTAACTCTGCTGTTCTATCTCTCAGCAGGCAAGGGGGTTTAGAGGTGAGCCAGTGGCTGAGGACCTCTCGGGGGCAGTGCTGTTTAAAAGTCTGCATTGCTCCCTGACTGCAAGATCTACTTTACCATCTGTGGCCGAATGAACACTGCTGCAGCTGACTACTGGGGCTAGAGACACCATCAGTCAAGTCCCAAAATATAGACTGTTTGCTGCTTTAACTCTGCTGTTCTGTCTCTCAGCAGGCATGGGGGCTCAGGGGTGAGCCAGTGGCTGAGAGACCTTCCAGAGGCCGGGGCAGTGTAGTTTAAAAGCCTGCGTTGCTTCCCAGTGCGAGTGTGGAGTGCGAGTGTGAGTGGCACAAGTGCCACTGGGAAAAGAAAATCTACACGTATAGTAGTTTAGATATGATATGATAGTAAGTTTCTGTGAATTTCTATTTTAAATCTTTGTTTATATTCAAAGCTGACTAATTTTATAGCAGTTTTAAACTTGTATTTTACCTAAATGAGGTAGGAGGAATTGGATATATTTAGCTTTAGTATTATGACCCTGTTTGCATCTCAGTTTAACCCAAGGCCCTGTGTCATAACACAAAGGTGATTTTGTTATGTTGTCTTGCGCTTGCGCAAGAAACATGTTGTGGTAACTTTAGAATAGCAGGTTTTGGAGGCGCAGTCCTGTTGTAGCCTGTGGCACCACTGCTTTTTGGGGCTGGGCTCCGTGGCACGAATTAGATTGCACGCTGTCTATGACAGCAGTGCAAAAGCGTGCCACCACCTTGAAAGGTTTTAGCCACTGCAATGAGGGAGCTCCACCTCACTGCAGGGCGTGCCTTTCCTGGGGTAACATTTCAGTGCTACATGGCGGCGGCTGCGCCGTCTGCCTCGCACAGTCCCCAGAAAAGCCGATGGGGGAGCCCTGTCAGCATCATCTCCCCCAAAACACTCTTTTACTTGCCAACAGGGGGGCCCAATCCGTCAGTTCCAGTCCCCACAAAAACATGCAGGTGACACCCCAGTTCATTTGCCGATGGTGGAGCCCAATCCCCATTGCATCATCCCCCCCAACACTCTTTTTTATTTGCCAATGGGGTGCCCAATCCCTGTCAGCTCCAGTCCCCCTCCCCAAAAAAAAAACATGCAGGTGACACGCTGGGAGCCCACACCAGCGTGTCAAACATACCTGTAAAAAAAAAAACCTTCCTGCGATGGTTTTTTTGTGTGTTTTCCCTGTAAAGCAGAAAATGGTCCCTCGCAGTCTGCAGCCCCCTCCCCCAACCCACGCCCACCCACTGCATGCCCCACCTCTCTTACCCCACACCCCATATTTACCTCGGAGCCCAGCGTGACAATCATCTGCAGACCGGGAACACATCTGTACTCTTCAAAGCCGACCACGAACTGAAGAAATGCCGGTAAGCTGTATAATGGCAAAAATAGGGTTTTTTCAACTTTGATGCATATCTCGGGTATTTTGGAGAATTTTGCCACCAAATCTTCAACATGGGGTTATTGGGGCCCCTCCTCATGAATTCAGTTACTGTCATGACATTATTCAGTCCCAAAAGGTGATTTTGCAGTCACTGCGTGGAATCACCCTTCGGGACTGATTAATGAAACGACAGCGCCACTGTTCATGAGGTGGGCTCTCAAAAAGCCTATGTTGCAAATTTGGTGAACAAATAAAAAAAATTACTGTTTTATGAGCGTGCGTTGAGCAGATTTCACGCACGTAACTTTGCGAATCTGTAATATTTTCACTCCAGATTTTCAACATTGGCATTTTTCCACACCTCCTTATGAACAGTACAGCTGTCATTTTTCACATATTGGCCGAAATGTGTTTTCGCACTTCCGGTGCAGAATAGCATGGTCGCTGTGGGAAATCAGTGTTCGGGACAGAGTAATAAAATCACAGTGACACTGTTCATGAGCAGAGGTCCTAAAATGCCTATGTTGAAACTTTGGTGACGAAAGTCCATTAAATGACTGTGCTATGAGCATGTCATGCGCAGTTTTCACGCACTCTCGTCATTTTTCACATCCTGGCCGAAATGTGTTTTCGCACTTCCGGAGCAGAATAGCATGGTCACTGTGGGAAATCAGTGTTTGGGACAGATTAAGAAAATCACAGTGACTCTGTTCATGAGCAGAGGTCCTAAAATGCCTATGTTGAAAATTAGGTGACAAATGTCCATATATTACTGTTTTACAAGTGTACATTGTGAGGTTTCCACACATGCTCGTAACTTCGAAAATTTCTAACATTTCTACTCCACATTTTCACCATTGCCATTTTTTCACACCTCTTTATGAACAGTGCAGCTTTCATTTTCCACATCCTACCTGAACTGTGTTTTCACATATCTGGTGTGCAGTGGCGCAGTCGCTGTAGGAAAACAATGTTCAGAACAGAGTAAGAAAATCACAGTAACACTGTTCATTAGGAGAGGTCCCAAGATGCGTATGTGGAAAATTTGGTGAAAAAATTCCATAAAATGACTATGTTACAAGCGTTTGTTGCGTAGTGTACATGCACAGTCGTAAGTTCGAGAATTTGTAATATTTTCACTCCAGATTTTCAACATTGTCATTTTTGCACACCTTCTTATGAACAGTTCAGCTGTCATCTGTCATATACTGCCCAACATGTGGTTTCACATATCTGGCACACAATCATGGGGTCACTGTGGGAAATCAACGTTCAGGCACATTACGATAATTATAGTGTCACTGTTCATGAGCAGAGATCCCAAAATGGCTATGTTAAAAATTTTGTGAAATAATTCCACTAAATGACTGTGTTACAAGCGTACAATGTGCAGTTTTCACACACGCTCGTAACTTAGAGAATGTTTAATATTTTCACTCCAGATTTCCCACATTGCCATCTCTTCACACCTACTTATCAATGGTGCAGCTGACATTTTCATGTGGTGCAGAATGGTGCAGTCACTGTGGGAAATCAACGTTCGAGACAGATTAACAAAATAACAGGGGCACTGTTCATGAATAGAGATGCAACAAATTATTAATCCGCCCGCGAAGTGGACGTGAAGTGGGCACTCCGCGTCAGAGCACAACATGAAGTGGGCCTGTAAAGTGCTCACTTCATGTTATTATTACCACTTCACATTCTCATTATGCCTTAACATGAAGTAAGGTGAAGTGAGAAGAAAATAGGCACATCACATGGCTTGCAGTACTGTAAGTCACATGCTTTAGCCAGGCAGGAAGGAAGTGAGTCAGAGAAGCCGTTTCATTTTCTCCTTTGTATTTGTAGAGGGAGAAAGCAAAATTGTGAGAGGAGAGGAGTTTGCTTGGCTTTCGTTGCTTTTTAGTGCCAGAACCCAGAACTAACAAGTAGCTTTTTTAAAAGCTATTTTATTTAGTTTTTGTATTGTATTAGTGTTTTTTTTTGTTAGTGAATTTTTTTGTATAACTTTCATTTTGTTTTGTTTTGTGTGTGTGACTGTGTGTGTGTGTGTGTGTGTGTGTGTCATCCCGTGGACTCAGGAGGATGGAGGGTCACGTAAGAGAAGGCGAGTTGCTGGCCAGTGGGCATGTTAGGAGGGGAGGAGTGCGGACTCGTGGGGGGCGGAGCAGTCATGTGATGTTAGACCACTCCAGACTCCTGGCTGGTGTTGCTTCCCCTGCAACAGGAGCAGCAGCACCAGTGCTACCAGAGGCTGCTGCGCATCCACCTTCTCCACCACTACCACCACCACCACCACTAGCAGCAGCTGTTGGGGCTCAAGTAGCACCCCTCCACCACCTCCACAGCCACAGGAGGTGGCCCCGACAATTGTAGGTGGTGGTGGGACTCGTGCCCGATGTGTGAGGACTGTGTCTGGTCCCCCCCCCCCGCAGCTCCCCAGTGTGGGAGTTTTTTAATTGTGTGGGAGGGGACAGCACAGTGGTGGAGTGCCATGTGTGTGGTGTGCTGGTGCGCTCTGGGCCCCCCGGGATACATTTGGGGGCCGGTGTCCAGCACACCCACATGCTGAACCACCACAGGGCAGAGTGGCAGGCTGCCACAGAAGGGGCCAGGTGTCCACCTGCTGGCCCTTCCATGGCAGTGGCTGAGGGTGCTGCTGGGGTGGGAGATGTGCCTCACAGCAGTCACCGCTGCAGCAGGAGGAGGAGGAGGAGGAGGAGGAGGTCTACTACAGCAGCTGCTCCACCACTAGCACCACCACCACCAACACAGCCACCAGCACCACTCTGTCCACCACCAGCCCCACTACCTGGATTCCCTGTTGCAGTGGACCCCACCACAGTCCCTGCAACCCAGTCTGACATTGGCCTGGTGTGGGCAGCACTCGAGGAAAATAATGAGCGGTTCAGTGCTTTGCAGCAGCAGGTTAACAGAGTGGAAGCACAGCAGCAGCAAATACTTTCAATGCTGCACCTGCTGCTGGACCATCACAGCATCCCATGGCCATAGTAAGTCAGGGATTGTTTTCTGCCCCCATACCCACCCCCACCCCTGGCACCACCCCACTACTGTGTTGTATTTTTGGGTGTATTTTTGTTTGTTATTGTTTAATCATACACATTTTCCCTTCCAGGGGAATCTTTCTTGCACCACATAGTGCAATACATTTTTGTGAAAACCACTCGTAATTTCATTATAGTGTGTCACGTGATGGAGGAATTCCCGTTCTGAAAATCTGCCCACATTCTGCCTCCCTTCTCAGCAACGTTAGGACGTGATGGCAGGGACAGCGCGTGTGCGTGCTCCTTACAGTGAATATCCAATTGTCCAGCAGGTTTCCAAATGTTTCTTTATGTTATAATGGTCAGTTTGTGGTGAAATGTGTGGCTATGTTTCCAGTAAGAAGAGCCTTGCTAGTGGAAACATCCCACATTTCACCACAAAGTGAATCTTATAACACAAGGAAACATTGGTTGGGATAGCTGCCGGACATTCACTATAGTGGAGCATGCACCTGCGCTCCCCCTGGCATCACATCCTAATGTTGCTGAGAAAGGGTGGCAGAATGTGGATGGCTTTTCTGATTAGTAATTCCTCCATCACGTGACTCGCTGTAATGAAATTATGGGTGGTTTTCACAGAAATATTTTGCAGTCTGTGGAGCAAGAAATATTCCGGTGGTAGTAATGACCCCACATATTAGTTTACGTGCATCACAATAACTATGTAATATGGTGAATGTGTGTAAAGCAGCAGCACAACAATCTGTTGATAACTCTGACCTATATTTTTTAATGATATGTTACAACTTCCTTTACTTACATCCTGACTGACTGGAATGATACGAGAATTTCCAGTAGCTGAGTCTGCTGTACTACCTTTTATCATGTGTGAAATAATGAAAGGTGCATTCCTTTTAAATTGGTGCTGACCAGGTCTTTGTCATTGTTTTCCTCTGCTTTTCTCTATCACATCAAGTAGTTGTTATATATCACTTCTGTTGTTAATTAACAGTTATGCATCAGACAGTGTTTTATGACACCACGGAACAATAGTTATTGAAAAGCAGCTGCAAATAAATACAAAGCTGGTCCAAACAATATTGGAAGATGTGCTCATTTTTTTTTCATACATGAAAAAAAGTAGTCAAGTAAGTAAAGCAGACATAAATTGTGAAAAGAAGCGTATCATTCAAGTCACGACTCGGAGGTAAGTAGTGTTGGCTGTGGCAATCTAAAGTAACATAAAAAAGTACAGTTCAGAACTGTGAGGACATTCTTGCAATGCTGCTTTAATTGTAAAAATGCCAGTATGACATCAACAGCTCACAGCAACAATCACAGAAGACACAATAGTGGCACAAAGTCCCAAGATTTTTTCTGCAGGCCCAGATTTCATCCTCCTTGTGTGCAGAAAATTGGCAAGTGGTAACAAAGTGAAATGGGATTGTTTCAGCAGATACAAAGTCCCTCAGAATTAATGGCGCACTCAGTCATACGCATAAAAGTGGCACAGAGTCCACAGATTTTTTCTGCCAGCCCAAAATGCATCCTCCTTGTGTGTAGAAAATTGACAAGTGGTTACACAGCAAAATGAGACTGTTTCAGCACATACAAAGTCCCCCAGAATTAATGGCACACTCAGCCATGCGCATAAAAGTGGCACAGAGTCCCCAGATTTTTTCTACAGGCCCAGAATGCATCCTCCTTGTGTGCAGAAAATTGACAAGTGGTAACAAAGTGAAATGGGATTGTTTTAGCACATACGAAGTCCCCCAGAATTAATGGTGCACTCAGTCATGTGCATAAAAGTGGCACAGAGTCCCCAGATTTTTTTCTGCCAGCCCAAAATGCATCCTCCTTGTGTGCAGAAAATTGACAAGTGGTTACACAGTGAAATGAGCCTGTTTCAGCACATACAAAGTCCCCCAGAATTAATGGCGCACTCAGTCATGAGCATAAAAGTGGCACAGAGTCCCCAGATTTTTTCTGCAGGCCCAACATGCATCCTGCTTGTGTGCAGAAAATTGACAAGTGGTTACACAGTGAAATGAGACTGTTTCAGCACATACAAAGTCCCCCAGAATTAATGGCACACTCAGTCATGTGCATAAAAGTGGCACAGAATCCCCAGATTTTTTCTACAGGCCCAGAATGCATCCTCCTTGTGTGCAGAAAATTGACAAGTGGTAAGGAAGTGAAATGGGAATTTTTTCAGCACATGCACAGTACCCCAGAATTTATTGCGTAGTCACTCATGCGCGCAGTGCCCCTAAAATGAGAGAACTGTTGCTGGTCCAATGTGTGCTGCAATTCGAGCAAATGCAATGTGATCATCTCAACTGGATGGAAGGGTGCCCTTTGTCTGTACACTAATAGTAGCCTTGGTGAGTTGATATATATAGATATATATTTCTATAGTTTGTAGGTGAGGGGGGTTGACATGGACATATACTCACAGTATTGTTCAGTATCACAGGTCACAGATACTGCTGTTGTGCACATTCCAGTGCTCGATTAGAACTTTGTGAGTAGAAATTTGCAATGTATAACTGTCAAGCACATGAAGGTAAGTATTTTTTTTTGGGGGGGTGAGGGGAAGCATATTTGCAGGTTTGTCTGTAATGGTTTCTTATTTTCTTACTTCTTCACAGATTTCATCTGCATCCTTCTCGAGTCTGGTGATGGTCATGGTCATCTAATGAAATGACTTCTGCATGTTGCATGTGTGCCCCAGCCCGGGGGGGGGGCGTGGACCTGATGTTGAAGAACTTGTTTGGATAAGGCCACTTTGTCAGAACAACAAAGCATCTGGAAGTTTCCTAAAAAAAAGAAATGAATGACTTCTTACAACTTAATTGTTATGTGTCCCTCCCTGGTTCTCAAATCTCAATCCCTAAAGTTAAGTTACATTTCGAAGACACATCTTGTCAACTAACACAACCTGTTGTGTGCAATATTTGCTGCAGTCTTTACAAAACAATGAAATGGATGAAATAAAATCTTCATACTTACCAGAATGGATTTCACATGGATATTACATCGGTTCCTTTCTGTACGGTACAGCTACAGCATCATTCCCAATGAGTTTTAGCGATGGAGCCTTTTTTTGTTACCTGTAAAAGAAACAAAAGAAGTGTACTGTAAGTGTTTTACCACTGTGGCTCTGAAAAGCTACAGAAAACAAAACATACAACTAAAGGAAGTGAAGCAGCATAAAAAACATCAGTACACATACTCACTTTATGGTTTAAATATTAAGAAGCTGGTGGTGGTGGTCCGTGGAGGACAGACAGACTCATGGGGCAGACTTGGATAACATCAGTCCCGGTGGTGGTGGTCTGGGGGGCAGACAGACTCATGGTGGCAGACTTGGATAACATCAGTCCCGGTAGTGGTGGTCTGGGGGGGGCAGACTCATGGTGACAGTGGTCACAGTGGATAACATCAGTCCTGGTGGTGGTGAAGGTGATCTGGGGGGCAGACAGACTCATGGTGGAAGACTTGGATAACATCAGTCCCAGTGGTGGTGGTGGTCCGGGGGGGGCAGACAGACTCATGGTGGCAGACTTGGATAACATCAGTCCCAGTGGTGGTGGTCCAGGGGCAGACAGACTCATGGTGGCAGACTTGAATAACATCAGTCCCAGTGGTGGTGGTGGTGGTCTGGGGGGGGCAGACTCATGGTGGCAGTGGTCACAGTGGATAACATCAGTCCTGGTGGTGGTGAAGGTGAGCCGGGGGGCAGACAGACTCATGGTGGAAGACTTGGATAACATCAGTCCCAGTGGTGGTGGTGGTGGTGGTCCGGGGGGGGCAGACTCATGGTGGCAGCAGATAACATTAGTCCTAGTGGTGGTGAGGGTGATCCAGGGGGCAGACAGACTCATGGTGGCAGACTTGGATAACATCAGTCCTGTTGGTGGCGGTGGTGGTCCAGGGGCAGACAGACTCATGGTGGCAGACTTGGATAACATCAGTCCCAGTGGTGGTGGTGGTCCGGGGGGGCAGACTCATGGTGGCAGTGGATAACATCAGTTCCAGTGGTGGCGGTCCGGAGGGCAGACTCATGGTGGCAGTGGATAACATCAGTCCCGGTGGTGGTGAAGGTGATCCGGGGGGGGGCAGACAGACTCATGGTGGAAAACTTGGATAACATCAGTCCCGGTGGTGGTGGTGGTCCGGGGGGGGAGACTCATGGTGGCAGTGGATAACATCAGTCCTGATGGTGGTGAAGGTGATCCAGGGAGCAGACAGACTCATGGTGGCAGTGGATAACATCAGTCCCGGTGGTGGTGGTCCGGGGGGGCACACCGCCTTTTAAATACTGCAGATAAAGCCTGCCAGCATTAACCACATCATCATCCTCATAAAGAAAACTGCCCTCACAGTCATCAATGTCTAAAGTCTGACCACTGGGAAATTCTTTCTCCATTGTGTCATCATCTACATCAGTGGTGGTCCGTTTCAGGCAGCCACTGCCAGTGCCACCAGGATGCTCCATTTCCACATCAGCAAGACCACCATGACTAGGCTGGGGTACGAATACTGAGGTTGCAGTCTGTGCTGGTATGTGCCTTTCATTCATTTTAATGAATGTTAGCAAACTAACATTTGCAGGAGACAGGTTTGTCTGACGATCCCTGACTATTGCACCTGCTGAGCTGAATACCCTCTCAACACTTACACTGGAGGGTGAGCATGTGAGGTACTTCAGTGCCATTGCAGTCAGCTCTAGCCATTCACTGACCTTTCCACTCCAGTTCAACAGAGGGTCTTCACTTATTGTCAGATGCCTGTTTTCAGACAAATATGACTCAACCATTCTCTGTGCCGCACTAAGTCCAATAGTTGATGCATCATCCTGTTCTCCCAAATCATTTATTTCACAAATACCCACTTGGGACAAAGCCTCCCAAAGCGGGTTGACACCACCCACTTTGGATGACAGACTACCTGGAACTACAGCCCCCTTCCCCTTGCAGGATATGCTTACTGGTCCTCCAGGTACACCTTCAGCCAGATTATGCTGCTGAGGTTTGCTGACCTTGGCACGTGACTTCTGTGCCCCATGAACCAAGCGCACCAGTTGACCACTGAAATTTTTTACCTGTTCAGGCCCTCCCTCCAGTACTGATGCAATTCCACTTTTGTATAGTGGGTCCAGCATTGTTGCTATGGCAAAGTTGTCACTACGCTGAATGCTCACAATGTGATGATTCTGGTCGAATACTGTCAGCATGTGTTGCAGCAACATACTGCTACCACCGTCTCCAGCAACATCAAGGCTATGCTGTAAATTCACCAATGTCTGCCTCAGCACCCGCAGCAGTGGAATTGATTGGCTAATGGAGGCAGACTCGCCAGTCACTGCCTGCGTGGCATGTTCAAAAGGCCGTAAAATTTTTATTACAGAGTCCATGAGGCACCACTGTTCAGTCGTCATAGACATGGAGGCTCTGGAACTGTCACGGCTACTGTGCATAACAAGATATTCTGAGATGGCTTTGTATTGTTCATACAACCTCTCTGCCATGTGTAACGTGGAGTTCCATTGGGTGACAGCTTCCAGCTTCAAGCGGTGCTGAGGCAGGCTGTTTTGTATCTGCAACTGCCGCAGTTGGTCACGGGCCTTTACAGATCTTGAAAAGTGAGAGCAGATATGTCATGCAATGGTCAGCATTTCCTTTATATCAGGGTGCTGCAGAAACTCCTGAACCACAAGATTTAAACAGTAGGCCATGCATGGAACATGAAAAAAAACACCATTAGTGATGCATTTCATCACATTTGACCCATTGTCACTTGCTATGAACCAAGCTCTCAGGGACAGAGAGTTTAGCCATCTGTCAATTTCAGTCAGTACCATGTCCAACATGTTCTCACCAGTGTGTGAACAGGTCACACTGCGCGTAGCAATTGTCGCATGCTGTCGAATCCCAGAAAGATTGTTACCACGACAATCCACCTTACTGCACTGATTATTCACACTACCGACATCAAAAACAACCCCCGGCACAGTGTGCAGTTATACACAGATATGAACTCCCCGCTGTTTTGCCATTTGTCCACATATCCATACTTAAATGGATGAATGGAGAGGAAGAATGTTGAAGGGCATGTCTTACTGAGTCAAACACAGTGCGGAACAACTCAGGGATAGCACGGGTAGAAAAGTATGTCCTGGATGAGGCTTTCCATTTTGGACAGGCATGGGCAGCAAACCGCCGGAACACAGAATTCTCCACAAAGGAGAAGGGCAAAAGATCAATTGCCAGCATTTCCGCTACAGCAGCATCAAGTTCACATGTGACACTGTATGATTGGGGGGGTACTTCAGCTTATGTGCAAAAACACTCTGTAACGTGGGCTGACTTATATAGAATAAAGTACGGGGTGGTGTGTGTAATGAGATTTTACACACACCCTCGGGGTTGGATGCCATATAAACCCCGAGAGCGAAGCTTGAGGGGTTTATCCAGGCATCCAACCCCGAGGGTGTGTATAAAATTCGAGTTTACACACCACTCTGTATTTTATTTTATATAATTGCTGTGTTAGGCTTTTTTGCCACAGCAATTATATAAAATAAATAGGTTCCAGTGTATTCTCCAAGTGTATCCTGCGGTAGGTCCTTTTAGCCGGTGCCAAGATTTTCGTTTATTAAAACAAATTGTTTTCCTTTCTGTGGGTCTTTGTGTGTTCCTATGGTATATGGGGGGGGGGGATAAAAGGACTTACCGCCGACTTCTTGTGGCGGTTCTGTTTCAGGCGTCACAGAAGCGGCGAGCGGTCTCAACTTGTTGCGCTGCTGCATGAGCATGCGCACAGCAAGGGAAATCGTGGTGTTTGCCGTTATAAACACTCCTTTATAATGGAAAATTACACCACAGTTTCCCCATGGGAAAAAGCCTAAGCTGGTTATTATAAACATTTTACACGTGGTGTGTTGCTAATCACAAATGCTTCTGCTCTGTGATGAATGGCATTGGCAGGGGGTGGAGTGTGATCATTTGATGAAGACGGTTGCACAGGTGATGATGACAAACCCAGAAATGATGTTATTTTGCCAGATTTGCCAACCAGGGTTGATGTACCACTTGCACTAGACATACTGCATTCACCACCACCACAAAAACTGCTACTCTCACCAGCACTGGACAACATTTCAAAGTCATTATGATCCTCCACCTCATCATGCCTGTAGTAATCCTCTGCTCTTATTACTGCACTACTGCACATGTTTAATTTCCTACTGGGCTTAACAGTCATGGGAGGGGATAACTTGCTGTCTATGGTTGCTGGTGACACGGGTGAACTCCCCACTGTGGTATTAGCTGCCAGCTTGTGCTGGGTCCACAGAGCCAAGTGCCTATTCTTAAAATGCGTATGCTGTCCTCCTGTCCCCAGATGGCTCCACTTTTTACCTTGACTCACATGCATATGGCAAACCTGGCAAATTGCAACTGAATCATCATTTGCATCTTGAACAAAAAAATCCCAAACAAGGGAGTGTGATGCTGTGCTTTTAACATATCCATGATAATGTGGCTTATTTAAGTCTGTTATTGTAAGCACTGAAGTGGGGGGAAGGGGGCACGTGATGTTTCTGGCACTGCACACCTGGACTGCAACTGACCACCACAACTACCTATCATATTGATTACTGGGTCATCATCATCATCATCATTAACTAAAAGCGGTAGATCACAAGTTTTTACGGGGGATGAGAATTCCTGCAAATAGACTCATACACTGCCACTTTTAATTTCTTTTTCTCTGGTTCCCAGTTGGGGTCAATTACATCATCATCATATTCATCAACATCACACACATCCACATCTTCTGCTTGGATGCTAGCATGTGGACTGTGTGTTGCAACAACAGCAACATCATCATCATCATCATCACCAGCATCTACACCACCATCACCTGATATTTTTTCACCACACCGTGAATCACTTCATGGAAAATGCGTGACGTTAAGTGCCACAGTGGACGGAATATCACATTGTATGCTATCGTTGACATGATCATCAGAATCCTCAGGTTCAGTTACTGGGATGTTACTGGGAAGTATGACATCATCTACGCTGCTACTCACTTGCACTGCTTCACACTCAATATGTTTGGATACGGTACACTGATCAGAATTAGAACTTGATGCAACAATACTAATACTACCTCCACCACCACCACTAACACCAGTAACACTAACACCACCGGCTGGGAAAAGATCATCTCCTCCAACTATGAGTGAAGCTACTGACTGGGCTGTAAGAAATATTGCAGGAGAAATACCTTTCCTTGCATCAGCATTGCAATTCTGCGTCTGCGTACTACTACCACAGACCATCTTACTGCCAGCATTGCCATGGCGAGAAACAGCTTTGCTTGCATGTCTCTTTGCAGGCATTTTGGGGGATCAACCACAAATATTATTACCAAATTCAGATTTTGATATGTTCACTTTCTGATTGGAGGGACGCTGGCTGGATGTGAAGCCAAATAAACAACTGTGACTTCAGCAACAGATAAGAGACTATTCTGAGACTGTCATGGAATTAAAACAACTTCAGTAACCAGTGGTGCTGAGGGGGTCACAAAAACAATCCAGTCTGGTAAAAAATACCTTTTGAACGTGGGGGTGGGGGGGAGCACTGAATACAGACAGTGCTGATTTTTACGGCACTACAAGCAACAAAACTAAAAACAGAGAACATGATCGCAGTACAAAATCAGGCAGCTGCAGTGGATAGAAGGTTCACACTGCTGCGCTTAGTTGCAATTACACTAGTCTGTGTCACAATAAAAGGTGTATTATTTGATGCACGCAACACTGCACACACACTCACACACAACACAGAACAGTTTGTGTACAATGTTGAACGAGGAATGCGACGCAAATGCAAAAGTTCAGTGTACTATGCCACGTTAATGTAAATTTGTAATTTAAACAACCTGACCTTATGAACTGCTGCACAACATCCACAAAACAAACAGCGAGAAAATTTGTACTGCTGTATTACTGACAATATTACTGTGTGTACATTAACACAGTCAGTTATATAACAAAAATATAACCAAAAAACAAAGAAATCACTATTTCACCAACTTAAATCTACCTACACCACAGATATGCCCCTTCCCCACTGCACACTTTCACTATCTTTCACCACACACACTCAATGTTGTAAATTAATCGATGAACTAAAGTTGGATCCCCAAAAAATAGCAAAAATGCTTTTTAAACAGCTTTTACAAGATTCCTATTACAGACAGCTATCAGAGCATACTGTCTCCTACTCCTTCCTACTCATACTACCCTGAACTGAGGCTGTGCAGATCAATATAGAACCCATGTGACCTGAAATCCCATGAATCACTGCAAAATTTGCCTTTGGAGCTCAAAAACGAGGCGAAGTGAGGTGAAGTGCACTGCCAGCAATGCACTTCGCCTTAAAATTGGAAGAGTAGTGGCCCAGGGAGGCAGAGTAACATGAAGTCAGTGTTTCTAATGGACTTTGCATTCCTCATTATAACGCAAAGTACTTCACATTGCAGGGCACTCCACAAATCCGCCTTTGATCCATGAATCACTTCGCAGAGCAGATTGAGCCCACTTTGCCCACCACTGTTCATGAACAGAGGTCCCAAATGCTTTCATGAGGTGGGGTCACAAAAAGGCCATGTTTTAAAATTTGGAGTGCAAATACCAACACATGCCCAGGGCATTAGGGTTTCTAACCATTACGGCTCACCCTGTACAGACTAACAAGCATCAGGGGTGTGTGTTTGGATTGTCTGCTGTGCTGCTCATGCCACTGCTCCTCCACCTCCACCCTGCAGCCACTGACAGGCATCAAGGTGTGCCTTGGACTCTTCAGCCCCAAAGTTCAACCCATTCTACTATGCTGCACCCATCTCAACGTACTTAGCATCTTTCAGAAAAAGAGACGTGCAAGAACAAGGGGACACAATTTAAAGATGGGGGGGCAGTTCCGGGGAAATGTGAGGAAGTATTTTTTCACTGAGAGGGTAGTGGATGCATGGAACAGCCTTCCTGAGGAGGCTGTGGGGTCTAAAACTGTGGGAGAATTCAAGAATGTATGGGACAGACATAAGGCAGTTCTTGTGGAGGGTAGGAAGAAATAGGTTGTTGGTTAACTAGGATCTGCGGCCTATCCTGTAGGTAGGGAAATGGGCAGACTAGGTGGGCCAAGCAGTCCTTATCTGCCGTCAAAGTCTATGTTTCTATGTTATTTCCTTATGAAATGGGGTGAGCATAAGGCCAGATGACCCCAAGGCACAACGCAACACTTGTCAGACTCTGCAGGGTAGGGTGAGCTGAAATAGCATGAGCGTTATGGCCGATGACCCAAAGGCACATCCCAATGCCTGTCACTTTCTGCAGGGTGGGGTGGGGTTGATGTTGGTTCTATACTTCACTGCTACTTCTATTATGTGTCTCTCTAACTCCTGCACTACCAATGCCAAAACCAGCAAGACAACATTCGGCATTGACAAATGCTTGTTTATTTTTCTTTAAACCCATCTAGCTCTTTCTGTATTTTTAATTTTTAAGTTTAGTGATCTTTTTTTTTAGCTTGGACCTATTTTTGCATTACTGTCACAGGGTTTATTTGAAAATGGGAAATTTGAGGTTGATAACCATAACTTGTATAAAGATTTTTCTGATAAGTCCACTTAGAAAAGCCAGTTTTGAGTACTTGGCCCCAGATACCCTGAATGTCAACCCCTCTCATAAAGTCACAATCAGCCACCATCAAAACTGGCTGAATTGTGAAGCTAAATCACTTGACCCAGGCCCGATGGTGATACCTATTCACAGGGACCTGGTAAAACTTAAATAAATTTTGGAATGCCATGGCCCTATATACACCAGGACTTCTATACTGACATTTAAACTTTTCAATTTGAAGGCCTTAGTGGGGAAAATAATGAATAATACAGTATTTCTTATATTTTAAATTTTGTGAAGTGATTTGGACTTTTATTCCTGGTGTTATGTGGAGACATTCATCTCAACCCCAGACCACTGAAGGAAACATTTATTAATGTAGATTTTTTAAAGCAAGAAGATTTGGGGGTAGTTCATCTTAATTCAAGGAGTATATGGAAGAAATGTGACCAGATTAGGGATTGGGTAATTACATTCCACCCTAATATAATAGTAATTACAGAAACCTGACTACACCAAAGGACCTCAGACTCCCAAGTAGAACTAGATAACTACCAAATGTTGAGGAAAGACAGGAATAAACATGAGGGAGGAATATTGGTGTATGTTAACTCAAACTTTGCCTCTAATTAAATAAAAAACTATTCAAATAAGGTGGGCTTAGAAACAGTAACTGTTGAAGTAAAAATTTAATTTAGCAAACCCATGATTTTGGTTGGGTTATACAAAACCCCTAAAATTGATTCATCTGCATTTGTTGTTCTACAAGATTTCTTAAAAGTTTCGAACTCCCACAAAATCTTGTTACTGGGAGACTTTAATGTCAATTGGGAAACATTTGAAAATTCTCACAGCCTGGTAGATTTACAATCTAATTTAGGTCTGAGGCAGTTGATACATGAACCAACAAAAATTAACAACAAAGACTGTACAAAATCTATTATATTAGATCAGTGGTGCACAACTTTTTTGAGGGGCAGGCCAGACCAAAATCTTGAGTCAAGGACGGGGGCCACTGACCTTGGGACGCCATCCATAGGCAGTGTTCAATCATCCCATGATGACGCATGTAATTAT
This sequence comes from Neoceratodus forsteri, assembly GCA_016271365.2. Classification (NCBI taxonomy): domain Eukaryota; kingdom Metazoa; phylum Chordata; order Ceratodontiformes; family Ceratodontidae; genus Neoceratodus; species Neoceratodus forsteri. The sequence goes on along the minus strand of CM057459.1, from coordinate 1,326,628,653 downwards.
TAAATAAAAATAAATCAAACATGTATATGTTTCTTGGTCTATTTATTTATTTTATCCTGTCTTACTTAAAGTAACAATAAAGATTAATAAAAATACAAAAATAAGCAACATAACAGTCTGTGTTCACTGTCAATTTTTAACTTAATCTGTGTCATACTTTGTTTTCAACCAGCACAAACCAGCACGGTAACTCACAACCTTACTGCCTGCAAACACATGCTGAACTGTAATCTGAACATACTTCACTGCAATCCTCATTTGTACCTGATTAATTCAATCAATAATTGAGTGATACCAGCTGATTGAAATTGACATATGGAGTGGCGTTTCACCCCTCGTAGGTACTGTGATGCAGCTTTCCTACTTCAACAATCTGAAGTGCTCACTGACTGAACTGAAAACCAGATTTACAAGCATTGTGATCATCCCAGACCCAGTGAAAGCTACACGACTTGCTAACTTCTTTTTTTTTTTCTCCACTCCCAGTGTGCAGAAATATCCAGTCCATGAACTAACAACTTGTTGTCATCCACGGCCACCTCTTTGTTATACTCCACTGTCAGGGCTCGTAAATCTCTGGTCCTGTCCCTGATAATGCAGCTCATAACTTATAGAAATTCACAGCCCCTTTTTATGTTTGCTTGCATATGCGTAAGAAACATTATGTGGCAGCTTAGGAGAGAAGTGGGTTTTGGAGGTGCGGCACTGTGGCAGCCAATGCCACCACTGCATTCTTGGGCTTGGCCCTATCTTCCCAATGTGGTGGCACGCTGCTGCTGACACTAGTTCAGCCAGCATACCACCAACTTGAAACCAATTAGCCACTGCAATGAGGGGGCGACCCATCATTGCAGGGCGGTGCCTTGCCTGGTGTAACATTTCAAAAAAACATGGTGACAGCTGTCGCCATCCACTCACAGTCCCCATAAAAGCCGACAGGGGTGCCCAATCCCCCGTCAGCATGACCCTCACCCCAGTTAATTTGGCCGATGGGAGCCCAATCCCCATCAGCATAATGTCCCCCCCAATTTGTTGTGTGCCAAGGAGGGGTGTCCAATCCCCCTCAGCATCATGACCCCCCAAACAGGCTTTGTTTGCCAATGGAGGCCCAATCCCCATCAGCTTAAGTCCTCCCTCCCTAAAGTCGCAGGTGGCACACTGGAAGCCCACTCCAGTGTGCCCAAAGCAAACCTGCAAAATAAAACCTTCCTGCGACGCCTCCCCACCCCTGAAACAAAGAAAACGGTTCATCGCCGCCGGGTCCCCTCCCCAACCCACACCCACCCTCTGCACACCTCACCTCCCACACCCCTCCTCACCACATACTTACCTCCAGAGCCAGGTGCGACACTCTTCAGTGGACCCGGAACACGTCTGCACCCTTCAAAGCCGACCGCAAACTGAAGAAATGCCGGTAAGCTGTATAATGGCATAAATGTTTTTTTTTAATATATGTGAATATCTTGGCCATTTTTTCAACTTTTGGCACCAAATTTTCAACATGAGGTTCTTGGGACCCCTCCTTATGAATACAGTCACTGTCATGGCGTTATTCAGTCCCGAAAGGTGATTTTGCGGTCACTGTGCAGAATCACCTTTCGGGACTGATTAACAAAACAGCAGTGCCACTGTTCATGAGGTGGACTCCCAAAAAGCATATGTTGCAAATTTAGTGTAAACATTCTGAAAATGACTGTATTCACAGTACATTCATGATTCCGCACATGCTCGTAACTTCGAGAATTTTTAATATTGTCATTCCAGATTGTCAACATTGCCATTTTTACACACTTCCTTATACAGCTGTCATTGTTCACATCCTGCCCAAAATGTGTTTTCGCACATCCGGCGCACAATGGCACGGTCGCTGTAGGAAATCAATGTTCTGGACAGATTAAGAAAATCATAGTGACACTGTTCATGAGCAGAGGTCCCAAACTGCCAATTTTGAAAATTTGGTGAAAGAATTAAAAAAAATGACTGTTACAAGCGTGAGTGAAAACTGCGTAAGTTTGAGAATTTTTAATATTTTCAATCCAGATTTCCAACATTGCCATCTCTTCACACCTCCTTATGAATGGTGCAGCTGTCATTTTTCACATCCTGACTGAACTGTGGTTTCGCATATCTGGCACAGAATGGCATGGTCGATATGAGAAATCAATGCTCGGGACAGATTAACAAAATCACAGTGCCACTGTTCATGAGCAGAGGTCCCAAATGCTTTCATCAGGTGGAGGTCGCAAAAAGGCCATGTTGAAAATCTGTATTGCAAATACCAACAAATGCCCAGGACATTAGGGGTTTCTAACCGTAACGTCCCATCCTGTACAGACTGACAGGCATCAGGGGTGTGCCTTTGGATTGCCGGCTGTAATGCTCATGCCATTCCACCCCCAACCGGCAGCCAGTGACAGGCATCGAAGTGTGCCTTGGACTATTCGGCCCCAGAGTTCATCCCATTCTCCTATGCTGCACCCATTTCAGTGTATGTCCTTATGCAATGGGGTGACTGTAAAGCCAAACACCCCAAGGCACACCTCAACACTTGTCAGTGACTGCAGGATAGGGTGAGGTGAAATGGTGTGAGCGTTATGGGCGATGACCCAAAGACATACCCCAATCCCTGTCCATCTCTGCAGGGTGGAGGTGGGGTTGGGGTTGGACTGAAGTTCAGTACTTCACTGCCATTCCTATTCTGCATCTGTCTAACTCCTGCACTTCCAATGCTAATACCAGCAAATAAACATTCGGCATTGACAAATGCTTGTTTGTTATATATTCCGCTCCCAGTGCTCTGAGATCTCCTGTCATCGCAAATGAAAATCACAAACCACAACTTCCAGAAATCCTTTTACTTGCAATTACATGCTCTTCACTCAGAGCTGAAATTAGGGAATGAAGTAAGACTCTTTGATGTCTTTAACGCGGAGGATGTCAGAGGATCAGGGGATTGGGGGAGACCTTGCCGACATTTTGAGGACAATCACTGTTGCACTGAAGAAGATAAAAAAAATGTCGACTGCTGTACATCGCCATGGGCCACAGATTAACTCCTCTGGGGCTGCTTGTGGCACACGGCCCGTATGTTGTGAACCTCTATATTAGATGTAATCTTTATGAACACCCCCAATTTATATACATTCAGTGGGGTTTTAGCCGATACTTTCATGGACCACCAAATAATTTTTGCATTACACATAAAACTTAAAAATTCTAACTATATGGTAAATATTGTATTTTTGAGACATTTTAGAACTTTGATTATGTTAATTTCATGTTGGCTATTGAAAATATCGACTGGTCTAGGTTGGACTTAATTCCAAGCATGTCTGATGCTTGGAGTTACTTCCACCAAGCATTTCTACAGGTCTGTGACAAGCATGCCCCAATAATTAAAAGAAACGTTAAAGAAACTGGGACCATATGGTATAATCCAGGATTACATCAATTGAGAGAGAGAGAGAGAGAGAGAGACTCTGGCATAGGGCCAAACGTATATCTAACTAATTAAACTTGCTGGCCTATAGACAGGCTCATAATAAATACAGCCACACTATAAGGAAAGTTAAACAAGAGTATTTCAAAAACAAATAGATGATAACAGTAAAAACAATCCCAGAGCTTTTTGGAATATCATTACAGGACTAGTGGGGGGGTCATAAAACTAAGTACACAGATGGTTTTCACATTAATGGTCAACAGATTCCAACAGGCACAAAAGTAGTTGAGGCCTTTAATGAATATTTTAACGGGGTGGGGGATCAGGGGTACATATTGAACATTCAGGGGAAGCTGAATTGGATACAAACTGAGATCCAGTTAGGGTCTACATTGAAGAATTCTGGGTCATATCACCAATTTATATTTGTTGAAATCACAGTAGATGAAGTCAGATCAGAACTGTTAAAACTTGACATAACCAAGTCTGCTGGTATTGACAAAATACTCTCAAAATTGCTTCATCATGCTTTTTCTCTTACAAGTGCTGAATTCCCATCCCAGTGGAAAACAACCAAAGTGATTCCAATTTAAAAATCTGGACAGAAATGTGACATTGGCAATTATTGGCCAATTTCACTACTGCCTCAAATTTCTAAACTTTTTGAGCAAGTGGTATCCCATCAACTCGTAGCATTTTTGGAAACTGAGGAAAAACTGAATGAAAATCAATCATGGTTCAGACCCAACCACAGCACCCCGACCACCCTGGTCAGAGTTGTAAGTGATATTCAGGTGGGCCTGGACAGGAGTTCAATGATTGGTGCTATTTTTATAGATTTATCAAAATCATTTGCTATACTAAGCCATACCATCCTCCTGTCCAGGCTCCCAGACCGTGGTGTCTCCCCTTCAGTAGTGGGGTGGTTTAAGTCATATCTGCAGGACAGGAGTCAGTTTGTGTCACTGGATGTATACAGCTCTTCCTTGGTAAAAATAAGATCTGGAGTGCCTCAGGGATCAATCCTGGGGCCCCTATTTTTAATGCCTATGTTAATGGACGTCACTTCCGTGGCATGAATATAAAGTTCCATCTATAGGCCGATGATACAGTGATTCTATGTCGAGAGGAGACCTGTAGCTCAAATACAATTTAAACTTCAGAATGCATTCAATCACATTCAAAAAACCTTTTTGAGGCCCATTTAATGAGGCATAATGCAAAGAAAACCCAGACAATTCTGTTTAAAAGATCAAATAAACCCTCTCCCAATTTAGATTTTCACATTCTAACAAAACAAGGGGAAGTTATAAAATGAGTTACACACTATACATACTTAGGAATGTGGTTGGATAGCTCACTCAAATAGGAAGAACATATCAAAAGATAGTATGTAACACTAATAACAAATTGGGAGCACTGTACTGGATAAAAGACTGTGGGCCCGATTCTATAAGAATGGTGTAAGTCACCGCCAAAGGTGACTTGCACCAAACCCCAATACACCGAGGATCCTGCACCCAATTCTGGAAGGGGCAGGGTCCCCATGGTTAAGTCCTGTGATTTGCGACAATCCCATGGGTATGCCAAACAAAAGGCATACCTGGAGGGACTGTCGTAAGCTGCATCCCTGGATCTGAAGGGTGGAAGTGGTGCCCCCCCCATGCCCCAATCCCACTTGTGGGAACATTAAGCCCCACAAGGCTATACTGTCCCCCATTCCCCGACCCCTGAATATCATAGTTAAAGCCCCTACAGGATATTCATGCCCCCATGTTCTGATCCCGATTGGCACCTACATAAACCGCATCTACTGAGTATTAGATACCCCTTATCCCTGGTAGTCTAGTGGCCCCCCTCCCAGCAGTGGCAGACTACCCCACTTCACACCTACCCAGCCAGCAACTGGCACAGCTCACCTCTCACCACTGTGGCCAGCCACCAACTGAACTCCACCGGAGTGCGTACTACTGTACATCATATGCTGCTGTGAATATTCATGATTGCGTATTATGTACAGTAGTATGTGCTCTGGTGGAGTTCAGTCGGTGGCTGGCTGTGATGGTGAGAGGTGGGCTGTGCCAGTCACCGGCTGGGTAGGTGGGAGTGGGGTAGTCTGCCACTGCTGGATGGGGGGGTTGGGGCCACTAGACTACCAGGGATAAGGGGTATCTAATACTCAGGAGATGCGATTTGTGGGAGGCAGCCAATCAGGGGTCGGAGCATGGGGGGTGCATGAATAGCCCTGCGGGGCCTTAACTAGCATTTCCAGGGGTTGGGGCATGGGGGGACAGCAATAGACCTGTGGGGCTTTAACTCGGATGTTTGGTGGTAGGGGCATTCGGGGGAATAGCGCATTACATGCGGCAGTGTGGGGAGTGGGAGGGTGACATGGCATTGAGTGTTGGGCCAGCAGCATGTATGTGCAACCCCCGGAGGGCGTAAGTACACTTACACCAGCTAGATGCTGGTGTAACTGTACTTTGGCAGACGTCCTCCGGGGGTTGTTTGAGAACTGCAACCTTGTGATCTTTGTTGCTGCCCTTCCAGAATAGGGTGCAACTGCTGCCATAAACTGCCTAGCGCCATGTCGCAGGGGGTTTAGGGAGTAACTAGTGGAGTGTGTCCACTTTGGCACAAGCAGCCTGTGACATGTCACAGCTGCTTTGCAGAATACCGCATGTCACAACTGCTGGCGTAACTCGCAACTTGCGCCATTTATTGTGGCACTAGCCAAGTTATGCCAGGCATAGGCTTTTGAGAATCGGGCCTTGTATATCCAAAGATGTAAAACTGAAATTTATAAATACCACAATAATCCCATTAATCGTTTAAGGTAATATTCCTTATGCATGGGCCACTAAAACATGGCTTCGGAAAATTGATGTACTGTACAATAAATTAGCACAGTATATTTGAGAAGCTGAATATAAAACACACCACTGTCAGTTATACCGAAACCTAAACTGGATTAGTCTGCAGTATTGGAGGGACATGCATGTTTCACTATTCGTGTTAAAAGTACTGAAGAGTAATGTCCGTAGTTATATTACAGATCTGTTTAAAATCAGACCTGTAAAACAATGCTTGAGAGCATAAGGGGGCATAGAATTTGAAGTTTGGAGCTGCAGGTTGGAAATAGGGAGGTCATTAATAATATATGAAGGTGCTGTGGTGTGGAACTCGATTCCAATCCATCTGCGAGATGTCAATCCCCTAAATAAGAAATACTGTTTAAAACAATGGTTTCATGATCTTGGTGCAATCCCTCTACTCTGTTGTCAGTTAGGTGTCATTTGAACTATTGTTGTTTAGGCATAAAATCTTTTATTGTTTCCCCTAACTGTCTTTGAATTTTATATATTTATGCATAGTTTATAATGTATTACTTAAGAATATATGATGGATTGAATGGAAACTGAATGACTTTAACCAGGACCTGCTTGGAAATGAGCTTTGCTCAATGGAGAATTTCCTTTTCAAGGCTTTGAATAAAATATACTACTACTACTACATGGAATGCCCTAATCATGTGCATACATCTGGAATGGACTATATACACTACATGATGGCCTTGGACACTCAGGAGAGAGAACTTCCTTGTGGAGGAAACTTCTGAGGATCCGTGGCCCTGAGCTATCACTGTAGGCACAGATAATTATTATAATGACAGCTTGGCTTTTCTAATTTAGAATTCAATTCAGAGGAAGTTTTGAAGGAATACTGCTATCTCTTGCTCTATCCCTCTAACAGGATATCACTGTTGGGTGCTGGGAGTTGATCTCTGCAGCTAAAGGAAGTTCCCCCATGAAGGAGGCCTACCCCTCAAAGCTTGGAATGAGGAGGGTAACAACAGTTCAAAGGCTAGCTCCCAGCCTCAAGACCATGAGGAAACCTAACCTTGATTGAAAACTAAAGGGCGGGGATATGGAATGAGACTGTGTGGACCTTCGGCAGATGCAGGAGATGCTGCCAACTTGGTCAACACTGTTAAAGTACCCCATGTGGGCTTAGGGCTCTACCTGAAGGCAGCTGAAATCATAAATCCTACATCATGAGGTGCTGCTAGCCAAGGGTCTGCAAGGCTAATGTTTCCCCCAGAGTGTTACACCATACAACCCGCTGAGACTGCAGGGAGGTGCTGCAGGAGACAAGCAGCTTACAGAGAAGGACCCCTTCCAGAGATGAGGGACTCACTTTCAAGATGCAGACTTCAAAGGGAGTGAGTGAGCATGCTTATCCACAGGGCAAGCCCTGAGGGCAAGACTTCTGGGAAATATGATAATGGCTGGTGTGACAAGGCTGGGTAAGACCCTGTCCCATTTGTTATGCAGAAAGACTTAAAAGTAAGGATCTTTTTTGACATCTCTTAGTCTGACACTTGTTTGTCTGCTGCCTGCCTGATTGTGCAGTCAAATTTTTCTTGTGGCACCTAGAAATTGGCTACTCGAATGGTCCCACAATTTCCCCTCGTTATCTCTCCTCCTTCACTTGTTGTTTTTTTTCTTTCTCTGTGGTTAAAAAATATATGTGAATCTTTATGTCAAACTGGGATTCCTTGGTTTCCAAATATATATAAGTATATTGTTGAAATAATTGCAGAAAGCTATTTGGGTTTATTAGAAAAGATAACAAGCTGGAACACAGGGGACTGACCTTGAGATGCATTTTGATCTTCAGAATCTTGTTTACAGAATTGTCAATAGGGAACCAGCTCTGAGACAAATTTATTATTTTTTGCACCTGTTAAGACTAAATGTGCTATTCAGGCTAGCTTCAGGAAGGAAACTGACAAGGTTTTGATGCATTTTATGAAAAACAGGGAGATGTAACTTGCAACAACAGGATGCAGAGTTTGAACTGCCTGGCAAAATGATCTGATATAAACAGAGCAATGCTTTTCCAGGGGAGACTGAGATGTACTGTAGGATTTTTTGTTTGTACTGCCATTATGAAGAGCTATCCTGTATAGTTTTCTTTGTTCTATTTTACTATTATTGATGATAATAATAAAATGCTACTTGCAAATTTCAGAACTCCTCCTGGTCTGCTGATGCTTCCTGACTTGTGCCTCTACAACAGTTGGTGGTCAACGTGGGATGTACATTGTGCAAACTCAAAGCCTGGAGTTGTATGCATGTGTACTAGACTTGGTACCATGGAAGCATAGAAGAAAGGTATGGATCCTGTATCAGTAAGTCCAGGAGTGATTACCAGAAGAATGGCAGCAAAACTAGAAGCAGAAACAAAAGTCCAAACTGAGACTGTACAGATGGCACCAGTGATGAAAGAAGAAGAACAGGCAGGGACAGAACCTGAAAGCATGTCTGTCTTCTTCAGTGGTGGGCTATACAACAAAGAGGGACTGAGAAACAGAGAAAAATAGATTCAACATCTAGAGGCACAAAGAAGAGATGAAGCATCTAGAGGCACATAGAGGAGAAGAGATACAGCGACAGGAGCAGAGTTGGGTATTACTGAAGAATCGAGAAGGTTTGGTCATCACCAATGGTTACTGTAATCAAAAAAGAAGGGGGTGTAAGAACCTGCCTTGATTTTAGGAAACTTAATCAAGCGTCCGCATTTGACAGTTATCCTATGTCCAGGATAGATGACTTGGTGGACAGAATGGGATGTGCCAAGTACATTAGTACCCACAGTCTCACTAAGAGTTACTGACAAATTCCCCTAGCTAAAGAATCCATAGACAAAACAGCATTTTCCACTCCATTTGGTTTCTGTTAGTTCACCACCATGCTGTTTGGTTTACACGGTAAACCTGTTACATTCCAGCAGTATAGAGATGTAATTCTAGCCCTTACACTGGTTATTGTGCTGCTTACCTGGATTATGTCATGGTGTACAGTCCAAACTCGAAAAGTCACCATGAACACTTATGAGTAGTTATCCAATCTATTAGAAATGCAGTTCTGACTATTAACCCTATCAAGTGTGCATTAGACATGCAGGAAACCAGATATTTGGGTTATTTTTTGTGAAATGGAGAAGTAAAGTCAGAGACTTCCAAAAATAGAAGCTATAGCTAATAGTTCTACCCCTAAAATAAAGAAACTTGTCAGGTAGTGTAACAGGGTGTCCCCTGTTATAAGTCTAGATTCCCCTGGAATAAAATAAAACATGTGTACCCCCTTTTTTCTCTCACTCTTTTCTACCCTATACTTTTTTTTCTGTCTTTTCTGTTTTTCTCTATCATGGTGGCCAACCTGACAGACCCCTCTCAACCCTTTACTGTCTCTTTTTTCTTGTTGCTGGCACCTATTAGCTAATCTCCCGAGCGGGAGATTTAAAATTAAAGCACCATCGCGCTTTGTATATGGAAGCATCAGGAGCGCTTTATAGAATAATAAAATGTTATGCCATGCACTGTTGGCGCAAGTTGTGCCTAAAATGAAACCCCGAGAGAGGAGGTTATTAATGTAAGTGCAAGACACGCTGTACTTAAATAAATAGAAATCACTGATGTCCAGAATAATTTAGTTTGTTTTAGCATCAGTTCCCGAGGCGCCGAGCTCTGGAGATGCTGCTGCCAAATGCAGCTTCTTTGCATAGGCAGCTCTGGTGCATTATGTGGTGCCAGTTACAGTGTGCAACCTAGGATGCTTTCCCTGATCAGAGCAGGTGCTCCGTGGTAAATATTACCACAGAGTGTGACTTACAAACATGCTCCATGTGCAGAGCAGAAGTGAAAGGGCATGCTCCAAAGCATGAGTAAATACCACAACAGTGCGGCAAAGGGAAAACAGTTCTATGTGACAAGGGCGACTGAATGTCAGCGACTAGTCATAAGGGCACAAAACCACAAGGGCAATTGAAAAACAGTATGTTATTTAATGCGCGGGGCTTCACCCCTGCACCACCCCTCATGGGGGGCTTCACCCCCCACATCCCCCTTAATTAGGATTCCTACTCCAGGGAAGGCGCAGCTCAGGGAAAGTGGTGAAATCCAAGGTTGCCCACATTGTCAGCGCCATTGTGCAGTCACCCTTATGACCAGTCACTGACATTCAGTCGCCCACATCACAGGCTACCAGGGAAAACGCTTAGCTGATGTGTGGGACACTATGGGAAGAACCTTAAATAATTGCTATAGTGTCCTAAAACCAAGAAAGTATGAACAGTAATAATGTTGCAGCCCCAGGAGTGTTGTAACTGGGGCTGCATGATTTAAAATAAAGTGAAACTGGTGCCGAAGGGTTACAGTACACCAGGACAAGAAAAGGGGCCCAAGTGAAAGTTGTACCAGATGGCTGAAATTTCAGCCATCGGCTGAATTACAGTTCTATTGCTTGGTTGTGGCAAAGGCTCAGGAACCATAAAGCAGAGCCCTACATATGTAAAAGCAAGCTGCAGCTAAGGAGAGCTGCAGAATAAAGAGCCCTTCAAGAAGTTTTCTGTTTAAAAGAAGAAAGCTGCTGTTTCAAGAAGGAAACAAAACACATATCTATTTTCAGGTCTCCTGAGCTGTCTGGACAAAGAAGACAAGGTGCATGCCCTTTATCTTCTCTTCACCTAGCCAACTCAGGAATGCCTGAGAAATAAAGAGATTAATACAAATGTTAATAACAGGGTAATTACCTGTGAGGAGCCTTTTGCCAGAGATGGTCCTATAGGGCTGGCTGCCCTCAATCTGGCACCTTATATGGCATCTAGAGCTGGTGATGTCACACCCAAGGGAGGGGCTTAGCTTTATAATTAGCGCATTAGACATTTATTAGCCAGATAATGCTGTAATAATGATGGAAATTTTTGGAAGAAGGTTTTTGTTATAGGTGTATGAGATATTATGCTCCCAAAGATACAAATAAGGCAAGGTACTTCTCCTTAGGTCTGTTTTCCTATGATAAGGAAATAGTGGGCGGATCTCTGAATTATGATGTCAGCCCATAGTACTATAAAAAGGGTTCACCACTAGGGGACCTTAAATAATCGAGTCAGTCTAGTGCTGACAATGAGCAGGGTAAGACCTACTTTTGGAGTGTGCTGTTTTCACACTGGAAATTGAGAAGTGTAAGAAGGTATTACACTTAGGCTATCTTGGCTGAAGCAGAGCGGCAGACGCCGTTGACGGAAGCAGAGGGCTGAATTATTTTGTGTTGGACTAATCAATCTTTATTTTGATTTTCTGTAAATATTTTGTTATTTTGATTTTATAAAAATAAATTGGATAAATGCACTTGTGCATTTTTTTATGGACTTTACCATTGGTTGCTGTGTCGTTTTATCCCACACCATCACACTGGTGTTGGAAGTGGGATAACAGGCTCATCTAGACTGCTTGGGAGACACTGCCAGGGGGTATAGTCCAGTACCCGAAACATGCACTGAAGAAAAAGTACAGAGCCGGAGAAAATCCAATGGACTTGAGCTATGGCGGATAAGCTCAAATTGAAAATGGTAAGCAAGTTGAACCCTGGCGCCTGACCGAAGATTACCAAGAAGGAGCAAGATGAAGCCACAGATGAGGATCCATCAGAAGAAGAGGAAAGGAAGCAGATGGAGGAGAGTGCACCAGAGGACCCCAGTGACCTGCTGCACTGGCTCTGTTTAAAGCAGCTGGAGATAGAGTTACAGCAAGCAGAGGACCGGCGACAACAAGACGAGGACAGGGGACTACAAGAGGAATATCGGAAGAGACAGGATGAGAGGATGAGAGGTGGCGGGATGCCTTACAGGCTAACCAGGCCCTTACCCCTGGGCAGCTCAATTTAAATATTCCCCGGGACATTGAATTAATGAAATTGACTGAGGCTGATGATATCAAAGCCTATCTAACTACATTCGAGTGCATAGCTCAGACATGCACTTGGCCAAGAGACCAGTGGGTCATCAGACTTGTCCCCTATCTGCCTGGAAGAGCCCAGCTCATCTATAGTCAGCTCAGTGTCCCTGACTCCAATAACTATGATTGGATGAAAGAAGAAATTTTACACAAGAATGACATCAACATCGAAATGTACAGACAGAGGTTTTGTTCCCAGAAGATGACCGGACAGGATACCCCCAGGGAAACATATGCCAGACTTTGGGACTTTTGTTGCAAGTGGTTACAACCAATGATCAAAACACTCGACCAGATTTTGGAACTTGTAATAATAGAACAGCTAATTCGGGTGTTGCCTTCAGATGTCCAGGTATGGGTGAAGGAGCATAAGCCGTACACAGCCGAGAAGACCATCACTCTGGCGAGGATTACCTGGTGGCCAGACCATCGAAACCCTGTGGATACCAAGGCTCTTCAACCCAACCTACAACACTGGTAAATCCCTTTGAATTTACTTATCAGAGACAGTCACCTGCTAGGGTAACCAATTGGAGAAGGGATCGAAGGGGAAGGCCCTACTCAGCAGACATTATTTGCCATAGTTGTTTGGGGAAGGGTCACATAGCATGTAACTGCCCAAATAGAAGACATGAACCAGTCCACCTAGCACGGCAAATTGGGGGTATGTCATGACAGTTAGTATTGGACAAAATCAAATGTTGGGGTTACTGGACTCAGGAAGTAAACAGACCCTGATGAGGGCAGACATTTTAAATGAACCAAGCCATACAGGGCCAAATGCTAAAGTGATACGTGTACATGGGGATGTCCACCAGTATCCAATGACCACTGTAGAAATGATTGTGGAGCAAGAAAAACAGCAAATTACTGTTGGTCTAATACCCAGACTGCCAGTCCCCATTATTATTGATCAGGACTTCCCCAACTTTGATCACTTGATGAAAGGTCAACAGACCTGTGACCAACTTGTGGCAGTTACCATCAGGGCCCAGGCAAAACAAGAACAGTCCCAGAACATTTTTTTCTTTTGATGAGAGCATATATGAGGGTCCTGGGAAAACAAGGAAGGGAAAGAAGGCCGACAAAAAGAAATGGAGGGACACCCATCAGGAAGGAATATCTGATATTGAATCTGATTTAGCCAGAACTGATATAAAAATGGAACAAAAGCTTGATGAGATTTTGAAGCCTTTATTTTTACTGGTGGACCAGGAGGTTGCAGAAGGGCAACCCCAATATATACTATCAAAAGATGTTTTTTTTATAGAAAACGTACTAACCCCGCTACGGGGGAATGCCTGGAACAAATGTTGGTGCCCCAGAAATACCGGGACAGGTTGCTGTATCTGGCCCATGATATACCCTTGGCTGGCCATGAAGGCTGAGATTGGACCCTAGGTAGGTTATCCAATCAGTTCTTCTGGCCTGGTATGCATGAGATTGTGGCTAGGTACTGCCGCACTTGCCCGGAGTGCCAATTGGTGGCAAAAGGTTGGGAAAGGAATAAGGTACCCCTACAGTTGATACCAGCAGTAATGTCCTCCTTTGAAAGAATAGCCATGGATGTGATAGGTCCCCTAACAAAAAGCTTGAAAGGTAACCAGTTTATCTTGGTAGTCTGCGACTATGCCACAAGGTATCCTGAGACAATAACCCTTTGGACTGTAACAGCCCCTCGGATTGCTGAGGAATTGGCCAAAAGTTTTACTCGACTGGGTATCCCTCAAGTCATTTTGACAGATAGAGGTACCAGCTTTACCTCAGTTCTCCTTAAAGAGTTGTACCAATTGCTAGAGGTTTCTGCTGTCCAAACATCTCCCTACCACCCCCAGACAGGTGGTTTGGTGGAGCGTTTTAATAAAACACTAAAACACATGCTCCAGAAACATGTACAGGCAGGGGGATGTGATTGGGACAAATATCTACCCTATCTCTTGTTTGAGTACTGGGAGGTGCCCCCAAGCCACCACAGGGTTGTTCCCTTCACCCTCTTGTATGGGAGATACACCAGAGGCCCTTTGGATGTGGTATGGGAACATTGGGAAGAAGGGAAAGATGTGGGCCACACAAATGTTGTGGACTATATGTTTAACTTGTGAAAAAAACTGGTGAAATGTGTTACTATGACCCACCAGAATGTTATTCACAGACAAGTAGAACAAAAATAATTTTATGATGAAGGGCTGAAGGACAAAACGTACAAGCCAGGGGATAAAGTTTTATTATTGTTAGCCTCATCAGAGAATAAGCTGTTGATGAAATGGCAAGGCCCTTTTGTAGTTAGCAGACAGGTGGGAAAAGTTAACTATGAAATTTAAGTGCTGGGCCAAAGGTCCCTGAAGAAAATCTATCATGCCAATCTTTTGAGAAAATGGTTTAATAGACAGGACCCTGTACCCAGTTGTTTTTTTCATCCTGAACAGTACATAACGGAACTGGAGGAGGCTTATGAAAGGCTTGAGAAAAGAGTTGAAGGGTACAAATCAATCCAGCATTGGATGTTACTCGGAGGCATGAAGTAGACCAATTGCTGGAATACTACAGGAACACATTTACCAGCATCCCAGGGAACCAAAAGGGGTGGTACATACAATCAAAGTATCCCAGTCAAAACCCATCCATCAGAAGCCATACCAGCTCCCAGAAAGAGTATGACAGGATGTTGTACTGGAGATAGCTAGAATGGAACAGTTGGGGGTGATCAAACTGTCCCATAGAGCCTGGTCATCACCTATTGTAGTGTTCAACAAGGAAGAAGTGGACATCTGACTTTGTTTAGATTTCTGAAAGATAAATGCCATCTCCACCTTTGACGGGTGCCCTATGCCCCGCATAGACGATCTGCTGGATAAAATTGGGAATGACAGATTTAACAGCATGCTTGACCTGACGAAAGGTTACTGGCAAATCCCTCTAGCTTTACATGCACAGGAATTGATTGCTTTTAGCACCCCTGTAAGCCTTTACCAGATTACAATCATGCCTTTTGGCCTCCATGGACCCCCACTACTTTTCAAAGGTACATGGACCAGGTATTGCATGCCCATACCCAGTACAGTGCCGCATACCTTGATGATGTTGTCACCCTTAGCCCTGACTGGCAGACACACCTTCAACACCTTAGTGCTGTCATTCAGTCTATTCAAGACTCCGGACTGACAATCAATCCAGCTAAATGCGCCACTGCCAGGACAGAAACTAAGTACCTAGGGTTTGTTACTGGGGAAGGTACAGTTAAACCTGATATGAGTAAAGTCAGAGCTGTAGTTGATAGTCCCATCCCCCGACAAAGTAGGTTCCTTTTTGGGTCTGGCCAGTTACTACCGTCGATTCATACCAAACTTTGCCACTATAGCGACACCACTGACGGACCTGATTAAAAACAAATGTCCTAACGAGGTCCAATGGTCCCAGGAGTGTGACAAAGCTTTCTGTAGCATAAAGGCTACATTATGTTCCTCCCCTGAATTGCTTAGCCCAGACTTTTCTCTCCCTTTTGAAGTGTACACAGAAGACTCTGATACAGGCATCAGAGCAGTTCTCTCCCAGAAGAAGAAAGGTGAGGAGCATCCTGTCATTTTTATAAGTCGAAAGCTACATGAAAGGGAGAGAAAGTATTTGACTATGGAAAAAGTGTCTAGTGCTGAAATGGGCCATTGAGGCCTAGAAATATTATCTCTGGGGAACAGAATTTAAGGTACTCACTGACCACAACCCTTTGTGTTGGCTGCAGCAAATGAAAGACAAGAATGGCAGGATCATGAGGTGGTACCTGGCATTGCAGCCTTACCGCTTTACAGTTCAACATAGGGCAGGGTCTAAACACCAAAATGCTGATTTCTTGTCCAATTATGGGGCTCATGCTGATGTAACATGATGAAATATGTGGTTATGATGTATATGGAGTGCTGATAAACTGTTGAAATGCTTTGCATTTAGAGTGATATGGGTTTGTTTATAACCATGATAGCACGCCTCAGGGAATAGAACGGTATTGGAGATATTAATGTAGCTGGATGTTGATACCATTTACTTTTTTTTTTTTTTTTGTGGGTCCCTAAGGTGGAGCTTCTGAGAGTGGGTGAGCAGAAGCCCCAACTCTCCTGGAGTTCAGCGAGGGTGTTTGCCAGCAGTGTTACTGTTGCCCTTTCGGTGGGGGGGGGTGTAACAGGGTGTCCCCTGTTATAAGTCTAGAGTCCCCCTGGAATAAAATGAAACATGTGTACCCCCTTTTTCTCGCACTCTTTTCTACCCTATACTTCTTTTTCTGTCTTTTCTGTTTTTCTGTCAAGGTGGCCAGCCTGACAGACTCCTTTCAACCTTTTACTGACCCTTTTTTTTCTATTTGCTGGCACCTATAAGTTAATCTCCCGAGCAGTAGATTTAAGATAAATAAAAGCACCATTGTGCTTTGTATATGGAAGTGCCAGGAGTGCTTTATAGAATAATAAAATGTTATGCTGTGCAGTGTTGGTGCAAGTTGTGCCTAAAATGGAACCCCAAGAGAGGAGGTTATTAATGTAAACACGAGACACGCTGTACTTAAATAAATAGAAATCACTGATGCCCAGAATAATTTTGTTTGTATTAGCTTCAGTTCCCAAGGTGCTGAGCTCTGGAGCCACTACTGCCAAATGCAGCTTCTTTGCATAGGCAGCTCCAGTGCATTATACGGCGCTGGTCGCACTGTGCGACCTAGGATGCTCTTCCTGATCGGAGCAGGTGTTCTGTGGAAAATATCGCCGCAGAGTGCAGCTTACAAGCATGCTCCATGTGCAGAGCAGAAGTGAATGGGATGCTTTGGAGTAAGGGCGTGCTCTGAAGCATAAATAAGTACTGCAACAGTGCAGCAAAGGGAAAACACTTCGCTGATGTGTGGGATACTACAGGCAGAACCTTAAATAAGTCACGTAGTGTCCTAAAACCAAGAAAGCATGAACAGTAATAATGTTGCAGCCCCAGGAGTGTTGTAACTGGGGCTGCATGATTTAAAATAAAGTGAAACTGGGGCCAAAGGGTTACAGTACACCAGGACAAGAAAAGGGGCCCAAATGAAAGTTGTACCCGACGGCTGAAATTTCAGCCATCAGCTGAATTAAAGCTTTATTGTTTGGTTGTGGCAAGGGCTCAGAAAGCATAAAGCAGAGCCCTGCATATGTAAAAGTGAGCTGCAGCTAGAGAGAGCTGCAGAATAAAGAGCCCTTCAAGAAGTTTTCTGTTTAAAAGAAGAAAGCTACTGTTTCAAGAAGGAAACAAAACGTGTATCTATTTCCAGGTTTCCTGAGCTGGCTGGAGAAAAAAGATAAGCTGCGCGCTCTTAATATTCTCTTCTACTAGCCAACTCAGGGAAGCTTGAGAAATAAAGAGATTATTACAAATGTTAATAACAGGTAATTATCTGTGATGAGCCTTTTGCCAGAGATGTTCCTATAGGGCTTGCTGCCCTCAATCTGGCACCTTATATGGCATCTAGAGCTGGTGGTGTCACACCCAAGGGAGGGGCTTAGCTTTATAATTAGTGCATTAGACATTTATTAGCCAGATCATGCTGTAATAATGATGGAAATTATTGGAAGAAGGTTTTTGTTATAGGTGTATGAGATATTATGCTCCCAGAGATACAAATAAGGCAAGGAACCTCTCATTAGGTCTATTTTCCTATGATAAGGAAATAGTGGGTGGATCCCTGAATTATGATGTCAGCCCATAGTACTATAAAAAGGGCTCACCACTAGGGGACCTTAGATAGTCAAGTCAGTCTAGTGCTGACAGTGAGCAGAGTAAGACCTACTTTTGGAGTGTGCTGTTTTCACACTGGAAATTGAGAAGTGTAAAAATCTATTACACTTAGGCTATCTTGGCTGAAGCAAAGCCACAGACTCTGTTGATGGAAGCAGAGGGCTGAATTATTTGTGTTGGACTAATCAGTCTTTATTTTGATTTTTTGTAATTATTTTTTTTTTAAATAAATTGATAAACGCACTTGTGCATTTTTTATGCACTTTACCATTGGTTGCTGTGTCTTTTTATCCCACACCATCACAGTTAATTTTTAGGTCTGGCTGGTTACTACCAGAGATTTGTTCCCAACTTTGCCCAGTGAGCTACTCCCCTCACTGAACTCATGAAAAATACAGCACCCAAATAATGTGAAATGGTCACCAAAGTGTGATGAGGCTTTTCAGGCCATCAAGGCTGCATTATGTTCAGCCAGTTTTAAGAAGTCTAGACTTTAAGGAACAATTTCTGTTACAGACAGATGCATCAGAGGTAGGCCTATGTGCAGTCCTGAGTCAGAATATAGATGGGAAGGAGCATCCCCTTTTGTATATCAGTAGGAAACTGCACAACAGAGAGAAAAAGTACTCCACTATAGAAAAAGAATGCATTGCTGCAAAATGGGCCATGGAGTCCCTTAAGTTTTATCTGCTAGGAGCTGACTTTGTACTTATAACAGATCACAATCCTCTCTATTGGGTTAATCAAATGAAGGATACAATTCCCAGAATCACAAGGTGGTACCTGGCACTACAGCCATACTAATGTATGTTAATGACTTGACTAGGATAATATCTAAAAAGTGGCATTCATTTATATGCCGATGATACTGTTTTGGTGGCATCTGCAGATTGCCATGCCTCCTTGGAGCAAAAACCCCAAGAAGACATGACTTCAATGGAAATGTGGTTCAGAAATTCGAGCCTTTTACTTAATGGAAAAGAAAACTCAGTGTATATTATTCTCACTGGGTTCTCAAGAAAACCATCAAATAGAGTGGAACATAAAATTATGAAATGGTAGTAAAGTAACAAATGTGAAAAATTATTAATATTTAGGTGTTTTAATCGATTACAGAGTGACATTCACTGATCATATAAAAACAATTGTTAAAAAATGAAATAAAAAATTAGGGACACTGAGAAGGGTTTAAAATTGTCTCACAAGAGAGGGAAAGTGTAAACTGGTCAGACAATTGTTAATCCCAGTCTTAGAATATGGATCTTAGCTATACATCAATTCACCCAAAACATCGCTGAGGTAGATAGACCAGATGTACTATAGATTAGCCAGATTTGCAACCAAACATAAATATGGGATTCATCATTGTAGGTTATACGAAATGTTGGATTGGCTGAAACCTGAGGGAAATAGACAATATCTTTGGTTCATCTGGTGTCATAAGTTTATAAATACAATAGGGACCCACCCATTATGCAGTTTGGTAAAGCTGGAGCTTCCAAGCAATAAGAAATATAACTTAAGACACAATTGTTTAAATTTACCTATACATGGGTCTTTCAAGAGATTGCCACTCTGCAGATGAGTTTGGCTAGGTTTTGGAATGTATAGTATAATGACTTAAAGGCTATGAATTCACTTACAAACTTCAAATTGCACTTGAAGAAATATCTAAGTTCTAATTGTAGATGTTTTTCTTGACCCTGAATCACAAACCATGTATGCAAAATTGTGTAGCTAAAATGTATAATTTGTTATGCTACTGTCTGTTTTTAAGTATATATTAATGTACTGTACAGGCCATTGTTGTTAATAGGTGTAAAACCCTAACAATTTGTATCCAATATAAAAATAAAATGTTATCATCATTGTGACACTTGGACAGCTGGTTCTGATCACTGTATCATTTTTTGTAATATAAAAATGGGTTATGGACTGTCTCACTTGAGAAATGCTGAAACAGCATGTGAGAGAACACACACACACAGGTTTTAGATACAAGGTGTTACCTGGAAGTCCAGAAGCTAAGTATAGAGTAGAACCAGACTTGATCAAGGATTCTCCTATTTATCTAAGTTAATTATAGCTGTAGTTGCTAGAGGAAAATCATAAACATTTATGACGTCCAGAGAAAACACAGTTAAATGTTCACACAGTGATACAAAGCATGTTGCACCTCCGTGATATCTGGCAGAAAGACATAAATGCTTTGATGTCTGTGTGAGAGAGGATACTGCTAAAAGATCAACGAAATGTCATTTGAAAAAGAAAATGAGTTGTGCTGAGGATTACAGAATGTAATACTTTGTAAAGACATCCTGTTTTTGTATAGATATATTTTTTATATATATTCTAACAAGGAGGAACCAGGTGACCTCACACAAAGGGGTTGGCCAAGACAGTTTTTTTTTTAAACAACATTCTGTTTTCCTTCAGAGGACACACTTTTATCTAGACTCTGACAAAGAAACATCTTTGAGCACTTTAAGCAGGTATTTAGAGAGAGAGACAAATCTAAGTACTGTAGTAGGAGTTGTACTGTTAAAACCTTGTTCTTTTAATATATTTGTATGTCTTGTGATATAATAGTTCTGTATTTTATGTTTTACATATTTTTATCTATTTTAGTAAAACTCTATTTTTAGAGCCTACTTGGTCTGTCTTTGATTTCTTTCCTTTACAAGTGAAGTATATATGGTTAAAGCAGACACTGTACATAAGTTTGAATGGTGACACCAAACTGGAAAAAGGTAAGCGTTTTAATCTGAGGTCTTTTATTACAGTTTTTAAGGGTTCATTTCTGTACACCTGGTTAGGGGCCTGTAGGCAAAGATATCTGGCCCCCCAAAGACAGAAATATCTAAGCCTGTGCATTGGGTATGCTAGCAAGAGGTTCACAGTTTGAATCCCTCCAAGACTTGAGAACAAAGGTTGATTCGAACCCCCAAAACAGACAGGAGGGTTACCCTGTTTCTGTTAACTGTTCACAAAGCTGCGCTCGGAGGTTGGCACTTTGGGAGTAGAGGGCTGACCTGCTGAGTGGGTTTGTGACAGTCATCATAAATTCAAAGTGATGCACAAGTCTGGAAAAGAGAATGTCAGTGCTGATTTTCTGTCAAGATATGGTTCAGGAACTAAGAATTCAGAAGGCTGAAAAAAATGTATGTGCTTAACTGAAGTGTTTGCTATAAAAGGTGTTATGAAAGAAGAGAGACTGCATATACAAAGAACTGTAAATGTTATAATGTAATGTTAAAAGGAAAATACAAGAAGATTTTGGAAACCTGTTAAAAAATCAGGATCCTTCTCAAAGAGGGGTGTGTGTGACAGAGTTGGATAATACCCTGCCTCATTTGTTAAGCAGAGAGAGTTAAAATCAAAGATCATTTTTGTCCTCTCCCATTCGGCCACTTGCCTGTCTCTTACATAGAAACATAGACTTTGACAGCAGATAAGGACCACTTGGCCCACCTAGTCTGCCCATTTCCCTACCTACTGGATAAGCTGCAGATTCTAGTTAACCAACAGCCTACTTCCTGCAACCCCCAACTATAATTGCCTTGTGTCTGTCCCATGCATGTTTGAATTCCCCCACTGTTTTAGACCCAACGACCTCCTCAGGAAGGCAGTTCCATGTATCCACCACTCTCTCCATGAAAAAAAATGTCCTCACATTACCCCTGAGCCGTCCCCCCTCTATCTTTAAATTGTGCCCCCTTGTCCTTACACATCTCTTTTTCTGAAAGATGCTACCCTCCTGGACTTTATTGATTCCCTTGAGGTACTTGAACGTTTCTATCATGTCCCCCATCCCTCCTTTCATCAAGAGTATACATATTAAGCTCTCTCAGTCTCTCTTCATATGGTTTCTGCTGCAGACCCTGCACCATTTTAGTTGCCCTCCTCTGGACTGCTTCCATCCTGTCTATGTCCTTCCGTAGATGAGGTCTCCAAAACTGCACACAGTACTCCAGATGGGGTCTCACCAACTGTCTGTATAGAGGGATAACCACTTCCCTTTTTCTACTTGTGATGCCCCGTCCTATGCATCCCAGTATCCCCGGCTCTCCTTACCGACTTTTCACATTGCTTACCCACCTTTAGGTCATCTGATATGACTACCCCAGGTCCCTTTCCATTTTGTTGTTGTTAGTACCTCCCTGATATTGTGTACTCTTCTCCTGGGTTTTTGTTTCCCAGGTGCATTACTTTGCACTTCTTTACATTGAATCTAAGTTGCCATATGTCTGACCATTACTCCAACCTTGCTAAGTCCCTTCTCATCTTTTCTACCCCCTCTTGTGTATCAACTCTGTTACAGATCTTTGTGTCATCTGCAAAGAGGCATACCTTTCCCTCCAGACTCTCTGCAATGTCACCTATAAAGATGTTAAAGAGGACTGGACCCAGTACTGAGCTCTGAGGTACTCCACTAGTAACCCCCCTTTCTTCGGAATGTGTTCCATTCACTATTACCTTCTGTGTCCTGTTGTGCAGCCAGTCTGCTACCCAGGCTACCACCCTGGGACCCACTCCCAGGCTGGCTAACTTGATTATTAATCTTTTGTGCGGGACTATGTCAAATGCCTTGCTAAAGTCTAGTTAGCCATATCCACAGCCCGTCCCTGGTCTATTACTTTGGTCACCCAGTCAAAGAAATCAATTAGATTCATCTGACATGACCTTCCTGTTGTAAATCCATGCTGCTTTGGGTCCTGTGCCCCGCTGGCCTCTAGGTACTCAACAATTCTTTCTTTCAGAAGTGATTCCATCATTTTCCCTACCACTGAGGTCAAACTTACAGGTCTGTAGTTTCTTGCTTCTGCCTTGCTCCCACTTTTGTGAAGGGGGAATCACATCTGCCCTCCTCCAGTCCTCAGGTACTGCCCCATCATGCCATGATTTGTTAAAAAGCATGGTCAGTGGTGTCACTAGGTCCTCCCTTAGTTCTTTTAGGATTATGGGGGTGAATCCCGTCAGGACTCATTGCTTTGTCCACCTTGAGTTTTAGGAGTTCTTTCAGGACTCTTTCTTCTGTGAATGGACTGGTGTCAACCTCCCTACCAAGAGTGCTTCTATTGTCTGGTTTAGGTAACTCCTCCTCATCTTCTTTTGTGAATACTGAGCAAAAGTATCCATTCTGTATCTGCCTTTTCACTGTCTCCCTCTGCCCACCTCCCCTCTCCTATATTAATCTTCACTATCCCTCCCTTAACCTTTCTATGCTCCCTAATGTACCTATAAAAGGTTTTATCCCCCTTCTTAACTGAGTTGGCTATTTTTTCCTTGGTCTGGGCCTTTGCTAGTCTGACTGCCTTCCCCACTTCTTTCTGCTTTAATTGATACAGTTCCCTCTCGTGCTCCTTCTGTGATTCCTTATACTTTTTGAATGCAGCCTTTTTCTCCTTAACCTTCCCTGCCACCTCTTTTGAGAACCATAGTGGTTTTTCACTCCGCTTTGTTTTCTTTATTTGTTTCACACAAAGGCTTGTTGCCTCTATGATGGCAGTTTTGATTTTTCTCCATTGTTCTTCCACCCCTCCTTTTTGGTCATTTGCTAGTGCATTTTTCAGGTATTCACCCATTTTGCCAAAGTCAGCCCTTCTAAAGTCCAGTATCCTTGTTTTTATATGGCTTATCTCCATGGTTGTGCTCATTGTGAAGCACACTGTGCAGTGGTCGCTTGTTCCCAGATGTCTACTGACTTCTAAATTTGTGATCCTCTCCCCAGTTGAGAGTACCAGGTCTAGTATTGCTCCCTTCTGAGTGGGTTCCAACACTAGCTGTCTAAGGCCTGCTCCCTGCAGGGCATCGAGAATGACCCTGCTCTTGGATGTGGCTGC
This sequence comes from Neoceratodus forsteri, assembly GCA_016271365.2. NCBI lineage: Eukaryota > Metazoa > Chordata > Ceratodontiformes > Ceratodontidae > Neoceratodus > Neoceratodus forsteri. The sequence continues at coordinate 1,326,604,826 of CM057459.1, read as the reverse complement.
AGTACATGTTATCCAGTTAACATCTGGCATATTCAGGTCCCCCATCAACAGTATCTCCCTTTTTTCAGCCATTTTGAGAATGTCCTCTATTACTTTGTTGTCGGTTTCCTCCCCTTGAGATGGGGGTCTGTATACAACCCCTGTGCGGACTGTGATGCCATTCCCTATCTCCAAGGTGACCCAGAGTGTCTCTTGTCCTCCTCCTTTACTTTTTAATTCTGTAGCTTTGATCCCTTGCCTGTCCAATTGCACAATCACATTTTTCTTGTGGCACCTAGGAACTGGCTACTCTGGCAGTCCCACAGTTTCCCCCTGTTATTGCTCTTCCTTCACTTGCTGTTCCTATTCTTTCTTTCTCCTTGTGTTAAAAAAATATATGTGAAACTGGGATCCCTTGGTTTATAAAAGTATATAATTATATTGTTGAAATGATTGCAGAAATCTGTTTGGGTTTATTGGAAAATAATAACAATCTCAAACACAGGGGGTTGACCTTGAGATGCATTTTGACCTTCACAAGCTTGCTTACAGAATTTTAAATGAGAAACCAACTCTGGGACAAAATGTATTATTTTGCTGCATCTGTTAAGACTAGATGTGGTCTTCACGCTGGTCTCAGGAAGAAAACTGACACAGTTTTGATACATTTTGTGAAAAATAGAAGCTGTAACTTACAATAACAGGATGCGGAGTTTGAACTGCCTGGCAAAAAGATCTGATATAAAAAGAGCAATGTTTTATCAGGTGAGGCTGAGATGTAGGATTTTTTGTTTGTACTGCCGTCATAAAGAACTATCCTGTACAATTTTATTTTTCCTATTTTATTGTTATTGATCATAATAAAATGCTACTTGTGAATTTTATAACTCTTCCTGGTCTATCTATGCTTCCTGACTTATGCCTCTGTGACAGCCAGTGTGAATGTATTTATAGTGCCTGATTGCATGGAGGCAGAAACTGACTGAATGATGGCTGGTAAAATGAATGACTGATAATGAATGATGAGTAATGAATGAAAAAGTACTAAAAATATGAACCCATCAAAGAAGGTCAAAATCATAGGTAAAACTTAGCCACAAGCAAGAAAGGCCAGAAGTTATATTAAACTAAGACTGAGTTGATACTGCTGAAGCAAACTGACTAAGGTTGATTGAACTGACTGAGTACAAGTAGCTGCCTGGCTAGGAAGCCTGGTGAAATTAATGAGGAGGAATGCAGTGGAATTAAAATGAAGGTTTGCAAGTGGCTTGATATGGACACCAGGTGGAACAGACTGAGAAAAAATAATCTAAATATAGCACAGTGACATAGGTAATACATCCAATCTAGTAAGCACACCAAAAACCAACAATGAATAAGTAAGCACAGGCGTTACACGAGGACATGAGTGCAGTACAAGTGACTGACCTAGAGAAAAGAAGGAAGCACAATGCTACAGCCATGGAAGGCAGACAAAATACTGACCTAGAAAGCAACTGGAGGCATAAAGCAAAGAGAAAGCCCATTTTTTTCTATAGATATGCTAATTAAAAGCAGTTCAAAATTATTTTTTAACATACAGTTATCATAAAACAATAAAGGTTATAAAAGGTTCAGATAAGGTTTGGATAAGGATCCAAACCTTTTTTTTTTTTGCTTATCAGTATCTTTAACAACCTCAGAACCTTTTGATGTCCTCCCCATCCATGCTTGTTACCTGTTGTGTTGCTTAGTTAGTAACAAGTTCTACCTGCGGGGCAGAATAATCCCTCAAACTTGTTCCTGAGTACTGAACAGTCTACTTTGGCCCAGAAGTTAGAAAATGTTAATGTTGGGTATTTTTAGACTATGTTTTGTCTAAGGGGGGGGGTGTGGTCTGTGTGTGTGTGTGTGTATGTATATATATATATATATATATATATATATATATATATACACATACATACATACATACTTACCACAGGAAGTACTAAGGTAGCCATAATTGTTGTAGTTCATGCCTGTCAGTATTGTAGTCCTACTGTGCAGTTCCTGTCATGCTCAGTGGGGCACTGGGGCTGTAGTGTGTTCAGTACAAGAATAAAGAGGTCTGCAAGCAAGTTCCTCAGTATCTAAGTCTAACTGTCCACCAACCCTCAGACTGTACTCAGCCATGGGGTTCTTCTTTCCTATGTATATGATCTTGCACATCTTTGCACTGACCGCAGCTGCCAGATACCTGACCACCTCTTCAACTTCGCCAGGTCCTGCACCCCTTCATCTGTGTCCACCCTCCCTCAGAGATTAGTGTCATCAGCAAAGAGGCATATCTTGCCCATAACTCTGTCCCCAGTGTCATCAGTGAACACATTAAACAGCACTGGGCCAAGCACTGACTCCAGTAGGATAGCACTTGTAACTTTCCTTGTTCTCCTCACCACCACTACCCTCTGGGTCTTACGGTGAGTCAATTTATCACCTACCTTGGTAATTTGCTCCCTGCACCTAGGTCTTCCAGCTTCCTGATCAACCTCTTGTGGGGCATCAAGTTGAAGGCCTTGCTGAAATCCAAATATAGAGTGTGAACCATCTCACCTTTATCCACCGCCTTTGTTACCCAATCAAAAACGTTGATCAGGTTGGTGTGATAGGACCTCCCTGGCATGAATCCATGCTGTCTTTTGCCCTGTAGTTTGACAGCTTCAAGGAAATCAACTAATCTTTCCTTCAGAATGGTCTCCATCAGTTTACCCATAATGGAGGTTAGACTGGCAGGCCTGTATTTCCCAGAGTCATCCCTGGGCCCACTCTTGTGCAGTGGTACCACATGTGTGGTTCTCCATTCCTGCTGTACCACCCCCTGTATCTAAACAGCTGTTGAACAGATCCACCAGTAGACCTACCAGCTCTGCTGCCACCTCCCTCAACACCCTTAGGTGCACGTCATCTGGGCCAGGGGACTGGTTTACCTTTAGGGACATGAGCCCTACTCAATCCCTGTCTTCCATTATCCAGTCCTCAACCATGTTACCCCCTCCTCCCTTTCTTCCCCCATCTTCCCTTGCAGCACTGGTCCATCATTTTCTTTAGTAAAGATAGAGTAGAAATATTTATTCAACACCTCTTCTTTCTCTTTACTGCCTTCCAGCCACCCCTCCTTCTTTTTTAGCTTTACTACACTTTCTTTCATGTCTCTCTTCTTTTTACTGATATACCTGAAGAAGGCTTTTTCTCACTCCTTAATCCCTCTGCAGTTTGCTGTTCCTTCCTAGCTTTGGCCTGCCTTCTATCCAACCAGCCTCCCTAGCTTTCTCCAAGTAGACCCCATCATTCTCATTCTTCTGGGACTTTCTGTACTTCCTATGTGTGGCCCTCTTATCCTTTACTAACTGGCTTACCTTCCTACTGAACCAACTTGGTTTTCTGGCTTTGGAATTCTTCCTCTTCTGCTTTAGGTGTGTGTTAGTGGCTGCCACAGTCCCTTCCCTGATCACTGTCTTTCTTTGATCCATACTCACACCTTTCTCAGTGCTAGCTGGTGTCCTTCAAAATCTCTACCATCTTACCATAGTCAGCCTTCCTGAAAAATGTTGCACTTTTGTCTCTACTTGGTGTTTCCTTCCCCATGTTAACTCGGAACCACCCTGTCCAGTGGTCACTACTCCCACAGGGCTCCTCCACCATTATGTGCCAGATGGAATCCTTGTTTGGTAATACCAGGCCCAGACTGACTCCCTCCTGTGTCAGCTCAGTCACCTCATGAACCAGTAATCCATCCTAGAAGCATCCAGTGTCAACTGGCTCCTGGTACAGGTGATAGACTGGACACTCCAATCCACCTTAGGTAAATTGAAGTCCCCCATCAACACCACTTTGCCCCTTTCACATGCCATCCTGATCATGGTACCCAACTCCCTATCTTTGTCATCATCCTTCTAAATATAGCATAGTTAATCTTATATTATAGAAAGGGTATATAAAATGGAAAATTGTGATTGGCTAATTACATTCCAACAGTCTTATGTTAATCTTTAATTAATATACTTGTGGAGCCTGATCACAAGAGCACTGATGTAGCAAGCCCTACATTGTTCATGATTCTATTAAAAGAATCCACAGCTGCAATTAGACCTATGGGTAAACCTTGCGGACAGATGCTAAAAAAGCTATGATTAAAAACAGCAGTTCCTCTCTGTTGTAACTTAAAAACAGCTTCCTGTTGTTTATAACATTACTTGTTCTCTGTCTTTTTTTTCTCTGCAGTATGATCTGGGTTGTGATCATTTCAAAATGGCTATATGGTCTTCCTCCTCCTCATACACTACTTCGACCCCATGGATATAAATGAAAAAAAAAATAAAGGCATAGCAAATTTCAAGTAATTCCTGCAGCTGGTTTATGTTATGGAATGCTGCTGTTGTCAAAATATTCTTTTTAATAATTAAAAAAAATAACCGGATGTTGCTATAGCAACACTGCATCCATAATGACCATGTGTGTATGCTTCCCATATGTACTGCGCACAAGCCTGTCCCAACATTCCCTGAAGTGCATGGCCATAGCACCATTACATCTGACCTTGGGAAGCACTACAGAACCAGATGAGACAGCAACAGTAAGCACTGGAAAGTTCCCCCCAATGAACTAAGAGGTCCTCTGATGTTTATGGGTCTTAATAATTCTGTGGGTTCCCTAATGTACAGAGATCAGCTCCGGCACTTCTTGATTTGGGGGCTGTATGATGGAAACGCGCTTACCTTGACACGATCGTGCTCAGGCATGGAAAAGGCTACGGAGGCACTATTTAATAAAATGTAGGGTAAAATGTAAAAAGAAATTTAGTAAACACTGCAATCTGCCTAATTTTTTCAAAGACCAATTTTTTAATAGCATGGGGTGATTAACTACAGCATTAACATAACCCCCTGGTCGTACCTTATTGCTTAATTGTGCTTAGGACTTAACAGCACAAAAACCAATAACCACCATACAAAGGATACAAATTGAGCGTATTGAAGATTGCACCTTGCTAAACTCAGGGTAGCTACACTTACATACTCCAGTCCTACTAAAGAGCAGCCAGCTACTACTAGGAAAAACATAGACTACACTACAGCTAGTAAGAACATATACAGTTGCAGGGATTACCAGACACTGTATGTGCTAGGTGAGGGTAGTACAGTGAAGGGCCCATCATTAAGGAGTCAGGGTGTCAAGTTTGTATAGCGTAGAGTGTAATCACATGGCCTCCATAAGCTAGCACCACAAGTATAAATTATTATTCTGTATTCCTTACACTGAGGACTGCTAGCCCTAGGAAGGGTTATGAGGCCAGACAATAATTTAAAGTGGACCCAGTCCTCACAAGCTGCACAAATGGGCTGTGCTCTCATCCCTCAAACAGCCATATTGGCTGATGCTGGAGAGTGCAAAATGTTTAACCCTTAGTCCTTGTGTTGGTGTGGGAGAAAGGCTCCTGTCTACTATCAGGACCCCACTGCTGTGATGCTGGCTCCAGCCACAGTGATGGCAAAGTCCTAACTAATGTGAAATTTTCCTGATCCCGCCGACTGCATGAGCCCTACACTGACACTTCCCAGCTCATTTACATTTCCCCTGCACACTCCTTTCTTGACTGAGCGGTGAGTTTAGAATGAGAACACTTTCTCTTGAAGAGACACTTAACAGGAGACGCTCCTACAGGCTCTGCACTATCCCTACAATGTCATCTAGAACAGCTGTCTGGAGACCAGGGGACCCAAGTCATATCCCAGACTCAGGACACATTTTGTTACTTTGTGAGTCTGTCAAGTCCCCCTAACCAGTCGCAGCCAGATTTGCGGATAGGGTGGAAACCTTGTGAGGCGCTCACCTCTTCTCTTCCCTGAATCTCGTAATAACTCTTAACCTCCCTTTTTGCAACCAGACTGCCCTATTTATACTCCCGTAGTCATAGCAGCCTGTATCCTGATGGGACCCTTTATTTAGTGTTTCTCGACAGTACAGGATGGTCTAAAATTAACTATGCTTCCTGAGAGGAGCCTTGTATGAGCAGCAATATACTGTAGCAGGATTGCAATAGCCAGAAGCTGCAAGCATTAACCCCTTCTTTACTGCAGCAGTAACTTGTTCACGCAGAAACACTTTAATCCCCACTTGCCTGAAAGGGGGTTACATAGTTCAAGTTTATTGACAGGAAAGCTGCATTGAGCAAGCTCATTTACAAGGATGTCCTGTTAGGACAAATTGAGCAATATACAACACACATAAATGATAGATAATGCAGTTACAATATTTGGTATACAAACAGTTTCAATAAGGAAACGGTCATACAAAACAGTCATATCGAAAAACAATACCATTCAAAACAAACAAGCAATTAGATACCACGTTTGTGCATAATGCTGTTATGTAGATACACTAGGAAAGTGAGAAATTCTAACAAAATCTAAGGGCAACAAAAGAGGGAGGTGGTAAGATCAGGATAAGTGCTTATTATACTGATTGTTAAGACTGAGTGTGCTAGTTAGGGTAGCAATGACCTGTAGCCATAAATGCCTTATTAAACAGAGATTTAAAGAAATTTGGGGAAACTAAGTCTGGTAGCTTGATTGAGGCCTGAATTGCATCATTGCTCATTTGTTATTTGTTATAGTGTAGGGCTGGTTGCTTTACAGAAATAAATAAAAAAAAAACTTAAAAGGGTCTCTGTCAACCCTTTTTTCAAAATATTATTTCTAGTTGTGCTTTGAGAGAACTAGGGGTGAAGCCATGGCTTGGGTGAAAAAAATAAAATAAGAAAAAAAGAAAACCCACATTTTATGATTGCTTACCTTCTCTAAAATGCATTCACAGTTGCTGGCTGTTTTATCTGCTTCCTTTCTTAGCAAACCTGAAATGCATGCTAATGGTGTAATTATTCCCAGCCTTGCTTTGTATCATATCCTTGCTCTACTTTTATTGCATACTGCCTGAACATTAGAAACACCCCAAATAGTGTCACCACTAATTATGCAACAGTCATCTCTCCTCCAACTGTATCCCACATGGCCAGACTGTGTTGGGGTGCTCCCAAGTCCAGAAAAGATGTAGTGGGAGTTGATAAAAAACTATAAACAAACACATTTTTTGTGTGTGGTGTGACAGGGTTGAATAAGGACATGTCCTATTTGTTATGCAGAAAGAGTTTAAACACAAGGGTCTGTTCTGTTCTAGCCTCTCCTTTTCTGTCTTTATTGTGTCTGGCTGCACAGCCAAATTTTTTGAGACCTAGGAACTGATCACTCCAGTGGTTTTGCAATTCTCCACCTCTCGCTACCTCTCTGCCTTCCCTTGCTATTTCTGTCTTTTCTCCTCCCTTGCATATCTGCAGGTATAAAAATATATGTGAATCTCTGTGTAAAACTGTATGTGAAACTGGGATCCCTTTGTTTAAACCTGTATGTAGTTATACTGTTTAAATGATTGTAAAAACATTATTTGGAACTCAAGGGGTTAAACTGAAATGCTGGTGTGCAAACTTTACAGAGCTGTCAACAAGAGGTCATTTCTGGGTCATTATGTTCTTTTTGCTGCACGTGCAAGAACATTGGAAACTGACAAGAACATTCTGTGAAAAAACACAGTCTCCTTAAGGAGCTCCCTGTAAAGACTTGTTATAAAAAGCTCAGCAATGTTTTGCAAGAGAGAGAGACTGAGATTTGAAACTGAGAAGAAATGCTCAGAAGGAGAACTGTTTTCTGTACTGACTTTGTAAATAGTTATACTGAATAATTTTAATTTTTTTGTTTTGCTGTTATTGAGAAAAATAAAATGCTATTTGCAAATTTTGAAACTGCTCCTGGTTTTCCAGTGCTTCCTGACCTGTACCTCAGTGACATGTGGTAACACCAGTATAGTGGCCAGTCTGTTTTTTTCAGTTTTAAAAAGAAAAAAAGGAATCAGAATCAAACTAGCAGCTACACCAGCAGTCTCCACAGAATGTGAGCAATCATAAAATGCGTTTTTGGACAATTTTTTTAAACTTCAGACTCTTTGAGGACCAAGGGGGTTGACAGTGTCCTTTTATTTGCTTGTTTTCGCCATGCACTGGTTGCAGTCAGTGAGTGACAGCTAAAGGGGTACATTTATGCACCATGTACCTCATAGTTTGAAATTCCATGAAAATCTGTTATATGCCATATTAGACTCACCTATAGCTGCCCGCAGTCCAGTTCCTCAGAGCTCTTAGGAAGTAGCTGACTAAGCGGTGTCGGCATGGTCCATGTTTTTGACATGGTTGTGGCTTCTCTGTTCCTTCAGCCTGGATTTTGGGCATCTTTTAAACTTCTGAACATATATGCTGGTTTGTTGCTGCAACATATTGAGATGAAGTGCATGACTCATACATAAATTATTCAGGCTGCTGCACCTCACCCAAGGAGATTTCACTCATAGTGCTGGTTCTCCAGGAATGCTTTTCTCCCGCCTTCAATTTGCAAATCCTTCAGAATGTATGCACTAACCTGAGACTGTGTGCCTTAAGAAAGGTGAGCAGTGAAGACACTTGTTTTTCTTGCTTGACCATTACTGTGGCACCTTGTTCTGAATCATGCAACTTCTGTTGTTTCTCCATGTCTTGTGGGCCCTAGTCCAGCATGCCACCCACTTCTCTCTGGAGATGGAGATCTGCAACCTGGATTCCTACAGGCAGCAAGCTTGGTCAGTTAAAAGAGTTTGGGCATCCCTGAGACAGCAATACAGAGCCCCAACCCACCCCTTGGTAACCCTAAGCCAATATGAAAGAGTGCAGATCTCTTCCATAGTGTAAGAGGCATCAAAGGACCGTAGAAGAGGCTGGACTGCACTTGTAATCTGAAGGAGCCCCCAGCGATCTCTTAAGGCAGGGCAAATTTGATTTGCAGGGAGGTGAAGGAATATGGGGTAGGGGTGTCGGGGCTGTAAATATATACTGCCCATCAAGGATCATCGGTTTCCCACTAGAGCCAACAGACCATGGAGCCCACAATCATTAGATTCACAATATCCCATAATGAGGCACTGATCAAGGTGAGCAAATTAAGGTGGGTTAGCTTGCTCAGGATAAGTCAGGCCCTCCTAAGTGCCAGTAGCACTGGGCTCCCTACAGTCTGTCAGAGGATTGGGTTATCATGCAGAATGTTAAGAGGGGACTCTTTAGCAGTTCACTGCCCATTCAGAGCCAAGGAGATGGGGTGGGAAAAATAGGGTGAACCACTGCAACGTCTGAGAACTACGAAATGAGAGATACTTAGCTCAAGGCCCCTAGAATTCTGTGGCCTCAGAATTTTGCGCAGAACTTGCAATCTACCGCAGAACTTCTGAGGTGCTGCAGAATTCACTCTTCTTGGTGATTTTTTTATTAATATTTCTGTTTATCCATAGAATCTGGTTCCCTTCACCTCTTTTTATATCCAAAACCCCTATATGCTCAGAATGTGATGTTATCATCGCTATAACATCGTACATTAGCTAATTAAATGGCTGCATTCTGCAACAGAAATGAATAGTCACTTATCTACCACAGCTCCCACTGCCAGAGACGGTGGCACAGCACATCAGGCATGGTGATATTTGTTCAACCTGCACTACAGCCTAATACAATTTTCAGTCTTACGTTATTGCACTAGGGCCAACTTAAATAAAACCTTGTCAATAGCATAGACCTGTTAAGTCTGTACCTCACTTTGTACAAACTTATTTGTGCCTTTAAGGTATAGAGATGCCATCTGAAATGAATAACTGGTAAAATGAATTTAACTGCCATTTTTAAGAAAAATAGAGTAATTATGCCCAGGAAAGTGGAATATAATTATGTGTAGACCTGTTGAAAGAATAACCTGTTAAATAAATAATTGCACTGTATGCATTTTTGCCAGGGTTATTGATTACATATTGTCATTGGTTGATAGAATCACCTAAAAGTTATGGAGAAATGTTGTGTGCAGGGACAGCTGTTGGGCCAGAGGGTAGCATGCTGTGTTTCTGTGCCGGCAACTCAGGTTCAGAGATTAGCTCTGGGAGCTGGCTGGGCAGCACAAGGATTGGTGGAACACATCACTGCTCGGAGACTGGGAAGGTATGGTACAGTGTTCTGTCACATGGTGGACACATTGTGATGGGCTGGAGAGCTCTATCTCACAATCGGTTCACATGCACGATATGGCCTGATGGTGTTACGTAGTGTGTCCGGGAAGTAGGATGACATGAAAAATGAGTTTTGCAATAACTCCTCTATTCTGTTTATTCCATTTCCAATGGGACCTGTATGAATGAGGATGCAATTTAATGGAAATTAAAAAAAATATATATATATATATATATATACACACACACACATACAGTATTTCTGTCTCTCTCACTGTATATACACAAACACACACATACACACGCATATTTGTATGTATGTTACTGATTGCATATAAATATATAAGTGATACACAGTGGGAACCTCATGAGTGGTGTAGAAAGCACATACAAAATAAATGATAGACAGTAGAGACCTCATTAGTGGGATAGATAGCATGTATATAGAAATACCTTATTTATCACACAAGGTCCCCTCTGCATATGTCTTTTATGCAATAGGCTAGGACCTTAAGGGAGAGACATTTGTTTTGCTTTTTTAGGCATAAAATTATTTCTATAAGTCTATTATTTTTGAACTAGTGTTACTGTGATTTCCCCATCCTGATTTCTATAACCACTGCCATGAAAGTGAAGTCAGGATGACAAGCTGACACTGTGATGTGGTAGTTTGTTAGTGCCGCAGAACTTCCACAGAAATTACAAACCACCGCCGCAGAAGTTCTGCGGCAAATGGTAGTCTTGCCGCAGAACTTGGTCCCACTGTGCCGCAGAAAAGTAGGGGCCTTGACTTAGATACATAGACAATGATGGCAGACACAGGCCTGTCATCCCATCCAGTCTGGCCACCCTACCTACCTAATTTGAACTGACCCTAGTGGCCATCCCTCTCCTTTGTTTCTGCCCCCTCTTTTCAAACTAACCCCATAATATCTGTTCCATCCCTGCTTGAAGCTGTTCACTGATTTGGCTTGTGTCCCCTGGCAGCTTGTTCCACTTATCCACCACTATTTCTGCAAAGAAGTGCTTCTGGGCATCCTTTTGGAATCCCCCCCCCCCACAAGTTTAAATGAGTTCCCTTTCATCAGTGTAGCTGAACTCAAGAAGAAAAGTTCTTTGCTGGCCTGGTGGCACTGAGGGTTGAGGTGCTGGATGCCACTCCTCGCACCGCGCTGGCAACCCGGGTTCAGGAATGGACTCAGGCGCCAGGGGTCAACAGGAGAAGGGTTGAGGACTGAGCGGCTGTGTGGTGCTTTCCTCCCCGGACCAAGGGGATGGGATGGCCCGGTGAACCAGAGACCCCTGGTGGAGACCGGGGTACTGTAGCAAGCCAGGCAAGCACGTACTAGCATGGCTCACACAGGCAGGGTTGCCATGCACCAGAAGCATCAAGGCTTGCCCACACATACGGAGGGAGGAACTGCAGAACACGGAAAAACCTGCTCCTAGGGGTAGGCGATGGCACCAATCCCCATGCCCACAGCTGGGTATGACCTAGCCGACTTTTAAGGATCCTCCGCCCGGGGCCCACATCTGCAGCTGGAGACTATCTGTGTGAGAGTGCCCGATGTAGGAGGGGCAGCCCCACACCGGAGGGGTTAAGTCGGGGGTGCCAGCTGTGAGGCGGGGTTGGGGAGAAGAAGGTTCGGTCGGGGGGAGTTCAGGCAGGGCAGGACTCAGGTTGGATGCCTGAGAGAGGCTCCTAGTATGGTGATCAGGAGGGAAAAAGAATCAAAAAAAAAAAAAAGAACAAGAAAAGTTCCTTAGCATCCACCCTATTTACCCTGTGCAGGTACTTCAATGTCTCGATCATGTTGCCTAGTTCTTTTGTTTTTTTCAAGGATGTACATGTCCAAGTCCTGCAGCCTCTCCTCAAATATCATACCCCATAATACATGGACCATCTTGGTTGCCCAGTGCTATATTACTTCCACTTGTTGCAGTCCCTCCTCAGGTGTGGACTTCAGTACCTTGTGTAGCATTCTAGGTGTGGTCGCACCAATGACCTGTAGAATTGGGACTCAGTAATCCAACAGAAAGTACTGCCTTAAGGAAGCTGTACAGGAAGGATAAAAGCTAGTCATGCCTAATGTGTCCCCATACTCATTCATGTCCCAGCACAGGAGTGGAACAGGTATAAGACTGATGTCTTAGGCATCAGCAGGAGGAAGCAGGAAGCAGGGGACTGTGCTGGTCATGTAAGATAAGGTGCCTGTTCACTACTGTGTAACATTCTCTGCTGGGAAGACCATAAAATCATAGATAGGCCAAAACTGGGAATAGGAGCAACAGCCTTTCTAGGATAGGTGTGTAAAGGGATTTAAACAGGGTACAGGGAAACACTAATTGCTGCCTATCTAGGGTCAGGTATCAAAGGGTTGATGGAAGGTGAAAGTTCTGCAACCACAATAGGAAAAAGCAGAGAAAGATAAGGGGGTAAAGGAAAGAGGAAAAACTCTTCAGACAAGGGAGAACTACTTGAGGCCCCACCTGGATTACTGTGTCCAGTTTTGGAAGCTGCACCTCCATAAAGACATTGAAGGGTTGGAGATGGTACAGACAGGTGTAATTCCCCCGCTGTGGTTTGCATGTTTTTCCTGCTGCCCCTGTTCTCCAGTCTTCCCCCTGCTGGCAGTGTCCCCATTTGCCTTCTTGGGTCTTCCTCCAGCTCCGCAGGTGCTCTTCTGGGAAACTGGGGCTGGAAGAGTTGGATCGTGGAGCCACCAACCCATTTTTGCACATCGGTGTGGTCTGACAGCCAATGCATGCGCTGTGGCACATCTGTGTCCTAGCTGTTGCGGTGGCCAAACCAAAGGAAGTTGGACAGTCCAGGTCCCAAATTTAAACTTAACAGGGACTGGAGACCAGAAGGAGGCCTTTGAGAAGCCTCTGGGTTATTTTGTCTAACAGCCCCAATCGCGTTGCTTCTGTGGCTCATTAATATTAATGAGGGATACATGAATATTAATTAGGAGCTTGTCCTGCTGCCTGGGGCTAAGCATTTCGGCAGTGGCGATGGGCAGGGGGATAGCTTAAATTATAAAATGGGAAGGTTAAATAGTGTAATCTGATTGGCTGTTACCTGTGCATTAGATTCATCTAATGCACAGATACAAACTAATACTGCTACCTGCCTGTAAGAAGTCCCACCTAGATCAATGCCCATTTAGAATGTTGGCATTTGAAAAGGTAGCCATTTTTTTCCCTCACATAACTGAATCAGCTGAGCAGTTGTCAAGTAACATCACCATGGCAAGCCATCCTACTGTTACTTTTGAGCTAACAATGCCAACAGAAGTGGAAACTCTAGGAGCCTCTGACTCCACCCTATCATGGTTTGGTAGTTACCTTGATAACCGCACTCAGGCGGTTGAGTTTCATAAGGCTCTCTCATCCCCCATTCATAACACCCGCAGTGTTCCGCAGGGTTCCATACTGGGTCCTCTACTCTTTTCCCTGTTCCTTAATGAAATTCCCAGTGCTTCTCATCACAGTAACATCCTCATATACACAGATGATCTTGTGCTCTGTCAATCATTCATCCAAAGCGATGGACGACCTAAATCGCAAGCTCTCACTTGACTTTCAATCCATTCAATCCTGGCTTGTTGATAACCATCAGATCCTTAACAAAGGAAAAACCCAGGCTATGCTATTTGGATCCCCTAAAAAGGTGCCCTCTGAGGCACCTAAGCTACTCGTCCACTGTGGTGATGGCATGATGGTAATAAACACCTCTATCTTCAGATACCTGGGGGCTACGCTTGACCCTGCACTTAACTTTACGACGCATATCAATGACGTGTGTCGTACTGTCAATGCTAAAATAGGAGCTGCCTATCGAGTGTGCCACTCCCTAACACCAACAGCCAGGCTATCTGTAGCTAAAGGAGTACTACTTCCTCAAATCCTTTGTGCCCTCCCGGTCCTGTACCCCGCCAATGCCGGTGTGCTCTGCAAGTGGGACACCTCCTACAATAATATCTGTAGGTTTGCCTTGTCATCCTCATGACTTACCCACCACTGCCTTCTCTACTCTGGACATAGAAACATAGAAACATAGAAACACAGAATTTGACGGCAGATAAGGACCGCTTGGCCCACCCAGTCTGCCCATTTCCCTACCTAATGGATAAGCTGCAGATCCTAGTTAACCAGCAGCCTACTTCTTCCTACCCTCACCCCCTAGAATTGCCTTATGACTGTCCCATGCATGCTTGAATTCCACCACTGTTTTTGACTCCACAACCTTCCTCCGGAAGGCCGCTCCATGCATCCACAACCCTCTCTGTGAAAAAATACTTTCATATTACCTCTGAGCCACCCCCATCTTCAAATTGTGCCCTTGTTCTTGCACACCTCTTTTTTGAAAGATGCTACCCTCTTGACTTTGTGGATTCCCTTGAGGTACTTGAAAGTTTCTATCATGTCCCCTCTCTCCCTCCTTTCCTCGATTAAGCTCCTTAAGTCTCACTTCATATGTCTTCCGGTGCAGACCCTACACCATTTTAGTTGCCCTCCTCTGGACAGCTTCCATTCTGTCTATGTCTTTGCAGAGATTGGGTCTCCAGAACTGCACGCAGTACTCCAGATGGGGTCTCACCAGCTGTCTGTACAGAGGGATAATAACTTCCTGTTTTCTACTGGTGATGCCTCTCCCTATGCATCCCAGTATCCCCCAGCCCTCCTTGCTGCCCTCTCACATTGCTTGCCCACCTTTAGGTCATCTGATATGACTACCCCCAGGTCCCTTTCCATGTTTGTTGTTGTTAGTATCTCACCCCCCATTGTGTACTCTTCCCCTGGGTTTTGCTTCCCAGGGCATTACCTTGCACTTTAGCATTGAATCTAAGCTGCCATACATTTGACCATTCCTCTAACCTTGCCAAGTCCCTTCTCATCCTTTCCACCCCACCTTGTGCATCAACTCTGTTGCAGATCTTTGTGTCATCTGCAAAGAGACATATTTTCCTTCCAGTCCTTCTGCAATGTCGCTTATAAAGACATTGAAGAGGACCGGTCCTAATACTGAACCCTGCGGTACCCCACTAGTAACCCCTCTTTCTTTAGAGTGGACTCCATTTACTATTACTCTCTGTGTCCTATTCTCCAGCCAATTATTTACCCAGGCTGTCATCTTGGGACCCACTCACAGGCTGGCTAACTTACATATTAATCTTTTGTGTGGGACTGTGTCAAATGCCTTGCTAAAGTCTAGGTAGGCCATGTCCACAGCCCCTCCCTGATCTACTACTTTGGTCACCCAGTCAAAGAAATCTATCAGATTTGTCTGGCATGACCTTCCTGCTGTGAATCCATGCTGCCTTGGGTCCCAGCCCTCTGGCCTCTAGATACTCGACAATTCTTTCCTTCAGAAGTGATTCCATCATTTTCCCTACCACTGATGTTAAAC
The DNA here is from genome assembly GCA_016271365.2 of Neoceratodus forsteri. Classification (NCBI taxonomy): domain Eukaryota; kingdom Metazoa; phylum Chordata; order Ceratodontiformes; family Ceratodontidae; genus Neoceratodus; species Neoceratodus forsteri. The sequence goes on along the minus strand of CM057459.1, from coordinate 1,326,589,351 downwards.
TAACAGGTCTGTAGTTTCCTGTTTCTGCCTTGCTCCCACTTTTGTGAAGGGAAATCACATCTGCCCTCCTCCAGTCCTCGGGTACCACCCCATCCTCCCATGATTTGTTAAAAAGGGTAGTCAGTGGTGTCACTAGTTCTACCCTTAGTTATTTTAGAATTCTGGGATGAATCCCATCAGGCCCCATTGCTTTGTCCACCTTCAGTTTTAAGAGTTCTTTCAGAACCCTTTCTTCTGTAAATGGGCTGGTATCAACTTCTGTATCCAAAGTGTTTCTACTATTTGTTTTGGGTACCTCTCCCTCTTCCTTTGTAAATACTGAGCAAAAATATTTGTTTAGTATCTCTGCCTTTTCACAGTCACCCTCTGCCCACCCTCCTCCCTTTATTAAGCCTCACTATCCCTCCCTTGGTCTTCCTTCGCTCCCTGATGTACCTATAAAAGGTTTTATCCCCCTTCTTAACTGAGTTAGCTATCTTTTCCTCGGTTTGCGCCTTTGCTGTTCTGACTGCCTTCCCAGCTTCCTTTTGCTTTAACTGATACAGTTCTCTGTCCTGCTCCTTCTGTGATTCCTTGTACTTCCTGAATGCTTTCTTTTTCTCTTGAACATTCACTGCCACTTCCTTTGAGAACCATAGTGGTTTCTTACATCGTTTCATTTTGTTTATTTGCTTCACACAAAGGTTTGTTACCTTTGTGATGGCAGTTTTTATTATTCCCCATTGTTCTTCCACCCCTCCTTCCTGCCCATTTGCTAGTGCATTCCTTAGGCACTCACCCATTTTGGCAAAGTCAGCCCTCCTAAAGTCCAGTACTTTTGCCTTTGTATGGCTTGACTCTATTGCTGTGTTTATTGTGAACCATACTGTTCGATGGTCGCTAGTTCCCAGATGGCTACCCACTTCTACGTCTGTGATCCTCTCTTCATCTCCATTTGAGAGAACCAGGTCTAAGATTGCTCCCTCTCGAGTGGGCTCCAATACTAGTTGTCTAAGGCATGCCCCTGTAGGGTATCTAGAATAACCCCACTCTTCGAAGTGGCTGCTGCAACTGCACTCCAGTTAACATCTGGCATATTCAGATCACCATCAGCAATATCTCCCCTTTTCTGCCATTCTAAGTATACTTTCTATCATTTCTTGTCCATTTCCTCCCTGAGAAGGGGGTCTGTATACAACCCTGTGCGGATTGTGGTGCCATTGCCGTCTCCAAATTTACCCACAGTGCTTCTTCTCCTCCCTGTTTTCCTTTTGTTCTGTTGCTTTGATTCCTTCCCTATGTAAAGAGCTACCTCCTCCTCTTTCACCCTCCCTGTCTCTCCTCCTGTAGATAGTGTATCCTGGTATGTTTACGTCCCAGTCATGGTTTTGTGTGTACCATGTTTCTGTGACTGCCACAATATCCAGATGTTCCTCCTCCATCAAGGCCACTAATTCAGGAAGCTTGTTACTCAGACTACAGGCATTGGTACTCATTGCTCTCCATTATTTGATGGCTTTACCTTCTGTTGCAGCATCCACCACTGACCTTTCTACCTCTGTCTTTTTCTCATTTAGTACCCTTTTTGTAGGGAGAGGCTGGGATTTTCCTGCTGCTTATCAGTGCCTCCCCCCTTGACTAGTTTAAAAGCTTGCCAATGAAGCATTTAAACTGATTGTTCAAAAGACTTGTTCCCTTCCTGGACAGATGCAGACCATCCTGCCAGTATAGGCTGGTGTCCCTCCAGGTGGAACCCCAGTCCTCAATGAAGCCAAACCCCTGTGCTCCACACCATCTTTTCAACCATTCATTAAACTGCATGGTGCAAGGTACCCTCGCCTCACTCATGCCCTTGACAGGCAGCACCTGGACTAAACTGGTTGTCCCCCAAAGACCTCCGTGCATATACCCTTGGGTGTTTTGTTGACTTTCTAACTAGACCATCTTGCCCAGCGACTTTGGCTGACTTGATTACCCCGGTCTCCCACTCCCGCACCCTTAGGTCCTCTTCAGGCTCAATGCTCTCAGTAAAGCCCTGTGTGACCAATATGGGCAAACAGGCATTCTTACATTTTGCTCTTAACCTCTGGAATTTGCTTCCCCGAAAGTTAAAAACTCCACCTCCCACATCTCTTTTAAGCGTTCACTGTTCTCCCACCTGTATGCCCTAGGTAACTGTAACTGCTCATAAGTGGAATCTCTCCACATTGAATAATTTGTGTGCCTCATTAAGCTTGGCTTAGGACTGACCTGAGTGCACTCCTTCCTCTGCCAAACTCTCAAATGTGAGTGTGTATGATTGGTCTTCATTATCAAATACCTGATGTAGTCTCAACCTATACTGTTATGAGTTTGCCTTATACTTGTATTTGTTATTGCTTATGTGAATGTCATTTAAACTGTTCATATATGTATTCTCATTGTTGTAATCTCCCGGGTCGTGCCTGAAAATAGGCAGGATTGTTGCCTAGTGCACCTACCCGGTTACCAAAAGCTAATAAATAAATAAGAGGACACAGAAACTGCAACTCCAGCAATACTATGTGATGTTACAAACACAGTGAGTAGCAGACATGCTAATTTCTCCACAACAGAAATTGTTGAAATAGAAGAAGGGCTAAATGAGCCTAACACTGAAAACCACTGTGTGGGCATTGAAAGTTTTCAATGACTGGAAAGCCAGTAAACAAGTAGAACTAGACTGGAAAACAACCTCAGTTGAACAGTTAAATCAAATTTTCAGATGCTTCTATGCGGACGTCAGAACTTCTAGTGGGAGCGAATATGCTCTAAGCAACTTCTTGGGGCTCCAAGCTGCTCTAAATAGACATTTAAACATAGTGTCAGTTGGCCGTAATGTGAACATAAGTTACAGATACTGCGTTCAAGTCCAGCAATAATGTATTTGTCTCATTTATGAAACATTATCAGAAAAATCAAAAAGACAATGCTAAACACTATGCCCCTCTTTCAAAATCTGACCTGGAGTACCTCAGGAAATCCTCTGTCCTATCTCCCAGTACTGCTTCTGGCCTTGTCCGAAAAGTCTGGCTGGACCTACAACTGCATATGGCCAGGCACGGTTAGGAGGAGCTGTGGCAGCTAAAGCCCAACAGTATTATCATAACCAAAAACAACTCAGGTCTTGAGTATGCAACCCTGGCATACAACAAGCACACCAAAAAACACAATAACCCCATTGAAATAAACAAAGATTCTCATCATGGTTTTATGTATTCTGTTCCTGGATCTCCATGGTGCCCTGTTGCCAGCTTGAAAAATTTCTTAGCAAGCTCCCAGAAGATGTGCCATCACTTTATTGCCACCCGAATCTACTCCCTCCACAGTTTGTAGATGGTATCCCAACATGGTATTCATGGGAGCCCATGGGTGTAAACTTCCTCTCCACCCCTATGAGCCAAATTTGTAAAGAAGCTGCTCTCCCAAACAGATACACTAATCACAGTGTTTGAGCCACAGCAGTTCAACTGCTGTCCGACGCTGGGCTCAAAAACCTAGAGATTATGGCCATGATTGGCCATAGATGTGAAGCCAGCCTCCACTCATATTGGAGAGCTTCTACTGAAGACCAAAGAAAATGGAGCTTGGTTCTAGCCCCAAAGCCTGGAAACTCAGCCGAAAACAGTGCTGACAATGCATCAACTTGTCTGCAATCACACTCCAAAGGATAACAGCGCTGAACTCGGAGCAACTTCTGCCAGTAATTACTCTCCAATGGAGCTCACAATGCTGCCTGCTGAAATCGGAGACAGTCAATAAACTCCTCTCCCTGATCACCCTGCAATGGAGGTCACGCTTGAAAGGAATAAACAGACGCCAATCACATCAGGAACAGTTTTTTTCTTCAATCAACCTGCAAACTAACTGACACTGACACCTACTGACAGCGCTGCCACAAAAGAAAGTAATGCTGAAACTCAGCCTGCAATGGAAGTCACACTGTCAAATTGTGAAGAGATGGAAACTGCAACAGCTGCAAAACATCCCAATGTACCAGTTACTGCAGCAGCCTACTCCACAACCTTTTCCCAGGGACCTTTCAATTTATCCAACTGTTCCTTCCACGGAACCATTCATTTTATTAAGTATGACAGTGGTAAATCTCTTTCATTCAGTATGCAATGTAAATTTCCAAACTACATTGATGCTGAAATTAAAATTTTTCTTTTCTTTTCTTTTGTGGTACAGGGTCCCTCCACCAACAAAATCCACCTAATCTACAGTGACATGGAAAAAAAGTGCATCCCAGGGTTTACTTGAGTTTTTATTTATTTTTCTCACAGTTACCCAGTCCTTTTTGCAACCCCTCCCCCACACAGTTTGAAGGACTATTTTATCTTGAGGAGTGATATTAACTTAAATAAAGCATCTTAAATCAATTAATGTAGTCTGTAATTTTATATTTCCAATACTTTGTTACAGTTCCCCATTTTATAAGCACAATTAGACACTCCAGGGGTGTGCATTAGACACATATAATGCACAGCCAGGGCTGAAGGTACTCAGCCTGCAGCCTTATGCCTTACTGCACCCCTGACCATGCTTTAGATGTGCCTAATGCACACCCCCTCATGTCTTATTGCTTACATGGTAAATGTTGCAGTCCCTTGAGAGGGCACATGGACTGCAAAAGGGCTATGGGGCAAATATTAAATGAAAATGTTCCCTTTGGGGTGCAACAGGACTGACAAGTTGGGGCACTCTTTAGACTGTGTGGGACTGTGTACTGAGCAGCCATGTTTGTAATGCTATGACCCTTAAAGGACAGCCAATCAGCTATTTAGGCACCAAAACTGGTTGTGATGGCTTCTGGGAGGAGGTGTGAACTAATTTCAGGTGCCAAGAGACCTTTGCCAATCAATAATCAAAGAAGACTAATGATTAATAATATTTGTGAGTGATGACTGGAATCAGCCAATCAGAGGGCAGGATTTTCAGGGACAATCCCAGGATTTTGGGCAGTTGGGGCAGTCTGATCTGGGCTCTGATCAAGTCAAGAAGGGCTCAGTGCTGAGTGGAAATAGCTCTAAAGGCCTTTCACATGACTTAAACAGAATTTTCCCAAGGATTGAAGGTGAATGATTCTTGTGGCTTTAAAGGGATTGTGCCCTTTTGCTGAGCAATCCAAGCATCTAGTGGAGATTGCTGATTTTGAGGAGACTCGTTGTTGCAGTGATCCTGCACCTGTTGGGATTGAGAGGAAAATCCTGGTCTGAGAAAAGCAGTTTGAAAAAAAAGAAATGTGGTAGCCATTTTAGTCCAGTCAACAATGTAGAGAAAAAATTAAAAAATATGTTGCAGGTGATACCTTTTATTGGACTAACAAAGAAAAGCAGTTTGAAATTGTGTGTAGCCAGTGCTGAAGGTGGATGCCGCATTTGAATTGGCGAATCTGTGCAAGGAAAAGGGTGAGCAGATGTCCTATACTTGGGGAATGCCAGCTGTGGAACAGAATTGTAAATCTGGAGTCTGAAATCTGTTGCCAGAAGGCACTGGAAAGTGAAAAGTCTGTGAAACTGTTTGGCTACACACCAGAGTTATTCTACTGCTTGAGAAAGAAGAGGAATCAGGGAATACCCACAGCTGCAACCCAGAGCCAGGCAGAGAACCTGCTAAGCCCTACCGAGTGGGGCTAACTGGCTGCAGTGGGCCATGGGCCTGTGTCTGAGTGCTAGGAAACTCTTGACTAGGTAGGGAGCTGGGCTGTGGAGCCACTCCTGGGTCTGGGTCCTCTGTGGTTTGCTAGGCCTTGCATTGGAGCTCTGCAATGAGCCTAAATAGGATGAAGGAGACAAGCTGCAAGACCTTCAAGCAAAGTGACAAGTGGCCAGACCTTCAAGCAAGCTCAAGTTTTCTCCATCTATTGCTGTCTACTTTTTGCTGCTCTCTTTGAACTAAAACTGCAGATTTCGAACTGCTGGATCCCCATCACCACCACCACCACTCCAGAGACTGTTTAGCTCTCAAGAACTGTGAGCAACTCAGGGTTAGCCCTGACCAGGGGAACTGGGGAAAGGTTGTTTGCAAACAAAGAGTTTAAAAGTATTATAAAAGCTTCATCCTTTAAATATTTTTCAAGGGTCTCATCACCGGCTAACCCACGGCATCGACCAGGCCTGCACCATCACAGGGTACCTTTATAGACTGAACTGACATTTCACTGGTATCAGTGAGGGTGGGCGTTGGAGTGTCCTGGCCTACTGGCACTGTTATTGTTAACTATTCTAACTCCTTTTTCCCTCCATAGCTTTTCTGTTCCCAGGTACCCCTTCCCTAGCCCTCCCCAAAATAAAGCTGTGTTTTGTTTGCTGCAATTGCTATGTGGAGGGTATTTTATGAAAGCTAACTGTCAAGTATATGTGGTGTATGGTACTGGGAAACAACTTGGTATCCAGTGTGTGGGGTGGTTGGAAGGGGAGGTGGGTAGGTACAGCATCCCAAGGAGTTGTACCATGCAGACACCTGGCCCACTATCAACCTACTCTGGGTGAAGGCACCATACTATTTTACTATTACTTTGGGATAGAACCCCCGATCACCATTGTAGCAGGACCCAGGCTCCTTAACCAGTGTGGTACTCAACAGGCAGGGGAAGTAACCCACTGGCACATGGCACCTGGGCTACATCTTTGGAGGCACCGCTGGGATCTCCTGTTCACCAGCCACGTCCACCATGGATGGAAATTCCAGAAAGACCACTGCCCTTACCCCCAACCCTCTGGCTCAAAGTCATGGCCAAAGAGAAAGATAAGGTGAAGTTAGTTGAGAGGAGTGGGGGTCAGAGGATAGACCCTCAGAAATCCCTATTATTACTGGGGGTACCACCCGAGTTAGAGGACAAAGCTATTGAGGGATATGTGTCCACTATAAGAGGACTAGGTCAAGTGAATGTTTGGGGTAGATTGCTAGACTCTGCCACAGGAACTTTGACTGTATTGATTGAAGGTAAAAATGCTATAGACACCTCCTGGGTACCGGAGGCCTTAGTGTCAGAGGGACTGTCGGAAGGCTGGGCCATGGTAACAATGTTTAGTGTGGTTTCCCTTGGGGAAGGAGGGAGAGAATCTGAGTACTCACTGACCCCCCAGGCCCAGAATGAGGAGCCTCAGCCCAGTTATGTGCCCACCCCCTTCGACTCATACCAGAAGTTAAGGATGTTTTCAGGGGGTAAAACTCACCCCGCAGGAGAGGAGGACTATGAGTCATGGATAAACTATGTCATATCACTGCTACAGGACTGGCAGTGAAGTGAAGGGGAAAAACACAAAAGGTTAACAGAGTGTCTACGAGGCCCTGCCCTTGATGCTATTTGGTCCTTATGGACCACGGACCCCAAGGCTAGTGTAGAGGATTACATTGCTGCCTTGGACAGTGCCTTTAGAAACATAGAAACATAGAAATTGTCAGCAGAAAAGGATCAGCTGGCCCATCTAGTTTGCCTGTAAGCCCTTGTACTGGATTACTGCTTCTGACCCACCCGCTGCTGAACCTCTATGATTCCCCTATGCCTGTCACAAGCATGCTTGAATCCATCCACAGCGCTCGCTCCCACCACCTCCTGAGGCAGACCATTCCTTGTGTCCACCACCCTCTCTGTGAAGAAGAACTTCTTCACATTCCCTCTTAACCTCCCACCTTCCAACTTCATGTCATGCCATATTGTTCTTGTGCACCTCCTGTATTGGAAAATGTCTCCCGCCTGCACCTTGCTTATATCCTTGAGATGCTTGAATGTTTCTATCATGTCCCCTCTTTCCCTCCTCTCTTCCAGTGAGTACATGTTGAGGTCCCTTAATCTTTCCTCTTAAGTCTTGTGTTGCAAGCCCTGTACCATCTTAGTTGCCATTCTCTGGACTGTCTCCAGCCTGTTAAAGTCCTTACAAAGGTGTGGCCTCCAGAACTGCACACAGTACTCCATGTGAGTCCTGACCATGGTTTTATATAATGGCATCACTACCTCCCTCCTTCTGCTGGTGATGCCCCTTCCTATGCACCCCAGCATGTCACTGGCCCTCCCAGCTGCCTAAGCACTCTACTTTGACATTTTCAGGTCATCTGAAATAATAACCCCCAGGTCCTTTTCCTCCTTTGTGACTGTCAGCAACTCCTCCCCCAATCATGTAGCTTTCCCCAGGGTTTCTGTGTCCCAGGTGCATCATTTTGCACTTTTTTGAATTAAACTTCAGTTGCCAGTCCTCAGACCATTTTCAAGCTTCCCCAGGTCCCTCCTCATTTTCTCCACCCCCTCTGGGGTATCTACTCTTACAGATCTTGGTGTCATCTGCAAACAGGCAGAACTTTCTCTCCAGCCCTTCTGCAATGTCGCTAATGAAGACATTGAACAGGACTAGCCCCAGGACCAATCACTGAGGCACCCCACTGGTCACCCCATCTCCGCAGACTATATCCCATTTACCACCACCCTCTGCTTGGACTTTTTGCCTAAGAGACACTAGTTTGGTTCTGGACTGCCAGAGTTGCACCAATCAGACCTCAGGGGACCTAAAATGAAGACTGCCCTCAGAGGTCTTGTGGGATTGAAACCTGTAGGAATTGTAGTTTTTAAGGTTTGGCGCCTAAATGGACCTGGAGGGGGAGCCCTTGCTGTGACAGACAGTTCCCTCAGCCAACCAAACCTTTTGGATCTCAGAGGAAATCCCCAGAACCACCTGACAGTGTCAGCCAGCCAACCCCCTCCTTTACACATATCACTCCGATGCCACATGCTAACCGCAAATGGGGAAATTCAAAAACAAAAATGAACTGCTCCTGAATCAAGTTAATTGAGGAGCAGGAGACAGCTGCAAAAAACTTTGTGAAACACTCCGGAAAGTCACACAGGAGCCCAAACAGCACATTGGAAATCTTACCCTGCAACCGCTTCCACGTGGCCCACCTGAAAAACGTTTTTTTTTTTCCCCTGTCTGGTTCCAATGCATTATATTACCAAGTTCCCCAACTGATTGGTGCATTGAGAACTCCAGTCTTAAAAAGCCACATCCAAAAGCAGGGCCATTCTTGATGCCCTTCAGGTGGCATGCCTCAGACAGCTAGTTTTGGAACCTACTCATGAGGGAGAAATCTTAGACCTCGTACTCTCAAATGGGGACAGTGAGAGGATCTCAGATCTAGAAGTGGTTTGCCATTTGGGAACAAGCGACCACCAAACAGTGTGGTTCACGATAAACTCAGCTACAGAGTCAAGCCATACAAAAGTGAGGGTTCTGGACTTCAGGAGGGCTGACTTTGGCAAGATGGGAAAGTGCTTTAGAAAAGCACTAGCAAACAGGCTAGAAGGAGGGGTGGAGCAACAATGGGGAAATGTCAAAACTGCCATCACAGAGGCAACAAGCCTTTGTGTGAAGCAAATAAACAAATCAAAACAAAAGAAAAAGCCACTATGGTTCTCAAAAGAGGTAGCAGTGAAGGTTAGGGAGAAAAAGATAGCATTTAGGAAGTATAAGAAAACACAGAAGGAGCAGGACAGAGAACTGTACCAGTTAAGGCAGAAGGAAACAGGGAGGGTAGTCATAATAGCAAAGGCACGAACTGAGGAAAAGATAGCTAACTCGGTTAAGAAGAGGGATAAAACCTTTTATAGGTATATCAGGGAGCGTAGAAAGACAAAGGGAGGGATAGTGAGGCTGAATAGAATGGATGGTGGGTGAGCAGAGAGTGACAGTGATAAAGCAGGGATACTGAATGAATACTTCTGTTCAGTATTCACAAAAGAGGAAGTGGGGGAGGTGTCTAATCCAATTAACAGAAGCACTCTGGAGAGGGGGGTCGATCCCAGTCCTTTCACAGAAGAAAGAGTTCTGAAAGAACTCCTAAAACTGAAGGTGGATAAAGCAATGTGGCAAGATGGAATTCACCACAGAATTCTAAAAGAATTAAGCAGAGAACTAGTGACTCCACTGACTACCCTTTTTAACAAATCATGGGAGGATGGTGTGGTACCTGAGGACTGAAAGAAGGCGGATGTGATTCCCCTTCACAAAAGTGGGACCAAGACAGAGGCAGGAAACTACAGACCTGTCAGTTTGACCTCTGTAGAGAAAGTGATGGAATCACTTCTGAAGGAAAGAATTGTTGAGTACCTAGAGGCCAGTGGGACACAGGACCCAAGGCAGCATGGGTTCACAGCGGGAAGGTCATGTCAGATGAATCTAATTGATTTCTTTGACTGGGTGACCAAAGTAGTAGACCAGAGAAGGGCTGTGGACATGTCCTACCTAGACTTTAGCAAGGCATTTGACACAGTCCCACACAAATGATTAGTAGTCAAATTAACCAGCCTGCTAGTGGGTCCCAGGGTGGTAGCCTGGGTAAAACATTGGCTGAACAACAGGACACAGAAGGTAATTGTAAACAGAGTCTACTCTGAAGAAAGAGGGGTTACTAGTGGGGTACCACAGGGTTCAGTACTGGGTCCAGTCCTTTTTAATGTCTTTATAAGTGACATAGCAGAGGGACTGGAAGGTAAAGTATGCCTCTTTGCAGATGACACAAAGATCTGCAACAGAGTTGATACACAAGGAGGCATGGAAAGGATGAGAAGGGACTTGGCAAGGTTGGAGGAATGGTCAGAAGTATGGCAGCTTGTATTCAATGCAAAGAAGTGCAAAGTAATGCATCTGGGAAACAAAAACCCAGGGGAAGATTACACAATGGGGGGGGGGAGGTAGTAACAACAAAAAAGGAAAGGGACCTGAGGGTAATCATATCAGATGACCTTATGGTTGGCAAGCAATGTGGGTAGGCAGTAGGGAGGGCTGGGGGGATACTGGGATGTATAGGGACCGGCATCAGCAGCAGAAAACACGAAGTTGTTATCCCTCTGTACAGACAGTTGGTGAGACCCCATCTGGAGTACTGCGTCCAGTTCTGGAGACCCCATCTCCACAAGGACATAGACAGGATAGAGGCAGTCCAGAGGAGGGCAACTAAAATGGTGCAGGGTCTGCAAGAGAAGCCATATGAGGAGAGACTAAAGGAGCTTAATATGTATACCCTTGAGGAAAGGAGGGAGAGGGGGGACATGATAGAAACATTTAAGTACCTCAGTGGAATCAACAAAGTCCAAGAGGGCAGCACAAGAGATGTGCAAGAACAAGGGGACACAATTTGAAGATAGAGGGGGGATGGCTCAGGGGCAATGTGAGGAAATATTTTTTCACAGAGAGGGTGGTGGATGCGTGGAACAGCCTTCCTGAGGAGGTTGTGGGGTCTAAAACTGTGGGAGGATTCAAGAATGCATGGGACAGACATAAGGCAATTTTTGTGGGGGGGTAGGAAGAAATAGGCTGTTGGTTAAATAGGATCTGCAGCTTATCCTCTAGGTAGGGAAATAGGCAGACTAGTTGGGCCAAGCAGTCCTTATCTGCCGACAAAGTCTATGTTTCTATGTTTCTATAAAGGCAGTTCATGATAACTGCTTTCTTCCTCTACTAGGCAACGAGATTCACCGGGAAGGACACACTGAACAATGATGGTGCGCTCACATCATGCTGAGTCATAGACTTTTACTTAAAGTGGTTGTTACTTGCGGGGGAGGTGTAGCTTCAGTATAGCTTCATTAGCAGCTGTGCAATAGGTGGTAACTGTGGACTATTTATCTTGCCCAGTAATAACTTAAATAAAAAAAAAAAAAAAAAAACTTTTCCTTAATTTTTCTCACAAAAAGAAAAGAGGACCATTGTATAATCGTAATATACCACTCCAGGGTGTGGGTTACACTGGGCTTTCCCCACTTCTGGTGTGGTTTACTCACTCGGCATGAGGCCTCATGACTGAACCACACCAGGCATGGTAAATCCCAGCACAACCCACACCCTGCTGTAGTATATTGCTTAAGTTGAACCTAGGCCCCAGAATTCAGCCCAAATACTCTACCACTGGAGCTATCTGGATTTCCTGCCATCACTTTCTCACATTGAATTCCTGCACCTGTTAACAATTTACAGTAGATGGTAAGTAGCAGTTGTAGTACTTATTTATTTTACATCAAGGCACCCCTCCAATGCTCAGAGCGCCTGCATAACACAAAATTCACAATCATAAAAACACTTAACCATAAAACTGACATCAAATAATACAAACAAGAATTACATGCAGAACATATAAAATATAGAATAGAGTATGGGGTGGTGTGTGTAACAAGAAGTTTATACACAGGGCAAGGGGTTAGATGCTACATAAACCCTGAGAGCAAAGCTTGAGGGGTTTGTGAAAGCATCTAACCCTAAAAGTGTGTGTAAACTTCAAGTTTCACAACACAGCACCCCATATTTTATTTTATATAATTGCTAGGTTTCTATTTTTCGCCACAGCAATTACATAAAATAGGGGTTCCACTGGCCGCGTGCTGTTCTGGTGTGGCCACGCTGCAGTTTTGTTAACGGCCAGTTTGACGCGTGAGTTTTTATATGTAAAAACATCCTTTCTTTCTCCCTGTAAACGTAGAAAATGGGCAATTTGAACAAATTAAGTTACCGCCGGAGATACACTGGCTGGCATTTTCTTTCAGCAAGAAGGGTAAATGGTATACAGTCAGAACAGAAGCAAGTCACAAGTGGGGTACCTCAGGGATCAGTCCTGGGGCCAGTCCTCTTCAATATTTTCATCAGTGACATTGCAGATGGACTGGAGGGTAAGGTTTGTCTGTTTGCAGATGACACCAAGATCTGCAACAGAGTAGATGATCCAGATGGGGTGAGCAGAATGAGAAGAGATCTGGATAAACTAGCAAAATGGTGGGAAGAGTGGCAACTGGGGTTTAATGCAAAGAAGTGCAAGATCATGCACATAGGGAAGAGAAACCCTGAAGCCACCTATAGGCTGGGAGGGGAGTTGCTGGCAGTCACAAAGGAAGAAAGAGACTTGGGCATCATCATCACTGATGACCTGAAATCATCCAAGCAGACCACTAAAGCAGTAGGTAAGGCTAGGGGAATGTTGGGGTGTATTAGTAGGGGTATCACAAGTCGTAAGAGGGAGGTAATTATCCCTCTTTACAAGACACTGGTTAGGCCCCATCTGGAGTACTGTGTGCAGTACTGGAGGCCACACCTTCACAAAGACAATAACCAAACTGAGGCAGTCCAGAGAAGGGTAACCAAAATGGTGCAGGGACTGCATCAGAAAACATATGAGGACAGATTAACAAAGCTAAATATGTATACCCTATAGCAAAGGAGGGAGAGAGGTGATATGATCAAAACATTCAAACACCTTAAGGGCATTAACATGGTGAAAGAGTCTAACATGTTTCAATATAAGAAAATAGCAGGACAAGAGGACACAGCATGAGATTAGAGGGAGGCCGATTAAGGGGTAATGTGAAGAAGTTCTTTTTCACACAAAGGGTGGTGGATGCATGGAAAGACCTACCTCAGGAAGTGGTGGATATGAATACAGTACAGAGCTTCAAACAGGCATGGGATAGGCATAAGAGAGCATTACAGATGAGTATGAATAGATAGGCCATTGACAGAGCAAAGGCCGATGGCACATTTATAAGGTAGAAAAAGAAATGGGCAGACTGGATGGGCCTTGTGGTCCTTATCTGCCGTCAACTTCTATGTTTGTAAGAGAAGTCGGGAAGTACCGAAAACTGCAGCTGGTGCATGCACAAAGTGAGGGACACCACTCGCATGTTTGCCGTAGCAAACACTCCTTTATTATGGCAAATAATGCCACAGTTCCCCTATGGGAAAAATAAAAACCCAGATATTATATACATATAATTACTGGTGACCCCATTTAATACATTGAGTAGAGCCGTGTTTCAAATGTCGTAATAACCGGGATACACGGTTAGTACAGCGTATTTATTTTTTGTTTGTATTATGTTTTTATTAAAGTTTTATAACAGTAATAACAAGATATTATAGGTTATGCAGCCATCTTATACCAAAATTCCATGTACATTACATAGACTTCCGGGATGGGCCATAAATACATTACACTGCCATTAAAATTTGCTTGCTCACCTTTTTTAATTTTTTTTTATTTATTTAGATTTCGGATAACACCTTTGAGCCAAGGTTCGTTTACAAAGGTTCCACATCAGACACTGAGATACAGCATAGTGGCAGTGTACATAGAATAAGACAACATAGAGGCAATATACATACAATGAGACTATGACAACTTTAGCAGTTAGAGGCTTTGTCAAGCCCAGGGAGCTAAGGCTACTTAATAAAGATAAAACAGGGAACAATTAGGTTGATTGGAAAAGGAGACTAAGTAGAAAACTGGAGTAGAAGTATAGGAGATGAGAAAAGCTATTACAGGGAGAAGGGAGGAATGTTGAGAAAGATAGGGTGGAGGGGGAGTGAGGGAGTCCAAAGGATGAGAAGAGGGGCGAAGGGATGGGTGGGACATGTAGATTGTTGGCATGTGGGTAGGATTTGTGACAGCAAGGCTAGGATCAGCAGTCACAGGAGGCAATAGTGACGAGGTGTTGGTGAAGATCTTGCTTAAAGGAGCACAGAGAAGTGTTGTTAGTAACATTAGGAGGAAGGGAGCTGTACCACACTGGGGCTCTAGATATGAAACAGCATTGCCCTCGAGAGGTCCGACTGTGGGGGACAGAGAAGGGAAGAGAGGTCGATCTTCTGGTATGGCTTGAATCACCCTTTTGAATCATCCCTTCCAGTATCTCAGAAGTGATTACACTGTCCAACCCCTTCCTTCGCCCATGCAATGTCATCTCACTGTCAGTAAGAGAGGTAGCAAGAAAACTCAGATAGACAGCCTAAAAGAATTAATCAGCAACCTTCTATACAACAATAACTATTTGGTAACAGGAAAATAGAGGAAAAAAAAGAAAAGATAGATCTCAAAAAAATGTAAACAGCATTCAAGTTCAAGTTCAAGTTTATTGCAGGAAAGACTCCGTTGAGCAAGCTCATTCACAAGGAGGTCCTGAGGCACATACATATACAGTTCACAATTACATAGACAGGAGATATAAAATGTAAAACAACAAAGAAAAAATATATAATACAAGAGGTATACACAATAGAAGTCTTTATGCTATATATGCAGTACATTCCAGCTTTAACCTTGCCCTAAATTATGCAACATATCTCAGCTTAATAAGTAAAGGGACATTTGGTACCTAGGAAGTTGACTTGGCATTGGGGGCCTAGTGGCACCTACTGTACATATGTCTTTTAATTTAGAGGTAGCTAGTGTTTTGTACGAGTTAATTGATACAATGCTGGTTAGCTTCAGCATGGCTTGTAGTTGGTTCCAAATGTTTGGGAGGGAGTATGAGACAGTTCTTTGGCCAGCTGTGGTACGTGTCCTGGGAACATCTAGTAGGATAAGGTCGGATTTCCTTAGGGAGTAGGGGCTATGTGAGATGTGTATGAAAGACGTTAAATAGACAGGTAGTTTGTGGAGTAGTAATTTGAGGGTCCAAATGCCAGCATGCAGGAGGCGTCTGGTGGCAAGAGAGGTCCACACAACTGCTGCATAAAGATCACAGTGGTCGGTCCTGTACACAGAGTTAGTAATGAAGTGAAGAGCATGGTGATAGAGTACATCCAGTTTAGATAGGCTCAAGGTTGGGGAGGAGATAAAGATAATGTCTCCGTAGTCTAGCAAGGGAAGGAATGTTGCTTGGACAAGTCTTTTGCTGGTCACAAGAGAAAAGAGGGTCCTATTTCTAAAGAAGAAACCCAAGCATGCTTTAAGCCTCTTTGATAGATCCTCGATGTGGTCCCTGAAGGAAAGCTTGTTGTCTATCCACATACCTACTGTAGATATTTAAATTTAGGTATGACTTCCAAGGGTTCACCTAGGGAGGTAACTATGATGTTTTTAGGTGGGGTAGGTAGGGCACCAGACAAGGCAAGTCTCGAGAAAATCATTGTCTTTTTTTTTTTTTTTGGCATTTAAGAGAAGCTTGGCATTGCTAAGGTTGCTTTCTAACTGGATAAAGTCAGTTTGGAGTCCTTCCCTGACTTCAGTCAAGGACGAGTCTGATGCGTACAAAACCGTATCGTCCGCAAAGAAATGTATGCTAGCGTTCTTTATGTGGGAGTCAAGGTTGTTGATGTACAAGGAAAAAAAGGATTGGTCATAGGATGGAGCCTTGAGGGACTCCTCTGGCAATTGGAAGGGGGGCAGATAGTAGGCCATCAGCTTTGACTTTTTGTATCCTTCCCGTGAGATAACTGTTAAACCACTGTAAGGTAAGTGAAGTGGCACCTATGTAGGCAAGACAGGTGATTAGGAGGTGATGGTCTACAGTGTTGAAGGCCTTACTGAGGTCTAGAAAGACTGCACCAGTAACCTTCTTGGTGTCCATAGCATGGATCCAGTCATTAGAGACTTTAGCCAAGGGTGAGATGGTACTGTGCTTCGACCTGAAGCCGGATTGGGGCAGGTTTAGGAGTGAGTGCGCTTCAAGGTGATTTTTTCGTTGGTTGTATATAAGTCTTTCCAGCACTTTGGAGAGAACGGGCAAGATAGAGATAGGACAGTAGTTGTTTAAGTCACAAGGATCTCCTGATTTGAAGAGAGGAAGAACATGGGCAGATTTCCAGCAGGATGGAACAGTGGCTGTGGTAATAGAGAGGTTGAAGATATGAAGGATGGGGGCTGTGAGCTGGACATAGCCTAACCGCAAGAAAAATGATTCAAGGCCATCGTCCCCTACACGTTTCTTGGTGTCAAGGCTAAGAATTATGTCTTCGACTTCTTTGTAGCTAAACAGGCACAACTGGAAGGGATGAGGTGGAGTAGCATGTGCAGAATCTGGGCAAGTGTTGCTATTCACTCGGCTAGCGTATGGGGAGGAGTCGAATACCAACCCGGCAGTGGCAAAGTGAAGGTCATGTTCTTCGAGGATTCGCAGTTTATTTTTAACCATCCCATCCTTGGCCAGAATCTTGGTGGGAAGGGAGGAAGCAGCAGGATGGCCTTCAATGGATCTCAGTGTCTTCCAGATTTTTTGGAAGTTCCCTTTGGCCTGCTCCAGAGTGGAGATGTAGAAGTTTGCTTTGGTAGCACGTACACTTTTAGCACAGGCATTTCTGGCAGTTCTAAACACTTGCCAGTCTGCCAGGTTCTTTGTGTGCCTGGCCCTAGCCCATAGCTTGTCTCTATTGGTAAGTGCAGATTTGAGCTCTTGGGTGAACCACGGATGCGAGATTTTCTGCACCCTCATTTTAATAAGAGGAGCATGCTTGTTAATTAGGGTGGTGAGGTTGTCATTTCAGACAGAGATGGTGACATCAGCAGATTTGGCAAGATATAGGTCTTGCCACCTGATCATAGCTAGATCGGTTAGAAAGTTTACTGAGTTGAATTTACGGAACGAGCATTTGATTCTGAATTTAGGGTGCTGCTGGGTTTTAGATTGGAATCTTGTACATACAACGATACTGTGGTTGCTCATGTCGTTATGGAAAACTGCCGAATGTGAGATTGTATGGGAATGCGAAGTTAAGATGACATCTAAGAGAAAACTGTTGGCAGAGTTGGAAGCATTGATTCTTGTGGGCTCAGTTACTATCTGTGTAAGACCCAGCTCATCACAGATGGCTTTTAGGGAGTGGGATTTAGCAGTGAGCCAATCCATATTGAAGTCCCCTAAGATTATTGTTTCTGTGTTAGCAGCCAAAGTTATGGATTTCAACACGTTAAGAATTTTCTTGTGCCTCCTGACGGGAGTCTATAGCCACCAATGATTGTGATGCACTCTGAGGATGGAAGGTGAAGTTTAAGTGAGACAATCTCGTATTCCTTGGGCTTAGTTTTACAGGAAATGCTGCTAACATCAAATTTTGATTTGGCGTATACAACCACCCCCCCCTCCCGAATCCCTATCAGCCCGAAAGAGCTTGAAGCCTGTTATAGTAATTTGTGGATCAGTGTTGGTCTTTTTTAGCCACGACTCGGTAATTATAATCAGTGGATCATAGCTACTGTTTATATCTCTTGTAACTTTTTTTCTCCCCTTCATGCATAGGAATCCAGGGCTCCCCATTCTGGTGAGGGGCTAAGAGTGCCCATTGCATCATCTCCATCTAGTATTTCCCTAGGGGTACGTCTCCGCCTCAAGGACCTCTGCCTCCAGAGTGGGTAGAGAGGCAAGAAAATGATCCCATTCTCTTATAAATCTCTCCTCCCTGACCCTTAAGGCACAGGATAGCCTCTCTGTGGCCATGTTCGAAACCATAAGATTTTTCCACATTTGTGTAGTAGGTTTAACACATGAAACCCAAGTATTCCAGATGATCTGTCTGGCCATTGCCAGCATTACCCTTGTCCACCTCGGGTATAGGCTCCATTCCCCGTCCCTGCTACATTCTACTCCCAACAAGAGTCATATACTGGAGTGACCTCTATTTCCTTCCCCCAAGTATCTTTTAACTCAGATGCCACTTCTTCCCAAAATGTTTTAATAACCTCACCCCCCAAAAAATTGTGGAAGTATGCTTCCGTTTCTGTCGTGCATCTACCACACACAATGCGGAGATTTCTGGATGAAATTTATATACGACACTTGGGGGGGGGTAGAATAAGTGATGTATGAGTTTACACTGCAACTCTTTAAATCTGTTGCATAGCAGCAGACCCATGTGTGACCTTACTATTTCCGCCCAATTCTCATCCATAATATGCATTCCCAAGTCCTCTTCCCATTTGATCCTAACCTTCCTAGTCCTGTCCTGAAATGTATTTCTCCCCAGCCTTACTGCTGTTCCAATCAATCCCTTCTCATGGTATTTAGCCCCAAATATCTCCCGTTCTGCTCTAGCCGCCATGTAACTCCCCATTGGTTTCCTTTGCAATTTTTCCCCAAAATGTCTAACCTGAAAAAATCTAAACAAATGCGATCTTGGGAGTACTAAACTCCTTTGCATTGTCTCAAAGGAGTATATCTCCTCTTCTTTATATAAATCCCCCAAACATCGGACTCCCCTGGCTTCCCACATTTCGAACCCTGGGTCTTCAAATCCCGGCAAGAATTCCATATTTCCTGTTATCTGGATGAGAATAGTGTTTTCATTGGCTGCCCCATACCTCTTGTTAATTTTTACCCACGCATCCAACATTGTTTCTACCGGACAGTTCAGGTGTGGGAGCTGCTTGTAAACTCTCTCACCACCTACTATAAGATATGAGGTTAGGCACCCAGGGCAGTCATCCTGTTCCAACTCCACCCAGGTGGCAGACTCCCCTCTGTTTACCCAATTGTGAATATAATGATATTGTACAACAAAGTAGTACCCCTTTATGTCTGGGAACTCCAGTTCTCCTCTCTCCCTGGACACTTTGAGTCTAGCCAACAACATTCTAGATCCTCCACCCCCCAAAAAATAGTTACTAAAACCCCTTTATAGCTGTTTGATATCCTTAGCAGTAGGACCAGTTGGGATCATTGGCAGCACATACAATATCCTCGGAAGGACATTCATGTTTAAAAGGTTTATCCTACCAATCCAAGAAATGGAAAGGGCTCTCGGTCTACTCAGGTCCGCCAGAATGGTTTTAAACAGTTGGGTATGATTAAGCACATACAGTTTCTTCAAATCATCACTAATCTTAATTCCTAAATAGATAAAATAGTATTCCACCCTCCTCAATCCCCAGGTATTCTCCGGCTTGTCTTGCTCCTTACCATCCAGAAATGAAATTTCTGATTTTTGCAAGTTTAGTTTATATCCTGAAAAAAATGCTAACTCTTTCACTATTTCTAGTAATCCCAGGACAGATAACCTAGGTAATGTTGCATAAAGGAAATGTTCATCAGTATACAGAGTAATTTTAAGTTGCCCCCCCAATCCTGTGATCCCCCCACCAACCGGCTGTCCCTTATTTTTATAGCTAAAGGCTGGCTCGCTATTGTGAATAACAGGGGGGAGAGGAGGAAGCCCTGTCTCGAACCTCAATATAGTCTTAGGTCCTCAGAGGGGACTCCATTAACCAACACTCTTGCCCTGGGCTCCCAGTACAACTTTTTCACCATGTCTACAAATCCATCTCCCACCCCAAAGTGGTGCAAGGTCTCAGACAAACAGTGCCACTCAATTCTATCAAATGCTTTCTCAGCGGCCATGGACAGCACACGGTAGCCAGTGATAGAAACATAGAAACATAGAATTTGACGGCAGATAAGGACTGCTTGGCCCACCCAGTCTGCCCATTTCCCTACCTGATGGATAAGCTGTAGGTCCTAGTTAACCAGCAGCCTACTTCTTCCTACCCCCACCCCCTAGAATTGCCTTATGACTGTCCCATGCATGCTTGAATTCCACCACTGTTTTTGACTCCACAACCTCCTCTGGAAGGCCGTTCCATACATCCACAACCCTCTCTGTGAAAAAATACTTCCTTAAATTACCTCTGAGCCGCCCCTTCTATCTTCAAATTGTGCCCCCTTGTTCTTGCACACCTCTTTTTTTGAAAGATGCTACCCTCTTGGACTTTGTTGATTCCCTTGAGGTACTTGAAAGTTTCTATCATGTCCCCCCTCTCCCTCCTTTCCTCGAGGCTATACATATTAAGCTCCTTAAGTCTCTCTTCATATGTCTTCCGGTGCAGACCCTGCACCATTTTAGTTGCCCTCCTCTGGACAGCTTCCATCCTGTCTATGTCTTTGTGGGAGATTGGGTCTCCAGAACTGCACGCAGTACTCCAGATGGGGTCTCACTAGCTGTCTGTACAGAGGGATAATAACTTCCTGTTTTCTACTGGTGATGCCTCTTCCTATGCATCCCAGTATCCCCCCAGCCCTCCTTGCTGCCCTCTCACATTGCTTGCCCACCTTTAGGTCATCTGATATGACTACCCCCAGGTCCCTTTCCATTTTTGTTGTTGTTAGTAGCTCACCCCCCATTGTGTACTCTTCCCCTGGGTTTTTGTTTCCCAGGTGCATTACCTTGCACTTCTTAGCATTGAATCTAAGCTGCCATACATTTGACCATTTGACCATTCCTCTAACCTTGCCAAGTCCCTTCTCATCCTTTCCACTCCACCTTGATAGTGATAATAAATGAGCGACTGTAGAAATAGTGACTCATTTATATTGCTATCATCATCAGCTACCCTGCTAGGGTAGTGATCCCACAGCAAGGAGAGTGACCAGAAGGGGAAGGATAGGGAGGTGGAGGGGAGGGACAGGAGGGAGGGAGGGCTTGAATGAGTAGGGGATCCTGCTGCAGCTGAGACAGCTCTGTGGTGTGGTGGATGAGGGTGGCTGGCTACAGTGCAACAGGCATTGGGTTTCGGACCTGCTGGGGGCAATTGTTTTGCTGCTGCTTGCGGCTCTTTTTTTCCATCCGTGTTTCACCCCTCCTCAACATGCACCCCACTGGAGTTAACAATCTTTATTCGGGGGTGGGGGCACTGCCATCCCCATCAAAAACACTTGCAATGGCCAGAAGTCAGGTTGCTTTGGTTTGTATATCGCCAAAATGTTTTTCGGCAATATACATTCTCTATGATAGTGATCGCTGTTTTTCAGTCGCTATCATAATATGGAACCACAGCACACATGCCTGACCAGGACACTGATGCCTTCACCATGTTACATTTAAAAGCCTTCTCATATTGTGATATGAAAGTCTGTCCTGCACAAATCTGGCTGATCTAGATGTATAACCTGAGGCAGCACTTTTTCCAACAGTGTGGCTAACAGCTTGGCCATGATGTTACAATCAAAATTAAGGAGGGAGATGGGCCTGTATGAGGAGTAATCCAAACTGTCCTTTCCTGGCTTCAAAAGGACACAGATGTTAGCCTCAGTGCATGTTTTGGGCAATACCCCCTCCACCCTCGCCTCCTCCATAAGATCTTGGAGAGGTCCTGCCAGTTTATCTTTAAGCTCCTTATAATATTCAGCAACAAAGCCATCCGGACCTCCAGCCTTCCCAGATTTCAACTTGAGATGGCTTTTCGCACTTCCACTGCCGTGACCTGTGCCCCCAACCTTTCTGTTTGCTCTTCATCTAAGGTAGAAAGGTGTATACTATCCAAAAACTCACCAGACGCCTGCTTAGTACCGGAACACTCAGCCTTATGAAATGTTGTATAATAATCACTAAATGTCTTTTTAATTTCCTTTTCATCATGGGTGACCTGTCCTGCCCTGTTCCTGATTGAAACTATCTTGTTCGCCATCCTGCCCCCCTCAATCAGCTTTACGAGCCTGGTTTGTTGCCCCACTTGTAGATCCTCTGCCTAGCGAAGAGCAATCTAGTCTTCGCTTCCCCAGTAAGACATTCATTCAGGACTTCCCTAACAGCTGTCAGCTTTTTTCGATCTTCGTCTTTACCCTTTCCAGGACCAGGCACTCTAACTGCTGGATAGCATCATCCAGCTTTTCCCTCTTCTCCTTTCTGATTTTTGCAGTATAGCTGACCATTACCCCCATAAAGGCTTTCCCTGCCCCCCATAGCATACCCTGGGAGCCCACAGAGTCCTTATTTGTCTCCCAATACATGTCCCACTGATTTCTCAAGTATTTCCTACGAACATACGAAATTGCCAGCAGATACAGGCTGTATTGTCTACCTAGTCTGCTCGAGTGTGCATCACTTCAGCCCATTAGACTGCAGCTGCCCCACCTCCCATTAACTCTTCCCTACCCCAACTGCTCCCCCGGTATGTATATTCCCCTTGAACTTGTCCCACCCCTCTTGAAGCACCCCACAGTCTACACAGATATGAGTTGCTCAGGCAGTGCATTCCACCTTGTTACCACTCTTTCAGTGAAGCAGTGCCTCCTCCTTTCCCTCCTGAATCTGCCCCGCTTTAACTTGGAGGAGTGCCCTCTGGTATCTCTTCCATTCTGGAGAGTGAACCTACCCTGGAAGCCTACTTTGTTCATCCCCTTCAGGTACTTAAAGGTCTCAGTTATGTCCCCTCTCTCTCTCTCTCTTCTATCCTCCAGGCTATACATGTTGAGCTCTTTTAGTCTTTCCTTGTAAGTTCTATCCCCCAACTCCTGGATCATCTTTGTTGCTCTTCACTGCACTGCCTCCAATAGTTTTATGTCCCTTTTCAAGTACAGATACCAGAACTGCACGCAGTACTCCAAGTGCGGCCTCACCAAGGACCTGTACAGGGGCAATATGACTTCGCTACATCTGGATGTAATCCCCCTTGCTATGCATCCTAGCATCCTGTTAGCCTCAGCCGCTGACTTCCTACACTTGGCCGAGTGGTTTAATTCCCCAGTCACCAGCACCCCCAGATCCTTCTCCTCATTGAATGTGGACAGTTTGATACCATCCATGTAGTAGCTGCATCATGGGTTTTTGGCTCCAAAATGCATCACCTTGCACTTCTTGGAATTAAACCCAAGCTGCCAGGTGTGCGACCACTTCTCGAGTCTTGCCAAGTCCTCCTGTCGTAATTTGCCACCCTCCTCCCCATCCACCTCAGCACAGATCTTGGTGTCATTGGTGAAGAGGCTAATCTTATTCTTGATCCCAACTGCTATGTCTGTGATGAAAATGTTAAACAGGACTGATCCCAGTACTGATCCCTGTGGGACACTACTTGTCACTACCCTGTGCTCCGATGCTTCTCCCCCCACAACTACCCTCTGCTGCTTGTCCCTCAGCCAGTTTTCTACCCATTGGGCTAGCTTCCACCCTATACCAAGACTCCTCAACTTGCAGGACGACCTTCCATGTGGCACTGAATTGAAGGCCTTGCTGAAATCCAGGGAGACCACATCCACCACATGGCCCTCATCCAGCTCCCTTGCAACCCAGTCAAAAAAAATCAACCAGGTTTGTCTGACAGGATCTGCCAGCAACGAACCAGTGCTGTCTGTCATCTTGCAGATCATTATACACAAGAAACTGCACCAGCCTTTCTTTGAGGATAGATTCCATCAGTTTCTCCATAATTGCGGTGAGGATCACCGGTCTGTAGTTCCCTGGTTCATCCTTGGGCCCACTTTTGTGGAGAGGTACCACGTGTGCCTCCCTTCAATCTCTGGGCACACATCCCATATTAAGTGAGGTGTTGAACAGATCTGCCAAGTGCTGTGCCAGGACCTCTGCCAGCTCCCTCAACACCTTGGGATGTATCCCATCTGGCCTAGGTGTCTCGTCTACCCTCAGGGACCTAAGGCCCTCCAGCACCCTTTCCACCATGATGACCCCCTCTGTGGTTATCTCACCCCCTCATGCCTGCGCCACCTTTCCCTGCAGGAATGGGCCCATCCATCTCCCTTGTGAACACTGAACAGAAGTACTCATTAAGTACTTCTGCCTTCTCAGACCCCTTGTCTACCCACCCACTGCCTTTCCTGATCCTAACTATTTGATCCTTGCACTTCCTCTTTTCCCTGATATACCCAAAGAAATCCTTGTTTCCTTCCTTAATCCCCTGTGCTAATTTCCTTTCCCTGGCTGCCTTTGCAGTCCTCACCGCTCTGCTCATTTCCCTGGATTTCTTCACATAGTTCTCCCTATCCTCTGCCCTGTTGGTTCTCTTGTAGGTTCGGAAGGCTCTTCTCTTACCCCTCACCTTCTCCGTTACCTCTCTGGTCATCCAGCTTGGATGCTTGGTCCTTGATTTCTTTTGCTGGCTCCTGACACAAGTTTTAGTGGATTCAATCAGCCCTAGTTTTATGATTGCCCATTTCTGCTCTGCGTCCATGTCAGGGTGGATGCCATCTATGTGTGTTCCCATTAATTGCCCCATATTGCCAAAGTCTGTTTCTGAGGTCCAGGACCTTTGTTTTTGTATTGTGGATCTCTCTCTACCCAAACTGATAGAGAACCACACTGTGTGGTCATCGCTACCAGCCAGTGGTTCCTCCTCGCTCACATCTGTGACCTGTTCTCTATCCTCCAGCGCCAAGTCTAGAATATTTTCTTCCCTTGTTGGCACTGTCACCCTTTGGGTCAGGAAGGCATCCTGATTGCTTCCAGGAGGATCTGCTCCTTGGCACGTGTGGTGGCTGGGATGCTCCAATCCACCTCTGGTAAATTGAAATCTCCCACCACCACAGTGCTCCCTTTGCCACAGAGTCTCCTTATCTGCTCCCCTAGCTCCCTATCCTGAAGTTCTCCTTACATAGAAGTTTGGTAGGGAAGCGCCAAGACCCTGGCCCCCTCACCACCCTCCCAAGTCTCGTATTCAGCTGCACCATGGCATGATCAGATATAATGATCTGACTATGACAGACCCCTTCAACTTTATCATATAGCCCACTGGGAACAAATATGTAGTCAAGTTGTGACCAGGATTTGTGTGGGTTCGAGTAAAACATATATTCTTTATCACCTGGATTAATAGTCCTCCAGCTATCCACCAATTCCAGTTCCACCAACCCTCTAACCCAAGCCTCTGTAGCCTTGTTTGTCTTGTGCCCGGAACCGGAATAATCCATGTGCCAATCCATGGTGCAGTTGAAGTCCCCTCCCATAATGAGGCCTGGAAATTTTTCTTTATTAATCACCTCCAGGAGAGACTTATACAAGTCAGGCTCATAAATCGCAGGTGCATATACACTCCCCAGCATGATTTCCTGACCCCGTACCCTACCAATGACAAAAACATATCTACCCTCTTGTGTGTCTCTCACTACCCTATTGACTTCCAAGGGAAAATTTTTATTCACCAGTATAGCCACTCCTCTTTTATGTGACGAATAGGAGGATGCAGAATATGTCCCCACCCAACACCCTACAAGTTTATCATGCTCCTTCATGGTGAGGTGGCTCTCCTGAAGCATTGCCTCCTGGGTGTTTCTCCGTTTCAAGGCTGTCAGTATTTTAGATATTTTAATCGGGGAGCCAATCCCTTAACATTACATGAGACCAAAATATCATTAATGGTGTTATTTACCATAATGTGGAGATATGGTGCTCCTTAGCCCCCTCCCTTAGGCTACTAATACTTACTGCCCTCCAAATTGCCCACAGCCCCTTGTGCCTCTTCAAGATACAGGACAGAATGCTGCTAGATAAGATAAAAAAAATGCAGAATAAAATGTGTAACTTGCATAACTAACAGTATAAACCCTAATACATTAACTGTACCCATGAAACTACCACCCCACCTCCCCTCCCCCCATTCCCTCCCCATGCTGTTTACTCAACCATTCAGCTCTTCCTCCATCTTTGAGTATAACAGATCCCAAGTAGGAACAAGCGATCACATAATCTACGTAGTTCCTCCATGTTACCTTCATACCCCCCCCGTCCTGCATTTTACAACTCAAATAAGACAGAATTATACAGTAGTAACAAATATGTCCCCCCAAATCATGGGGAGCTGATCAAACTGTTAGTTTCAGCATACTTAACAAACACATATTTATTTATTTATTTATTTATTTAAACAGCAGTTTGGAAAACCTTTGAGCCATAGGCTCATTTACAAAGGTACCTTGTCACAGTAAGACAAACCAAAATACACAGTATAGCAGTACAGCACATAAGTATAACAGTAAAATTAAGACATAGATACAAACAAGCTGGTACAGGTAGGATGGATGCAAACAATACCAGAGTTATGTCGTCCTTAGCAGCTTAGTAATAAGCTTTGTCATAAGTATTGAGTAGGCTTTGACTAGTGGCAGTTACAGCATCGGGTGTTAATAAGGTGGTTACGTAAGGAAGTTTTGAAGCACGATATAGTTGGAGCTTCAGAGATGGAGGGGGGCAGTGTGTTGAACCAGGAGGGGCCTAAAGCTGAAGGCTCTTTGGCGTGAGAGGTCTAGCTCTAGGGATAACAAGAGAGGTTTTCCCAGAGGTCCGAGTATGAACTAGTGGGACAGAGCGGCGTATGGTGGTGGTCAATCCTGGTGGGGAAAGCCCAAGGAGGGTCTTTTTTGTAAGGGTACAGGTAAGATATTTGAGGCGCTCGTCGAGATCAAGTACCAGCGCTTTAGCATACAGCAGACAGGTGTGTGTCATCCTAGGTGCTCCAGTAATTAACCTGCAGGCCTTATTCAGAGTAGTGCGAATTTTATGGAGTGCGGTCTGATCAGCAGCACCATACACCGGCAGTCCATAGTCCACTAGGGACAGGATAGAGGAGGTGACCTTGGAGTCGAAGAGCCTCCGGGGGGAGGCAGTGTTTATACCGATGTAAGATGCCCAATCGGATATTAGTGGCAGTGGCTAGGGCAGCGATGTGTCCATGGAAGGAGAGGGAGGGGTCAAAATGGATCCCTAGGTATTTATAGGAGCAAACTTGTTCGAGTGGGAATGAGGACCCAGAGTGAATGAGGAGTTTGAAGTTGCAGGACTTGTTTTGGGGATGAGTGAAGAACATGGTTTTTGTTTTTTTAAGATTTATCACCAATCTATGTTCCTTGAACCAGCCCTCGGCTTCAGTGAAGGACTTCTGCAGCGAGTCCTGGAGGGCAGTAGGGTTACGACTTATGGTTTTGCACCTCGCTGATGCTTGGACCCCTAGCATCTGATCCACTGCTCTAGGTCCGTTCCCATCCCCACCGGTCATTGTCCCACCCTGTACAGCACAACATTCCCCCCACTCACCATTTATGTTCACTCCATTTGAGTTAATGAGCTTTCCACCCCCTCCTACCCCCACCACTTTCAGTTCCAAAAACCCATTGTGATGCGCCCCATGTTTATTCCCCCCATCTGGACCTTCTGTCCCATACATAGCTCATCCCATAAAACATCAGTTGTCCTATATGGGCCCGGAATCAGGGAGGGGGAAGTGACCCATGCACCCAAATACCATGGGTTGGTCCCCCCCCCGCGGCCCACTGACCTGTGCCATTTTCCAGATGGTTGCTCTTCTGCTTCAACAATCTATTCCATGCCTGATCTTAAGTCCTTTATTAGAGAAGTCCATCTGGTAACCCTCAGACATAGTCCAGTTGCAATGCAAGTTACTTAAAGTCATGTAGTCTATGTAGCAGCGAGTTCATGGCAGTGGGAAGCCTCTCCCACAGGCAGGTCATCCTCACTCATCCTAGGGGCTAACACAAAGGTTAGCATTTTTGCCGAAGTGAGTGCCAACAGATCCGTATGCTGGAAGTGGGATGCTAGAACATCGAAAGTCCAGCATGGCTAGACCAGGGATCCAGTGCAGAAGAAAAATAGCCATGAACCCCCAGAAAAAGGTGCAGACCATTGTAAGTGCCCCCAGATGTTCTCACAATCTTCCTGTAGCTTACACATCAGCCCACAACAGTTTCCTCACCATGCTTTTTGTCCCACTCAATGATGAAACATTTACATTTGTCCGGCTCCCAAAATGTATAACTGGCACCTTCGTATTTCACTCACCATGGCAGGGTAGGCCATGTAAAATTCCAATTCTTTCTTCCACAGCATGTTCATTGTAGTGTTGAATAACTGCCTCTTTTTTTCTTTGCACCCGTTGCGATAGATCCTCGTACAGAGTAAGATGAGCTCCTTCGAATAAAACCTCCTTTTTGGCACGATAGGCAGTCATGATAGCTTGCCTGTCCCCAAAGTGGTGCATCCTGAAAATGATCTGTCATGGTGGCTGGTCATTACTTGGCCTGGGGGTCAGTGCTCTGTGGACACATTCAATCTTTAATTGCTGTGCGGTAGGTCCATTCTAAGCAGTTTAGGTAAGGTAGTGGCACAGAACTCGAGAGTGCTTTTGCCTTCTTTGCCCTCAGGAAGACCTCGCAACTGCAAGTTAATCCTGTGGTTGTAATTTTCTTGATAGTCCACTGCTATGTCCTTCAAGGCCTCAAGACACTCCACCTTAGTCAGGACCTGCCTCGTGGTGTCTTTCTTATCCGACACCTGTTGTTCCAATACAGATATTCGCTTATTGTGCTGGCCCAGTTCTGCAGTAAGTGTTGTGATTTTCCCTTCAAAACTGCTGAGCTGTGGACAAAGTCCCTGTAGTACATGCTGTGTTACTGTGCAGCCAATTAGAGCGATAGTTAGCTAGGCCCCAGACCGCTACTTGCAGCTGCATCTGTCGCCTTGGACTTTTTGCTGGCTGATTTTCCAGTGTTGCAGGTGTGTTTAGCCAATGTTAAATTCTAATCCATGGTCAGAAACACTTCAGTAGTTGTTCTTTCTAGTTAAAGCTACCAACTTTCCAAGGCCGAAAACTGGGACAGTCCATCCTGACCACAACCCCCCGACACTGTGTCACTCCCATGGGCACTGCCACAGACAACGCTGCATGCAATTACATTTTGTTGCTTGCTCTGGCTATGCTACCCCACAGTAACACCAGCAGCAAACATCCAGATTAAAACAATACATCATTCTGCTGCAGCAAGTTCCAAATCACGATGTACAGAAAGTTCATCAGAAGCAAACCTGCGTTAAATTGTGATCAGACATTCAAGCTGCATGTATTGCTCCCCCTGACAGTCCCATCCTACCTGCCTACACTCACCTCACTTGCTGAGCAAACTTCACTTCAAAACTCCCACCACCACACCAGATTGATTTCACACACTTCCTTACTACTGCTCAGGTTTCAGTATCTTAGTTCCCTGCTGCCAGTCTCTTCTCTGTCTGGAGTTCCTCTCAGCTGCTGGCAGGCAGACATCCACATGCTCTTGTCTGCACTACTACCCAGTCTAATCTAATAGGAAGGAACATGCTTTACTGTGCTCCCACTGACATGCTTGCAGTGCAACACAGACTCAGGGGTTGAAGTTGCAAACTGCTGTCCAGCCCAAAGAGCACCACAGTGGCGCAGAGATAACTGTCACTCATGGAGTAGCAGTCAACAAAAAAAAGGGACAAAACTGGGACAAGTAAGCCAAACAAGGGACAAAAGTGACATTTTGCAAAACTTGTGGGACACTGGGACATGCTGTCCAAAATAGGGACTGTCCTGGGAAAATAGGGACTGTTGGTAGCTTTATTTCTAGTTGAAACTCCAATAACTCTTAAAGGCTTGCAGAGTGGAACATCGGAGGTTTGCATCTTTACAGCGTGCTGCTTATCAGAGTGCCCCCCCCCCCCAGGTGTTTTGTTTTAACTCTCGTCAATTCCTTTCCTTGCAGTACCTCATTGGCTCTTATTCTTCATGTGGGCAGGCTGAACAGTTCTGGAAACATGATGGCTCCGTTGGTTGCTAATCGATGAGCCGTTAGTTCAAGATTCTCAAGTCTCTCCTTTTATTATTATTTTTTTTATATTTATCTGGTTGATCCTACTATTCAATTTTAAATAATTTTATCTGCTTGATCCTGGAGTTCGTCAGCTTCAGGAGCACGAGCAGGAACTCAGTGAGTGCAAGCAGGAACGGAGCCATGGCTGACTGCCTATAGCACTAGTTAAGTGCAATCATGCTTCCATACTGTTAGTTAAAAAAAAAAAAAAGAAAATGTTCACACTGGAGAGGGAGGGAGGGAGAGTGTGTGTGTGTGTGTGTGTGTGTGTGTGTGTGTAGCAGAAGGACTGTGTAAGAGACAACAGGAATTACAGCAGTTGCAATCCCTGCAGCAGTAATTATAAAAAATAAAGGATATACAACTGTGTTTTTATAGATTTTTTTACACACCCTTGGTGTGTGATGACCTCATAAACCTCTCAATCTTCACTCTTGAGATTTATGGGTCATCACACACCTCGGGTGTGTAAAAAAAATCCATATCACACAGTTGCCTATCCATTATTCTCTATTTTATGCATACTATATGTGCATACAGTGTATGCATCTACCCTAATGCATTGGTTGAAAGTATAGACTAGAGGTTAGAATGACAAGCTGCGAATGAGCTTGGTACCTCCAACTAACCTGGGTTTGATTCCCACAACCTCCACTTGTATACTGTGTGACACTGAGCAAGTCACTTAACCTCTCCAGTTCCCCGGTCACCCCTGAAAAGAGGCACTTGTGCCTAGCTGGCATTACCCAGTTACCAAGAGAATAACCAAAAAAAAAAAAAATAGTACTAAAATTGAATTGGATGCTGGACTGCATAGCCAAGGATATAGCCAGCAGGAAGGCTGAGGTCATTCTGCTGCTGCACAGATCCCTAGTAAGGTCTCACCCAGAGTACAGTATGCAGTGCTAGTGCCCGTACCTAAAGAAGGATATCAACCTACTGGAAACAGTCCCAAGAAGGGCAACCAAGATGATCCAGGAAGAGCAAGGCAGAACAAATGAGGAGAGACTCATAGATCTCAACATGTACTCTCCGAAGAATAGAAGGGAGAGGGGTGGCATGATCGAAACCCTCAAGTACCTTTAGGGTTCAAAGGGTGAACTCTGAGGGTCTCTTCAGCCCTAGAGGGAACAGGATCACTAGAGGGCAGTGCCTCAAGCTGGTGGGTGGTAAATTCAGTAGAGAAATGAGGCAGCACTTCGTCATGGAGAGGCTGATCTCGAAGTGGAATAAGTTGCCAGAGGAAGTAGTCTCCCTGAAGATGGAAGACAACTTCAAGCAAGGTTGGGAGAGAGCAAAGGGGAAAGTTGCAATTTGGGGAGGGGGAGTGGGGGGAGGACATCAGGAGGGAGGGAGAAGCAGACAATGGGGAAGGGTGGCAGATTCCTCTGTAGACACTGAGGGGTCTGCAAACTCAGACAGACATGGTAGACCGCAAGGCCTTTTTCTGCTGGCTCAATAATATGTTTGTGTGTATGTCCATAAACTACATAGGCATCTGTAAGAAATTACTGGAGCAATATTAGCCACAGTTGAGCATTTGAAACACAAATTGCAATGAGAAAGAAATGTTGTGGCCTAAACAAAAACAAAACTCAAGCCCCAACCATCTAAACTGCCGCTGGGTTGACACCCGAGTTCAAATTCCAGTTATTACCTGCATTTCTAGCTGATTATAATGTGTTTCCAAAGGCTCACCAGCAGCTGATACAGTGAGCCAACAACTGCTTGCTGCCTGGACGCAATGACAAATGATTAATCCATCAAACCAATGAAGCCCTGCATTTGAATACAACTCCAGAGCAAATGGATTGATCAAGAGAATGAACAGACTGATGAAGGAGTGACTACAAATTGGCAGTATTGAATCCAGACCTTTGAAAAAAGCAATACAAGATAAACTGCTAGCCTTCAGAACCCCTCCACGCTCTACAGCAGCAGTGACACCTCTTGAACTAATGTGAGAGGCAAAGGTAATGGCACACTGTACCACTTTCCTCAAACTAAGTAACAACAGAAGAGGTGCCAAACACATCTGAAGGAACATGCATCTGGCAATTTTGATGTGCAGCAGTCTGCATGGATTAGCTCCCCCCCCCCCACAATTACATAATAGAAAGTTTTCAACCTCTACCAAGTGCACTCTCCTGAGAAACTAGAAGCAGGATAAATGGCAATCTGTGTAATTCCTGAAGTTAGAACTAATCATGGGAACACATAATTTCTGTCTGCAAGCCCTGTATTGTATATTTCTCTCCCCAACGATATTAGCACAGCTCCAGGCCTTTCTACTTTTAAAAGAATGGTCACCAAAACAGCGAACATCTATGTTTAAACCTGGAAATATAAAATAACTGTGTAAATGCATTTTGTGCAATATGTGCTATAATCAGTAGTCATGTATCATCATCTGTGTAACTGTTAGTCACCTTGGACATGGTTGAATTATAAAGAAACCTTTTGGAGATGCAGACTGACTTAAAAAGACAAACCCAGCTGGCCTTCCGGCACAGTGGAAAGATTTACCGCTGCGGCGCAGGTGACCTGGGTTCGGAAGCAGACTCGGGTCGCTCAAAGGGTTGGTGGGGGAAGAGGTGGATTAAGCAGTGATAGCATGCTCTTCACCTCCTTGGGGGGGGAAGGGGGTAGAGTGACTCCAGTCCAGTAGTTTCCCAAAGATCCCGGGCTGCACCATAGCACCAAACTAGTGCTGTCTGGAAGGGTGTGTCGAACGCATGGCATGATTACGCCATGGCATCCATTAGACCACCCCTCCCCGAAAAACACTAAAGAAAATCTTCCCCAGCGAGCCTAATGATGTCCCCATCCTGTGGCAGTCCTGGGTCTCCATCACACCTGAGATATAGATCCGATGGAGCTTATTGGAGAGAGGGCTCCTGAGGCTCCGCCCTGGAGGGTAATCCAGGGGTACTGTGGGGGGCGATCCCAGAGTCCATTTGTGGCAGCGTTGGACTGAAGGGGTAGTGGCCGCTGATGTCAAAAAGCATACTAAAAAAAAAAAAAAGACCAGCCCGGGGCTGACTGATAGCCTAGCAGCATCACGTTGTCATGTCATTCCAGTGACACAAGATCAAGACTGAAGTCGGGGGGGGGTGGAGCCTGGCAGCCAACATGGTGGCACACTAACTCTTGCAGGAGACACCCTGAGAACCCCTAGCAGCCCATCCGCGATGTCCAGTCGGGAGTTCGGCGCTCCGAAAAGCAAGCTCTCAATGTCGGATTACCAGAACTTCTAAATAAGCCATTTTGTGTTGGAATCAAAGGCAGAATCGCAAATCTATGCTGTGTTTAACAGCCCGGACCCAGCTGCGTCTCACACTTTCTACAGGCCGAGATTTAAGCACCACATGAGTTTCAGAGCCCCCAACCTGATGCACGGCGAACAGGCAACAATCTGGAGACAACAGGGAGAGCAATGGCCTCCTCCAATACCTCCGATAGCATGGCCAAAGACATTGCAAATGTGACGGCGATGTTAAGCAAAGTTTTGCAAGACACTACGGAACTAAAGCAGTCATCTACACAAATAAATGAGGAACTGCAATTGTTAGCTCTTCGGGTGGAGGGCTCCGAAAAGGACATAAAGCAGCAAGCTGAGCAAATCTCGCAACATGACAGGCACCTGAGGGAACATCATGGCCAGATTCAGTGCTTACTCTCCAAAGTGGATGACATGGAAAATAGAGCCCGGAGATGGAACATCAGAATTGTGGGCATTCCAGAAGGCATGGAGGGCAGGGACATGATATCCTATCAGGAGGATGCATTGCCAGCGATGCCAGGGCTGGAGCTTGAGGCCCCGCCAGAGATTGAGTGAGCTCACCACACACTTGCTCCCAAACCTAAACCAGGGGAATGCACTCACCCCATTTTGTGCAAATTTCTACTATACCCAGTGAAGGAGCAATACCTCCGCCTAGCCAGAGATCTAAAAACTCTGACATGGCAAGGATGCTCCATCCAGCTTTACCAAGATTACTCTCAGGAGCTTACAAGGCAGAGAAGAGCATACGCAGAGGTGAAACAGCAACTTTACAAGTTAGGTATTCCCACCTCGCTCAGATATCCAATGCAGCTAAGAGTCCAGTATAATGGTGTCTTTCACATGTTTAGTAACCCTGGAGACATGGAACACTTTCTGCAGAACATACAAATATCTGATCAAATCCCCGCAACTCTTGAGCAGTACTAATAGACCGCACAGGTAGAACTCCCCGATATCCATGGATATAGCAACCAGCACTGCACCGAAAGGCACAGAACCAGAGGGGGCCTGGCACAGAGTTCAATGGGGACATTCAAGGAAGCCTGGAAGGGATACCCCAAGTAAAAAATCTATGGCCAAGAAGGACAGATCAAGGAGCTGCCAGAGATTACAAATCCTATCGGATGACAGCACGATCTCTCCAGCAGCTACGCCAGTTAAGATGTCCAATAGATATGAACCCGTGGGGGACCTTGTGCCGTAAGCCCTGGATTTAACACGTATCTTGGACTGTCCGATGCCAGAAGATCTTACGGACCAGAGTCTGCTCATGGACTGGGCCCCGCAATGTAAAGACTGGGCCGAATGCAAGGGGCAGCTGTTGACCGAACAACAACTGCCAAGATGACTGAGGGGTTCTAATCATTTCTTATTTCTGACCAGATCACTGGGTTTTGAATGGCTGAGCTGTTCTCCCCATCCCTCCCTCTTGCCAGTAATCTTACTTGGGCTGGGCCTTCCTGTTAGGCTGGCACCCGACCAGGGAATGTTATGTCTTGGCTGGTTATGGCGTGGAGGCAATATTTGGGGCTTGCCCGGCTTCCTATGCCAGATGGCCTAAAGCTTGCCATGGTATTTTGGTGAACCATTATAGGTGGTTTCTATAAGCAGGAGAGAAATAGTGCAAAGCTTTTTTTTTTTTTCCTTCAGTACTCTCAGGGTTCACTCCACTGGAGAGTGCGCATTCCCCCCCAGTGGTTATAAAGGGGAACTATC
The DNA here is from genome assembly GCA_016271365.2 of Neoceratodus forsteri. Lineage (NCBI taxonomy): Eukaryota > Metazoa > Chordata > Ceratodontiformes > Ceratodontidae > Neoceratodus > Neoceratodus forsteri. Next base: position 1,326,554,261 of record CM057459.1, on the reverse strand, counting down.
TCTGATCCAGAATGTCTTAACTGTTTCATCATGTTTTCAGTTTCTCAGTTTTAAGGTTTAATGATTGCTGCTATAAAATCTGATGTTCCCTGCAGTGTTAGTTTAGCGGGGGTTCACAGGGCCCTACTTCGGGTCAAGTAGCAGAGTTGGTTACACTATCTAATGATAGTCAAGTTGGCGGCTCCTGGTAAATTACCAGGTCCCATGCTCAGGAGGGGTTCTCTTGATCATGGACCATATCCATCTGTAATGGTCAGGTCATATAAGGAGAGCCTCTTAGGCGAAGGTGTGGTACAAGGAGAATGGTATGGAAAAATTAAAAAAAAAGTTGTTATAGGGACTAGAGCGTCAATATGTGAACTGATCTGTAGTTTATGTGGAGTTTGCAGAATTACAAGGGACAGACAGGGGAAGGGATTAAGGGTTGATTCGTAGGATAAGCTTCCTGTATACAGACTACTTGGTTTCCTGGTAATTAGGTGGGGGGCTCAGGTTTTACTGACTGACATAACTCATGGCAGGTAAAGATATGGTGACGGCTACCTCCTGGAATGTGAGGGGCCTGAACTTGCCCATTAAACATAAGAAAGTACTTGCCAGACTTAAAGCCCTGAGAACCAGATAGCCTTCTTACAAGATACTAAGCTAAATCATATGGAAGCTCAAAAACTAAGGAGGGAATGGGTGGGCTGGGAGGTCCATAGTGTGGCCAACAAAACTAAAGGTGGGGTGGCTATATTGTGCCATGAAAACTTAAAATGGACTTTGCAGGAACAAAGGGCTGATAAAGGCGGGAGATGGGTTTTAGCCAAAGTATGCGCCCCCACAGGGAATATATTATTAGCTAACATTTACGCCCCAAATGAGGACACCCCCGATTTCTTTCACAAACTCTCACAAGATCTATTGGAGCTGGCAGCAGGGGAAGTGGACATTCTGCTGAGGGGGGATTTTAATCTGACAATGGACTTCCTCCTGGATAGATCTAACTCCAAGCTGGATGCACACCCCCGATCTATTAGGGCCTTAAAGGATATGCTATCCCTGCATAAACTGCAAGACATATGGAGAGTAGCCCACCCAGTTGAGAGGGACTATACATATTTCTCTGAAGCTAAACAAGTTGCAAGTAGGATAGACTATTGGGTTATCTCCCCAAACATTATAAATAAAGTACTGGATGTCACAATAGCTCCCCTGTATATCTCAGACCACACCCCACTGACATTAGCACTGGGACCTTTTGTCCCTACTACTAGGTCAGTTAGTTGGAGGCTAGACCCATTATTGTTGCAAGAGACAGGCTTTAAAGAGTGGCTTAAAGGGGAGGTAAAAACCTTTTTCTCTGACAATCCGCATGGGTCTGCAACTGCAGCAGCCATTTGGGAGGCTTTTAAAGCCACGATCAGAGGTCGCATTATTAGCTATGCTGCCTACCATAGGAAGCAGAGAGAAAAGGAAACTATGGAACTGGAGAGGGCATTGGGAGAGAATGAAGGCCTGTACAAGAAGGATCCCACTAATCTCCAAAACCCAAACCTGCTGCATGACCTCCTGGCCCTATGAATGAAATTGAATATGGTAGCATCTAGGAAAGTGGAACTTCAAATATTAAGATTAAAACATAAATACTGGGCAGTGGGAGAAAAAGATGGGAAACTCCTAGCGTTCCGGCTAAAAAAACAGCAAGCCAAGAGGCATATAGCCCAATTACGGGGCAATAAAGGGGAAAAACATAGTAAACCAGAGGTCATTAACCAACTTATGCTGTCTTTCTACAAAACCTTGTACAGCTCCCACGCTACCTGGGACAAGTCCAAATTTGAGGAGTTTATGACAGGTACAAAGCTTCCTAGGCTTACAGACGCACAGAGAGAACAACTAGAGATGCCCATAGAGATACAAGAAATAAGGGAGGCAATTCAAAAGATGGCCCCAAAAAAAGCACCAGGGGAGATGGGTTCCCTGTTGATTTTTATAAGGTAATACCAGAGATAGTATCTCACACCTTGAGAGATATGTTACAAGAAGCTCGGGCACAGGAGATTCTCCCCGCCACCATTAGGGAGGCGATTATCACAGTCCTTCCGAAAGAAGGTAAAGACCACACCCTGCCTACAAGCTCATTTCGTTCATTAACGCCGATACCAAAATTCTAGCTAAGGTATTAGCAGCTAGAGTGGAGAAAATCCTTCCCTGTTTGATTCACACTTCCCAAGTGGGCTTTGTGAAGGGCCGTGCCAGTTCTGATCACATTAGATCCTTAATCTCCCTTGTACAGAAGGCAGGTAAAGCCCCGACTCCAGCACCGGCTATATCAGTAGATTTCAAGAAGGCCTTCAATTCAGTAGAGTGGGATTTTCTCCATATGATGCTGCAGCACAATAACTTTAGGGATATGTTCAGGGGCTGGATCAAAACTCTTTACATGTCTCCTATGGCCAGACTGCTAACTAATAATACACTATCTAAACCATTCGAATTGCATAGGGGCACTAGGCAGGGATGTCCCCTCTCCCTGCTGTTGTTTGTGCTGGTCATAGAAGCCCTGGCTAGTGCTCTGAGAGAACATCCAAATATTAAAGGCATACAGGTAGGCCCTGAGTCGTATCATGCACTGTTATATGCTGACGATTGTCTCATTCTAACTGACGATTTTCATACCAGCACTGAACACATTGTGAAGTTATTGCAATCCTTTGCAAGCATCTCAGGCCTCAGGATTAATCAAGGTAAAACAGAAGTCCTCTCCTTAAATAAGCAGCTTTCATCCGAAGATATCTCAGCAGTGGGCTTGGTTAGGGCTAAGGCGGTTATTAAGTATCTAGGCATTAGGGTAAATGCCAATGTGTCTTCCCTACCGGAGACTAACTTCTCTCCATTAATTGATAGCCTCAAAGTAGAAACTCAAAGGTGGAAAAGTTGAACCTCTCTCTCCCTGGGAAAGTGGCAGCAATTAAAATGATGATTGCTCTGAGGGTGTTCTACATATTATCCCACCTACCAATTGAGATCCCAAAGAAATGGTTTCAATTACTGGACAATCTAACATGGACTTTCAAGTGGGACAATAAAACCCCGAGGTATAGTAGAGCCAAACTCCGAGCCCCGTGGAACAAGGGTGGGTGGTGCCTCCCGCATTTCCAACACTACGCATATGCGTTCTCAGCAGCAGCCACATGTAGACTGCTTTGGAGAATTACTTCCAACTTACCAGCATGGGAATCAATAGAGAGGAATGCCCTGCACGGGACCAATCTGGTTGGGTATATGGGTAACCCCCTTCCCTCCAAATTTCATTTTGGCTCACAATAAAAGCAGCTCACAAGACCTGGCAACAAACGGGGGCCATCAGCAAGACCTGTTTGAAGCTGGGGAAACACCTCCCTCTATGGAATAACCCTGGCTGGACCATTGACCTTAAACCCCTTTACTGGGAGGGCTGGAAGGGGAAACAGATCAATACTCTACAAGATATACTAATGGGGGATGGCCATACCCTAGATAGTTTTACTTTTCTGAAAGGGAAATATAACTTGGGCCCCAGTGATTTTTGGAGATATCTTCAAATGAGACATGTTTATTCATCCTGGCTGAAGAGAGGGTGGACGTGTGCGATATGCCAAAGTAATGGCAAAGCTAAGCAAAACAAACTGCCTTTAGATAGTTGGCTACAATCACAGAAAGGCCTGGCTGGCCATATTTATAGGTTTATGAGGAGATCCTTACCAGATCCATCCCTACCTGCCAAAGCAAGATGGCAGCGTATGTTAAACCTTCTCTTTAGCGAGGATGCCTGGCAAAGTAGCTGGTTAATAGCAAAAAAAAAGCCTGTGGGGACCCCAGAAGTTTCTTTATCCAAAATAAAATAAGACACCTTTAGTACTGTACCCCAGTAGTACTAAAGAAAATGAATTTACTTATGACCGATGTGTGCTGGAGATGTAATGTGGCAGGAGCAGACTTACTTCATATATTGTGGCAATGTAGCCCCATTAGTCCTTTCTGGTCTGAAATACTTATTTGTTGCTCCCATATATTGGGACAAAAGGTCCCTACTTCCCCTAGCTTTTGGATTCTGGGACTTTCAGCCACTGAACTCAGACCGTCGAGCCCCCATTTGACATGGCTTGTACAAGCCTCAGTGGAAGCCAAATGGTTACTTCTGTGTAGATGGAGGACTACAGAAGTACCCTCACTCATGGCTTGGTTAGTAGCCATGGCTAATCTGGCTAGTTTTTCTAAGCTGACTCATTTGGCTGCGGCATCTATGCGAGCCTTCTCGGACAAATGGGCTCCGTTCATGCAGTACTTTCAGTATTTACCCCCTAATTCCGTAAACCCTTTGGGTAAGGATATGTTAAAGCCACCTTGAGAGTGGACCAGACCTCATATCCTTCCACCCTCTGCTGGTAATAGTGTATGGCGTATAAGACTCCCCTCCCCCCCAGTACCCCACCTTGTAAGTAACCAACCCAGTCCAACATCAATTCTGTGATTTCTTCCACTCCCTCCTGAGTATAGTGAATTGTGAATACCTCACTGTGTTACAGTATGTAAAGTCTGAATGGAATATAATGCTCATATATGTACTGTGATATATGCCTTGTCTCTATAACACAATAAAAATCTAACTGCAAAAAAAGACTGAAGTCAGAAGGCTAGCCTTTGAGTGGCCAGCTGGGGAACTTCCCTTTCAGCCAGGGGAGGGTCAGCACCAGGTGCTCCACCATCAGAGGTAACCACAAAGCTGTACAAGGTGCTGGAGAGGTAGGAAGGCTCAAGAGCCACTAGGGAGGAAAATATCAGAGGAAAAATTACATTTATTTATTTTTATGTTTGCTTGCACGCAGCGTAAGAAACATATTGCGGCAGCTTGGTGCCAAAGCAGGTTCTGGAGGCGTGGCACTGTTGTGGCCAATACCGGCACGGCATTTTGGGGCATGTGTGATGTCCACTAATAATGGGGGACAGAGCCGGTGACAGTAGTTTCGAACGTTGCCACCAACTTAAAAGAAAATAGCCACCCAGATGCGCTCCCCCACACACACATGCATGCATGCACGCATATTGCGTGCTAATGCGGTCTCCCCCACACACTGTATGGCCGATGGGGGTGCCCAATCCCCCGTCAGCTCCAATGTCCCCAACAGAGTGGTGCCAGCGCTGGGGCCCACCCAGCATGGCAACATTCCAGAGACAACAGGGTGCCCAATCCCCATCGGCTCCACTGCCCCCCACCCCAAACAGCTTTTCTGCTGCCACACTGGGAGCCACCCAGCGTGGCAAAAGTCCCAGCGATCATCAAGAAAACAAAAGAAACCTGAAAGAAAACCTTCCCTCATTGACTGTCCTGACCCCGCTCTCCCCCACCGCGCCACCTCTGCCACCCTGCCTCCCCACCCCCCACACACCCAATACTTACCTCCAGAGTCCGTGCAATGATCTTCGTGGACCGGGAACACGCTGCACTCTTCAAAGCCGACCACGAACTGAGGAAATGCAGGTAAGCTGTATAATGTAATAAATAGGGTTTTCAACTTTGCTGCATATCTCAGGCATTTTTGGAATTTTTTCACCAAATTTTCAACATGGGGTTTTTGGGACCCCACCTCATGAATTCTGTCACTGTCATTTTGTTAATCGGCCTCGAAAGGTGATTTCGCAGTCACTGCACGGAACCACCTTTTGGGACCGATTTACGAAATGACAGTGTCACAGTTCAAGAGGTAGGCCCCCAAAAACCCTATGTTGAAAATTTGGTGAAACAATTCCCCAAAATGACTGTTTTACAAACATGCGTTGTGCTGTTCCTACGCACACTCATAAGTTCGCGAATTTTCAATATTTTTACTCCAGATTTTCAACACTGCCATTTTACCACACCTCCTTATGAGCAGTATAGCTGTCATTTTTCACATTTTGCCCAAAATGTGTTTCCGCGCATGTAGTGCACAATGGTGCAGTCGGTGTGCAAAATCAATGTTCGGGACAGATTAAGAAAATCACAGTGACACTGTTCATGAGCAGAAGTGTTAAAATGGCTATGTTAAAAATTTGGTGAAACAATTCCCCAAAATGACTGTTTTATGAGCATGCATTGCGCTGTTCCTATACATGCTCTTAAGTTTGTGATTTTTCACTATTTTCTCTCCAGATTTTCAACATTGCCATCTTACCACACCTCCTTATGAGCAGTACAGCTGTCATTTTTCACATCTTGCTCAAAACGTGTTTCTGTACATGTAGCGCACAATAGCGCAGTCGGTGTGCGAAATCAATGTTCGGAACAGATTAAGAAAATCACAGTGACACTGTTAATGAGCAGAGGTGTTACAATGGCTATGTTAAAAATTTGGTGAAAAAAGTCCATAAAATGACTGTGTTACAAGCGACCATTGTGCAGTTTCCACGCACCCTCATAAGTTCATGGATTTCTAATATTTTCAGTCCAGATTTTCACCACTGGCATTTTTCCACACTTCCTTATGAACAGTACAGCTGTCATTTTTCACATCAATGGGCAAAATGTGTTTTCGCACTTTCAGCGCAGAAATGTGTGGTTGCTGTGGGAAATCACTGTTCGGGACAGATTAATAAAATCACAGTGACACTGTTCATGAGCGGAGGTTCCAAAATGCCTGTGTTGACAATCTGCTGTAAAACATCTCCAAACTAATTGCATTATGGGTATGCGTTGCGCAGTTTCTACACACGCTCGTGACTTCACCAGTTTTTTTAATATTTTCACTGCAGATTTTCAACATTGCCATTTTTTCCACCTCCCCATGAACGGTATAGCTGTCATTTTTCACATCCTGTTAGAAGAAGTGTTTTCGCACCTGTGGTGCCAAATAAGCATAGTCATGTGCAAATCAGCTTTCGACTAACAAACTGATATTGCCACTGTTCATAAGGTGGGGGTCTCAAAAAGTTCAAGTTCAAGTTTTCAAGTTTATTGCAGGAAAGACTCCATTGAGCATGCTCATTCACAAGGAGGTCCTGAGGCACATACACATACAGTTCGCAATTACATAGACAGGAGATATAAAATGTAGAAAAACAAAGAAAAAATATATAATACAAGAGGTATACACAATAGAAGTCCTTATGCTATATATGCAGTACATTCCAGCTTTAACCTTGCCCTAAATTCTGCAACACATTTCAGCTTAATAAGTAGAGGGCCAGTTGGTACCTAGGAAGTTGGCTTGGTGTTGGGGGTCTAGTAGCACCTACATATGTCTTTTAATTTAGAGATAGCTAGTGTTTTGTAGGAGTTAATTGATACGATGCTGGTTAGTTTCAGCATGGCTTGTAGTTGGTTCCAAATGTTTGGGAGGGCATATGAGACAGCTCTTTGGCCAGCTGTGGTAAGTGTCCTGGGAACATCTAGTAGGATAAGGTCCATCATATAGGGAGTAGGCTATGCGAGATGTGTAAGGAGAGATGTTAAATAGATAGGCAGTTTGTGGAGTAGTATTTGAGGGTCCAAATGCCAGCATGCAGGAGGCGCCTGGTGGCAAGAGAGGTCCACCCAACTGCTGCATAAAGATCACAGTGGTGGGTCCTGTACGCAGAGTTAGTAATGAAGTGAAGAGCATGGTGATAGAGTATGTCCAGTTTAGATAGGCTCAAGGTTGGGAAGGAGATAAAGATAATGTCTCCGTAGTCAAGCAAGGGAAGGAATGTTGCTTGGACAAGTCTTTTGCGGGTCGTGAGAGAAAAGAGGGTCCTATTTCTAAAGAAGAAACCCATGCGTGCTTTAAGCCTCTTTGATAGATCCTCGATGTGGTTGTTGAAGGAAAGCTTGTTGTCTATCCACATACCTAGATATTTAAATTTAGGTACGACTTCAAGGGTTCACCAAGGAGGTAACAATGAAGTTTTAGGTGGGTAGGTAGGGCACCAGACAAGGCAAGTCTCGAGAAAATCATTGTCTTGGTTTTTTTGGCATTTAAGAGAAGCTTGGCATTGATAAGATTGCTTTCTAACTGGATAAAGTCAGCTTGGAGTGCTTCCCTGACTTCAGTTAAGGACGAGCCTGATGCGTACAAAACCGTATCATCCACAAAGAAATGTATGCTAGAGTTCTTTATGTGGGAGGCAAGGTTGTTGATGTACAGGGAAAAAAGGATTTATCCAGGCATTAGAGACTTTAGCCAAGGCTGAGATGGTACTGTGCTTCGACCTGAAGCCAGATTGGACTGGGTTTAGGAGTGAGTGCACTTCAAGGTGATTTTTTTGGTTGGTTGTATATAAGTTTTTCCAGCACTTTGTAGAGAATGGGCAAGATAGAGATAGGACGGTAGTTGTTTAAGTCACAAGGATCTCCTGATTTGAAGAGAGGAAGAACATGGGCAGATTGATCCAGCAGGAAGGAAAAAACCCATGTTGAAAATCTGGAGTGAAAATGCCAATGAACACCTGAGACATTCGGGTTTCTGACCATAACGCCCCACCCTGTAGAGACTGACAGGCATCAGGGGTGTGACTTGTGATTCTCGCCTGTAATGCTCATACCATTCCACACCCTGCAGCCAGTGAGAGGCATCGAGGTGTGCCTTGGACTCTGGCCCCAAAGTTCACCCCATTCTCCTATACAGCACCCATCTCACCGTATTTCCTGATGGAATGGGGTGAGCATAAGGGCCAAAGACCCCAAGGCACACCATGACACTTGTCGGTGTCTGCAGGGTAGGGTGTGGTGAAATGGCATGGCCATTATGCCTGACGACCCAAAGGCACACCCCAATGCCTGTCAGTCTCTGCAGGGTGGTGGCGGGGTTGGCTTCAATTCAATACTTCACTGCCATTCCTGTTATGTAGCTCTCTAACTCCTACACTACCAATGCAAATGCCAGCAAGCAAACACTCGGCATTGACAAATGCTTCTTATTTATTTATTTCAACTTTGGTAACCAGGTAGTACACTGGCAGCAGATGCCTTTTTTCAGCACAACCAGGGTGCGATGGTACAGACATTATAGGCAGCAGAAAATTTACAGTGCATGAATACAGAGAGTACAAGTGATAGTAAATTATTACAGAAATACATACAGTGTGAGTGAGGTGTGGTACATGTGGTGCAGATTACAATAATTTGAGACATAAAAGTGCAGTAAGTGCATATACAAAGAGGACACAAGAGAGAAATTAGCCCTAACAGTCACACACATTGAGCTGAGAGCTAGTCTTTCAGCTTCTTTGTAAAAGGCCAAGACTTTTGTGTTTTTTTTGATGGGTAGGTATTGAGTTTCAGAGTGAAGTGGCTCAATAAATAAATGTGCGTTCTCCCATGTTTGCACGAGGCAGAACGATTTTGATGTTATTTTTCAAAGCTGAGCAGTAGGAAGGCATATCAGTGAATGTAATCTGTTCATTTAAGTAAGTAGGGGTGCTTAACATTCACTAGCATGACAGCAGAAGCACTGTCAAGCTTGATGCTGCCTGCAGCTCTGCTACTGGATCCTGCCCTAAATGGGAAAGGGGGCATCTCTCCTTACTGGCCCCATCACGGGGGGAAAAACATGAGATAATGAAGGAGCAGGAAAGGACCTGTCAGGGCTTGCAGTTAGCCATTAAAAAGTACAACAAGGGGCATCTAGCCATGAGAAAAAAAGTATGGAAAAATTACCAAGCCACATACTGAAAGGATAGAGCTGCAGACTGGGACCATTGTGGGGAACCAGCCAATCAGCAGGGGCTGCATTTTTGGAGTCGAATTGAAGGTGGACATGGCGCTTTAAATAACATGGTATGGTCTATACCGACCAAAGAGCAGCAGCCAGCAACAGGGATCGGAGGGCAGATATTGATAGCAAAATTAGTGCCTTGCTTGCCCTCTCCCTGCTGTGAGAAGTCACAGATCAGATGCCAGAGCAGCATTTTTGGGGGACCCTCTCTACTCACCCCCTGCCAACCCAATAGGTGTATGGTCTCTGGAGACTGACATCAGAGGGTAGGGCAGCTAAAGATGGAGGTCAGGGGAAGGTGAACTAGAGGAGCAGCCGGGCAAAAAACTCAGGGGCAAAGCTCAAGTAGGATTAGTGGGTTATTTTTGTTGTGTCTTATTCAAAACTATTTAGAGAAAAAGAAAAAAAGTCTGTGAAAAGCAGTGAGTATGTGACTAAAAGCTTACTGATATACTGACATACTGAGTGTAAAAGGTCACTTGTATATTCTCTAACAAAACTGTTTGCTTTTTAGGGATTGGGTAACTAAAGCTTATCAAGAAGGTAAAAAACAGACATGTTGGGAGTAGTGCAATGCAGTGGCTGTGGGGTCATAGTCTTCAGGGAGATGTTCTGGAGGCTGCGGTGCTGCCCCATCTGCAAGCACCTCTCTGGGATGAGGATGGAGGTTGCTTGTCTCTGGGCTGAGTTGGCTAGGGTTCAGGAGGCCTCCTCCCACATCCAGGGACCACCAAGTTCATCGCCACTGCCTCAGAAGATGTCAGCAAAGAGGGGCAGTTGGACAACAGTGGGCTCGGGGAGGGTGAAGAAGGTTGGGCAGAGGCGCATACAACCTGAAGTTCCACTCCATGACTACTACGCCATTCTGGCAGGGTGGGGCTGTCCCGTGGTGGCATCCATAGTGGTAGACAAGGTGGATGAGGGGAACCTCTGCAGTTGAGAACAGAGGAGAAGGAAGCAACTCTTAGTGGGGGACTCTGTTATTATGGGGGTAAAATTGGGGATGGGAAGGAGGAAGGTAGGGTGCCTACCCGGCACCACAGCTTGGAGGGACGGGAAGCGAATCCAAAGGATCTCTGGGGCAGCAGGACAGAAAGGTGCGCTAGATGTCATTGTCCACCTGGGGACAAATGACCTAGCTAAAGATGAGGTTAGGGCAGTGCAGAGGGAGTTCACAGAGTTGGGGAGGGGCCTTAGGCAGGTGGCACATTCAGTAACCTTCTCAGAAATGTTACCTGTCTATGGCATGGGAGAGGCCAGGATGCTCCGCGCCATCAGATTCAACAAGTGCCTGAAGAACTGGTGCAGAGTTGAGGGAGCTGGCTTCACTGGGGACTGGGGGACCACCTGGAAGGATCCAGACTTGTACAGGAGGGATGGTCTGCATCCATCTGAGGGGAACCAGGACTCTGAGTGAGAGGTTTAAATGTTTCATTGGCGAACATTTAAACTAGCCGGGGGGGTTAAGCAGGGAAAATCCAACTGCTCCCCCCCACCACGACAAGTTAAGGTAGTCAGAAATGAAGATCCTAAGGATGAGGAATCCACAAAAGGGTATGAAACTGGGGGAAAAGTCAGGGGGGAAACAGGATAGGAACTAGTAGGGGCAAAGGCATCAAAACATGGAAGGCTGTGTGTACAGGTGCCCACAGCTTAGGAGACAAGATTCCAGACCTAGTGGCCTTGATGGTAGAGGAAGACCTGAACATAGTAGCAGTCATGGAAACATGGTACTTGGGAAACCATGACAGGGATGTTACCATACTAGGGTACACAGTCTTCAGGAAAGACAGGGAGAGCAAAATGGGAGGAAGGGTAGTTATCTACATCAGAGAGGGGATCAAAGCAATGGAGATAAAGGGAAATCAGAGAGGGGAGGAGGCACTGTGGGTCACCTTGGAAACAGATAATGGCACCACCATCCGAACAGGAGTTATCTATAGATCCCAAGTGCAGGGGAGGAAATAGACAATATAATGGTAGAAACCATCTATAAAATGGCAGAGAAAGGGGAAATGTTGGTGGCAGGGGACCTAAATATGCCAGATGTTAACTGGAACACCTGTGCGGCAGCTACATCCAAGAGCAGGGACATACTGGATGCCCTGCAGGAGGCGTGCCTCAGACAACTAGTGGGATAGCCCACCCATGAGGGAGCAATATTGGACCTGGTGCTCACCAATGGTGATAGATTTATCCGTGGGCAACCATTTTGGGTTCAGCAGTCACTATACAGTATGGTTCGGTGACAGTAGCAGAAGAGTCAAGTCACACAAAAGCAAGGGTCCTGGATTTCAGAAGGGCAGAATTTGCAAAAATTGAAGAATGCTTAAAGAAAACCCTAGCGAAGGAAGCGGAGGGGTAGAGAAACAGTGGGAGACCCTTCAAGGAGCCATAGCAGAGGCAACAAGCCTATGTGTGAAGCAAGTTAACAAAGCAAAAAGAAAGAAAAAACTACTGTGGTTCTCAATAGAAGTGGCAGGGTAGGTTAGAGAGAAGAAACTAGCATTCAAAAAGTTCAAGGAAACTCAGAGGAAGGAGGGCAGGGACCTGTATCTGACAAAACAGAGGGTGGCGGGGCAGGCAGTCAGGTGCGCAAAGGTGCAAACAGTGGAAAGAATGGTCCAGACAATAAAAGAGGGAAGCAAAACCTTCTTCAGGTACATTAGGGACAGAAAAAAGGCCAAGGAAGGGATTGTGAGGCTAAATAAAGTGTGTGTGTGTGTGTGTGTGTGTGTGTGTGTGTGTGTGTGCAGAGGAGGACCTAGAAAAAGCTGAAATCCTGAACGAATACTTCTGCTCGGTATTCACAAAAGAAGGAGAAGGGGAGGGACCACAATTAGGCAGTAGAAACAAGCATGGAAGGGGGGTGGACACCAGTCCATTCACAAAGGAGAGAGTCATTAAGGAACTCTTGAAACTGAAAGTGGACAAGGCAATGGGGCCCGACTGAATACATCCCAGAATATTAAAAAAACTCAGGGAGGTGCTAGTGACACCAATGACAGCCCTATTCAACAAATCACTGGAGGAGGGAGTAGTACTTGAGGACTGGAGGAGGGCGAATGTGATACCTCTACACAAGAGTGGGAGCAAGGTGGAAGCTGGAAATTATAGGCCGGTCAGTTTGACCTCAGTGGCAGGAAATATAATGGAATCAGTGTTAATGGAAAGGATTGTGGAACATCTTGAGGTCAGCGGTGCACAAGACTCGAGGCAACACAGATTCACAGCAGGAAAGTCTCGTCAAATAAATCTGATAGATTTCTTTGACTGGATGACCAGGGTAGTTGATCAGGGAGGGGCGGTTGACATGGCCTACCTACATTTTAGCAAGGCATTTCACACCGTCCCGCACAAGAGGTTAGTAAATAAGTTGGGCAATCTGGGAGTGGGTCCCAAGGTGGTAAACTGGGTCAGAAATTGGCTGAGTAATAGAACATAGAGGGTGGTGGTAAACAGAATTTAATACGAAGAGAGGGGGTAACCAACAGGGTACCACAGGGTTCAGTGCTGAGGCCTGCCCTCTTTAATGTCTTCATAAGTGACATTACGGAGGGGCTAGAAGGGAAGGTATTCCTCTTTGCAGCCGACACTAAGATCTGCAATAGTGTGGTCACTCCGGGGTGAGAAGGGACCTAGGCAAGTTGGAGGAATGGTCAAGAGTGTGGTAGCTTAGATTCAATGAAAAAGTACAAAATCATGCACTTGTGGAACAAAAACCTGGGAGAGGAATACACGATTTGGGGGGGGGGGGTACTGACAACAACCAAACAGAAAAGGGACCTGAGGGTAGTCATAACAGATGACCTAAAGGTAGCCAAGCAATGTGAGAAGGCAGTGGGGAAAGTCGGAATGATGCTGGGATGTATAGGGAGAGGTATCATCAATAGAAAACAGGAGGTGGTGATGCCACTGTACAGACAATTGGTGAGACCTTACCTGGAGTACTGCGTTCAGTTCTGGAGACCACATCTCCTTAAGGACTTAGAGTGGAGGTGGTCCAGAGGACGGCAACCACAATGGTGCAAGGACTACACCTGAGGCGTTATGAGGAGAGCTGAAGGACCTCAATATGTGTATCCTGGTGGAAGAAGGGGGATATGATAGTGTAACCCCTAGGTGGCGCTATCACAAGGGCTACTACCCCTGCCTGCTTGGCTAGTTGCAGGTTAAAGGGCCTGGGTATTGAAATGGATGCCTCCACCCTGAGGACAGGGTTGTTAGAAGCAAGGTTAACCTGGGTGCAGCCCTCCGGGACACTGTAACCCCCTCTTTCCCCTCTAGTGTCCTAGACAGTATGTAACAAATACTTTCACAGTAGCCCCTATTCAGCATACAAATCCCCACACTGTTTGCACTTACAACCAGGGTTGGTTCCACCAGTTTGACTCTAGAGAACCCCTGTAAACAAGGTTAGGCACAGCAAATGACAACAGTACAGTGCTTTTGGTACAAACTGGAGCCACAGTCAGATTAAATGCAAAAAGAGTTAGATCTGATTTATACAGGGGAATTGAACAAGGGAGGGGTGTAATCAGGTTGACTGATTCTGAAACTAATCTAGTCAGGCAGTTATGCATGCACTTTTAGTCCCTATACAGTCACACGCTCTGGGTACCCAGTTGGAAGTAAGGTGGGCTAGCCTGGAACGTTGCCCATAGTAGGCCGGTGTTGCAGCTGGCTGGGGCCCTTTGATGGAAAGAAAAGGCTTGCACAACCACACACAATTTGTAATCCGGAGCCAGGAGGCTCAGTTCATGAAAGGAAACAACAATACAATCAGGTGACAACACTTGTGATTTAGCTGATGTTGCAGAGAGCTACCCTGATTGTTACTCATGCTACCCAATACGAGACACAGTAGGGATGAAATGGAGACTGCAGGTTGGCAACTGGTATGCCAGGAGAAGCAGTGCTCACAGAAATCACCAAGGTATTGTTCCTGTTCGAGATGTTGATCAGGGGGCTGAACCCCGGGCGAGTCTCTCATCGATGGTATTCTCTGCGCCTGATGTAGCTGGCTGGGCCAGTGTGGCAAGGCCCAGGCTGGGTGAAACAGTTCAGATATCAGTCTGGGAAGGCTGGATACAGCTTCCAGCAAGCGTGGCACAATTAAACAGTGGGGAGCCAAATCGTGACCCACTGACAGTATACAGCACATTTATAGTAAAGCAATCACAATACCACAAAGCGGATAGCAGTCCGGCAGCAATATCAGTGTCTCTGAGCAAAACAGGGAGTTCTGTGGTGAATGAAGGTCCTGACAGGCCGATCGCATGCAGCAAATCTTCGGTCTTCTTCAGGCCCAAGTCTGGTCACATTTCAGTGGCTTTGTCACATTCAAATTCAGATATAATCCAGTTCCTTCAAAGGCTCCCTCTCGAGGGACAGCAGGCAGATATGCCAAACTCAGTCTTTCCATCAATTTCCCGCGCTACTACACAGGGGCAGCTGCTCGAATCACTCAAGCTGTTCACTCTCCAAACTCTACCTCCAGACTGAGTTCTGTTGCATGCAGCACCGGGATTTCCTTAGAAATCCAAAAGGTTCGGCTGGCTGATCCATCTGTCTGTCACAGCTAGAGCTCCCCCTCCAGGTCCATTTAGGCACCAAAGCGTAAAAACTACAATTCCTACAGAAATTCACTCCCACAAGACCCCTGGGAACAGACACCATTTTAGGGTCTCCAAAGGTACTGATTGGTCCCAATAGGCAGTCCAAAACCAAGATAGTGGTGCCACACTGACATGTCTATGCTGCAAAGGAAGGCAGGTTAGGCAAACTACAATATTATTATTATTAAAACAGAAAAAACGTAAACAGTCACAGCTCCTAGTAGGGCTCCCTCTGTGCAAATAGCGATAGCAGAATGGGGCAATAACACTGCAGGTCGGGTGGAACTCAAGCCTGAAACTACTCAGCCCCCTACCCAGATTAATTTTACACCACAAGATAGGCCGCTCTTAAAGAGACAGGCACGGAGGCTAACAGGGCACTCACATGGAAACACTTTTAAATCACTAGGACACAGAACACCAGCCTGGCAGTGGGCATTTAGGCAAGCACAAGGAAGACTTTTGGGAATCCCCATTTGTAGGGGGGTTACAATAGAAACATTCAAGTACCTCAAGGGGATAAATAAAATACAGCAGGGGAGCTTCTTTCAAAAAAGGAGATGTGTAAGAACAAGAGGTCACAATATGAGGCTAGAGGGGGAAGGCTCAGGGCCAACATGAGGAAGTATTTTTTCATGGAAATGGTGGTGGATGCATGGAACAACCTCCCTGACAGGATCGTAGGGGCAAAAATGATAGGTGAATTCAAGAATGCAAGAATGCATGGGATAGAAGGCAACAATAGTGGTAGGAAGGAGAAGGCAACCTGCAGATCAAATAGGATCTGGAGTTTATGCAGTATGTAGGGAAACGGGCAGACTGGGTGGGCCAAGCAGTCCCTATCTGCCATCAAATTCTGTGTTTCTATGATACCTCAACCCAAGGATAACAAGAGACCTGAGAGAAAATTGTGCCGGTCTGCTGTAAAAATTAAATGGTTCCCGGTGAATTGAAACCAAGATTCCTATACAGTATCATTTAAAGGATCTGACACACTCTATAGTGGCACAGGTTATCAGTGACATTCCAGAAAGTGAAACAGACATAGTAAGCACACCATAATAGGAATTTTTTTATTTATTTATTTATTTAGTAATTCGGATACAACCTTTGAGTGTACACTCTTTTACAAAGGTTCCACATCAGGACGTAAAACAGCAGAGACATAACAAAAACTTGACAGTTAACACAAAACATAAGATTGCTATGTAATACAGATAATAGATAAATAATACACTTGAGTAACCTAGACAACTGGAAATTAAACAGCAGGAGGAGATTCCCAAGTAGCCACGTACGGCATAGCTGTCCCAGGGGGGCTTGTCAAGGTAGAGTGTTGGAAAGGGTAGGAGAAAGAAAGGGGGAAGAGTGCGAACGAGGTTTCCCAATTAGCAATGTACGGCATAGCTGCCCCGGGGGCCTGTCAAGGTAGAGTATCGGAAAGGGTAGGAGAAGGAAAGGGGGGAAGAGTGTGAATGAGGGGTAGATTAGAGAGAGAAAGAGAGAGGGAGAGGGCGAGGGGGAGAGAGAGAGAGAGAGAAAGGGATTGGGAGAAGGAGAATATTTAGGGAGGAGAGTGGGTGGAAAGGGGAGGTGTTGGGGGAGTATGGAGGGGAGGGAGTTGGAGGGAGCTGGGAGGGTGACAAGGGATGGCAGGTGGGGGTCCAAGGTAGGTAAACAGGAGGAAAGCTCAGCCGGGGGGGGGGGTATCCGTGTTGAGGATATAGACTTAGGTAAGAGAGTCAGAGGTGTTTAAGAGGGGGTATCCAGGTTGAAGATATGGATTCAGGTAAGGCAGTTGCAGGCGTTTGAGTTCTGCATTGTATTGCTATAATGCTCTGCATTAAGTCAGAAGAAGCAACAGGAGAAACAGGAAACCTCAAGAGTTAATGAATATGATGATTGAAAATGTAGAACATGTAACTGGGTATAACTGTATGTACCTCCCCACACACAAAGTGGTGCTTACTATTAAAGCTCCCTGGCTGCAGCTCACACATTAAAGGCTCAAACTACTGCCAATAGAGGAAGTATAACAGCACTCCCAACTGAATCAGGACTCCCCCAGTTGTTGCACACAAGATTTGACTAGAGCTCAGAATGTTGCCAAAGAGCAGGACTTGTGTAAAAAGACATTTTGTGAATGACTGCCTATGGATTACAATTTTAGCATCATTTCTGTCATCTCTGACATGCAGCAGCATGGTAATGGGGTCAGAGGGTGACGACACAGCCTATCAGGCTCCAACCTGCAGAGAAGCCACAAAGGACTCATGGACTTGAGAAGGATTTCATTAATTCAGGCACACCTGAATTAACCATTTGCTTGTCAAGTAATGGACCTCCAGCCTTGCTGCAACTGATTGACAGCTCAGTGAATCACTCGAGAGCTGGACTTCCCCACTGAGCAGCAGGGGCTATAGGTCATGTGACTGTTGAGAGAGACAGACCATCGGCGAGAGGGGCAGAGAAAGAACAGGCATCTACAACAGCAAGCAAAATTCCAGCACAAACTATTTACAGATGGTGGGGGGGGGCACAAGACTGGAAGAACAGATTTACTAGGTAGCATTCTACTCCAGGCAGCTGATGAAACCTCAGATGCTATACCCGAAACCTCCTTCGGATCTTCACCGCACCTTCGGGCCAAACCTATCTTCTGGCACTCATAAGTTGGTCTCGGACTTATACTTGTTCTTTTTCCTTTACCCTGGTCAGTCTCCCACCTGTTGGAGAAGCGAAATGTTTCTCCCACCTGGTCCCATGCCATGGGGACACAGGAATTTTCCTTCTCTGCCAGTTCTTTAAAATCTATAAACCTGCCAAAATCCCTTTTAATCGTGGATGCAGTCACACCCAGTCTCCTTTCTCCATCTAGGTTGGGGAAATAGCAAAATACGTTTGGCCTGCGTCCCCATCAGCCCTACATCCTGTGGTTGCTTTAAGCTGCCGGGTCCAGAGGGCTTCCAAAGGCCTGTCCTAAATGACCTGCAGCCCGCCCAAACAGCTAATGGTAGGTGCCCCAAGACCAGCCCCTCCAAGCAGGCCCCAATAGTGGGTGAAAAGCCTCTGGCACCCCCATGACTAGGCCTGGACCACTCTGCCACACCGGGAACCAAGAGGGGAGCTGCCACCACCCCTTCCCTGAAGGAATCCTGCCACAACACCTCCAGCACCAGCAGTCCAAGCCTACCTCCCATGGGCCTGGTGCCCCACCAAACTACCTCCTAGGGCACTCTCACCACCCCTTTCTCCATGAAGCCCCATCGGACCCCAAATGATACTGGCTGGCTAACCGATGCCCTCCCCACGCACTTTCCATTATCAGCACCATGTTGCCTTACTCATGGCACTACCTTCCACTTACAAGGGGGGCGGAATCCCCCTTGGAATCCAGCCCAACCAAGACCAGTGAGCTCCTTCCTTCCTGCCTGTCCTGCCATCTCCCAGCCAGCCTCCTTTCTCCCCCGTGCTACCCACACTCCCTGCTTTTACAGGCTAAAAAACCTGGCAGTCTCAATGAATAGCCCAGAAAGATGCCTTCCCCAAAACACCTGCCGAACCGATAAAATGGGGGGCAGGCACAAAAGTGAGGCCCCTAATAGTGAACGCAAGCCACTCTCCTAGAGAGGGGGTTTGCACATGAGCTTGTACAGTGTGGATGCAGAGACAGGAAGTAACAAGCATTTGTCAATGCTGAATGTTCGCTACTTGCATTGCTGTTGTATCGGGTCTTGCTTGTACACATTTTTGCTATATATTTACCAGGATAGACCAGAAGAGATGCATAATCTCATTTTCAGTGCTGTCCTGTTTTTACTCATTTTTAGATTGTTTTTACCCAGGATAAATCAGCTGATAGGCAATATCTAATTTTCAGTCAGCCCGGTGGCACTAAGGGTTAAGGTGCTAGATTTATTTATTTTTTATTTATTTATTGAAACATATCGGAATTAATACCTTTGAGTCAGAAACTCCTTTACAAAGGCTCCACGTCATAGAAAACAATACAAAGTGTACAGTGTCAGACATTACAGTGCAAACAGCAGTGTTGGAAATATCACATCTTTCAGTTGATACAGAGTATAGAACAAACAGGCAGATGTGGTACAGGATACTTACAACAGTCAGAGACAATGCAGTAGAGGCAAAATACATTGTACAGTATCTACAGAGGTGATCATACAATACAGCAGTTGTTGTAGATAAGTATTTATGACAGGTATGTGCAAGCAGCGCAGTCCAGTGAGTGACAGCTAGTCTGAGGCCTAGGTCAGACAGAGGCCAGGGACAAGCACTTTGGAGGCAGGACCAAGAGGGTCCATTGTCATGGTACAGTTTGTGGTCGTGAGTAGGTTAAGTACAGTCACAGGCTGAGTCCTGCGAGATGTAGCTATGGAGAAGGGATTTGAACAGTCCCAGGGTAGGAGCCGAGAGGATTGGCTTGGGAAATGAATTCAGCCAGAATACCAGATGCCTCACCTCATACACTGGCGACCGGGTTAGGGAACAAGCCGGGTCGTTGAGGTAGCAATGAGGCGGGAAGGGACTGAGCATCCGACGGACAGCCTCCTTCCCGGAGGGTGTATGATATACATTGCTCCTGAGTGGCCCCTGGTGGCAGTCAGGTAGCAAAGAATTGCGTCAATCGCCGCATGGCACCGGGGCAGAGCTCGGCGGACGCTGGCCGTCATTGCACGACCGAGCTCCACAGGGCAGGAACAAGAAAATGGAAAAATTCCCCAGCACCCAATAGGCAAAGACTGGGACCAGTGGCTGGCCCCCACACCCAATGTCGGGCCTCGCAGCTCCATCCCAGGTACTTCCCCCCACTCTTGGTCACTCAACTAGACTCTAGATAGAGCTCCAGAGGAGTCAGCAGTCATGCCTCGAGGTGCTCAGAGCCGGGGGGTCGATGGCCGGGGCCTGTGGTAGGGAAATGGGCCCATACCTGCAGGTGGAACCTGAGAGGCTTCAGGCAGGAGGGAATAGGCCAACCAAGTGTTCCGGCTGGAGTGAGTTTGGATGCCAGTGCAGAGTGGGCATAAAGAAAGTGTAAAATAAATATATAAATATCTAATTTTCAGTGGACTCACACCTTTTGACCCCCAGTTTCCAACAGTCTTTTTTGACCTGAGGTTATGATCAAGACAGAATGGAATTTTTGAAATAATATCCATAAGGCGATTTCACAGAGAGACTTTGAAAAAAAGTGTGCCCCCATCACACATGTAGGGGTACACCTGACGTTAAAAGAAGGGGAAGGTGCACTCCACCAACACAGTAACACAGTCCACATAAATAAAAGTTCACACCTGGGTAAAGATGGTGCCACCGATCAGGTGACTTCAGGGGGTGCAGTAAGCTGGTAATGATAGTCCCATTGGGCAGCAGAGTGCAGATAGTCCTGTCCAGGGAGCTAACAGGCAAGCTGGCTAGAAGCTAAGTAAGTCCATTGTCCAGGCGCAGATAAAGGATAAAAACATTTGATGTAGTAGGTGAAAGTCAATCACAACACCATGGAGCAGCTGGGGCTTAACAGTTCAGTGCAGAGCCAAAGATCTTTATGGCACATTTTGTTCACATTGCTTACTGGGGAGCCAGGACTCTCTACTGACGGTGGCTGCAGCACAGGTTTCCTGACAACATATAGGCCTCCCTCCTGCACTTCAGCTTCGCGGTCACTTCCTAACTTCACTGCAAAGTGTGACGTGTGTTTTTTTTTCTCCACCGGCCTAGGCATCCCTATCCCAACTCATCACATGGGGACAGAGACCCCATGGCATACGGTGCCTCACACTTGATCCCCTTTGTAGGTCACAACACCTAAAGGGTCACACCACGATGCCACTTCGTCCACTCGGCCCTGCAGACCCGAGCAGCTGGATACAGGCTCCACAACAGGGTTACTAGAGACAGGCTGCCACCACTGTCCTCCATGAATCAGCCTCTCACTCTACACCGCGCCCAACCCGTAGCAACCAGAAAATGCATTTAAGGACTCCATCCAAGGCCTACTCCAGTGCCAGGGATCACGAGGGATGCCACACACTTTACCACCGGGCCCCGGCTCCCACCTCCTTCTATCAGGGGGTCCCAAATTACTGCAGCCTGAAACAGCCCCTCACCTCACTGCTACCTCATACCCCAGCTAGGCCACAACATGAACAGGGGGTGGACCGGGATGGCAATTGCTCCATCACAGCCCAGAACTTCAGCCCTGATGCCAAACTTGTTCTGCCTTTGGCCTGGGAGCCCTACCTCCTGCTCAACATACCCCCCCCCAAAAAAAAACATGCCAAACCACCCCTTTTAAAGGGGGACTCCTAGCCCCAGCTCCACCCACCAGAAGGCGGGCCTGAACATTGGACAGCCCCCATTTAAAGGGCCCTTAACTCCCAGATGGGGCTTACATTCTTCCCCTTAAGACCATTCACCTCCTGGTGAATGACTAAGCAGCTGCCCAGCAGGCCCGACCCGGGGAGGATATGAGCACTCTCTAACCCCAGAGCAGGCCCTGACCAATCCTGCCTATTGCTTACACGCCATGATGGTGGGATACCCAACTAAACGTAAAGGGTCAAACCCAATTAATTAATCACCTTGAAAAACAATTACAACATGCCAGGCCTGGTGACCTACCCACCATGCTCAGAATTTCGGATCTGGGTACAGGGGGAGCATCCCAAGCCAGTTTCCAAAATCCACTCACAACTAAAGCATGCTGCGGCCACCACCAGGCTAAAACTAGGCAAAGCATAAAAATTGCAAAGCTGAACCATATAATTACTGCTTTTCTGAACAGCAGCAAAACAGAGGTGCAGCCACCTTTAAAGCAAGACAACGCCACACATGTTTGAATCTTTAAAATGTTTTGCCCCCTTTTTTTTCTACTCAGGCAGAACACTCCAGACCCCCCACTCACCGCAAGCACTCTTCACTCACTGGCCAGGCAGCACCTCTCACTCTCCACTCAGGCAACACACACACACACACTAATGAAATGGTGCCATGGTGATTGCAGACACACAGTGAATGTCCATAAAAGTCCACAATTGCAGTCCATGAATGGTGGGTAATTCAGTCCACTGCTCCTCAAGTCAACCCAACCCAACAGTGGAACAAAAAATTTAACACTGTAATAAACATTAAACACAATGAACGTTTTCTCAAGCCTGAACAGAGGGGACCCAAGCTCTCTCAACGGTGGGGTCAGTCCAGACTAAAGTCCAACAGACTTACACAGTCCATAGGGAATGATGGAGGTCCTTCTGCTGCATCTAGGCTGGATCAGAAGCAAAATACAGCTTAGCTGCACAGGTGTGGGAGACCATTCCCAAGAAGGCACAAAGGGAGTGGAGGGCTGGCACAAAGGAGGAGCTGTGCTGCAGAAACAACTGAAGCAGACTGGAACATGCTTGACATCAGCTCCAGCACAATTGCAGACCACACACTAGTCCTTTACATTACTCTTCTCCACCTGTTCCCAGAGCCAAGACAGGAGAGAGGCAGGCACCGGCACCTCCTTTCCAGTTTTCTCTATGGCGTTGGTCATGATGACAGATTTTAGGCCCGACAAACACTACACACAGCAGTAGCACATATACACCGACTCTGCAGCACAGCCTCGACAGTCCTGACCGGATGGCAAAATGGCGCTCCCGCCAGCACGGCACAACAGTCTCCTCCTCTCCTCCCACTGCTTCCTCCATTCTGTTGTCGCTTTTCCCACAGCAGTCACACTTCACTACATGTCCAGCAAAGAAAAGGGCACCAAGACTGGTAGCAAGAAGGCAGCTCCTGAAGTTTTTTTTTTTTTCAGTTTTTTTTAATGTCCAAAACACAAGCCAGGTAAAACTGAAATCTGCTTCGCTCCCAAAGATGCTGCACCCCAAAATAGGATCCCACATGAGCCCCCACATTGTACACACCCCTCTCCATATCTAGTGGTATGACTGATGTTAAAAGAAGGGGAAGGGGCACTCCACCAACACAGTAACACGGACCAAATAAATAAAACTTCTTACCAAGGAAAAGATGGTGCCACCGATCAGGTGACTTCAGGGGGTGCAGCAAGCTGGCAATGATAGTCCCATTGGGCGGCAGAGTGCAGATAGTCCTGTCCAGGGAGCTACGGAACAAGCTGGCTAGAAGCTAAATAAGTCCACTGTCCAGCCGCAGATAAAGAATACAAACATTAGATTTAATAGGTAAAAGTCAAGCACAACTCCATGGAGCAGCTGGGGTTTAACAGTTCAGCGCAGAACCAAAGATCTTTATGGAACATTTTCTTCACTTTGTTTACTGGGGAGCCAAGACTCCCTACTGATGGTGGCTGTAGCACAGGTTTCCTGAAGACATATCGGCCTCCCTTCTGCACTTCAACCTTGTGGTCACTTTCCAACTCACTGCAAAAGTGTGAGGTGTGTTTTTTTTTCTCCACCAGCCTGGGCATCTCGATCCCAACTCATCACATGGAGAGGGAGACCCCACTGCAAACGATGCCTCACACATGATCCCCTTAGTATATGCCAAGAGAGCTAAAGGGTCACATCGTGATGCCGCTTCATCCACTTAGCCCTGTAGACTCATGCCGCTGGATACAGGCTCCACAATGGGGTTACCAGAGACAGACTTCCACCTCTGTCCCCCATGATGCAGTCTCTCATCTTGAACCATGCCCGACCCATAGCAACCAGCAGACGCACTTAAGGACTCCACCCAAGGTGTACCCCAGTGCCAGGGATCACGAGGTAAGCCATGCACTTTAGCACCGGGTCCCAGCTCCCATCTCCTGTTCTTTCTCCTCCCAGGGGGTCACAAATCACTGTAGCCCGAAATGGACTCACACCCAACTGCTACCACATACCCCAACTAGGCCAAAACATGAACCGGGGGTGGACAGGGATGGCACTCGCCCTGAACCTCAGCCATGAAGCCAAACTTGTTCTGCCTTTGGCCGGGGGTGCCTTACCTCCCAGTTCTGGGCCCTTCCCCCCAAAAAAATGCTGAATCACCCCTTTTAAAGTGGGACTCCAGCCCCAGCTCTGCCCACCAGCAGGCAGACCTGAACACTGGATGGCCCCAATTTAAAGGGCCCTTAACTAGCAAGCTCCTAGAGAGAGGCTTACACAAGTTTCAGAGGGGATTTGAAAAATGACACCTGACCTTCAGTTTAGCTTGCAACTTAACTTGCGAGCTCCATCTAAGCCTTCAAACAATCTATTACAATCGACCCAAAAATAACGCCATCCTGAATACAAAAAAGAAAATAACTGATTATTGGATGCTGCCCAAACAAAAGAATAAAGAGAATTAGTCCGGAATGTCGGGGAGAAGGGTCAGAAAAATCATCCTAGCTCAGCTGCTCAATCTGTGGCCCACTCTAAATCTCCACCACACACTCAAGACATGGCCCTAGATCCGACGGAAGAGACAGACTGCACGTTTACATCGAAACAACTTTTTAATATCTTACAACAAATGATCACAACTCTACAGCGCTTGAAGCAAGGGCAGTGGAGGATCAGGCAGAGCTGGACACACTAACCAAAAGAACTGAGGAAATGGAGCAGAATCTCACAAAATACAACATGGTAACAGATAATAGTGCCTTATTTGAACTGCACCATAGAGCACAATCCCTGGAGCAGAGACTAGAAGAGCTAGAAAAAAGAAATAGGAAGAATAACATATATATACATGGCGTGCCAGAGGATGCTTAGTCAGGGAATAAGATTTCTTTCATCGAATCCTTCATTAAAGAAATATTGAACTTACCAGAACATGCGAACATACGAAATTGCCAGCAGATACAGGCCATATGGTCTATCTAGTCTGCTTGAGTGTGCAGCACTTCAGCCCATTAGACTGCAGCTGCCCCCCCTCCCATTAACTCTTCCCTCCCCCAACTGCCCCCCCCAGTATGTACTTTCCCCTTTAATATGTCCCACCCCCTCTTGAAGCACCCCACAGTCTGCACTGATATGAGATGCTCAGGCAGTGCAGAAGATAAAGAGCTGAATATCATTCGGGCACATTGCTCTTTGGTACCTCGCCCAAAGGATCCTAAGGCTCGCCCGAGCTCTATAGTCCTAGCGTTCCTCGATTTTAGGGTTAAGGAGGAGATCCTTAGTACAGCATGGGCGAGAAAGTCTATCTTCTTCGGAGATGTGTGCCTGTTCTTCAATCAAGATTATACGCCGCAGCTACTGTCTCGTCGACAGGCGGGTGCTACTGGTGATCAGGCAGCTCCAGCAGAAGGGTCACAAAGCCTTTCTGGAATATCCAGCCAAACTAAAGATCCGCACTGAAAAAGGACCCAGAAGATTTCTTGACCTGGCAGCAGCCGAAGGATTTCTCAAATCTTTGAATATATCTCTCCCACAAGAAAGCTTACCCAAAAGCACAGAGGAACTTAAACATAGGGCCTGGAATTCAGTGGGACCCAAGAAGAGAGGAATCAGCAGCAGACCATCCACTTCCACTCTATGGGACAAGGTGCAAGCAAAACAGAGATCACGCCAGGCAGACAACAGAATTGGAAGCTCAGGGGCGGAGGAGAGGTCTCCCGATCGAACAACTGTGGGGAGAGCAACAGAAAACAGACCGACCTGAACATTTTATAAGGGTAGGACTTCTAATGCTTAAGCTCTAGTTGTGAGCTGAAGAGGGACCTTTGCCCTGTTTCTCTTCTTTTCAGTGCACCCTGGTAAAGAAGAATGGATTGCTCAGGAGATTTTTACCAGACTCAGGCGAGCATAAGAGAGACTTAAACTGTGGACATATTTAATGAAAATAAATAAATAACGGATACAGTCAATTGGGGATGCTCACTCTGGTGGGGGGGGAGTGCGGGCTTGGCTGGGGCATGGGGGTCTCTGGCTTTCACCTTCTGGTCCCCAGGGGTGCAGAGCTGTGGAAGAGAGATGGGTGTCCTGTGAGGGGGCTGGGCTTTGACACACTACTGCAGCATTATATTTAAATGTAAGGAGATGGTTAAGAGCGGTTTCGGGGTGGCATTTTCACTTCTCTAATTGCCAACTACTCAAGCTATAACAAACAGTGCGAGAGGGGGGACAACACCATCTCAGAGGGTAGAGGTCACCTGGAGAGAGGGACCACACCTTCAACATTGCACTCCAAATACAACATAATCACCAAAAGCGCTTGCACTGGCCCAGGAAATTAAACTGTGGGTGCAAAACTCACACTCTGTGCTGGAGATGGGTACAAGTACCAGTCCCGGGATCTAAACAGTTGCAGGAGGGGGCTTCACCAGTAACACAGCTCTAAGATTGTAAATATAAGAAATAAAGGGAGAAAGGCTCTCCTGAACCAATCTGCCTAATGAATATGCTACGGGATGTGTCTACGTCCTGGTTCGTGAGTGGATGTCCACTCAGTGCTGCAGCTGGTGCCTTTGGGGGTGGGGTGTGTGTGTTGGGGATTGCTCATGATGACGTGTGGGCCTTGCACATCTCCCTTTGCAGAGGGACAGCCCAAAATCAGTTCTGAAATATAATGCAAAGGTTTAGTGCTTGATGGGGATTAGTCATTTCATTTAGCAGACAGTACGCTTCACTGTTGCTCCATTAGGACTGGTTTGCTACATATATCTAGAGAATACTACCCACAACAACAGGGGGATTTTTATCTCTGGTAGGCCAGAACTGTGAATCTAGCTGAGGAAGGGGGGTCACGGTAACTAGAGACAGATTTGTCCCCTCCTTCCCTTCCAATATACATTCCATCTCTGTTACAGGAAGGGATCAGGAATCCATGAATATGGATTTTTCACCTTGGGGGACACATAAAATTCAAAATTGTTGTTTAGAAGCCCTGTTGGCTAAGTAGTTAGTTTTTAACATAGACAGCTTGTTGAGAATCTGGTCTCTACACATCTTTATCAAGTTGACTTCTGTACAAGGAAAACAAGGTCTGGCAAAATGGAAGGGATGAGGAATAGCTGCTCCTCAGTAATAACTTACAATAGACATCTATATAATGGCCAAACATAATACATGTTTCTGCACTTACAATGTGCATGGTCTTACAAATCCTGTGACGCTGAGTAAAATTCTTAGCTTCTTTAAAAGATCTAAAGTTGGGTTTGCCTTCCTGCAGGAAACACATCTCTCTAGAACAGAACATGAAAAACTGTCTAGATTCGGGTTTAAGGAGGTAGCCACAGCCTCATACAAGAAAGGGCGTAGAAGGGGGTGGCCATTTTAGTACCATCCAGGGTACCCTTTGAAAAAATAGATGAACTATCTGATAGAGAGGGGCGCTATGTGCTGATGAAAGGGCGTTTGATGGGGAACATGGCGACTCTGGCCTCAGTTTATTTTCCTCCAGGGTCCAACTTGGAGGACTAGCGGTCCTTCTTGCTAATGGTGCATGATCGGGGGAAGGCACTATTGTGTGTGGAGAAGATTTCAATCTAACATTAAACCCACAGCTGGACACCATGTCTAGGATCCCAAGGAGGGAACATAAGGTGGCTAAGGAGGTTGGCAAGCTTTTGGGGGAGCTGGGCACGGTGGACATCTGGAGGCACCTGAATGAGCAGAGGAGGGACTATATTTACTACTCCTTGGCGCATCAGATGTATTCAAGACTAGATTATCTTCTCCTCCCAAAGGAGGAGGTGGCTAAGGTCCAGGAGGTTTGGACGGGAGACTTTGTCCTGTCAGACCATGCCCCCTTATTTATGAAAATGGACATGGGGAATGCCGGAAGAATACATTTTGGCAGTTAAACGTCTCCCTCCTGAGAGACCCAGAGGTTAGGGAAGCTGTCAGGGATACATATAAACAGTTCCTGGAGGAGAACACATCCTCAGAAACCTCCCCAGTGATATTATGGGATACTGCTAAAGCAGTTTTAAGGGGTAAGTTTATACAGATATCATCTAAGAAAAAGAGCGATAGGGAAGCCAGAAGAGAGGGCTTAATATCTCAGATTCAAACTCTGGAGGCACTACAAAAGGAGAAAATAAATAAGGCATATACAAAGGAACTGAAGGTACTTAAGGGAAGAGTTGAACAGTGTACTTGATTATCAAGTAGAATAGAAGCTTCTTTCCCTGAGACAGAAGTATTACGAGGGAGGGCCAAGAGCCCTGAGACTATTAGCCAGTAGGTTAAGGGTGCAGAAGGCCAGGGCCACTATAACTTCTATCAGGCATGCACGAACATCCCAAATAGAACATCAAATCCCAGATATAGCGGAGGCCTTCCAGGAATTTTATGCAGGCTTATACAGTCCCGACCCAGACCCAAGTGAAGAAAGGGTAAAAGAGTTCTTGGACCAGCTTGCCCTTCCAAAGCTATCCAGAGAACAGGGAGAGAGCCTGAGGGCCCCCATTAATATAACCAAGCTCAAAGAAGTAGTGGGCACACTTAAAACTGGGAAATGCCCCGGGGACAGATGGGTTACCCTCGGAATTTTATATATCTTTCAGGGAGTTAATCCAGCCACTGCTGTTGAAAGTGTATGCAGGGGTGATGGGGAAGGGGGGAAGGGTACCACCATCATGGCTAAGGGCAGTTATTACTGTGCTGCCTAAGCTGGGAAAGGACCTCGACAAGTGTGCCTCTTACCACCCAATCGCCCTTCTTAATAATGATTACAAAATATTGACAGCTATATGGGCATGTAGACTTCAGTGGTTACTCCCTGGTCTCTTACAACTTGATCAAACGGGGTTTGTACCCAGCCGGTAGGCCCAGGGTAATCTTAGAAGAACAGCCCATACAATTGATTATATCACTAGAACAAAGACCCCTGCCTTACTATTAAGTTTAGATGCAGAGAAAGCCTTTGACAAGGTCTCTTGGTCCTTTCCCGGTCTGGGCTGCCAAAGGAGTTTCTGGACAGTCTGTTCTGACTGTACAGAGGAGCAAATGCATACATTAGGGAAAATGGGCACTTATCAGCAAATTTTACGCTGGAAAGAGGGATTCGGCAGGGGTGCCCCCCTCACCACTGATATTTGCCCCATATATAGAACCATTAGCTCAAGCCATACATCAAAATGGAGAAGTGAAGGGTATCAGATTGGGGGGGACAGAACATAAGTTAGCACTATATGCAGATGACATACTCCTGTATTTGACAAGCCCAGACTCCACATTAGGTACAATATTTGAGATTATTGAAAATTTCTCCAGCCTCTCTGGATATACCCTGAACAGAGCCAAAACTGAGGTGCTGAGTTTCAGCTATGAAGTCCCCCCATATTGTTTATTTATTTATTTATTTTGAAAGTTAGATTTACAGCCTTTGAGTAAGGGACTCATTTACAAAGGCACTTCGTCGCAGGGAGGGTAGACATGGTTACAGTGTGAGATACAACAGTGGTAACATACAGATGCAATACAGATAACAAAAAGAACACAATATAACAGTGGTTTGTAGGATAAAGTTGCATGCAGTGAATAGCAATCGTATAAAAAAAAGAAAGGGGGGAAGCAGTCCAACGGACATTGTCAAGGCTATGGGCAAGAAGGAAAGGTTACCCATGAACTGGGACATGAGGTCCATGAAGTATTTGGGTATAAAATTAGGGACAGCTAACACACAGCTTTACACCTTAAATTACCCACATTTGATAGATCAGTTAAAAGTGGACCTGAGGAGATGGTCCTTGCCACCCCTACCAATATATGCCAAAGTGCAAGATCTAAAAATGAATGCCCTACCCCGTCTGTTATATTTATTCTAATATGTCCCCCTGCAAAGTACCTGGAAAGGAACTTGAACAATGGCAGAAGATGTTCCTAACCTTCCTTTGGAGTAAGGGATGCCCCAGAGTTTGGAGGAGCTTGTTGTACCTCCCAAAGCAGCAGGGCGGTCTGGCACTCCTTAACTTACATGGGTATTGGGTGGCATCGCAGATGAGAGTTGCTCTTATGTGGGGTAACCCTCAATATGATTCATTGTGGAAATGTATAGATGCAGCAGAACACATAGACCCACCTCTAAGTGCAGCTCTCTTTATAGGAAACAGTAGAGATCTGCCCAAAACAGAATACTCTGGTACAGAGGCAGTCCTTGAGGGATGGAGGAGAGGGATACAGAGGGGATATACCAAAACACACTTGTGGAAATACAGGTGGCTGATTTATGACACACAGTTCAACCCCCCCCCCACCACACACAGAAAATGAGTGGTTTGCTAAGCAGGCTACAAGGGGTTTGAGATCCCTAGCACAGTTGCTTACAGGATCAACAATGCTGTCTTTTGAAGCCGCACAGCAGAGGTTTGGGTAGGACAGCGAGGACAGACTGAGATACTATCAGGTTAGAGACTATGTCCAGACCAGATTAAGGAAGGAGGGACCTGAAGGACAGGAAAACATGGATAAGATCCCTTTCCAGAAAATATGGTCCTCACTATATGGGGAGAGAGTTATCTCACTCCTTTATATAAACCATGTAACAGATTTATTTTTATTTAGTTTTTGTTGATCGGGTAAGTGCACTATACAAATCCTGCCTATTTTCAAGACCGACCCAGGGGAGGGGGGGATACCGATGAATGCCAACTGACCTTGAACCAGATTAAACTGTCGGTGGTATTTTTAGTGAATGAGGGAAATTTGGCCAAGATACCGGGGAAAATTCCCCTACTCTTTTCGATAAGTGCCATGGGATCTTTAACATCCACCTGAACTACCACCAATCCAGGCAGATGGGACCTCGGTTTAACGTCTCATGTGAAAGACGGCACTTCAGAAGTGCAGCACCCCTCTCATGCTGCACTACAGTGTCAGTACTGGGATATTAACCCAATTGCCAGATGTGGGAACTGAACCCACAGCCCTCTGATCACCCAGCCTGAGAGGCGAGTGTGCTACCAATTGAGCCACTGACACTGACACATTTACAAAGCACCTCACAATATCTTAAGGAGAAGTGGGAGAAAGATCTGAATATATATATGTCTCTCTGAAAAGCAGTGGGACTTAGTATGGAAGAGCACATGGAACACCTCTTCCTCACCAACTTGGAGGGACTTCGGATGGAAGATCCATACTAGGTTCTTCCTAGCACTAGCACAGGTTGCATATGGCAGCCAAGGAACCTCCTCGGAATGCTGGAGGGTTTGTGGGGAGCCACATGCCACCCAGGCACATGTTTTTTGGCAGTGCCCGGAAGTCGTAACCTTCTGGGAAGAGATGAGCCAACATCTATCTAGAATATTCCTCATTTCAACACCACTAGGCCCAGAACACTTAGTATTGGGAATACAACTTTTAGAAATGAAAGGTAAGGAAGAAAATTACCTCTGGGCCATATTAACATTGGCGGCACTAAAATCTTTGATGAAGAAGTGGCTGAAGCCAGAGCCCCCAACAATCTTAGAGTGGGTGGAGGTGGTGCAT
Source organism: Neoceratodus forsteri (assembly GCA_016271365.2). Lineage (NCBI taxonomy): Eukaryota > Metazoa > Chordata > Ceratodontiformes > Ceratodontidae > Neoceratodus > Neoceratodus forsteri. Next base: position 1,326,522,557 of record CM057459.1, on the reverse strand, counting down.
ACTATTCAGAGGCTAGAGAAATTATTGTTAGATATATCACAACAGTCAGAAATTTCAGAATAGGTGGACCAGGTGGATCATGTATGAGGATCGGTTAGGTTAAAGTAAGCACCATCAGACATGTGAGAGGGAAGGCAGACAGTGAGGGAAATAAAGTACTTGAGATAAACCAGACTGTATAAATCTCTTAATTGATTATAATATCAGTATGCAGCTTATAGGCACAGAAAGGTGAGAAGGAAAACAGAAAAGGAATAAAATATGAGACCAGACAGTTCTTGTTTTATTTGGTTAAGATTATAATCAGTGGTTTTCTTTTTCTTAGGTTACCTTAACTATATAAGATGTATCTCCTTCCAGTTTTAAAAAGTAAGGAAAACTTTGAGATTGGTGTATAAAATATAAGAACAGTTGGAATTGAATGTAAAATTAAAGGCATAACCTGGTATACTGAAGATGAAGGATATTGTCAAATACTTGTACATTCTTTCTGTATCACAAGAGTTGCTCAATAAAAAAAGTATAAAAAAAAAAAGATTACACCTGCATTGTTCAGGAGATGGGGCAACACAAGGGATTTGTTGAACATTAGGGGCCAAAATCAGCAAAAATAAAGTTATTAGTTAACATTGGAACAGTTCAACATTTCTTCATATTTTAGATGTTTTTTTTCACATTTTGACCCCATATTTTCAACATGCTCTTTTTTATGATCACTCTTTCTGAACATGACAGGTGTCATTTATAAAACAGAGGCTGAAATTTCATTTCATGCCACAAGTATGAAAAAACGCACTTTGGCCAGGATTTGAAAAAATAAAAGCTGTCACATTCATGAGATGGTGGGGAAAAAATTGGGCAAGTTAAAAGTTTGGGGTCAAAATACTGAAAATGACCAAAGTTCCGAGCATGCACTGAAAAATTTTCAACATACGCTCGTAACTGCTGTTTTGTGATATTTTTACCCCAAATGTTTAATACAGCCTTCTTATGACCCCACATAGCCTTCTTATGACCCCACCACATGAACAAGGGCAGAAAAAAATTACAAATCCTACCCAAAAGGTGATTTCCCACCACAAGTGAGACAATTCATTTTGGCCAGGATTTAAAAATGACAGCTGTCACATTCATGAGGTGGTGTGAAAAAAAATGGCTGTGTTGAAAATTTGGGGTCAAAATATTGAGTGTTATGCTTGTGTAACATAGATAATCTTTGGCTGTTTGCCTCTCTATCCATGGGGTGTACCACCATGTAGGGGTATGAAGGCAAAGAACCCTATAAGAGGGTTCCTCCCCTAAAGGTACTGCGGGAATGATTCCCTTGGCTAAAGGTACCTTAGGAAGGAGCCCACAGGAGAGAGAGAAATAGAGAGAGAGATGAGTCACTGGCAGAGGAGGGAAGGATGGTGGGACAATGAAAAATGAACAAGGGAGCATTGAGAAGGAGCGGCCCTTATATGGCCTGAGCAGGGGCATTGTTAGTTGCTGTGCCCCACTGAACTACAGGCATAGCCTTCCAATTTAATGGGCCTATGCAATTTGGTATAGTGTTATGCTTCTTTAACATAGATAATCTTTGGCCGTTTGCCTCTCTATCCATGGGATGTACCACCCTGTAGGGGTACGAAGGCAAGGAACCCTATAAGAGGATTCCACCCCTAGAGATGCCATGAGAATGATTCCCTTGGCTAAAGGTACCTTAGAAAGGTGCCCAAAAAGAGTGTCGAGCAGCACATATGAGGTGCCAAACACTTATCTGAATAATAGACCTGTGCATAGGTCAGTAGGTAGTATAGACAGGAGCTTGAGTAGAGTAGGCAGGAGGCAACAGATTAATAATGACCCACTCATAGATCTGAATGTAAGGCATGGAGGCATGACTTCCTAAGGAGAGAGGGAACAGCCACGGCGGAGAGAGGGAATAGTTATGGGGCCACCATCCATCTCTGTCCAACAGAGAAAACCTGACTACATAACTTAGGAAATATTACAACACCTATTTAAGTAATGTGAATATTGGAAATATAACTACACATATCTAAGTATTATGGCCATTGGCATGGAGGAGAGGAAAAACCCCTTTTGAGGAGGAAACCTCTGGGGATCCAAGGCCTAGGTTGCCTTCCCTCCAGACTTCATGACATTTTGATTTAGTGACAGCTCTGCTACTACAATTTAGGAGGCCAATCCTGGGATGTCTTCAATTTAGGGGAACACTCTCCCTCTATCCCTCTAATGGGAACACCATGCAGGGTTGAGAGCGATCTCTACAACACAGGGCACATAGTGCCAACCTCCAAGGTGGGAGGAGGAGGAGAGTAATGACTGGCAAGGCACTCAGTTGTCCTATCAATCTAAGAACAAACCAGGTGAAGCAGAGACGGTCATGGGGAGAATAGCTTAAAGGGTGCCTCCGAACCCACTTGGGCAGCTAAAGGGGGCCCTCCTGTGAGAGCCCCACCCTTTGTAGGTGAAGTCATAAATTCTACATCAAGAGGTGTCATCGGTATGGTTGATGACTAAAGGTCCACCCGGGGTGAGGACATTCCCACTATGGGCCAGATGAGAAGGACCCTGCTCTGAGCTTTGCATGCTCAAGATGTGGACTTTGTGGGTGTAGAGCAAGACCGACAGCTGCAGGCTAGCCCTGAGCCATAGAAGTAATGTACATGGTTGGCATGTCTCCGGCTGAAGAGCAAGTACATCGAGATGTAGCAGGGACCCGTATGCGGATCATGCTTGGATATTCAGTCATGCGAGCTGACCTTCGCGTAGGTCGGACTGAGCAATGGGGACCCTGACATGGGTATAGATAAGGCAGATAGTAATTTGTAACCACAGGAAGGCATGCCAACCAGGTCCATTAAGACAAATTGGGAGTGAATTGAACTTTTATGAGTGGGAGAGACAGGAACCACCAAGCAAAGCCTGTAGCTGATGGAGAAAGAGGAGGAGGAGGATGCGAAGGGTGTGGATCAAGGATGAATGGACTTGACATGCTGAGTGCATTGATGCCAGGAAGACTGGTTCAAGCATGATTATGGGAAGTGCCATAAGTTGCAGCAAGCGGTAGGAGGAGGGCTATACTGAGCATCAGTAGAAAGCGGGGCCGGTAGGAGGCTGTGTGAAAGCTAGGGAGGCTATAAGGAGCAGGCGGCGTTGATTAAATATACGAGATTTATAAAGCTGCTCAGCTGTCCGGAGCCACGATGATGCCGCGACAAAACATCCCCTGCCATGGGAAAAAACAGGGAAGCCACAACTAGACACGTGATGCCAAACAGCTAATTAATAGACTAAGATAACATAATTGATAAATGCCAGCAGCTGAAGCTGGTCTGACATGCCAGGGAGTAAAGTACATAGACAGGTAACGAAGTTTAGCCATGCATACCTTTTGCTGAATATGAGCGCTAAGCAAACTAGTAGGGTAAAGAAATAGATTAAGTTTAGTATCAAGATAAATACATGGGGTCATATTGATTAAATGCCAGCAGCTGTAGCTGGGCCAACGAGCCGTGGAGTAGAATACAGAGGCAGGTATTTACCATAAGCGATGTCGACGAGTGCTAGGAGACCTGGCTTAAGGCGGTTAGTGAAGGTGGAATGAGGAGTCCTGCAGAGCGGGACAGTGGTCCAGGACACTGGATAAGGCCAGCGATGTAATGAGCCAGCAGGTCCACTGGAGCTATGCAGAATGCTAAATGCAGAGAGGCTAAAGTCTGCAGTCACCAGGTAGATGGGCAAAGAACAGTAAGCCAAACTTGCAGTTGTGGGATGGTCAGGAGGAGCAGAATGGAGACAATGGAATCACCAGGGCATGGTGTGGAGGGAGACACTGGGCACATGGGTGATGTCATGTCCAGGAGCATTGGCACAGAGCTGCCCAGCAGCTGGGGAGTGAGAGAGAAAGAGCCCAAAGAGAGGGAGACTAGAGAACTAAAGAAATGAAGGGGGAACAAGGTACAGGGCCCAGAAGGGCAAAGGAAGAAGCAAGGAGAAAAACAGCAGGAGGAGGGAGCACAACAGAAAGAATAGTGGGGGGAGCAGCAAGGTGGCTGAAGGCTTAAGAGCAGAAGAGGCAGGCAGGGGAGGAAACAAGCACAGTAGCGTGGAACGGGAGGGTAGCAGGATGGACGCAGCCTCAGGCAGCAATGAAAAACCATCAAAGGAGCAGTGGAGAGGAGTGGTCCTTATATGGCCTGAGCAGGGGCGTGGTTAGTTTCTCCGCCCCACTGAACTACAGACATAGCCTTCCAATTATGAGCAGGCATTGAAACATTTCAACATATGCTCATAACTTTGTTGTTTTGCAATATTTTTACCCAAAATTTTCAATATAGCCTTCTTATGACCCCACATAGCCCACTTATGACCCTACCTCATGAACAAGGGCAGAGAAAATGTAAACATTTTGCCCGAAAGGTGATTTTGCACCACGAGTGTGAAAGCACATTTTGGCTCGGACTTGAAAAATGGCAGCTATCACATTTATGAGGTGGTGTGAAAAACAGACTATGTTGAAATTTGGGAGTGAAAATATTGAAAATTACCAAAGTTACAAGTGTGTATTGAAAATTTCAATGTACACTCATAACTTGCTGTTTTTAAATATTTTTTACCCCAAATTTTCAATGTAGTCTTTTTATGGTTTACCTATGCTGACATGACAACATTGTTTTTTTTTTTAATTTGACATACTTTATTAAGCATATCTCAATACATCAGCATATGAAAGTAAATGTATTGATATCAATACGACAACATTGTTGTTGACGTGCGACATAGAGACATCCCCGATATCAACAGGCAAAATTTTGACTGTCAGACATTGGTCTGGTTTCTATAGAGTGCCCCCCGTAACCCCCTTCTATAGGATTGTTAACTCCAGTCAGAGTTAAATGAAGGGGTGGGTGAAAGGCTTAAATTTCATTATTGGTCCTCTACAGTGACATTTTGAATCTTGTCAAAATGTCACTGTAGATTTTGCCGATGGGGTTTCACCCTTCCATCGGCATACCCCATTTTTATGATCCCACCTCATAAACAAGAGTGGAGAAAATATTCAAATCCTGCCCAAAATGTGATTTTGCAAAGAAACCAGAAATCATCTTTTGGGGTGGATTTGCATAATTTCACTGCCAATGTTCGTGAGAAGGGGTCCCAAAAAGGCCATGTTGAAAAGTTGGGGAAAAATATTCAAAAATTACCAAGTTATGAGGACAAGTTCAAAACCCATTGAAATATATTGAACTGCATACCTGATTTCCTCAGTTCCCGGTCCAGCATTAAAGAGTGAAGATGTGTCTCATGTCCAGACAGGATTACAGCGTTGTACCCCCAGTAGCTAAGTAAGGAGTGGAGATGTGGGTGCTGAGTGGGAGGGTTGGTGGAGGGAGGGTAACAGCAGCCGTGGCAACAGACATCAATGGAAGGTTTTCTTTTTTACAGGGTGTATAAAAATAAAAAAGCCTGCAAGGGATAGTTTTCTTTATTTCATGTAGTGACACTGGGGACTAGGCACTCCAGTGTCAGTGTTATGATTGGTGGCACCAGGGGTGAGCTCCCCAGTGTTGCACAGTAGAAACAGGCATGATGAGGGGTAGTAGCTGGCACTGGGGATTGGGCACCCTGGTGTTGGAACATTAACAAGAAAGGGGTGGGAAGGACTGTGGGATGGTTTTCTTATATTTGGCAACAATGGGGGTGGGCTCCCTGGTATCACACCATGAAAACAGACAGGGGGGTTAGTAGCCAGCTCCAGGGATTAAGCACCTGAGAGTCAGAAAATTAAGAAGGAAGGGGTGGGAGGGAATGAGATTTTCTTTATTTCAAGTTACACTGGTGGGGAAGGACCACAGCAGGTTGATCAGGATGCCGATCAGCTCTGCTTGCTGGGCAGTGTTATGCAGATCAAAGGAAAGAGCCGCCCTATGATTGGGCTGGCTTTCCTTTGAAATACACAGTTTCCACCCAGCAAGAACAGAATTGTGTCATGATGGGGGACTTCTGGTGACGTCATTGCTCCTATTGCTGCCTAATTCTACTGCTCTCAGCTTAGCCCAGCAAAAACAACTCTTCAGCAGCATCCTTTATAACAAATAAGCTACTTAAAGGACAAATATGAGGGGATCTAATCACCGTGGACCAAAAATGAAAGAATCCAGCAAACTGCAGAGGTGGATGACTCCCAAATGCGTCTCGAGGCTTCTGACTCAGAATTATCGCAGGCCTCAATAGAAACAGGGCCCTCAGTTAACGCGGATACTCCTGGACTCCTTGGTCAGAAAAAGAGAGTAAAACTGGACACTATTTATGTGGAGCTTGTTGGTTTCTGCTCCGAAATGAAGCAACTCTATACTGAAATCAGACGGGATGTAGAAACATTAGAGCAATGAGCTGATTGCACAGAATGACAGCTTACTGCGGTGGAAAACCGCATTGATGACTTGGAGGCAATTGTCCAGGAAATACAAGATACACAGGAGGCAATAGTAACACGACAGGAGGACACCAAGAATAGAGCTAGATGCAAGAATCTCCATATTTATGGAATACCTGAAGACTCAGAAGGTTCTGACTTAAAGGATTTTATCATCATGCTAATGCACATGACCTTGGACTTACCAGAGAACTTACCATTAGAGTTAGACCAGGTACACCCGCCCTTGGGCCCCAAGCCAACTGCAGCTGACTCCCACCCATGCTCAGTAGTGCTCCGATTCCTTAATTATGCAATCAAAGATCAAGTCCTTTCTACAGCATGGTGTCGAGGGAAAACATTTTATGGACAGACAAGAATTTATTTTGACAATGACTATGTGCCTCATACAATGCGGGATCGTAGAGCATATCAACCCTTATTTGCTGCTCTCCAGGCCAAGGGTATATGTTTTTCCATGCCTTACCCCTCCCGCCTGGTGGTTCAGTTAACAGATGGCAAGCGAGAATATCAAACAGCAGATGAAGCTAAAGAGGACCTAGCCACGCTGTGAATTCAGCCCAGAGATTCACAATCCAATGGCCAACCTCGCTCTCAGAGACAACTCCCGAGATGGCAATAACCAAAGAAACAGAATAAGAACCCCTCCATTAAAAACACTGGAGACCTTAAAACAACACTGCCTACATTCAGAAAGCAAGACTCGAGTGCAACCTGCGAGGAATTCACGATGAATGAAGGGCAAGTACAGAGACATTTGGCAAAGAAAACTCGAGACTTTATTGTTTCTGGATGCGAAGTGAACTAGAATAGCAAAGGTTTATATAATTTTACATGTGAATTCCCCTATAGCTATAGCCAGGGAAGCTATTGAGGAGGCTACTTGTATTTTTTATGTTAGTTTTTGGAGACATTAAGGACTAACACCAAATATTTAGTACTAAGTAAAGCTGGACAGTAGCGGGCACACGGGTGTTAGTTGAAAGATATCTTGTGAATGAAATGATATTTCCCTCTTTAATTTGTTTTCTGTACAGCCTCTCAGGGAATCACACTTCCGGGTTATGAAGATAGAGATTACTTTTAGAGTCCTGGGTTCATAAGTTATAAGTTGAACATATCATAGTCCCTTAATCATAGCATATAAAGGGGAAATCTCTCCTTAAAATGCTGGGCTGGGAATGAGGCAATACCAAGGAAGTTGATGATGCCTTTTTTTCCACACCTCCCCAAGGCTCATTTTTATTTTATTTGTATTCTCTTATCCAATGTTAGAGAGAGGTATAATTTCTCTCTGGAGGCCCAGGACACGTTCCCTGGCATTTCCTCCCTTCCCAGGACTGAATGTTTTCAGTCCCAGGGAAAACAGAGGGATGTATGTTAATCCTTCAGACGCTGGAAGTTGATTTTTCTTTATTGTAATAGATCTTACAGCAGTAACAGTTTCTTATGTTTAATTTTTTTCCTGATTATCATATCTAGTTGGTTTAAGATATAACACTGCAACATTTGAATATGTACAGGAGGTTATTTCTCAGGTAGACTACTATTTTTTAATGCCCCGTTGGTGAGTTCTAGTAGTTTAAAAATGTTAAGGGGTACACAATATAACCCCAAGTTAATAATAATTAATAGTAATTTGTTCATTGTTTTAGTATTAGATGATTTGTTAAAAATATATGGAAATACTTTCTCAGGATGGAATTGCAAAATAAGTGAGACATGGTATAAAGTAATAGCATTTGGAGTACAGACCTATATAAAGTTACTGACTCCAATACAGTTTGTGGTCTATGTTGGCAATGCACAAAATAATAAAATGTTAAGTTTGGAGACAAATATGTTACTATATTTGAAGAGAGAGGGGGATCGGAGGGGTTCTATCACCAGTTGGAATCATAGGAAGACTCTTTCATATTACCAGTAATACTAAATAATTAACCATGGCGGTCTCACCTGTAAAGACTTTAACCCTAAACATCAACGGCCTTTATAACCCTATTAAAAGGCAAAGAAAACCCTATTGGAGGCAGTATAGCGCAGTGGTTTAAGGCTCTGAGCTGCAAATTTGGTGACATCCAGCAGACCAGATCTGGGTTTGAATCCCACAGCTTCCACGTGCATACTGTGTGACCCTGAGCAAGTCACTTAACTTCCCTCTGCTCCCAGGTCGCTCCTGCAAAAAAGTGTTCTGCTTAGTGTGCTACTCCTGGTTAAACAACTAAATAAAAAAAAAAAGGGGGGCAAGAGTGTATCAGTATCTTAAAAAACAAGTAGTTGAAGTAATATTTCTCCAGGAAACTCATTTATCCCGGGAAGAACACCTCAAACTGGGAGCAGGGGGATGTTATAAAGTTTACTCCTCCTCTTATGGGAAGGATAAGCGTGGGGAGTGGCCACACTACTACCAAATATGACCCCATTTCAGTTAGAAACTGAATATATTGACCCACATGGCTGTTATGTAGTCCTAGTGGGGAGGCTATTCGGTCAAGTAATTACTCTAGTTAATGTATACTTTTCCCCCAAAATCCGCCCCTACAAAGTTCAGAGGATTTTTTTACAAACTATTAGATGTGCAACAAGGAATGGTGGTGACAGGAAGAGATTTTAATATTACCCTGTCTCCCTTATTAGATACATCTCAAACAACTAGACACCGTACATCAGCATACCAGAAATACTTAAAGCAACAACTTAACCAATTAAGCTACGTGGATGTATGGAGACATTTTTCCCTCAACTACTCGAGTCTGCTCCTATTATTCACCCCGGTTCCACACATCCTCCCAAACTGATTATTTTTTTGCTTCAGTTGAACATACAGAAGCCCTCTGGGACCAAATTTGCTATCAGATCATTCTCCTCTCTTGCTTAAACTGAAAAGCCTCCGAGGACCTGCCCTGGCTACCATCCATGCTAAATGGGCCAGTAACCCTGAAGCGACTGCACAGGACTATCTTGAGGCCTTGGAGAAATGTGTATGGGAGCCCAGATTCTGATGAGGACCTGTGGTAGAGAGTAAGAAATGCACAACAGTACCAAGGGGAGTTGTTGTCTGAGTACGTATCTCGGCTGGAAAAATTGTTGCAAGAATGCCTCAGAAAGGGTAGTTTGCCAGCGATTGAACTGGACCGAACCAGGCTGGACAGGATCCTTAAGTCCGCCCACTTCTCATAACTGCTGTTGCTTCAGTTACGCCTGGCAAATCGACTGGAATCTCCACCCTCCTGTGATGAGCTAATGAGACAATTCAAGGAGTTGAGAAAAGGCAACCTCGGGAGGGACTTGCACCAATAGCTGCAGCTACAACCCGAGTGACTGAGGGTGACCCATCAAGTGAAGTTCAGGGGCAGAGGTTGGCAGTTAATGAGTGCTCTGAGAAGGAAAAAAGATATGCCACAATGGGGCGAACTGTTGAGAGAGTTCGGGGAAATAAAAAACAGTCTCTTTATGAAGGCCGCTCCTGCAAGTACATGCCCCGACCCTCATCCAACTGCATCTGCTATGGGGGTGGGGGTACCCACCCATGCATCTCCTGCTGACAACAGCTCAAAACTTGATGTCTTGACCATGGAAGTGGGGAAATTGACGAGATGTCTTCAAATGCTTATCACGCCACAGACAGAGATGGCACCAAGGTACCCCCGCCCTTGGTCCCAGTGTGATGCCTCGGCCAGCTCAAACTCCAGAAAGTATGTTTTGCTATAATTGTGGGAAGGATGGGCACATGAAGAGAGAATGCCGGTCCCCAAAAGACACAGACAAAGTTGCATATAGGCTACAAGGAGCGCTTCGGAGAACAAATCAGTGGTTAAGAGGTGCACGCAATGATCCCAGTGAGGGCCCCAAAAAATGCTAACTCACGTCCATTTGTGGCAAGGTCAGTTGCCCAGGCCCGTGCTACCACCTCTCCAGACTGGTTCAGAATAGTGGGTCCCTCCATGGAGACTACTGTAAAGGTGAATGGAGTGTCTACAAGAGTTGTATTAGACAGTGGCTCCCAAGTGACAATTATGTTCCAAGACTGGTATCAGAAGCATTTGTCTGATGTACCCTTACAACCGTTGGAGGGGCTGCATGTCTGGGGGTTAAGTGAGAAGGCCTACTCCTACTCTGGATATATCAGAATTTAGCTGTCTTTTCCCACCTCTGTGGCTGGAGTGGCCAAGCAAGTAGAGACCCTGGCCTTAGTGTGTCCCCCTACCGGACTGCATGATGGGGTTCCTCTACTAATTGGGACTAATCCAGATATGTTTGGATGGCTGGCACAGTTGTGTTATGAAAAACAGGGGTCAAGGGCTGGTAGATCTTTAAGAATTCCAGCCTTGATTAAGAAGGCCTATGAGGCACAGAGAGATGTTGAAAAAGTAGAACCAGAGGAACCGGTTGGAATTGTCTGAAAGAAGGATCCTGAGTCATTGTTCCTGGCACTTAATGCCCAGTGTATCTTTCAGGGAGAAGTCCATATCAGAAAGGACGTTAAGAATAAAATATTAATGTTGGATGCACCAGGTGACGGAAAATTGCCAGTGGGACTGCTGGTCAAGCCTAATATTTTGCCTGCTAGAGCCCATGCTTACGCCAGAAGGGTAATGGTTCAAGTTCATAATGTGTCCGACAGAGAGATTCGAGTAAATAGAGGTAGCACCCTGGCTAATGTGCATTGTGCAGACACTGCAGTGCTACCCAGTAGCAAGAGTTCGGGGAAGAATGACAGAGTAACGCCTGACTTGTTTGATTTCGGTGACTCCCTGTTGCCAGCTGAATAGAAAGTGAGGATCAGTGAGAAGCTTGCCCAGAGAGACCAGGTGTTTTCTTTAAAGGAATGGGATGTAGGATGCATGCAAGGAGCTGAGCACCATATCCAGCTGCATGATGAAAGGCCATTTCATGAGAGGTCTCGACGCCTGGCACCTGCTGACATAGATGATGTGAGACGGCATCTGCAAGAGATGCTAGCCGCTGGTGTAATACAATAATCCAGAGGCCCCTATGCTTCCCCCATTGTGGTAGTGAGAAAAAAGAGTGAGACAGTAAGGATGTGTGTGGATTATCGCACTTTAAACCGGCGGACTATCCCTGATCAGTACACTATGCCCCGCATTCAGGATGCTTTGGACTGTCTAAACGGGAGCAAGTGGTTCTCTGTGCTGGATCTCCGCAGTGGGTACTACCAGATCCCGATGGCCCCCCAGGACCGTGAGAAGACAGCCTTTCTCTGTCTGCTTGGCTTCTACAAATTCATGAGGATGCCTCAAGGGATTTCAGGTGCCCCCGCCACTTTTCAAAGATTGATGGAGCGTGCAGTGGAGGACATGAACTTACTAGAGTGCCTGGTATACCTAGATGATGTTATTGTGTTTGGCAGCTCACTGGAGGAACACGAGAGTAGATTAATCAAGGTGCTGGATGGACTGGAAGACTTTGGCCTTAAACTGTCCATTGGTAAGTGTCAATTCTTTCAAACATCAGTGAAGAATGTGGGACACATAGTATCCACCGAGGGAATAGAGACCGACCCAAGTAAAGTTGAGGCCTTGACCACCCGGCCACAGCCCCAAAATCTAAAAGAACTGCAAAGATTCCTGGGATTCTGTTATTACTATCAGCATTTCATCAAGGACTATTCAAGAGTGATCCGCCCTTTACTTAAACTTACTCAAGGGTATCCAGCAACCCACAAAAAATACAAAAAGTCAGCGTCCCTTGAGACTGAAAGAGTGCATTTTCATTCAAGTGAAGTATTTGGGGTCCACTGGACTCCTGATTGTGAGACTGCTTTTCATGAGATCACATATCAACTTACCCACGCTCCAGTGTTGGCCTACGCTGATCCAACAAAACCTTATGCCCTGCACACTGATGCTAGCTTGCAAGGGTTGGGGGCTGTGTTGTACCAAGAGCACGAGAATGGCCTGAGACCAGTGGCCTTTGCCAGCAGAAGCCTGACCCCATCTGAAAAGAACTATCCTGTACACAAGTTAGAGTTCCTAGCTTTGAAGTGGGCTATTGTTGACCAATTTCACGAATACTTGTATGGGGCTAAGATACTAGTAAAGACTGACAATAATCCTTTGACCCATGTGCAGACTTCAGCTAAGTTGGATGCCACTGGCCAAAGGTGGCTCTCTGCCTTATCTACCTATGACTATGCAGTTGAATACAGAGCAGGCCTGAACCACATAGATGCTGATGCTCTCTCCCGGAGGCCTGTTCCCCAGAATGACTGAGTCAGACTGTCAGAACCTGATATTAGAGCACTCTGCCAGAAGTTTGACAGGAAGGAACAAATGTCCACGGACGCAGTGGACTGTATGGTGGATTGTTTGGGACCTTCTGAGAATTGCATACCTTCTGCTTATTGCCACTTTTCTGCAATAGACATTGGTGCACTGCCTCAGCTGGACAATGACAGTATTCGGCGGGCTCAATCCCGAGATCCCATGATCAAATCAGCTTTAGAAGCCCTATATGCAGGGAAAGATGTGTCCAAATTACGTTCCAGTGATTTGAGAACTGCACTGTTATACAAAGAAGGTCCTAAGTTGAAACTGATCAATAGACTGTTATACAGAGAAACAGTAGACAGAGGGGGGCAAGTAGACAAACAACAACTAGTGCTGCCCACTGCCTTTCGAGATTCAGTACTGAGGTCCTTACATAACCACATGGGGCACCTTGGTATAGACAGAACACTTGACTTGGTGAGATCCAGATTTTATTGGCATAAGATGGGGGCTGATGTGGAGCAACACATTCTAACTTGTAGTCGCTGCTTACAGAGGAAAGCTTTGCCCCAGAGGGCTGCCCCCCTTGTTAACATCACCACCAGTGCACCCATGGAGCTGGTCTATATTGATTTTCTGAGTTTGGAGTCAGATCAAAGAAATATTAGTAGTGTGCTGGTAGTCACTGACCATTTTACAAGATATACCCAAGCTTTCCCCACCAAGGACCAGAAGGAGTCCACTGTGGCAAAAGTACTTGTAGAAAACTTTTTTGTTCACTATGGGGTACCACAAAGAATCCATTCTGATCAAGGGAGAGACTTTGAGAGTCGTCTGATCAAAGAGATGCTTTCTCTGTGGAAAGTGCAAAAGTCCAGAACCACCCCTTACCACCCCCAGGGAGACCCACAGCCTAGAACGTTTCAACCACTTTGCTAGATATGCTAGGCACCTTCACCCAAAGGACAAAGCCTAGATGGAGCCAACAAATTAGCACCCTGGTACATGCCTACAACTGCACAAAAGTGATGCCACTGGGTTCTCCCCCCTACCGCCTGATGTTTGGAAGAGAAGTTCGACTGCGGTAGATGTGTGCTTTGGGTCTCTCCTGATGGGGTTCAGAGCTGACAACCATTTACAGTATGTACAAAAGTTAAAGGCCCAGCTAAATCATGCATACCAACTGGCTCAAACCATGGCTGCCAAAAGAAATCTGGCCAACAAAGAAAGGCATGATAAAAAGGTGAAAGCACAGGAACTCCAGGAGGGAGATCGGGTATTGCTAAGAAATCTGGGACTGCATGGTAAACACAAGATTGCTGACAGATGGCACCATCTCCCTCAAGTTGTAGTGGGCAAACTAGATGATCTGCCTGTGTACAAAGTAAGGCCTGAGAATAATTCAAAAGATGTTAAAACAATGCATAGAAATCATTTACTGCCCATTGGACAAATCTTGATGGAGTCTGAGTCCCCAGAAAATGCACCCTCTGGACCAGTGACTAGAGCTGCTGCTAAGAAAAAATCAAGAAAGTCTGCACCTGCAGAAGCTGAGTTAAAGTGTTCCCCACCACAAATCTCAGTGGAGCATGACTGTCAGTCCATATCAGAGGAAAGTGAGTGTGACTTTGAATACTACCCTTCTTACGAATTGAGTCAATTGTTTTGGGGCAATCCCCTAGTCAATACTGGAGATGAAGATGGGCCTTCTGGACTGTCTAAGCCCCCAGCTTTGTCCCTGGAGCCAATGCTCCCAGAAAGTGAAGTGCAAAGCATCAAGTCAGATGATATGGAATCATTGTGTATGGCTGAACTGTTTGAGCTTTCAGGGGAAGAAGATGATGGACTGGAACAGACTGGTGATACACCAGAACAAGAAGAGTATTTTGAGTGCCCTGACGGTCCACTGCCAGTGTCCGAAAGCTCTCCATGTGAGCCAAGTGTTGTGGACTCAGAGATTGTAACTTCTGGAGCTGAAAGTGCCCCAAGTTCTAGCCTCTCTACCCCAATGGAGACTCCCTGGCCAAGTGAGGACAATGCTGAAAATGAGGCTCAAAGTGCAGAGATTGTAACAGTTCCCCCTAGAAAGACTGGTCGAGTTGTAAAGCCTATGGTGCACCTCAGTTATGATTCCCCTGGGAGGCAGGTGGACTTGCCTCTCAATGTCCATAAAGGAGTGTATGTGTCCCCGAGCTCCTTGCCCAAACTGAACATCAGTGCTAACTTCAAGTTACTTGTGTTGCCCTCTAGGCATGGTGCCCCTGCCCCATCCAGCCCCAAGGTAGCTGATAGGGAAGGGTCCCCTCTCTTCAGGTTTCATGTACAAGAGGTAATAACCTGAGTTATGGTACAATGTGTGTGTAATACTATGTAAAGAGTGACGTACTGCAAAGTTTCAGAAATGAGTTCCTGGTAAAGTGATATATTGACTGATGATTACATGTATGAGCCTAATGTGATACTGATGCAAATGCATATGGTTGCAATTGAAACTTATGGGGGTACTTGCTTAATGCGGATGCCAAGCTTTTTCCAGGCCGGGAAGGGTGTAACCCCCCTGCAAATGGGGTTCCTAAAAGTCTTCCAGGAGCTTGCTTGAATGCTCCAAGCCTGGATGGTGTTCAGCGTCTAAGCCGTTTATCTCTGAGTGCTTTTAGAGCTTCTGGTACTGTCTCTTTAAGAGTTGTCTGCTTGCAGACATAATTAATTTGGATGGGAGTCTGTGTGTTTCCCTGCTTGAGTCCCATTCAAGCTGCTGCCAAATTGCTCCGTTTCTGACGTCACTAAGTGGGCAGAAAGAGCACTTTTCAAAGATGTAACTGTTTGCCAGACATCATTTAGAGTAATAACAAAAAATACAGTTTGTCTAACCTGCTTTTCTTTGCAGTCAGAACTGTGTTTGCCTAGTCCCCCATTCTAGTTTTGAACTGCTGAACTGGACCAATCAGTGTGGGGGGACCTTTGAAATGGAGCCTGCTGCTGGCAAATCAGAACTTGGACTCTCATTGTGGAGCCAGCCACCTATGTACTGTATGGCCAATGCTTCTGGGAATTGCAGTTTGAACTTTGGCACCTTTTTTCCACCAACATGGGGAGTTTACTGTGAGTGACAGCAAAACCAGCCATTGAACTGGGAGGAACTCAAAGGAAATGCCCGGTTCTGTCTACTGGAAAGTTCAGTTGAGTTGTGACTGTGAAGAGGGAAGGAGCTCTGTGCTCCTGCGCTGTTGAGTTTTTGCGCGGGAAGGTCGCGTGGGGCCCCAAAGTTCAGCCTGCAGCTGTTTGTGAGTGCCAGTGTGGACTGAATCAGAGTTGTAAGGAGAAAGAAGCACCAGAAGTGAGGAAACCAGGCTCACCCTGTAGAAGACTGGAGAAATTGCTGAATCGCGCTCGGTCTGTCAGGAACTGAATCTGCTGTGTGTTCTCCTGGGTATTGTGCAGTTATTGCGATCGGGATAGAGAAGCAGCCTGCCTGGTATAGTACTCCCTTTTTACATATAAATGTGTGAAGCGCTAGTGGGGAATTGCGTTTCAAATCCCCTGTACAGTGAACAGAGTGCATGAAGCTGGAAGTAAACACCAGCTTAAGCCAGTCTACATCCATTTGCTTTAAACTGCAGTGGGTCCAGTCACAAGGACCTTGTCCACATGGTCTGCTCCTCCTGGCAATCCAGGACAATCTGCCTTCCATCCACTTCCTAACACTGAGTTGTGAGTACAAAGCAGGGTAGCTCCCTGCCATCTGTTTGTTGAATTGCGAGTGTGTCATCTAAATTGTTGCTTTTTTCATTTCTTCACGAACTGAGCCCTCCAGCTCCAGATTACAATTGGGTATTGTGCAAGTGTTTTTCCATCACAGGGGCCCCAACCAGCTGCAACCGATCCTGGCTAGCTCCCCCCCCCACCATCCTGGGTACCCAGTGAAGGTGACAATTTGGGACTCTGAATATGTGCACAGTACTGTGATTATTAATGTGTTTAACCTAATTAACCTGATTTCCCCCTGTCCTTGTTATATCCCCCTAAATAAATTGGATTTGTTTGTTTCAGCAAAGTTACACTGTCTGAGGTATTCGTTTATGTTAAAGTGTTGTACTGTGGTTTTTGCACTGTGTCATCTTGTTTTACAGGGGGTCCCCAGCGTCCAGTCGACACAGCCAGCCCTGGGGGTAAGTGTACATGGTGAGGATATTCCTAATGCATTGTGTGGGCCACTAGTGGGAAGAAAGGGGGGTTACAGTGTCCCAGAGGGCTGTGACCAAGTTAGTTTAACTACTGCAAACCCTGATCTCTGGGTGGAGGCACTCACCATTGGACCTAGGCCCCTCAACCTGTTAGTAGTTAAGCAGGCAGGGGTAGTAGCCCTTGGGACAGCGCCACCTAGGGGTTACACATTTGTTTAAATCCCCCCACATCTAGTCAATTAGTGTCTCAGACCCAGGATATGATGTCCCTTTTCCGAGCATATTATCAACAATTATATGCAGAACCCTCCCCTTCCCCTTAGACCAAATAAAAGCACTTCTTTTTTTATCACATCTCTTTTTCTCACCTATTGCAGCCGCAGTCCTGCAATGAATCCAGCCACCGCTCCTCCTTTCACTGCCAACCCTGATGCTTGACGTGCCCAGCTGGCATATGGTGCTACATCCATCAAGAGGGGCCCCCTAAGCCCCCGCACCTGGTGAGGATCCAATACCGGCACAAGCCTGGTTCCAGGCATCGTCGGCCGGTGAAACATGCGGTCATCAAGCTGCCACAGACTGTGCTGTTGTTTTTTCCTTTTTCTCCCACGATGAAGACGGACGTGCATGGCGTCCAACATATGTGGACGTCTGCCGTCTCCCCTTACTTAACACTTCACACTGCAGTACCTCCAGTAACCTCAGGGACTGCCAGAGCATGAAGTGTACCCACCCTTTTCCCCAGGACTAGGAGAGCTGTCATCGGACGCTCAATGCTAGTTCTCCCCTACCAACCCGATGACCTGAGCTCGTTCCCAAACCCGGGTCACCAGTGAGGAGCGAGGTGTGGTATCCAGCACCTGAACCCTTAGTGCCACCAGGCCAGTCAAATAAAAGCATTTCTAAAAGAAAAAGTCCATATTCCAAAGCTGTCTCCTTCCCAACAAAGCTTTCTACAGATGCCTATAAGGCTGGAGGAAGTAACAAGGGCCATTACTAAAAAGAAAACTTTAAAATGTCCAGGCCCCTGATGGATACCCTGTCGAAAGGTATAAGACCTTCCCCACATTATTAACCACTTATCTGCATAAAGTATGTCTGGGTATTCAAGATGGGGAGACACCTCCCCCCTCGTGGTCGGGAGCAATAATATTGGTAATTCCAAAAACGAGGCGAGACTCTCCACTTTTAGCCTCTTATGGACCAATTTGTGTGTTAAATACAGATTATAAAATCTATATGACTGTTTGGTCTAGCCGATTAGCGGGAATTCTGCCATCGATTATTCATCCTGACCAGTCTGGTTTTATTTGTAACAGACAAACTTTTGACAACATCTGTAGAGTAGCCCTCCTTATGGAACATATCTCACAGAGGTCAATCCCTGCAACCCTTGTCAGCCTTGATGCTGACAAGGCATTCGATAAGGTATCATAGCCATTTCTTTGGGAAACCTTGGTTGAGTTTGGTTCCCCTCCAAAGTAGTCTCCTGGATACAGGGTGCCTATAATACCCCATTTGCATACCTATGTATCAATGGCCAATTATCTAATACAATTGAACTTAAAAGGGGAACGAGACAGGGTTGTCCCCTCTCCCGATATTATTTGCCATATATTTGTAACCGCTGGCTATAGCTATCAGAGAATCTAAGAACATAGAAGGCATCCCTCTGGGCGGACAGGTTTATAAAGCATGCTTATATGCAGATGATATATTATTAACTCTTTAAGAACTGGAGGCCTCAGTTCTGGTGGTTTGGGACCTGCTTAGAGAATGTGGCATAATATCAGGATACGTAATTAATGACTTGAAGACGGAGGCCTTAACTTTAAATTTTAAGCCATCAGTGAAGTTGAAATGTCAGATCCCACTATGCTGGCACTGTATAACAATCAAACACCTTGGGGTAAAAATATCCAGAAATTTATCACTTGTAAAGTTAGCTAACTATGAACCCCTGTCAAAAATACTGGAACAAGATATGAAATGGTGGTCTTGCCTACATTTACCTTTTTTAGCCCGTGAGACCTTAAAAATGAAAAAAATTTTTGAGACTATTATGTTTCTTACCAAACACTCCCAGTAATACCATCTTATTATTATTCTAAATCCTGGGAAAAAAAAATTTCTAGATTTCTATGGGAGGGCTATAGGCCTCAAATACACTGGTCTGTTCTACAACTTCCCAAAGATAGAGGAGGATTAAATCTCTCTAACCTCTACTAATATTTTCAGGCATCAGTACTTAGAACCACACTATTATGGACTAACCCCCAACTATGCATGCCCTTGGAAAACTATAGAGTTTGTTATAAATGATCTGTTTGACATAGGTTCCATTTTGTTTAAACCCCTCTCTGCTCCCTTGTCATACTCACACTTTAGTCTCTACACAGTGAATATGCTTCGAGTCTGGGACAGAATCAGACAAAACCTCTGATTTTATACAATATTTTATTTTTTACGCCTGCTTTCAGCTGATGAGGAATTTCTTCTAGCACGACTGGATCATACCTTTTTAAAATGGCATCGGTGTGGGCTGTCATATATCAGTTTTTAGATATACCGGGGATATCATAATTTCCCCAGTTACAAGCTAGACACCCACTACAACGTGGAGATCATTTCCACTATTTACAAGTTAGATCTTATCTTTCAGATAAATCCCCTGAGCTAGGCCAAATTCCACAGCCTACACCTCTCCTTCTGGAGCTAATATTTAGCTCTTTGTATGGACATTGGCCCCCACATTTGGAGGGTCAAGCCTAGAGGGAATTGGAAGACATTATAGAGGGCACTTTGGGGTTAATTTTAAAGACCTGGAATGAAGAACTAGGTCTAGATGTTTCTTACGTGGAGTGGAATAAATACTCCCTCCCCCCATTGAAGGTGTCCCAGGCAGGATACTGGAAAGAATTCAGCCTGGGAATGTCGGGCCAGATTTTTTAATGTCCCTTCCAAATTGATAAAGTTTCTATCAGAGCAGTAAGGTTTTTGCTGGAGAGGTTGTGGGGAACCTAAGGCCACACATACACATATATTTTGATCCTACCCTGAATTAACCTCATTTTGGACACAAGTTTCTGATGCTATCCAAATCTTAACAAATAAAGCAGTGATGTTAACACCAGAATTAGATTTATTATCTGTATCCCCAGTAGGAATTAAAATATCCCCAAAAGACATGATACATACTTAGCTTTTAACAGCCAAAAAGGCTACTACTAGCCTTTGGTAATGGCCTATACTTCCAACACTTGAGTCATGACAATCTATTTTGAATGAAATGTATCATTTAGAACATATAATTTCAGAAGGCAGGGGAAGAACCATTCAATTTGACCTCCGTTGGTGACCGTGAGTTTTCAATATCATGGAAAGGGACCCTTCCTTTGTTCTATAATTCTTAAGGAATCAATTTGGAATATTCTATTTTTATTTGTTTTTCACAGATTCTCCCATGTGGGTTGGGCCCAGGGTTAGACGTGTGAAACAAACAGATATTTCATTGATAGAAAAGGTGGTGCCCCCCCCCGATATCCCCTCACATTAAATGTATGCACTGTCTACAAAAAGAGTCTTCTTGCAATAAATTGTATTACTTCTGATACTAATAGACTGTAAACTTGAAAGATGTTTATTATTTAAATCTTGTGTATTTGTCTCTCTGATATAATTTTATTGCATGTTTAATGTTTTTAAGACAATAGTTGGTTATAAATTACCTGCTATAAGCTGTACATATAAATATGTGATATCCTGAGAATAAAATAAAGAATATATATATATATATATATATATATATATAAAGGAACTGTGTCATGATCAGCCTTGCTGATGACTGTTCTGACACTGATGAGCCCCTTGCAGACTGCCTTGCATTGGACCAACAAAACCAACTATCATACCAAAATGTTTACTTTGCACGTAAGCGCAAGAGTGAACATAGAAACTGGAAAGCTGTTAGCGAGTGTATCTGCCCTGCAGTCTCTCTCCTGGAACAGAGAGAAACTTTAATTGCACTGCATCACAACCCTGAATCAGAGAGCAGCTCTGTGTGATGGCTGAAAAGTTAAAGGCTAAAATGGTAGTATTCAGAAGGTATAAAGAGACACAGAGGGAAGAAAACAGGGAGGTTTATCAGGTGCAGAAGAGGGAGACAGGGAAAGTGGTGAGGAGTACAAAGGTGCAAACCTAGGAAAGATTAGCCCAAGGGGTATCTAAAGGGCACACACAATTTTTTGATACCTAAGTGAAAAGAGGAAAACTAGGAAAGGGATTGTCAGGTAAAGGAGGGCAGGAGGGATTGTGCAGAGAAGGGTCAGTTAAAAGCAGAAAATCCTGAACAAACACTTTTGTTCAATCTTCACAGAAGAATTGGAAGGGGATGGACCACATAAAAGCATCAGGAGCACTGGACAGAGGGAAACAGACATAAGTCCTTTTACAGATGTTATAGTCCTGAAGAGACTCATTAATCTGAAAGTGGACAAAGCTATGGAGCCAGATGGGGTACACCCAAAAGTATTGAGGGAGCTCAGGGAAGTACTAGCTGCATCTCTGACAGCCCTATTCAACAACTAACTGAAAACAGGAGGGGTTCCAGAGGACTGGAGGAGGGCAGATGTAGACCTGCTTCATAAAAGTGGTAGCAGGGAGGAGGCTGGCAACTGTAGACCAGTCAGACTGACATCAGTGGTGGAGAAGTTAATGGAGTCACTGCTAAAGGAAAGGATTGTGGAGTATCTTGAATACAGCGGGTCACAAGACCTGAGTCAGCAAGGATTCACGAGGGGAGGAGGTATGTCAGACAAATCTGATAGATTTCTTTGACTGGGTGACCAGGGAAATAGAGCAGGGTGGGGTCGTGGACATGGCCTACTTAGATTTTAGTGAGGCTTTTGACATTGTTCCATACAGGAGAATCATAGGCAAACTGAGTAGATTAGGGGTGGATCCTGAGGTGGTAAACTGGGTAAGAAGTTGGTTAAGGGATAGGCGACAGAGGGTGGTAGTAAACAGAATTCACTCCGGGGAACGGAGCATGACCAGCAGGGTGCCTCAGGGGTCAGTACTGGGACCAGTCAGGGCCACCGTCATGGGGGGACAACCGGGACTATTGTCCCAGACCCCGAGCCCTGGGGGATCTTCCTGACTAGCCAGCGTTTTGTTTTTGTCTTTTTATATTTTGTTTTTATAGGACTAGGCTAGGCACCCAAGCTTTCAAGCATCAAGCTGGCTTGGAAGCCAGCATATAAGGAGCTCCAGGTTTAGTGGCTAATCAGAGATGGGTAGTTTAAGCGGGCAGTGGCAGTGATGCTGTTGTTCCAGTTGTGATCATGTCGCAGAACTTGCGGCAGGAAAATCAAAACAAAAAACAGCATTCCTTCTCTCACTGTTATACAGCTCTGAATCGGTGGGTAGCCAGCCTGGATTCCAGACACAATGCACAGCAGCAGTCAGAAATTGAATTCAGTCAGGGACTCGGGGTCATGGGGAAGCTAACCGGGCCAGCGGAGTGGAGAGAGAGAGAGGCAGCCTACCACAGGAAGGAAGGAAGGAAGGAACCACTGCAGGCCACAAACAGAGATGGTCATCTGCTGGTTCTACTACAGGCAATAAGTCAAGTGCCCTGCCTCTTCGGTTCGGTATATGATGTGCAGTGCTGCTCTGCTCCCTGGAAAAAAGAGTTAGACTATAGTATGTGTAGATGCCTGTGCCATGTGTATATTTTACATAATTTATATGTGGCAGCTGACCTTAAAATTATGTTGTATGTAACTTAAGTAACTTCCGTGTTGGCTTTACCTTGTTCTAAGTAACGTACTTGTTGGCACTTGAATTTAAAAAATTGTGTTGTAATAATTCACTTGCTTGGCTGTAAAATTATGTGTTGAGTCTTGTACAGTAACTCACTAGCTGTGGTGTGTACCTTACCAATCTGTCTACCAGATGTTCTGTTCTGCAGCTTGTCACATGTATGCATTAAAGTGGGATGTAAGTGCAGTAAAATGAACAAAGTACATCCTGCATGCCAGAAAACTCTCTGTCCACCTTTGTTAACATGAAATGGGGTTGGGGACATCTCTAAGCACTGAAATAGGTTAAAGCTGAAGCTCAGTTTACAAAATATGCCAAATAAACATTTTACCTGTATTCTGGAAAACTGCGGGGGGGGGGGGCAAAGTTTAATTGGTTGTCAGCTCGTCCCCAGCTTGTCAAGTCCATGTGTTTTGAATGCAGTATGGTTTACTGGTTAGAACATCTGCTTGGAAATTAGGAAATTTCAAGTTCAGACTCTAATAGAATCAAATAATTACTGCATGACCTTGGGCAAGTCACTTAACCTGCCAGTGTTCCTGTTACCTAGCCGTGAGAATGGGTAGAAACAGTATCCCACTGGAAATGAGATGTTGCTTCTCAGCTGAGCTATCCTGAGTAAAACAGCATTAGTTGGGCTAGTCCTTCATTTTTTATCACAGAAGACCAGGACCACTTTCTCATCACAATAGGTGATTGTGGAAAAAAAAAGGACAACCCACCACCTGATTGCAGCATCACCCATTTGTGCTGTGCAAACTAAATTACTTAGTCACCGGGTCTGGGTTTCCTTTGTAACCAAGCTGCAATATAAATGAGGTATCCATATTAATCTGGGTTAGCCTCTTACATGTTAACTACTTGCACAGAGTCATAGAATGGTAAAATGCCAGTTGTAAGCCGCTACGCCACACTATGATTTGTGTAGCTGAGTGGTGCAGCCTGGATGTTATCCTCCATTTACATCTAGGACAGTAGGTTCTATTTTTTTGCGACCAGATGGTTTAATTTCGGGCATCCAGTAGACATCACCATCTGCTCCCTAACCCAGGTTCAGTGGAAATGCAGCTGCTTTGTTCCCTGTAAGCAACATTGTGTCACCCCCCCCCCTTGCCCCTTGCTGCCCGACTGTAGAGGTCCTACAGATGGGGAAGTGTTTTCCCTGGAGTCAGAGGGTAGGCAAGATGTAACAAAAGTGTGTTTTTATCTTCAATAAAAGCCCCAAAACTCACCACAGAGAATCTAAACCCCCAGAGCTTCTGGGGACCTACTGGCCCCCAGACACCCGGCCTTAGCTGGTTTGGGAGAGGGGGCCCATGTCAAAGGACTTGTCCTTGGCCCCAAAATTCTTTGCTGCAGCTCTAGGTCCAGTCCTCTTTAATGTCTTTATAAGTGACATTGCAGATGAGCTGGAAGGGAAGGGAAGGTATGCCTCTTTGTGGATGACCTAAAATCTGCAATAGGGTAGACACTCCAGAGAGAGCAGAAAGAATTTTCAGAGACCAAAAAAAATTTGAGGAATGGACAAGGGCAAGGCAGCTGGGTATCAATGCAAATAAGTGCAAGATCATGCACATAGGGCACAAAAACCCAGAGGGAGTGTCCAAAATGGGATAAGAGGTATTGACCATTACCAAACAGAAAAGAGAGCTGGGAGCAATCATATCTGATGATTTCTAGGTGGCAAGGCAGTTCGACAGGGCACTTGGTAGGGCTAGTGAGATTTTGGGGTGCATCAGGAAGGGTATCAACAGCAGAAGGAAGGCGGTGGTGTTGCTACTGTGTAGATCACTAGTGAGACCCCCACCTGGGGTACTGTGTCCAGTTCTGGTGAGCACATCTCAGCAAGGATGTAGAGTGGAGACTGTCCAGAGGAAGGCAACTAAAATGGTGCAGGGGCTGCATCAAAAGCCATATGAGGAGAGACTGAAGAACCTCAATATGTGCACTCTGGAATAGAGGAGAGGGAGAGGAGGAATATGATGCTTGAAATCTATAAATACCTTAGGGGTAAATAAGGTTTAGGGGTGGAGTATTTTTAGAGGAAAAGACTCATAAGAACAAAAGGAAATGCAGTGAAGCTGAAGAAGGTAAATTCAAGACAGAAGTCAGGAAATGAGGAAGTACTTCTTCACTGAAAAAATGGTGGATGCCTGGAACAGTCTTCCAGCAGAGGTGGTGGGGAAAAACAATGGCGGGATTCAAGCATGCATGGGATAGGCATAAGAGAATCTTAGTGGCAAGCAAGGAGGGAGAGAGAGCTGGAGAGTAAGTAAGGCCTGTACTGTCAGTAACAGACAGAGAAAAATAATAGTCAGTCTAGATAGACCAAGCAGTCCTTATCTACTATCATATTCTACGTTTCTATGTTTCTGTTTCAGGGGAGTTACCCAGCCAGCATCTCTGCTAGGGACAGGGTGTTACAGCACAATAGGGACTGGATGCCAAGAGATGTGGTGTACTGGTTTCACATGATTGGGCTTCACAAGCTGAAGCTCCACCTGTGAATTCATAGAGAGACTGACTGCTACATGCAGGGAAGTGGAGAGGCTTGATTGGCCCTGCAGAGAGCAGTTCACTGACAACAGCTCTGAGACCAAGAGAGGACCCAAACCAGCCAGAAGCGGAACATGCTGCTGCTGTACCACTATACTCTGCGCACTGAGGGAGGACCCATTAGTCTGGAGAAACTATTAGTAATGCAAGGCTTGAGGGGTGAGTGAGTGAGTGAGGGAAGAGGGTAATAGACCACATGAACCATAGGTTGGTGGGGTGAGCTAATACAGTACGTGCCGCCTTGATAAATTGTTGGTCTCCTTCTGCTGCCAAATTTTGTTCTATGGCCTTGTCTCTCCAGGGCCATTACTACCATTATTTGTTAAGTTGGAAAACATTTAACTGACTAGGCCATCCAGCCGGGAATACAAATACCCAAATGGTGTTCGCATTTTGGGTTGGTTACCAACCAAGTAAAATTATTTGTAAGTGCACCAGTGCTGGCCAACCACATGCAACATCAATGAACCTACACTGTTTCCACATCTGAGTACTCAGGGAAGCACTAGAGTGTATTACAATTTAAGCTCATCACTGGCTCACATCACCGTACCCACACATGTGACCTTTATTCCCAATCTGGATGGCTTCAACTGGACAAACGCATAAAATACCAAACCTGCATCATGGCCAAGAAAATTATAGTGGGGCTTGCCCCACCTGGTGTCTGTGCCCTCCTTAAGCCTAGACATAGGAACGTCACTACAAGGAGATCCAGTTCCCATATTCTACATGTTCCAAGATGTCGCACGACCCAAGGACAAAGATCGTTCACATATCGGGCATCCAACTGGCTCAACTCTTTTGGCAGTGACATAGCGACTGCTCAAACACTTGGCCTCTTCAAGTCCAAGCTGCGCCTCTCACTGCTTGTATCCTGCGATTGCACATCTTAACATTTCCACCATTCCAGCTGCACATGCCCCAGCACCCAGCACTCACAATCAGTCTTTGCACCCCTAGCACCTTACCTGTCATATTCCCTCGACAAGGCCCCTTGGCTGCACTGTCTCCTGCCCTCGCCCACCTCCCCCCCATATCTCCACTCCTGCCCCTGCCCCAACCACCTCCCGTACTCCCCCTTACCCCTGCACCTCCTACCCCCCTCGATCTCCTACCCTCACTTCCCCCACCCCCTCCTTCCCTTGTCTTTTCATAGCTCATGTCTTTGTACTGGTTATTACATGTCTGTAAGTCAATGACTAAAAGTTTGTAACTAAAAATGATGACTGTTGCACACACTGATGTGGAATCTTTGTAAAAGAGCCTCAGCTCAAAGGTATTGTAATCCTAGATGAAATAAATAAAAAAATTAAAAATAGATAAATAAGTGGTAATTAACTACTGGTACCACTGAGACACAAGTAGTGCCCAACAGTAGGGCTGGGCAGAGGTACTGTGGACATGTGATGTGGGTGGTGGGCTACTGTTTTTGGGCTGAGTCTGGTCGGGCACCTGAAAAACAGCTGCTTGCAGTCAGCTGCTTGTAGTTTAATTTAGTCTGGTTCTATCAGGGCACCAAAAGACCAGCTGGGTGAAAGCACTACTAAACCCCCCTTCTTCTGCTAGGACCTGATCATGTTCCCCAATAAACCTCTTCAAATTTGTTCATATATTTACTGTTTGTGCATATACTGTAATTCACAGAGCGATAAGCATTGTATTTTGTGGTGACTGTTACTGAATGATGTTGGTTTATTTGAATGGGTAGGATGAGCCTGTGGAGAGATGGGGAGCTACTGCATCCAGCTGTGCCATGCATATACCAGGTCCGCTATACCTTTCTCTCGATGGAGGCACTATGTAAGTAAGCAATAAAACCTGACAGGGTAGGCAGTATTGTGCTGTACCAGACTGCCCGGGGCATAATGAAGCCCAATGCCACAGGCAGAGGGCCTTACAGCCCCTGGAAGGTCCGGTAAGCACAGTACTGCCCACCCTAGAGGGTATTATTGCACTTAGAAAATTGGCTATAGGTAAAAGTTATATAAATATTTTAAAAAGTAAAAAAAAAATAAATTATAAACAAGTAAAAAGCAATGAAAGTCACTTTTGATGTAAAGTAGTTCCTGTTGGAGTGCCAGCAGAGGGCACTGCTGATATTTACATTTGAAGGTGGTTGTTTTTTTTTAGCACTTGTGGGTTTTTTTGTTTTCTAGTTTGTTAATGGAAAGCACCCCTACACACACACACACACACACACACACACACACACACACACACACACACATATACCCTGAGTGGCTGTCACTGTTTCTTTTTCTATTGTGTAGACTGAGATTGCAATCAAAAAAAGGACCTGAAATTTGACAACAGGTGTCACCCATTTTAATGAGAATAGCAAGCGCTGGCAACACAGCACTAGATGGTCAGATGGGTGGAAAATTGGCTGAGGGACAGAACCCAGAGGATGGTATTAGGGGGAGAGTTATCTGGCACCAGAGAGGTAACCAGTGGGGTCCCACAGGGCTCTGTGCTGAGGCTGGTGTTGTTCAATGTCTTCATCAATGACAATGGGGATGGCATTAAAGGCAAAATGTACCTATTCGCAGATGACACTAAGCTCTGTGGGACAGTGCACATAGCTGAAGGGATACGGGACCTACAGGAAGATCTAGAAAAGCTGGGGAGGTGGTCCAGGATCTGGCAGTTTGGCTTCAATGCCAAGAATGCAAAGTTATGCATATTGGAGCCTAGAATCCTAGGACAGAGTATTACCTGGGTGGAGTCTGAGTATCTGCATCAGAGGAGGAGAAGGACCTGGGAGTGATGATCACTAGTGACCTGAAGCACTCCACGCAGTGCAAGAAAGCAGCAGCAAAGACAAACAGGATGCCAGGATGCATAGCTAGGGGGATCAGTAGTAGGAGAGAGGAGGTTATACTGCCCTTGTACAGGTCACTGGTAAGGCCGCATCTAGAGTATGGAGTTCAGTACTGGTGCCTACACCTCAAAAAGGACATTAACCTGCTGGAGAAGGTACAAAGGAGAGCTACAAAAATGATAGCAGGGCAGGGCATACGAGGAGAGGTTGAGAGCACTGAACATGTACTCCCTGGAAGACAGGAGAGAAAGAGGGAACATGATTGGGACATCCAAGTACTTGAAAGGGAAAAATAAGGTTGATAAGGAGAGTCTCTTTAAGCTGAGTGGCAACCATATCACAAGGGGGCACAGTCTTAAGCTGGAGGGTGGGAGGTTTAAGAGGGGTCAGGAAGCACTTCTTCACAGAGAGGGTGGTGGACACTTGGAATGCGAGGCCAAAAGAGGTCATCTCCTTGAAGACAGTGGGCAGCTTTAAGAGAGGCTGGGGTAGGCATAGGGGGAAGGTAAGGATCATGAGTAGGGAGGATGGGAGGAGTGGGGAGGAAGGGCAGGGACATTAGCTCAAGCTGTGGACCCTGCAATATGAGCAGACTTGACAGACCAAATGGCCTTCTTCTGCTGGCTTCTTTGTATGTTTGTATGTTCGTATGTTACTCATTTTCTCCCTCCCTCCCTACCCTGGAGGTGCAGTTTAGTATTTCTTTTTTATGTTGATTGTGCACAGCGCAAGAAACATATTGGGACAGCTTGCTGAGAAGCAGGCTGTGGAGGTGCAGCACTGTTGTGGCCAATGCCCCCACAGACTGCAAAGGCTTGTCCCGCTTCCCCCAATGCTGTGGCAGGCTGCTGGTGACACAAGTTTGGAACATTTGCACCAACTTGTGACAATTCAGCTGCTGCAATCAGGGGCCGCCTCGACATTGCAGCGTAAGCCATCCACTGCAATGAGGGAGCGACCCATTATTGCAGGGCAGGATGTAGGAACCTTGATATTGTTTGTGAACATAGTGGCAACCGCCAGCCGTGTTCACAAACAATATTACTTCCCTACCATGTTTTTCTGCCAAGGGGGCCCACTCCCATCGGCATAATGTACCCCCTCATTGTTCGCTGACGGGTGCCCAATCCCGCCAGCAGAAAGAATCTCCTTTTGTTGTTTGCCAATGGGGTGCCCAATCCCCATTGGAAGAAAGGAATCCTTTTGTTTTTTTGCTGACGGGGTGCCCAACCCCCATCAGCACAAAGGCATCCCCACCCCATTTGTTGTTTGCCGATGGGGGTGCTCAATCCCCCATCTGCTACAGCTGCCCCCCCAAAAGTAAGACTCTGGTGGCATGCTGGGAGCCCACCCCAGTGTGCTACATGCCCCTGTAAATGAAAAATGGTCCCGCAAAGTCATTTTTTTTTTAGCCCTGTAAAAAGGAAACAGTCCCTCTGATGTGCTCCCCCCCACCCATAACCCGCACCACCACTCACGCACCCTGCCTCCCCACACGCCCCCTCACCCATACTTACCTCCGGAGCTCGGCGTGACAATCTTCGGTGGACCGGGAACACGTCTGCACTCTTCAAAGCCGACCACGAACTGAGGAAATGCCGGTAAGCTGTATAATGTAATAAATAGGGTTTTTCCAACTTTAGTATATATCTCGGACATTTTTGGGAATTTTTTCACCAAATTTTCAACATGGGGTTTTTGGGACCCCTCCTCATGAATTCTTGAATTGTCATGGCATTAATTGGCCCCAAAAGGTGATTTCGCGGTCACTGTGTGGAATCACCTTTCGGGGCCGATTAATGAAATGACAGTGCCAGTGCTCATGAGGTGGGCTCTCAAAAAGCCTATGTTGTAAATTTGGTGGGAAAAATCAAAAATGACTGTTCTGATTGAGCTGCTGCACAAAGTTTACTTGCGCTTACGTCAACATTGAATTGCAATATTTTCATGCCAGGTTTTCAACATTGGTATTTGTCACACCTCCTTGTGAACAGTACAGCTGTCATTGTTCACATCCTGAAGAAATGTGTTTTGCACTTCCAGCGCAGAATAGCGCGGTCACTGTCAGAAATCAATGTTTGGGACAGATTAAAAAAAATGACAGTGACACTGTTCATGAGTAGGGGTCCTAAAATGGCTATGTTGAAAATTTGGTAACGATACTCCATAAAATGACTGTGCTATGAGTGTGCATTGCGCAGTTTGCACACACGGTCGTAACTTCGCGAATTTATAATATTTTCACTCCAGAATTTCAACATTGCCATTTTCCCATACCTACTTCTGAACAGTTCAGCTGTCATTTTTCCCATCCTGGCCACAATGTGTTTTCACAGTTCCGGCGCAGAATAGAGTGGTTGCTGTGGGAAATCACTGTCGGGGACAGATTAATAAAATGACACCAATACTGTTCATGAGCAGAGGTCCTAAAATACCTATGTTGAAAATTTGGTGATGATAGCCCATCAAATGAGTGTGTTACAAGTGTGCGTTGCACACTTTCCACACACCCTTGTAACTTTGCAGATTCGTAATATTGTCATGCCACATTTTCAACAATGGCAATTTTTCACACCTCCTTATGAGCAGTACAGCTGTCATTTTTCACATCCTGACTGATATGTGGTTTCACAGTTGCGGCACAGAATAACGCGTTTGCTGTGGGATATCAGTGTTCGGAACAGATTAAGAAAATGACAGTGGCACTTTTCATGAGCAGAGGTCCTAAAATCCCTATGCTGAAAATTTGTTGACAAAACTCCATAACATGACTGTGTTATACAAGCGTGCGTTCAACTGTTTGCACGCACCCTTGTAACTTCGCAAATTTGTAATATTTTCACGCCACATTTTCAACAGTGTCATTCTTTCACACCTCCTTATGAACAGTACAGCTGTCATTTTTCACATCCTGGCTAAAATATGTTTTTGCACTCCTGACAGAGAATAGCACGGTCGCTGTGGGACATCAGAGTTTGAGACAGATTAAGATGGAACAAGTGAGAGGGGGGAGTGAACGAGCTCAACTGAGCTATGTCGGGACTGCTCTAAATTTGTTTGTGGGCAGAAAAAGGCCCCAACGCAAGAGGCAAGTACAAAAGGGCAGCCTGCAGCACTGGGAGAACAGAACGAGAGAGCGAGTGAGGGAGGGGGAGTGAGAGAACTCACCAGAGCGCTGTCAGAACTGCTGTGGATTTCTTTGTGGGCAGAAAAAGGCGTCAATGCAGGCAGGGGCCCAGTAGAAAAGGCCAGCCTGCAGCAGCGGGAGAAACAGTACGAATTGAGTGAGACGGGGACTGAGTGAGCTCAATGGAGCTCTATCAGGACTGCTGCGGATTTTTGTTGGCAGAAAAAAGGTGCCAATGCAGGCAGGAGCCCCATATAAAGGGCCACTTGCAGCGCCAGGACAAACAGAATGAGCGCGTGACAGAGGGAGACTGAGTGACCTCAATGGAGCTTTGTCGGTACAGCTGCGGATTTCTTTGTGGACAGACAAAGGTGCCAATGCAACCAGGAGCCCCGTACACAAGTGCAGCTTGCAGCGCCAAAAGAAACAGAATGAGTGCGTGACACAGCGGTAGTGAGTGAGCTCAATGGAGCTCTATTGTAACTGCTGCAGATTTCTTTGTGGGCAGAAAATGTGGCAACGCAGGCAGGAGCCCAGTACAAAAGGCCAGCTTGCAGCACAGGCAGAAATGGAAAGAGTGAGTGAGAGAGGGGGAGCGAGCGAGCTCAATGGAGCTGTGTCTGGACTGCTTCAGATGTCTTTCTGGCCAGAACAAGCCACCAATGCAGGCAGGAGCCCAGTACAAAAGGGCAGCTTGCAGTGGCAGGAGACACAGTATGAGCGAGTGAGGGAGGGGGAGTGAGTGAGCTCAAGGGAGCTGTGTTGGGACTGCTGCAGATTTGTTTGTGGGCAGAAAAAGGCAGCAATGCACACAGGGTCCCAGTACAAAATGGCAGCCTGCAGTGGCGGGAAAACCAGAATGAGTGAGTGAGAGAGGGGGAGTGAGCGAGCTCAACGGAGCTGTATTGTAACTGCTGCAAATGGCGGCAACGCAGGCAGGAGCCCAATAGAAAAGGGCAGCCTGCAACACCGGCAGAAACAGAATGAGTGAGTAAGAAAAGAGGAGTGAGTGAGCTCAATGGAGCATTGTCCAGACTGCTGCAGATTTCTTTGTGGGCAGAAAAAGGTGCGGACAGAGCCAGGAGCCTAGTACAAAAGGACAGGCTGCAGCGCCAGGAGAAACAGAATGAGTGAGTGACACAGGGGGAGTGATTGTCCTCAACGGAGCTCTGTCGGGACAGCTGTGGATTTCTTTGTGGGCAGCAAAAGGTGCCAATGCAGGCAAGAGCCCAGTACAAAAGGGCAGCCTGCAGCATCGGGAGAAACACAACAAGCGAGTGACAGAAAAGGAGTGAGAGAGCTCAATGGAGCTCTATCATGACTGCTGCAGATTTCTTTCTTGGCAGAAAAAGGTGGCAACGCAGGCAGGAGCCCAGTACAAAAGGCCAGCCTGCAACGCCAGCAGAAACGGAATGAGTGAGTGAGAGAGGGGGAGTCAGCAGGCTCAACAGACCTGTGTTGGGACTGCTGCAGATTTCTTTGTGGGCAGAAAAAGCCACCAACAGAGGCAGGAGCCCAGTACAAAAGGGCAGCCTGCAGCACCAGGATAAACAGAATGAGCGAGTGAGAGAGGGGGAGTGAGCCACCTCAATGCAGATCTGTCGGGACAGCTGTGGATTTCTTAGTGGGCAGAACAAGGTGCCAACGCAGGCAGGAGCCCAGTACCAAAGAACAGCATGCAGCACCGGGAGAAACAGACTGAGCGAGTGACAGAGGGGCAGTGAGCAAGCTCAACATACCAATGCAATCAACATTCGGCATTGACAAATGCTTGTTTTAGCTGTTAAATAGATTGCGAGCATGATTCCGAAAAGGTCTGCAAGTTTGAAAAGGGCTGCTGCCTACTTTGAAGTGTAGTGCAAGTGTCAAGCACTACGGTATGAAAATTAATAGTATTTATGCTGTGTGCCATGAGAGGAGCAGTTTTAGGGGAGAAGAGGGCAGTTTGTGCTTTCACACCCCCACCACATCAGTTTGTAGTTGGTATAATCGCACTCCCTACAGCACTGCATTTGTGTTTTTGACAGCACATCACTGATCGCTGGTAGTGGGTGTGGGGGGGGGGGCAGTGTAACTAGTGGGTGTTCAGAGATGTATTGATTTTTTTAATGCTTTTTTACTATGACTTGTGGCCCTAGAAATAACATGAGATTTGGTACATGTCTGTTAGATGTGCCACAGGTACTGCTATTACCAGCAGTAAGACGAGTGCTAGTTATATGCAGAGAGCCGCGCTGTGGCACTGCCGAGGCTGTACAGGACAGTCGTACTTATGAATGCCAGCAGGGAATGTTTTATGTTAAAAGTTGGCTGCTGTTTGTCATTTATTTACACCAGTGAGTTTTTTTTTTCATTTATTTCTGGGCTATGGTGCAGGTCGTTTTGTTCAGTTATGTGTGGGCAGTTGTTTGATGTCGATTGGCCATACAGCACCCTATAGGACTCTCCCTGGTAATCTTGCCTGTTGATGGATGCATGCTGTTGGCTTGCGGTTCACAATTTAGTGGCCGGCTTTATGCAGTGTGAGCAAACCTGGCTGTCACAGATACTTGTAAGGTTGGTGGCAGCTAAGACCTTTTTTTTATTACTTGACCCTTTTGTTGCTTTCCGGATTACTTCGGCTGGGGAGGGGGACATTCAGTGGTAACTTCTTTGGAAACAAATCTCCATTACCGGGACAAAAAATGGTGGGTATAGCATTCTAAAAATTGCCTTGCCCTTTAATATGGGTGGTGTGGTCCTTGGCACTGGTACTTTCAAAATCTGAGCTCTGTTGTCTGATAGACAACCACCTTGGCAAGCCTATCAGCCAATCAAAGACCGAGGATTTTTTTGCCCATTTTCTAATTACTTTTTATGTTTGCTTACGTGCATGTGCAAACAAATGTCATTAGGACCATTCTAGCAGTGTAGGAGCAGGAGTCTGTGCTGTAACAACCAATGCAGATGAGAACACAGGTCCCTATGCAAGCTAAGCTTAACCTATTTGGTGCATCAATCTTGAACAAGGCAAACAGACATGGGAGGCAGGCACTCAAACACAGTAGCCACAGATGAAAGGTAGGCAACAGAGTAGCAGAAAACACTGAATTTAATGAAAGACACACATGAGAGTGTGGCACACAAGAACCCAAGCACGTCAGGATTAAATCCAGTGTTTTTTGTTACTTGGTTGCCTATCTGCCATCTGTGACTGTTGTGTTTGAGTGCCTGCTTTCTGTGTCTATCTAGCAATGCAGCTGAGCCTGCAGGACATGCGTGAGTTAATAAACAATGCTGACAAGACTGCTTCAGATGCTGCTTCGCTGGCTCATGGGCAGAAACTTCTCACATATGAAAGGATGCAGCCACACCTATAACAGTGCAGCTGCAACCATTCATATCACTGTCAGCAGGCAGCAAAGCAGCATACCCCCTTTTGCCCAACTCAGCTTCACCTAAATGTCCAGTGGCTGAGTGTCCAACCCCACCACCGGAGAGCTGTGCTGTCACCCCACCACCACCACCACCACCAAACATCTCTGCATCTCCCAGCAACAAATGTCCTGTGGTCAGCTGCCTAATCTCAAAACCAGAGAATTCTGCTAACTCACTCAAATGAATATCCAGCAGTTGGGTGCCCAACTGTACTGCCAGAGAGGCCCTAACCACACTCCCAACAGGATGTGACACTTCAGTGCCCACCTCCAATGCCACCCTGAGGAAGACACTAGGGTTTCTGCATGCTTTCAAAAGCCTGATGTGACAATAAACTTATTGCAAATTTACCTTGAAGACTGAAGAGTTTACTTTGTACTGTCTCTTGAGTGTGGGTTCTCTCTGTGTTTTGTCACCCCTAGTGCCACCAGCCAACATATCAATACTGGGTTACCCAATCCCCAGTGACAGTATCTGCAATAAAGAAAACCAACCCTCAATTTCCTTTTTTGTTGTTTTGAAACCTGAAATCTTCAAATCACTGTCATTGTCCATAGATGTGATCTGCTCCCCCCAAACACTCTGATCCAACCAACCACACAGATCCCCCTCTCAACACCCTCCCCACATGCCTTGCTTACCTATCTGCACAACTTTTGGATGGTTTTTAAAGAAAGTCACCTGTCTCAATCATAAGGCGGGGTTATAAAAAGACTATGTTGAAAATTTGGCATCAAAATGCCAAAAAAACTATAAAGATATGAAGAAACATTACATTTTTCCAACATTTACTCATTGCTTTGTAATTTTTGCAGATTTGGGCTCCACATTTTCAACACAGCCCTTATGTTACCATACCTCATCAATATGGCAGGTGTCATTTTTACAAAGCCCATCCAAAACATGGTCTGTAGTCACTCCATGAAATCATCTTTCAGATGGGATTTAAAAAAAATTACTCCTGTCTTGATCATGGGGGGGAAGGGGCATAAAATTACTATGTTTTCAGACTATGTTGAAAATATGAGCTCAAAATGTCTAAAAACAATGAAGTTGGAAAAACAACAGTGAACTTATAAAGGTGTTCTTTATTCTGTTCATAATTTTTTAAGCTCTATACCCCTTTGTCCATTGGAACCCAAAGTCCATAAGACAATGGCGACTGAAGGTAAGTAAAAAACGTCTGCCCATAGCCTGAGGATCCGGGCTGAAGATACTGTTGCTCTGATTTGTGACACCGTGCAGGCAAACATGCTTGGCATTGACAAATGCTTTTTCTATCATGGACCCCCAAAATCAGCAGTTTAATGACCCAAGCCCTTAACCTTAGTTGAGCCCAAGGCAGTGAAAGTAACCGTCAACATCCACGGTGAGTTGGTTACGTCTGCCTTTGATCTTCAAATCATTCCATTTAAATGTACTTGATATAACATGTGCCTCCTTGCCTTGTATAACTAGGAAATAATGCAATTTACCAGAAAGATATCTTTGGAGTTACAGTAAAAAATGTCAAACCAATCTGGGAGCCCTGTAATTGTTACACATCATAGTCAACATGACAGGCAGACTCAAGCATGCCTCTGAATATCCATCTGTAGCTTTCCCTTGTTCTTGTGTGTGCAGTAACCCTTTAGTGTCCAGATGCCATACATCTCCCTAGAAAGTAAAACTCCTATGTAACCAAAGTACTGAGCTGCAAACCTGGAGAACTGCAGACTCTGCTCCCTAACTGGGACCTTCACCTGAATCTGGTTGTACTGTGTAATTGTGTACTGCTTCTTTTGTTGGTGTTAATTGTATTTAACCTGCCTGC
Source organism: Neoceratodus forsteri (assembly GCA_016271365.2). NCBI lineage: Eukaryota > Metazoa > Chordata > Ceratodontiformes > Ceratodontidae > Neoceratodus > Neoceratodus forsteri. The sequence goes on along the minus strand of CM057459.1, from coordinate 1,326,486,138 downwards.
TGTTCATCAAAGTTGTGCCGTGTGTTTGTATTGATTATACTGTTCATTGTGTATTGGTCTTCCTGCTGCTTTCTCTGTTGTATGTAATTAATCCCAGGTCACCCCCCGAAAAAGGGACTGTTTTGGTCTCAGTGGGCCTATCTGGTCACCAAAATTTTAAAAATAAAATAAACTGGGTTTGAATCCCACAGTCACCACTTCCATACTGTGTGACCATGAGCTAGTCACTCATTTTCTCTTTGCTCTCAGGACACACCTTGAAACAAGCCTCAGCTTAGTTTGTCTTTCCTGGCCAAAAAACATAAAATAGATAAATAAATAACTCATATTGCTGTTTTCCTGTATAAGTAATAGACATCAATGGTAACAAGTTCCTTGTGGACAATTCTGTAAAATACAGAAATCCCTGTGCCCTCAAAAACTAAGCCCATAAGTCTATTTTAGAAATATTACACTCCACTGACTCTGTGGGTGCATGTCCCATACCCAGGACCTGGAAATATTCCCAGTGCTGACACTGCAGTTCTACACTGTTAGAGATGCTGTCTTTAAGATGAGCCATACAAACTACTGTAATTAACAGCTTAGGAGGCAAGATCCAAGAGCAGAGTTTGGACCAACTCAGATTCTTCAGCCTAGAAGAGAGAAGACTGAGAAGGAACATAATCATAGTATCCTGAATACTAAAGGGGATGCAGAGGGTGGAGTACAAGCTAATACTGTGAAAACAATGTATGCAGAACACTCCAAAGAGAAATCCCTTAACAGGCAGGATGCTACATACGAACATACGAATGTGCCAGTAGAAACAGACCATCCAGTTCATCTAAGTCTGCTCGAGTGTGCAGCTAGCACACCCAGTTTGCAACTGCCCCACTTCCCCTTTGTCGTCCCACTGCCACCCCCGCCTTACCCACCCTCACTCTCCCTTGGTCCCTGTCCCATGCTCTTTTGAAGCTGTACACAGATTTACATGCTACAACCCATTCTGGTAGTGCATTTCATTTTCCTACCACCCTCTTCGTGAAATAGTGTCTCCTCATTTCCTTCCTAAATCTTCCCCTCTTTATTCTTAGCCCATGCCCCCTGGTGTCCCTCCCTTTCCTTAGCTTAAAGACCCCATCTACCCCAACCTTATTGATTCCCCTCAGATATTTGAATGTCTCTATCATGTCCCCCCTGTCCCTTCTGTCCTCCAAGTGTACATAGTCAGGTCTCCCAGCCTGCTCTCATAGCCTTTCCCCTCCATTCCACATATCATCTTTGTTGCCCTCCTCTGCACCCCCTCCAGTAGCCTGATATCACGCTTTAGGTATGGCATCCAAAACTGCATGCAATACTCTAAGTGTGGCCTTACCAGCGACCTGTAGAGGGGCAAGATCACTTCCTTTCACCTGGACAAAAATCCCCTCGCTATGCACCCCAGCATTTTGTTCACTTTTGCAGCCACTCTACTGTACTGGGCAATGTTGTTCATGGTCCCTGTTATCATTACACCTAAGTCCTTCTCCTCAGTGATCCGCAGCTTAACCCCTGCCCCAGCCAATATTCTCTCCTTGGGTTCTTTGCCCCAAAGTGCATAAACTTACACTTCTTTGCACCGAACCCCAGCTGCCACCTCTCTGACCACTTCTCTAGCTTGCTTAGGTCCCCCTGAAGCTGATTCCATCCCTTCCCTCCATCCACTACTGCTCCAATTTTGGTGTCATCAGCGAACAGACTTACCTTGCTCACCACCCCATGTGTAATGTCTGATATGAAGAGCCCAAATAATACTGGCCCCAGCACAGAGCCCTGTGGCACCCCACTCATCACCGGCCTTGGAGTTGACAGCTCCCCTCTCACCACCACCCATTGCAGCCTCCCACTTAGCCAGCTTGTAATCCAGTTCATCATTTTTGCCCCACCCAAGCCGCCCCCATGAGGCACCAAATCGAAGGCCTTGCTGAAGTCCAAGTAAAGAACATCCACCGCATGGCCCGTTATCCAGCTCTCCTGTCACCTAGTCATAATACTGTATCAAGTTGGTCTGACAAGACTTCCCTGAAACAAGCCCATGCTGCCTCACATCCTGGAGGCCATTGTCCTCCAGGTAGGACACCAGTCTTTCCTTTAGTATCGTTTCCATGAGTTTGCACACTATGGAGGTGAGACTTACTGGACGATAATTACCCAGTTCATCCCTTGGCCCACTCTTGTATAATGGCACTACATGTGCCATCCTCCAGTTCAGTGGCACACATCCTGACTCCAGTGAGGTACTGTACAGATCTGTCAGTGGCTCCGCCAACACCTCTGCCATCTCCCTCAGCACCCTGGGGTGGAAACCATCTGGTGCTAGTGCCTTGTCTACCCTCAGTGCCCTCAGTCCCTCTAGGACTCTACTTACCTCAATTCTTCCATCTGTCGCCTCCTCTCACCCTGCCCCTCCCTCCCAACCCATGCTGGTAGCAGTCCCCCCTTTTCTTCCATGAACACTGAGCAAAAGTATTCATTCAGTGCTTCTGCCTGCTCCTCCCCCTTTTCCGTCCACTCCCCACCGCTTCTTATCAGTAATATTGTCTCCTTGCACTTCCTTTTCTTCATGATATATCAGAAAAAGTATCTCTCCCACCCATTAATTCCCTGCACTAATCTCAGCTCCCTCTGGGCCTTGGCTTCTCTCACATTTCTGGTCACAAAAAAGTTTTTAATTTGTAAACTCACAAACAGGATGAGGGGAAGAGAAGAGTATGGGGAAGACAGCCCGACACTGCAGGATACACTTTTGCTTTCAGCAGGGGTGTACACTGACATCTGAACGGTTGTCTTTGAGGGCCTATACCTTATTCACCTGAACAGATTGACCCAACAAAGCACTTTGGAGAAAAATGGCCGCAGTCTGTGTTTATTAATACATGAATTATAAATCTACATTATCCTCAGTGTGATGTGTGCAGCTAGGTAGCCTTGGAAGCAATATCACTCACCATGGAGCAGATAAATTATTGATAGTCGACCCTCCCTTCTTACTGGGGGGGCACCTTACCATTAAACAGGACCCCACGTGGGCAACAACCTCTGGGGCATGAGGGATGGCTCTATGACCAGCTGTGGCTTAATCCTCCCCCATCAGAGGACCCACCATGCCGTGGACAGATGCCCAAAGAGGGCACCTATCTGAACTCCAGCCATCAGACTACCCTCCTGTCAGCCTCAGGGAGATCTGGCTGGTCAAGACATGTGATCCCCCTGTTACCCCATCCAAACAGCCTTCCAAGACTACCAAGTGACCTGAGAAAGGGAGGAATCAAGAAGAATTCCTCCTGGGCAACACTTCTTGTAGGCATAGCTCCTCCCCATCCCTAGCCATAGCTCCCTTCCCTGGGAACCTTGCAGCCTCCCCCACCCCTTGGACCTGGGCGGTTCTACTGCCTCCCCGTCTGTCCAGGTGACTTTGGTCATGCCCCAGACAAAGTCCGCCTGCTCGTGCCTTGCAGGCTCCTCCATTAGGTGCAAAGCAGACCCTAGAGGACCTGCACTCAAACTGAGGGGCAAGATAAGGGGGACATTAGAAACCATTTACTTCACACAGAGGGCGGTTGACCTATGAAATAGCCTACCCAGTGAGGCACTGGAAGCTACCACTGTTCAGCCTTTCAAAGGAGCACTAAATAGATTGCTGAGAGAGAATATCTTTGAGAGTTACACAGCATGGGTAGTGGCAGCCATGCAGATGATCAGATTGAATGTGTGTCCATACTCATATCAGGTATAATCACTGCTGTGGGGCTGGAGGGGTGGACATGATAGCTGCTTAGGTGCACTGTCACTACAGTGCTACGTCAAATTGTGTTGCCATCTGCCTATCTTTCATGGCTATCCAGCTGGAAAAAAAGATCCCATGGCTATTTATAGATAGATATAGATATATATTGTAGTAATTTTTATTGTTCAGCTAAATAGTCATCACAACATTTCCATAAAAACATGATAAAAGACAAAATATCAGAGTGAGCTGTAAATCAAACGTAAGTCATGTTTTACAGTATGCACACAGTGGGTATTAGGCAGCTCATTTCAGGGAGTATAAAGTGTATTTATCAAGTGCATCCTAAGATAGGCACCCCCCAGATCTATTATTGCACCAGCACTAGGTACTGAATGAGGAAAAAACATTTGAAAATGCTGATGAAATAAGAAGTCCTAGTGATCTGATTGACTGACAGCATCTGTCCGGTGTATTGTTTTATTTATTTATCTATGTATTTGACATTACTCCAACCAGGATTACCCCATGAGAGGTAGCATCTCATTTTCATGTGGATCCCACGGAGGAAAGCAGCAGACAAACAGGTAAACATAGTCCAGCAGGAACAATTACATACAAATGAAAATAAACAAGGCAAAAACAAACTGCAAAGGTAGGATGAATGTTGGTGTAAATGACTGTTCACTCTGCACAAATCAATTTAGGACCTATTTTTCAGTAGACTACCACCTTTGAGGTGTCCAGGTGTGCTCTGATATACAGACTCCTCAGGTGGTTAAAGGCACTCAGCATATGCCTCGTGCCTCACAACACACATGAGTTGTCTGTGTATCAGAGCACACCCGGACACTCCAGTGGGTGTTATTCCTTACATATATATATTCATTGCTTTCACAGCCTCAGCAATCCTCAGCCCCATATCTGCCTTAGCTTTCCCGACCAAAGCACTTGCCTCTTTAAAGGGAATCCGTACGTTTCCTTATGAAATTATTGTAAAGGTTACTTTGAAGATCCAGTATGTAAATTGCTGGGTTATATTTAGAAAATTATTACAGTAAGACAGAAAAATGCTTTTTAAATAGGGATGTGGAGGCATCCATTTTGTCGACAGGAAGGGTGTTGTGATGATGTCACTGCCTCACCAGTGTTAATACTGTGCAGTGCAGCAGGGGAGAACAGTTTGACTGTGCTCTCAGGGATTCTATTATATTCTGAGGAACACCCAGGATTTTATGTTTGGCAGAGTGCAAGAAAAGAATCCAGTGCTTCTCTTCGTGATGGAACAGTATCCCTGTCTGTAGGAGCAGTTTGTGTTACCTGCTTAATTGCATACTGTTAGAGTTGGTGAGGCAGTGACATCATCACAGCACCCTTTCTGTCCACAAAATAGATGCCTCCACATCACAATTTTAAATGCATTTTTCTGTCTTACTGAACACATTTTTTAAATATAACCTAGCAATTTACGTACTGAAACCTCATAGTAAACGTCACAATAATTTTATAAGGATACATATGGATTCCTTTTAAGCCTGATCTGGTATTCTTTCCATTTTCCTCTCTTCTCTTCTCTTCCCCTTGTACCTTTTGAAGGCACATTTTGTTCACCCTCATGGCCTCCCTCACCTCTTTTGAGAACCAGATAGGCCTTTATGCTTGTTTCATTTGGTGACCCTCCCAGCACAGGAGTCAGTCGCTTTCAGAATTGCCCCCTTGATCTTACCCCACTTTTGCTCCACACATTCGATCTGATCTAGCCACAACAAGCTTTTCCTAACTACCATCTGATGAAAATCCATTCTTTTGAGGTCCAAAAGATTGTCCTTGAGGTGAGACCAACATTCCCCACCACCAGTACAAGCCACGTAAAATTGTGGCTGTTGCAACCCAAAGATTCCCTGACTGCGACTTCCAGTCCCCACACCATCTCCGAGATGATGAGTACCAAGTCTAGAATGGTGTGTTGCTGCATGGGATTCCTGATCAACTACACCAGTATGCAGTCCTGTAGTGTGTCCAGAAGTGCCTGACTCCTACTACTGTTTGCCTCAGGGGTATCCCAGTGAATATCTGGCAAATAAAAGTACCCCACTAACACCCGATCTCCCTTTATTCCTCCCTCATTATTGTATCACCCCATTCTTTATCACCCTCTGCTTTTTGTCCAGTCATGTTCTACCGACCACTCCGATCTGATGTCATCACCAACAGCCTTGGTCAGCTGTTCCCAGATTTAGGCATACAGGGAAGAAAGTCACTCCACTCAGCTAGGTGCCTCAGACAAGTACAGTACAGAGCAAGTGAAGTGCCCAGACTCCATCCCTTGCTCTGTACCTGGATTTACTCCACTCTCCCCTTCTTTTTGATGATCCTGTCTTCTGTAGACTCTATTTCCTCTCTGATGTAGGGCTACTCCCCACCCTTTTCCAATGCCCTCATCTCTCCTATACAGTGCGTACCAGGGGTTGAAATTAAAGTTTTTCAGTCACTGGCCAATAGGGTTAGTGACTGGGAAATCCACTAGCCCCACAGACTTTTCCACTTGACCAGCCAGTGTACGTATTGAAATGTTACTTTCTCCAGTACAAGTCCACAGGGCTAGTTAAAGGAAAATTTTACTAGCCCAATAAAAAAATCTACCAGCCTTTGGCTAGTAGTCTGATGCCAATTTTGACCTCTGCATACTCAGGAATAGTCAAGTCATGATTGTTCACAGAGGTAGAATCAACGTTTCGACCATAGGCCTTCTTCAGGAATTATCTAAAAGAGAAAAAAACAAAGTTAATATTTTTTTTAGTTTTGTTTTTGTCTTTTAGATAATTCTTGAAGAAGACCTATAGTCAAAATGTCAATTCTAACTCTATTTACTATTTTTAGCATACATTTAATATTACCATTTTGTTTTATTTCCAGATCACATGCTGATGCAGCGACTTGATTTTTTTCTGTTTTTTTGTTTTTACATATTGTTCCCAGAGGCCTGCATGTCTGTGATAGTTACCAGGTCTAAATTAGCCTCTGCCACCATCACCTGTAGTTCACTGATCTTGTTGTTCAGACTCCTAGCATTTAGGCAGATCCCTTTCCATGCACCCAGCATATTCCTCTTCCTTTAACTTATTCTTGGTTACTTTCCACCACACTGTTCCTACTCCCTCCATTTCTTTCTCTTCCATACACCCTGCCCTTGCAACTAATAACACCCTTAGTCCTTTTTTTGTTACCACTAGAGTCATTGCTAGAGTCACCCTATCACCCCTCCTACTAGGGTATTCCCAGCTTCTGCCTCCACCTCATTATGTTTTAATGAAAGTCCACATAGACATCAAGCTTCTGTCCAAGTGCACATGTCCATTCTCTTGTGAGATATTGGCCACTGTCCTTAAATAACCTTCTAGCCCAGAAGTTACCCCAGTCACCCACTTACCTATACCACTCTTCCTAGCACTCCTTCAGCCAGGCATTGAATGCTTTTGTTTCCTTCTTATTCACCCTTCTTACCCCCTTCTCTTCCCTGCCCCACATTGGTAGCACATCTGAAGAGGCCAGCAATGCTGTCTTCTCCTTCAGCTCCTCCTCCTCTAGCCTTCAGAAGTTGAATTGAGCTTCCTCCAGACTTTGGTTTGCCAAATCATTTGTACTTAAGGACATGAGGCACTTCCCCATCCTGTCACTCATCCTTCCTATCCTGTCCTTATCCCTCATGGTCAATGCTTCTAGTAGACATCTGACCTCCTCCTTTGCTGTCCCATCTCAGCACACCACCCTCCCCACTCGGTTCCATGTGATAACGGTGATCACAGAATAGCAATCCTTGTTTGGGCGAGTGTATATCGCCAAAAATTAATTTTGGCAACGTACATTCACGGAGAACTGCAAGAGGGCACCTGAGAATTATTTTTTTTTAATTTTATGTGGGGGGCTTTGCTCCCCCGCATTCCCATACTAAAGGATTCTCAACGGGTGCATGGCGGGGGGTGCAAAACTAAAAAAAAATAAAATAAATGAAGCCAGCACAAAAATACATGAGGGTGCCCAGAACTGAACCCAGCACCCTCCCAACCCCAGCCTGTCACCAACCTACCATGCCACACGGCCAGCTCAGCAGCCCACCACTGCCCTAAACCCAACAAACCCTCCCTCCCCTTCCTCCCGTCACACAGCATGGTCCGCCCCTTGTCTCTCACACTTTCACTTTCCCTGCCACCCACCTGCCTGCTTGCCCGCCTGCTCATTTTCCATGTCTTTCTCCTGCTGCAGTACATTAATATGCTGTAGATTTTTGAAACAGTGTAGAATACCCTCTACATTTTCTTTTTTCAATTTACTTCGCCACTCTGGTGGTCTCTCAGTGCCACTCTCTCTCTGCACTCACTGCTTCCTGTCCTGATCACTCTTGGTTCCGGTCATAATCACTCACTGCTCAGAAATACAAAATATCATAAATATATAAGAAAAAAAAACAAAAGAACAAAAAACAAAATGGCGATGGCGACACAGGAGCATAAAATTCACACAGCCCAGTCGACTACATCTGTGCTCGCTGAACACATTCGCCATCTTGCTCTACTAAAAATTGTTCAAGCCTGCCATTAACCAATCGGCACAAATGTTACTACTTCAACATGACATCATGACTGTGCATCCATAGTGACAGTGTAGCAACCATGGACACGCAATGCATTGACACACCAAATTACCAAATAAACCCTCACATTTTCATAAATTAATTAATTTTAAAAACAGTATAACTGCATTAAACCAACACATGAGCTCCTCTCCTACTGCATAAATGAAATATGCAGGGGGAGCCTGTGTGATGCAGAATTTATCTATACTCATGGTGTTTGCCCTCGGACACCTCACTCGTGGTACGTGACTTGTGATGTTACCCAAGGTCAAACACCACTTGTACAGATAAATCAGGTATCACACAGCTGCTCCCTGCATATCCCTTTACTAGACTAAAGCCTCCTTATTGGCTCGGGTCTCCAATGCCTCCCACTGCACACCTTACTGTTCACACAGATATCAATGATGAAACAAATTAACATAATTAATACAGGTAACTGCTCTGGATATGCCCCCTTCTGATCTCCACTCCTAATCGGAGACTGCAGTGATTTCCCCAACAGCAGTTGCCAATGTAAAAAGAGTTAGGGAAGCGAGAGCACACAGTCCACAGCCCCAGAAAAATGATCAATGGCATAACCTTGCATACTTCCCATATGCACGTGCATGCAGAAAAATATATAACTGACAGTAGCGATATCTGTTTTGAGTAGTTAAAAAAATGGGAAAAAATCAATGTCAGTCTGGCTGGGCTGCTGGCTGGCACTGGGGAGTAATGTGGGGGAGAGGTATCTCTCTTGCTTCTCAATCTCAGAAGGGCTTTTCCTCCAGCTTCCAGACATGCAGGAATCACGAAGCAGCTCAGTGCAGATTGGAGCGTTATTGCCCATATGGTACCAGGCGCCGCCAACCAGTTGCTCCAATTTTCCCGCTACAACTCACACTTGGGGGTTACTGGTCTTTCTCCCATGATGCAAGAAAGACCAGTAACCAGTGAGTGTGATGTGAGCCAGTTCTGTCAGTGAGACATGCCGAAGAGTGCCAACACACAGTGTACTCTTACTGTGCAATGAGTAGGAGGAGAGTGGAGAGTGACTTGAGATCTGTGTGGTGGGGTGAGAAGAATCAGAGGTGCTGCCTGCCTGCCCTGCTGCCCCTCTTTTATTGAGTCACTGCCACCCACGCCTGCCAACCCACCAGTCAGAGAGTCATCACCACGCCACCCCACCACTGAGCAGAGGCCTGCTAGTACTGCTAGAGTAGCAGAATAGTGGTATAACCATGCATACTTCCTGTACACATGTGTGTGCAGAAAAATATGTCACTGACAGTAGTGAGATCTGTTTTGAGTAGTTAAAAAAATGCAAAAAAATCAACGTCGGTCTGGCTGCGCTGCTGACTGGCGCTGGGGAGTAATGCGGGGGAGGGGGAAGGTGTCTCTCTCTTGCTTCTCAATCTCAGAAGGGCTTTTCCTCCAGCTCCCAGACATGCAGGAATCATGAAGCAGCTCAGTGCAGATTGGAAGGTTACTGCCCATATGGTACCAGGCTCCGCTAACCAGTTGCTCCAATTTTCCCGCTACAACTCACACTCGGGGGTTTCTGGTCTTTCTTCCATGATGCAAGAAATGTCGGTAACCAGTGAGTGTGACGTGAGCCAGTTTTGCTAGTGAGATACGCCGCACAGAATGCCAACATGCAGTGTACTGTTACTGTGCAACAAGTAAGAGGAGAGTGAAGAGTGACTCGAGATCTGTGCGATGGGGTGGGAAGAATCAGAGGTGCTGCTTGCCTGCCCTGCTGCCCTGCTGCCCTGCTGCCCTTCCTTTATTGAGTCACTGCCACCCATGCCTGCTGACCCACCAATCAGAGTCACTGTCACACCAACCCACCACTGAACAGTGGCCTTCTAGTACTGTTAGACCAGCAGAAGAACAACTCAAGCTGGAGAGTCGAGAAGAAGAGAGCAGACTGAGTCAGCACAGCAGAAATCATGTGAGTGAGGAGCCGGGAGGTCAGGTATCCATATTATTTTTGTAGGGTCATTGGAGGACGAATTGAGATGAGGGGTACCTGGAGAAAGCTGAGCTTTGGCAGCAGAAGTAGCAGTGGTGGGGCAGGCCCCTTTGCTTGGAGTAGATGGCAGGGGGACGAGGACCATATCAGCTGCAGCTGTAGTCCTGGATTTTTCAAGAGAGGGCCAGTCTTGTTCAGATGTTCCTTGAAGCTGGGGTTGATTGGGGTGATCTCTTGCAGACTGAGAAGGCTATGGACTGGATTGATGCAGTGTATTTGTTTTTTGCCAGAATGGTGCCCAGTCCATCACAGGAGCCTTCTGATTCTTCCTCCCAGCTACGCCTGAAGGAACGGAGCTGTTAAGCCCAATCTTTCTTATGTTGCTGGTGGTTCAGCTGGTGTTTGCAGCTCCGTGACTATAGTCAAAAGGTCTCAGAGTCTCCCTGTCTATTCTGTTGCTCTGCTATGGAAGGTGGAGGTGCACTGGTATCCATGCCTTCGATTTGTTGCCCGGGGTAGTTGGAGAGTCCAGTGGAGTGGTGTCTACTTTGTCCCTGCAGCGATTCATCAGTATCGTATGTTATAGCTGTTAACCTCAGCCAAGAATAAGGGGGAAACTAGTCAAATATTGACAATAATTTGGGTCACAGAAACCCAAAATAGAAATATAAGTTAAAGGATGCTGTTGCATTTAGGGTTTGCAACTTTTAACTGTGATGGAGGGTTATGTATTTCTTTTAAACTAGGTGAATATCAAAGTCCTCAGTCAGATTCAGAATGCATTTGTTCTCACCATTTTTATGTTTGCTTGCACGCATGTGCAAGAAAAATAGTGCCATCATCCGAGGTTTTGGAGGTGTACCAGCCCTCTTCCAATTCAGTCAGTGTGTTTGCAGGCACGGCTGCAGTTCTCCAATGGCTGCTGGAGCTGTCAATGACAGCAATCAAAAATGCAGTGGAGTACAGTTGAAAGAGGGAGGTACGCTTCAGTGAGCAGCGATAAGATATCGCCTGCTCATGCTGGCGCTCCCCCTACAAACACACACCGCATGCATACTGCATGCTGCGCCCACGCACACTGTATAGCCGACGGGGTGCCCAATCCCCCTGGCCAGCTGTGCTGCGCCTCCCCCCCAAACAGAGTTCCACATGTCACGTTGGTGCCCACCCCAGCGTGGCTAGCTAAGTCATACTGGAGCAGCCGGATGGTGCCCAACCCCCGCTGGCTCCACCTGTTTCCTCCCCAGAGAGTACAGGGTGCCACTCTGGGAGCCCACCCCAGCATGGCAAGAGAAGCTATCGCTGATGGGGGTGCCCAGTCCCCCGTTGGCTCCATACCCCCCAAACAGCCGTCCTTGTGCCACGCTGGGAGCCCACTCCAGTGTGGCAAACATCCCGTGGCATCATCCTTTAAAAAAAAAAAACAAAACCCTGAAACACAAAAACGGTTCCTCGCTGTCTCTGCCCCCATCCACGCCCCCCACTGCGCACCCTGACTCCCCACACACCCCCACCCCATACCTACCTCCAGACTCCGGCGCGACGATCTTTGGTGGACCGGGAACACGTCTGCACTCTTCAAAGCCGACCGCGAACTGAGGAAATGCCAGTAAGCTGTATAATGGGATAGATAGGTTTTTTTCAACTTTGCTGCATATCTCAGGCATTTTGGGAATTTTGCACCAAATTTTCAACATGGGGTTTTTGGGACCCCTTCTCATGAATGCACTCACTGTCATGGCGTCAATCGGGCCCGAAGGGTGATTTTGCAGTCACTGCGCGAAATCACCTTTCGGGACTGAGTAACAAAACGACACTGCCACTGTTCATAAGGTGAGCTTTCAAAAAGCCTATGTTGAAAATTTGGTGGAAAAATTCCTAAAAATGACTGTTTTACGAGCATGCGCTGCACAGTTCCACACACGCCTCGTAAGTTCGTGGAATTTGATATTTTCACTCCAGATTTTCAACATTGCCATTTTACCACACCTCCTTATGAGCAGTACAGCTGTCATTTTTCACATCTGCCTAAACGCAGGTTTCTGCCCATGTAGCGACAATGGCACAGTCGGGTGTGCTAAATCAATGTATGGGACACATTAAGAAAATCACAGTGACACTGTTCATGAGCAGAGGTCTTAAAATAGCTATGTTGAAAATATGGTGAAAAAATTCTAAAGTACTGTTTTACAGGGTAATGGGTGTGCAGTTCTCATGCATTCATTAAGTTTCATGAATTTTCAATATTTTCACTCCAGATTTTCAACATTGCCATTTTATTACACTTCCTTATGAACAGTACAGCTGCCATTTTTCACATGTCGCCCAAAATGTGTTTATGCACATGTAGCGCACAATGGTGCAGTCGGTGTGCGAAAGCAATGTTTGGGACAGATTAAGAAAATCACAGTTACACTGTTCATGAGCAGAGGTCTTAAAATGGCTATGTTGAAAATTTGGTGACAAAAGTCCATAAAATGACTGTGTTACGAGTGAGCATTGTGCAGTTTCCATGCACCCTCGTAAGTTCATGACTTTGTAATATTTTCAGTCCAGATTTTCACCAGTGGCATTTTTCCACACTTCCTTATGAACAGTACAGCTGTCATTTTTCACAACATGCGAAATGTGTTTTCACACTTTCAGCGCAGAGATGAGTGGTCGCTGTGGGAAATCATTGTTCGGGGCAGATAAAGAAAATCACAATGACACTGTTCATGATCGGAGGTCCCAAAATGCCTCAGTTGATAATCTGCTGTAAAAAATTCCCAAAATAATTACATTACGGGTGTGCGTTGCACAGTTTCTATGCACGCTCGTGACTTCACCAGTTTTTTTAATATTTTTACTGCAGATTTGCAACATTTTTTACACCTCCTCATGAACAGTACAGCTGTCATTTTTCACAACCTGTTCGGAATGTGTTTTTGCACCTGTGGTGCTAAATGCCATAGTCGCTGTGCATAAGCAGCTTTCACTAACAAACTGATATTGCCACTGTTCATGAGGTGGGGTCACAAAAAAAACCATGTTGAAAATTTGGAATGAAAATACCAATGAATGCCTGAGGTGTTAGGGTTTCCAACCATAACTCCCCACCCTGTAGAGAATGACAGGCATCAGGGGTGTGACTTGGGATTCTTGCCTGTAATGCTCATACCATCCACACCCTGCAGCCAGTGAGAGGCATCGAGGTATGCCTTGGACTCTTCAGCCCCAAAGTTCACCCCATTCTCCTATACCACACCCATCCTGATGGAATGGGGTGCGCATAAGGGCCAAAGACCCCAAGGCACACCGTGACACTTGTCAGTGTCTGCAGGGTAGGGTGTGGTGAAATGGAGTGGCCGTTATGCCTGACGACCCAAAGGCATACTCCAATGCCTGTCACTCTCTGCAGGGTGGTGGTGAGTTGGCTTCAGTTCAGTACATCACTGCCATTCCTATTATGCAGCTCTGTAACTTCTACACTACCAATGACAATGCCAGCAAGCAAACATTCAGCATTGACAAATGCTTGTTAAATGTCAGTATTTGTTTCTTGCACTTGCACAGTTCTTTTTTTATTTTGTTTTAATGTATTTGGGTTGGGGAGTGTACAGTACATCACTGCTGTGTATGGAAGGTTATTTTTATTTGTACATGGTCTTTGCTTGTACATGTGTAAGAATAGTTCCTTCCCTGTCCTTTTGCGACTCATCCTTGATGTCTATCACTCACCCTTATCCCTTTCAGGTATTTGATGTAGACAGCAGACAAGTACTTGTAAAGAGACAGAAAGAGACTGTGGACTACAGTACCTTAAGTTGCATAAAAAGTGTGTGTAATTTTCTATAGGGGAGGTGTTCAGTTCATGAGTTTAGTACTTGTTTAGTTCATTGCACTTTGTGTGGGATCTGGTTGAAGGGGCTATGATGCAACCTGCTGGACTGGGTTGGACTTGGAAGTCAGGATACAACTTGCTGGGTGGGCAGTGGGGAAAAGCAAGATGATGGGTTGGGGGAGGGCCAGGGAATCTGGGGAGTTGGTTTGGGGGCAGCTTGCCAGACCGGGAGAAAGGGCAACATGCTGGGCTACAGGGAGGGATAGAGACTCTAGATGGTAAGGTTGGATACAATGTGCTGTGGGGGGAAAGGGTTAAGGATTCTAGGGAAGAGAGCGAGGGTGAAACTTTGCTAGGCTTTGGGAGTGCTAGGGGCCATGCACTGGAGCAGGTGGCTGGGCTATGGGGAGAGTGGTTTGGGCAACACACTGGACTGTGGTGACTGTGGAGGGGGCTAGAGTGCAACTTACTGAGCATGGGAAGGGAGTACCTGGCTTGCAAATTCTGTTTCAAATGACCCCATGCACCAGAATACACCAACAAACAAAACCTTCTAGGACCCCGGACTCCTAGCCTGTAGTTAATTTTTTTTTTGCGGACACTTTTTTAAGGCTGGTTACTCCTCTGGTCCAAATGACCTGAACAACACATTGAGCTCCTCGACTGCTGCTGCACTGATTTTAATTAAGACTAGAAAAAAAAATACTTCTGTCCTGACATTTTATCCGACAATCACTGGAGAATTGTAGAAGGTCAGAGAAATTGTCAATTCTCCCAGAAACATGTACTCTTCATCAACAGGATCACATCAGGTAGCAGATGTTCCACTAGTCTCATCTCTTTGACCTTTGAAAAGTATCAGAATAATTTGACACAGTTTATTGTTTCTGCTGGGATCAAATGTGCATGGAGACTGAATTACCCTCTCCCCCAGAGAGGTGTTCGGGTCCATCCTCGTTAATTGAGAAGCATTAGACATACTGTACAGCGTGGGGAATACCTTGTTGTATTGCAGTCTGCACTGAAATATACCTGGCTTATAAATGAACAAAACGCTTCAGTCCCCAGTGCTCCTCTTCCCTTAACTCTCACCATTATAATGTGACAAAGCCAATCTTGTACCTTCCTACCGGCACTGTATCTGGCTTTTGGACAGAGTACTTCAGTCTCCAACACTGTCTGTCCCTCACCTTTCACCAGCACTAAATTCAGCACAGTGTGAGACACCTGCACTGTGACTGCCTGCAGTGTACTTGGCCTTTGGATAAACAGAGGGCTTCAGTGTTTTGCCCTGTTAGACCCTTGCAGTTCACCAGTGCTACATTCATCACAGAAATATGGGCAGCCTGGCTACACTGTAACTGTCCTCAGCGTACCTAGCCTGTGAGTAAACCGAAGACTTTAGTCTCTAGTTCTGTGGTCAACCCCCTCACCTTTCACTAGCATTAAAAGTATCGCAGTGCAAGGATGAATAACTGCTCGATAAAGCAAGGCTGAAGAGCTTGAAACTGTTTTCCTTGGAAAATGGGCATTTCGGGAAGGAAATGATTCAAGTCTAAAAAATGAGAAGCAAGAGAACAATGGCCATAGCATGAGGTCATTCACACTAACACAAGATTCAGTGGTAGGTTGTGAGGATATGAATCTAGGCTCAGTGGACATAACTATAGGGTAAGGATTAACACCATGAGAGACTTTATCATACAAAGGGTGGCTAATTTGAAGAATGGTTTGCTGGAAGTGGTTGAAAGACAAGTAAAGTACAAAGTTTTATAAAATGGCAAGAAACACCCTAGAAAGCTAATTGGCTTAGAGACATCACCTGACTATACATTACATTCCTAGCACTGCACCGTGAAGTGCCGGATCTCATTACTGAGACAAAAAAGGGGAAGAACATTGTTTAACCAGGAGTAGCACACTAAACTGAAGCTTGTTTCCAGACGTGATCTGGGAGCACAAGGCAGTTAAGAGACTTGCTCAGGATCACACAGTATGCACCTAGGAGGCTGTTGGATTCAAACCCAGGTCTCTAGATCTGCAGCTAGAGCCTTAACCCACTGTGCTATACTGTCTCCAGTAGGCCTCATCACCTACAAATTCTGAGATTATTTCATGTACTTTGTTCTTGAAAATGTATTTAAACAAATTATTTTTGTAAAAAAAAAAAATATTAAAAATGTTTCACTTTACACATAATACAAAACAGCAAGCATTTTTTCAGCTCAGTAAGCCACTCCAGGGTGTGCATTAAAGGATATGAATGCACTGCCTAGGACACTCGACCTGAGGCCTCACTCACCTGTGACATTCATTAAAATCTTTGAATGCACATCCTGCCATGGATTATTGCTTACTTAATTAGATAAGGGCTTGGCAAAGAATAAAAAAATACTCACCTTAGTAATTATGTTTCTTCTAATGGAGTCTTGCTTTATTCTGATTATTGCAGTTAGCCCCAGCACTCAAACTGCCCCGGAAAGTAGATGGTTAATTTTCTATGCAGAGCATAGAACATTGAGCTTGAGCTCAGTTCAAACCTCTGTCTGCCACACTTTGAAGCACAACTGTCAGATTCTTACGAGCTAATACTAAATAACTACTATGTGGAAATTATAACATTTTTACTAGCCAAATGGCAACCAAATATTTTGGATCCCTAAAAGACTCAAGTAAAGAAATCCAAAATCAAAAACCAGGTAGTGAACAACTTAAGACTGTTAAATTAATAATATATCTCTGAAAGGAGGGAGTACCCAAATGCACCCCTGGGGTGCAACACTGCATCTGCCGGCCCACTTCCCAAAAACAGGTTCTAAGAGGAGAGGTAGGGAGGGAGGTTAGAATACTGCAAGACTCCATTAGAAGAAACATAATTACTAAGGTGAGTAATTTTTTCTTCAAACAACATGAAGTCTTGCTGTATTCTGACTATTGCAGACTACCAAGCAGTACCTCCATGGAGGAGGGAATCGAACCTACCTTGGGAATAGGCTCTGCAGTACTGCTGTACCAAACCGAGCATCACTGCTAGCCTGGATGTCCAGGGAGTAATTCTTGATAAATGTATGGACTTTTTCCAGGTGGCTGCTTTACATATCTCTAGCAAATGAATATCCCTGGCTGCAGCCAGGGAAGCAGCTGTACCTCTAGTTGAATGAGCCCTCAGGCCTGAGGGAGGCATTTTGCCTAGCTTCTCATAGCAGAATTGAATACAAGAGACAATCCATCTAGCAATAGTTCTCTTAATGGCAGGTTTGCCCTTACCCACTTCCCCATGAGTGAGAAACAACTGAAGGGGAGTCAAACCTGTGAGCCTTAGTATGCTCAATGTAGTAACTAAGAGCTCTTTTAACATCCAAACTGTGAAAACTTCTTTCTCCTGAAGAAGAATGATCAGTAAAGAACACTATAGATTGGTTCAGATGAAAATCTGAAACCACTTTAGGTAAAAACCTCCTATTAGTTCTAAGGACCACCTTATCTCTATAGAATGAGATAAAATCAGACTCCACTGACAGAGCTTGCAATTCACTGATACGCCTGGCATAGGTAATAGCTACCAGGAACACAGTTTTCCAAGTCAAGTACTTAAGCTCTGCTGAAGACAAAGGCTCAAAAGGGGGTTGCATAAGCTGAGCAATGCAAACATTAAGATCCCAAGCAGGGGTAGGATCCCTAAACGGGGGGATTGGTATGAAGCAATCCCTTGAAAAATTTACAGAATACAGGGTGAGATGACAGTGAGGAAGGCTTTCCCACTGACAGAAGAGCAGAAACAGCTGACAAATGTACTTTGAGAGTAGCTGGTCTGAGGCCTATGCCATTAAGATGAACCATGTAACCCAGAACTGTGAACAATTCAGCAGTGTCTGGGGATGTATGCTTCTTGGAACACCAAATGCTGAATCTTTTCCATTTGGAGTTGTAAGTTTTTCTGGTGGCAGGCTTTTGAGAGGCTTTGAGAATATCCTGAGCCCCTTGGGACAGATGCAAATCTGCATACTCTAACTCTTCAACAGCCATGCCTTGAGATTGAGCAACTGAAAATTGGGGTAAAAAATCTTCCCCTGAGAGGAGGTTTACAGGTTATAATTCCTGGGAAGAGACAGGGAAAGATGAACTGCTAGGGACAGCAACAGGGGGTGCCAAGGCTGCCTGGCCCACTTTGGAGCAATCGAATCACTTTGCAAGGTTGTGACCTTACCTTGACCAGAACCTTGAACAGTAGAGGAAAGGGAGGAAAGGCGTACAGAAATGTCCCTTCCCAGCTCAAAATCAAAGCATCCAGAGGGACTGAGACCAATATTGGGGGTCTGCAACAAACCAGAGGAAGTTGGTGATTGTCTGGGGCTGCAAAGAGATCTACAGTATCTCTGGAGTGCCCCACCTTGGAAAAATCACTTTCAACACCAGAGGGTCCAGGGACCATTCATGATGGCCCTGGGAGATCCTGCTCAGTGCATCTGCTAGCATATTGTCCTTCCCTGGAAGGTGGACTGCTATCAGAGAGGTCTGCAGAGAATAAGCTAGGGACCACAATTTCATGGCTTCCATGCACAAGCCATGGACCGAGTGCCTCCCTGCTTGCTGATGTACCACATGGTGGTGGTGTTGTCTGTCCCGACCTGAACCACCTTGTTCTCCACTGACTGA
Source organism: Neoceratodus forsteri (assembly GCA_016271365.2). NCBI lineage: Eukaryota > Metazoa > Chordata > Ceratodontiformes > Ceratodontidae > Neoceratodus > Neoceratodus forsteri. The sequence continues at coordinate 1,326,467,321 of CM057459.1, read as the reverse complement.
GAGAAAGCTTGCAGGGCCAGAAAGACCGCCCTGAGTTCCAAGAGATTGATATGAAGAAAGGATTCCTGAGGGGACCACAGTCCCCGGGATGAGAGAGCCCCCAGATGAGCTCCCCACCCCAATAGAGAAGCATCCATGGTTAGGACCACAGAGTGAGACTGAGTGACGAATGGGACTCCTTGCATGAGGTTGCCCTGATCCTGCCACCATTGGAGAGCCTGGGTCAGAGTCTGGGTCACTGGAACTAGTTTGGTTGGAGAATCTTTCTTCTGACACCAAAAGGCCTTCAGATGAAACTGAATGTCCCTCATCTGAAATCTGACCCCTTGGACCATTGCTGTAGAAGCTGCTATGTGGCCCAGAAGTTGAAGGAAGTGCATTGCTGGCCGAGAGACCAGAAGGTGGAATGAAGAAGCCAGCTCTACAATAGCCCATGCCCTTTCCAGGGGGAAGAAAAGCTCTTGTTTTGACTGTATTCAACTCTGCCCCTATGAAGGTGAGGAACAGTACAGGCTCAAGAACTGACTTGGGAAGATTAAGAAGGAATCCTAGGGAAGTGAGCACTTGCTGAGTCACTTAAAGGTCTGACTTGAATTGGTCTGGGGACTGACCCACAATGAGCCAGTCGTCCAGGTATGGAAATATTTTTCCTTCTTAAAAAGGCCACTACTACTGCTAGGCATTTTGTGAATACCCTTGAAGCTGATGTCAGGCCGAAGGGCATAGCATTGAACTGATAATGGCCTGAAGGCAATTCGAACCTGAGGTACTTTCTGTGGGAGCACCTGATGGGGGAATGTGAAAGTAGGCATCTTTTAAGACCAGGGAGGCTAGCCAGTCCCCTGGCCTTAGAGAGGGAAGGATTATTCCCAGAGTCACCATTTTGAATTTTGGTTTTAAAAGATGTTTGTTCAGGTATCTTAAGTCTAGGATGGGTCGCCACTCCGCTGTCTTTCCTGGGGTAAGAAAGTACGTGGAGTACAGACCTTTGCGCCTGTGCAATGTAGGAACTATCTCTACAGCCTTTAGAGCCAGTAGAGATGAAACCTCTGCCTCTAGGGCAATGGTTTTGGAGATGCTTGCAGGTGGAAAAGATCAGGCCTGCTTAGCCAGTGCCAGTACAGTGTCCCCACCTGGACTTCTGGTACCTGGCTGCAGAGGCCAAATAATTAACCTGCCTGAGTCCCAAGGCAGATGCCATGTACTGTTTCTTTGCCATGGCCTCCAGCTTCCTAGAATCTTTATCTGGTGGTGTGTGAAGCCAAGGGTATATTAGCCTTATGACAGGCTGCAGCCTGCACATCCCCAACATGGCTGCATTGTTGATACAAGTACTCTGTTCCAGAACCTGATAAGGTGTACCTTTTGTCCATCCTTCTGTCGACAGGAGGTACAGAATTTGGAGTTTTTAAAATCTTTTGTGTCTGTTTCCCAAAAGACTTATGAAGGGGAATAGACAGTCTCGTGGACCCTGGGATGTCCATTATCTCCACATAATCAGGTTCCTCTTGTTCCTCTACAGCTTCTTCCACAGGGAGCTGGAGGGTTTCTGCCACTTTTCTGTAAAACATGTAGTGGGAAGGGGACTCAGAAAACCTAGGAGGGGAAACACCAGAAGGCCTGTCTGGGGAGATATCTGGTTCATGGGCTCAACCAGACCTCCCACACCATCGTCATCGTCATCATCACAATCTTCAACCCCCTCCAAATCTAGTTCATAGAAATCTTCAGGGGCATAATCTTGAACCGGAGGAACCGACCAAACCGAGCGCCTGCCAGAAGACGTCGGATCAGACTGAACTGGACGGAGCAATTCTGCAATCCTTATCGCATTAGCAATCTCTTCGGCAGTCGGAAAATGGGTCTCTGGAACCAAACCAGCCGATTTTTATTTTCTTTTTCTTTTTGTAGGAACCGATCCCTCAGGATCCGCTCTCCTCTTGCCTGAAGAAGTATAGCCCTGGTCAGAGGGCACTCCCTCAGGTTTGGTCGGAACTGAACAGGGCTGGCCATCCGGATCAACGGACTTCATGGCCTCCTTATCCCTGAGCCTATCTAATCTTTTTTCCAGGGTAGACTTAGGGACATTTTTACAGATTTGGCAGTCTGAATCGAGGTGGTCAAACCCCAGACAATAAACACAGGTGGTGTGGGGATCAGCCTTAGCAAAGACCTCCCCACACACACTGCAGTGTTGAAACCCAGTGGCCCGGTTTTTCTTTTGGATTTCTCAGACAGCCATCCTAACCACAAACGTACCCTTTTTATGGCAAACAACCAGGCAAGACACCCGTATCCATTTCTAACTGTGTCATGGGTATTGGAAAAAAAACACAAGAAAATGCATTTTTTTTAAAACCAATAAGGACCGGTAACCACACTCTAAGTTTTTTTTTTTTTTTTACTTATTGTTTTTCTGCCTACTGTCCCTCAACCTTCCACTCCTTCGGTCCCCCAAGGAGTATCACCCTTCCAACCCTACCACCACTCAGGGTCTGCCTGTAGAGTACCACCCTCACTGCCCAATGGACCTCCATTAACGGCCTGGATTGCCCCCCTGGTGGGGTGAGGAGAGGTCCCCCACCTTACCTCCCTCTGCCCTGCAGTGAGCTGTACAGCGAGGTCTGCCCTGTTCGGTCGGCGGGTGGTGAGACTGGCTCCAAAGGATGTCATCTAGGTAGGCTGGAGGGCTTTTTTCCTCTGAGATGTATTTTTCCCCAGACGTCGGCGTGCAATGAGGAGCAAGGCTGCTGGCGTGCTGGAGACGCACGTCGAAGCCGGCCCTCTACCAACGTCTACCCCTGTTTTTGCATCCGGCTCTCCTCAACCGCACTGACCACCCTGAGCTTCCCCAACAGGTGGCGGTATAGCGGCAGACAGCGAGGTTCCCCCCAACCAGAGAAGGAGAGCTGCCATTGAGCGCTCAATCCTCCTCCCTCCCTGCCGACCCCCGTCGATCCTGGCTCACTCACGAACCTGGGTCACTGGTGTGGCGCGAGGTGTGGCGTCCAGCACCTCAACCCTCAGCGCCACTGGGTCATGCCCACACTTCAAGTTTAAAAACAAAGACAGAATATATAAATCACTGAACGGCCGGTTCAGCCAAACCGGTCGAAAAATCAATTTTACAATTTCCACAAGTTTATTATGTGTAGTTCACTACCTAGTACTTACTGTACCACAGACAGAGATCTGAACTGAAACTTGTGAAAAATAATCGGTAAAACCGAGGACTTTAACTGGATTACGAACCATGAGCAGAGGAGAAATCTAGCCGTTCAGTTAGGCGGAGTAAAGAATCTGACAGTTGCACTTCAAAGTGCAGCAGACAGAGGTTTGAACCGAGCTCGAGCTCAACGTTCTATGCTCTGCATAGAAAATTGACCATCTACTCTCTGGGGCAGTTTGAGTACTGGGGCTAACTGCAATAGTCAGAATACAGCAAGACTTCATGTTGTTTGAACAGTATCAATAGGTAATATTGTTTGGCTAGCAAGAGGGTGAACTCAAACCTGTTTGGATCACATCACACATCAGGTGTTCCACTAGACTTGGGTTCCTGATCTTTAACCCTTGCTGTGCCACAGATTGATATATCAGTCAAAAATTCCTATACATTCTAATTCTGTTAGCAGCCTAAGGGTTAAAGAATAACATAATAAGCTGGCCCTTTGGTGCAGTGGTAGCACTGCCACATGCAATGCCCCCAATCTGGGTTCAGAAACGTGCCCAGGTTGTATGGGACTGGCAGGGTGAAGGAAGACTGAACATCCCAGGGAACACACTTTTTCTCCAGGAAGGGGGGGTTGCACTCTCTGACCAACACTACCACCTGGGTAACCACGGGTAGTAGTGCAGCATGGGAGCAATGGGAGACGGAAGAACATAGCTTGGTTCCTGCATGCAGGTCATGCACTTTGGGGTGCACGCGTGCATAGGGGACCTCGCTCGTAGCTTCCCTATGGAGAGGAATGAGACAAGAGAAATGCTCCGAGGCACAGCAGCATGGTACCAGCACTCTCAGGTACCAACGCTCGTGACTGCCCTCTGACCTCCACACAGAATAGACCTGATGGAGACCAGATCTGCCTTGTTTCCCTGTAAGGAGCACACCACATGAAGTAAATCTCCTACTTGGAAGAAATGTCCCTAGTGGACCCCCTGGGAATAGGTAACACACAGAGATGGGTGGTGGATAGGTCCTGGAGATGGTCTGGCATAGGTGGGCAGCCCTGTGACTGAGGGATAAAGAATGGATAAAAAAGTACCAGAATGATATGATATAGGTAGTTGTCTCTGCTGGGATTAAATAGAAAATAAGAAACATAGAGTGTGCCAGCAGAAAAAGACAAGTAAGATTATTTAGTCTGCCCTATTTTCCTTGCCTAGCACTATACCCTGGACTCTATTTGGTTACTGGTGTCCCTCTCTCTTCCCTTACCTTACCTCTATTTATTATACCCATAGTTTTATCCTACGCATGTTTGAAGCTCACTACTGTCTTTGCCCCTACCACCTCCTCTGGCAGGCTGTTCCAGGCATCCACACCCTTTCTATAAAGAAGTATTTCCTCACATACCTCTTAAATGTACCCCCTCAAGCCTCATAACATGCCTCTATATTCTGGTACTCCTCTTCCTGTGAAAGAGGCTCCTCTCCTACACCTTGTTCACCCCCATGAGGTACTTATAGGTCTCAATCATGTCCCCTCTCACTCTCCTCTCCTCTAGTGAGTACATGTTGAGCTACTGCATCCTCTCCTCATATGGTTTCTCATGCAATCCCTACACCTTTTAGTAGACCTCATCTGGACTGCTTCTACACTGTTGATGTCCTTGGGAAGGTGCAGCCTCCAGAACTGGACACAGTACTTAAGGAGGGGTCTCACAAATGAGCTATACACAGGCAGCACCATCTTCATTCTTCATTTTTCTGCCAGAGATCCCCCTCCCTATGCACCCCTGCATCCGGCTCACCTTGCCTACTGCTCTGTTGCACTGCCCTGCTACTATGAGATCATTAGATATGATCACCTCAGGGTCCCTCTCTTGCTTGGTAACTGTTAAGTACTCCCCCCCCCCATCTGATACACAGCCACCGTGATTCCCCACCCTATGTGCATGACTTTGCATTATTTGGGATTGAAACCCAGCTGCCACTCCCTAGACCACTTCTCTAGTTTCCCCAGATTCCTTTGAATTCTCTCCACCCCCTCCTAAGTGTCCACCTTGCTGCAGATTTTTGTGTCATCACTTATGAAGACATTGACGAGGACAGGGCCCAGTATCAACCCTGTGGTACTCCACTGGTCACTCTCCCATCTTCCGAGTGACTACCGTTGCACCACCCTCTGTCTCCTATCTTTCAAACAGTTTGATACCCAGTTCACCACCTTTTCCTCCATCCCAAGGCTACTAAGTTTCTTTATCAGCCTCTTGTGTGGTACAGTATTAAAGCCTTATTGAAGTCCAGATATGTCACATCCACTGCCCTCCCCCTGATCCGCATCCCTAGTTACCCAGTCAAAGAAATCTATGCGATTTTTTTGATATGACCACACCCTGTGAAGCCATGCTACTGGTGGGAATGTAGCTCATATGTCTCCAGGTACTCCATCAGTCTCTCCTTCAGCAGGGATTCCATTAACTTCCCCCACCACTAATGTAAGACTGACTGGTCTGTAGTTGCTGGCCTCCTCCCTGCTGACACTCTTGTGCAGAAGGATCACATCAGCCCTCCTCCATTCCTCTAGAACCACACCTGTCTCCACTGAGGTGCTAAACAGTGTTGCCAGAGGAGCGGCTAGTGCTGTGCTCAGTTCTTTAGTACCCTTGTGTGGATCCCGTCTGGCCCTGTTACCTTGTTTTCTTTTAGGGCTTACAACCCCCAGTAGACTCTTGCTTCCGTAAATGGACTTGTTTCCACTCCCCAACCCCCAGTGCCTGTTAATGCACAGTGGCCCTCCCCAACCCTTCCACTGTGAAGACAGAGCAGAGGTATTCTTTTAAAATGTTAGCTTTTTCTTGATCTTCCTCTGCACAGCCCCGCCTCCTGGTCTCATGATCTTCACTATACCACAGCTGGTGTTCCTGTTGTGGCTCACGTAACCGAAGAAAGTCTTATGCCCATTCTTGACATTCCCATTCTTGATCCTCTCCTCAGTTTGAGCGTTTGCTGTCCTTATCCCCCTTCCTGCCTCCCTTTGTTTCTCTAAATATACCTGCCATTTTGCCTCCATTTGGGTCTCCTTGTGCTTCCTGAAAGCTGCTTTTTACTCCCTTACCACCTTAGCCACCACCTATGAGAACCACAGTGTCCTTTTTCCTCTTACCCTTGCTTATTACCTTTAAACAGCTTTCTGTTACTTAGTTATTCCCTTCCTTATTTTATTCCATTGTGCCTCCACCCCCAAGGTATTTTCTAAGGCAGTCTCCCATTTCTTTAAAATCTGCTCTCCTGAAGTCCAAGACCCTGGTCTTAGTGTGAATTTTTCTCCTGCCCAATCTTTATTACAAACCACACTGCATGATGATTGCTTGTACCCAGGGGGCTTCCCACTGTGACATCTGCAATGCTGTCCCTATTTGTGAGTACAAGATCCAGCACTGCCTCGTCTCTAATGGGACCTGTAACCAGCTGCCTGAGAAATGCCCCTTGCAGGGAGTTTAGGATGACCCTGCCCCTAGTTGTAGCTGTGGTTTGGATGTACCAGTCCACATACAGCAGATTAAAGTTACCCATAATTAGTACTTCCGCTTTGCTTGCCATTTTGCCTATAGATTCCCCCAAATCACTGTCTAGTTCCTCCCCCTATGTTAGTGGCTGGTTCACCACACCCACTTATAAAGTCCCCAGACTCCATCTCCAAACCAACCCAAAGAACATCCAGCCCCTTCTTGAGCATGACGACTGAATTACCCCCTCCTCACTCTTCACAGAGAGGTCAGTGGCCGTGACTGTCCGGATAAGAGGGAGGTGGACTTGAACCTAGTGGGACCTTTAATTTAATCCATCTCCAGATGTTTTCATAGGTATGTTTATACTTAAGTCTCTGCACCATTGTGACTGGTTCAGAATTGCTAATTGACTCCCAGCAGCTCTGCAGAGCTCATCCTTTGTGGGTATTTTTACATCTTGTCATTGTAGAAAGGTGAAATGTGTGCATCATTGAGTCTGTGTATTGACACTCCACACATCTGCAGCGGTGCAGGCTGCCTTCAAGGCCATGGGTCGGGATAAAGGATGGAACACAGAGAGGAAGCAAAGGGGAGGCATTTAGTTAAGGGGAGTATCTGACATCCATGGTGAGAAGTGTTCTCCACCAGTGTACTTGAATTGCTTGCTTGTACACTTTTTAACAGATATTTACACTTTAAACAAATAACTAATTATGCACTCTAATGTGCCTTCTTTTTTGTTATTTCTTTTTTTTTTAAAGAAAAAACAAACACATGACATCAATTCAGGCTGCAGTAGAGTAAGAATGGAAGTTTTTGTTTAATGCAGGACTGGGATTAGGCAGGTGGAAGGGAGAGAGGACATACAGAGACAGCATGGAAGAGAAATGTTTTTTTTTCAGTTTTTTTTAAAGCATTATGGGGACAGCGATTGAGCCATCATTCAATGTTCCACAGTGCCTGTGTCTGGAAGTGCTTGCAATGGCTGCAATGCTGTGCTCCACATTCATGTGCTGTAATGCTACGCACAGTTCGGTGGTACTGTGAACACACCTCTTGTTTCCAGTCCTGCAGTGTGATTGCCTGCACTGCATTTGTTCTGTGTTTAATTAAAGGACTTTAGTCTCCATTAATGGCAGACCCCACCTTTCTCACCAGCACTAAACTTATCAATGTGAAGAAGCCTGTACTGCAACTGTCTACACTGTACCTGGCCTGTGAATAAACAGAGGGCTTAGCTCTCCAGTCCTACCATCCATCACCTTTCACCAGCCCTAAATTACTCACAATGTGGGGAAGGCTGCAGTGTGTGCTACTACACCGGAGGTACTGGCTGCACCTCTGTCAGCCCTATTCAACAACTCACTGTAAACAGAAGTGGTCTCAGAGAACTGAAGGTGGGCAGATGTAGTCCTGCATCATAAAAGTGGCAGCAGGGAATGATGCTGGCCATTATAGGCTTGTCAGTCTAATGTCAGTGGTAGGGAAGTTAATGGAGACACTATTAAAAGAAAGGCTAGTGGAGTATTTTGAATCCTGCGGGTGATAAGATCTAAGGCAGCATGGATTTACTGGGGAGAGGGTGTCATGTCAGATGAACTTGATCAGCTTCTTCGACTGGGTGACCAGGGAAATAGATCAGGGTGAGATGGTGGACATGGTCTGCTTAGATTTCAGTAAGGCCATCAGCACTGTACCACATAGGAGGCTTATAAGGAAACCGGACAGTCTGAGGGTTGGACCAAAGATGGTAAACTGGGTGCAAAACTTGTTGATGGATAGGTGATAGAGGGTGGTGGAAAATGGCACTAACTCTAATGAGGGGAGAGTGACCAGTAGGGTACCTAGGGGCTCAGAACTGAAACCAGCCCTCTTCAGTGTCTTCATAAGCAAAATTGCAGAAGAGCTTGAAGGGAAGGTATGCCTCTTTGTAGATGACATCAAAATCTGCAATAAGACAGATCATCTGGAAGGGTTGGAGAGAATGAGAGAGACCTGAGAACTTGAGGAGTAGTCAAAGGTATGGTAGCTGGGTTCAATGCAAAAAAAGTGCAAAATCATGCCATCTAGGGCACAGAAACCCAGGGGTGGTGTATAAAATGAAAGGAGAGATATTGAAAGTCACTAAACAGAAAAGGGACCTTGGGGTTATCATATCTGATGACCTCAATGTGCCAGGACAGTTCAACAAGGCAGTAGGCAGGGCCAGCAGGCTGCTGGGGTACACAGAGAAGGGAATCACTAGCAGAAGGAGAGAGGTGGTGTTACCACTGTATCTGTCATTGGTGAGATCCCACCTGGAGAATTGTGTCCAGTTCTGGAGGCTGCATCTCAGGATGGACATAGACAGGGTAGAGGGAGTCCAGAGGAGGGCAACTAAAATGGTGTAGGGACTGCATCATAAGCCCTACAATGAGAGACTGGGGGATCTCAATATGTACACCCTGTAGGAGAGGAGGGAGAGAGGGCACATGATAAATACCTACAAATACCTCACAGGGGTGAATAAGGTACAGGAGGGGAGTATTTTTCATAGGAGAAGATGCACAAGAACAAGTGGACATGCAATGAAGCTGAAAGGAGGGACATTTAGGAAGGATATGAGGAAGTACTTCTTCACTGAGAGAGTAGTGGACACCTGGAACAGTCTTCTAGTAGATGTGATGGAGGCAAAAACAATGGTGGGCTTCAAGCAGGCATGGAATAGGCACAAAGGAATCTTAGTAGAAAAGTGTGGGGGGGCCATATCCGGAGATTAGTTAGAGTCTGTGGTAACAGCATAGGCAGGGACAAAATAGGCTGACGGAGTGGGCCAAGTAGTCCTTATCTGCCAACAAATTCTATGTTTCTATGTGTACAAATGAAAAATTTTGATCAGGCTCCACTCCCATCCTCCCTTGCCAGGTGCTCTTATTTCATCTCTCACATTACAATTTATGGAGGGGGTGTCACATGAGGGGGATAAAAGGGTTGTCATCTGTCCAGTTTATGACTGGATCACCTGGTTATTATGATCCTTACATGGTCCACTGGTTTTCCACAGAGGTACTGTAGCTTTTGAGCTGTGTTTGGTGTAAACCTGTGCTCTTTGTACATATCCCTTCAAATCACTCATTGTTTTGAATGGCACATTCAGGTTGCACACAGGTGCCATGCAGTACAGGCATTTGTTTGTAAAAGCAGCAAATCAAGCAGTTCACAAATATAGCTACACCCATAGTGGTATAGGAACCTGAACTTTCAATCCCCACATTGTAAACACTGCCCTTTAGTACGCCTTGAAAAATGTATTTATTTGTAATTTTTGACCTGGAAATGCACACTGCTGTGACTGCTTGTTTCCAGGTATGTCCTGGGGAGTGGGTTACATGGACATGTCAGCCAGGACACTGGGGAAAATCTCCCAATCTTCCTGTAGGGGGCTATGTCCGCTTCCATTGGGGAAATGGACAATGATGGTGTGGAGGATGGCATGGTGGTCCGGGTTGAGGAGACTGCTTCCCTCCCCACTCAGAGTAGCAGGGAAGCCCTAGCAGAGGGGGCCTCTGTTCCTGAAAGTGTAGCTGAAATGCACTCCCAGAACACCACAGAAAATGGGTTGGTAAATGTTTTTCCCCCCAGTTCAGGAGATGGGATGGACATGGATGTTTCTCAGCCAAATGAATTGTTATCAGATTCAGTACAACTGGAGGAAGAGCGCTTGGACTCTGAGCTCCAGCAGAAAAACACTCAGGCTTTACAAGTGATCCTGGAAGAGGACGAAAAATGCTGTTTTCAGAAACAGTAACTAAGAAGCTTTACCAGTGGTTCTGTAGCAGGCCCACAGCTCACTGACACCAACAGCAGGCCATGAGAGAGAGAGAGAGTGTCAGAGCTGACAAGGACCTGTCAGCAACCAGCTGTTCTCCAAAGTGGCTGTCAGACTCAAGCAGCAATAGCAGACAGACTGAGGAGGGCTTTATGGCAGGTTGCCTTTGAACGCAAACAAAGGGCTGAACTGAAACTGTTGGAAGTTAAGTGTGCAGGAATTAATTACTGGGCCCGGCTGGTGAAAAAAAGCCAGGATCCAGCTTTTGGATTGCATCTCCTGAAAAGCATTATGTTTTTCTGTTCAATAAGAAGGCTGCTACCACATCTGATTCTGAGACACCAGGCACTTCATCAGTAACAACAGGCAATTTCCTTTCACACTTCTTCTCTTGAATTGAATTAGAATCTGACATTGCTTTGCTAGTAGTGCCATGAAATGAACACTATAACCCTGGCTAGGGATGCACCAGCGTACTTGAGTGAAATGAATCCCTCTCTTATTGGAAGGAGTAAGGCCACCTCAGTTTCAGCTCCTCAGCAGTGAGGGAGCTGCTGTGCAGACCGAAAGCATGGGAACTGCAGTAGAAGGAGAATTTTCCTAACATAGAGGAAACAGAGCACACTGATATGAATTTGTCCTTAGGAGATACAGATCCTAAAAGTACTGTACAGACTCCCCTATTGTCTGAACAAGGGCAACACATAGAGGGTCAGAAGGACAAAACAGCTGAATGGTATACTAATACAGCTCAGCAGAATACTACAACTTGGCCTACCAATCTTACAGGGCAGCAAGCCACTGCAGATCCTTCGCAGGCTAGTGAAGCAGGCAACAACAGAATGGAGATCAGGCGTTTGGCCATGCTAATGGAGTGAGCAGTGGCATGAACGCAGGTTAGGCTCTTGGCCCAAATGTGTGGGATGGGGCACACTCAACAAAAGATACAACTCTGGGACTTAGCAGGTCAAATATGTCATGAGGCCAGGGACCCCAACATTTTAGGGATTTCATTCAGGCTGCGGCGGAACTTGACAATAGATGGAATGCTGTCTGTTAAAAATATAGAGATGGCATGGAAGAGGCACCAGATCCAGTTTTTGCTGCCTGTACCCTACTTAAGGACAGTTTAAAATTCTACACAACAGAAATTTATGCACTTATCCATACAGCCGGGGATACCACATCTAACCTTAGTTTTACTCACAATACCCAATACAGGACACAGGCAGGATGAAATCGAGACTGCAGGTTGTTGAACTGGAGTGCCAGGAGAAGCAAAGCCCATACGAATCACCAATGCGTTGTTCCTGTTCAAGGCATTGAGCGGGGGACTGATCCCCAGGCAGGTCTCTCATCGATGGCTTTCTCTGTGTAGTGAGTAGTCTGGCTGGGCCAGTGTGGCAAGGCCCAGGCCAAAAGGAGATGTAAACGGATTTAGTCCGTTGGAGCTGGTTGCAGCCTCCAGCAAGCAGAACACAGTTCAGCATGCAGTGGGGAACCGAATCATGATCCACTAACAGCACGCAGCACATTTACATGTAAGAAATTCTATTGTACCTGGCAGATTGCTATCCGGTCGCAATTACAGAGTCTCTGCACAAACCGGGAGTTCAAGGGTGGCTGGAAATCCTGACAGGCCGATCGCATTCAGTAAATCTTCGGTCTTCTTCAGTTTAAAGCCTGGTTACAGTTCTGTGGCTTAAATCATCCTCACAATTCGGATTCAGTCCAAATAAACTTCAGTTTGCCTCTCAGGGACATCAGGCAGACAGGCAGGCCAAAACTCAGCCCTTTAACAGTTCTCCCATGCGAATCTATGCAGGATTACTGCTCGACTATCTCGAGCTGTTACTTCTTTCACTCCCCAACTCAAACTGAAAGTAACTGCAAACAGACTGGGACTTTCCCCAGGATCCAAAAGGTTCGAATTGGCTGATTTCTCTGTCCATCACAAGGGCTCCCCCTCCAGGTTCATTTAGGCACAAAAAACCCAAAACTACAATTCCTACAGAATTGTGCTCCCACAAGACCCCTGGGGACAGGCTCCATTTTAAAGTCCCCAACGGTACTGATTGGCCCATTTTGGCAGTCCAGGACCAAGATGGTGGAAATAAACAGAACTGTCCATGCTGCAAAGGCTGGTTAGACAAATTACAATATCTTTACCATTTTAATAGATAACCAGCAAACAAGCACATCTTCTGACAGAGCTCCCTCTGCGCTAATAGCGATGGCAGAAACGGAGCAATTATCTGGCAGCCCGGTCGGGACTCAAGCATGGAAACACTCAGCCCCCTCCCAGATTAATTATAACTACAAACTAGACAGCTCTTAAAGAGACAGTGCACGGAGGCTATACAGGCACTCTCTGGCAATAACGTTTAAACTGCTAAAATGCAGGACACCAGCCTGACAGTGAGCATTTAGGCAAGCTCAAGGAAGACTTTTCGGGAACCCCCATTTGTAGGGGGTTACACCCTTCCCTGCCTGGAGAAAACTTGGTGTCCGCTTCAAGTCTTATACATCACAATATTGAAAATGTACTATATACAAGACATACGTGACATTAGCATACTATGGAAATACTACATGATGCATCAGTTAATCGTAATTGATTACATTATTATACATATCACTATACTATATCTTCATTGACAATACTTATGCATGTTTCATACACTCTATACTGATTCTGTCATGATGTACATACTGTGAATAGTTACCTATGACTTCACTTTATAACTTCTTGTACAGTAAACAATGTGAAAGGGGGCCCTTCCCTATCAGCTAACTTGGGGCTTGATGGGACAGGGACACCATGTTCTGAAGGAAGAACAGCTAACCTGGAATGGGCCATTAAGCTCAGTTTGAATAGTGAGCTCTGAGAAATATAAACACCTTTGTGAACCACATTGAGAGGCAAATCCACTGGCCTCCCAGGAGAATCATAACTGAAGTGCAATACTGGCTTAACAGCTTGCCCAGTCTTTCTGGGGGGAATAGCCACAGTCTGTACTTTCAGCACAAGTCTTGGAGCTTTCGTCATTCGTGAGGGGTGCCTCTACACAGATGGGAATGTCCAAACTGGGAGCACTGTCAGATCCTTGCTCTGTAGGCTCTGTTTCCACAACACTTGGCTCATTCAGAGAAGGTTCTGGCACAATTAGGATTTGTGGCACTGAAGGGGGGCTCTCAGCACTCTCATATTGTTGTTCAAGTTCTAGTGTGTCACCAGAGAGACTCAGACTATCAGTCCCTTCTTCGGGCAAGTCACACAGTTCCCCTAAACACAGGGAGTCCGCAGCCTCAGACGTGATACTTTGCACTTCACTTTCAGGGAGCATTGGTTTCAAGGACAAAGCTGGGGGGTTGGGCAGTCCAGAAGGCCCAGCTTCATCCCCACGATTCTGCATAGGATTTCCATGAAACAACTGACTCACTTCATAGGAGGGATAATAGACATTACCATAGTCACTTTCATCAGAGGTGGACTGACAGTCACTATCATTCTGGGCCTGATGCAGGGGAAATCTCAAATCTGTAACTACTGGGATAGGTTAACTCTGTCTCTTTTTTGCAGCAGCACGAGTCACCAGCCTAGGGGAGGTAATGTCTGCTGGCTCAGCTTCAATAATAACTTGGCTGATAGGCAGCAAGTGGTTACGGTGCATGATCTTGACAGCTTTGGAGTTATTCTCTGGGCCTACCTTGTACATGATAGATCATCCAACTTTCCAACTACTACATGAGGAAGATGGTGCCACCTATCATCAATTTTGTGCTTGCCATGTAGTCCTAAATTGTGTAACAACACACGGTCTCCAGGTTGTAGCTCTTGAGCCTTTACTTTGTTATCGTGCCTCTCTTTGTTGGCAAGATTTCTCTTGGTGGCCATTGTCTGTGCCAGTTGATATGCATGGTTTAATTGAGCTTTCAGTTTCTGTACATACTGCAGGTAGTTTTCGGCTCAAACCCCATCTGGAGAGACCCCAAAACAGACATCAACTGGCAGTCGGGCCTCCCTCCCAAACATGAGGTGGCAGGGAAGAATGCAGTAGCATCATTTTTGTTGCAATTGTATGCATCTACCAAGGTGTTAATCTGCTGGCTTCACTTATGCTTGTCTTTTGGATGGAGGGTACCCCGCATGTCTAGAAGGGTGCGGTTAAAACGTTCTGGTTGAGGGTCCCCCTGTGGGTGATAAGGGGTGGTTCTTGACTTCTGCACCCCCCACAGAGAGAGCATTTCTTTGATTAGCCTACTTTCAAAGTCTCTGCCTTGGTCAGAGTGGATCCGCTGGGGGGCACGATAGAGGACAAAGAATTTTTCCACTAGCACCTTGGCCATGGTGGAGGCTTTTTGATCTTTAGTTGGAAAAGTTTGTGCATACTGTGTGAAATGATCCATAACCACTAACACATTGCCAATATTCCGTTGATCAGGTTCTAAATACAAAACATCTATGCAGACCAGTTCCATGGGGGCACTGGTAGAGATATTGACAAGGGGGGGGTAGCCCTCTCAGGCAGGGCTTTTCTTTGGAGGCAATGACTACAGGCCTTTACATGGTGCTCAACATCGGCCCCCATCTTGGGCCAATGGATTCGAGATCGTACCAGGTCAAGGGTCCTGTCAATACTGAGGTGCCCCATGTGATTGTGGAGGGACCTTAATACCAAGTGTTTAAAGGCAGTGGGCAGGACCAATTGTTGCTTGTCTACTTGACCGCTACAATCCACTGTCTCTCTGTATAACAACTGATTGAGTAACTTCAACCTGGGGCCTTCTTTAAACAATAGGGCAGTTCTGTATGCAGCACATAGGTTTTGGTAGGGTCATCATAGGTGAGGATGGGGGCATGGGTGAGCTGGTATATGACTTTGTGGAAGGCTGCTTCACATTCAGGTGTCTAGCAGGGCCCAAAAGGTTCACCAGTGTGGAAGTACACTTTCTCTGGTTCCTTGACAGCCTCTTTCTTGTATTTACGGTTGGAAGGGGGGTAACCTGGGTAAGATTCAGGAGCGGGCGAATCACCTTTGAATAGTCTTTTATGAACCTGCAGTAGTAGCCACAGAACCCCAGAACACATTGTAGTTCTTTCAAGTTAAGGAGCTGGGGCCAAGTAATCAGTGACTCAGCCTTACTGGGATCAGTCTCTATCCCTTCTGCAGATACTATGTGCCCCACATGCTTCACGGAGGTTCGAAGAAACTGGCACTTGTCGATGGACTGCTTGAGGCCGAAGTCTTCCAATCGGTCCAGCATTTTAAACAGTCAGGTGTCATGCTCCTCTAATGTGCATCTGAACACAATGACATCATCTAGGTACACTAGACACTCCAGCAAGTTCATATCTCCCACCGTACGTTCCATCAGTCGCTGAAAGGTGGCTGGAGTGCCCAAAATCCCATTGTGGCATTCTCAGGAATTTGTAGAACCCCAATGGACAGATGAAGGCTGTTTTCTCACAGTCCTCCAGGGCCATCGGAATCTGGTAATATCTGTTGCGAAGATCCAATACCGAGAACCATTTGCTCCCATTCAAGTAATCCAGGGCATCTTGTATATGGGGCATGGTGTACTGATCTGGGATGGTTCACCGGTTCATGGTTCGATAATCAACACACATCCTCATGATCCCATACTTCTTATGCACAACCACAATGACAGAGGCATATGGACTCCTTGATTCTTGTATCATGCCAGCAGCTAGCATTTCCTGCAGGTGTCTACTAACATCATCTATGTCCACTGGGGTGAGGTGTCAGGATCTCTCTCGAAATGGCTAGTCATCATGCAGACATATGTGATACTCTGCATCCTGGACACACCCCACGCCCCATTCTTTTAATGAAAACACTTGGTCTGTCTGAGTGAGTTTCTTGCTAATTCTAGCCTTCCATTCAGCTGGCAACAGGAAATCACCAAAGTCAAATAAGTCCGGGGTCACTCTCTCCTTCTCGGCATAGCACTTGTTACTGAGTAATGCTGCAGTGTCTGCACAGTGTACTGTAGCTAGTGTGCACCCTCTATTCACCCGGATCTCCCGATCAGACACATACTGAATCTGGACCATCACTCGTCGTGCATAGGCGTGTGCACGGGCAGGCAAAATGCTGGGCTTAACCAATAATCCTTCTGGCAACTCTCCATCTCCTGGTGCATCCAAAATTAATATTTTGTTCTTTACATATTTTCTAATGCGAACCTCTCCATGAATAGTGTACTGAGCATTGGGAGGTAGTACTAGAGAATCAGGATCTTTCTTCCACACCATCCCCACCAGCTCATCTTCGTCTACTTCGGTAGTCAGTTTTTTCAGATCATAGGCTCTCTTTAACAGGGCTGGGATTCTCAGTGCCCACCCAGTCCATTTCCCCTTGTTTCTCTTGACACAACTGTGCTAGTCTTCCAAACAAGTGGGCGTTGGTTCCAACGAGCAAGGGAATCCCATCATACAATCCCGTAAGAGGGCACACTAGGGCTAGGGTCTCTACTTGTTCATCTACACCAGTTACAGTCGCAGGGAAAGACATATCCAGACATATCCTAGGTAGGGATAAGACTTGTTGCTCAGGCTCCACACATGCAAACCTTCCAAAGATTGTAATAGCACATCAGATAAGTGTTTATCATACCAGTCCTGGAATACAATAGTCACTTGCGTCCTGCTATTGAGCACAGCCTGAGCATGGATACCATTGACAGTCACAGAAGTCTCCGTCGAAGGGCCCACTATTCTGGACCAGTCTGGAGAGGTAGTAGCAGAGGCCTGGACAGATGATTTAGCCACAAAGAAATTTGAGTTAGGATTTCTCAATCCTGCATGTGGTCATTTCCGGCGTTCCTCAGCCATGGTCTTGCTTTCCGAAGCTCCCCTTGAAGTCTGTATACAACTTTATCTAGGCCTTTTGGGGACTGGCATTCTCTCTTCATGTGCCCATCCTTCCAACAATTATGGCAAAATATATTTTCTGGTGTCTGGTGTCGCCGAGAGATCACATTGGGGGCTGAGGTGGGGGTACTACCAACAGAAAACCTTGGTTCCACCTCTACCTGTGGTGTGGCGAGCATTTGGAGACATCTCGTCAATTCTCTCACTTCCATAGTCAAGACATCAATTTTTGAGCTGTTGTCAGCAGGAGATGTCTGGGTGTGCACCCCCACCCTCATAGCAGATGTAGTCGGATAGGGATCGGGGCCTGTACTTGTAGGAGCGGCCTTTATAAAGAGACTGTTTTTTGGTTCTCTGAACTCCCTCAGCAGTTCATCCCATGGCAGAGCATCCATAGCAGCCCCTCTCTGGCTGGGCCTCCTGGGCTGACATTTAGTTCTCGGATTCCGTTATGTGATTGCGATGATTCCAGGCCATCAGCAACCGACCCCGTGCCTGTAGCAGGGGTTGCAGCAGCTATAACTGTGCAGGGCTCTGAAAAGCCTTCCTCCTCCTCAACTTCCCGTACCTCCTTCATCAACACCTGGAAGGGCAACTGACCAGATTTCCTTTGATGCAGTTGCAATATGAGCAACACCCAGCTGGAGTGCCAGGCAGAGCAGAGTATATGATCCAGTCTTACCCGGTCCACTTCACTAGAGGCCCTGTCTCCTTTCCGAAAAATGGTTTGTAGGATTCCCTCTAATTGATCCATGTAGGCAGATAACAATTCCCCCGGCTGTTGTCTAACATCTTTAACTTTCCATTTCAAGGTCTCAACACTAGTGGTGCCCCCAAACACATTTTCAAGGGCGACTATGTACTCTAGGGCTTTGGCGTCAGGGTCAGAGGACCACAGGGAGCAAAAAGTACGCAGGGCGGGTCCCTGGAGGCTTTCCAGAGAATACCTTCAGCTTACGGTAAGGCCCATGACTACTTGCTGGCTCAGAGGCAGGTACAGAAGTTGGTGAAAGAACAGGTGCTGGGGCGGGTGTGGACAGTGGGACGGTGACACTCCCAGGTGGCAGGAATAATTTTTTTAACTCCTACACAATTTTGCTCTCCTCCAGTAACAACTTGGCAAACTTCTCCTCAAAAGACTCAGATAATGGTGGGGACTCATCCTCTAAGGGATCCTTGCTATCTTTGGTTATCACCCTCCAGGCGGCTGGGAACCCTTCTGGAGTGATAGTCTGGGGCACCTTTGAACTGTCCAGGGGGTTGCTACACTCCACCAAGGCCATGAGAGTTTGGGCAGTTAAATCAGCCTGTCAACCCACCACTACAGCTTTTTTTTCAAACATTCAACTTTAGAAAGTGCCTCTTCAACAGGTATATCCAGTATTAGCAAAGCATTATGGGGGTCAATCTCTTACCCCATACATCACCCCACCAACTGGTGCACAGCCACTTCTGTTAGGGTAGCCATTTATGTTTGACAATAATTTGTAATTTCGGCCACTAGAAGACACAAAATCCCAGCGGTGAGCCTCCAAGATGTAACCCCTAGGTGGCACTATCCTAAGGGCTACTACCCCTGCCTGCTTAGCTAGTAGCAGGTTAAGGGGCCTGAGTACTGAAACAGGTGCCTCCACCAGGAGGTCTGGGTTGTTAGTGGTCAAGCTAACCTGGGCACAGCCCTCCGGGAAACTGTAATCCCACTCCCACCCCCTTTCCCTTCTAGTGGCCTGAACAGTATACAATAATCACTTTCACAATGACCCTGATTCACCATGCAATTACCCACACTGTTTGCACTTACCAACAGGGCTGGTTCCTCTGGCTCGACCGTGGGGACCCCCTGTAAAACAAAGTTATGCACAGCAAATAGCAACAGTACAGTACTCTTGGCACAAACTGGAACCACAGTCAGGTTAAATTTATTTATTTTATTTATTGAAATTGTTTCACCAGGATGGCACACTGAGCAAAAAGATGCTCGTCTCCCGGTGCGGCCTGGGGGGTAAGGGTACGGTGGGAGATAACTCGTAGGTTATCAAGAGTTACATATACGAGGAAACAGTAGAACATAGCTGAGCACAATTACAGCAATACAGTAGGCAGATTCAGATGAACAGTTTACAGAGAAGATTCAGTTACACAGTTGCAGGATACAATTGTGTATTGGGCTAGGGACAAGACATCAGTACAGTTCAACAACAACAGTAGGCAGGCATAGATAATATTACAGAATGGGATAGAATTGGATAGATGAGGTGTGACACTGAGTGGAGAAATGTGAGGATCAGGCAGTATCAAGGAGGGTTTGGGACAGGGTAGAGCCTGTGTACTAGCAGTGCTGAAGTTGGTATAGATAAGCCAGCTTCCATAGCATGAGCTAGGTGCCGCTGGTCAGGCAGTCGGGGGAACAAAGGGACACCTTGTGTTTTAAGTGCAGGAGCAATTTACCGAGAGGTAGTTTGCTAGTGCCGAAGACAAGAAGTGCGTAGAGGAGGAGTGGCGAATTTGGGGAGGGAGTTCATTCCAGAGTTTGAGGAAGCGGTAGGAGAAGGCAGATTGACCAACAGTTGTTTTCCGGCTAGGGATTTGAAGCTTCCGATCATCAAGGGATCTGAGAGCATGAGAAGTGGAGGGAGCTGGGGTAAGTAAGGTAGAGAGGTATGAGGCAAGGCGTCATGCCAGAATTTGGCTATGAATTTAGTGCAGTGCTGAAGGCGATGGTTTTTGAGGGAAGGGAGTGCGAGGGCATGGTAGAGGTTGCAGTGATGGGTGCGGGGGGTGGCATCGAGGGCAAAATGACAGAAGGCATGGAAAAGTGAGTCCAGTCTGGCTAAGTTAGATTTAGGAGAGGCACTGTATACTATGTCGCAGTAGTCAAAAGAGGGGAGGATCATCTTATGCACTAGCTCACGCCTGGCCATAAGAGGGAGGCAGTTGTGGTTCCTGTAAAGGGCTCCGAGCTTGGGATGCAGTTTTTTATGATGGCATCAATGTGGTCGGAGAAGGACAGGTGACGGTTGAGCCAAACCCCGAGGTAGCGGAAGGAAGCGACGTCCTTCAGTACTGTCCCGTCAAGGGTGTGGAAGGTAGGGAGGGAAGGAAACCTGGTTAGACGTTGCCGAGTGCCGAAAGTCATGGTGGTAGTTTTGTTCACATTGAGAGAGAGCTGGTGAGAGCTAAACCATAACTGTATCTTGTTGAAGTCAGCCTGGAGGTTGGCTGTTACCTCTTCTGGGGAGGAGCCCGAGGCAAAGAGGACATTATCGTCTGCGTACATTTGAATAGACGGGATGAGCACACCAGAGGGAGGTTGTTTAAAAACATGGAGAACAGGATAGGGCCAAGTACTGATCCCTGGGGAACTCCGTGGCTATAGGGAGGGTGAAGAGGGACGTTTAAGGATTCTTACTGATTAAGTTCTGTTAGCGAGGTAGGCTTTTAACGAATTGGTTGCTGAGCTAGCTAGGCCCGCTTCCGAGAGACGTTGAAGTAGCAGAGGGTGGGAGACCATATCGAAAGCTTTGGCAAGGTTTATGAAAATGGCTGAGATGATCAACCCTTTGTCCATGCCTGAGAGGATGGAATCTGTGAACCTAACCAGGGAGGAGGCTGTGGAATGGCCCTTCCTGAATCTGGACTGGAACGGCGTGAAGAAGTTGGTGTCAGAGAGGAAGGAGGTGAGTTGATTGAGCACTAAGTGTTCTTGCAGCTTTGTGAGTGCAGGGAGGAGGGAGATAGGTCGATAATTTGAGGGGGAGGTGGTGACCCCCCCTTTAGGGAGGGGGATGACGATGGCCTGCTTCCAGACCTGGGGGACAGCAGCAGAGGAAAAGGAGAGGTTTAAGAGGGTGGCAAGGGGGGGTTGCACTGGCTGGGGTGGAGAGGTGGAGGAGATTACAGTTAAGGCCATCGGGGGATTTAAATGCAAAAAGATGTAGGTCTGATTTATTCAGAGGACTTGAACAAGGGAGGGGTGTAATCAGATTGATTGGCTTAAAGGCTAAATCAGTCAGACAGCTATGCATGCACTTCAGAGTCCCTACACAGTCACACACTCTGGGTACCCAGGTAGGAAAAAGGTGGGCTAGCCATGACCGTCGCCCGGGGTAGGCTGGTGTCGCAGCTGGTTGGGGCCCTGTGATGGAAGAAAGCAATATGCACAACACACACTAACCGGAGGGCTCAGTTCATGAAGGAAAAGACAACAAAGCAATTACATGACAACACTTTAGATTTAGGTGTTGTTGCAGGGAGCTACCCATGTTTACTCATGATACCCAACAGAGGACACAGGCAGGATGAAATCGAGACTGCAGGTTGAGCTGGAGTGCCAGGAGAAACTGGGCCCACACAAATCACCGAGGCGTCATTCCTGTTCAAGGCATTGAGCAGGGGACTGATCTCCAGGCAGGTCTCTTGTCGATGGCTTTCTCTGTGTAGTGGGTAGTCTGGCTGGGCCAGTGTGGCAAGACCCAGACCAAATGGGGATGCAACTGGATTTAGTCCGTTGGAGCTGGATGCAGCCTCCAGCAAACAGAACACAGTTCAGCAAACAGTGGAGAACCAAATCACGACCCACTAACAGCACATAACACATTTACATGTAAGAAATTCTACTGTACCAGGCAGATTGCTATCCGGATGCAATTACAGAGTCTCTGCACAAAGCAGGAGTTCAAAGGTGGCTGGAAATCCTGACAAGCCGATCGCATTCAGCAAATCTTCGGTCTTCTTCAGGTTAAAGCCTGGTCACAGTTCTGCGGCTTAAATCGTTCTCACAATTTGGATTCAGTCCGAATAAACTTTAGTTTCCCTCTCAGGGACAGCAGACAGGTAGGCCAAAACTCAGCCCTTTCACAGTTCTCCCACGCGAATCTATGCAGGATTACTGCTCGACTATCTCGAGCTGTTACTTCTTTCACTCCCCAACTCAAACTGAAAGTAACTGCAAACAGACTGGGACTTTCCCCAGGATCCAAAAGGTTCGGTTGGCTGATTTCTCTGCCAGTCACAACAAGGGCTCCCCCTCCAGGTTCATTTAGGCGCAAAAACCCCAAAACTAAAATTCCTACAGAATTTTGCTCCCACAAGACCCCTGGGGACAGGCTCCATTTTTAAAGCTCAAGGAAGACTTTTCAGGAACCCCCATTTGTAGGGGGGTTACACACGGGTGCAATCCAACAGGGGAATCCAAGAGCAACAAGCCCCTGCATACCAGTTCACACTTCTCAGTTAAGCAGTGTCCACAACCTTTTCTTCGGCTGTAGCTGGGCTTCAGCTCTCAGCCACTTTAACTAGTTCACTCAGGACACACACAGCATCTGGCTAGCACACCATCGACCAGAGACACTTTGCCTCTTCAGGAGTTCAACTGCATCCCGCACAAGCAAACCACCTTTCAGCAGCAACTGTAGCACTCAGATAATCTGCATAGTCCTCTCAGCTAGTTCAATTTCCTAGTGCAGGGTTTCTGCAGCATTTAGTTTCTCCCAACAACAGGTAAGCAGTTTCTCAATACCTGGAGAAACAGGGTCACAGTTCAGTCTCTTTCTCTCTTCTCCTCCTCAATGCAATTATGCAACAGCAGTCTCCAACTAGGGCCTGGGTAAGCCCCTGAAGTCCAATGTCCACTCTTTCAAGGTACTCCTGACTCATACAGAGTCTGGGAACAGACTGAAAAAAATCCCAGAAAGTCCACTCTGTTTCAGCTGAAAAACCCAGTGTCCTGATTGGCTGATGGAGCCTATCAATATTTGATATTCACAAAGATCAATATTTCCTGCTCATTTATTGGGGCATGATCTAGGTGCCTGAATTAGTCCCCTCCTTCTCCCAGGAGTCTCTCTGGTTCAGTTTTGGGCACCTAGCTCACTGATTGGCTGCTTTAATGGGGTTAAGGGTCACAGACATGTCAGCTCCAAGTTATTTACATGGAGTCCCATTCAGTTCAACACAGTTCTCCCCGTCAAGAGTCTGGTGCAGCCCAACACAGGGCTTTATTTATACAAACACCCCACTGGGTTGTAGCCCCAAGCGTCCCCTGTTAAATGAGCCCACTCTCATTCCAGGGATCCCAATAGTTTTAAAGTCGCTGCCGCTGCAACACTATGCCACTAGGTGGTAGGTAGCACTCATTAATATTCATGACCCCACCCCCAAGCAGCCCCGCTGTTCAAACTCCCATTTTAATGCAAGTACAGGCTTCTGCCCAATCCCCTTCAAGTCCCCAGTCCCCAAGAATGTAAGGAGGGGCACCGGGACCACGGGCCAACTTCCGTCTTTCAGACTGCAATGGCAGTCAGCACATCAAAGCACTAGAAGCGCATGCACGATGGCCGGCCGCAACAACATGCCAGCATCTTGCGACCATGGATTTACGACCGTGAGGGCAGAAAAACAGCATGCTGGTGGGGAAAGAATGGGGAGAACCCAGGAGCTCCAGTAAAAATGGGGAGAAAATGGAAAAACAGCAGGTAAACCTCAGAGGAGGGCTATCCTCTCACCGAAACGCTTGGCTTCCATTTATATGTAAGGAAAAAAATTCAATAAAACATCAAACATAATAACATTTCTAACTATATGTCTGGTTCCTATCTAGTATGTAATGACCATAAGAGCATTCAAACACAGAACATTATGTATATTTCTAGTGAATTCTTTTTCCCTTTTGAGACCTTTGGCCACATGAAAAGTGGCACCCATAAGACTGACCCATCAGACATAGGATATTAAAGTCCCACAGAGTACACTTCTCTTCCTCAACTCTGCTAGGTACCCTGTTCACCTACCTCTTCTTCTTCTGGTCACCTTTTCCTCAGACCTGGGGGGTTTAGCATCAGCAGGGCACATAACCACCTTCTGTAGAGACCTAGGAGTAATGTACACTCCCTTATTTACTACAAACAAAAATAAGTCTGTAGGAACCTCAGGGGCATCATATGCCAATTTAAGGACATGCCATATCATCCTCCCTGTCTTACAAGGGGTCTCCTGAATACCTGAACCCCTAACTACCCCTAGGTCAGTGGTGAGTTCCTCTTCATCCTCACCCTCTTCCAGCTGTTCCTGTTCCTCATCTCGTGGGGTAAATTATTCCAGCATGTCTCTAACATCATCTGCAGCCCTAGGGGGACTAACCTGGGCTCCTTCAAAGGGCACAGTCAGATCAGTATTCAGTTCCAGTGGGGGCCCTCCAAAGAACACTTCTTCCCCCTCACCTTCCTGCTCCTCAGAGCCACCCTGTGACCATTCCCCAGGGGTATCTGCAGAAGAGCTGCTCCGGTCCCACTCAAGCGGCTCAGCCGGACTAGTATTCAAGTCTGGAGTGGTCCCCCAAGGAGCACAACTGGAACAGACTCCCTGTCCCTACCCTGTCTCCCAGGTGTATCCCTTATCAGGTGCAGTCCCTGAAATAACCTGGCAAGCTCTGGGGTAGGGTAATGACTACATGGGGTATCACTGTTCTCCCCCTCAGACTCATCTTCAGTATATCCTCATCTGATACCCCCTCACCCGGGCAGGCCCAGCTCCCATGGCATCACTTCTTCGCCTCTGTCACCTGCATGCAGCGGCTCAAGTGGTGAGAGTTTAATGAAGGCTCTTCTACAACATCTTTGGTATTTACCACTTTATCACCAATAGACAGCAGATGATTATGATGAATAATCCTGTACCCTCGAGTCTCTCCCCTAGGCAGAATCTTATACACTAGTAGGCCTTTAAACTTCTCCACAATGACATAAGGGGTGTCTCCCCATCGGTCGGCTATCTTATGCTTCCCCAGTATGCCCAGCCTCCGTAGTAGCACTCTGTCACCTGTTTCCAAATCTTGGGCCCGCACTTTCTTGTCATAACGCTCTATGGACCCTATGCAGTAATGTGCTGGAAATACGACGCAAAACCGCATAGGTACAGTGCGCAGTTATGCGGAGCACAGGACCCCAATGCTACATGACATTCACGAAAGACCATGTGTGCAGAGAGCGTGCCAAGTGGTGGTGCACAGTGAACCATGTAGGCAAAGGGAACAGAGCCAATATATGTGGGATCACCCCATGGCCCCACCATAAAAGGAGTTGGCACACCCCCTGCGTAGTGACATGGCTGTGAATGCCACGTGACAAAACACAAAGGAAGCAATGGCAGACCAGGAAGGAGGCACGGAAGGGGCACAACCGCGAGATGCGGCTGAGGGGCATAGAGCCAATTGTGGACATGGGTGCAGACATGGTGGCAGACTAGGCGGCAGTTGCTCGAGAGTGACCAACTTCAGTGGCGGACAGGTGGCCACAATGGTCATGGACATACGGCAACACTACAGCCACCTGTACAATGCCCAGGCACTGAGGTCAAGGCATGGATCTGGCTAGACATCCAGGCCTCCGTGAACACCGCAGGGTCTGAGGCACAGACACTGACTGCAATAAAGCACAAGTGGCGGGACATGCGGGAAGTAGTGAAGAGGAAACTCGCCACCAGCAACAGGGCATGACTTGGCACAGGTGGAGGCTCGCCATCCACCAACAGCCTGCTAACACCACAGGAGCGCCTCATCACCAAGATGCTGAAGGACGTCACCATCCATGGCGTGGTGGAGGGGGTGGACACTATGGCAGGTAAGGGCAGTAGCCATGTACAGCACACTGCAGTGCTGAGACGCAGGGTACATGACCGCACTAACACACTGCACTGTACCCACAGGCGGTGCCGGACAGCCACAGAGTGGCACTACACCCAATAGGGATACACTGGCCACAGCAGAGGTCCCCACCCAACCCGCTGCAGTGACCACCACCCAGGAGCGCACAGGTAGGTATGCACAGGCCTAGGGGGCCAGCACCTAGGAATGCCTGTGGGGGCACACAGCATGTTAACATGTCCACTGTGTCTCCACAGGTGCTGATCCAGGGACTAGGACAGCTGGGGACTGAGGAGGACAACCCAGCAGTACCAGTGGAGGATGTCAACAGGATGAGCAGCGACACAGATATGGGACTGGCTGGCCAGCGCACACAGGGCATGCATGCAGGGGTACCAGCAACTGCAGCACTGTCTGAGGCTGCTGCCGCATGCAGCGGCAGTGGGCATGGGACAGCATCAGAGGGCCATGCCCCCCATTGTCTGGCACATACGCACAGTGTTGACAGCAGCGATGAGGGGCTGTCGGACAAATGCGGACCACTTCATCGTGCTGCCAGTGCACAGACATACCTGGAAGGGCAGTACCACCAACTGCAGCAGCTTGAGTGTGACTGCCTGGCAGAGCAACACTGCAGCACTGCCGCCCTCGAGGCCCAGACCAAGGTGCCACACAACATACACTGTGCCATACTATGCTGTGCAGTGGTCCTGGAGGGCATTCAGGAGCACATGCAATGGTCACTGGCATGCATGGGTCAGGCACAGGTACACCAGCAACTGGCATGGACACAGGCACACAGTAGTCACCACCCACACCACACCTGACCCAGCAGCAACCCTCTGGCACACCCACCCTGCCAGACACCGAGCATGCACCGCAGGTCCGTGGCACTGCACTGGTACGAACACACGAGTGCCCCCACTGCCACCCAATGACAGTGCTGATGCCAACAACACCATGTATGATGGTAACCCTGAGGGTCCGGACCAAGACATGCCCACCACTGTGGGACATGACCAGCCACTGAGTGGCCACAGGGGTAGGCAGGGCTCCCTGCATGGAGGCTCAGTAGCAGAGTGTCGGCACGGCTGTCAAGCAAGCCAGACACGGACGGGACCAGCTAGCCAAATGCCACATTGCACCATCATGGGGCCACCTGCACAAGCACACACATGTGCCATGCGCTGTTCACACCAGTGCCACAGCAGGATGGTACTCGTACAGATCCACACGTCTGGCACACACACAGGTGCAGAGCCTCACATCTGACCCACCCACCCATGCCATGTTGCATTCAAGGGTTGGTGTCATCATTGTGCACGGCCCCCCCCCCCAAGTACTGCAATGTGGCCCGAGAGGCCCAGAACACCATCACTGGTCAGCTGCAGCACAGGTCCAAGACAGGTATGGTGTCAGACGTGCAGTGTGCGCACAACTAGTGGCAGAACATGCTGTCGATGAGTGCCTGTTGGGCTGCATGGCCACCGGCGGTCCCTGACATGTGTGGGCATGTCATCATCATCCCCATCACTCCAGGGGGCATCAGGCAGGGTCCCTGGCAGTGGCACATTGGCACGTTTCACTATGTTGTGCAACATGTCACACACCGTGAACACACAGCATGCCTTGGCCGAGGACAACATGAAGTTGCCCCCAGTGTGGTCCAGGCACTAGAACCACATCTTCAGCTGGCCAATGGTCCACTCCATGACTGCCTTTCTTCATCTGTGTGCTGTGTTGTATGCCTCCTCTGCTGGACTGGCTGGTGTGTGGATCGGTGTCATGAGGTTGGTTCTCAGCGGGTAGCCGCTGTCACCTGCATGGGGGGGGGAGACACATGTCAGTGGTACCGCAGCCGTACATCAGGGGAATGCATGCATCCACAGTGGCATGATACTCACCGAGCAGCCACCCATCCAGATGTCTGGCATGTAGCAGTGCCCCTATGCCTGAGGTGTCAAGGATGTAGGAGTCATGTGTTGCTCCTGGGTATTTGGCGCGCATGTCTATGATGATGCCTGTTGCATTACAGATGACCTGGCAATTTATTTATTTTTTATTTATAATGCAATCAGTTTACAACCTTTGAGCCAGGGGCTCATTTCCAAAGGTACCTCATCAACAATGGTAGATAATACAGATAATACAGAAAGCATGGTACATACAAACGAAGAGCATAAGTATAAACAGACATGGGTAAATGGCACATGGTTACAGCAAACATTGGTAGAGTAATACAGAGCAAAATATGGTATTATTGACAACAGGATAATAACAGGGTTTAGCAGCATAACGGTATGTCATGGAAGTGTGGTAACAGCCAAACAGGTCTACTGTGTCAGATTACAAGGAACGTAAGGCATAAGACAGGAACAGTACAGGTAAATCGATAAAGCAGTCACACCAGTCATATGATAACAGATTACAAGAAGCATAGGCAGGGCTGGATTAAGGGGGGGACAAATGGGGCAAATGCCCCAGGCCCCCCACCATAGACTGGCCCCCCCAGTAGTCGGAAGCGAGAGACACTTTTAGTAGGTGGACTGGTGGTTTGTAAATCATGCCACCTCCCCCTCACCGCAGCACGAGTTACGTGCGAGTCAACCTCCCCCCATAGGCCCCCGCAGCTTGCTCCTTAAAAACGCCAGAAAGCAGCGTGACTTCTCGAAGTTAAATAAAAATAAAACACATGCCCTGCCACAGATAGGCCCCCGCAAGCCTACATTGCAGATTTCTCTCATTCCCTTCCTCAGGTGGTACAGTACTGGTAAGGATTTGTAATAAATCATGCCTCCCCCACGAGTCAAGCGTGAATCAACCCCCGAGCTTGCTCCATAAACAAAACAAACAAAAAATGACTTTGGGAGAGGCTTTCTTTAATTAAAAGAAACAAAACACAAGGCCCCCGGACCCTCCTGCTACAGATAGGCCCCCAGCAAGCCAACATTGCAGAAGATTTCTCTCGTTCTCCCCACCTTCCTCCTCCATTATTTGCAGCCTGCAACTAGGGTCGGGTGACTTGCTAGAAAACAAACTGGCACTGTGTGGCACAAGAAGTGAAGAAGGCTAACTATGCAAGCACCGTGATCTACCTCCTTAGGATACTGACAGGTTTTCCACTTTTGAGTCTGGGACTGGACCTGACCGTGCAAGTTATGAACAGACCTGGGCTGCTGCTCCATAATATGAGGAGCGCGCAGGACCAGGAGCTTTGCATACAATCCATCTGGCAGCATTTTTTAAACCACTCTTTCTTGGTGGTTTTTGAAGCTCAGCATGCACTTTGCCAGTGGCAGCACCTGCACTCGCTATCTCTGCGCCGCAGCCACTCTATCGCTAGCAGCATGATTAATCAATGCACTGTTCTAAACTGCCTGCTGCTGCTAAACTAAGGAGTTTCTAAGGGAGCACCAAGCAACAGCAGACAGCTTGAGTTCAGTAAGTGGCTTAGAAAGTTGATCTCTGTATTTTATTTTTATGCTGAGATAATTGATCTGAACTTGTTCAAAGAAGAGATAAAGGACGGCGTGTGTGTATATACATGCATGGATCCTCTGACTCTGAAATAAATGGAATTAATCATTCCTTTGATATCCCATGAGCAGATAAAGGTATGACATCAGTCTGTTTATTTGGAGTCATAGCATTTGTACATTGAACTGCACACTTGTACAATGGGTACATACAGTAACTTACTGTTGTTTGGAGTAGGATGCATGCCTCTTAGTAAAGCACTGTTTATTTTTGTTTAATTTATTTCCTTAAAATAAACTTGTGATTAAAGAGGTTACTTAAAGATTACTTTGCTTTTTTGAACAGGGTCTAGAGGAGAGAGACTTCAATAAAAGCCCCAAAACTCACCACAGAGCATCTAGACCCCCAGAGCATCTGGAGGCTGGCGGCCTTCATGTCTTGTACAGTACAATAAATATAACATTACAGACTATGACAACATGACATGGTGGTGTATTTCAAGTTACTTTTTTCTCCTGTGAATAATGGGGTCTCCCCATATGGTGGTTGTTATGGTTAATAAACAACATGCTCAGTAAATGTTGCGCAAAATAAAACATTTTGGTTTGGAAAGTTGGCCGTTTTACATGGCCACCCAAGTTGTGAGTGTCCCAGGCCCCCCATGGCTTGATCTGGCCCTGAGCATAGGGCCTGAGACAGGAGTAGTACAGAATGGAGGTATGAACCGTATGGAACAGGGTAGTAAATAAGTAAGCATAAGCAGCATAAGGAATGCAACGTGGTTCGTTCTGGACAGTAGTGATACAGTAGGCAGCGGGAATTGTGGCAGTAGTGAAGTTGTTAGAAATAGGGAAGTGAGGGGCCGGAGCTGCCCAGAGGGCATTGTCAGTGAAGAGGGGGTTTGAGCATCTGTTAGCATAGGGAGCAGTACGCTGCTGAATAGCTCGCTTTTGAGGGCATTTTTGAAAGTGGAGATGGTGGGGATTTCAGTGATGGCCCGAGGAAGATTGTTGTACCAAGCAGGGGCTCTATGGCAGAAAGATCTCTGTCCAAGTGAGGTCCTAGCACGAGGAACCAGGAAGGTGGCTTTACAGGAGGTCCAGGTGCTGACTAGGGGCTGTGCTGGGAGGAGGGAGGAAGTCAGCCTGGGAGGAGAAAGTCCTAGTAGGGTTTTTTTTGAAATGAGGCACGTTTGGTAAAGCAGGCGTTCATCGAGGTCAAGCATTGTTGCAAGGTCATAGAGTTGGCAGGTATGAGTGAGCCTGGGGGCCCCAGAGATAAGCCTGCAAGCCTTATTTAGAGTAGGCGGATTTTATTGAGGGCCCGTGTTGGCAGCACCATAGACAGGTAGCCCATAGTCCACCAGGGATAGTATGGAGGATGTAACTGCAAGCCGGAGGGGCCGGGGAGACAGTTTTTGTAGCGGTACAGGATAAGAGTCGGATATTGGTTACAGAAGCGAAAGCGTCGATGTGGGTATGGTAGAGAGGGCTGAGTCAAATAAGATCCCTAGATACTTATAGGATTGGACTTGCTCCAGTTGTAGTTTAGAGCTGGAGAGGATACGGAGAGGGGAGTTGGATGATTTGTTTTGAGGGTGGGCGAAGAGCATGGTTTTAGATTTTTTAAGGTTTATGACCAATCTATGCTCTTTAAGCCAAGTTTCAGCGCCGTCATATGCCCTTTGTAGGGAGACCTGATTGTGGTATCTCTTGCTGTTCCAGTATGCCTTCTCATGTGCTGCCGGTGTGAGTATTGCAAATGTGTGTACCATCAATGGCACCACACACACTCAGCATGTTGTGCATGCCACAGAATGCCTTCTTGGTCACCCAGACCTCTGCCGGCATGGCTGGGAAGGCAATGTGCTCCCTGACATGGAGAAGGAGGGCATCCATCACCTGTGCTATCGCCCTGGACACGGATGACTGGGACACACCCACAGTGTCACCTGTCACTCTCTGGAAGGATCCCATTACATAGTATTCCGGAGTGCAATTGTGCTGCAGATGCTGTTGCATCGGTCCATGATTGTGTGCCATGGTAGCCGGAACCTCTCGATGCAGTGCGTGTCATGCCATGTGCAGCATCGGTCCGGCTGTGGAACACACTTGGCCGAGGACCACGCCATTGTCACCGTTCCACCTGCTCAATGAGCAAGTGTACATGCATCAATACCCCAGGACCATTCGGATACACAGGCTGTGCTTCCAGTGGCCAGTGCACACTGGTCCCTTTTATACCACCACTGCGTAGCATGTCTGCCTTTAAGTGGGCGTGGCCATGTGGCACAGCGACCCACCTCAGGCACACACACTGCACAGGAAAGCTGTGATGCGGCAATGATGAGACACATGCTAGAACATAAGGCCATGTTCCTTTGGCACCTGTTCCGTGTGTCGGAAATGGACTACACGGACAACTGGGGGTATGGTGACCTATGGGCCATCCAGTGCTTTGGCATGGTGAGTGTACACTGCATGGCCCACAGGGCTGCAGTTTGTGGTATGTGTCCCGGGGGGAGCACTGTGCTATGCTGCCTGATGTTGCTTGGTTCTATTCTGCAGAGCCAACGAGGGATGCCATACAGGATCAAGCTCACCCTGCAGGCCCAGCCAGACAGGGCGAAGGTCTACATGTCATCCAGGGCAGCCTGGAGGATGCATTTCAGGCAGTGTTTGCCAGATTATCTGTTCCTCAAAGGGACAGGGCCGGGCCTGTTCTATGAGGACTGTGCCTACAGGGGGTTGGAGATCTGTGTCCCGTCACCAGTGAGTAGCCTGTGCCGGGGGGGGCCTGTACTGGTCCTGTGTACCGATTATTGTTCCCTTGCCTTGCAGCACTACAGTGGCCCAATTCGCAGGATGATGCTCCACTTTGCTGGATACCATACGATGGTGGAGGGCCAGGCTGGGATTGATGATGAGGTGGAGGCCGAGGTCGACGACATGGCCAATGGACATGCCACAACACTCTGCACTGCACAACAGACATGGCCCATGTCAGGCCCATCAGGACCAGAATAGACTGTGCAGACAGTTCTGCTTGGATTGTGATGGACTGTGCCGGCATGTTGGGGGTGTGTGGGGCTGGGAGTGGCTTTTAGGGGTCCACTGTGAGTGCTGTGGGGTTGTCCAACTGCTTCCTTGTGTGTTTCCCCTTTTGAAGTGGTATTAAACCTTTTTCATTACTGCACACGTGTGTTCACTATCTCCGGGGGTGTGGGTGTTGCATGTCACTGGTATCAGGGGCATTGTGTGGCCACCACTGGAGGGGGGCCCCTTTGCGGTCGTCCTCTGGGCTGCTACACTGCATGGTGGCATGGCTGACTGTGACTGTGATGGTGGTCCATTGGTGCACACGCCTCGGGGACACAGTGCCGTCATTACGCCAGCACGTGTGAGGCCGGTGTGTGTGTGGTGCCATGGCACGTGGGGCTGCCCCGTGTACCTGTAGCTGTGGTGCTGCCTTCCCGTGCATGCCCCCATGGCACTGCATTGGAGGCCAGTGTCTTGCAGTCATGCCTGCCACCTGCTGCCATGGTCCCGTCGTCTGTGTGGGGTGCACGGCCCTGTCCGGTGCATTGCCTGCCACATCCACCTTGCCACCATGTGGGTGGGTCAGGGTGTTAGTGCACCACTACGCCACCTTGGTCATGGCGTACTGTATGCATTCTTGCCTACGTGGCAATCCATTGTATTTTGTGTTGTGAATACATGTAACCGCTGCTTACGCAGCTTCCTACGCAGTCACGCCCCTACATTCGTGTGGTGCGGTGTGTCAGCTGTGCTTTCCACTGGTCAGCTGCATGCACACTGTGTGGCCTTTGTACATGCTGTGTACACAATGCATGTGTGGCTGGGCAACATGCTGCCATACACGCTTCCACTACGCATGCCTGCACACACTGCGTAGCGTTCGTGCATAGGGTCCTCTGTTGGCTTGGTCCTCTTAGTGGCCATTTCTGTAGCGAGGCGGTATGCATCATCTAACTGGTGTTTTAGCTTCTTCACATATTGTAAATGGTCTCCTGCTCCAAGGCCATCTGAGGAGACTCCATAGCACAGGTCCACTGGCAGACAGGTTTCCCTCCCAAACATAAGTGGGTAAGAGGAGAACCCCGCAGAGTCATTTCATGTACAGTTGCAGGCATGAACCAGGGTGCTCACCTGCTGGCTCCATGTGTGCTTGTCCCGGGGGTCCAAGGTGCCCAGGATATCTGACAAAGTCCTGTTAAATCTCTCCAGTTGAGGGTCACCTTGAGGATAGTAAGGCATGGTCTGGGACCTCCCGATCCCCCAGAATGACAGTAGTTCTTTGTTGAGCCGACTTTCAAAATTACAGCCCTGATCTGAATGGATCCTCTGAGGGTGCACCATAATGCACAAAGAACTTTTCCACCAATATCTTGGCCACAGTGGAAGCTCACTTATCCTTGGTGGGGTAAGCTTGAGCATATCGGGTGAAATGGTCAGTGATAACTAATATGTTATAAATATTGCATGAGTCTGGTTCCAGTGTGAGAAAATTGATGCATACCAGTTCCATAGGCCCACTAGTTTTGATGCTGATTAAGGGAGCAGCCAGCTAGGGAAGCACCTTCCTTTTTGGACAGCTCATGCAGCTTTTGCAATATGTCTTTACATCTACCCCCATCTTTGGCCAGTAGAAATTACTCTTATCCAGGTCCAAAGTGCGTTCAACACCCAAATGCCCCATATCATCATGTAGAGCCTTCAACACAGTGTTAACATGCTTTTCCGATAACACCCACTGCTTCCGAGGGGCCCCCTGCTGGTCCTGGGTCTCTCTGTACAGCAATCCCTTCTTCAGCTGCAGCTTAGGCCATACGCATAGCAGGACCCATGCCGGGGGGGGTAGATGGTGTCCACTTGCTCCTGGCTCCCCTGTTGTCACAGCACTCATATGATCTGCCTGGTGACTGGGCTGGCCCTTTGATCCCGTTGCAGGTCTTGAGTAGTTAATTGTAGGAGGGATCTTACATCCAGGGATGCCAGTTGGCAATAGGCAACTGGGAGACAGTCTCCAGAGGCCCTCAAACATTGTACCAGACAGTGGGTGTCCTCAGGAGAAAAAGTCTCTTCCCCATCATGTTTCCTGCACAAGGCCTTCACAATTTGTTCTGACATTCTTACACAGCTGGACCTCTCATCAGTATATGCTTTTGGCCTCTTTGACAAAGTGTCCACAGCTATGTGGTTCAGGCCTGGGTGGTACTCCACGCAGTAATCATAGGTGGACAAGGCTGACAGCTACCTATGACCAGCTGCGTCCAGCTTAGCAGTGGTTTGCACCTAAGTGAGTGGATTATTATTTCTCTTTACGGTGATCTTGGCCCAATACAGATAGTCATGGAACTGGATGACTGTGGCCCATTTCAACACCTGGAATTTTAACTTAAGAACAGGATACCTCCGCTCTGAAGGGTTTAAACTCTGACTGGTGAATGCAACTGGATTCAAACCTTCAGGTGCTCTTGAAATAACACGGCCACAAGTCCTCTAAAACTAGCATCAGCATGATGGAAGTAGGGCTTCTGCAGGTCTGCATGAACCAGCACCAGGGCATGGGTCAGGCAGTAGATGATGTCCTTGAAAGCTTTATCACAGTTCACATTTCACCTCTTGCTGAAAGGTTCAGGTGGCCAGAAATAACTAACTGACTTAGCAGAGTCCCCAGGCATTGCAGCGTTCTTACTTTTGTTGGTGGGCAGATACCCTTGTAACAGATTCAAGAGGGGGAGGCACCACCCGGGTGTAATCCTTTACAAATCTTCTATAGTAGCCACAGAAACCCAGTAGCTGCTGTAATTCCTTCAGAGTTCGTGGCTTGGGCCAGGTGGTAAGAGCCTCAGCTTTGCTGGGTTCAGTCTGTATACCCTTTTCCAATACTATATGCCCCAAATACTTGACTGAAATCTGAAATAATTGACATTTATCAATGGACAGCTTCAATCCAAATTCTTCCAGAAGGTCCAACACTTTCATCAGCCGGGCCTCGTCTTCTTCCAGAGTCTTCCCAAACATGACAATGTCATCCAGGTAGACCAGACACTCCAACAAGTTCATGTCCCCCATGGCTTTCTCCATCAGGTGCTGGAAGGTGGCAGGTGTATCCAAGATTCTCTGTGGCATTCTCAGAAATTAGTAGAATCCAAGGGGACATATGAAAGCCATCTTCTCTCAATCCTGGGGGCCATCGGGATCTGATAATATCCACTCCACAGATCCAGAACTGAGAACCATTGGCTTCTATTCAAACAGTCCAGTGTAACCTGTACTCTGGGCATATTATATTGATCTGGCACTGTCCACTTATTCAGGGTGTGGCAATCCACGCACATTCTTATAGACCCACTTTTCTTTCTCACCACCACAATTGGCGATGCATAAGGGCTTCTGGATTCCTGAATAATCCCTGCAGCTAGCATCTCTTGCAGGTGCCACCAGTCATCATCAATTATCAGCTGGGGCAAGCCACCTCAACCTCTCTCAAAAAGGTTTGTCACCCGTGAATCGTATCTGATGCTGTTCTCCACTAACACATCTTACATCCCATTCATGCAGGGAGAAAACATTTGTCTGAGCAGCCAGCTTTTCCCTCACTCTCTCTTTTCATTCCTCTGGAATGGGGGAGTCACTCAGGTCAAACAATCCCAGATCAGTTCCCACTGGAGTGCAGTGGTGTGCACTGCCATGTCGGCACAGGGTCCACACTTTCAGCACTACCACTTCCTTATCTGTGACATTCTTCACTTGTACAGTCACCCTCCAAACATATGCATGCACTCTGGCTGACAAAATGCTGGGCTTGACTAACAGGCCCATTGGCAATCCATGTTCATCTGGAGCATCCAACATCAGTATCTGATTCTTGACATCCTTCTTTAACCTTATCACTCCAGCAATGTTGCATTCTGCATTGGGCGGGGAGCACAATTTCATCTGTCTTTTCTCCACACTATTCCCACTGCATCACCGGGCTCCTCAACAGAAGATTGCCCCTTCCTTCTGTAGGCCTCGTGGACCAGAGGATGTAATGGGCATTTCTCATCATTTCTTTCAGTCACCCTAGCACAACACAACTGGGCCAGTCATCCAAACATATGGGCGTTCATGCCCACTAACACAGGCACGCCATCAACTTTAGCTTCTGGGAAAATCAGGGCTAGGGTCTCTATAGCTTCACTCACTCCAGCCACTTTGGCAGGGAACGTCATCCATACTTTGACATAGCCGAGATAAGGGTATGACTTCTTGATGAGACCCCACACGTGCAGTCCTTCAAGTAGCTGTATCTCCACATCTGGTATATGTTGATCATACCAGGACTTAAAGATAATGGTGACCTGGGAGCCGCTATCCAGAACTGCCGGGGTGGGGACTCCACTGATGGTGACATTGGTCTCGATTGTAGGTCCCACTAATTTTTGCATGTCTACTGTCACTGACGTGGTGGTTCTGCCAGATGAAACTCTTGTGTGAGCCTTGGAGCTGGACCTGCCAGGAGCCCCGGTGCACTCCTCTACCAGGCCCCTCCATAGTTTCCCTGTTTGCGGGGTTGGTGGGTGCCTTATCTCTGTTAAACGAATGGTCTAAAGGTACCCTATACCCCCTTTGTATATGGCCCTGGCCCCCACATCTATAGCAAATGATGGGTTCCCGAGACCACGGCTGGTCTGTCACTGCCATATGAGCCCTGGGCATTCCCACTGGGGCAGTCTGAGCTGTGTGATTCTGAGCTCTTACCAACAAACTACCAGATTACATTGTTTCCTGCCTCCCCTTGAGCCCAATCAGTAGCTACGCCCTAAGAAGCCACTCCCTAATTTCTCTAAAAATCCCTAGGATCAGTACCCATTTTGGTAGGGCTGCCATAAGCCACGCCTTGCCCACAATCTGGAACAGGATACAAAAATCGATGAGACTCAGCTCTGCAGTCAGTTTTGCCCTGTTTAGGACCATCCATGACAAAACATTCACCAAAATCTGCAAGTGCTTCAATAGCTCCTAGCAGTCCTGCTGACGGCCCACTTCTTATCCTTACCACATTCAGCCATGAACCTAGTTCCTTCCTTCCCTACTTTAACTAAGTTCATTAGTCAGCTGCCTTATTGACCCATGGCACTCATGGCACCACTTCTCCCATACTACTTTCCTCTCACCACCCACTTAACTAGAAGTTATAGATTCCACAGGGGGCCCCTCTGCAGCCTAGGATCCTTACCCAAGCATGTCAAATGGTCACTGAGGGCTGAAATACAAAGAATTGTACCCTCCAATAGTGGCTTGACTGAGAATTAATAAATATGCAACCTTAACTTCTGTATCCATAAAGGCTGTATATACCACATATAATGTTGTGTAATGCATATGTGTTCTCACAAAGAACAGCTGGAATGTTTACCTTACACCTACCACTCTTCCGTAATTTTGCATGTATCTTTGCACGCACTCCGTATTTTGTACCTTAATCTATGTATGTATAACTGTCTTTGACAACAGCAGGTCAATCTTGTAAATGAGCTTGCTCAACGATGATCGCCTGGATAAATAAAGATGTGATTGATTGATTGATTGATTCTACATTTCCCTGGGTGGCAACTGGCACCTTCACCCTCTCTAGCTCAGCCACCCTCCGTACTAACTCCTCCACTTGTGCCTTAACCTCTGTGTCTGAGGGGGGTACTGGGGCAGGGGACCCAGTGCCAAACGTAGTTGGACCTACATTAGGGACTATACCACTCATCCCAGGAGCCTCAGTCGAACTTGAACCCACAGCAAGTTTAGCTGAGGTGACTACATCCTTGTATTGTCTCAACGAAGTCCTTAATTCCTGTACTTCACCAGGGGGTGCCTCTCATTCCATCGGTGTCACAGCCGTGGCTACCTTGTGCATCCCCCAGTGACCCTGCTCCTCTTCAGCCTCCAGGACCTCCTGTAACAAGACCCAATATGGAGGGGGATTATTTTTCCTGTCTACTTAGTGCAACTGTAACACCACCAAAGGGAATAACAAACGGCCTTCACTATGTGTTCCATCCTGATCCAACCTGAGCCGATTTAGATCTAGGGCTGCTACCCCCCTTTCCGGAACACCCTCTGCAATGCCCTTTCTGCCCAGGACAAGAAAGCAGACAACAGATCCCTCTCCTACTGTTCAGTGGTTTTAAACTTCACATGAGGTCCTCACAGGTTTCGGAACTCCCAAATACATTTTCCAGGGCCGTAAGGTATACCTGGGTTGGAGCTTCGGGATCTGTGGCTCGTAAAGAATGTATAATCTCCAAAGCAGGACCCTGTAAACTCTCCACTAATCATTTCTGTTTCTCAACTTCAGAACACTGCCAATCTTGGACTAAAGGGATGGCAACATCCATCCAGGTTTCCAAGTCATCCTCACTATTTGGCGTAGGTTTTACCCCTGAAAACATCCTCAATTTACTGTACGACTTTAAGGCCACAAGCATGGAACCAGGCTGGGGCTTCTCAGACTTTGGTGCCCTAGGACCAGATCCAGCCCCTCAACCCCCCTCCCCCGGGGAGGTCACACTAAAAGAAGTTACCACCGGTAAAGCCTCAGTCAGTCCCTCCACCACCAAGGCCCCAGGCATCCAGCTGGCCTCTATTGGATGAGTACGCTCTATCAGCATAGTCAAATGTACCCCTAACTGAGTCAAACATTTTCCCTTCTACTTTTACCTTTCCCAGTCTCTTTATGGTGGATACACACTTTTCAACATCCCCCTCCTCCATCTCTGGGGGTACCCCCAACAAAAGAAAAGACTTCTGGGGATCCATTTTCATTCCCTCGCTCCATTCCACCAGCCTCATTTTATCTCCCTTGGTAGGCTTAAACTTGGGCTGGGGCAAAGTGAGCAGGGGTCCCAGCACTCATATTTTCTGTTGCAGACATGGCTGGTGAACAGGAGATCCCAGTGGTGCCTTCAAGATGTAGCCCGAGTGCTACAGAAACATAGAAACATAGACTTTGACGGCAGATAAGGACCACTTGGCCCACCCAGTCTGCCCATTTCCCTACCTATTGGATAAGCTGCAGATTCTAGTTAACCAACAGCCTACTTCCTGCAACCCCCCACTATAATTGCCTTATGTCTGTCCCATGCATGTTTGAATTCCCCCACTGTTTTAGACCCCACAACCTCTCCAGGAAGGCAGTTCCATGTGTCCACCACTCTCTCCGTGAAAAATAATTTCCTCATATTACCCCTGAGCCATCCCCCCTCTAACTTTAAATTGTGCCCCCTTGTTCTTACACATTTCTTTTTCTGAAAGATGT
Source organism: Neoceratodus forsteri (assembly GCA_016271365.2). NCBI lineage: Eukaryota > Metazoa > Chordata > Ceratodontiformes > Ceratodontidae > Neoceratodus > Neoceratodus forsteri. The sequence goes on along the minus strand of CM057459.1, from coordinate 1,326,427,503 downwards.
TACCCTCCTGGACTTTGTTGATTCCCTTGAGGTACTTAAAAGTTTCTATCATGTCCCCCTGTCCCTCCTTTCATCAAAGGTATACATATTAAGCTCTCTCAGTCTCTCTTCATATGGTTTCTGATGTAGACCCTGCACCATTTTAGTTGCCCTCCTCTGGACTGCTTCTATCCTGTCTATGTCCTTGCGTAGATGAGGTCTCCAAAACTGCATGCAGTACTCCAGATGGGGTCTCACCAACTGCCTGTACAGAGGGGATAACCACTTCCCTTTTTCTACTTGTGATGCCCATCCCTATGCATCCCAGTATCCCCCTGGCTCTCCTTAATGACTTCTCACATTGCTTACCCACCTTTAGGTCATATGATATGACTACACCCAGATCTCTTTCCATTATTGTTGTTGTTAGTACCTCCCCTGCTATTGTGTACTCTTCTCCTGGATTTTTGTTTCCCAGGTGCATTACTTTGCACTTCTTTGCATTGAATCTAAGTTGCCATATGTCTGACCATTCCTCCAACCTTGCCAAGTCCCTTCTCATCCTTTCTAACTCCCCCTTGTGTATCAACTCTGTTACAGATCTTTGTGTCATCTGCAAAGAGGCATACCTTTCCTTCCAGACCCTCTGCAATGTCACCTATAAAGACGTTAAAGAGGACTGGACCCAGTACTGAGCCCTGAGGTACTCCACTAGTAACCCCCCTTTCTTCAGTATGCGTTCCATTCACTATTACCTTCTGTGTTCTGTTGTGCAGCCAGTTTGCTACCCAGGCCACCACCCTGGGACCCACTCCCAGGCTGGCTAATTTGATTATTAATCTTTTGTGTGGGACTATGTCAAATGCCTCGCTAAAGTCTAGATAGCCCATATCCGCAGCCCCTCCCTGGTCTATTACTTTGGTCACCCAGTCAAAGAAATCGATTAGATTCATCTGACATGACCTTCCTTCTGTGAATCCATGCTGCTTTGGGTCCTGTGCCCTACTGGCCTCTAGGTACTGAACAATTCTTTCTTTCAGAAGTGATTCCATCATTTTCCCCACCACTGAGGTCAAACTAACAGGTCTGTAGTTTCCTGCTTCTGCCTTGCTCCCACTTTTGTGAAGGGGAATCACATCTGCCCTCCTCCAGTCCTCAGGCACCACCCCATCTTCCCATGATTTGTTAAAAAGTGTGGTTAGTGGTGTCACTAGGTCCTCCCTTAGCTCTTTTAGGATTCTGGGGTGAATCTCGTCCAGGCCCCATTGCTTTGTCCACCTTGAGTTTTAGGAGTTCTTTCAGGACTCTTTCTTCTGTAAATGGACTGGCCAACCCCACTACCCAGAGTACTTCTATTGTTTGGTTTAGGTAACCTCCTCTTCTTCTTTTGTGAATACTGAGCAAAAGTATTCATTCAGCATCTCTGCCTTTTCACTGTCTCCTCTGCCCACTCTCCTTTCTTTATTAATCTTCACTATCCCTCCCTTAACATTTCTATGCTCCCTAATGTACCTATAAAAGTTTTATCCCCCTTCTTAACTGAGTTGGCTATTTTTTCCTCGGTTTGGGCCTTTGCTTTTCTGACTGCCTTCCCCACTTCTTTCTGCTTTAATTGATACAGTTCCCTGTCGTGCTCCTTCTGTGATTCTTTATACTTTTTGAATGCAGCCTTTTTCTCCTTAACCTTCCCTGACACCTCTTTTGAGAACCATAGTGTTTTTTTATTCCGCTTTGTTTTCTTTATTTGTTTCACACAAAGGCTTGTTGCCTCCATGATGGCTGTTTTGATTTTTCTCCATTGTTCTTCCACCCCTCCTTTCTGGCCATTTGCTAATGCATTCCTCAGGTATTCACCCATAATGCCAAAGTTAGCCCTTCCAAAGTCCAGTATCCTTGTCTTTGTATGGCTTATCTCCATGGTTGTGTTTATTGTGAAGCACACTGTGCAGTGGTCGCTTGTTCCCAGATGTCTACTGACTTCTAAATTTGTTATCCTCTCTCCATATGAGAGTACCAGGTCTAATATTGCTCCCTCCCGAGTGAGTTCCACCACTAGCTGTCTAAGGCATGCCCCCTGTAGGGCATTGAGAATGACCCTGCTCTTGGATGTGGCTGCAGTCCATGTCATCCAGTTAACATCTGGCATATTCAGGTCCCCCATCAACAGTATCTCCCCTTTTTCTACCATTTTGAGAATGCCCTCTATCATTTTCTTGTCCATTTCCTCCCCTTGAAACGGGGGGTCTGTATACAACCCCTGTGCAGATTGTAATGCCATTCCCTGTCTCCAAGGTGACCCAGAGTGCCTCTTGTCCTCCCCCTTTACTTTTTAGTTCTGTAGCTTAGATCCCTTCTCTTATGTAGAGAGCTACTCTACCTCCTCTTTTCCCCTCCCTGTCCCTTCTGTAGATTGTGTACCCTGGTATGTTGACATCCCAGTCATGGTTCTCCATGTACCATGTTTCTGTGACTGCCACAATATCCAAGTGTTCCTCTTCCATCAGGGCTACTAGCTCTGGAAGCTTGTTTCCCAGACTTTGGGCATTGGTACTCATTGCCCTTCATTTAATGTTGGCTTTATTCTTTTTTACCCCATCCCTGCTCTTATTGCCCTTGTCTATTTTTCCATTTACCCCTGTCCTGCCCTCTGTAAAGCTCTGTACCTCAGTGTTTACCCTACTACCTGCCATGTTTTGTGGGGAGGCTTGAACTTTCCTGTTTCCTATCAGCACGTCCCCCCTTGGCTAGTTTAAAAGCTTGCCAAGGAAGCCTTTAAACCTGTCACCTAGGAGCTTGTTTCCCTTCCTGGACAGATGCAGACCATCATGCCAGTATAGACCTTCATCTCTCCAGGTGGACCCCCAGTCCCCAATGAAGTCAAAGCCCTGTGCTCTGCACCAGTTTTGCAACCATTCATTAAACTGCATGGTGTACAGTATCCTAGCCTCACCCCTGCCATAGACTGGCAGCACCTCTGAGAAGGTTACCATACTTGCTACCTATCTGAGGCCCCTCCCCAACTCCACAAATTCATCCTGCACTGCACTGATCTCATGCCTAGCTAGGTCATTTGTCCTGAGGTGGACAATGATATCTAGTTCCCTCTCCTGTGATGCTGCTTCTGCATTCCTATGAATTTGCTTCCTGTCCCTCCAAGCCATGACACCAGGCAGGCACCTTACTTCCCTCTCCTCTCCCTTCCCCAGGTCTACACCCCTAACAACTGAGTCCCCTATCAGAAGCTGTTTCTTTCCCTTATGGTGTCCCTTGCCACTCTTTTGTGAGTCTCCCTTGTGGATGTCCCCAGCATTCTTCTTGGTCTCCACTGAGGGTGTCATCATAGAGGAACCTTGATTTGCCAGACTGACATATGATTTGTGTAGAGGTGCAACTCGGGGGCTACGCCTCTGTTCCACCACCCTCACCCTTCCAGAACCTACTGTGGTCCATCTGCTCTTCACACATGGCAACCTCTGAAGCAGTGGTTGTGGAACTTGTGCTTTTTGGGTGGGGGAGGCCTCCTTTGTCCTTGTCAGTTCAGCCTGGAGGTGGGCAACCTCCTCCCTCAGAGCTGACAGTTGTCTTTAAATAAGGCAGCAATGCAGGTTGCAGAATGTCTCCCGGAAAACTGCTGCCCCATAGCCAGTGCATTGCACCACTTCCCACATGTCTCTCTTCCTTATAATATACAATGAGTAATATATAAAATATTTTTTTTTGGTGTGTACTTACCCTTTATGCACTGTGCTGGGTTATTAAGAATGACAGTTCTGCCCCAAGACCTGTGCCATATGCCAGTAGGCTACCCCCTCCCTTGCCTGCTGTCCCTAGTACTGGGCAAGGGACCTGAGCTGTGCTATGGTGACAATTGGGGGTTTGTTCCCAGAAATATTGATAATAGCATGGTGCCTCTACCTAGAGTAAAGCATTAGTGGACCAGGAATCTGCTTGGTACAGCCCCCAGGGATACTGTACCTACCCACCTCCCCAACCAACTACTCTGCACACTGTGTCCCTGTGACAGGGTAAAACCTACACTGGGAGGCAAGTGGTTAAGATCCTGGCTGAGGCTGAGGAAATGCAAGGAATGCAACACGAACAGGCAAGGGGGGGTCCCTCCTCAGGTGTTACTGATTATGGGGATGCTGAAAGGCAGACTGAATCCAGCAAGCAGTGAGTTGGCAGCTGGAAAACTGCTGTAGAGAGGAGAAGCTCCCAGGCAGAGAGCGCTGCAAGACAGAGGCTGACATTTAAGAAAGAAAACAGAGCAGAACGCCCAAGGAGAAGGGTTAGTCGCTGGAGAGAGCAGTTGGGGAACAGAGCTTAAACCTGCTGCTGAGGAAGAGACTGTTTCTAGAACAGGGAACCCTGAGGCAAAGAAGCAGCCCAGCCAGCTGGAGCCATGAGTAGTGAGTGGAATGTACTGCTATTATCAGCCTGCAAGCAAGGCTAAAAGGGAAAGACTGTTTGTTTGTGTTTTGTTTGAGACTGTGCATTCAGAAGCTGCCGACCCACATAAGTGGTTGAAAGACTCCTTTGGTCAAGTCAGCCTGTGAGAAGCTGGTTTGTGTTAAGCATTTATGTTTCCTGACCAGACTGGAAAAGTTGAACTGACTGTTTATGATTTTTCTGGAGCAATAAACTACATTGTCATCTGAGAACATCAGAAACAGTATGCTGCCTCTCCATCTACAGTAGGAAAGCTTGTCACATGTGGTGTCAGAAGTGGGATCTTTCCCTTGCTGGAGTGAGCAGGACTAGTTACATTCTGGAAAATTGGAGATGGAGAAATTGCTGAAGTTCCTCACGGAACAACAACAGGCTTTCATGCAATTGGCACAGCAGCAGCAGAAGGCGCAACAATGGGCACAACAAGCACAACAGGCTTAGCAACAACAGGTTCTCACCTAGCTGGCTCTGCAGCAGCAGGAGGCACAACGATGGGTGCAACAAGCACAGCAAGCCCAACAGGAGGTGCAACAATGGGTGCAACAAGCACAACAGGCTTAGCAACAACAGGTTCTCACCCAGCTGGCTCAGCTGCAGCAGGAGGCACAACAACGGGTGCACCAAGCACAGCAAGCCCAACAGGAGGTGCAACAATGGGTACAACAAACACAACAGGAGGCACAACAGCAATTTCTTATACAGCTGGGGCAACAACAACAGTAGCTCCTGCAGCACCTGGTGCAACAGCCGCAACAAGACCCTACTGGTGAGGCTGGTCCAGCTATTGTGGGGCATGGAGTTCCTAGAATGAACACCAGGCAGATCAAAATGACATCTGAGGATGATCCAGAGGCCATCCTGGTGACGTTCGAGCGAGTGGTGGAAGCTGCTGGATGGCCCAGACACCAGTAAGCTGTTCACCTTACCCCCTATCTGACCGGGGAAGCCCAAGCAGCCTATCGAGCTATGGAAAGTACCACAGCTGGGGAGTACACAGAGGTGAAAGTGGCAATAATGGACCACCTAGATATTAACTCAGAAAGTTACCGATGGAGGTCCTGGAGCTTCAAATTTGCAGCTGGTGCATGACCCAAAACAGTGGGACAACAATTGCGGGACCTGGGTTGGCACTGGCTAAGACCCGAAGGATGTAGTGGCTTCAAGGTGGCTGAGTTAATCATATTGGAACAATTTCTGAACATCCTGCCCCTGGGAATTCGGAGCTGGGTCCGCAAACAGAAGATCACCATGCTAGCAGAGGCCATGTGGATCTCAGAACAAGTGTTGGATGCTGAAATGTCCTCTCACCCAATGACCCAGCTTATAAGGCCACCTGGGAAGATGGGGGATCATCCCAGGAGCCAGACTGAAGGAGTATTGTCTGGAACTGTAAAGGGACCTTGGGCATTTAGGGAGGGAGGTTATGGGCCAAATAAGGGTCAGACTCTGGGAAGGATGGCAGCCCAGCAGCCAAGGGAGACATTTCCTGAGGGCCCACTGCCTAAACCCAGAGGCTCATCCTGTAGCTGAGACACAGGGGCATGTTTCTCATGTGGACAGAAGGGACACTTTGCAAAGAACTGCCCTCACATGGACTGTACCTTTATAGACTGCACGTTTACAGATGTGTATTCACTTTGCAATGGGGGTAGGGTCTCTGAGTCCCAAGATTTTGTGATCCCTGTTAAGGTAGAAGAGATGGAGACGGAGGCTCTGGTGGACTCCGGAAGCCACCAGACCCTAGTCAGAGCGGTCCTTGTGAACCCCAGACACTGGCAGGACCAGAGCCCCATCCCTATCCAATGTGTGCATGAGGATGTAAAGGCCTACCCTAATGCTATGGTTATGCTTACCCTGTGGGGCCAAAAAGATACTATAAAGATGAGGGTTGCCCCAGGATTACCCTATCCAGTGTTATTTGGGAGAGATTGGAAATTGGTTTGATTATGTATGGAAAGCAGACTTATCTTTGATAACCACCCAGTCTAAAGGTCATGAAGGGGGGGGAGGTCAGTCACCCAAAGTCAGGGGAAATCTTTTCCTTCCCAAACCCAGGGATTTTTAACCCTCAGATAAGAACCCACAAATCTAAGCAAGAATGTAGGGCAACAAAGGAAAGGGGACTCGAAGGGTCAAGTGCACAGGAGGGAGGTGAAGCCAAGGCAATAGTGGGTCCAGACCCACAGCCCAGCCCTCACTCTGACCTGCCTAACCACAGTCCTGGAGAGCCATCCTTATCAGAGCAAGATGTGTTAAAGCTCTGCCCGGACATTGCCAAAGAACAATGGGCCAGTGGTATACTCAGCCGGGTACACACCCAGTTGGCTATTAGGGAAGGGGAAGTGATAGATGAGGATTGGGCTGCATGCTATCCTCATTTTGAGTTGCAAGGGGTGTGGAGGGGTTGTGGGCTAACAGATGGACCAGACACCAAACTTCATGTTCAACACACAATCTCTGTGTGATGTTGATTCAAAACACAAGAAATAACCCTCAGCAATTACATATTTCTTCTTCAGTACACCAATTTGCAGCAACATACCATGAATGTCCTTTTTCTGCACTAGCCAGCACCTATTGACACTGATCTCTGATCTAACCACTTTGTGGTCTTCATTTGCTTGGGCAGTGGGGGCTCAAAAAGGAAAAAACAAGCTAAAAACAAAGAACCTCAGTGCAGCATCACTGAAAAAAGGGTTACCCCAAAGGGCATTGGCAAGAAATTGAGTTTCAAAGAAATGTATCATACATACTTCCATAATGCAAAGCAACATGGGATATATGCAAATCACCATGACATTTCAGACTTGTTCAGTTTACAAAAATTTACATGCATTTTAAATAGCGCAACTAACAATTTCTATAAAAGTCACCTAGTACTTTTTACCATTATCAAAAACTACCTAGTGCCATGGTATTTTTAACATTTATAGGTTTCATAAACATAAGGTATATTATGACATAGTGCTATTACATACTAAATCCAACAACAATAAACATAACCTTTTTCACATATGCTGGGAGGTCACCACACTAACCTCCCTGTATGAGTACCTGAGAGGGAAAATGAAAATTAAAGAGGACACTGTAGTATAGTCGAGAGAGAGAAGGGGGTACCCATAGGTGGCCAACCTAATGGACTAGAAATAGTAAAGGATAGATTAGGCTTAGAAATAGAAGAACTGTTGCAACAGATTTAAGGAAAGGTCAGCCCAATAGAGTGGCAGGAGCTTCCTGTAACATATCCCCAACCTTAAGAGGGAAGCAGTTATTGCCGACTGCTTATCATCTTCCTATCCCAGGAAGGGATGGAGCTTCCACCATCCATCTTCAGAAGGTCTGACTCAGGGTCCCTATTAACTATAAACATTCTATCATAAACATAGTGGATATCATCATTCTTTACCCTGAGGCATTAACACATTTCTCAACAGAGACTAACGGTACCTTCCCATCTCCTTTTAGGGAAAGTCTGACATATTTCTTAACCAAAAAATCTGGATGGCTGTAAAGTCCAGTACCATAGAAAGACTTTCTCTGGGGTGAGTAATTACCTGCTCCAACCCCACCAGACATGTCAGTTTTAAGTAGGGGCCCAGTCCTAGGTTCAACCCCTCTACATAAACCCACTATGTCTCTTGATTCATTCATTTCACTTACTGCTGATACAGATACCTGAGGGTAGGCACTCTAGGTGTTACCCCAACACAGGTTCCTATCCATTTTCCACCCACATCCTTCTTTGTAGGTTTTTCATCAGAAAAAATAAAACACATGTACCACCTTCTTGATCTTAATATATTGTAACATTTTGACAATATTAGCATCTTTAGCCTGCAGTATATCCCAGTCAATACTGTTAATAGATTTAGCTGCATTAATACAAGAAAAAGTCCCTTTAGCCTCATAAGCGTCTTCTTGCTTGCTTGGAGTCTTACTCCCCAGCACAATATCACTAGGTACAGTCTTACCTGGGGTCTCACATTCAAGTTCCATACTTTCATCTCCGACCTCCAACAGGTAACATACTAAGAACACAGGCAACATAGGAATATCCTGCTCAGTCAGGGGGGCCTCCTCCAGCTGAACCCACAAAAAATCATCCTCCAATTCTTTATCCAAACTCTTCAGCAGGGATCTTTCAAGCACCTGGCACCGGTGTTTCACCTCTCTGCATAGTCGGTCTGCCTCCAGCCACTGCCCACTCATCCAGTGGCTCATCCTCATCAGGGTCTCCACCTCCTGGGTGTTGTCTCTTGCACCTCCAGTCTGCCTCGACCTGCATCTCTTCATGGTCTTCAGGCTTGGCCTTCCTCCAAGCTCCCAGATCCAGTCCAGGTAGCAGCTTCTCTCCATCTGTCAGCCACGGTTCTGGTCAGAACTCCACGGACTTTCTTCTCTGGGTTCTCCTCTGGCAAATCCTGGTGCATTAGTCCACCTGGGACATCTGGGTGATATCCACCATGAAAAGCCCCTCTTCAGCCTGTCCAGATGCTTCCAGCAAGCTATCCCACTTCTAACACCAAGCCTGTGGAGGGGTTGTGGGATAACAGATGGACCAGACACCAAACTTCAAGTTCAACACACAATCTCTGTGTGATGTTTATTCGAAATACAAGAAATAACCTTCAGCAATAGCATATTTCTTCTTCAGTACATCAGTTTTCAGCAACAGACTATGAATGTCCTTTCTCTGCACTTAGCCAGCTCCTACTGACACTGATCTCTGCTCTAACTACTTTTTAGTGAAAACCCTTCATCCCTATGTGGGCCCTGTTTGCTTAGGTAGTGGGGGCTCAAAAAGAAAAAAAAAAACAAAAAAAGCTAAAAACAAAGAACCTCAGTGCAGCATCACTGAAAAAAGGGTTACCCCGAAGGGCATTAGCAAGAAATCAAGTTTCAAAGAAATACAACATCATACATACTTCCATAATGCAAAGCATCATGTGATATATGCAAATCACCATGGAATTTCAGACTTGTTCAGTTTATAGCAATTTACATGCATTTTAAATATCACAACTAACTTAATTTCTATAATAGTCACCTATTACTTTTTACCATTATCAAAAACCTCTATTGCCATGGTATTTTCAACATTTACAGGTTTCATAAACATAAGGTATATTATGACATAGTGCTTTTACATACTAAATCCAACAATGATAAACACAACCTGTTTTACATATGCTCGGAGGTCACCACAATGACCTCCCTCTACGAGGACCTGAGAGGGAAAAGGAAAATTAAAGAGGACACTATAGCATAGTCAAGAGAGAGAAGTGGGTGCCCATAGGCCACTAACCTTATGGACTAGAAATAATAAAGGATAGATTAGGCTTAGAAATAGAAGAACTGTTGCAACAGATTTAAGGAAAGGTCGGTCCTCAAGAGTGGCAGAAGCTTCCTGTCACAGGGGGTATCTTGTATCAAGTTAGCAAGGAGGCCCAGACGGGGGAATCTGGCATCAATTGCTGATCCCTCGAGTCTTTCAGAGGGAATTACTACACCTCGCCCACTCCATTCCTGTGGCAGGGCACTGTGGGGTAGAGAATACACTAGCCCGACTGTTACCCTGATTTTTTTGGCCAGGCATCTATCGACATGTTGAGGATTATTGTGCATCCTTCCCCAAGTGCCAGCTAGTAGCCCCTAAGGGCAGTCAAAAGGCCCCTTTAGCGCCCCTACCCATTATGGAGGCACCAGTTGACCGGACTGGAGTAGATATAGTGGTACCCCTTGAAAAGAGCGCGTGGGGCACCAATACATTCTGGTGATTGTAGACTATGCTACCCGGTATCCCGAGACCATCCCGTTATGAACCATTTCAGCCAAAATTGTAGCCTGGGAACTATTAAAGATCTTTAGTCATATGGGAATACCAAAGGAAATGTTGACTGACCAGGGGACTAACTTCATGTCCCATCTGACTCAGGAGATTTGTACTTTATTGGGAATTAGCTCCATAAGAACCTGATAAGGATCCAGGGGCACAAGTCCCAATGGGAGAACAGCTGTCTCACACACAGAAATAGCAACTGGGAGAGTTGATAAGCCAGTTTTTGGATGTTTTTTCCTCCCTCCCTCCCAGGGACAACCCATATGATAGCTCATCATATAGAAACAGAGACAGGGGAGAAGGTGCGGCAGTGACCTTATCACTTGCCAGAAGCCGCATGAGACACCATTAAGAAGGCGATACAGGACATGCTCAAGTTGGGGGTGATTGAGGAGTCCAGTAGTGATTGGTGTAGCCCCATATTGTTAGTACCAAAAGAAGGTGGGGCTAGCCGATTCTGTATTGATTTTTCACAGGGTCAATGCCATCTCGAAGTTCGATGCCTACCCCATGCCCCAAGTAGACAAACTGTTGGATAGACTAGGGGAAGCCAAATACATCACGACTTTGGACCTAATGGAGGGGTACTGGCAAATCCCTTTGACCCCAGAACCCAGAATCTAGGGAAAAGACAGCGTTTGCTACCCCCTTTGGGCTACACCAGTTCCGTACCATGCCTTTCAGCTTACATGGGGCATCTGCAACCTTTCAAAGGCTCATGAATCACCTTCTGTGACCCCATGCCCACTATGCAGCTGCTTACCTAGATGACGTAGTCATCCACAGCGCTGACTGAGAGTCTCATGTACCCAAGGTGGCAGCGGTACTACAATCCTTATGAGAGGCAGGGCTGATGGCCAATCCAGCGAAGTGTGCTTTGGCCAAAGCCGAAACAATGTATTTAGGGTACTGCATAGGTAACGGATGGGTGAAACCCTTCGTCATTAAGGTCCACACCATAGCCGAGTGCCTGATACCCACGACAAAAACCCAGGTAAGGGCTTTCCTAGGACTAGCAGGATATTACCACAGGTTCATAGCGAACTTCTCCACCCTTGCCAACTCCCTTAGGATCTCACCTGGAAATCTGTCCCTAATAAGGTCCAATGGTTGGAGGAGTGTGACAAGGCCTTCACATAGCTCCAAGTGACCCTGTGCAGAGAGCCAGTGTTATGCAGTCCTGATTTCAATAGGACCTTTATCTTGCAGCCAGACACCTCTGAAATGGATCTAGGAGCCGTGCTCTCCCAGGAGTTTGAGGGGGTGGAACATCCTATCCTCTACCTCAGTCAGAAACTCTTCCCCCGGGAGAAAAACAATGCGGTAATAGAGAAAGAGTGTCTTACAGTCAAGTGGGCTGTGGACGCCCTCTGCTACTACCTGCATGGCTGGCATTTTATACTGGTAACAGATCATGCCAATCTTAGGTGGCTCTAGGTGATGAAGGATGACAACCCCTGCATCACCAGGTGGTACTTGGCTCTGCAGCCATTCTCGTTTATGGTACACCACCGGGCAGGGACCCAGAATGGAAATGCGGACTTCCTGTCCCAGAGAGGGAATGGAAGAGGCAAGGGGGGGGGGTCTCTTCTCAGGTGTTGCTGATTAGGGGGATTGCTGAAAGGCAGACTGAATCCAGCAAGCAGAGAGTTGGAAGCTGGAAAACTGCTGTAGAGAGGAGAAGCTCCCAGGCAGAGAGCTCTGCAAGACAGAGGCTGAAATTTAAGAAAGGAAACAGAGCAAACCACCCAAGGAGAAGGGTTAGTTGCTGGAGAGAGCAGTTGGGGAAAAAAGCTTAAACCTGCTGCTGAGGAAGTGACTGTTTCTGGAACAGGGAACCCTGAGGCAAAGAAGCAGCCCAGCCAGCTGGAGCCACAAATAGTGAGTGGAATGTACTGATATTATCGGCCTGCAAGCAAGGCTAAAAGGGAAAGACAGTTTGTTTGAGACTGTGCATTCAGAAGCTGCTGGCCCACATAAGTGGTTCAAAGACTATTTTGGTCAAGTTAGCCTGTGAGAAGCTGGTTTGTGTTAAGCATTTATATTTCCTGACCAGGCTGGAAAAGTTGAACTGAATGTTTATGATTTTTCTGGAGCAATAAACTACATTGTCATCTGAGAACTTTAAACACAATGTGTTGCCTTTCCATCTACTGTAGGCCAGCTTGTCACAGTCCACAATAACCTTGTTCCATCATAAACCATATATCTCAGCAATAAGCACATGCAATGAATTTCACTAACACAGCAGTTTCAACATACAAATTCACAGCTTTATTTGGGAGTAAGGACTAGGGAAGGGATACCGGGACAAAGGATGGCTTTGAAAAGAAAAAATGTTATTGAAATGACAACAACAATAAACATTGGGCCCGCAGGCCAAGCCCACCCCAATGGTACCAGTGTCCCCAAAATGTCTCTGGGGTACTCACTAGGTGCAGGATTGATCAGTGCCACAGGTTGGCTGGCTTTTGGGGCCCTGAAGCATAGTAGAAAACTTAGATTTAGAAAACAGACCAATTCCCTTCTTTTCTTTCCAGGAGGCAGGTCCTAGGTACTCACAGTTTAGTGATCTCAACACCCAGGGTATGGAGCTCCTTGTGTAGTGCAGCAAAGCAGAATCAGGCCAGCCAGGATCCCTCTGACAGGATGGAACTTGCTCAAGGATCTTGCAGTTGGTCACCTTGATTGTAGTTCTGGCTGCTTGTCACATTCGTCATGAGTTTTAAATCAGATTTTAAGACTTATTTGTTTTATCAAGCTTTTTTTGGATAATTTGAATTTCTGTTATTGTTTATATTGGATCTTATTGTAAAGCGCCTTGATATCCTGAAAGGTGCTCAAGAACTATATTTTACCTACCTTACCTACCTACATTCAGGCACTTCTGGCCCATTGTAGAATACTGTGGCAGGACAACACCAGCCCCAAAAGGCCCAGACCCAGGAGTGGCTCCATAGCTTGTCTCCCCCTATGGGTCGCAGGTGCTCTAGCACCCCAGCAAGTGCCGGTGACCTCCTGTGACAGTGAGTCCCACTTGTAAGGGGTTAGAAAGTTACCTCCCTGGCTCTGGGTAAAGACCCTCAAATGCTGGGGTCCTTCTGCAGACCCTGCACTGAGCTCCAAGCAAGAAATGTTCATAGACAGGTGCTCCAACAAAGTCCAGTGCCAATTTGAGTGGGTGCTAGCCTTAATTCCCAAGAAGCACAGGTGCAATCCAACAGGGGAATACAAGAGCAACAAGCCCCTGCATACCAGTTCACACTTCCCAGTTAAGCAGTGTCCACAACCTTTTCTCCAGCTGCAGCCCAGCTTCAGCTCTCAGCCACTTTAACCAGTTCACTCAGGACACACACAGCACCTGGCTAGCACCCCATCAACCAGAGACACTTCGCCTCTTCAGGAGTTCAACTTCAGTCCCACACAAGCAAATTATGTTTCAGCAGCAATTGTAGCACTCAGATAATCTGCAGTCCTCTCAGCTAGTTCAATTCCCTAGTGCAGGCTTTCTGCAGGATTTAGTTTCCCCCAACAACAGTTAAGCAATTTCTCAATACCTGGAGAAACAGGGTCACTGTTCAGTCTCTTTCTCTCTTTCCCCTCCTTGATCCAATCCTGCAACAGCATTCTTCAATTAGGGCCTAGGTAAGCCCCTGAAGTCCAATGTTCACTCTCACATGGTACTTCTGACTCATACAGAGCCCAGGAACAGACTGAAAAAATCCCAGAAAGTCCACCCTATTTCAGCCAAAAAAAACAGCGTCCTGATTGGCTGATGGAGCCTGTCAATATTTGATATCCATGGAGAACAATATTTCCTGCTTGTTTATTGGGACATGATCTAGGCACTTGAATTAGCCCCCTCCTTCTCCCAGATATCTCTCTGGTTCAGTTTTGGGCATTTAGCTCACTGATTGGCTACTGGAATGGGGTTAAATGTCACAAACATATCAGCTCCCAGTTATTTACATGGAGTCCCATTCAGTTCAACACAGTTCTCCCCTTCAAGAGTCAGATGCAGCCCAACACAGGGCTTTATTTATACAAACACCCCACTGGGTTGTAGCCCCAACTGTCCCCTGTTAAAGGAGCCCATTCTCATTCCAGGGATCCCAATAGTTTTACAGTTGCTGTCGCTACAACACTATGCCCATCGGTGGCAGGCAGCACTCATTAATAATCATGGGGCCGCTCATTAGAATTCATGACCCCGAGCGGCCCCGCTGTTCAAAATCCTATTTTAATGCAAGTACAGGCTTCTGCCCGATCCCCTTCAGGCCCCTGGTCCCCAAGAATGTAAGGAGGGGCACCGGGACCACGGACCAACTCCATGTCTTTCAGATCACAATGGCTGTCAGCACATCAAAGCGTTAGAAGCGCATGTGCAAGGATCAGCCGAAACAACATGCCGGTAGCTCATGACCATGGACTTAGGCCCGTGTAGGCAGAAAAACAGCATGCTGGCAGGGAAAGAATGGGGGAAACCCAGGAGCACCAGCAAAAATGGGGAGAAAATGGAAAAACAGTGGGTAAACCCCCAGAAGGGGGTTACACTATGAATCAGGCAGAACAAGATTACTATGTTAAGTGTAGCCTCCCCCCCCCAAAATCGGGGGCTTACCTTGAGTGTCTCCCGGGGCTCCCTTGATGCCCACTGGCAGGCAGACATCCTGCAGAGATGACAAATCCATGGTTGCTGGTATTCTTTTATTGATTTGCATCAGAGTGCCACGATGTGTCTCCACACTGTCCCTTTAAGTGCCATAGCTAGAGTGTATGCTGTAATTGGCCTGGGCTGGATCCGAGTGTTCCAGAGCTCATGGCCAGCCAGGCATTTCCCTGATCTACCCCACTCTGCTGTCACTAACACAGCAGAGGGAGCCTTACATGGTACTGTAAATATTGACTTTCAATTCTTTACTGTTTAAGAAATACAGCATGTTGTTTAACCTGTCTTCTTTGCAGCATGCATTCCCTGATGGGAGCCGCCATGTTTGGTCCAGGACTTGTAGGTTTGGGCCAATTGGGACACAGGGGACCTTGAGGGGTCCTTAGCTCAAGTGCCTTGTGGGAGAAACTGTAGTGTTTGTAGTTTTTTTCAGGTTGGCGCCTAAACTGGCAAATGGGAGCACTGGAACTGTGATTGACAGCTCTCCTAGCTAACCAGAATCGAGAGAAACTGGACTAGTCCAGGAACTGATAGAAAAAAGAGTTAAGTTGCTGGTAGAGTGGAGAGAGAAAAGCAGCTCAAACCATCAAGAAGCAGCTCCTGAGAAGAGCTGAAAAGAAACAGCAGGGGAAAGGCCTGACTTGCCTCCCTGTCATATTTAAAGCATCAAATTGCCCAAAAGGAGGAAAGAGACTCCAGTGAAAGTGGCATTTCACCGGCCCGGTGGCGCTGAGGGTTGAGGCGCTGGATGCCACACCTTGCACCACGCCGGCGACCCGTGTTCGGGAATGGGCACGGGTTGCCATGGGTCGGCAGGGAGGAGATGAATTGAGCGTCCAATGGACTGCTCTCCATCTCTGGGGAGGGGGGGATTCAGGCGGCCGGTGCTTGCCTGACCTCTAGCGGAGGCTGGGGGTCGTGGCACGTAGCTGCAAGTTACAAGGACGCAGTATGCTTAACTGGGGCATGTACTGTGGGAGTGTGCGTTGCTCAGTCACTAGCGCCATTGCACGCCATGTCCCGCAGGGAGAAAAAGTGGAAAAAAGAGAGAGAGTCCGGCAGAATGACGTTGTGCCCTGCAGTGCCGTCCCCGAGATGGCACCTCCCTGGCATGGATCCATTGGGGTGGGTTGAGTTGCTCCCCACCACCCTGCCAAGAAGGGTAAGTCACGGGGTGCATAAGGAAGGGGGTCTGACCTTCGGGGATGGCGCTGGGGGGACAACTGACAGCAGGCTTGCAGCTGGAGCTCGGGAGGAAAAAATAGAAGAAAAAAAAAAAAAAAGAAAGTGGCATTTCAGTTTGAGACTCCCACAAACAGGAGCTTGTGCTTTGCAACCGTGAGTTTTGCCACAGAATGAGCCTGCCTTGTCTTTTATGGTTTAGTTTGGTCCCATGTTGGGATCGATTCCAGAAACTGCCTTCCTGCAGACTTTGAGGTTGCTCAGCGAGTCGGCTGAGACTTCAACCGGCAAGAGAACCAAAAGAGAAGAAAATAGAGAGTCTAGTGGTTCTTCAGTTAAATGTGCTGAGGCCTGCTGTGTTAGAAGAGACTATAATCCAGGGACCCCTGATTGCCAGAAAGCAGCCAGCCCTACACAGCAATCAGCTGGCCTTCCAGCTGGTGGTTTCGCCAGCAAGGAACTGTACCATTCTAGAGACACCTTCTGCATATAGGTCCATGCTGCTTGATCCTGTGCCAACTTCTGTTTTCCGGCAAGACCAGCTTCAGGGATCCAGCCACTGCACAGCAAATCATCGCAGGTTGTAGCCACTTACAGTGAAAGACCGTGAAGTGGAGATGAGTTGTGTTGGCCCAGTTTCCCCATGTGCAGCAACTTCAAGCACAGGTCTTCATTTCCCCAGGCCTTCATCCATCTTCTGGTATAGTGAGTAATTCCAGGGTAGCTCCCTGTAACAAGTATTTTATTTGTCTTGTGGTACCATCTGATTGCCTTCAGTTAAATTACAAGGGTTTCAGTGGATTAGGCCAGCCAGCCACATATACTAGTCTAAAGTCTTTGCTTGCCTATGTTTAATTAATTTCTTTCCATCAAGGGCTCCAACACCAGCTGCAATGCCAGCAAGCCCGGGCACCGATTCTGGCCAGCCAGCATTACATTCTGGGTACCCAGTAGTTGCAAGACTGTTTAACAAAGGGACTAAACTGGCTACATAAAAAGAAACCTAGTACAAACCAGAACAGCAATCATTTGCTTAAATTCATGCCCCTTCCTTGTTCACATCCCCTTAATAGGTTCAAAGTAACACAGTAAATCGGGTTTATTATTTATTTATTTAATTTATTAGATCAAAGGTCTGTAAATCGATGAGCTAATAAATAAAAATAAATAAATAATAAACCCGATTTACTGTGTTACTTTGAACCTAGCTTGTAAGGATATTATTACCCAGCTTAAAGTGACAGGTTCTTTACTGAATGTGTTGAAAGTACATGCTGTATTGCAAAACTGTCTTTACAGGGGGTTGCAGGGTTTACACCAGGAGCCGAGACCCTGCTGGTAAGTGGGACATCCATGAGCATATCATTAATGTGTGTGCAGAGACATTTTGTAAAGGTCGAAGGCTGCAATTGGGGATTTTCCACTGGAAGGTCACTACGTGGCATTGTGGGTGGTTATAGCTTCACAGAGGGCTGTACCAGTCTAGATAGAGACCCACGCAAACCATACTCTGGGTGGAGGCACCAATCCATCATGTATACTGAGGGTAGGGGTGCCCCGGAACTTGTTAATTTGGTGCCCAGGTCCCTCAACCTGTTGATAGGAAGACAGGCAGGGGTAATAGCCCCTGAAATAGCACCACCTAGGAGTTACATAATGTTGCTCAAAAATCTGGCCCTAAAAAAACACCAGCTGAAGTCATCAGAAGGCATGCAGGACTCATCCTTGACATCAGCCCTTTTCCTCTATACCAGTTCCAGGAACATGTACCAGTAAGAAGGGAGAAGTCCAGACTCCTTGCCCAGAACGTGATCCACAGGTCCATGTTCCACAGCGAACAGCCATTCTGAACCCAGCTGCTGTGCAGACACCTGAGCCTAGAACACCCCCACCGGTGGAGAATCTGATGCCACAAGAGAAGCCCTTTCAAAACAGTAATCTACATCTACAGAATCAGTACCTCAGGACAAAAATGGGAAAGGGAGGTCTTTAAGTTCGATGGCCTGCACCTTACAAAAGAGGGGACATGTGCTATCAGTCAAAAATTCAACATCTTTGTCAGTCATTTAAACTAGTAGAAGGGGAAGGGGCACTATCAACCGCCGCATGTTATGGACCAGCTGATGCCCCTCCCCCATCATTAAAAACGTCAATGGCACCAGGACGCTACACCACTGTCACTACATGTGACAAAGGTTGGGGAATTCCACAAAGATGTTCCAAATGCACTAGAAATGGAAAGTGCACTAAGAATACAAAATGTAACAGAGTAATCGTGCAGCAAGTGAGGCTAACCAGGAATGGAAGGCAATGTGCATAAATGATCGTAGCATTCCAAACAAAATCCCAGACCTCACTGCCATGATGGCGGAGGCTCATCTTGATTGGGTTGCTATCACAGAGACTTGGTTCATGGAGAACCACACCTGGGACGTTGCTATCCCTGGATACACTCTCTTCAGGAGAGACTGCAAGGGAAAGAAAGGTGAGGGGGTGGCTATGTATATCAGAGGCAGGATCAATGCAACTGAAAGCCAGGGACTGCACAGTGATGCAGAGGCGCTATGGATCACTCTGGGAGCTGATGACAGGGACCCTATCTGGTTAGGAGTTATCTAGAGACCCCCTACCCAGGAGATTGAGAAGGATAAAGACCTCCTGGAAAACCTACTGAGGATGGCCGACAATGGTGAGTTACTACTGGTTGGGAACTTCAATCTACCAGATGTAGACTGGTCCACCTTCACAGCCTCCTCAGACAGGAGTAGAGAATCTCTTATCGCACTACAGGACGTGGGACTTAATCAATCAGTACAGTCACCCATTAGGGAATCTGCTGTTCTGGACCTGATACTCACAAACAATGCCATGGTGTCAGACATGCAAGTGGGGATCAACCTGGGCACCAGCGACAACAGGTCAGTCTGGATCTTGATTGACAACACAGAGAACCCTTGTCACACCAAAATCAGGGTGCTCGATTTCAGAAAAGCAAATTTCCCAAGAATGAGGGAAAGTATTAAAGAACTGTTAATAACCAATGCCATAGGGAAATGTGGAAGACACCTGGATAAAACTGAAAAATGCTATAACTAGCATACACATTCGAGCAGACTTGATAGACCTCTAGGCCTTTATCGTCTGGCAAATTTCGTATGTTCGTATGTTCATAACTACAGTCACGGCACGATGCACGAATCAAATAAACAAATCCAGAAAATCGAAGAACCCTCCCTGGTTTTCCAAAGAGGTGTTGACTATAATTAGAGATAAGTAAAAAGCTTATAGAAAGTACAAGGAGACAAATCCAAGTAGGATAGAGATGAATACAGGATTAAACTCAAGGAAGCAGGAAAAGCAATTAGGATAGCCAAGGCCCAGACGGAGGAAAGAATAGCTCAGGGAGTGAAGTGGGGGGGGATAAAACATTCTTTCATTATATATGGGAAAAAAGAGAGAGTAAGGGAGGAATAACAAGGTTAGCAACTAAAGAGGGACAGCTGGTGGAGAATGGAAAAGAAATGGCGAAAGTACTCAATGAATTCTTCTACTTGGTCTTCACTCATGAAGACAAAGGTAATGTCCAGCACTAGCCAAGGCACATCCCCACAACAGTGGAGTAGGCACAAGCCCCTTTACAAAATAAAGGGTTCTTGAGGAGCTGTCTAAATTAAAGGTGGACAAGGTAATGGGTCTGGATGGAATACACCTAAGAGTTCTGAAGAAACTGCGGGAGGAATTTGCAGCCTCACTAGCCAAACTATTTAGTCACTGGAAGATGGCATAGTGCCACAGGAATGGAGAAGGGCCACAGTTATGCCACTGCACATGAGTGGTAGCAGGGAAGTAGCAGGAAATTACCATCCAGTCAGGCTGACCTCAGTGGTGGGTAAAGTAATGGAGATATTACTTAAAGAAAGGGTGAGTACCTGAAAGAAAATGGGAAACTTGACCTGAAGCAGTATGGCTTCACGGCAGTATGCTCATGCCAAACAAATATGATAGAATTCTTTGACTGGGTTACAAGAGCAGTGGACCAAGGTACAGCTGTGGACATAGTATATCTGGATTTTAGCAAAGCCTTTGATACGGTTCCACACAGAAGGCTAGCAAATAAATTGGAGCAAACAGGCGTAGGTCTGAAAGTGGTCAACTGGATAAAAAGCTGGCTACAGAACAGGACTCAGAGAGTTACGGTAGATGGCACCTTGTTGCAGAAGGGGAAAGTAACCAGTGGGGTTCCACAGGAATCAATGCTTGGCCCAATCCTTTTCAACATATTTATTAGCAACATCACTGAGGGACTGAAAGGGAAAGTCTGCCTGTTAGCAGATGATACAAAGCTCTGCAGCAGGGTGAACATACAGGAAGTAGTCCAAGGAATGGATGCAGATCTAAGAAAGCTGGAGGAATGGTCCAAGAACTGGCAGTTGAGATTCAACACCAAAAAGTGTAAGGTAATGCACTTGGGTAAGACGAACCCAGGAAATAACTATGTCCCGGAGGGGCAGCAATTGGAAAAGACAAAGACGGAATGGGATCTAGGAGTTATATCAGATGATTTAAAGGTAGGAAAGCAATACGAAAAAGCAGCACAAAGGACAAGCAGCATCCTTGGATGCCTAGATAGGGGTATTACTAGCTGAAAGAGTGAGGAATTCATCCCACTCTATAGGTCCTTGGTGAGGCCTCACTTGGAGTACTGTGTGCAATTCTGGAGGCCACACCTAAAAAATGACATAGGCCATCTGGAATCCATGCAGAGCAGCGCTACCAATATGGTGCAGGAACCACACCATGAACCTTATGAAAAAAGGCTCAGCCTGTTAAATCTATTTTCCCTAGTGCAGAGTAGGAACAGATGAGACATGATAGAAACATTTAAATTTGTTAAAGGAATAAATGTAATACATACCGGTAACCTCTTGCAGGAAAATAGGACTGCACATACAAAAGAGCACAACTGACACCTGGTTGGCAGTAAATTTAGAACCAATGTTAGGAAGTACTTTTTCACAGAGAGGGTCGTGGACTCTTGGAACAGCCTGCCACCTGAGGATGGTGGCAGCTAAGATTGTCAGAGAAATCAAATGGGCATGGGACAGTCAATGTAGTCATCTCAGCAAGAGCAGTAGATGGGGGGGTGGTAGACATCTCGGGCAGACTAGATGTACCACACTGTCTCCTTCTGCCAGCAAATTCTTATGTTCTTAAGCAGGCTGGCCCCACAACCATCATGACATCAGATACAATAGAAATGCCTCCCCCATCTACACCAGTAACTAATTTGATGCTTTCACCTCACAAAGATCTTGGGGAGATATGGAAGAGGTTTTTGATGGCTCCTCTATTTTGTCATCTCAGCCTGAATGATCATCAAAGACAGGATGCACCTATGGATTCCTGCTCTTCCAGAAGAAGGAAAGTTAAGCAGTGATGAGGACAGTGTGGGGGGACATAAATAGTTGTTTTTCTGTGGCTCTTATCCTTTCTAATGGGGGACTTAAACCTGCAATTATCCTCAGTTAATGTTAATAGCTTTAACAAACAGGCACATTGACAGCTTTTTCATTGTTACAGACTGCAACAAGTGATATTATTTTTCTTCAGGATACGACACTGAACACCACTAGGGATAGGCAAAGAGAGCCAAAAATTGGTATAAGGCCTGTCCTTCTGCTCTATTCGAAAGGATTCTTGTTCAGGTGTAGGAATACATTTTAGAATGTGGGTATTGTAGTCCAAAAATATTGGATTTAGTTCCTGGCAGGATGCTGCTTTTGGACATTAAGTACTCTACTTACAGTATGCATTTAATCAACGCATATGTACTGCAGTCATAGGTGGCAAGAGTCAATTTATTTAAACAAATTGAAGCCTTTTTGTTTTCATTCAGGAGTATTTTTTACAAGACGATTTTAATTGCAGGTGGTCCCTATCAAACAGGGGAGGAAGCACAGAAAAATTTCAGTGATATGCTTTTCTTAAAAAATACATGCAGAACAGCTGGACTAAGAGATGCTTTTAAGTCCCTTTTTTATGTTTGCTTGCGTGCATGCACAAGAAACATGGCAGCTTAGGAGAGAAGCGGGTTGTGGAGGTGCAGCACTGTTGCGGCCAATGCCTCCACTGCTTTTGTGGGCATGGCTATGTGTCACCAATGCAAGCGCACACTGGTAGTGACACTAGTTTGTAAGCGTGCCACCAACTTGATACGATTTGGCCACTGCAATCAGGGAGCGCCTCGTCATTGCAGCGTCAGCCTCTCACTCTGTGCTGAATAGTTTGCATGCAGATGAGAAGCTGACGCTGCGATGCAGGTAGTCCCTGATTATTGCAGTATTTTGTGGCATAATGTTATTCTTCATGCATGCAAAGGACTTCCCATGTTTCCTATAAATTGTGACGCCTGAGCAGGTGCGGTCTAGCAGCTGAGGCTCGCGCAGCTGAGGATGTGGGAAGTAAAAATATAATAATTACTGTATAGTCAACGTGCAAGGCCATTCACCCCTGGTTAAAACAGCTCGCTTAAGAAGAGCAAAGAAAGTCTTGAATCCAAAAACTTAAAGTTATGCAGCCTCAAATCATGAAGCCGAACGTGTGTACCAGATGAGAACTGTGTTGCTCAACTTTGCAAAGACGGCTCTGACTCTTCTGATTTCTTTATTCCAATATGGGACTGGTAAGCAGCTGAAAAAAAAACATAAATCAATCAATATGGGGCTTGACTGGGCTAGGTGGGGTAGAGTGGGGAAGGGAGCTTAACTGACAGCACAGTGATCGAGCAGGGAGGGTGCCGGGATGCCCGAAGATAAAATTCTGCAGCAACACCATGTGAATGCAGTCCTTAGGGCTTTGTCTTATGTACTAGATCTTTGCACTGGCATCAATTGGCATAGCTACTGATATGCCAGGTAAGCCATGGCATACTAAGCTTAGTAGCAGAGAGTAGCAAAGAAGCCACCCAGTGCTGCTCCACCCATATGTACTTCATCACAATTAATTTCCTTTGTTTGACTTGGCATGCTTTCCCTTCTCTTTCAGCATTGTTTCAGTGTGGGGGAGGAAGGGTGGCTGAGTGGACCATGGATGTTTGAAGCTGAAGGTCTCAATGTGGTCCGCACTGTCCGCCTGCATTACTGATTGGCTGCAGCATCAGGTAGGAGGTGTGGCAAGTCTAGGGCAGCATGTTTAAATGCCCCAGAAAAGTTAGAAACCAGCTACTACTTTCAAATTCATCATTAGTTCAACTGGACTCAGAAGCAGTACAAGAACAGAATCAGCTCCAGCCAGCTAAAAGAACGAAGACTTCAGGTGGACTAGCCAGCGTCTGCAGAGTGAGCCTGCCTACGGGGGAGAGAAGAAATTTTTACCATGGTCATGTCTGTTTACCAGTGGGAGCACTATACTAGCATTGCAGGCCTCTAGCATGGGAATTGGATTGGGGCCAGGAGCCTTGTGAACTTGAGTTGGAAGAGATTCAGTTCGGGAGAAAAGCAGCACTGCTGGGGCTGTACACTGAAGCATGGACGCGGTTGCATCTGGCAATAAAGTCAGGTATGGCTGCGGCTGCACTGACTGATCTACTTCAATTTATTTTTCTGCTATACTGCTATACTCCAGCACAAATATACTCACTCTTGAGGAAAGACTGAAATATCAAACCTGCCTGCTGGCTAAAAAGTCTGTGTCAGGCCTTTGCCCTCCTGGGGTCTCTGGACCCTTGCAGCTGGCTACTAGGTCCCTGCCCACCCGCAAGTCCTCCACTGCCACCTTCATTGTTCCGAGGGCCAAGACCTCTCGCTGCCAAAGGTCTTTCATCACTTGGCCCCGCATTTGTTCAACTCCCTCCCCGAATCTATCTCCAAGATCCCGGGATTGGCGTTCAAACCACCACCATGCATATCATTGACAGCCGATGCTGTAGATGCCTGTAGCTAATCTGGTCCCCGCCCACCATTTTAAGACTAGCTACTAGTTGTATGATGTATCTATTGCTTTTGTTACAATGCGTGTAACTCTACAAATGTTGTACCAGTATAGCTGCTGCCTGTAATCTTTATTTTAAAGTGTGTCTATGTATTTTTTCACCCGTGTGTTCATCCCTGTCTCTACTCACCTAATTGTTGTCTCCCCCCCCTTACGACGAGGTACCTTTGTAAACGAGTCTATGACTCAAAGGTTGTAAAACTGATTGTCTCCAATAAATAAATAAATAAAAATAAATTTTGGAGTTTGGGACTCGACTTCCTGGAATTGGACATGGACTTTGTGTCCTGCCAAAGTTTGCGTTTACTAGCCAGCACCTTCAATGAGGTTCTCCTTGTCTTCTTCAGTCGTCAGGTATTTATTTGCACTGCTATTAAAATTTACACCTTCTGTACTTTCAGAATCTTCATTCCGTTTGTCACTTACTGTTTACTGCCATTGCAACATATCTCTGCTCTAAATAAAACACCAACTAAAACATAGAGTGTATGCAGCTGTATGGTTTTGTTTTGAACTTATTAGCAAGTATGTTTTCAATTTCTTATAGGTGCTTTCAGATTTTTTTTAAATTATCGCCAGCTCACTACCCCTCTTCCTCCACACAAGTTGGTGCTATCTACCCACTCACCATCCTGGCCACATATGCTTTGGCTACTCACACATAACAATTACTGTATGTTTTCTTAAGTAGCACTACTGCAAATAAAAACATCCTGTTGACATACTCTTACTGCTATTATAGTCATAATGTCACACTCAGCCTACTGCTGCCTGTAACAGTCGTGACCTCCAACTTAGCACTGCCTCCTATTTTTTTTTTTTTTTATATTCTCCCTTCCCCTCTGGGGTCGCTTCGTTGGGAGATGCCAATTAAGCCTGTCCCTACCCTGTCCTACCTGACTGATAGGGGTCCTCATCTTGCTGCAGTTTGCCCCGCATGGGTCGAGGTGGAACCACCCCAGACCATTTAAGATCTCGTCAGGTCCCGACTCAGCTGGGCAGGCGGCAGTAGATTGGGACCCAGCTTGGCACTCCATCTACCCAACTCTGGAGGGGCTTTTTCCATTTTTCTAGGATGGGACGTACCGCGTGCCCCACGTCAAGGCATACACGCCGACATCCGCAAAGTCCCATCCCCCCACCCTCAGGACCTATCCCCAAAGCTGACTGGTCCAAGCCCTATGCCCCCGACCAATCATGCCCCAGTGACACCAGCAGCTGTCATGCCCCCAGCCTCTGCCAGGGGTCACTGCTTGCCGGTCTAGAGGACAAACCTTCCCCCTAGAGAAGGTGAGCTGTTGTCGTACGCTCTACCCTTCTCCCCCCGCCCAACCCCTGGTGGTCCAAGCTCATTCCCAAACTCAGGTCACCGGCGTGGCGCGAGATGTGGTGTCCAGCACCTCAACCCTCAGCACACGGGGTCAGCTCTCACTGCCTCCTATTTAAACAGTAAATATAAGGCACTACAGCTCACAGTAAATATTAATAAACAAAAAAATTGTTTTTGTTTATAGTTACATGCAATATCAAAACAACCTGAGAGAGCCTAAACCACAGCAAAGCCACATGAAAGGGTATTTTCTAGGTGTACTTGTATAGGGCTGTAGCTGCAGTGTACAATAAAATATTTTTCATTGATCAAACATTGATTAATGGGTGCTCTGAAAGAGCATACTTATAATAACAGACACGTGGCTATTTTATTTATTGTGCTTTAATTTGTTAGTAATTTATTTCCTAGGTTCCTAATAAATTATTGTCAATAGCATGAATGCCTATACAGTATATAAAGATAATAACCGATAGATTTGTGTCTATTACCAGGAAATAATAGCATTGAGAGGTTCTGGACACATGAACCTCAAGAGTGAAGCTCCAGAGGTTCCAATGTGTCCAGAACCTCGAGATGCCATTACTCCCTGGTAAAGGTCACACAAACCTATCGGATATATTTTTTAATATATGAATCCGAGTTTTCTTTGTAACAAATGGTCGACCACTTCACTGGAGAACTGATTTTGTGCTGGTTGACCGCCGCACTGTCCCACGCCGTTGGTTGATCTGCCTGCTCACTCGTTCATGATGGTTCCCACACCCCTGCCCACTTTTCAGTAATACAGGTCCTACCTGTTCTTCATTACAGGAATGGCAGGATCAACCAGATATTTCCATTTGGTGAGCCAAAAAAGGAAAAAAAAACAGAGAAGTGTGAGGACTCAGTTCGCTCTCGGTAAACAAGAGAAGGGACGCCATGTTTTTCAAAATGTTCTGCTGGCCCACATAGGAAGATCAGCCAATTAGCAGGCAAGCTTTGGCAGATGTGGGGGAGACAGACTAGTGCATGCACTGTTGCCATTCTGTGATAATACTATTGTTCTGGTCCCAAATAATACTATTACGGGACCTGAACTATAGCATTATCACTCTTGAAGTGTAGTATTATCACTTCAGGAGTGATAATATTACCGAGATTTTTTTGTATGATTTTGTGCACTATTAAAATAAAAATTCATATATTAAATATGTTTAAACTTCACTTTTCAAACTAATAATGAAAATAATTGAATAGAATGATGGCAGTGTGATTGAAATTCCAACTACTTAGGAGCCCAGTGTAATTTAATGAGACAGTATATATTTATTTCTATAATTTTCAAAAGAAATATATGGCCCTGTAAGCAGTAAGTCTTGCTATATGTTTGTAATACTGTGGTCCATCTGTATGATTTTACTTTTTTTCTCTAAGGTGAATAGCATCTGTTTCTTCTTCCAAAATAAAATGTAGTTAAGAAGAAACTTTCACCTGCTGAATCATAAAAAGCTCACATCTCATCCACAGATATCTATTTGTATTACACATATAATGTTTTGCTGGAAGTTAGTTCCCTTAAACAAATCTTAAACAAATCTGGCAACAGATTTTCAGTTTTCTATTGACATACACCGTCTGTGCCAATAAAAGATTTTCTGACATTATAATGGGAGGATTCCATGGGATTCTTTATTATTACTAGTTGATAAAATAGAGAATAATGCTCAGGCAACCATACACAATGAAGCTGTGTATCAATCCAAGGGCTGATATGGCATCATATGGACCTCGAGATCGAAGCTTGCAAGATCATTGATGTCATCACAACCCTGAGATGGAAACATAAACCAAGCTGGATATGGCTGCCATGTTTTATTTTTTATAATATTTAATTTTACTGAATGTCAAAAGTAAACAAATTCAGTTTAAAAACAGTCGTAAGTGGGACATCTTTACATATGTATGTGCATTACACCTTAACATTTCATATTTAGAGTATACGAGAGTAAGACACAACTAGTGTACCACCCCAGAGCTAGGGTGTGCATGGAACAGATTCAGATGCAAAAGCAAGCATTCCAGCCCTAACCAGCGTACCAAATCAGTTCACAGATATCAGTTTGATGTGTAAAAGGTTTTATTTACCAGCAGCGTGCATCACGCTTCTTACAGGAGAAGACAGAACACCAGCCACCTCCTACCAGTTTCGCTCATAAAAGTGTCCCTGAGGACACTTTTGTGAGCAAAACCAGTAGGAGGTGGTTGGTGCTTTCTCTTTTCCTGTAAGAGGTGTGAAGCACACTGCTGGTAAATAAAACCTTTTACACATCAAACTGATACATATCTGTGAATTGCTTTAGTATGGTGGGTAGGGCTGGAATGCTTACTTTTTCATTTAAAGCAGCAGTGCAAGATAAAAAAAATCTGCGCTTTTGCAAGCTTATTCTACTCTGAGCATTTACCTGGCAATCTTTTCCACCTGCATTGTACTATCACCCCATAATTTGCTCCATTTTCTTTTGTTTTTGTTTACATTTCTGCCACCCGCCATGTTAAAAGCAGCAGTACTGGATTGACAGCCATCATATTTACTGTGGCACTATAAAGCTGGTAATGGATCACTTCTTGATTATCTAGTACCACTGCTTTGGTAATGGATCACTTCCTGATTATCTAGTACCACTGCTTTGGTAATGGATCACTTCCTGATTATCTAGTACCACTGCTTTGGTAATGGATCACTTCCTGATTATCTAGTACCACTGCTTTGGTAATGGATCACTTCCTAATTATCTAGTACCACTGCTCTGGTAATGGATCACTTCCTGCTTATCTAGTACCACTGCTTTGGTAATGGATCACTTTCTGATTATCTAGTACCACTACTTTAACGTATACCCCACAGATCAAATAACACTTTTGTCGGGGGTGGGGGATTGCACATGGACAACAGTGGAGGGGGGGATAGCAGTGTGGCAGCTTGGTGTACAAATCTGAAATGCCTGGCTACACCCGATTGTCTTCGATTTCTTATTGCTGGTTTTAAATCCTCTTTAAAGTATTGGGAAAGGGGTTACCCCTTTAGTGCACTATAAATTGGGTGGCTGTACTGAGACAGTCTAGGCTTTTTTTCTGGGTCTGTTTGTTCATTTTTTTGTTTTGTTTTTTTGGTAGAGGAAAACAGTTCATTTGATTTGAATCAACTTATTTTATACAATAGTCATCCTTGCTAGTCGGTATGCTTTTGGCCAAGATGGCGTCCCCCATAGTCTATACCTTAAAAAAACTATTTACAAGCAATCAGAGTCCTACTTATGAGAGCACTCCTGCTGCCAAAGCACTGATGATCAAGATCAGATCAAGGGTTTGAGGGTTGCAGGGTTAGTTGTGAGTAAATATAATAGTTCACTAGAATTTTACATTGATGCATGCATATTTTGAATGAAAGAAATGGCCACACTCACTGCAAAGAAGGCTAGTGTGCATCATATTACTGCTAAAAGCTTGAGATCAGGCACAACTTCAAGTTTATTTATTTATTTATTTGCTTTTGTTAACTGGGTAGGCACACTAGACAGCCATGTGCCTATTTTCAGGTGCGATCCAAAAATTAAGTTAACAAAAAAATTAAAAAATCAGCACTTCAGTGTAACATCACAGAATAAAAAAGAAAAGAAAATCCACCGTGAAAGACACTGTCACAACTGCTGTTTTTGTGTTGTGGCTAAATTCTGCAAACACTGTAGAATTTTTGCTTTAGTAATTGGTAAGTGGATTCAAATGACTGTTTAAATCCCACTGTTATAATGACTTTTGGGCTATTGAAACTAACATCAGAAATACGCATGGAGATTTTACTGGGAACAAAATGGGCTCAAATACATTATTTGCAAGAAAAGTGCAAGGGGGTATGTTAAATATTTTAAGCCACCCCATTAGTTTAATTTGTAGAAAAGAACCTCTACATAAGCAGCTGGGGCGCATGCTGTGCTAAAAACCTATAGGCAGCATAAACTACATTTTAAAGCAGTACAAACTCCCACGTCCCCTAAATGTTTGCAGGCCCTAGTTTTAGGTTCTCATTCAGACCAACAAAAATGTATCTATTTTCATTTTAAAATCAAAAATCATCGCTGCAAAGTGTAATAAACAAATAGTTATTGATTGTATCTGTTTCTAGTATTAGATGGCTAGATATATCATTTATCCAGGTTAACTGGACTGAAAGGCAATCTACAGAATGGTGTACGGTCAGCCATACACAACAAGCCTGTGTTCCCATCTCATCAAGGGTGAGATGACGTTAGAGACCCCAAGAGCAGAAACCTATGAGGTCTTTGTGATTAACCCCCCATGGGAACCAAGCTTTGTTGTTTATTGGTGACCATAAACTATTTTTACAGTGTGTGGTTATTGAAAAAAATATATAATAAAACGCAAAAATAATTGTCTTGATTTGATAATGTTTGTAATATTTTAAAACAACATTTCTAACAAAAAACAATTTAAAATAATATGTTGAAATTCATTAAGTTACTTTAGATAATTCTGGAAATGCCACAAATACTAAGGACTGATCCACATAGGTGGCTAGGATATGTTTCACATGAGAATATCATGGCTGTGGCCCTGCATCACCTGATGCACACATGCACCAGATGACATCCTCAACTCATAGCCTGGTGCAGAGCCACACATTAGGGCAGAGTGTGGCTGGGGTGGCAGGGTTAGTCCAGACCATGGACATCCAAACAGATGCCCGTGTTGGTCCAGCTACTGGACCTGCTTGTGCAGTGAGTAGGGAATGCCACTAAATAGCAGTCCTCCAGAACTTCCATATCCCCACTGAACAAACAAAATGGACAAAACCGCACCGGCAGGTGCCAGTCATGCCCTCAGCCCACCATGGAGGCTCATAGACTGGAGGCTGGAGGAGGAAGCAGGTCCACTTGAGCCAGGTAACATGAGCTGCAGACAGGCAGAAATGGAGCTTGTAGCCACAAATGCTGTTCCCTGGGAAGACATAGCAGCCACTCTCTCTGCTGCCCTCAGCACTGTTGAGATTGCAGTTAAGATTGGGCACAGAGCTACCCATGCCCTAGGCCTCCTCTCTTGTCTGACATGTACTGTAGCTACGTGAGTGGACAGGGGAATGGGTGGCGAGGGGGCAAGCATCAATCTCTGTGAATGCTTTGGGTTGCCCAGATGCATGCTTGCTCTGATGCTTATCATAGATCTTGGAGTCTGATTTATCAGCTGTGCTCACTACTTAGTGATTTCCTTTTGGAGTTTAGCAGAGGATAACTTAATCTCTCAATCAATCAATCAATCAGACTTTATTAGCCAGCCTGGTGACACTGAGGGTTGAGGCGCTGGACGCCACACCTCACGCCACGCCGGTGACCCGAGTTTGGGAGCAAGCTCGGGTGCCGGGGGGTCAGCAAGGATGGGGAGAGGATTGAGCATCTGCAGAGCTGCTCTCCTTCCCCGGGGGGGGGGGAGCAGGGGATAGCCTGGCACACCAACAGCTCCCGGTGGAGATCGGGAGCACTGCAGTGCATGGGCTGCACACTGTACCAGCGTGGCTGATGCAGGCAGGGTTGCCATGCACCATTGCATCAGGTGTGCCCATGCAAGGGGGGGAGGCCACCACCAGAACAGGGAAACAATTGGCTCCGTGGGGTAGGCGATAGCACCTGTCCCCCATGCCCTCTGCCCGGGTCCACCTCACCTGACCTTCCAGTTTCTCAGCATGGGCCATCACCTGCAGCCAGAGACTGACTTATAACAGCACCCAAAGAGGAGTGGTGACCCACTCCAGATGGGTTAAACTGGGGGTGCTGGCTGCAGGGAGGGTGGAGAGAGGAGGCACAGGTCGAGTGGGCCTCAGGCGGGCAGGATACAGGCAGGATGCCTGAGACAGGCTCCACGGGCCGTGATCAGAGGGAAATAAAGTTGACAAAAAAAAATCAGACTTTATTTATAAAGAGCTTTTACAGTGTAAAAGCACTTGTACAGGATAAAACAAAAATCAAGTCTAAAACACCCAAAATTAAAACAGGCAGTGCACTGACTTATGCATTAACTAACATCCGCGAATGCTAAAGCAAACAAATACATTTTTAACCGTGGACATAAAAATTTCCTTGAAAGGCACTCTGATATGTCTAATCTGATGCCTGCTAATGTGTCATAGAATTGTCTGTTGTTATTACTTACACTTTCTTTGCCAGATGATAGGCAGTGTTGCTCCCAGTGCCCAGCTTCCATGGGCCGATGAGCTTCCCAGCCATGCCCAGCATAGCAGATATCGTGGCAAAACGTTATTCACAGGAAAAAAACAAAATATTGAACAGAGCTTAACAATTTTAGTAGATTTTATTACTAAAAAGTTTTAGTGAATGAAATAAATTTGTTTGGCTATAAACAGATAGGACTGAGTGATAAAATTAATTAAAATAAAGTGGGTGAAGTCAGGAGCCCTCACTCAGCAGATCATCTTCTTCAGCACCGCGTGCTCCCTGCCCCCACTCCCTTTGAGCTGTTACTTCAGTACTGTTTTAGATTAAATGTGAAAACAGTATAAAGACTTGAGTTGATGCAAGTCAGATGGAAGAGAAGTCCAATCTTTAAAAATATTGTAAACAACGGAACGTTGTATTATTTCTAATATACTTGTTTAGGTTATGTGCCTTTGAGTGCTTACATCTCCCTGTCAGACTAATTGGTTGGTTGAACTTAATTTTTATTATATTTATTTCCTTCACACAGAATCCTTTAGGTGGGACCTATTTTCAAAGAATTCAGAATCATAGGCAACAGTTATACATAAATGCAAAGTCTACAATACAGTCACCTAAATGAACATTACAGCAGGTGGACACAGGCTGGAGATTGTTCAGCATTACATTGTAGCAGTAATAGTGAGCAGTGAAAATAAGATTGTGTGCACAACAGGTATAGGTATCTAGCATACAGTATTAGGAGCAGAAAAACATGTTTCCCTTGTCAAGACACACAAAATTCATTTCAAGCATCTACAGAGTGCAGAGTCCTTTAGTGAGTTGAGCAGTCTACATTGATACATAGGTTCTGTCAGCAGATAGGGCCTGCCAGACCCATCCAGTCTGCCCATTTTGCATACCTGAGTAAGCGGCCTGTGACCCTACTTGGTCACAGGCTGTAGCTTTTTTCTTTCAATATCTAAGATTCTCTTATTCCTGTCCCATGCATGCTTGAATCCAGTTACTGCACCTGCCTCCACCACCTTCTGGGGCAGGCTATTCCATGCATCCACCACCCTCTCAGTGAAAAAGTATCTCCTCACATTTCCCCTAATACAGCCCCACTACAGTCTCATGTCATGTCCTCTTGTCCTGGCATCTTCCTTAAACTAGAATATCTCTTCCCCATTCACCTTATTTATACCCTTTAGGTATTTGAATGTCTCTGTCATATCACCTCACTCCCTTCCTCCTCTGTTCCAATGTGTACATATTGAGGTCTCTCACTCTTTTGTCACATGGTTTCTGCTGTAAACCCCTCACCATCTTAGATGCTCTCCACTGCACCACCTCAATCCTGTCAATGTTTTTAAGAAGGTGTGGCCTCCAGAACTGCACACAGTACTCCAGATGAGATCTCACCAGTGTTTTTTACAGCGGAACTAATACCTCCCTCCTATGACTCATGAGTCATGATACCTCTTCCAATACACCCCAGCATCCCACTGGCCTTCCCCGCCACCTTGGCTACCAGTCTGCTGGCCTTCAAGTCCTCCATGATAATGACTCCCAAGTCCCTCTCCTCCCTTGTGACTAACAGCATCCCCCCCCCCCCATTCTGTAGCTCACTCTGGGGTTCTTCCTACCCACGTGCAAGATTTTGCACTGTTTGGCATTGAATCTCAGCTGCTGTGCTTCAGACCAGCACTCCAGTTTCTCTAGGTCCCTTCTCATCCTTTCCACCCCCTTCACAGTATGTGCGCTGTTGCAGATCTTTGTGTCATCTGCTGACAGGCTTACCTTCCCCTCCAGTCCTTCCGCAATATCACCAGCAAAGATATTAAACAGGACTAGACCCAGGACAGACCCAATCACCCTCCTTTCCCCTGACTGGATCCCGTTTACCACCACCCTCTGCTTACTGTCCTGTAACCAGTTTCTAACCCAGTTTACCACCTTATTACCCAACCCTGCTGGCCAGCTTGTTTACCAACCTCCTGTGTGGTATGATGTTGAAGGCCTTGCTGAAGTCCAGGTCTGCGATGTCGACTGCTCCACCTTGGTCCACAGCCTTTGTCACCCAATCAAAAAAATCTATAACATTCATTTGACATGACCTTCCTGCTGTGAAGCCATGCTGTCTAGGATCCTGTTCCCTACTGACAGTCAAGTGCTCCACAATCTTCTCTTTCTGCAGTGTCTCCATGATCTTGCATACCACAGAGGTGAGGATGACTGGCCTATAGTTCCCGGCATCCTCCCTGCTCCCACTCTTGTGCAGTGGAACCACATGAGCCTTCCTCCAGTCCCAAGGAACCACCCCTATAATGAGGGACTTGCTGAAGAGGGCTGCTAGTGGGGCTGCTAGCTCTTGTCTCAGTTCTTTCAATATCCTGGGATGTATGCCATCTGGCCCCATAGCCTTGTCCACTCTCATTTTCATGAGCTCCTCCAGTACTCTTACCTCTGAAAATAGGTTTGTGTTAACGTCCTCATGCCCCCTGTATCTGTTATCTAGTTGTGGTCCCTTACCTTCCCCCTCCACCATGAATACCAAACAAAAGTATTCATTCAGTATCTCTGCCTTTTCCCAGTCATCTTCCATACACTCTCCTTTTCCCCTTAAGTCTCCCCTCCCCGATTTTCTTCTTTCACTGATATATCTAAAAAGTCTTTGTCCCCTTTCTTCACTGCCAGCTAATCTCTCTTCTGTTTGCACTTTTGCTCTTCTAACCACTTTACTTGTCTGCCTTGGCACTCATGGTACTCCTCTCTGTCCTCTTCCTGCTGGGACTTCTTAGATTTCCTGAAGCTCATACCTTTAGCCCAACTTTCACAGCAACCTCTGTCAAGAACCGTAGTGGTTTCCCTGCTTCTTTTGCCCTTGCTCCTCTGCTTCATTCATTGGCTTGTTACTTCCTCAATGGCAGCTTTTATGTGCTCCCACTGTTCCACAACTCCCCCTCCTGCTATCCTCCTTGTCAGTGCTTCTCTGATGCTATGTCTCATCCTGTTGAAATCTGCCCCCTGAAGTCTAAGATTCTTGCCTTACTGTGGTTTGAGACCGACTCCTTGCCTAAATTAAAGCACAGCAAACAGTGGTCACTGGACCCCAGGTGACCCTCCACTCACACAACAGAGATCATATACCCATTTTTCAGAATCAGGTCCAAAATTGAGCTTTCCCTAATGGGTTCTCACA
Source organism: Neoceratodus forsteri (assembly GCA_016271365.2). NCBI lineage: Eukaryota > Metazoa > Chordata > Ceratodontiformes > Ceratodontidae > Neoceratodus > Neoceratodus forsteri. Next base: position 1,326,392,658 of record CM057459.1, on the reverse strand, counting down.
ACAGCTGCCTAAGGCCAGTTCCTGTAATGAATCCAAGATGTCCCGGCTCCATGCTGAGGCTGCTGCCGGGATGGACCACTCCACATCTGGCATGTTTAAGTCCCCCAAGAGCAATCTGGGTGCCATAGGATGTATTTCCTCCATTAGTTCCTTGTCTCCCGAGCTGGGGAGCTGAAGATCACCCCTGTGCAAATAGCTAAGCCTAGATTTAAATACATCGACAGAGTTGCTTTTCCTTAGTAACACTGTTCAGGCTATTCCACTCTTTGGCGAATCTGTACGCGAGAGTTCTGCCCTATAGTAGTTTTCCTTCTGGGGAGCAGTAGTGTGTGACTTGCCATACCTCTGGTGGTGTATTTGTTATCAGTGAGAGTATACAGCATCCGCAAGCCTGGGGAGAGCATGCCATTATGTGCTTGGAAGCCTAGTGTGTTGTAGAGAAATCTCAGATTTAGGGTTAAGAGGTTCAGTCTGTAGTAGAGGTTGCATGTATGTGTGTCTAGTTTAGCTTTATTGTTTGATCTTTAAAATAGCGATCAGTACAATACAAAATATAAGAAAATATAAGAATCAAAGTACAAGATAAAAGATACGATATACAGTATGTTCTTCCATTAAAACCATCTCTGTACAATTAAAACTAGTGAATTAAATTAACAAATTAAGAGTAAAATATGTTATTTAAATGTATGAGGTCTGGCTTTCCTACACAATCTTTTCCTAACTTTATGCATAGTCTGTAGATACTGGGCTACTCTTATCACTATGCATTCCTCTTCTGTCATAAACAGTATTCTTAGAATCATATTTTGGTCTATGTGTGCTAATGAGCCTAGTATAGGAACAATCAAGAAGTTTCTTGCCTTATTTATGCCATACATAATGCATCACCAGATGGAGTACATCTTCCTTAAATGTATTATTGCTGTCACAGAGTGCATCATCTGGTAAGGAGGACTTGCAAAACCCAGCCACCATCACATTGGAATCAAAGGTTCCTAATTAGTATCTCACATAGGTGCTTCTGATGTTGGGATCTTCAAGTATGCCCAGATAGTATCTAAATTTGCAAATGCAGTCATTGTCACGGAACCGTCTGGCAAACCCTGATTGTGAGAGTGCACTCAGGTCTCTCATTTGAAAGTAATCTGAGATTTTTTTAGAGATATAAGATTTGTATTTGAGGCTTATAGTAATATTTCTTTCTACAAGTCTTAGGAAGGCCTCCAGATCATAAGTAGACATAAGTTTCTTTACATGTTCCAGCCAGGGGGATGGTTTACATCCCATGTTTTTCCAATACACTTTTTATGTTTGCTTCCGCGTGCAGTGCACAAGAAATATATTGAAATAGTAGAGCACTGCAAAGGTGTGGTAGTGTTGTGGGCCTGTGGCTAATGCAGCAGATGCTATAATGGGCGCGTCCCTCGGCTACCAATTAATGCTGAAGCTGCCGATGATGGCAGTTTCAGAGCGAGTGCCGCACTTGAAAGAAATCTGCTGCTGCAATCAGGGGCAGTTTCATCATTGCAGTGGCAGTTCCCCCCTTCCTCACAACCAGGCACACAGTAGGACAACAAATTTAAATGTTAGCTCCCTCCCACTGCTGTTGCCCGCCCCACACCCTCCATTCCCCATCGCACCGGCATATAATGAAACCCTCCCACCCCCTCCCACTGCTGCTGCCCACTGTACAGCCTCCCTCCTGCACCGCATAAAATCCTCCCACTGCTATTGCACGCACCCTCTGTTCTCCATCGCACCGGCACAGAACCCTCCACTCCCTCCCAGTGCTGCTGCCCATCCCGCAGCCTCCATTCTCTGTCGCACCAGCATAAAACCCTCCCACTCCCTCCCACTGCTGCTGCTGCCCACCTTGCACACTCTGTTCTCTGTCGCATTGGCATAAAACCCACCCAATCCCTCCCACTGCTGCTGCCTGCCCTGCACTTTCCATTCTCCATCTCCTACAGACATTGAGGTGCTCAGTCCCCATGTCAGCATGTATCCTCTCTCCCCCCATTAATGTGGCACACTGGGAGCCCACCCCAGTGTGCCAAAACATACTCTTTTGATGTTTCCGACACCGTGATGCCCACTTCCAGTGTCAGATAAACCCTCCATGCCCTATTTTCTCAGCCAACCTCAGGGTACCCAATCCCCGGGTCGGCATTGATCCCCCCTAGTAGTCTGGTTCACTGGGAGCCCACCCCAGTGTGCCTAAATCCATTTTGTTAATATTTCACCTGTAAAAAAAAAAAAAATCAGTCCCCCAATGTCTTTTTTTTTTAAGCCTGAAAAAAAGAAAAGAAAACGGTCTCTTGTTGTTTCCCTGGATCCCTCCCAACCCACCCTCCTCCCTCTGCGCAGCCCACCTCCCCCGCACTTCTCACCTATACTTACCTCTGGAGGTTGGAAGCAGCAATCTTTGTGGACTGGGAACACATCTGCACTTTCAAAGACCAACCGGGAACTGAAGAAATGATGGAAGCCCTATAATGGCAGTCAATGGGGTTTCAACCGCTGATATCCAGCCAATGTTTTGAGTTTGGTCCCAAATTTTCAACATGGGGTTCTTGGGACCCCTCCTCATGAACACTGGCACTGTCATTTTATTTCTCAGTCCCAAAAGGTGATTTCACTGTCACTGTGTGGAATCACCTTTTGGGACCAATTAATGAAACAGCAGTGCCACTGTTCATGAGGGGGGTCCCAAAAAGCCCTTGCTGCAAATTTGGTGGAAAAAAATCCAAAAAATGACTGCGTTACAAGCATCTGTTGTGAAATTTCTAGGCACACTCATAACTTCATCAGTTTTTAATATTTTCACTCCAAATGTCCAACATTGCCTTTTTTTCACACACCCTTATGAACAGTACAGCTGTCATTTTTCGCATCCTTCCCAAAATGTGTTTTTGCACCTGTGGTGCAGAATGACATGGTCGCTGTGTGAAATCAACTTTTGGGACAAAGTAACAAAATCACAGTGCCACTGTTCATGAGGGGAGGTCCAAAATAGCCCACGTTGAAAATTTGGTGAAAACATTCCAAAATATGACTGCGATACGAGCATGCGTTGCACAGTTTCTACGCACACTCGTAACTTCGCCAATGTTAGATATTTTCACTCCAGATTTTCAACATTGCTATTTTTTTACACCTCCTCATGAACAGTACAGCTGTCATTTTTCACAGTGTTCAAAAAACATGAAAACTATACTGCACGGTTCATTCGGATGAGATGCGTCTGAAGTCAGGGCCGCCAGCCCTGCCACAATATACCAATTCCAAACACACAGGCACTACTCCAACTCCAGTGAAAGCATCCACCATGACAAACTGCTGTTTAAACTGTTGATTTATTTGTGGCAGGGCTGCCGGCCCTGAGTTCAGGAGCACCTCATCCGAAGGAACCGCGCAGGGGTCAACGTTTTTCCGCTGTGATCCAGATGTGAATATCTAGCATTTTATTGCCTTACAGAAATCTGTAAACCGCCGTTTGATCAAATAAATCAGCAGTTTAAACTGCAATTTGTTGTGGTGGATGCTTTCAGTGGAGTTGGAGTAGTGCCTGTGTGTTTGGAATTGTCATTTTTCACATCCTGCCTGAAATGTGTTTTAGCACCTGTGGTGCTGAATGGCACACTGGCTGTGTGAAATCACCTTTTGGGACTGAGTAATGAAATGATACTGCCACTGTTCATGAGGTGGGGTCCCAAAAAGCCCATGTTGAAAATTTGGAGTGAAAATACCAACAAACACCGGGGCGTTAGGGTTTCCAACCGTAACGCCCACCCTGTACAGATGACAGGCTGACAGGCATTGGGGGTGGACTTGGGGTCGTCGGCAATCAATATTATTCCACTCCACCCCCCACCCTGCAGCCACTGACAGGCATTGTAGGTGATTGGGCTTCGACCCCAACATTCACCCCCATCTCTGCTGTACTGCACCCATCTCAGCTTTATTTCCTTATGAATGGGGTGAGTATAAGGGGCCAAGACCCAAAGCACACTGCGACACCTGTCGGTGTCTGTAGGGTGAGGAGGGGAGGTGGAATGGTGGAGTGTTATGGTTGTTGACCGAAAGGCACACCCCCAACACCTGTCAGTTTCTGCAGGGTGGGGGTTGGGGTTGGAGTCACTTCAGTACTTCACTGCCATTCCTATTATGTATCTCTCTAACTCCTGCACTACCAATGCCAATACCAGCAAACAAACATTCAGCAATGACAAATGCTTGTTTCATAACCAGATCACACCCTTTATAAAGGATCTGTTTTGTCTCAAATTGACTTCTGATTCCTTTCCTTGTGGCTGTCCCCCTATAGTGCAAATACTCTGCCAATTGAAACTGCAGTTCATAAAATGATTACTGTTCAAGTGGGCACAACTGCAAATCCGTCTCCTAAACCAGAGGTATAGAAATTACCTGTCTTTCTTATGACCCTTCAGAAGGCACCTCTCCATTTTTCTTCTCTTTGGTCTGCAATGCAATCATTTTTTATGTATCTGAAGATCCACTTTTATGGTGGGAAGATAGTAAAACAGATTTTCAGTCCTTTTTTTTAAAAGTCAGACTAGCTATATCTAAAATGTTAGCTATTTTAGATATCTATCACTTAGATCCCTACTTCAGAAATTATTTTCTTTGATGAAAATGGAGAAGATTATACTTCTCTAATAAATAAAGTTAAGAGGAAAATGAACTCCTTTCAGTATGATAGGGCTAAATCACTCCTCCTCAAATATAAGTATAGCACACAGGAAAAAGCAGAGCAGGTTAACCCTTATGATAGTCACGAGCAGATCATTGTATTCCTTATGAGGCTACATAGAAGCATAACATTTGTCAGCAGAAGAGGACTGCTTGGCCACCCAGTCTGCCCAGATGGTCCCTGCCTAGTCTGCCTGCACAGACCCCAATTGCTCTCTGGCAACCCTCCTCCTCCCTAAATATTCACTAGTATTCCCTTATGTCTATCTCGTGCATGCTTAATGCTTAAAGCCCAATGCTGTTTTCTCCTCCACCACTTCCACTGGCAGTCTGTTCCAGGTGTCTACCACTCTTTCAGTGAAGCAGTACTTCCTCACATCCCTCTTTAACTTCACCCACCAGCTTCATCGCATGCCCTCTGGTCCTGATGCTCTTCTTCATTTGAAAGAAACTCCCTTCCTGCACCCCATTTATCCCTGTGAGGTACTTGTAGATTTCTTATCATGTCCCCCTCATGCTCTCCTTTCTTCCACAGTGTACATGTTGAGATCCCTCAGCCTTTCCTTGTAGGATTTTTTGCTGCAACCTCTGCCCCATTTTAGTCACCCTCCTCTGGACTGCCTCCACCTTGTCAATGTCCTTTCTGTGTTGGTGCAGCCTCCAGAACATGACACAGTACTCCACATGGGGTCTCACCAGTAAGCGATGCAGTGGCAACACCACCTCCTTCCTCCTGCTGGAGATAATGCTCCAAATTTATCCCAGTATTGCACTGGCCTTACCCACTGCTTTGTCACACTGCCCTGTCACTTTGAGGTCATCAGATAAGATAACCCCAAGACCCTTACTTAGTGACTGATGGTATCTCCCCCCCATCCAATACTCAGTTACTGGGTTCCTGTGCCCTAGGTGCATAATTTTGCACTTTTTGGTGTTGAATCCCAAATTACATGTTTTTGACCTCTCCTTTGAGTTTCCCAAGATCCCTCTGCATCCTTTCCATCCCCTCCTAATTGTCCACCCTATGACAAATTATGGTATCATCTGCAAAAAGGCATGCCTTCTCTTCCAGTTCATGTGCAATGTCACTTATGAAGACATTGAAGAGTCCCGGTCCCAGAACTAAGCTCTGCAGCACCCTGCTGGTCACTCTTCCATCCTTAGAGTGAGTGCCATTAAACACCACCCTCTGTCGCTTATCCATTAACCAATTTCTAACCCAGTTCTCTTCTTTGGATCCACCCCTAGGCTGTTCAATTTCTTAATCAGTCTCCCATGCAGCACAGTGTCGAAGACCTTGCTAATGTCCAGACAGACCATGTCCACTACCCTCCTCTGATCTAGTTCCCTGGTCACCCAGTCAAAGAAATCAATCCGGTTAATCTGGCATGACCTCACCCATTAATCCATGCTGTGTTTGGTTTTGTAGCCCACTGGATTCAAGATACCCTACCAACATTTCCTTTAACAGTGTTTCCATTAATTTCCCCACAACTGAGGTGAGGTTCACCGGCCTATAGTTACTAGCATCTTTCCTCCTGCTACTCTTATGTAGAGGAACCATGTCTCCTGTCCTCCAATCCTCCAGAACCTTACCTAATTCCAGAGAGCTGTTGAACGAGGCCATCAGCAGAGCATCCATCCTCTCCTTCAGTACTTTCGGTACCCTTAGGTATATTCTGACTGGTTCCATAGCCTTGTCCACTTTTAGAATTGCAAGTCCTTTCAGGACTGTCTCCTCTGAAAATGGACTTGAGTCTGCCTCCACTTCCCCCCCCCCTTGTTCCTGCTGATTACCGGTGGTCCATCCACCACCCCCACTATGAAGACTGAGCAGAAGTACCTGTTGGTGCAGTCTCCCTCTGCTGTCCTCCTTAGTCTCAATGTCTCTCCTCTTGCTCTCCTCTTCTCACTTATGTACCTGAAAAAAAGGGTACCTGAAGACTCACCAGGTAACATGCAGATGGAACACACTGCTATACAGAGAATCATGGCTGATCATATTGCCTCTTTTTTTGCTTCCACTGTACAAGTGGAAGCTGGTTTAGAGGATTTTCTAACAGATTTAGTCCTCCAGCACTCTCTACCTCAGGTCTAAGCTCTTTGACACAGGACGTTACCATGAAGGAAGTACAATGGGCAATAAATTCCTTACATAGAGGGATAGCTCCAGAGGAGGACGACCTTGTGGGAGAGCTTTATAAAAGGTTGATTTCTTTTTAGGCCTGCAGTGGGTGGAGCTCTGCAGATCTCTTGTGATCAAATAAGGAGATTTTTCCTACTGACGAACATTTAGGAGTTGCATCACAGTTGCCCCCATGTCCGTGAAGCACTCTGCACTGTTAATGCACTCTTCCCACAGGACTGTTTTTATCCCATCACTTCGGTTTTCTCACCGCGATAGTGGTGCATCAGGAGCTCCCACAGTGGTCCCAGACCCCAAGATCAGTTAGTTGGGGTCTGGAAACATGAGGGCTGCAATGGAGAAGCTGCAAAAATATGTATTTAAAGAGCACCAATGAGTGAAATGAAACTGAATTTATACATAATAATGACCCATTCATGAATATTAATGAATTCTGGCTGCCTTGTGCTTATTGGTAGGGTTCATTAATATTCATGATTGAGTTATTATTATGTATAAATGCAGTTTCATACCACTCATTGGCGCTCTTTAAATACATATTTTGCAGCTTCTGCACTGCACCCCCTTCTCTCCGGATCCCCACAGCCGACCCTCCCTCTCAGCCTCTCCCCCCCACAAACATAACACTGACACTGGGAGTGTCCAATCCCCCAGTGTCGCTGTCCCTCTCTGTTGTTGTTGCCCCGACACTGTTCCACACACCCGACCCTCCCTCTCAGCACCCACCCCCCTGACAAACATAACAGTGACACTGAGGGTGCCCAATCCCCCAGTGCTGCTGTCCCTCTCTGTTGTTATTGCCCCTGAAACTGTTCCACTAACCCGACCCTCCCTCTCTGCACCCACCACCCTATACACCCTCCGACAAACATAACATTGACACTGGGGGTGCTCTATCCCCCAGTGCTACTGTCCCTCTTTGTCGTTATTGCCCCTGAAACTGTTCCACCAAGCTGACCCCTCCTCTCAGCACCCACCACACCCTATACACCCCTGATAAATATGACACTGACACTGGGGTACCTAATCCCCCAGTGTCATGACCTGAAATAAGGAAAACCTTCTCTCATAGTCGTTTAATTTTCTTTCTTTAATAAACCCTGCAAAATAAAAACTGTCCATCCATGCCTGTTGTGGCCATTACAGTACCCCCACCCAACCCTTCCACTCAGCACCCACCACCCCACACCCCCCACAAGCCCTTACTTATCCACCGGGGGTCCAGTGTCATAATCGTCTGTGGACAACAGATACATCTTCACTCTTCAAAGCCAGACCACGAACTGAGGAAACAGGTATGGAGTTCAATGTATTTCAGTGGGGTTTTAAACTTAGTGGCATAACTTGACCATTTTTGCATATTTTTGATTCTAATTTTCAACATGCCTTCTTTGGGACCCCACCTCATGAGCAATTGCACTGACGTTAGGCAAATCTGTCCCAAAAGGTGATTTCATGGTCCTTGCATGAAATCACTTTTGGGCAGTATTTGAAAATTTTCTCTGTACTTGTTCATGAGGCAGGGTCATAAGAAGGCTAGTCACTGCGTAAAATCAACTTTTAGCAGGAGTTCAAAATTTTCTGTGCCCTTTTTCATGAGGCGGGGTCATAAGAAGGTTATGTTGAAAATTTGGCATAAAAATATTAAAAAATAAAGTAATGAGCCTACATTGAATTTTACGAACACAGGCCCAGATATTCAAAACTTTGCCCCGAGGCCAAATTAGCACTGCCCGGCATGCAAACATTGCTTGGACCAAATAGCCTGCCATATTCAAAAGGAATAGCCCGGTGCTAAACCTGCTGAATATAGCATGCTAAGGAAGCCGTGCAAACTGGGCTGGGAGTGCAGTGCAAATATTGCCCGGGAGCAAGACAGCACCGAATATAACAAATAAGACAGCAATGAATATAGTACCCAGGCAGGGCAAACACCCACAGGAACAAAGTGCAGATGGAGCCGCCATGCCCTGGACCACAGGCAAAGGAGCACAGGCAGGAAAAGGAGCCCAGGAGCAGACAGCAGTGCAGAATCCAGACGCTGATACACACCCAGCCAGGGGAATGGCCAGAGGGCATCAGGACTCAGGGGTAGAACCAAAGAATAGAACAACCCTGTCTTAAAAGCCATGCACCCAATAATGACACAGAACACAGTGCAAATACGTGAAAGATAAGTATAATGTGACAAATGCACAGTAAAGGAAACAAGTAAACAACAATTGAACAACAACACAAAACATAACAAACAGCAAAGTAATGAAACGCAAAATGCAAACAGGTAAAAGGAAACCTACAGCAAACACTACTACAATGACAACCACTATATACAACAGGAACTACTACGACTACTACAATTACCACTACTACTATGACTACTACTACTACCATGACTACTACTAAAACTACCACTACAGAACTGACTATACTACAGCAAATGACCTACAGTACATCAACTACAGCAACTAAGGAATGAAATATGGAAAACAGAGGCACAGGGCCAGAATAACAAACTGTAAAGCAACGTAATAGGAGGGGACAGGGATGTGGACACAAACAAAGAGGTAAAAGGCCAGCAACAGAAAACACAGTCCTGTAAAGGGGGGTGCAAGGTAAGCAATGTCCTCAGGAAGGCATCATGGCTGGGATCCCGCAGGTTCTGGCAGACGTGCCTCCAGTACGGCGGCCACCCTCCTCGTCTCCAATATGAGCACTGCCTACTGCTCGAAAATGGTGTGCTGCTGGCGCACAAGCCATCTCAGGAGGTTCTCATTGCCTTCTGACTCCTCTGGCTGCGTTGCCCACAAAGAGGATTGGAGTGGACCTACAGGAGGAAGGAAGAGCATGTGAGGATGGGAAACCAGCCAGGAGGCATACTGCAGCCACAGGTAGCCATACAGGGATGGACAGCATGTCCCAACAGCCATGCCCATGTGGTACTGAGGTACGCAATGGTTGGCACAACCGACAGGTGCCCACAGGGCAGGCCTGGAAGACACAGGCAACAACCCAATACCCAATAGACATGGATACGTCAGGCCTTGACAACACCATGGTACGGTCGACACCACCCCACCCAGCACTGCACACAGTGTGACAGTACAGACATACAGGCGGTCCACAGGATGGCGGTGGGGGTGGGCAATACAACACACACATGGGAGAACGCACATCAGGACAAACTGCCCATAGTCAGATAGCAATGTACCTGAAAGCAGAGTGCAACAACAACCCATAGGGGTGCAGGAGCATCACAATGCAGGCACGGTGTCCGGCCAATGATCATCCAATGCCAGGGCCAAGCCGTTCCACAGCAGATGCAATATCACAGGGCTCACACACCAGCAGGGGTGGGCCGACAGATGCCACCACACATGGGCCATGTACTGCAATGTGTGCAGTGCCCTGCAGCTAGAACCCGCACATGTCAAGTGAACAGCTGAACATGGACATCGGCGATTGTGGACTGCACAGCAATTCCAGCCATGCATGCTGACACAGGCCCATACTGCCCCCCCCCAGCCACAGGGTACAGCAGCCAGCCAGACAGCCATACACTGGCAGCACTCTGCAACACTGGTGCACAACCCAGCACAACACCACACCAGCAATGACATGATGCCCATGGCTGTTAACCTGCCATCAAAGTCAATGGCAGACCAGTGAAGGAACCACACAAAACAAAGGTGCAGCACAAATGAAAACAGACATGTACTCACACAATAGGCCCCTGGCCTCAGGGCTGCTCTTCTGCACCCACTGTGGCATGGATGGCACCATCAGGCTGCTCCGCATCAATTCCTAGGACACCTCCTGGCTCTCTCTCCCTGGGTTGTGCTGCTTGATCTGCTCTACAGTGGACAGAGGTAACAGCAGTGTTAGCGCAACACACAGCATGTACCACGATAGCCACAGCAAGATGCACCCCTCCCCCAAAACACGGTACACACAGGGCAGCCCAGGGACAGTGTCTGAACACAGGATACACCCACACAAAGGCCCCCCATGGCCCATGGAGCATGCGCCAGTCACACAGGGCATGTAGGCATGATGGCACTGCATTGCAACAGTGCCACACACAGGTGTAAAGCGACTGGATGCACACACAGCTGTGTAGGCAGACAGAGCCCCGGGCTACAGCACCACCATACCACACTGGTGTTGGCTGCAGTACAGTCCTGTTGCAGGTCGCCCCACCTGCACTGTCTAGACCCGCCACCCATGCCATGGCTAAGTGTCACAGCTGCGCATGGCACAGCTGCAGTGTATCCCCCATGGACAGCATGCACCATGCAAGCACCATTACTACCTTGGGTAGTGCCTGGCAACTGTGCCCCCAGACACCCTGTACTATAGTGCCTCCCAAGGGGCCCGTACTGTATGCCCCAGAACCAGTGCCACATGTGTCCAAGCACCTGGCATGACAGCACACCTGTGCACAGACAGGGACACACATGCACGCCACACACACACACACACACACACACACACACATGCACACTCTGGCAGACAGAGAGACACATGACATACGTGTGCGACATGTGACGGCACCTACCTGGCAGTGGCACAGTTCCATCACGCACCATCTGTTTGAACCTCTCCAGCTGTTGGCATTGCTGGCAGCGTAGGTCCATGTAATGGTGCCAACACTTTTTGGCATCCCTTGTGATGCCCGTCCATTCTGTGAGGTGGTATGCAATGGATACCCACACCTGGTGTCATGAGAGGTCACCCTTCCTGACCTCCCAAAACAGGCATCTGCACCGTTGTTGCATAAACTGCACCAAATTAGCCATCTCAACATCCCCCTGCACCTGTCCCTGTACACCACTGCATGCTGCCTATGCCTCCCAGACATTCTTTGGAACAGCTGGTACCCTGCCACACAAACAACTGTACAGCCTGTGTCACACCCTGGACCCTCCGGCAACATGTGCATTAGCGCCACGCAGTCACATGGCATAGCACGTCGCTACCCGGAAATGGTCTCATTGCACATACCCAGCCCTGCCACAACCCTGGAGCATCATGGCCATGCATGCATGTAACGCCGTGCTGTATGACAGTGTGGCGCTACGGCGCTCTACGCTGGGGTGCTAGTGTGGCACAAGGGTCACACACGCATGTGTGGACTTCGTGCTATGCCACATAGTGCTGCGCTAATGGGACAGCGCAATGCCGGACACCATTTAGCCCAGTGCTACCATTAGCACAGCGCTAAGCTGATTGCCCGGCGCTAACAAGGCCCATATTCAAACAGCATATGCAAATGAGGAACGAGGGCACTTGTGTATGCAAGGGGCAAACAGTGTGAGTAGCATATCATTATCAACTCATTTGCATGTCTAACAGGCAGGATTACCCAGCAGGGCTATTTAAGGGTAAACAGTGCTCCACCTGTGTTGTATTGAGGGACTGCAATACTAAGCAGGTGCAACAGCTGAATAGGCCCAACACAGAGGAGAATGTCACAGGAGAAAGAGCAGCGACAGGCAGGTCTGTATAGCAGCCTGGAGCTTGGCTGTATGGCAGTGGGACATGACTACATCCTGGCTTGCACATTGCACACATGAGTATGGCCATGGAACATGCATGGGACAGAGCATATGCCTGCAGGCCCAATGTCAGCACAATGCTGCATAGCGGTGTGCATGGCCACTGTGCCTGTCGGCCAGCCGACTGGGGCGTATGTTATGCCTCTGTCAACAGCAGCAGTCACTGCTGTGAGTGGACTGCCTGCACAATGTTGCCAGGCACTGGGCTGGGGAAGGGAGGGGACACAGTGGCCTGCAGGTGACCCATGCCATTAACTTGTTCCAAAATGAGTGCGCACTAGGATGTGGTGCTCAAGAACCAACGTATGTAGTAAGCAGAAAAGGTTCTGGCACACACCAACTCATGAGAGGAACGCATAGAATAATAATAAAAATAAAAATATATTTCACCAAACGAGACAAAATATCTTGCCTGACATGTTTCGGATTGACTGCCAATCCTTTCTCAAGGAAAGTTGGCGAGTCATCTGAAACATGTCAGGCAATCTTTTGTCTCGTTTGGTGCAATAAATTTTAATTTTTATTATTATTCTATGTGTTCCTCTCATGAGTTGGTGCATGCCAGAACCTTTTCTGCTTACTAAGACCCAGGCCATGCAGTGCCTATGTGGGGCCTGGTGCATGCAGCATAGCCGCAGTGTCTGTTGTGACCCATGCACATGCATTGTACACACAGGGGTGGCCATGTTGCACAGTTGCAGTGTGTGCTGCACCCTCTCATGCTGAACACGGCCTGCACTATGCTGGTACAGGACGTTCATTGCAGGCGTCGAGGGTGGCATGCACATAGTGTTCTGCCTGTGCCATGCAATGCAGTCACACCACAGCATGTGACCTGTGTCCCTCTACATGTCTCCCATAGGTTCTGCAGCATGTGAGAACAGGATAAGTGCCCATAAGTTCTCACAGGATGAACTGACGGCTCTGGTCCATGGTGTCAAGGAGCGGGAGCAGGTGCTATATCGCCACAAGGCTACTGATGCTGTCGTGAGACAGATGCTGGATGAGGTCACAGCAGGGGTCAATGCTGCTGGAGGCTGGGGACATACTACTGATGCTGTTAGGAAGAAGTGGAGTGGTCTGCTGTGACATGCCAAGGAGGAGGAGGCACAATGGCTCTGTGATCAGCTACGGACTGGAGGAGGGACACAGATCACGCAACAGTGGCAGGGGGACCCACTGATTACCCTGGTGGCCTCCACACTGCATCCTGTCTCCGTTGGTGGTGTCATTGGTGGGGGGTATGAGACACCACTCACACCACCTAGAACAGGTCAGTATCCACATGTGTGAAAAATACATGGTATGCCTGCACTGGTGCGAGGGGGGTCATTGTAGGCCCAATACATGGTTTGCACCATGGGGTTGCTATGCTGTGCTCACGGTACACATGGGGCAGTATTGCATGCATCCATTGCCTGCGCAGGGCTGTCACCACAGCTGTCAGTATGATGCATGTGCACCATGGTAGGGGGTGTGTGCATGTGTCCATGGTCTGCTTCGATGGGAATGCAATGTGTGGTGTGCATGTCCATGGAGTGTGGCATGCATCCTAGTGTGTGCATGTACAGTTGGTGGTTATGGCACACTGTGTAAGTACCAATCAGTGACACTGTCCTTTCTTGTTTCACAACATTGGGTGCACACCATGCAGTGCACCAGGACGTGGCTGGGGTGGCTGACGTGGAGCAGGAGGCAGTGGATGTCGACAATATGCCATCAACCTCAGGACTGGGTGCCAGGCGTGGACCCTCAGCAGCAGCACATGTGTGGCAGGCCAAAGGACTTGGGTTACACCTGTCTGTGGAGGGGGGACGACTCTGGTGCTGGTGGGGACCTGGACACCGGTGACATCCTAGAGGATGCCCAGGTGAAGGATCTGAGTGGTGGCCTAGTGGTCCTCCTGACAGTCACTTGTGACCTTGGATCAGATGGCTCAGACCAGGGTTACTACATGCCTGTGGAGGGGACTGTGGTTGGCAGCACAGGGATGGGGCATGCTGGGGTCCGCAACACAGGTGCCAGGGGTGTTGAATGCCATGCCACCATAGGCAGTCCAGTACAGCAGGTGGTAGGCCATGTGGGTGCTGTGTGTGCACCTCTGGATATGTGGTGCCTTCCACGGGGAGGGGTGCAGAGCCCACAAGGGACGCATCACACCACAGGGACCGTGCAGCAGCAGGAAATACAGCAGCCACCACAGTGTCCCCACCATGTCCAACAGCAAGCACAACCCCCGGCTGGCATTGGCATTGCCGCAGCTGTGGTGCCAGATGCCCAGGGATCCCGCCTTCTGCTCCAGGCCACCATTACATCTTAGCAGGAGACCCAGATAGACCTGCATGCCCTTCGGTGTGAGCTGCAGCATGAGCTCTCGCAGATGCAGGAGAATATGGCCTTGGGCTTTGCACATGCCAAACAGCTGGCAAAGGACAGGATGGGGCACATCGTAGCCATGTTTGACCATGGCTTTGTGGGTCTCACGGACGCTGTGGTTGATCTTGCCACAGTGCTGCATAGGGTGCATGGTGGTCAGTGGGCTGTGCAAGGGGGACAGTGTGCCCGTGGCATGCAGACCCACAGGCAGGCCTCACACAGCCGCAGGGTAGGCACCGGCTCCAGCACCACTGCACAGGTGCATCAGCTGGCACCCAGCGACAGTATGGCCGGCCACCCACCCTGTCTGGATCTGCTGGTCGGCCAGGTCATCAGCACACCACCCTCTCAGCCTCACCACGGTCCTCCCAAAATATATCCTTGGCACAGAGCACCCCTAGCTCAGTGTTCCAAGCACATGGTGTGCACCATGTGCATGGTGGTAGTCACCTCAGTTAGGCACAGCTGCCATGCACAGGCACAGAGACAACACCCACATGTGCACACTTGCACGCACACAGTCACACACACAGTCACTGGCACAGTCACCCATGCACAGCCATGGTAGCCCTTCCCACCCTGTCACCTCATATCAGGCACCTCAATCATCATCCACTTCACCATGCCATGGCTGTCTACCGTGGTCACATGCATGTCCTGCATGACACACAGTACACATTGCCATCCCACATACATTCACTCCCACTGAGCTGTGCACATGCTTTGTTGGTGGTCCTCACTATTATGGTTGTCTGCACGTAAAAAAGTCATTGTCACTGTACTGTTCTGGTTGCTGTGCTGTGTTTACTCACCATCCTGCCTGTGACAGTGTCCTGATGATGCCAGCCCTGTACTCCAGGGCCCTGCAGGACATTCGAGGATCTCTCCTCTCGAGTTGCTCCACTATCCCTCTGACCTCTGGCTCTGGGTCACTGTCAGCCTGTTTCTCAGGCTCAAGTGCCTGTATTCCACGGTTCATTGCCATGTTGTGGAGCATACAACAGGCTAGGATGATACAGCATACCTTCTGAGGCCTATACTGTAGTGCACCCTCTGACATGTCTAGGCAGCAGAAGCGCATCTTTAGTATGCCAAAGACCCTCTCTATGATGTTCCTAGTGGTGGCATGTGCCTCATTGTACCTCTCCTCAGCCACTGTGGCCAGCTGGGGTACTGGTGTCAGCAGCCAGGGTCGCAGGGGATAGGCTCTGTCCCCTATTGAGAAATGTGCACCTGTTAGTGTTGTTGTTCTATTGTCTGCCCCTCGTTGTGGTGCACCACCTGTGTTTCTGTCCCGACCCCCTTCCTTGCATACCTCTGCTTATCCCTGCCTACACTGTGGTGTGTGCATGCCTTGCATGCTGATACTCAACAACTAGGTGCCCACTGGGTATCCTGCCCTCCTCAAAGGCCTGACACAGCCGGGACTGGTGCCAGATGAAGTCATCGTAGGCCCTGCCGAGGTACTGTACAAAGACATTGTTCATGCACCCAGTCGCATCGCACACCACTTGGCAGTTGATGGAGTGGTACCCCTTCCTGTTCACGTACACCTCACTGCCATCACCAGGTGGTGCATGGATGGGGATATGGGTGCAGTCAATGGCACCAAGTACCGCTGGTAGGTGTGCAACTCAATGGAATTGCTGCATGGTTTCTCTGCGCGCTGCTGCTGTGCTGGGGAATACTATGAATTCACCAGCATGTGGCAGGAAAGCACTGAGGAACTGGTTCAGGAGGTGTGAGGTGGCAGACTGCGATACCCCTATGTTGTCCTCCATTGGGCCTTGAAATGTCCCTGTGGCTAGGAAGCACATCGCTGCTGTCACTTTCTCCTCAACTGTCATGGCATGGCTGCATCTGGTGTTGGGCTACAGCTGCTCATGCAGGAGTTCACATAGCTGCCTCAGCATTCCCCTGTTCATCAAGTATGAGCCAGTGATGTGCTCATCTGGCAGGGTCTCGAAGGAGACTCTGGGCCAGTACCACCAGTGAGCAGCATATCGTCTCCTTGGCCTGTGTTGTGGACCATGTTGACCCTGCTTCCTCTCATCCTCCTCCACTACTGCTGCCATTCGATGCAGCAACACTGAATTCAGCACTACTGCCATTGTCACTTCTGTTCTGGTCCCTCCCCCTCTCTGTTTTGCCCTGGGATAAGACCAGCCTTTTATAGGCGGTAACTAGCGCCGCACTATGTGTTGTGCTATGTGGCCTTGCATGGCACTATCACTCTGAATATCCCGTTGCGTGTGTATGCTGGTTCCCGTCTCCTCACTTTGCCCCTTGCATACATTATAGATTTGCCCTGGACTATTGCGGTTAGCACGTGCTATCCGGTCCTTTGAATATTGCAGCTCCACGCTAAGCCTACGCTATTCCCGTGCTACTGGTTTGCGCACTGCGCTACATTTTGAATATCTGAGCCACAGGCTCATTACTTTGGTCATTTTCAATATTTTTTACCCCAAATTTTCAACATAGCCATTTCTTTGTGGCACATCATGAATGTGACAGCTGTCATGTATCATGTTGACCTGCAGCCTTCATGGCTTCTGCCAGTGCTTGTTTACCTAAGGAATAAGTGGAGGTTTTTAACAGTATCTGAAGTGACTTAAAGGGAAAGTTCATAATCTCTTGGATTCTCATCCTTCTCCATAAAAAAGGAGACTAGAGGGATATCTGTAATTGGAGGCTGATCAGCCTTCTTAATACAGATTGGAACATTTTTATCAAAATTTTAGGTCATCATTGGTCAAGGGTAGTAGAGTATCTCATAGTTTCAGCTCAGTCCTGTTCAGTGCCAGGCCTTGGGATTCAGGATAGCCCCCTTTTGATAATAGGTCTTGTGGAAATTGGTAACACGGATCAGACTGAGGGCCGTCTCCTGACTTTGGATCAAAGTCTATCACACACTTATCTTTTCCAGGTTTTATGGAAATATGGTATTCCAGTCGTTTTTGTAACCTGGCTTGAAACACTATATAAAGCTGCAACTCTCACCCCAGTGGTGATTGGAAACTGGGTAGTCAATGTCATATATTCTGAGAGGTGTTTGATTGGGCTGTCCTCAGGTCTGATTTTGTAAGTTTTGGAACTGGACCATGCTTTTAGGTAAATTGGGCCGCATGATAGGATTAATAACATTGAGACAACTATAGACACTATACTGCAGCATTTGGTAGTGTATGCTGGTGATAAATGCTTATTAGTCCCTGCCGTTTCCCCTGAAGAACATGCCTTAGAGTGTTTAGAGACTTTTGAGAAAGTCTGTGGATCTTAGATTAACCTTGGCAAAAGTAAAGGAATGTTCTTGGGATCTGATATCACCCTTCCCCCATCAGTAGGAAGAATAAAAATACAAGAAGGTCCAGTAACTATTCTTGGTTTTAAATTTGGACAGGGGGATATGTAACCCCTCTACAAATTGGGGTTTACTATAATGTCTTCCTGGGCTCCTTAATGCCCGCTGTTAGGCTAGTGTCCTGTCTTATGTAGTTCTGTATCTTTGCGTGAGAGTGCCATATTGAGCCTCCATGCCTGTCCCTTTAAGAGAATAGCTAATCTGTGTTTAGAAATTGGTCTGTGCTGAGTCCAGGTGATTTGGGACTTGTGACTGGCCAGACAGTGTTCTAATTTGCTGCATTCTACAGTCGCTATTTGTACAGCGCAGAGGGAGCCTATATAGGAACTGTGATTGTTTGCTGTTTATCTGCTGTTATGTTAGAGATAGAGAAGTTTGTCTAACCTGCTTTAATTGCACCTCGTTCATTTGGATGGGAGCCACCATGTTAGGTCCTGGACTTCCAGTAATTGGACCAATCGAACCACTGGGGACCTTAAATAGATCCTGTCCCCAGGGGTCTTGTGGGAAGGAAATTCTGTAGCCTTGTAGTTTTATCCAGTTGGTGCCCAAATGGACCTGGACAGGGAGCCGTTACTGTGACTGACAGCTCCTTTAGCCAACTGAACCTTTGGATTTACAAGGCAAATGCCCTGTGTGCTAAGAGACAGAGGATCAGTTAGAGTTGAAGGTTGAAGTGTGAACAGCTAGGGCCTTCGAGCAGCTGCTCCCAGTAGGAGCTTAGGGGAATCAGCGGGAAGAGGCTAGACTTGCCTTCCTGCCACCTTCTCCTGCATTGAACTGCCAATTGCAGGAATCAGACCTGTCTGATTCTAGCCTGGAACTGCCGTAGTAGAAAAGAAGTTATTGATATAAATGTGCTGAATGTGTTTCGTGGGTCATGATCAAGGCCACTGATTTACGGTGATTAAAACAATTAAATTCCGTTTTCAAGACTTAAGATTCCGGAATTTCACCGGTGATTGTTACTCTAATTTCCAGATTTTCTAAGATTTTCAGAGATTCTGTTATCATTCTTTTAGTATGTGCATAAATAATCAGAATTAAAGAAGGCTTAACATACAGAGCATTAAATAAAGCAAACTGAAAATAGTACAGGAAGGAATTAAAACAAAAACAGACTTTTTTATAGATTTACTGATCTGATAGAAAATGCCAGATTCCATGAAATCTTCGTTTTTACCGGTTTTCAGGCAGCCCTAATTCCTGAATTTTACCGGATTTTCCGGTAAAAACCGAAAAACAGTGGCCTTGGTCATGATTTGATTGCCAACGACCGAATCTATTACGCCAGCTGGAGGTTTCACCAGCAGAAGATCACGAACTTTGCCAGAACTGTTCACTCTGTCTGGGCCCTGTAATTTCATCCTAGACCACTACTCCTGCACCAGAGATCATTTGGCGTGAGACTGGCTTAGGGATTCGGCCCCATGCACACCAACATCGAGCAGGTTGCAGCCATCTGGAGGTGCATCATGTCAGCCCAGCTTCCCCCTGTCCTTTGATCATCACCACAAGGTCTACATATTGCCTGCAATGCAACCAATTCCTGGTAGTGTGAGTACAAATCAGGGTAGCTCCCTGCAACGAAAGCTTAAATCATTTGTGGTACCATCTAATTGTCTTCAGTTATTGGGTTTTTGCAATAGACTGAGCCAACCAGCTTGGATTACAAATAATTGGGTTGTGTACATGTTTAACTGTCTTGTCTTCCACCAAGGGCCCCAACATCAGCTGCAATGCCAGCTACCTCGGTCAACGCTTCAGTCTAGCCTGCATAACATTCTGGGTACCCAAGGTTGTTGAACTGCATAATGTAAGTCAGATTACTAATCATTTGACTAGATTCACGCCCCTCCCTTGTTCACTACTGCTAAATAAACCTGATTGTCTCTTTTACATTTAACCTGGCTAGTATGCATATTATTAGTTGGGTTACAGTATCAAGATTATACTGCTACATTGCTAACCTTGTTTTCCAGGGGGTCTCCAGGGCAGTTGTTGCAGGTCCAGCCCTAGTGGTAACTGAGAAGGGTGTGAGAACATTATTACTGCTGCCTATTGATTGTGAATCTACCACTGTGTTATATCTTAGGCCACCAGGAGGGTTGGTGGGTAGTTATAGCTTCCCAGAGGGCTATACCAGAGCAGATAAGCAACCCGAATACCATTTCTCTGGGCATAGGCACCTTATTAGAGAACTCAGACCCCTCAACCTGTGTATAGTCATACAGGCAGGGGTAGTAGCCCTTATAATAATGCCGCCTAGGGGTTACATCTTGGAGGCACCACTGGGATTAGCGCCCTCTAGTGGCTAAAAAGTCAGATTTTTGGTCAAGTGCCATTTTCAGGGAAATTTGAAATGGAGGTCCTTACTACCTCTAAGTGGAATATTTCCCCCCACAAGCTGGTCATACACTGCATGATGGGGTGGAGTGAGGCCGAAGGGGTAGACCCCCACCATGCTATATTGCTGCTTGATATCACTGTGAGGACCACTAATGATATTATAAAGGAAACTGGGGGGAAAGTTAAGTGCCTGGGGAAGGTTGAAGTATGAGGGCAGGATTCAGACCTGTTTGCCCAGATCGTGGTGGCCCTCATTTCTTATAGCCTCCCATAGACCTAAGATTGTACCCACTGTGGGGTCCCAGAACGGGTGGAGAGTTATTCATTTACACAGCGACTCATCTTCCCCCAGGAGATCCCCCATGGTAGTAGGATTTAAAGACAAACTATTGAAATGCCTAGCTGCTGCAGGACAGTCAGTCAAGGATTTTCAGAGGGCTCTGGAAGACTCTAAGGAAGTTACCCCCATTCAGTCTCCTTTGGTTTCCCCAGTTTCCCCCTTGCCCACCACCATTGTGGCGTCCCCCATTTTGTTACACTTAGTGCACCTAGACTCTTATTGCAGGCTCAGGTTGTTTTTGGGTGCTGTTCCTGTGCCGGCACTGGGTTATAATCTCGCAGATCAGTAGTGCACAGCAATGTCATACAGTGTCAGTGGCTCAGTAGGTAGCACACTCGCCTCCGAAGCCGGGAGATCAGAGGGCTGTGGGTTCAGCTCCCACATCTGGCACTTGGGTTAATATCCCAGTACTGACACTGTAGTGCAGCATGAGAGGGATGCTGCACTTCTGAGGTGCCGTCTTTCGGATGAGACTTTAAACCGAGGTCCCATCTGCCTGGATTGGTGGTAGTTCAGGTAGATGTTAAAGATCCCATGGCACTTATTGAAAAGAGCAGGGAAATTTTCCTGGTGTCCTGGTGGAATTTCCCTGGTGTCCTGGCCAAATTTCCCTAATTCACTGAAAAAAAAAAAGATAGCACCAACAGCTTAATCTGGTTCAAGGTCAGTTGGCATTCATCTGTATCTCCCTCCCCTGGGTCGTGCCTGAAAATAGGCAGGATTTGTCTAGTGCACTTACCCGGTCAACAAAAACTAAATAAATAAAGTAAATAAATAAAAATAAAATGTACCACACTGTGAATACAGCAAAAACATTGCTGCCACACATCAACCTGCCAAAAAGCATTTAAGCGACATGTGTTTTCTCTTTCTCTGTGAAATTCCACCTACCCCCCCCGTATAGAGGCTGTACTCAAACCCCATTAAGATAATCAACTCCGGGGTTCAACACGGGACAGGGAGAAACACTGCAGGGGAGAAAAAAAAAGAAACCTCACAATGCAGTTTCCAAAAAGACTGGGACCGGGATTCAAGCTCCAGTCCACAGACACACAGCAACCTCCTGTACTTGCCGTGGCTCATCTCACTGAGCCACGGCAGCAGCTCAGCAGACCAGCTCCCAAACAGAGGTCTGCTCCTCCCCACCCATGTGCGATAGAGTACATAACCACGCATACAACATATCTGTCTTGTGGGGTTGTGCACCCTATCGCGCTAGTGCACTGCATGATGTATTCCGCAAGGTATTCCATGCACGGTATTCTGTGCAACGTATTGATCCGGTAGGTCCCGGGCCAGTGGGGGAGGATGACTTGGAAACTTGGATGGACTATGCCACCCCCCGGTCCTAGAGTAGCAGTGCTCTGAAGAAGAGAAGCGAAAGAGACTTATGGAAAGTTTGAGGGGCTCTGCACTGGAAGCCATTCAGTTCCTTCAGTCCATCATCCCATAGGCCTCTGCAGCTGAGTATCTATCCACTTTAGAAGGGGTATTTGGCAGCACTGAGTCTGGGGAGGGTCTAATGTGGAAATTCAAGCCTGCTAAACAGTGGAAAAATGAGAAGCTGTCTGCTTTTGTAACTTGGGTTTAACAAGCCCTGCAGCAGGCGCATCTCAAAGGGGGTATCTCAGCTAGTGAACTGAATCGTGTCAGGCTGGAGTATATCCTTAAGTCTGCCCATTATTCAAGTGTGCTTATGCTAAAGTTAAAGTTTCAAGACAGAAAAGCTAATCCTCCCAAATATTGTTGGCTGATGAGATCCAGGAGGCTGAGAATGACAAAGATGGCTGGAAACCATATGCGGGAGTTGCTCGCACTGCCCCAACCCCAGACAGACACCTGTTAAAAAAAAGAAGAACCTTCTGAGGCACAGCAAGTCCGCGAGCTGCTGAAAGAGTTAAAACAACTGAGAGCCAGCAAGTAGGCTGTGGCTGAGGTGGCCAAAAATTCTAGCCTTTGCCCCCTAAGTCTGAGTCTGACAGTGA
Source organism: Neoceratodus forsteri (assembly GCA_016271365.2). Lineage (NCBI taxonomy): Eukaryota > Metazoa > Chordata > Ceratodontiformes > Ceratodontidae > Neoceratodus > Neoceratodus forsteri. The sequence goes on along the minus strand of CM057459.1, from coordinate 1,326,369,827 downwards.
GGCCCCACCCGTGGGTATGGGGGCCCATGCCCTTGCCACTAAACCTCAAGCTGATTCTGAACTGGCGGAAAAGATGAGAGAACTGCGAACCATGGTGAGAGATATTCATGCCACCTGATCACTCGCCCCCTGGAGGGACTGCGGGGGAATGGAGCTCAAGTTCAAGTCGAAAGAACACAGTAGGACTCCAGCCCCAGATCACTATAAATTTCATGAAGAGCTGAACCACCCTGGTAACCCTAGAGGGAAGGTGTTTTGTTATAGGTGCAGAGAGGACGGGCACACCTGACGTAGTTGCAGTTCACCTGAAGATCTGTGGAAAGTCACCACCAAACTGCTTAAAATGATTCACCAAGTTACGGTATTGCACCAGACATATGGGTGCCTTACCTCCAGGGGAATCTTTGTAGCTCCACGTCGGTACATATCACAATACTTTTCTTGTAAAAATGCTCATAATTTAGTAAACCGGGTCCCGGAGGACTTCCCAGTCTGAAGAGCTGCCCAAGTTCTGCCCCCAATCTCAGCAACATTATGACATGATGCTAGGGAGAGCACAGGGGAGCGCTCCATTATAGTGAATGGGTGGCAGCTTTCTGAGTGTTTTTTGATATTATATTGGTCAGTTTGTGGTGAAACATGGGCACTGGTTGACTAACAAGGGCCTTGTTAGTTGATCAGTGCGCATGTTTCACCACAAACTGACCATTATAATATAAAAAAACACTCGGAAAGCTGACACCCATTCATTATAATGGTGCATGCCCCCACACTCTCCCTAGCATCACGTCATAACGTTGCTGAGCGTAGAGGTGGAACATGGGCGGTTCTTCAGACCAGGAAGTCCTCCGTGATCTGGTTTACCTAAATTATGAGCATTTTTTCAAGAAAAGTATTGTGATATGTACCGACATGTGGAGCTACAAAGATTCCCCTTGAGGTAAGGCACCCATATATCAGGTGCAATAACGTAACTATTTAACTTGGTGAATCTCTTTAATCTGGTCCGACAAAGCACAATAAAATCTCAGCCAGGCCCTCCCCGCAAGTCTTTCTCTTCTAAAACTGCTGTAGGCCAGTCCACCAAACAGACTCCTCCAGATTGGTCCAAGATGATGGGTCCATCCATGGAAACCACAGTGACTGTTAATGGCATCTCCACCCAAGCTATGCTAGACTGTGGCTCTCAGGACACTATTGTATTTAAAGATTGGTTCCACCAACACTTATGCAATCTCCAGCTCTTACCCCTAGAAGGACTGCATGTGTGGGGGTTGGGTGACAAATCCTATCCTTACCAAGGGTATGTATGAATCTGGCTATCTTTTCCTACTGCTATTGGTGGCATGGATGAACAAGTGGAGAGCCTGGTCCTGGTGTGCCCACCGACTGGAATGTATGATGGCATCCCTTTGTTGATTGGCACCAACGCCCATATGTTTGGCCAGCTAGCTCAGCTCTGTCAGGAGAAACAAGCCAAACTGACTGGAAAGGCACTACACGTTTCGGCCATGGTGCACTGAGCCTATGACTTACAAATGCACACTAGAGAGGCTGAGAAAGATGAGCTGGTGGGAGTAGTATTGAAGAAAGATCTGGAATCACTTGTAATGCTCAGTGTACCATCAGTGGTGAAGTATGAATTAAGAAAGATGTCAAAAACAAAATTCTCATGCTGGATGACCCAAAAGAGGGGAAACTGCCTGAGGGACTGTTGGTCAAGCCTAACAACCTACCAGCCTGGGTTCATGCTTATGCTTGGCGGGAGTGGTGCAAGTCCAAAACATGTCCAACTGGGACATCAGGGTAAATCCAAGGTTGCACCTTGGCTACTGTATACTGTACAGACACTATGGTGTTACCTAGGAAAAATTGCACTGGAGAGATTGACGAGGTGACCCCTGATCTGTTTGACTTTGGAGAGTCCCTCATTCCTGAAGAGTAGAGAACTAAAATCACCGTAAGCTGGCTCAGAAAAATAAGGTGTTTTCATTGAGAGAGTGTTATGTGGGATGCATCACTGGGGCTTAACATTACATTAGAGTGCAAGATGAAAGGCCTTTTCGTGAGAGATCTCGATGCCTAGCCCCAGCAGACATCGATGACGTTCAACGCCACCTCTGAGAGATGCTGGCAGCTGGAATTATACAGGAGTCTCGGAGCCCATACACCTCTCCTATTGTGGTAGTCCAGAAGAAGAATGGCTCAGTAAGGATGTATGTGGACTACTGGACACTAAATAGAAGAACTGTCCCTGACCAGTACACTGTGCCATGCATCAAGGATGCCCTTGACTGTCTCAATGGGAGTCAGTGGTTCTCTGTGTTAGACCTTTGGAGTGGATATTACCAGATCCCGATGGCCTCTGAAGATAGAGAAAAGATGACTTTCATTTGCCCTTTGGGTTTTAATGAGTTTCTACACATGCCCCAGGGCATTTCAGTGGTGCACGCCACATTCCAGAGGCTAATGGAGCGAGCTGTGGAGGACATGAACCTACCAGAATGCCTTGTCTACCTAGATGATGTTATTGTATTTGGCTGGACCCTTGAGCAACACGAGAATCACCTGTTCAATGTTCTAGACCAGTTGAAGGATTTTGGTTTAAAGTTGCCTATCGACAAATGTCAGTTTTTCCAGCAGTCTGTAAAATATGTTGGACACATTGTGTCATCTGAGGGGATCCAAACAGACTCGAGCAAAGTGGAATCTCTGACCACCTGGCCCCAGCTTAGCAATCTTAAAGAACTGAAAAGATTTGTGAGGTTCTGCGGTTACTATCGCCAATTCATAAAAGATTACACCAAAGTCATCCACCTTTTGCTTAACTTAACTCAAGGTTACTCATCCACAAACCGAAAATACAAGAGAAGTACAGTCAAAGAAGAAGGAAAAAGTTTACTTTCGGACAAATTAACCTTTTGGCAACAGGTGGACTCACAAGTGTGAGGTGGCTTTCTATGATATCGTTCACCAGCTCACCCATGCACCTGTGCTTGCATATGCAGACCCGCCAAACCCTATGTATTGCACACTGATGCCATCTTGAAGGAACTCTGAGCTGTTCTATATCAAGAGTATGAGGAAGGCTTACACCCAGTGGCATTTGCTAGCCAAAACCTAACACCGTCTGAAAAGAACTATGTACACAAACTCGAGTTCCTTGAGTTGAAGAGGGCCATGGTAGACCAATTTCATGAATATCTTTATGGTGCCAAAATTCTAGTGAAAACTGATAACAACCCCCTCACCTTTGTCCAGACTTCAGCAACGTTGGATGCCACTGGGCTTCGCTGGTCATCTGCACTTTCCAATTATGATTATTCAGTAGAGAATCAACCAGGCTTGAATCACATTGATGCTGACATCCTTTCCAGGAGACCTGACACTAACTTGGAATGGATAAGAATGTCTGAACAATCTGTTATAGCTCTTTGTCAAAAATTCGATAGATAAGCACCCCTCCTCTGAAACAGTTGATTGCCTGGTGGACTGCCTGGGCCCTCCTGACACTTGTGTTCCTGCGGCCTACTGCCATCTTGCAGCTTTGGACCTCAGCACTTTGCCACAACTGACTCCTGATAATATACAGTGGGTTCAATCCCTAGATCCTATGATTAAGCCTGTGTTGGATGCTGTTCATGCTGGAAAAAATGTGTCCAAGATTTATTCTCAAGATCCCGGAATTGCTCTACTGCTCAGAGAGAGGCCCAGATTGAAGTTGCACAACAAATTGCTTTACAGAGAGATTACCAGCAAACAAGGTCAAGCTACCAAGCAACAGTTAGTCTTACCTACAGCTTTTAACTGTGTGGTTCTAAGAGCTCTTCATGACCAGATGGGGCATCTAGGTTGTGACCGGACTGCTTATTTGGCTCATGCTCACTTCTACTGGCCCAAAATGGGTCCTGACATTGAAACTTACATAAGAACTTGTAGCCATTGTCTGCAAAGGAAAGCTCAGCACCAAAGGGCTGCACCCCTGGTTAACATCTCCACCAGTGCCCCCATAGAACTTCTGTGCATTGATTTTCTGTGTTTAGAGCCAGATCAAAAGAACATTGGTAATGTGCTGGTCGTGACTGATCATGTTACTCACTACGCTCAGGCCTATCCAACCAAAGATCAAAAAGCTTCCACTGTAGCAAAAGTCTTAATAGAGAAATTATTTGTACATTATGGTGCCCCCCAGAGGATCCACTCAGATCAAGGAAGAGACTTCAAAAGCCACCTAATTAAAGAAATGCTTTCACTCTGGGGGTGTGAAAGTCCAGAACCACTCCTTATCACCTTCAAGGGGATCCACAGCCTGAACAATTCAATCGCACATTACTGGACATGCTGGGTGCACTTCACCCCCGAGACAAGCTGAGGTGGAGCCAACAGATTAGCACATTAGTTCATGCCTACAACTGCACCAAAAGTGATGCAACTGAATTCTCCCCCTACCGCTTAATGTTTGGTCAAGAAGCCAGGTTACCAATAGACATCTGTTTTGGAGTGTCACCTGATGGAGTCAATGCAGAGAGTTTCCTCCAGCATGTCCAGAAACTGAAAGCTCAGCTAAACCATGTCTACCAGTTAGCCCACACCATGGCAGCCAAAAGGAACTTGGAAAACAAAGAAAGGCATGACAGACATGTCAAGGCCCAATAACTGCAGCCCAGGGATAGAGTTTTGTTAAGGAATTTGGGATTGAATGGAAACCACAAGATATCCGACAGGTGGCATCACACCCCATACGTTGCTGTCAGCAAGCTGGAGGACCTACCAGTTTGTAAAGTGCATCCAGAAACATACCCACAAGCTGTAAAGACAATGTACAGAAATCATCTATTACCAACTGGGCAAATAATCATCGATTCTGCACCCCAAGACACTGCTCCTCCCGAGCCTGTCACCAGAGCTGCAGCTAAAAAGAAACAGTTAACCCTGTCCCCAGTTGTTAAAGATTCAAGGCCTTCTAGCAGTCCTGTTCTGAATTAAACAAACTGCCAGTCCAGATCTGATGACAGTGAGTGTGAGGTCCTCTATTACCCATCCTATGAACTGAGTAAATTGTTTCAAGGCAACCCTCTGTGCAATTTTGGAGATAAGGCTGGACCCTCAGGACTGTCTAACCTTCCAGCCTTCTCCACAGCCCCTGTGCCCCCTGAAAGTGAAGTGCAAAGTGTGACTTCTGATGTAGCTGACTCCTTGTGTCTTGTGGAATTAGCTGAACCCCAACAAAGAGAACCAGAGACAGAAAGCACGACTGGTGACATACCAGAAAGTCCCAAACTAATTGCAACTAATGACTCCAACAGTATTATGGACCATGATATAAATGAAGCTAATGATGTTGAAAGTATCAATGATGTGTTACATGATCTAAATTCCATGGCATTTCCTTTTGATGATTAACCTGGAATTTCTGAACAAAGCAGTGAGAGTAATCTTGTTGAATCAGAACCAGAAGTTGAAAGTGTTTCCAGTCTAGAACAGACAGCCAGTGCAGAGGTACCCTTTTCTTCAGAAGCAGACTTATTGACCATTAGAAAATGGGCAAGTGTTAATCTGAATGGTGATTGGCTGAAAGAAGCAATCAGCTGGGCAGGTATGAGACAACAGAGATTGGGAAATAATTAGTCCCAGTCTCTGTTGCCTCATTTAGTTCATAAATGAATGGGCCAGTAGAACGTCATAGAGGCAACTGTGCACAGTCATCTGTGGCAAATTCAAATAGGAACAAATGAATGCAAACCATCTTGTAGCTGCCATGTACCATGGCCAAAATAGCCTCTAGATACATGATCCACTAGCACAACTAACTGTGCAAGGTAATGCACCTGGGAAACAAAAACCCAGGGGAAGAGTACACAATGGGGGGTGAGATACTAACAACAACAAAAATGGAAAGGGACCTGGGGGTAGTCATATCAGATGACTTAAAGGTGGGCAAGCAATGTGAGAGGGCAGCAAGGAGGGCTGGGGGGATACTGGGATGCATAGGGAGAGACATCACCAGTAGAAAACAGGAAGTTGTTATCCTTCTGTACAGACAGTTGGTGAGACCCCATCTGGAGTACTGTGTGAAGTTCTGGAGACCCAATCTCTGCAAGGACATAGACAAGATGGAAGCTGTCCAGAGGAGGGTAACTAAAATGGTGCAGGGTCTGCACCAGAAGACATATGAAGAGAGACTAAAGGAGCTTAATATGTATAGCCGAGGAAAGGAGGAGAGGGGACATGATAGAAACTTTCAAGTACCTCAAGGGAATCAACAAAGTCCAAAGGTAGCATCTTTCAAAAAGAGGTGTGCAAGAACAAGGGGGCACAATTTGAAGATGGGGGGCAGCTCAGAAGTAATGTAAGGAAGGATTTTTTCACAGAGAGGGTTGTGGATGCATGGAACGGCCTTCCGGAGGAGGCTGTGGAGTCAAAAACAGTGGTTGAATTCAAGCATGCATGGGACAGCCATAAGGTAATTCTAGGGGGTGGGGGTAGAAAGAAGTAGGCTGCTGGTTAACTAGGATCTGTAGCTTATCCATTAGGTAGGGAAATGGGCAGACTGGGTGGGCCAAGCAGTCCTTATCTGCAGTCAGACTCTATGTTTCTATGAGAGCAGCAGTATTTTCTTCAATTTCCGTACCGCAGATGGATGTCCATCTGCGGTACAGAGATCGAAGAAACTACCGCTGGTCTCACACCCATTAGTACTCCCTGAGCTAGCGTTCTCTGTCCTTGTAAGCAGCGAGTAGCAGCCAATCATTCAAGCACTGTTAACCATGTGGCAGGCACATTCTTTAACTGACCACTGTGAATTTAAACTGATGAGACTGAAAAGTAAACCTTTGTGTTGAGGTATGTTTATTCAGTGACTGTTCCAAGTCCCAAATGCAGACTTCCAATCGCTGTCAGACTCTGCTGTCTGTCCCTCATATTACTCTGCACCCCACTTGTCCCTCCCAATGATGTGTCAGTGCTGGATCTGCTATGATGAATGGACTGCTGCTGGAAGGAGCAGACTGCACTTTTAATTAAAATAAATACATAAAAAAAAATGTAAAAAAAGCATTTTAAGTATAATTTTAAGCCATGTGTGAGTGTGTGGGGGGGAGGGACCATGGCAACCAGCTCTAAAGTTTGAACTACAGAGGCTACAGTAGGACAAAAGTGCCTAGGTAAAGAAAAATAAGCTTTCAAATACAGGTGGAGGAACAATTTTATTACAAAATAAATGAAACTTCAGAGTTTTACCATTTAAACATAAACATTATTTTTTTAAAACAAATATATTACAGTGGCCCATTTTCTAAGCTTAATAATAATACCCTCCAGGGCGGGTGGTATGGGCTATACCGGACCTTCCAGGATCTATCAGACCCTCCACCTGCAGCGTCGGGCCTCATTACATCCCTGGGCGGTCCAGTATAGCCCAATACCACCCACCTTGTTGGGTATTATTGCTTACACAATGAGCCGGGACTGATCAACCCAAATGCCACTGTTGAAAGAACTGAGCCTGTGCCTGCCCCTCCCAGAAAGTCTGGAATAACCACAAAGCCTGTAATACGCTTCACTTATGACGCCGCTGGAAGGCCTGTAAACCTCCCATTACATGCAGTTCACAAAGGGGGTGTACATTTCTGAAAACTCTCTTCCAAAACTGGGCTATTCTGCCACATCCAAGTTAATAGTAAAGTCCTCCAATCAGTATGCTATTACCCTTGCCCCATGCAGCCCTAGTGTAGCTGATAGGAATAGGCTCCAAGCCATGTGGGTTAGTATGCAGGAGGTAATGCAGACCAGAATTGTAAGAGTGACATGTTTTACTATTTGAATCTGTTAACATGTGTATGAGAATATTATGAAAATGTGTTACTGTGGAAATTTCATTACCAATGAAAAAAGTATAGTAATTCTGTTGTTATAACCAGCTTATTTTGCTGATGCATCAGATTTTATTTTGTGGTATACCAATGAAGCATGCATGTCTTTTACACATAGTATTTTCCTATAGAATCTTATAGTATGTGCGGACACCAAGTTTTTCCAGGCAAGGAAGAGTGTAACACCCCTAAAAATTGGGGTTTACTATAATGTCTTCCTGGGCGCCTTAATGCCCACTGTCAGGCTGGTGTCCTGTCTTAAGTAGTTCTGTGTCTTTGTGTGAGAGTGCTGTATTGAGCCTCTGCACCTGTCCCTTTAGGAGAATAGCTAATCTATGTTTAGAAATTGGTCTGTGTTAAATCCAGGTGATTTAGGGCTTGCGACTGGCCAGACAGTAATCTTATTTGCTCCACTCTGCAGTGGCTACTTGTGCAGAGGGAGCCTATATAGGCACTGTAATTGTTTGCTGTTCATCTGCTGTTATTATATATTAGAGATAGAGAAGTTTGTCTAACCTGCTTTGATTGCAGCGTGAACATTTGGATGGGAGCCACCATGTTAGGTCCTAGATTTCCAGCAGTTGGACCAATCGAACCACTGGGGACCTAAAATGGATCCTGTCCCCAGGGGTCTTGTGGGAAGGAAATTCTGTAGTCTTGTTGTTTTATCTAGTTGGCACCCAAATGGACCTGGAGGGGGAGCCCTTACTGTGACTGACTGCTTCTTTAGCCAACCGAACCTTTGTATTTACAAGGGAAATGCCTGTGTGCCAAGAGACAGAGACTCAGTTAGAGTTGGAGCTTGAAGTGTGAACAGCTTGGGCCTTCGAGCAACTGCTCCTAGTAGAAGCATAGGGGAATTGGCGGGAAGAGACTAGATTTGTCTTCCTGCCACCTTCTCCTGCATTGAACTGCCAGTTTCATGAACTGGACCTGTCTGATTCTGGCCTGGAACTGCAGCAGAAGAAAAGAAGGCGTTTGTTAGTGCAACTTGCGATTTGGACCGAAGACTTGCTCTGAAGTCGGCCCAACGTGAAAATAGACTTGGATCAAAAAGCTGCTTGGTAAAAGCTGTTGATTGCTAACGGACTGAATCCAACTGTTGTTCAAAGTAGTTATTGATTTAAATGTGCTGAATGTGTTTCGTGGGTCATGATTTGGTTCCCCATGACCAAATCTGTTATGCCAGCTGGATGCTTCACCAGCAGAAGATCACAAACTTTGCCAGAACTGTTGACTCTTTTTTCTTATTTATTGAAATTTCAGATAACACCTTTGAGAACATAGGTTCCACGTCAGACGAACAATACATATTGGAAAAATATGAGATGGAGAACAAACAAAACAAGGAATTATACAAGACATTACCAGAGTGTATAACTAGAGAAGTTCCAATACATGTGGCATTGTACAATGTATGCCATGGTGCATATTTGATTAAAACCTGGAATTCAAGGGGTCATATTAGAGGGGGTGGGGTCTTATGAAACTACCCTTTACAGGAAAATGAGAACAGATTCAGCCTAATATCTAATAATCGACAAGGTAAGGGATGGCATCAGCCCAGGGGCCACGTCAGAGGTGAGAAGGTATGGGACAAAGCATTTTAAAGTGAGCAAGAGAGCTCAGAAAATATAACAGGGGGGGAGGGGGAGACTTCCGGTTTAGCCGTCAGCTCTAATGGCAGCTTGAAGTGATTTCTCCACCTCACACTACTAACAATCCACAGCAATCAGCTCTATTTTCAAGTGCAAACTGTCCGTTAAAGTGAAAATCACTGACTACTGGATGCCGGCGAGGCAGCGACACAAAGATTGTTTATTGGAAATGGTTGGAAAAGGAGTTAAAAATCAGCCAGGAGAGGGGCCTATGAAAACGGTCGGCAAAGAAACCCCGCAGCCTTCCAAAGGGGAAATATTGAACCAATAACCAGAAAAGAAATGCACGATTACCTCTACTCAGCTATGCAAAACATTACAACAGATGAACGCATCATTGTAAAGGCTGGAGGCTAGAGCATTGGAGGATAGAAATGTAATAAACATTTTAAGCCAGAAAATGGATGAGATCAAGAAAAATATTACTGAATACAACAATGTCATGGATTCCCATAACTCTGCACTTTTGGAACTACACAAGCGATCGTTATACCTAGAACAAAAAAATGGAGGAATTGGAGAATAGAAACCATAGAAACAATATCAGAATACATGGTGTGCCAGAGAAGACAGAAGCAGGCAATATGTTGTTTTTTATCGACTCTTTTCTGAAGGAGATGCTGGACGTGCCCAAAGAAAAAGAGTTTGGTATCATCAGGGCATATAGATCTTTAATAGCAAAACCTAGAGATCCAAAAGCACACCTGAGGTCAATAGTTATAGCATCTCTTGATTTCAGAATTAAGGAAGAGATTTTGAGTTTGGCTTGGTCAAGAAAAATCATTAACTTTGGGGATGTGAGACTTTTTTTTATCAGGATTATACCCCACAGTTGCTGATGAAATGAAGGCAAGTACTAGTAATAATCAGAAAACTCCAACAGAAGGGAGTTAAAGCTTTTCTGGAATACCCAGCAAGAATTCTAATAATAACGGAGAAGGGCCCTAGGCGGTTTCAAGAACTAACGGACGCAGATGAAATGCTGGAATCATTGGGAGTGTCGTTGCAGAAAGAAGGGGTCCTAGGGAAGTTCGAGGAACTCAAAAACAAAGCTTGGGTTCCTGGAGGAACCAGAAAACATGGGACTCAAAGGGAGAAAGGACTATTAGGCATGTGGCGCAGCTTTCAGAGAAACGCCGAGAAGAAACGGAACCCATAAGCGAGCGAGATGGAGAAGCAGGGGGAAATCAAAGACTAGAAGAAAACTTAAAGAAAGAGAACACTTGAAATGTCAGCATGGTAGGAGAAATTTGTCAAAACTTACATTTTAAAAAAAGCTGTTGCCCGAAAAAGCTGGGGCACCCAGAGAAGAAAAGGAACTGTAATGAGAGACTTATTACCGTACTGAAACAGATTTGAAAATATGAATCAATGTATAAATACAGGGGAATAGACAAAATAAGAAGCTGTGGATATTTGCTGGCATGTTTTCTTTTTTTGAAACTGGAGCCTGGGCTGGCGGGGGAAGGACCTGGGTGTATGGAGGTAGGCCTTGAGCTGGTCTCCTAGTTCACTCGTGGAGCCCTGGTGATCCGCACAAAGGAGAGAAGAAAGGTGGTGAGACATATATTGGCAGAAAGGTCCTGGTAGGATGGGAAAGGCCACTAGTCCTTGCAAAAAAGCACAAGGTACTTCACGGAGTGGGACAGGGGCAGTTTTTGTCTCTTGGGGGCCGTGGGGGGCTCAACCTCAGGGAATCCAGAGGAAGGGCTTCAATTTTCTCCTGAGCTTCTGAAGTGAAAACAAAGTGTATGTATATTGATGGGCTTTAGCTTGTGGAAAGGAAAATAAATGGTTGGTGGCTACCCTCTCATGCTGAGAGACTATACGGGGACAATCATAATTGGGAATACAAAACAATTGATGTAACTTGTCTCACAAGTTGGCACACAGTATATTGATGTGGGTCAGGGATGGCTCGTGGGGTGGACGGGGGGACTGAGGTTCGGGGCTGGCCTTTGGACCACCTTGGGGAATCACCTCCCTACGTCACGCAGGCTCCACAGAAACAAAGGTTGGAAGTTAAGGAGAGGGGGGAAGGTACAATAGAAAATATAACTATGGGGGAAACATGATTTTTCTTTTTTTTTTTATCTTGAAACAGTAAGTAGTAACTGATATGAGGTGGAAAGGCTGAGTATAATTTGTTTAAGAGAGCGGAACTGAAAACTCAGAGGGTGTGCTTACGCAGGTACCAGACATAAAAACAACTGGTCAAAGAGAGGAGTTCCTAATAGAAGGAACAAGATATTATCCTCTCTTTTCTCTTCCGAATACCATCTGAAGAAAGGATGGGAACAGGAATCCAGAAAGTTGGTTTCCCAACTTTGGAAATCATAATACTTAATAAGTAATGTTGATTTACAGGTTACAGTTGGTACAATTTAATAATTATGTAGTTAACATGTTTAGCGGTCAAAAGGTCTGTCAGAAATGTACAAAGAGGAAATATGGGAAAAGACTTGGAAACCAAGGAGAGGTGAGAGAATACATACCATGGGCATTGTTAGAGGAAACATAATGGCTAGTCTAGATATCTGTATATGTTCTTATAATGTTAGAGGTCTTACAAACCCAGTTAAAAGAAGCAAAGTAATAGCTCTGGTGAAAAGAGCAAAGCCTGACATCGTTTTTTTCTCCAAGAAACTCATATGTCAGCATCAGAGCATGCTAAGTTAGCCAAATTTGGGTTCCAGGAGGTGGCTACTGCATCGTACAAGAAAGGTCATAGAAGGGGAGTAGCTATATTATTGCCCAATAGGGTACAATTTAAACAAGAAGGGGTATTAAGAGATAAAGAGGGTAAATATGTTCTAGTGAAAGGTCAGTTAATGGGTCCAAAAGTTACACTGGCATTGGTGTGTTTCCCCCCGGGTCAAGATATGAAGAATATAGAACTTTTTTATTAAGATTTCAGCAATGGGGAGAGGGGCTGCTGATGGGAGGAGGAGACTTAAATTTTGACCCTGAACCCTCAGGTGGATATCACATCCAGAATCCCTAGAAAGGAACATAAAACAGCTAGAAAGGTGGCCAAACTACTAATGGAACTGGGTATGGTAGATGTTTGGCAGGTAATGAATGGGAGTAGGAGGGACTACACATATCACTCAGCCCAATATCAAATGTACTCTAGATTAGATTACTACATAATCCCTAAGGAAGATATGTATAGGATCAGTGATAGTTGGACGGGGGACTTTGTCTGATCATGCTCCCATTTATATGAAACTAAAAATCAATAACTTAAGGAAAAATACATTTTGGAGGCTAAATGCTTCATTATTGGGAGAAGAGGAAGTAAAGGAGACTATCACAGACACATATAAGCAGTATATGAAGGAAAATGATGAGGAAGAAATATCCCTGGATATTCTATGGGATGCTGAGAAAGCAGTATTGAGGGGGAAAATTTGTGGAAATATCCTCAAAGAAGAAGAAAGAAAGGGAGGCTAGAAGGGATAAAATAACAACACAAATAAGAGTCTTGGAGGATATGCAAAAATAAAAAATAAGTAAAGAAAGGACGAAGGAGTTAAAACATCTTAAGATGGAATTGCAAAGCATTATGGATTATCAAGTAGAGTAGCAGTTGCTATTCATGAGACAGAAATACTACGAGGGAGGACCTAGGGCCTTAAAGTTATTGGCAGGGCGTCTAAGGGGGCAAAGGGCAAGAGCTTGCACAAACTCTATAAAAAATCCTAACACAGCAAAATTTGAGACCCAGGTACCAGGAATAGCAGAAGTCTTTAGAGACTTTTATGCTAAATTATATAAACCCGACCCAGAACCAGATAGAGGAAGGTGACACATTTCTTGAATGAGCTCAGGATACCAAAATTAAGTAAAGAGCAGGGGGAAAAATTAAGTGTACCTACAGGAGTAGAGGAAATGAAAGAAGTCATATAGAATTTAAAAACAGGAAAATGTCTGGGAACAGATGGGCTACCTCCAGAATTTTATAAAATCTTTAGGAAATTGGTACAACCTGTACTAATGAGAGTTTATAAAGGGGTGATGGGTGAGCAAGGATGTGCACCACCGTTCTGGAACAGGGCAATCATTTTGGTTCTGTCTAAGCCTGGAAAGGACCCAACCAGATGCCCATCATATCACCTGGTTTCACTATTGAATAATGATTATAAAATATTAACAGCAATATGGGCTGGGAGACTCCAACAAGTTCTCCCGTGACTCATACAATTGAACCAAATGGGGTTCATACCAGGCAGACAGGCACAGGACAATCTAAGAAGAAGAGTCCACATTATAGACCAGATTATAAAGACAAAAACACCTTCAGTCCTGTTGAGCCTGGACGCGGAAAAAGCATTCGACAAAGTGTCTTGGAGTTTTATGGAGGAGGTCCTTTCCTGGTTTGGGCTGCCAGAGGGGTTTCAGAGAGGGATCTCACGGCTGTATGAAGGAGCTAATGCCTATGTCAGTGCTAATGGCCATATCTCTTCCAATTTCAGGTTGGGTAGGGGCACTAGACAGGGGTGCCCCATGTCACCATTGTTATTCACCTTATATATTGAACCATTGGCTTAAGCCATAAGGCAAAGTGAAGAAGTAACAGACATAAAAGTGGGAGGGGTAAAACATAAACTGGCACTGTATGTGGACAACATACTTCTGCATGTGAGTAACCCAGACACGAATATAGACGAAGTGTTTAAAATAATTGAATTTTATTCAACCATATCTGGATACACCCTGAAAAAAACAAAAACTGAAGTCCTCAGTTTTAATTATGTTAGTTCAGTAAATATCAGAGATAAATACCCAATGAATTGGGATAGAGAAAGTATCAAATACTTAAGTGTAAAATTGGGTATAGTGAACACACAACTATTTGACCTGAACAATACTCCTCTGATAGCTCAACTAAAGAAAGATTTTGGGAGATGGGCCCTGCTACCATTGTCGCTTCATGCCAGGGTACAATCTTTGAAGATGAAAGCTTTGCCACATTTGTTATACTTGTTTCAGTGTGTACCATGTTTTGTACCACAGGGAGAAATAGATAAATGGCAAAGGATGTTCCTAGACTTTGTGTGGGGAGGGGGACATCCCAGGATTAGGAGAAACTTGCTATACCTCCCAAAGGTTGAAAGGGGACTGGCATTACTAAATCTACTTGATTATTGGTGCATAGCTAAGATGAGAGTGGCTCTGTTGTGGGGAAACTCTCAATATGATGCACTTTGGAAAATGATAGACATACAGGAACATTCAGACATTCCAGTGTGTGCAGCCTTGTTTAGGGGAGAAGGGGATACATATCTTAAACCAAACTTCACTGGAACTAAAGCGGTGTTAGAAGGGTGGAAAAGAGGTACTAAAAAGGGAAATACAAAGAAGCAGATGTGGAAACACAGGTGGTTTGCGTACAATACACAATTTACACCAGCAGCACAAGATGATTGGTACAAAAGACACGTACAAAGAGGAATGGTTTCCCCAGGACAATTATTTACAGGGTCTACTATGATATCCTTTGAGGCTGCTAAACAAAAATTTAAATGGGAAGACAAAGACCAAATACGGTACTATCAAATGAGCAACTATATACAAGATATGAGAAGGAAGCTGGGTAAAGAGGGATTGGAGATGGGGGAAGAGGCAGTATTCAATAAAATATGGGACTCTCCTAAAGAGAAAGGGCAATTTCTATTCCTTATACAAGCTACGTAGCAGACATTCAGTTTACTTCAACATACATAAAAAATAACTGGGAAAAAGACTTGGGGGTGTCAATGACAAACAGTGGGAAATAATGTGGGTAAACACATGGAGTACAACGACCTCTCCAATGTGGAGAGAATTTGGCGGAAAATTTGTACAATATACTTCATGGTTCCAGCACAGGCTGCACACGGGCCTGGAGGGGGGTCTAGTGCATGTTGGCAGGGATGTGGGGAAGTCGGGGCCTCACAGGCTCATGTCTTCTGACTGTGTCCAGAGTTACATGAGTATTGGAGACAGGAGGGTGGACATATTTCTAAGATGTTTATGACACCTACACCGCCTGAACCAGAACACTTAGTTCTGGGAATACACCCAGTGGATATGAAAGGGAAGGAGGAAAGACAACTTTGAGGTACTTTAGTTGTTGCCGCCCTTAAAGCAGTAACAAGGAGATGGTTGAGACCTGAACCACCGACAGCAGGGGAGCGGAGGGAGATAGTGGAGGACATCCAGAGAATGGAGAGAATTACAATGGGACTTAGAAAACAAACACCCAAATTAAACACCCAAATTCCAGAACCAGTGGACAAGATGGCTGCTATACGAAGCCCAAGTAGAAACAACCTGACTAGACAGCTGAACAGATGGGTGGAGACGGAGAAGGAGGGGATAAAGACCTAGTATGGAAACTATTGACTAGGAGAAGAAGATAATTAAAATCTAGAAGATATATGCACAATAGACAGACAAATTTCTTGAAAGTGACCAAACTTTAATATAAGTTGATATGGAGCTTTAGTAGTTTGGAGTTAATATCAGTGGGTATAATGGAATTGGTAAGAGAAAATGTGATGTATGCATGACACAAACATCTGTGTAATGTAAAAACCTATGACCAACAATGTGTCAAACAGAGAAGATTTGGGATATATAAAATGAACGGGATTGAATGCTGTAATATATAATCCGGTGTTCATGTGGAAAGAAAATTTTCTCTGACCTAAATAAAAGATGAGTATAAAAAAAAAAAATAGGAGGGAAGGGGGATAGGGAGAAAGCCATAGAGGGATAAGAAGAAAGTGTAGAAGGGATCAAGAGGAAATGCGAAGGAGAATGATTGGCAACTTAGAACAGTTATTTACAAGCTGAGAACAGTTATGCATAAGGTCAGGATAGCATAAGGTTAGAATAAGTGTTGGTCACAAGAAGGAAGATTACTGGAAGCAGTCACAACTGGCATCAGCAACTAGCTGTTGCTTAAGTTTAACCTTGAAGGAGCCTAAGGTGGATGCTGAAGTGATGTCATGGTGCAGCTAGTTCATCCATAGTAGAGCATGTTAGGCAAAGGACCTTTGTCCCAGAGAAGTGCGAGAGCGGGGTATATTAAAAATCTGGCTAGTAGAGCTTCTGATGTAACAATGGTTGATAGTGGGGGTAATAAGTTTTTGCACTCCTGGGGGCATTTTGCCTAAGCTTACTTTTTTGGACAGTAAACATGTTTGGTACATGGGTCTACCTTTGAATTAAAGCCAGTTAGCTTGAGCGTACATGTCGCAGGTATGGGCCAAACGGGCTGAGCTGGTAAGGAGCTGGCATGCTTTGTTGAGTGTAACTATGATGCGGCAAAGAGTTGTTTCAGCAGCTGATCCATAGATTGGTAAGCCATAATCGATAAGCGAGACAAGAGAGCTTTGAATGGCCAGGTTAAGAGCCTATGGGGCCAAACATTGCTTATGCCTATAAAGTAGCCCAATGCGGGTGTTAACAGCCTTAGCAATGTTGTCAATGTGATAGGCATAGGTCATCGTACTGTCAATAGTAATCCCTAGATATTTAAAGAGCTGAACTAGCTCTAGGGGAGAGTCCTCTTTATTAGTGATAGAAAGAGGGTAAGTTCTGTGCCTATTTTGGGAGCTGGAGAACAGCTTAGTTTTAGTCTTGTTGTAATTCGTAACTAACTTGTGCTTATGGAACCATCTTTCAACGACTATGAAATTACTCTGTAGCCTAGATTCAAGAACCTTAGGGTCTGGATCACTGGTAAACAGGACAGCATCATCAGCATATAAAAGGATGTGACCCTAACAGGAGTAAGGAAGGTTGTTGAGGAAAATGCTAAATAAAAGAGGGCCCAAGATGGACCCTTAAGGAACTCCAGATAGGACAGGTCTGCTATCTGAGAGGGTGTTACCAATCTTCACCTGCTCTGTAGGGTTGTGCAGGTAACTTTCAAACCAGGCTACGCTGTGATGAGCTAGGCCAATGATAGTAAGCGGTTTGACCAGGAGGGCATAATTCACTGTGTCGAAAGCTTTGGTTAAATCAATGAAAGCAGCACCGACCAGGTGTCCTTGATCTAAGAAGTGGTGAATAAAGGCTGTGAACTCCAGAAGGGCGGTAGTGGTACTATGACCATTTCTGAACTCATGCTGTTGCGGGCATTGTAGTTGATATTTTCTAAGTATTCAACCAGTTGGTCAGCCACTATACGCTTAAGAGCTTTCGAGAGTGGGGGCAGAATAGAGATAGACCTGTAGTTTCCAGTAATTGTGCAATCCCCAGACTGATGAACTGGTGTCACAGTGGCAGATTTCCATTTCTGAGGAAATTGAGAGTATCTAGGTGACATGTTAATAATGTGTATTAGAGGTGACAGAATTTCATCCAGCGTAAGGGCTACAAACTTAAGATCCAGGGTGTCACCACTAAATCTTGATTTCCCTAATACCTTGAGTAGGTAATTCCAGGCTTCATGGGCTGAGAGGGTTTTGAAGTAGAAAGGAGGATGAGAAGGGTGTAGAGTCTCTTTCCCAGAGTAGTCACTTGTGAGGGCGTGAGAGAAGTAGCCAGGTGGCAGGATACTACTCAGGTCCGTGAAGGCATTATTAAAAGTGTTAACAATAAGTTTGGGGTCGAGTGAGGGTACACCATCAATGTTAAGCATGGTAGGGGCAGATCTGAGGTCTCTCCCAGTGACCACTTTAAAGTTAGTCCAAAATTTTCTGCCATCATTCCAGGTCTGAGAGAGCATATCCTTATAATATTGATTTTTAGCTGCACGAATAGCCCTCATGCAGTTGTTTCTAGCTACTTTGTACCTCTAGATGTTGGCCTGGTTACACAAGGACCTAGACCAGTGCCATAGATGGTCCCTGGCATTCAGAAGCTCAAGAAGGTCCAGAGAAAACCAGGAATTACAGCAGCCTTTGATTTTATGCTTTTTATGGGGTGCATGCCCATCACATATAGCATTGAACTGAAGAATGAATTGGGTGAGGGTAATGTCAGCGTTGTTAGTTGTGTAAACCATTGACCAGTCCTGATTTCGCAGGTCAACTTTTAGTGATTCAAGATGCCCACAGATGAGTACCCTGGTGGTAATTGTTCTAGTGGGTGGTTTAGAGAATTTGTTCACCCAAGGAAACAAGACTGAGGAGTGGTCACTGAAGGCATCTGGGAGTATGGTTGTGTCCGATATATGATCAGGGTGGTTAGAGAGCACCCAGTCCAGTAAGGTACCGGTCCCAGTTTTATAGCTGATTCTAGTGGGGGACTCAACAAGCTCTCGACTCTGCCTGGGCCCTGTCATCTTGGTCTAGGCCTCTACTCCTGCACCAGAGATCATTTCAGCAAGAGACCGGCTTGGGTATTTGGTCCTCTGCACACCACCATTGAGCTGGTTGCGACCATCTGGAGGTGCGTCGTGTCATCCCTGCTTCCCCCTGTCCCTTGATAATCACCATGAGGTCTACGTATCTCCTGCAGTGCAACCAATTCCTGGTAGCATGAATACAAGTCTGTGTAGCTCCCTGCAATGAAAGCTTAAATAATTTGTGGTACCATCTAATTGTCTTCAGTTATTGAGTGTTTGCAACGGACTGAGCCAACCAGCTTGGATTACAAATAATTGGGTTGTGTGCTTGTTTAACTGCCTTCTCTTCCACCAAGGGCCCCAACATCAGCTGCAACGCCGGCTACCCCAATCAACGCTTCAGGCTAGTCTGCGTAACATTCTGGATACCCAGGGTTGTTGAACTGTATAATGTAAGTCAGATTACTAATCATTTGGCTAGATTCACACCCCTCCCCTGTTCACGGCCCCTAAATAAACCTGATAATCTCTTTCACATTTAACCTGGCTAGTATGCATATTATTAGTTGGGTTACAGTATTAAGATTGTACTGCTGCATTGCTAACCTTATTTTCCAGGAGGTCTGTAGGGCAGTTGCTGTAGGTCCAGCCCTGGTGATTGTGACTCTACTATTGTATTATATCTTAGGCCACCTGGAGGGTTGGTGGGTGGTTATAGCTCCCAGAGGGCTATACCAGAGCAGATAAGCAACCCAAATACCATTTCTCTGAGTGGAGGCACCTTATCAGAGAACTCAGGCCACTCAACCTGTGTACAGTCATACAGGCTGAGGTAGTAGCCCTTAGAATAGTTCCACCTAGGGGTTACAGATATTCTTGGTGTTAAATCTGGACATGGGGATATTCTTGGTGCTAAATTTGGACATGGGGATAGTCTTGGTGCTAAATTTGAACAGGGAGATATTCTTGGTGTTAAATTTGGATAGAGGGATATTCTTGGTGTTAAATTTGGACATGGGGATATTCTTGCTGCTAAATTTGGACAGGGGGATATTCTTGGTGTTAAATTTGGACAGGGGTATATTCTTGGTGTTAAATTTGGACGGGGGATATGACTTCCTTGAAGTGGAATGATAAATTACAGATTGTGTAGGAGAAAGTGGAAAAAATGGAAATCCTGGTCATGTCCATGCAGAAAAGAGTCTATGGCTGCTAGTCACAAATGTGAGGATTGCCTATGCGCCATGTATCAAGAACAAGTAGGCAAGCAAACGTGGGACTGCCACACAGTGGACCCCCACAGCAATCACTATGGGAACACTAGCTCCCTGCACACTGGATCCCACGGCCATCCCAGCAGCTCCACACCAGGGGGTGGGCCAGGAGGTGTGCCCAGCACAGCACCAATGCACGACGGCACTGTATGTTGTCCCAGGGCAGCAACAGGTCCCTAGGGGGGAACCCAGCATACTGCAATAATCACCCCACAAGTCATAGGCAGGTGGCTGGCCCGGTGGTGCAGAGAGCTGAGGCACTGGATGCCTTACCTCATGCCATGTCGGTAGCCTGGGTTCAGGTACGTACTCGGGTTGTCAGGAAGCCAGTATGGGGGGGAGCAGGATTGAGCAGCCAAAAGGCAGCTCTCCTCTCCTGGGGTGGTTTCCACCTCCCCATAGTCCCACTGCCACTGGGTGGAGGTCCAGTGGTCAGCATGGGTGGAGAGGTTGGCACATAGTGGGAAGGCACCTCAACACATGGCGTGTGCATGCCTTCACACTCGCATGTGTGGCCAAGGTATGGGGATGGGTTATGGAGAAAAAAATGCAAAAATATATATTGAAAAAGTCATCGGCTGGGCGCAGCAGCAACGGGAACCCCCACACACAGCTGCCACATCTGGCTGGGCCACCTGGGGGGGTGGGGGCCATTAGGGAAAATGCCCACTGGTGCTTCATGGGATAGAGTGCACCATCCCAGGACCTCCCACCTGTGTGTGGAGAGGGATCCACTCAGGGACCAGGACAGGCATCCAACTGGATGCCTACCCTGGTGCTCAGCCCTGCACCCATTCGCCCCTGCATACCTGAGTGCCGAGGGGTGGGGCTGCAGATAGGTGGCCAGTGACGGTGAATACTGGCCGGCGCACACCTGTCTACAGGTGTGGTACTGCACGGGTGGGTTACACGCTTTTTGAGCGTGAAACCCACCCTTTAGTGAATCGCAGCCATTATGAATAAAACTTTTATAATACCTATATTTCTTTACATCAATTATATCCCTCCCCCCCGGCTAACTTAGTATCTTGGTCGTACAGCCTTTTGTAGACTATTATGGGGCAGTCGGCTTAATTCCATAATAAGGAATAAGACATATATGTCAAGTGCTAGGTAGAAGTTTGTCCATGGTTACTCTGCTGGTTTTCTTTTATTGTATGTTCTTATGTAGGGGGTATATTGTCCATAGTAGAGGAGGATGAACAGTTTCAGAAAAAAATCTGACCCCCCCGAACCAGCAACAGTCAAAGCAGCCGAACCACATCTGAATGTGTTATAATGTTCAGATTGGTTCAGTGAGAGATGTACTGTGCTGCAAGGAAGAGACCAGCCTTTTTTCCCCAGCTCCACTGTTTCTGCCAAACCAAATGTAGCAGTGACATAGACAGGAGCAGATGCACATTTCTTGCACGGACAGGGACCAGGGAGTCGGAGGGAGCATAGAAAGTCTGGGTGGGATCTCATGCAGCTCCTAATTGATTTTGAAGACTGCACATTTGTAAGGGCATACCTAGCCAAGAGGGGAGGCGCTGAAGAGAAGCAGGGAAATTCCAGCCCCCCCTACACAAAACAAGGTAGTTAGTGAAGTAGACACAAAGGTAGAGAAGTCAATAGGGAGCAGGACAGAGGTAAATCCAGAAAAAGGCAAAAGCAGTAAGGACAGGGATGGGCCTAAATGGGGTAAGGCCATCAAAAAATGGAGGGCGATGAGTGCCAATGCCCGCAGTCTGTGTAACAAACTCCCTGAACTAGTGGCCTTGATGGAAGAGGGACACCTGGATACCATGGCAGTCACAGAAACATGGTACACAGAGAACCATGACTGGGATGTCAACATACCAGGGTACACAATCTACAGGGACAGGGAGGGTAAAAGAGGAGGAGGAGTAGCTCTCTATGTAAGGGAAGGATTCAAAGCAACAGAGAGGGGAGGAGGCACTGTGGGTCACCCTGGAGACAGGAAATGGTGCCACAATCTGCACAGGGGTTGTTTACAGACCCCCATCTCAGGGGGGAGGAAATGGACAAGGAAATGATAGAAGGAATCCTTAGAATGGCAGAAAAAGGAGAGATATTGTTGATGGGGGACCTGAATATGCCAGATGTTAACTGGAGTACCTTTACGGCAGCCACATCCAAGAGAAGGGTCATTCTCGATACCCTACGGGGGGGGGCATGCCTCAGACAGCTAGTGTTGGAACCCACTCGGGAGGGAGCAATCTTAGACCTAGTACTCTCAAATAGGGATGAAGAGAGGATCTCAGATTTAGAAGTGGGTAACCATCTGCGAACAAGCAACCACCAGCGTGGTTCACAATAAACAGAGCTGTAGAGTCAAGTCATACAAAGGCAAATGTTTTGGACTTTAAGAGGGCTGACTATGGCAAAATGGGAGAGTGCCTCAGAAAAGCACTAGCAAACAGGCAAGAAGGAGGAGTGGAAGAACAATGGGGAAAACTCAAAACTGCCATCACAGAGGCAACAAGCCTTTGTGAAAAGCAAGTCAACAAAACAAAACAAAGGAAAAAGCCACTATGGTTCTCAAAAGTGATAGCAGAGAAGGATAAGGAGAAAAGGAAAGCATTCAGGAAATATAAGGAAACACAGAAGGAGCAGGACAGAAAACTATATCAGTTAAAGCAGCAGAAGGAGGCAGGGAAGGCAATCAAAATAGCAAAGGCCCAAACTGAGGAAAACATAGCCAACTCTGTTAAGAAGGGAGATAAAACCTTTTATAGGTACATTAGTGAGTGAAGAAAGACCAAGGGAGGGATACTGAGGCTTAATAAAGGAGAGGGAATGTGGGCAGAGGGTGACAGTGAAAAAGCAGGGATACTAAACAAATACTTCTGCTCAGTATTCACACAAGAAGAGGAGGGGGAGGTACCTAAACCAATTAGTAGAAACACTCTGGATGGGGGAGGTCGATACCAGTCCATTCACAGAAGAAAGGGTTCTGAAAGAACTCTTAAAACCAAGAGTGGACAAAGCAATGGGGTCTGATGGGATTCACCCCACAATTCTAAAAGAACAAAGGGGAGAACTAGTGACACCACTAACTACCCTCTTTAACAAATCATGGGAGGATGGTGTTGTACTTGAGGACTAGAGAAGGGCAGATGTGATTCCACTTCACAAATGTGGGAGCAAGGCAGAGGCAGAAAACTACAGACCTGTTAGTTTGACCTCAGTGGTATGTAAAATGATGGAATCAATTCTGAAGGAAAGAATTGTTGAGTACCTAGAGGCCAGCAGGGCACAGGACCCATGGCAGCATGGATTCACAGCGGGAAGGTCGTGTCAGATGAATCTAATAGATTTCTTTGACTGGGTGACCAAGTAGTAGACCAGGGAGGGGCTGTGGACATGGCCTACCTAGACTTTAGCAAGGCATTTGACACAGTCCCACACAAAAGATTAATAAACAAGTTAGCCAGCCTTGGAGTGGGTCCCAAGGTGGTAGCCTGGATAATAAATTGGCTAGACAACAGAATGCAGTGCGTAAAAGTAAATGGAGTCCACTCTGAAGAAATGGGGGGTTACTAGTAGGGTACCGCATGGTTCAGTACTGGGACCGGTCCTCTTTAATGTCTTTATAAGTGACACTGCGGAGGGACTAGAAAGAAAAGTTTGTCTCTTTGCAGATGACACAAAGATCTGCAACAGGGTTGATACACAAGGTGGGGTGGAAAGGATGAGAAGGGACTTGGCAAGGTTGGAGGAATGGTCAAATGTATGGCAGCTTAGACTTAATGCAAAGAAGTGCAAAGTAATGTACCTGGGAAACAAAAACCCAGGGGAAGAGTACACAATGGGGAGTGAGACACTAACAACAACAAAAATGGAAAGGGACCTGGGGGTAGTCATATCAGATGACCTAAAGGTGGGCAAGCAATGTGAGAAGGCAGTAAAGAGGGCTGGGGGGATACTGGGATGCATAGGGACAGGCATCACCAGTAGAAAACAGGAAGTTGTTACCCCTCTGTACAGACAGTTGGTGAGACCCCATCTGGAGTACTGCATGCAGTTCTGGAGACCCCATCTCCGTAAGGACATAGACAGGACAGAGGCTGTCGAGAGGAGGGCAATTAAAATGGTGCAGGGTCTGCACCAGAAGCCATACGAAGAAAGACTAAAGGAGCTTAATATGTATACCCTCGAGGAAAGGAGGGAGAGCGGGGACATGATAGAAACTTTCAAGTACCTCAAGGGAATCAACAAAGTCCCAGAGGGTAGCATCTTTCAGAAAAAAAGATGTGCAAGAACAAGAGGGCACAATCTGAAGTGGGGGGGGGACGACTCAGAGGTACTGTAATGTGAGGAAGTCTTTTTTCACGGAGAGGGTGGTGGAAGCACAGAACAGCCTTCCTGAGGAGGTCGTGGACTCAAAACAGTGGGGGAATTCAAGAATGCATGGGACGGACACAAGGCAATTCTAGTGGGGGGTAGGATGAAGTAGGCTGTTGGTTAACTAGGATCTGCAGCTTATCCATTAAGTAGGGAAATTGGCAGACTAGGCGGGCCAAGCATTCCTTATCTGCTGTCAAATTCTATGTTTTTATGGTTCTATGACTGGTGAGCACTGGAGAACACACATGGCTCTCAGTGCTGCAAGCAGGATGATAGGTGCACTTCAAGGCAGATAGTGAATAGAAGAAGAAGAAGAAGCTTCATGTACTGTAACTCCATGCAACACAATATTGGAGCATTTTGGCACTAACTGTATCTTTAGAAAAATTGTTTTCTGAGTACTCCCGACTCGTTCTAACTGGAAAAACATAAACCAATATTTAAAATTAAAATGTAAAAACACCCAAAAATTAAAAGGGCCGTCCTTTCTTTCAGCCAAAAATGGACAGTGGGGGAGGGAGGTGGGAAGGAGCAGCTTGCCGGTTTGCAGGCATTTTAGGCGAGAGTCTGCTGGTGCTAAATAAAAGAATAATAGTCTGCACCTGCAGCCAAACAAGCCAGTTATCACATCTGTGAGTGACTGCTTTCTGTAATAAATTCATTTAGCAGCATCAGATGCACTGAGACAAGCAGACACCAAGTACTCCTGATTCAAACAAGGATCTATCAATGCAGAGTATTTGCTTGTGAATGTAACAGGGCTTTAAAGAGCCCCTGATGTTGTTGGGACAACTCTGAAAACAATAGACACAGTTTAGTTTATATTTCACCCTTTTTTGTAATTGTCACCCAGATTTATTACTAAGGACATTTGCATGGAATCAGGAGCTCTGCCCTATTTGCTCTGTCTGCTTGTCTACTTCTGCAATCACAGTTCTATTTATGACATCCCCAGTGTTGGGTAAGTTACTTTTTCTATTACGTTTGGAAACTTGTTCCAGGAAGCTCTGTGCAGTCACTAGCAAGGATGGAGAGGTGCTAGAAAAAGTAATACACCTTACAATTATAGTTACTTATTTCTTTTTATACAAAAACAATACAAAAATAATAAATAACTATAACAGATTACATTTTTTGAAAGTAATAGGTTAGTTACTAGTTACTTTCAAATAAATATAATCAATTACAGTTACGTATTTCTTTTGTATACAAAGACATAAGTAATTGTAACTGTAAGGTGTATTACTTTTTCCAGTACGTCTCCATCCTTGCTAGTGACTGCACATAGCTTTCTGGAGCAAGTTTCTAAAAGTAATAGAAAGTAATAGAAAAAGTAATTTACCCAACACTGGACATCCCAGTCTGCTGCTCTGGAGATAATCATGATGCCATAAACAGGGAATTATATTTCACATGTAGACAAGAAGCCAAAGCTAATAAAGTCCAAGGGACAGTAATCTTGTTTTTATGTCACTTCCCTCAGTAGTAAAGAAAAAGGGGAAAGAATTGCACAAAATATATTTCTGACTGAATGGTACGAGGGTAAAAGCACAGAACTGTAAAACAGTGGGTTGCAGGTTCAGCCTCCCTCAGGGCCACAATCAGTACTGTCTAAAGAAATCTGCACTACAGTAAACTTGTAGCCAGGCCAGTAGCATGGAGGGCTGAGGCGCAGAACACCTTATCTCCCACCACACCAGCAACCTGGGTTTGGAAATGGATCAAGGTTGCTCGGTGGCTGGCGGGGTTGGGGAGGAGGAGGATTTAGCATCCATCGACAGATCTCCTCCTTTATGGTGGGGGAACAGTGTGTACTACTGCTTGGCTGCTGCTTAGAAGAAGATATGGTACAGCAGTGGTGACCAGAATTGAAAGTTGGATGCAGGTGTTGAAAGCGTGCACCGTCTTTACGGGCTAGGTGTGCACCACTGCAATCTGCTGGCTCTTACTCAAGGGGAGTAATGGACAGAAAAGAACCCCTGTCTGCAGGATGATGCTGCAACCCTAAAAGCACCACACCGCCACCATCCATGGCACCCACTCACACAATGGGGTAAGAAGTAGATGGGGTAAGTCCTGGAGGTGGGGTATAGGGGCTGGGGTTCGACAGCAGAAGGGAGCCGATGAGGAGGAGCAGGAGGTGTCCATGTAAAAAAAAGGATTGCAAAAATATTTCAATAATAAACTGAATTGTGTCTAACTCTCACATTTTTGAAAGTTATCCTACTGGTATCAGGGGCCCTTTAAAGGGAACATAAACAATATGTAATTTAAATCAAGTATTGTTGGTGTTTTCTCTTCATTATTGTTACTGATATACTGTTAACATTTTTGAAGTTATTATATTTGCATTTTGCATGCTGTTTTTTCCCATCTCTA
This sequence comes from Neoceratodus forsteri, assembly GCA_016271365.2. Taxonomy (NCBI): domain Eukaryota; kingdom Metazoa; phylum Chordata; order Ceratodontiformes; family Ceratodontidae; genus Neoceratodus; species Neoceratodus forsteri. Next base: position 1,326,343,009 of record CM057459.1, on the reverse strand, counting down.
TTTGGTGGCACTTCTGGTCTATACCCAGTGGGAAAACACACACATGCACGCATACACACGTGCACGCACACACACACACACACACACACCCACCCTGTGTGAGGTTTTTAAATTTATTGCACAACATAGTACAGAATACACCATGATATATGGCATGATATATACCAGCAGTCATATCATTTTACAAGACAAGTCATAGCAACATGATACATAGCGCAGCATTCTTACAAGAGCACTACAATGTCTAAATTGATATCGAAGAGCTAGTGAGATCATATGGGCATAGATAGTGGGTGGACTTCCCTTAGGGAACCTTGGGCATGTGAGGCCGATCAAGTCAGGAGAGGGCTCCCAGGTCTCAGCGTGGTGTGTGTTACTCTGGGTTGTTGTCGGGATCCCTTCCCTCCAGGTACATCATCCACTTCAGCAATCAGCATGTGAAGCTGAATTCCCTGTGGTTTACCTGGTATGCGAGTTCTTCCATGCAGTGGATTTCTCCTGTTATATCTATATGGTGTGTTCATGTAGGAGGGAGGGGTTGGGGTCAGTGCCATGTGATGGTTTTGTGTGCTGCCACCAAACGCATATGCCAGAGATACAGCATGGCTTTACCTCTCACCCTGTCTGGAGGAAGACCCAGTATACAGGTAGTTTACTGGATGATTAGCAGCACATCTAATGATAACAGTTCTGTGAGGGTGTCCCTGATCTGCTCTCAATACCCAGTCAGTTTAGGGCATGACCAGAACGCATACGTGTTGTGTGCGTTGGTTTCTGAACAAAGCCTCCAACAAGCCTGTGAGGCATTCTGTTTCCACTTTCCTCTGCATGACTGGCATGTAAAGGAACTGGGTCCTCACCTTCCAGGTAAACTCCTGCCATAGAGGGGAGCTAGTTATGTTAAATGTTGTCTGGGAGGATGTAACCCATTCCATTTCTGTGAGCAGGATCTCACTCTCACTTTCCTGTTGGTGCTTAATATTTGCCATGTAGTCTATGTGTAGGGCCAGTAGCACCTTGTAGAGAGCCAACACCCACTCGGTGGATATGCCCCCCCCCAACAAGATGGCCTCTAGGGTTACCAGGAATTGTTTGACAGGGAGTGTTTCTTGCATGACCCTGCTCTGAGCCTGTATGTGTGCTTGCATTTGGAGGTACCTAAAGTGGTCCATACTGTTTAGGTGGAAGGCCTGTTTAAGAAGCTGAAGGTCTACCAGGTCCCCTCCTCTGCACAGTTGCACTAGAGAACAAAGGCCCAGATGGGCCCATCTTCTGTAAGTCAGATCTATTAAGGTTGGCTACAATGATGGGTCCCACACAGTGTGAGGCTTGATGCTTATCTTCAAAGCCTGATGATGTCTGCTAGCTGGCTAATGGGCAGAAAACCAGTGTTATTGGTGTAGCTTTCTCCTTTGAACTACAAGAAGGCTCCCTCCACCATTCCCCATTCAACATGGCTGCACAGCTTCCCCGCTCCACAGAACACTCCACAGAACGACGAGCTAAGCCGAACAGGAGTACTTCGCCTCTAGTCTTTTTTTAAAGTTTGCTGCGTAATCTATAAATTAAATTCCTACTACTCACCACTGGAGAATTTGTTTTAATTCTCAGCAATTGCTATATTTTATACGTTCGTCGCTAATGACTTGTGCTATGCTCTTGCTGCTCGCTTTTTGGGCGTTTGAGACGTCTTCTTATTTTAACATAAGAAAGCCATAGTATATTTGCAGTCTAAGTTTGATGAATGAAACCCACTTTATTTTTGCTTTTTGCTTGATGATAAGGGTTTTATGTTAACAAGTAAAACTGTCACACTGTTAAAGAGAAGTGCTCATTGCAGCTCTTTATTGTTTATCATGCTGGGCTCAGAGCTGTTGCACCCAGTGGGCCCTGATTCACCAGCTGGTGACTGTGGCTTTTGCCTTAGGGAAGAATGACTGGCGATGCAGTGTCCAGAGGAAAAATGGAGCTTCGATTTTGCTGCAGTGCTGTGTGCAGCTGATAAGTCTATTTTCCCTTTTTTAAAGGTATGCCAGTGTTACCTAAGGGCTGGGAGCTAATGGGGGCTTAATTATGAATCTTGAGGTTATTGCTTTTAGTGGCACACTTCTCTTTTGATTTATTCGTAGATGCCTTGCAGTATGCTCTGGAGCTGGAGTGAGTGGAGTCCTGGAGGAGGCAAACTCTGGAAAAACAGGTGTAACAAACGGGATTAATGGTCGTCTAATGGTTTCCTGTTAAAGATATGAATGGAATGACTTACGAGGATAAAGTGGATGGTAACTGGATGTTTAAACCTTGTCGTCATGCTGGTACATTGTGGGGGGACTCCCAAGTAGGAGAAAAAGTTAAGTAGCATATCATTGCTGAATTAACCCCCACTGTGTGATTGAGGTTGCTATCAAGTGACTTTGCAGTAACTCCAGATCTTGGATATGGACATGGAGCAAACATTTTTTTAGAGGTACTAAGTTTCAGATGTTTCAGACATTTTAGACATTTGTTTATTGGCTAAATAAGAGTACTGAGTTGAACTTTTTGATAAATTTGGGAAGCCATGCTGCTATTCCTCAGTGGACCTTTCAGTGGGCCTTTCCTAAAATTGAGTTTCCAGTATGTCTCCTGATTTATGGTGTTTTAAATATTTGTCCCACAAACTAAAAACCAATGAACTCCTGAATCTAAAGGAGCCATTTGCTTCTTTGGATCTTTTATATTTTTAACATGCTTTGCTGTGAGGATAGTGTGTACTGTTTTGATTACTGCTTTGAATATTGTTCCAATTAGGGAAAGATTATTCAAGGCATTCAAGCCTGGTGAAGAGAGCTCGGTTGAGAGTTCCTGAAGTTTAAATTAATAATTTTAAAGGTCAATAGTCACTCCTTTATTAACCCAGTGCTGATGGACAGGGTATGTGATTCAACTGAGTTCAATTCAACTTTATTTTTATAGCGCCTTTCAAAACCAAGTCGTTTAACATAAAAACAGACAACCAATATAAATAACATTAAAATTACATTATAAATCACTAGGGAAAGCCAGATCAAATAAATAAGCTTTAAGCTCAGTTTTAAATCTACTGACGGTTGGGCATTCTCTCAACCGACGAGGTAGAGAATTCCACAGGGTCGGCACTGAAAAAGCAAAAGCACGGGAACCAGACATCTTTAATTGTACCCTGGGAATCTCTAGCAATCCCTCGTTGGTGGAACGGAGAGGGCGGATGGGGCTGTAAGATACCAGGAGATCTTTAAGGTAGCCGGGTCCCTGATCATGTAGGGCTTTGAAGGTTAGCAAGCCAACCTTAAAGGTGATCCACCACTGAATAGGCAGCCAGTGCAGCCCGCGGAGCGTAGGTGTAATATGACTGGTCCTAGATGTCCCAGTCAGAAGCCTGGCTGCCACGTTCTGCACCAGCTGCAAGTGGCGGATATCAACCCCTGGAAGCCCTAGGTAGAGGGAATTGCAGTAGTCAAGATGGGTCGTAACAAAGGCGTGAACCAATGTTGGAAGATCATCCGAGGGAACCAGATGTTTCACCCAGGCAATATTCCTCAGATGATAAAAAGAGGATTTGATGACAGCTGACACCTGTGATTTTAAGGTTAAGCCATCGTCAAAAATAACGCCCAGGTTACGCACCTGATCTGAGGTAGTGAATGGCACACCACCAAGTAATAAACTTGATGGTTGTCTAACCCCCAAACCTGCCCTCTGATGTCCCGGGTCCACAACCAACACTTCAGTCTTGTCTGGATTCAGTCTCAACTAGCTGGAACTCATCCAAGATCTGATCTCAGCAAGGCAACTATTTAGCACAGAGACTGCATCATTCTGTCTGGGCAGAAAGGACATATGCAGCTGAGTATCATCTGCATAGCAGTGAAAACCCAGACTGTATCACCTGATGATATATCCCAATGGTAGCATATACACTGCAAACAACATGGGAGCTAATATAGAGCCCTGCGGCACCCCACAAGGCAGGGAGTGAGCGCCAGAGGAATAAATTCCAGTGATCACTCTCTGAGACCTACCTGTGAGGTATGAATGGAACCAATTTAGGACTGTACCAGACAGTCCACATAAAAACCGCAGGCGCTCCAATAGCACACCTTGGTCTACAGTGTCAAATGCAGCAGAGAGATTGAGAAGGACCAGAATGGTACATGCCTTTCGATCTCTAGCCATTAGGAGGTCATTCAATACCCGGACAAGAGCAGTCTCCGTGCTATGCTTCTTCCTAAAACTGGATTGGAGAGTATCATAGACATTGCGAGTTATAAGATGATCATCCAACTGCAGTGCAACCACCTTTTCAATAACTTTACCAACAAATGGCAAGTTAGAGCTAGACAGTCTGGATCCGAGGAGGATTTCTTAAGGAGTGGTCGAACAACCACCTCCTTAAGGCAGTCAGGAAAGACTCCTCTCTCCAAGGACTTCCAGACAATGTCAGCAAGGATTGGGCAGATAACAGCTACACAACCCATTAAAAGGGGTGTAGGGCCCGGATCCAAACTACAACTGGTTGGATGCAGTGTTTGGATGATCTTCACAATGTCATTAAAATCCAGCTGGTGAAAATCTGACCAGACAGAGTGCCAGTCACTTCCCGTCGACCACTGCAATCACTCATAGAGGAGGATGAGCTGATGCCAGACCTGATGCTGGCAACCTTATCTGCAAAGAATCGAGCAAATTCCTCGCATCTTAGCTGAGAAAAAGCTTCTCTGGGCTGGAGACAGATTGGATTGCACAATCTGTCAACAGTCCAGAAAAGCTGAGCTGGTCGATTCTGTGCAGCAGAAATCTCCCTGGACAGGAATTCTGTCTTCTTACGGGTGATTTCTGATTGATAGCTATCATAATGTGCCATCAATCTAAGCCTGCCATCATCACAGCCGGACTTCCGCCAAACTCTCTCCATCCTTCAACCAACTCACCTTTATCATGATACAGGATATTAATATAAAATTGGAATTTGAGAATCTGAGAACATGTACTGAGACCTTCTAGGTGCTTTAAGTCTGACGATGTATTTTTAGTTCAGGTAGCAACATTTGCTACTGAGCCTCAGGATTGTCCTGTGACCATTTGGTATCAGGCGGGACAAGTCTACCCAGTATGAGCGGCCCCACCAGCGACATGGAGCCTCACTGTGTGCCGTAGGAGTAGTCAATGGGTGCAGCTGGAGTTGGAGTAATCAGTGGAGGATGGAATGGCATGAGTCATATGGTGCCCCAGTGGACATGCCTCAAGGCCAATGGGTCCAATTGGTTATCAGGGAGGTGCAGATGTGATACTGTGTAGGTGGTTGGGATTGAATTGTGACACGGAGTTCTGCTCTATGCCCAACAGTGGCCAATAGGTGTAGCTGGACGAAGGGTGAGCCATGGGCATGGAGCAGTATGCACTGCATGGTGCCCCAATGGACATGCCCTCAATGCCATCAGGCCCTACTGGCTTCTCGTTAGGTTTGGCATGGACACCGTGTGATCAGATGGGACCCGTCTTGAAATACAGTTTCGCTAAGTATCTCGGGTATGGCCAATAGGAATGGGAGTGGTCAGATAGGAAGAAGTCTGCAGGGTATGGAACAGCTGAGCTGCATGATGCCTTTAATGGTTGCACTATTATTTCAGCGTATCTATTTGGCTACCAAGTTGGAACTAATGGGACAGGATGTGGATGGAGGGGATAAACTCTGTTGGGATAGATCGGATTGCTATGTTGCCATTAGGTTTAATGGTTATTTTTTGGCTCATAGGAATGTTGGTTTGGGCCTATTATTATTAACTTGATTCCTTGTTACTACTTTCATATATTATTTATAAAACATACATGGTATGCATTATGATGTATCTTGTATTATAAACCTGTAGTATGTTCAATGATATTGAATCTATGTATTGTGCTTTGTATGAGATGTTTGTACCTGTTAAAATATTGTAATGGCTTTTTTTAGCTGAACAATAAGCCAGCTAAACCCTGTTATCATCAGCTGTCTCAGATTTGGCTTGAGAGACAAGCTTCCTGCATTTCTACATCCATTGACTTATGTAGTACACATCTACATAGCCACCTACACTACAGTAACAATATGTTTACTTTGTGCATGCACCCTAGTAAACATAAAAATTTAAGTTATAGCAGCTGCATTTTGTGGCCTGTCATGGACAATTAAAAAAAATGATTCTTGCTTTGGAAGGGCTCTTAGAGGCCAGTCAGGCTAGCTTGGTCACCCTTGATTTGAACTCTAGCATTCGCAGTGTGTGGCACCAGCCCTTATAGGTTAGTGGGTATAGCACCAATGTGAACCCAAATAATATGTAGGAGACCTGTGTGTGAATTAAACTCTGACAGCCACCCACCACTTGCATATTGTGTGTGTGTGTGTGTGTGTGTGTGCGTGTGTGACCCTTAACAAGTCCCTGAAGTACATCATTGTGCTCCAATAATCTTCAGCTTGGTTAGCCTTTTGTGGATGATTACAAAAATAATTATTCTTGCCTTGGAAGAACTCACAGAGGTCGGTTAGGCCAGTTTGGTCACCCCTGATTTAAATTTGAACTCCTGCACTGGCACTGTGTAGCACCAGCCCTTATAGCTTGGTAGTTAGAGCGCCAGTGTGAACCATCTTGGTTACCACCGGAATAATACATAGTAGACCTGTGTGTGAATTAAACTCCAGCAGCCACCCCCACTTGCATACTGTGTGCGTGTGACCCTGAATAAGTCCCTTATGAATCTCGCTCTGCTCCCGGAACACATCACCAATAATCTTTGGCTTAGTGGACCTTTCGTGGATGATCACAAAGAAAGTTATTCTTGCTTTGGAAGGATTCATAGAGACTAGAGAGGGTTAGGACACTTGATGACCCCTTATTAAAAATTGTTATGGCTGATTAAAAAAAACCTGCTTGGGGAGGTTTGGAGCAAACTTGCTGACCTCCGATTTTTCTGAATTGTAGCATTGGCACCAGCCCTTATAGCTTAGTGGTTAGAGCACAGACCTGTACGTGAATTAAACTGTGACAGCCACCCACCACTTGCATTCTCTCTGTGTGACAGTCTGTGACCCTGAACAAGTCACTCAAGAAAGAGTGGTTATATAAGTACTCAAAAATGTTGTAAAACAAAAGCCACTGGCAAACAAGGTAATAAATTTAAACGTTTATTCCGTAGTCTGGAAAAGAGTATCTCAGCAAAAACTAAAACTCAAGCACCAAAGTGTATTGAAGGTACTGATAATGCTACGACTATCCAGGTATTGCTGCCTATCTCTAAAAATGCTGAAACCTCAACAATTGAGGAAGAACTCGGTAGAGGGGCTCAGCAATGCAGAAGCAAATTTCAGAAGACTCCTTCTTATCCTCCAAGGCTTCTAGAAGCAAATCATTTGAGAAAATTGTGAAAAAAGAGTATTCCTATAATACATAAGGTTAAAGTGCTTACAGGTACAACTTATAGTGGATTTGCTCAATTTGCAACACATGCATTTCAAATAAATCAGTCTCCCAAGTAACAGTGGTAGCACTAGAGACTCTAGTGATGATGATGATGACCACGGTCGTAGTGAAAATGAAGACATGGAAATCGTAAGTCTGACTTTACCCATTTCTGATAGTGACAATGTGGATGGCATGCAGGAGAGTACTGCTACACCATTCAAGTTTAAGTTCAAGTTTATTTACATTTAAACAGGATAAGGCACTAGGCAAAGCCTGTTTTTAGGGCCATCCTGCATATGTGTACAACATACATAAATAATGTCGCATACAAAACTAGTTGAAACACAAAAACATGAATGAAACATTGAGATTGGTATTAATAATAGTTACACAGAAAAGGGTGCCATTCCAAAAGTGCTGTCTTAAAAGTGTAATATGCAGGCATATTACGTAATTTAGGGGGGGGAGAGAGTTCCAAGTAGTTGTAGCAGTATAATCAAAACACATTCATCTGTATCTGGTTCTTGCTCTAGGAATTGTTAAACCTCTGCCTGTAATTTCTCATAAAGAATATGCTATAGACTATCAAAAGGGAGAGGGAACATTTCTAAAGCACAAGCAAAGTGAAACAGTCTGACAGCAGTGATGAGGGTGCCGGTGTTGATGCAGAGGATTATATAATTGCTTCACCTGATGAGTTTGCATCCTTCACCGATGTCTTCCCCAGTTAAATCCAGCTAAATGAACCCTTCTGAGCTTGTTACTAGAAATAGTTTATCTCTACTGTTTGGAATCATTTTTACATTAACCCCAGTGATGTGTGCAAAGCAATATGTGTGCCCTGCAACACTCGTGTGAGTTGGGGGAAAAATAAAGGTCAGCATGGAACCACAACAATGATGTGACATCTTATGCTATCATTATACATGTTTATATATGGTTTAAACATTCTAACACTGGTGCATGGAAACCTACCAGGGCTCTCCATGAGCAGGAACATTCTTCTGAAACAGCAGGAGATGGCAGTCGCTAGCCAAGGTCCAGAAGTGTCTCAAGGAAATTCTCCTGTAAGGTCCTCTGTTTTACCAGTCAGGGCATATAGTGCCTCAGCCAAGATTAACTTTACCCTTGATAAGAGGTAGTTAATGTTACAAGAGGTTTTAGAAGAAAGTCTAAATATGCATGAAACCATCTGATAACAGTGACAATCGATCGTAAAATAACAAACATTTGTACTTGATTTGCAGGCATACTCTACTGTAGAAGATGTGGGTTTCTGGAGGCTTATACAATACTAAGGCCCATAATATTTATTGCCAAGTAGAAAATACTTTTCAGTCACTGCTGTACCCATGATGTATGACAGTCTAGTATTTCAAGCAAAGCATGCTGTCCAAGAAGCAGAGGGCAAGGTAGTTCATTTTACTACCAGCATGTGGACCAATGCCCAAATGATTGCTTATCTTTCTCTTACTTCACATTGGGTCAGTTTTGCAGGTAACTCATCATCCTCACACACCACTGCAACTGCAACTACCATTACTTTCTCTCATTGAAAAAACCTTCATGTTTCAAAAAATGGCAGTACTCCATATATCTCACTTTCAAGACACATGTAGAGCACAGCACATTCAGCAAGAACGTGAAAGACTAGTTAGAGCCTGGGTTACCTCATAGGGTTTGAAATTTACCTTTTTTGTTGCCGTCCTTGGGCTGGCAGTATTGCCTAGAGGGTAGAGTAATGAGCTGTGAATGAGCTTGGTATATCCAGCAGACCAGACCTTGGTTTGATTCTCACAACCTCCACTTGCATACTGTGTGACTCTGAGCAAGTCACTTAACCGCCCGGTGTTCCCAGTCGCCCCTGAAAACAGGCACTTGTGCCTAGTGTGCCTTAACCAGTTATCAAAGACTTAATTAATTAAATAAATAAATACATAAATGAAAGCACTTCATGATGGTAATTTTGTGCATGTACGTTGTTTCGCACATTGTCTTAACTTAATAGTTCAAAGCTTCCTGGATAATGACCGACAGGTGTCAACCACTATAGGCACAGTTCACAAAGTGTGTAGCCACTTAAACCACTCTGTAAAAGCTTGTGACATCTTTGTTGATGTCCAGAAGAACAAAGGCATTCCTCATCACCAGTTTGTTCAGGATGTACAAACCAGGTGGAATTCAGCTTATTTTATGGTTGAATACATCTTTGAACAAAATATAACTATCACTGAGTTTATCATGTACAGTGATAACTGGGGAGGGAACTGTACTCCGTTCTACTCACTGGTCTCTGATGGAACAGTTGTTTCACTTTCTGAAACCATTTATGAGTGCTACAAAAGAGGTCAGAGCAGAAAAAGCATCTCTTAGCCAAGTTATTCCACTCATTCTACTTCAAAAAAAAAAAAAAAGCTTGGAGAAAATGAAGAACAACTTAGATATGAACCAATCTCTAGTCAATAAATACTTACCAGGCTTTCAGTAGCAATGATGACAAATTATCAGCCATGACACAGAGTAAAGAATGTATCCTAGCAACATTTATTTATTTATTTATTTGCTTTTGTTGACCAGGTAAGCACACTAGACAGCCAAGAGCCTATTTTCGGATGCGACCCGGGAGATTACAAGGTACATAGGAGAACAGACAAGCAATATCACGGTTCAATACATATACATCAAGCATATACATACTGTAGCTAGACCTTTATTCCTGGAACAGTCACCTTCTTGATGTTTGCTTCTCAACATATGGAGGAGGAGAGGTAGTAGAACGTGTTATTTTTATACAGGTGAAAGTTGGTGCAATCGCAATTAGGGCTAAGAAGCCCTATTCACAAGGTGATCCTATTTAAGCAGACATTTGCTGTTACATAGTAGTTCAATGGCCTACTCAACCAGAATAATGTTATGTTTGTGCAACTTTATTACAACTTTTTGTGAAAGTTGGTAACCCGTTCATGTAGAGTATGAATAACAGAGGGCCCAAGATAAAGCCCTGCAGTATTCCCTTGATCACTCTATTTAAATTTGATAGCTCACCCTCAGTACTATCTCTTTGGGTTCTATTTGTAATATATAATGTAAACCAAGTTTGGACTTCTCTCAGAGATATTTAATCTACGAAAATTTCTATTAAAATTTGGTGATTTGCTAAATCAAAAGCCTTTGACCAATCCATGAGCACCACACTTACCACCTCTCCCTTACTCAGACGAGTAGAAACTGAGTCTAAAAGGTCAGTGAGTGCAGTGCTCATGGAGTGTCCCATTCTAAAGCCTGATTGATGTTTGGTAATAAGATTATATTTCCCCAAACAGTCATACAATTGTATGTGAACCAATCATTTTAAAACCTTTGACACCACTGGCAGGAAACCAGTCAGTCGATACTTTGATGGTACTGTGTGTTCGCCATTCTTACAAATAGGTACTATCTTGGCTATCTTCCAGCTTGTTGAATATCGTCCCTCAATCAGACTCCAGTTGTACAGTCTAGCAAGGATAGGTGCGATAACATCTGCTGAATCTTTTAAAAACTTTGTCTCTACACCACGTATACCGCTAGATTTTTGAAGTTGTAATTTTCTTAATATCTTTAATACGTCACTACTAGAAACAACTTTAAATCAAAATTTTGGAGTATTGGTATTCATTTTTTGGGTATAAACTATCTTCCCTCTCTTTAAGATTTAAATCCTCTTTCTCTGAATTTATTATTGGAAGTTTAACATCTGGTAAATAAGTAAAATAATCATTTAGTGTGTTGGCAGAATTAATTGAATTTTGGAGCACCCCATTTTGTTCCATTTGAATAGGGGAAGAATTTTTAACTGGCTTTTCAAAAGATTTAATAAGATCCCAATACTGTCTTGGTTCTGTGGATTCTGTAATCTTTGCATTATAATGTTTTCTTTTAATGTATTTGATTTTTTCAGTACATTTTTATTATATATATTATCTATTTAAGCTCACTCCAGCTAGGGCTCGGTGATGGTGTACTGCCATCCGGGGCTCCTTCTCCCCTGCTCATGGATCACTCTGCATGGCCGTGGGGTGGGATTTATTGTTAGGTAGTTAGTTTGTCCCGTCCCCGCCCCCAAGGATGCCAACGAACAGGACCAGCGTCCAAGCATTAAGCCGTGGTGAGGCATGACTTCCGCCACTCGCCTAACAATACCCTCCCTCCCAACACCACCCAGGAGTTGATGCAGTACCTGACCCACCCCAGGAGAGGAGAGTTGCCAATCAGCGACTCAATCCATCTCTTACCTATCCCTCCAGCTGACCCCTGGCATGCTGGGCTCATTTCTGAACCCAGGTCCCCAGTGTAGCACAAAGTGTGGCGTCCAGTGCCTCAACCCTCAGCGCCACTGAGCTGGCCCTTTTTCAGTTTATTTATTTCAGGCTTTAAAGCTTTCCTACTTTCCCAGTCTTAAATGTTTAGAGTTCTGTTTGCTTTTTTTCTACAATTTATTTTAAACTCTAATTTCTTTTTTCTTTCTTAAGTTTTCAGTTATCCATGGGACACATTTTTCCCTCTGTTTGATTTTTTTAAAGGTGCTACTTTATTACAAACATCTATGAAGAGTTTGGTAAATTCAGTTACAGCCATGTCTAAAGCTGGAAATTAAAAACAACCTTGACCAATTAACAGTACATTCTGGTTTTCTTCCTAATGGTGATGTGTTTCTTCTTTATAACTGATAGCTGTTGCTAAACAAAGTGATGCCACTGACTGCTGAGAAATGGTGATACAAAGACATTATTCCTATCTAAAAAAAACAAATTCTGGCCAGAGACGATAGGGCTGTGAAGTGTTACCAAGTGACGAAAGTTAGACATGCGTGTAGAAATTATTCAATGCCCAGGTGTAACTTGACCATATGTTAGAGGTGTTGCACCCCCTTTTTTGGACCCTTTCTCATGAACAGTGCAAGTGTCATTTTGTTCAATTTTCCCAAATGGTGATTGCGAAGAGCAAATGCGCTATTGTGCACCACAGGTGCAAAAACATGTTTTGGGCAGGTTGTGGAAAATGACAGCTGTACTGCTGTGAAGGAGGTGTGCAAAAATGGCAATGTCAAAAATGTGGAGTGAAAAAAAAAAATTACTGACGTTAAGAGCATGCATAGAAATTGCGCAATGCACGCTCATAACGCAGTTATTTTTTGGAATTTTCTCTCGCAAAATGGCTGTAGGCTCCACCCACAGCACTAAAAAATCACAAGTCAGGAGATTGGTTACAAAGAGTTATCTGGGGCTTGCCTGCCTTTGGACCAAATCATCATCTTGGAGTGGGTGGGTGCCTGATGCAGCCAGTACATGACACCGTACTGGCAGCAACTGTGTCTGACAAGTCCTTGTTCTCAGTCATCAGTCTCTTTCTCTTTTTGAGCAGACCTTTTTGTTAAATGTGCCTTAAACAAATTAATCTCAGTGCTGGTAGTTCTACATTCCGATTCTCCCTAATGGTGGTGTGTTCCTTCCTTCTTCATTCATAACTGAGAGACATTTCTAAACACAGTGGTGCCTGTCGAGAAATAGAAAAACTCTTAGCTATACACAGTATTACCTTCTAAAACAGTCAGAAACAGAAGAATGATTAGAGAGAATTCTGGGACTTGCCTGTCTTTTGACAATATCACAGTGAGTGGCTGTCAGAGTTCACACACACACACACAGACACACAGACACGCATGCACACACATGCATGCACACACACACAGACACACACACGCACGCACACACATGCACACACACACACACACACACACACACACGCACACACATGCACACACACACACACACAAAGGTCTACAGACTGCTATATATTATTCTTTTTCACACTGGTGCTCCAAGTACTAAGCTATAAGGGCTGGTCAGAGATCTGGGACTTGACTGCTTTCCAACCAAATCATTATCGGGGGAAGGGGCACTGGGGTGGGAGTTCCATCATGTACAATAATGCACTGACACTTCCAGTAGGCACCTCCACAGTTTCATTCACTCATTGCACTCGTCATGCTATTTATTACCACAAAACAGTGGTTTAATTGCCTTTTTTCTACATATACAGTATGTGGATTAAAAACTGGCTAAATGATTTTTTTTAACATACAGCTACCATAACACAGAAAAGTTATAAAAGGTTCGAATGAGGTTTGGATAAGCAGCTGAACCTTTTATTGCTTAACAGAACCTTTTAGAACCTCAGAACCTTTTGAGATTCTCCCACCTCTAGTCCACAGATCCCAGTTTACCACTTTCAAGGTTCCTATTTTTAGCAGTTATAGAATAGGGACCCTATAGGAAATTGTTGAGGTCTCCCAGGTGGTCTCTTGAACTATGTGATAGCGATTTTTCATAAGGTATAACTATGGAAATTGTCAGTAGGAATGGTTTTAACCAAAATAGAAAACAAATGTATTCTTTTATAATAGATACCATTTTTTCCATCATACAATTTTTGAATGCTCTCCCAGGATTTCAGATTGTTAGCTCATAGCTCAGCTGACAGAACAGGGTATCCTGCTGAAAATATGGGGCACTGTATGGATATGTTGCTATGACCATTAAATGTTAGAAATACAGTGTTCATCATCATAAGGGTCTGGCTAACAGATATTACTTAAGATCAATCTGTGACCAATCTTTGGACAGTTACCCCACCCCCCTTACAGCGACATTTCGCCACCGAGGTCCCTCACAGCGACTACAGCGCCAAGCCATGGTGGGAGACCCGCTGGAACCTGGCGCTGTCTGTCAGGGGTCCTGCACCCCCCCAATCAGCTCCAACCAGAGCTAAGAATCCTTATGTTGGGGGGTGCGGGGGGCACTGCACCCCGTGTGGGGGGTTCAGGGGCAAAGCCCCCCGAAGAAAACAAGAGAACAAAGTGCGAACCGGCAGCTGAATGCAGAATGCAGTCAAACTGCCGGTATCACTGACAGGGCATTCAACAAAATTTTTATCGGACTCCCGTTGTGGATCCATCTTTGGAAACTATGGACCATCTGTTTTTCTTTTCAGTGTAGGTTTATCACCACCTTCTGGACTTCTTTTGTGATAGAATGGAAAGAGTCATTATTTAAAACTCTGAGTTTTGATACTTTATGATTTTTTTCCAGCGGTTGGGGTAAATATAATTTGGGAACACTACAGGTTCTTTTTGCCTACCTAAAATGGTATGTTTGGAAGGTAAGGTGCCAATGAGGAATGCAACCACAGCATGTTCGGTTATAAGGTTTGGAAGAAAACATTTCTTTTGAACTAAATTTGATAGATGAAAAGTAGACAAGTTTGCTCACAAACAGTTTGAAGGACTTTTTTTTTTTAAATATGTCTTGGGTACATTTCTGAAACCAAGCAGCTTCTAAGGGTACAGTCCTTTCCTTTTCTTCTTTTATGGTTGTTTTCAGTTTTTTTTTTTGTTTGTTTGTTTTTGTTATTTCAGTTTGCATTGCAGATGCTATATTCTTTCTCACTTCTGATTTGTTTGACTTGTCTAAGGTGCATTCATTTTGTATCATTCGTCTGTTTAGTTATTGTATGATGTTTCTTTTAATAAACAATCCCCCTTCTCTGGGTACCTTACGTGGTAAGCCATGGAAACATATGTATCAGTGATTATGTCTTGTCCATTTACTGCTCCCTTGAATTTTTCAGAGTGCCCTAGAGTAAACAGGGACACTGCATTGCTGCAATTGAAAGATGTGGGGATTCCTGTCTATATGTGGGACAATGTGTGATTGGCATAGACTTGTTCTCTCTCAGAATTTAGTCTGCGGCTGTTATCAATATCCCAATCCCAAAGATGCCTAAAAAGGTACCCTTGGTATGCTACTACCCTCACAGAAACCTCACGCAGGGTCTTTCTCTAGGTCAGAATCTCACCAGTGCCAAACTACCCACACCTTGTGTTACAGCTGAGAACCTGCCTTAGATATAGTAACTGTAGCCCGCCTCTTCAGAGATGGATAGCAGACTTGCAAATTTACCCCTGGTTATCTATACCTGAAATGACTCTGTCACAGAAAGTATGAAGTATAAAAAACTGACATTTAATACACCACAATATTTACATATGCTGCAGAATAATACACACTAAAGAGTATGGGGAATACAGTATTTATACAAAGACAACAATAAAGACTTTTGGGAAAGACACTGCTTACACAGGGAAAATCTAATTCAAAGCTACCTAAATTCTAAGCAGAGTAGAAGAAGCTTACCTCCACAAGTGAGTTATGGCAGACTCAAACCCATTATGTTGCTGGTTCAGAATCCCAAAACATAACTGACTCTAGGAGCCAACACATGCAGAGAAATCCCTTCAGCTGGCCAGCTCACTACACCTGCATCATCATACATGCCCCCTGACATCACATCCCAGACCACTCTTTTGAACTCCGAGAACGACTCTTTTTAAGAACAGGTCCAAACTGGATTTGTTATTTCAAACTTGGTTTTGTGGATTGCAACCTGGGACCTTTTGTTTCCTGTCATCAGTGGGGTTCCATCTTGCTCTACTATGGCCCTGTTTACCTTCAAAACATGTATTTTTGTTATGGAAGGGCTACAAACAGAGAAACATAGACTTCGACAGCAGATAAGGACCACCTGGCCCACCTAGTCTGTCCATTTCCCCTACCTATTGGATAAGCTGAAGATTCAAGTTTACCAACAGCCTACTTCCTCCTACCCCCCCCACTATAATTGCCTTATGCCTGTCCCATGCGTTCCTGAATTCCCCACTGTGTTAGACCCCACAACCTCCTCAGGAAGGCGGTTACGTGCATCCACCAATATTTCCTCATGTTGCCCCTGAGCCATCCCCCCTCTATCTTCAAATTGTGCCACCTTGTTCTTGTACATCTCTTTTTCTGAAAGATTCTACCCTCCTGGAGTTTGTTGATTCCCTTGAGGTACTTGAAAGTTTCTATCATGTCCCCCCTATCCCTCCTTTCCTCAGGGGTATACATATTAAGCTCTCTCAGTCTCACTTCATACGGTTTTTGATGCAGACCCTGTACCATTTTAGTTGCCCTCCTCTGGACTGCCTCCATTCTGTCTATGTCCTAGTGGAGATGGAGTCTCTAAAACTGCATGCAGTACTCCAGATGGGGTCTCGCCAACTGTCTGTACAGAGGGTAACCACTTCCCATTGTCTACTTGTGATGCCTCTCCCTAGGCATCCCAGTATCCCCCCCCCAGCTCTCCTTACTGCCTTCTCACATTTCTTGCCCACCTTTAAGTCATCTGATATGACTACCCCCAGGTCCCTTTCCATTTTTTTGTTGTTAGTAACTCCCCTGCTGTTGTGTACTCTTCACCTGGGTTTTTGTTTCTCAGGTGCATTACTTTGCACCTCTTTGCATTGAATCTTCGCTATCCCTCCCTTAACCTTTCTTTGCTCCCTAATGTAATTACAAAAGGTTTTACCCCCTTTCTAACTGAGTTGGCTATCTTTTCTTCAGTTTGGGCCTTTGCTATTCTGATTGCCTTCCCCACTTCCTTCTGCTTTAACTAATACAGTTCCCTGTCGTGCTCCCTCTGAGATTTCATATACTTCTTGAATGCTATCTTTTTCTCCCTAACCTTCCCTGCCACCTCTTTTGAGAACGATAGTGTTTTTTTTAACCCATTTTGTTTTCTTTATTTGTTTCACACAAAGGCGTGTTGCCTCCATGATGGCAGTTTTGATTTTTCTCCATTGTTCTTCCACCCCTCCTTTCTGGCCATTTGCTAGTGCATTCATTAGGTATTCACCCATTTTGCCAAAGTCAGCCCTTCTAAAGTCCAATATCCTCATTTTTGTATGGCTTGTCTCCATGGTTGTGCTTATTGTGAACCAGACTGTGTGGTAGCCGCTTGTTCCCAGATGGCTACCCATTTCTAAATCTGTGGTCCTCTCTCCATTTGAGAGTACCAGGTCTAATATTGCTCCCTCCCAAGTGGGTTCCAACACTAACTGTCTAAGGCATGCCCCCTGTAGGGCATCAAGAATGACCCCGCTCTTGGATGTGACTGCAGTAAATGTCTTACAGTTAACATCTGGAATATTCAGGTCCCCCATCAACAATATCTCCCCTTTTTCAGCCATTCTGAGAATGCCTTCTATCATTTCCTTGTCCATTTCCTCCCCCTGAGATGGGTGTCTGTATACTACCCCTGTGCGGATTGTGTTGCCACCCCCTGTCTCCAAGGTGACCCAAAGTGCCTCTTGTCCTCCCCTTTACCTTTCAATTCTGTAGCTTTGATCCTTTCCCTTATGTAGAGAGCTACTCCACCTCCTCTTTTACGCTCCCTGTCCGTTTTGTAGATTGTGTACCCTGGTATGTAGACCTTTGAAGTTTAACCTTAACCAAACAAAATGTTATAGGGAAGGAACTGGATTGCCTAACAAATGCTCCTCTCAGCTGAATGCCCCAGGTATGGGCTACAGTAGAATGTAAATTTCAACTTCTACTTCTCCCATGAGCTGAAACACTTTATAGAGGCAAGATGATAATAAAATGTAAAAAGGAAAAAACATACACAAGGAAAAAAATAAATTGCAAGTTGTCACATCTCCATCTCCTGGAAAAAAGAAAAACACATCTTTTAGTGACCCCGAATGAATTTTTTTACATGTTAACAGGTTTGCTCTACCTACTACGTCCACAGTTATCTTTAAATCTTCAAAGCACCTCCCTTTCTTTACTGGGCCACGCTTATAGCCTAGAGAAACCATCTGCATTGCCTTACCTTGCTATGACCCACTGTGGGGCTTAATGTCCACATTATATCAGTGCAGCACCAGGCTTCATCTTAATAATTTGTTTGTTTTTTGCTCACTGGGTCTGTGGAGCCATACGAGGGGGTTGCGATCAGTGACTACTGTGAACACCCTTCAATTGCAGCTTCTGCAGAGCCCAGGTGATATCCAGAAACTATTTCTCAGTTGTTGGTATAGGCCTGTTCTCTGAGCAGCAGCTTCTGATCAGGTACATGACTGAGTATTCCTCCCCCATTGTGCAGTGTCCCAAAAAAACAGTGAAAGCAAAACGGTGTGGGCAAAAACAGCACCGTCATAACAGCATGTGCGGTTTTGGAATCAGTTTATCTAATCTAGTGTGGTTTTGAACCGCTCTGTTTTCTGCTGTCTGTGTGGTGCCCTTTTTTGCCCTCATTATTTTGCTTGCAATGTTTTGACATGTAACCCCCATGTGCATGATCTGACTCAGAATTGTGTCTAGCCTATGATTGGATGCATCCATATGCACAATGAACTTCAAAGAATAGTCAGGGCTTCAAGCACAGATGCCTGACACAGTGCCTCCTTCAACTGGTGGAACACTGTTTCATACTGATCAATCCACTGAACTTTTTTTTTAACATTTTCTTCCTTATGAAATCAGACGGAGGTCTGGCCAGGCTAGTTTGCCACAGACCTTTGATTTTTCCCTATGACACCTCTTCCATCCCTACTTGGCACTTCTCTGCCTTGACTGTCAGCCCTGTAGCCTTCAGTCAGCACAGCACCTCAGTCACATGCCTGGTGTGATCTTCCCATGTCTGACTATAGATGGCAATGTTGTCCATGTACGCCAGAGCAAAGTCTCCTGACCCAGCTAGAATGCAGTCCATAAGCTGGCGCATTTTTCATCCTGAATAGCATTACTCAAAACCTGAATAGGCCAAACTGAGTTTACAAAAGCCAAGCTCTCTCTGGCTTCTGGGGGGTCAGGAGTAGCTGCTTATAGCTTTGTCAGGTCTATGGAGGTCAAGTACATGACTCCCCCTAACTTCTATAGGACCTCATCAGCCCTGGGCATGGGGTATTTGTCTGACTCCATACAACTGTTGAGCTAGCAGTAGTCAATGCAAAAACTCATGGTCTCATCCTTCTTGGGGATTGGTACCACCGGGGAGGCCCAAGGACTACTGCATTACCCTAACAGTGAGCTTTCCTTAATCTTCCCCTCAGCGGCATGCTTCACTCCCTCAATGACTCTGTAGGATCGCTGCCTTAGCGGGGCCTTGGACCCAGTATCCACGTGGTGCTCCACCTGCATGGTATACTCATGTCCCACTGAATGTTTCCCCAAATGTGTGCAGCACCCCCACACATTTTGGCAGGTAGGGCTGGTGTCAGCCACTCTGAGAGGGTGACAGCGTCCACTGAGAATTCTCCCTTAACCTCTCCCAGGAGGTCTACCAGAGGGCTGCTTCTCCCTTTTCCTCTGGATAGCTGCACGCAGTCAGAACCATCTTGTCCCAGTCATGGTAGGGCTTCACCATGTTTATGTGTTAGATCAGTTGATTGCACTTCCTGTCGGGTAGCTCCACCACATAATTAACATTATTCACCTTCCTGACCACCAAATAATGGCCCTCCAAAGCTGCTTATAATTTATTCTGTCAGATGGGGATGAGTACCATCACCCACTGCCTGATTTCATACTCCATGGCTCTGGCCCCATGGTTGTACCACATATTCTGTCTCTGTTGTACAGTGACTAGTGCTCCTGAGCAAACCCCATAAACTCCTTGAGTGGAGACCTGACATTCGGGACATACTCTACAACAGATTCACCTTGTGGAGCAAGCTCACCCTCCTATTCATCTCATACCAAATCAAGGGGACCCCTTACATGGTCAAACAGGAACTCAAAGGGTGAGAACCCTGTGGACTCCTGGGTGACTTCCCTATATGCAAATAAGAGACAGAGTAAGTACTTGTCCCACTCCCTCACATGCTGGTTGGTGAATGTCCTTAACATAGTCTTAAGTGACGTATTAAACCATTCGACCAGACCGTTAGTCTACGGATGGTACAGGGAGGCCCTGAGTAGCCTCACATCACACTTCTCCCAAAGACTAGTCATGAGGGCAGACATGAAATTGGTGCCTTGGTCCAACAGAATTTCCTGAGGAAGACCCAACAAACTAAATGCCCCCAGCAGTTCATCGGACACTTTTTACGCCTCAATGGAGGACAAGGGGATGGCCTCTAAGTGCCTCTTGGTGTAATCCATGACCACCAAAATGTACCTCTTGCCTGTGTGACTTGGGGTGCTGAGTGACCCCACAATGTCCATAGCAACTTGTTGAAATGACTCTTCAATTATAACAGGGGAATCAAAGCTAGTTTAGCCTTGTCCCCAACCTTTCCCACCCTCTGGCACTACAGACAAGTCCAGCAAAGGTCTGCCATGTCCTTAATGATACTGGGTCAGTAAAAATTGTTTGCCAGACACCTTTTTGTATGGTTCACTCCCAAGTGTCTGGAAAAAGGAATATCATGGGCTAAGGCTCGAAACTGCATTTTATATTCCCTTGGAACCACTATCTGCCAGAGTATCCCTTCCTCCAGTCCTCCGTTTGAATCCCACTCGTGATATAGGAGCCCATACTCCCAGTACTCCTCCCTTTTCTCTGAACTCTGAGAGTCACCTTCCACTACAGAGGTGGAAACAAAATTTTTCAGCCACTAGCCAGCAGGCTAGTGACTAAATTCCACCAGACTGACAGGCTTTTCACTAGTCCAGGAACAACAAGCATTTGTCAATGCCAAATGTTTGCTTGCTGGCATTGGCATTGGTAGTGTAGAAGTTACAGAGCTGCATAATAGGAATGGCAATGAAGTATTGAACTGAAGCCAACCCCACCACCACCCTGCAGAGACTGACAGGCATTGGGGTGTGCCTTTGGGTCATCAGGCATAACAGCCACACCATTTCACCACACCCTACCCTGCAGACACTGACAAGTGTTACGGTGTGCCTTGAGGTCTTTGGCTCTTATGCGCACCCCATTCCATCAGGAAATATGGTGAGATGGGTGCAGTACAGGAGAATGGGGTGAACTTTGGGGCTGAAGAGTCCAAGGTATACCTTGATGCCTCTCACTGGTTGCAGGGTGTGGAATGGTATGAGCATTACAGGCGAGAATCCCAAGCCACGTCCCTGATGCCTGTCATTCTCTACAGGGTGGGGCATTATGGTCGGAAACCCTAACGCCTCAGGCATTCGTTGGTATTTTCACTCCAAATTTTCAACATGTTTTTTTTTGTGACCCCCACCTCATGAACAGTGGCAATATCAGTTTGTTAGCTGAAAGCTGCTTTTGCACAGAGACTACGGCATTTAGCACCACAGGTGCAAAAACACATTCTGAAAAGGATGTGAAAAATGACAGCTGTACTGTTCATGGGGAGGTGTAAAAAATGGCAAAGTTGCAAATCCGCAGTGACAATATTAAAAAAACTGGTGAAGTCACGAGCGAACATAGAAACTGTGTAACACACACCCGTAATGTAATTAGTTTGGGGATTTTTTACAGAAGATTGTCAATGCAGGCATTTTGGGACCTCCGATTATGAACAGTGTTACTGTGATTTTCTTTATCTGTCCCGAACAATGATTTTCCACAGCGACCACGCATTTCTGCACGGAAAGTGTGAAAACACATTTCGGCCATGTTGTGAAAAATGACAGCTGTACTGTTCATAAGAAAGTGTGGAAAAATGCCACTGGTGAAAATCTGGACTGAAAATATTACAAAGTCATGAACTTACGAGGGTGCATGGAAACTGCGCGATGCTCACTCGTAACACAGTCATTTTATGGACTTTTGTCCCAAATTTTCAACATAGCCATTTTAAGACCTCTGCTCATGAACAGTGTAACTGTGATTTTCTTAATCTGTCCCAAACATTGCTTTCGTACACTGACTGCAACATTGTGCGCTACATGTGCGGAAACATATTTTGGGCGAGATGTGAAAAATGGCAGCTATACTGTTCATAAGAAAGTGTAATAAAATGGCAATGTTGAAAATCTGGTGTGCAAATATTAAAAATTTGCAAACTTGCGAGTGTGCATAGGAACTGCGCAACATGCGCTCCTAAAACAGTCATTTTTAGTATTTTGTCACCAAATTTTCACCATAGCCATTTTAAAATCTCTGCTCATGAACAGTGTCACTGTGATTTTCTTAATCTGTCCCAAACATTGATTGCACTCACCGACTGCGCCATTGTGCGCTACATGTGGGAAACACATTTTGGGCGACATGTGAAAAATGACAGCTGTACTGCTCATAAGGTGGTATGGTAAAATGGCAATGTTGAAAATCTGGAGTGCAAATATTAAAAATTTGCGAACTTACAAGCGTGCGTAGGAACTGCGCAACGCACGCTAGTAAAACAGTCATTTTTACGAATTTTTTCACCAAATTTGCAACATAGCCATTTTAAGACCTCTGCTCATGAACAGTATCACTGTGATTTTTTTTAATGTGTCCCATACATTGATTTCGCACACCGACTGCGCCATTGTGCTCTACATGCGCGGAAACACATTTTGGGAGAGATGTGAAAAATGACAGCTGTACTGCTCATAAGTAGGTGTATAAAATGGCAATGTTGAAAATCCAGAGTGCAAATATTAAACATTCATGAACTTCTGACGTGCATAGGAACTGCATACATGCAAGTAAAACAGTCATTTTACAATTTTTCACCAAATTTGCAACATAAGCTTTTGAGAGCCACCTTATGAACACTGGCACTGTCGTTTCATTAATTGGTCCTGAAAGGTGATTTCGTGCAATGACTGCGAAATCACCCTTCGGGCCCGATTAACGCCATGACAGTTCAAGAATTCATGAGGAGGAGTCCCAAAAAACCCTTGTTGAAAATTTGGTGCCAAAATTCCAAAAAAGCCTGAGATATGCAGTAAAGTTGAAAAAACCCTATTCTTTACATTATACCGCTTACCGGCATTTCCTCAGTTCACAGTCGGCTTTAAAGAGTGCAGACGTGTTCCCGGTCCACCGAAGATCGTCGCGCCGAGCTCCAGAGGTAAGCATGAGGTGAGGGGGGTGTGGGGAGGCAGGGTGCGCAGTGAGTGGGAGTGAGGGGGCTGAGAGAGCGCTCATAGAATGTTTTCTTGTTTACAGGTTTGTTTGTTTTTTAAAGGAAGACGACGCAGGATGTTTGCCATGCTGGGGTGGGTTCCCAGCATGGCAGCTAGAAGGCTGTTTGGGAGGGCTGGAGCCGACGGGGGATTGGGCACCCCCATTGGCCATACAGACTTGTGCCACGCTGGGGTGGGCTCCCAGCGTGGCAGCTGTAAGGCTGTTTGGGGGGGCTGGAGCCAGGGGATTGGGCACCCCACGGCCATATGGATGTGTGCCACGCTGGGGTGGGATCCCAGTGTGGCACCTGGAAGCTTTTGGGGGACGTGGAGCCGACAGGGGACTGGGCACCCCGTCCCGACTCATACAGTAGCCAATGGTGGGGGAAGCGTGTGAGCACGCAATATGCGTGCGTGAGAACTCTCCCTTTCAACTGTATGCCACTGCATTTTTAACTGCTGTCATAGACAGCTGGAGCAGTGATTGGATAACTGCGACTGCACCTGCAAACACACTGACTGAATTGGAAGACGCTGACACACCTCCGAAAAACTCGGATGATGGCACTATGTTTCTTGCACATGCGTGCAAGCAAACATAAAAATGACCAAATGTTTAAATAAAAGGCCTGAATACAAATTGTGTGCTGTGTTTTCTTTTGTACTCATTATGCTACCAGTATCCACAGTCACACACACAACACACCTCACAGAATTTAGTGCCCCACTCCCTCCCCTAGTGCTATAAATTCTTACTATACAGACAAGAACATCAGGATTAAATCAGAAGCATTTAGAGCTCTATGAAGTGCATTAAATTCTCTTTATTCCTAATAATCTGTGTGGGACCAGAAAGTGACTGCTTAACTTGATTATTATTATGCAGGTGCCCAAGTAATTATGAAGCTGTGCCGGGTCAGTAATTCAACAGTTTTTGGTTTTACACTAGACCACAAGGACTAACAACTGGGACCAGTATGGAAAGAGGCAGATAAACAGGCCTTGAGGTGGTAAGAAAGCAGAGGGGCATCTCAACAACACAGAGATGGTGGTGGTTTTCCCATGATATAGAAATAAACCAGTATAACATGAAATATATTCAGAACCTACCATTTGCATCTTCAAATCAGAGACAATAAAAGTAAGAAAAAACAGCCAAACACTTAGGGAAAGGGGAAATTGTTTCACCAGGAAAGGCACATTAAGCTGAAGCTTGTTTACAGGTGGGACCTGGGAGCACAAGAAAGTTAAGTGACTTGCTCAGGGTCACACAGTATGTACATGGGGGCTGATGGGATTCAAACCCAGATCACCAGGTTTGCAGCTCACTGCTCTTAACCACTACATTATACTGCCTGCCACTTAAAATTTAACTAGAAAACCTCATGGAAATTAACACTAACTGTGGGTCTCTCCATGAACTCATGGAGATCCCCTAACCTGTGTGTGCTTCCAAAGTTCTTCCCTAGTCTGCCCACTCCCACCTGTCCAGTCACTGGGAAGTTGGCTGCGAAGTTTGAATTACTTAAAAAACCCACCTCAGTATGAGTGCATTTGTCCCCTAGTAGAGGAGGGTGATATCAACCCCCTACCACTCAGATGTAAACTCAGCGGCATCATCCCACCCCCTTAACCCTTCATGAAAATAGATATGATTCTGGCATAATTAAACTTAAAGAAAAAAAGGCCACCATTTCTATATGATAAATACTGGTCAATCTGTTGTATTACAACCTACACCAAAGTTTCCTTGTGTGATCGCCCCTCTCTTTCCCATCGTTTACTTCCTGCCCACCTTCTCTCCATCACCTCTAGCCATTCTAATGTGACCCTCATCATTTCCCAAAATTCCCTTTCCTGTGTTACATACACACCCCAACATCACCTTCCCTGTGACTAGATTCCGTTTAAGTAAACTTTTTCATTTGCCTTTTTTCTGTTTTTAAATGTTAAATTTCTTTCCCCTGATACATGGTATCCCCCACTATCAGTATTCCTCTGCCTACCCTCCTTAACCACGCTCTCAGCTTTAGTTCCTCTTCTTGACCAGCCTGTCCTGTCCTCCACTCCCCATTGCCACTATGTCCCTCTACCCCGGGGGAAATTAATTTCCCCCTGGGCCTCTCCTCTCTGCTGCTCCATTCTCTGGGGTGTGGGGCATTCTCCACCTCCTTCAGTTGTATTGCCTCCCGTATAGCTAGTTTAGCTAGTTTAAATGCCCATCAAAGTAGTATCTAAACCTTCCAGCCAGGACTGCCGTTCCCCTCCCAGATGGATGGAGATCATCTCCTTTGTAGAGGCCTCTATCCCCCAGGTAGGGCCCAGTCCTACCGAGAGGGTAGGCAGAGGAATACTGATGGGGGGACAGGACTGGGGAAACTGGAGGTGCAAAAAATGGAAATGGGAAGGGGAAGGCAGAATAGTGGGATAGAGGGACAAAAGGAATGGAGAGCCATGTGTGCCAACGCAAGGAGCCTAGGAAATACAATTTCTGACCTTGAAGCAATCACTGCAGTGGCAGACCTGGACCTGGTGGCCATAATGGAGTCATAGTGCACTAATAACCACAGATGGGAAGTTGCCATATCAGGCTACACCATGTTCCGGAAGGACAGGACAAGGAGGAAAGATGGGAGGGTTGTTTTATATGTGAGGAAAGGTATAAAGGCAACAGAGATACAAGGACACCAAGGGGATAAGGAAGGGCTGGAGATACCATGGATCAACTTAGAAACAGGGTCTGGGGCCTTTATCTGCATGGGAGTTATGTACAGACCACCAACACAGGGTGAGGAGTTAGGCAAGGTTTAGTGGAGGCCATTGGCAGAATGGCAAGCAAAGGAGAGGTACAGTATTAACTATAGGGGACTTCAGTCTGCCAGATGTATACTGGAGCATTCTGGCTACAGTTACAACCTAAAGCAGGAACATCCTTGACTCCCTACAGGAGGTATTTCTCAGGCAGCAGCTTATTGAAACCAACTAGATATGGGCAATGCTGGACCTGGTATTTACGAACAGGGACAGCATTGCAAATGATTCAGTGAGTAGTCCCCTGATTACAAGTGATCATTGTACTATGACATTGGGCAAGAGAAGAACCACACTAAGACAAGGGCCCTGGACTTCAAGAAGGCAGATTTTAAAGAAATGGGAGACTGCCTCAATAAATACCTCAAAGGGGGGGATAGCCGTGAGGAGTGGAGACCCAATGGAAAAAAGAAGGAGGAGGATGAAGAGGCTGCTATGATTCTCAAAGGAGGTAGTTAAGATGGTAAAGGAGAAAAAACAGAATTTAAGAAGTAGAAGGAGACCCAGACAGAGGTGGACAGGGAGGTATATCTGGAAAACAACAAAGAGAGGTAGGAAGGAGGGAGAGGACAGTTAAGGCTCAAACAAAGGAGATGTTTGCCAAGGAGGTCAAAAAAGGGGATAAGACTTTCTTCAGGTATGTGATTGAAATGAAGAAGTCAAGTGGTGGGATAGTGAGAATCAGGAGGGTGGGGGGACTGTGCAGAAGAAGTCAGAAAAAAGCTAACATTTTACATGAGTATTTCTGGTCAGTCTTCACAGAAGGGGAGATGGACCACAATGCATCTGCAGGCACAAGGGGGAGGGGGGAGTAGACACAAGTCCATTTTCAGAAGAGAGAGTCTGGAAGGGATTGGAAGCCCTAAAAGAGAACAATGGCAATTGGACAAAACTGGATTAGCCCAAGGGTTCTAAAAGAACTGAGCATGGAGCTAGCTAGTTCTCTGGCAACACTGTTCAGCACCTCACTGGAGATGGGGCAGTTCCAGAGGACTAGATGAGGGATGATATTGTCCCTCTGCACAAGAGCAGCAGCAAGGAGGAGATTAACAACTACAGGACAATCAGTCTCATATCAGTGGTGGGGAAATTAATATTATGGAGACCCTGCTGAAGGAGAGGCTGATAGAGTACCTGAAGGCAAATGGGATGCAGAACCACCATCAGCATGGTTTCACAGGGAGGAGGTCGTGCCAAACAAATCTCATAAATTTCTTTGGGTGACTAGAGAAGTGATTAGGGGAGGGCTGTGGATGTGGCCTATCTGAACTTCAGTAAGTCCTTTGACACTGTGCTGTGAAGGAGGCGAGTAAAGAAACTAAGCAGTCTGGGGTTAGGGAGAAAGTAGTATGCTAGGTACTAAACTGGTTGAAGGATAGGAGGTAGAGGGTGGTGGTGAACAGCAGACAGTCGGGGACAGGATAGTGACTAGCAGGGTGCCAATAGGATTAGTACTGGGACTGGTCCTCTTCAATGTCTTCATAAGAGATATTGCTGAGGAACTGGAGGGGAAGATGTGTCCCTTTGCAGATGACACAAAAATCTGCAACACAGTAGATACTTAGCAAGGGGTGGAGAAAATGCAAAGTTATCTGGGGAAGCTACATGAGTATTCTAGAGTGTGGCAGTTTGGTTTCAGTGCCAAAAAGTGCAAAGACATGCACCTGGGACAGGGAAATCTGGGAGCTGTGTATAACATGGGGAGAGGTACTTACAGTCAAGTCACCAAGCAAGAAAGGGACCTTGGAGTGATCATATCTGATGGTCTCAGGATGGCAGGATAGTGTGATAAGGCAGTAGTCAAGGTTAAGGGGATGATGGGGTGCACAGGGAGGGGGATTTCTAGTAGGAGAAGGGAGGTGGTGTTGACACTGTATTGCTCACTAGTGAAACCCCACCTAGAATACTGTGTCTAGTTCTAGAAGCTGCATCTCCATAAGGACATTGACCGAGTGGAAGTGGTTCAGAGGAGGGCTACTAACATGGTGCAGGGGTTGCACAGGAAGTCATACGAAGAGGGGCTGCAGGATCTAAACATGTACTCCCTGGAAGAGAGGCGAGTGAGAGGGGACATGATTGAGACCAATAGATACCTCACAGGGGTAAACAAGGTGCAGGCGGGGAGTCTCTCTCAGAGGAGAAAAAGCTCCAAAACATGGGGGCATGCAAAGAAGTCAGAGGGGGAAAAGTTTAAGAGGGATGTAAGGAAATATTTCTTTGCAGACAGGGTAGTGGATACCTGGGACAGCCTGCCAGAAAAAGGTGGCGAGGGCAAAAATAGTGGGGAGCTTCAAGCATGCGTGGGATAGGCAAACAGGCATAAGATGTAGAACAAATGGAGGAGGGAGGGACGCTGGTGACCAAATAGGGTCCAAGGTGTTGGAATAACATGGAAATGTAGGGCAGAATGGATGGGCCTACTGGTCCTTTTTGTCAGCAAAGTCTATGTTTCTATAGGTCTCAGGAGTAGATGCAAAATGTTTTAACGAGGCATTTTTCACTTTGTTATACTGTAGTCCATACAGTCCTTTAATATCCATCCTGATGAAGACGTCTAATGTTAGGCCCATAAAAAGTGGCAAAAGGTTAGTGTGCCAAAGTAATTATCTTTTTCTGACACCAAGATGCCCACTCCCAGTGTTGTATGTGCCACCCACGCCCCCTTTTTTTCAGCCAACCTCGGGGTGCCCAATCCCTGGGTTGACATTGGCCCCCACACTAGTCTGGCACACTGGCAGCCCACCCTAGTGTGCCGCAATTTATTTTTCATAATATTTCACCTGTAAAAAAGAAAATTGTCCCCAAGGTATTTTTTTTAAAACCTACAGAAAAAGAAAATGGTCACTTGTTGTCCTCGCCACCCCTTCCCCCATCCTGACCCTACCTCTGCACACCCCACCTCCCCACACACACCCTCACCTATACTTACTTCTGGAGGTCTGGCGCTGTGATCTTCTGTGGACCGGGAACACATCTGCACTCTTCAAAACCAACCGCAAACTGAAGAAAATCACACTGAGCCCTATAATGGCAATCAATGGGGAGTTTCAACTTAGGTTGATATCTCAGCCATTTTGGGAAATTTTGGTCCCAAATTTTCAACATAGGGTTCTTGGGGCCCCTCCTCATGAAGACTGGCACTGCCATTTCATTTCTCAGTCCAAAAGGTGATTTCATGGTCACCTGCGAATCACATTTGCAGGACCAATTAACGACAGTGCCACTGTTCATGAGGTGGGGTCCCAAAAAGTCCATGTTGCAAGTTTGGTGAAAAAACTCCAACAAATGACTGTGTTACGAGTGTGCATAGTGTAGTTTTTACACACACTCATTACTTCATTAATTTTTAATATTTTCACTCCATATTTCCAACATTGCCATTTTTTCACACTTCCTTATGAACAGTACCGCTGTCATTTTTTGCATCCTGCCTGAAACATGTTTTCGCACCTGTGGCGCAGAATGATGCAGTCACTGTGTGAACTTTTGGGAAAAATTATTGAAATCACAGTGCCACTGTTCATGAGGGGAAGTTCCAAAAAGGCCATGTTGAACATTTGGTGAAAAAATTCCAAAATATGACTGCGTTACAAGCGTGTGTTATGCAGTTTCTATGCATGCTCGTAACTTCACCACTTTTTCATATTTTCACTCCAAATTTTCCACATTCTCTCACTCCTCTCAGTATTTCTCGCTCCTCCCTCAGTGGGATCTTATGTTGGTGCACATTCACAATCTTCTCCATGCCTTTTTCTCTCCCATCAGCTTCCAGCTTTGTCCTCTGCCTTTTGCCTCTCAGCCTCTGCCTTTTGCTTCTCAGCCTCTGCATTTTGTTGCTTGGCCTCTGCCTTGGCCTTAACCAGGACGAACCCCAGCTGCATCATCTCAGTCTGCACAGCTGTTCCAATTCTAGGCTATGGCTCACTCACATGTTCCCTAGCCTCCATTGTACAACTTTGGTTAGCAGTGACTACTTTTGCACCACTTCCCTGGTCACTTTTCTCAAGAATGTCTATAAGTTTCATCCATCGTTGGCCTTCCTCAAAGACAAGCCCTCTTCTTTTGCACAGTCCCTCATGGTCTTCCACTGTGCATCTCCCTTATGGTGACAGAGGGGGGACATGATTGAAACTTTCAAGTACCTCAAGGGCATAAACAAGGTGCAGGTGGGGGGCCTTTTCCAATGTAGAAAAAGTACTAGAACAAGGGGGCACAATATGAAATTGGAAGGTAGTAGATTAAGAGGTAATGTGAGGAAGCTTTTCTAGGCAGAAAGTGTAGTCAACACTTAGAATCGTCTGCCAAAGGAGGTAGTGGGGGGCAAGCACAGTGGATTGGTTTAAGCATGATTGGGACAGTCACAAGGGAAGCTTGAGAGGGGAGGGAGTGATGAAAAACCATTGATCACGTACGGTTAGTAGCCACATACCATGTATAGGGCATACGGGCAGACTGGATGGGCCTAGCAGTCCTTATCTGCTGAAAATTTCTATGTTTCTATGGCCCAGACATAGTGGGCCCGATTCCAGACCGGGTTGCGATTGCCGCAGGGGACTTGCAGCAGAGTGTTTGATGCAAGTGTCAACTTGCATTAAACTTGCTATTCCAGAAGCCGATGCTGCAAGTCCCCAATGCTGCAAAGTTAGACCATCTTCCTGCTAGTCAAACTTTCCATCCATGGCGGGGTACCCTTATTAGGGGGATTGAGCCAAACTTTTGGCGCAAGCTGCCGTAAAGCAGGAAAAGTGTTGCAAATGCACTAGCCCTTTTGGAATAGCGCAGAGTTGCATCAGAGGGTTCTGGTGCAGTTGTGGCAAACTTTGTGGCAGACGCAGGGCTTAGTGCAAGCCATGCGTTCACCTTCTGGAATCAGGCCCAGTGTCTACTAGCTATCTTTTTTTTTTTTGTATATAAATGTTTTATTAAATTTTTAGAACCATACAACCAACAAACAGAAATAGTGGGAACATGTCTTCCAACCAAACAGTAGTCTACCTAGTATAAATAGAAAAAATAGTAACACATAATGAATACAAAAGGCCAACCAGAACATCAACAATAAAACATGAGTGACAAAGACACAGGCTTGTCATGGCACCATCAAAGTAACAACCCACACTCATATTGTAATAAGAGTCACAAACAAAACACAAGGAGCATTATGGGAGCCTAAAAGACTCCTAAACAATAGCCTGCAACCTTATTCTACATCACACAGTATAGTCCAGAAAAAAAAAATAAATAAATTCTTCTCACTAAGTAATTAAATAACTAAATTCACCTTAATCACCCCGAGTGAGACAATCCTTAACAAGTACAAGGGAATGGCCCTACAGAAGCATGCCAGGGGGCCCATGCAGAGTGAAACCCTCCAGATTTCTGCTTCCTCCAAAAATTGACTTTTTGAAAAGATACAGTCTAGCACAAGGCATTCTGCCAAGTCATAAAACTAGAGACAACTGTTTGCAAACATTAAGAAAGATAATGAATAATTGTTTTTTGTCTTTTTATATATTTTTACTAGTGAACATCTGAAAATCGCAATGCATATTAAAATGACAAATTGATGTGCCTTAACAAACACTGCTAGGTTTGAAGGTATGCATATTCTGGTGTTAATTATATTCTATTGTTTAGTTCTTTTTTGACGTTTTATTTTTATAAACTTGTATCTTGTCTTTGTTTAGGGGAGCCAAAGATTTATTTGGCTCATGTCCAGTTTAGGACAAGGAGCTTATGGAGTAGATCATACAATACAAGAATATATAAGCAAGTTATTGCTTATCCTAGCCATTTTTAATATTTTTAATATTTTTATTTATTAAATATTGATTACACCATTTATCAATTTTTACTTTTAACGCGGCGCATCGCAAAAGGCGTTAAGGAAAGTAGCACACTTTGGAGGTGTGCCTCTCCCTTTCAATCCACTGCTCCATTGAGCAGGCGTGTGATCCCTGCACCAATGGGTGTGGGAGCTGTGTATGACAGTGGTGGTCTTGGCTTCAAAACCACCGCTGTCATATACCCTACAGTAGAGCCTCACGCCCCTCCCAAAGCTTTGGTGCCACGCTGAGGAGCCACCCCAGCATGGCAAGCGTCACGTCGTCTGCCAACAGGGTGCCCAATCCCCGTCGGCTCCTCGGCCCCAGCCATCCTTCTGCCACACTGAGCCCACCCCAGCATGGCAAGCGTCCCACATAGTCTTTTTTTATTTTTCACCTGTAAAGCAAAAACGGTCCCACAGGCGCTTCTCCCAGTCCCCCTCCACAACCGCACCCACCGCACCACATCCTCCCCACACCCCTTACCTCATACTTACCTCCGGAGCTCGGCAGCCGATCTTGATGGACCGGGATCGCGTCTGCACTCTTCAAAGCCAACCGCGAACTGAGGAAATGCGGTAAGCTGTATAATGGGCCAGATAGGGGTTTCAACTTTGTTGCATATCTTAGGCATTTTGGAATTTTGCACCAAATTTTCAACATGGGTTTTGGGACCCCTTCTCATGAATGATGTCACTGTCATGGCGTTATTGAGCCGAAGGGTGATTTCACAGTCACTGCTCAGTCACTGCGTGAAATCACCCTTCAGGCGGGCATAATGCCATGACGCATCATATGATGTCTAAAACCATGAGCTGATATAATAAGCCAATAAATTACTGTTTCTGGCGTGTTTGTGCAGTTCCTCACTTGCGCTCGTAAGTTCGCAATTTTCAATATTTTCACTCCAGATTTTCAACATTGCCATTTTACCACACCTCCTTATGAGGAGTACAGCTGTCATTTTTCACATCCTGCCCAAAATGTGTTTCCGCCCATGTAGCACACAATGTCGCAGTCGGTGTGTGAAATCAATGTATGGGATGCATTGAGAAAATCACAGTGACACTGTTCATTACCAGAGGTCTTAAAATGGCTGTGTTGAAAATTTGGTGAAAAAATTCCTAAAAATGTTTTTATGAGTCTAGATTTAACGCGTTCCTACGCTTGGCTAAGTAAGTTTCTTGAATTTTCAGTATTTTCTCCACATTTTCAACATTGCCATTTTACCACACCTCCTTATGAGCAGTACAGCTGTCATTTTCACATCCTGCCCAAAATGTGTTTCCGCCCATGTAGTGCACAATGGCGCAGTCAGTGTCTTGGAAATCAATGTATGGGACACAGTAAGAAAATTACAGTGACACTGTTCATTATGAAGAGTTTTAAAATGCCAATGTTGAAATTTGTAAAAAATTCTAACAATGACTGTTTACTGCGCGTTGCACAGTTCCCATGCGCCTGTGGGTTTGCGAATTTTCAGTATTTCCACTCCAGATTTTCAACATTGCCATTTTACCACACTTCCTTATGAGCAGTACAGCTGTCATTTTTCACATCCTGCCCAAAACGTGTTTCCGCCTATGTAGCGCACAATGGGGGTAACAAAAAGGTCATGCTGAAAATGTATTGTGCAAATACCAGCAATCGCACAGGGCATTAGGGTAAAGCACAATACGTGACAAACACCACTGCAAATACCTGCAAGCGAATGTTCAGCATTGACAAATGCTTGTATTATATTTTTTTGCTAAAAGAATCATAACCAGACACCCTGATGAAGGGAAAATTTCCCGAAACTTTGGTTATTATGGTCTGGACGATAAAGAAATATTTTTGAAAATAAAAAAGATTGTTTAATACATTCCATGTTTGGTGAGTGGGCCAATTTATTTGTATATGCTACTAATCTGGCCTTTGGATAATTTAGCCCAGTGCAACATGAGTATCCCCAAATCTGTTGAAACTAAAGAAAACTCTGAAGAAAACTCTGAAGTGAGCCAGGGTTTAAAGACATGCCTAAGATATAAATATCACCATAAATCCCAAGAAGACAGGGAGAAGTTCTATTGCAGTTGAGCAAAACTGTGAAAAAATGGTATGCTGATCAATCAATCAGTCTTTCTTTTACCAGGCAAAACACTATTGAGAAGGACTCATTTACAGGGTGGACCTGGGCAAGGTGAACATAAGTTATCAATGAATAACAGAACAGGAAGGATTCATCAACATTACAGTACACAATATAATACAGATATATAGCAGCTAAACAAAACAGCAATCAAAATAAAGAAAGAGAAAAGACACAATCAATGATCAATGAGGTCCCTCCACTACCCCGATACCATTAGACATCCAGGCCCTCCAAGAATCACCAATCTGAAAAAGGGGATTACACAAGAGTGGCTCAAAAGGGCCCCAAAAAATTAGAGCGCCATTTGAAAAGTTTCAATAACGTCTTCCAATTGAAATATGTGAAAAGAATAGGAACAGTAAACTTGGTAACAACGGACTGCTGACTGTGAAGTATCAGCGGTAAGAGCATGTCTCCCACTAAGGCCTTTTCAGTATCTACCCACAACGGAGCCATTCTTATAGGGGAAGCCACCCATGTAACTTAAGTACATGCTTTAAGCCTAAACTAGCATGATATGCCCAGGGCCAAGGCAGCTTCCATCCCCCTGCTCACTAGGTGCTTTTAAAGTTCTGGCAAACCTTGGCACCCTTCCCTCCCAAATGAAGTTCGAAATCATTTTATTGACCTTATCCCACAGTCCAGAGGATACCGACAGAGATAAATTACTCAAGCAATAAAACGATTTAGGGAAGGCAAGCAGCTTAATAGCTGCCACCTTACCAGGGAGCAAAAGATACAGCTTGGACCATCTATTAAAATCCCCCAGCAGGGTTGTTAAAGCTTTGGAAATATTGACATTGTTAGCTTTAAGGACCAATATGGCACTAAAGGAATCCAAACATCCTATGCATTAGGAAGAGAGTTCTTAACTTTAGATAGCAATTAGAGCAAATTGTCTGTGTATAATAACACCAGAAAGGATCAAGACCCCACCTGAATACCATGCACAGCTGGTGCTGCCATATGGCTGTACTTAGTGGCTCCATTGCCAATAAAAATAGTAACAGGCTCAAAGCATACCCAGGTCGAGTTCCATGGTACAAATTAAATGTATCAGATAGAACACTATTAGCTATAACTCTGGCTTAGGGAGAAGCATATGAACACTGGACCCAGGCCTGAAACCTGGAGCCAATACCCACCTTTGATAACGTATAGAATAAATGACTCCACTCAACAGAATCAAAGGCCTTCTCGGCATCATTTGCCACTGGTGACGCAGAATCCAGTCCTCTAGAGGCAAATTCTCAGGCAGCAGAGCGTCTCCACCTCCTTACCAGGCCACCACCAGCACAGAGCTGCCACCTCAACATCTTCTGGTAAACTGGGATACCAGTGCTTCTATCCTGCTGCCATCTTTCCACGCTGGACAAATAGCACTACACTTTTCCTATCCTATTAAATCTTGGAAACCCTCCTAGCCACTCCATGCTCTCCATAAGTCACAAGGGCTCTTGCCCAAAACCAAATTGCTTCTTACACTGCTGCTGCTTCTCATAGAAGACGTTGAGCATAACCCTGGCCCACCTCACCCCAACCTCTCCCCAAACCCTAATCTACCTAGGGGTCTTAAACTAATGCATCTGAACATATGCAGCATATTGAGCAAGATCACCCTCCTCCAACCTAATGTCCTTACACTGTGCCCAGATATTCTGATCATAACCAAAACATGGCTCATAATTTGGATGCAGAATTAATAATCCCTAGCTATACACTAATTTGGCATGACTGCCAGGGAAACAAAAGGAGTGGAGGTGTTGCCATGTTCATCGCCGATCACCCTCAATTCACCCCTATCCAGCTCTCCATGCCCACGCTTTCAATAGACTCACTGCTGATTAAGCTCTCACTCCCACACTCAATCTCTATTTATGTAGCTGGGTCCTACTGTGCCCCCGACACCCCTATGCCTCTCATAATGGCCTACCTGAGCACCCTTAAACAGTTAGGCTCTGGGGGAGAGCTCCTTATCCTTGGAGACTTCAACTCTAACTGGCTCTCCAGGGCAAGCTCCAAGCTTCCGTGCCATGCAGCTGCACTGAATCTGTCCCAGCAAATTTTGGAACCAACACATTTGAATCACAAGTCTCTAAATCACTCCCTACTAGATTGGGCACTTATCACACACCCGCACTGCATTCTTGACTCAGGACTCCTCCCGGACTCACTAAGTGACCACCACATGATCTACGTGGTAAGGAGAATATTCAGGCACAAAGCTCCTTCCCCCTCCCCATATTGCTCACCAGGTCCTGCAAATTCCTAGACCTCTCAGATCTACTGCATGATCTTTCCAACTTGGACTGGTCCTTCATCCCTTGGGCCTCTTCCATCGATGCCGCCCTTGACCTTTTCAAGTCTAATTTCCTCGCCGTTTGGAACCACCATGCACCACTGAGAAGGACCCATATCAGGGGTGCCCACCTCCCCTG
The DNA here is from genome assembly GCA_016271365.2 of Neoceratodus forsteri. NCBI lineage: Eukaryota > Metazoa > Chordata > Ceratodontiformes > Ceratodontidae > Neoceratodus > Neoceratodus forsteri. The sequence continues at coordinate 1,326,306,442 of CM057459.1, read as the reverse complement.
GGTCACAGCCAATATTATTGACCAGCTACATGCCAGGGACCAAGCATGGAAAGCCTATGAGGCCTCCAATACCCTGGAAGCACTCCAGTTCTACTGAACACTCCGCAACTCCTGCACTAGGCTCCTACAGCAGGCTAAAGCAAGCTATTTCAAGGCCTCCTTCCACTCTAACCTAAATCACCCTGTGAAATTCTTGAAATCTATCAAATTGCTTCTCATCACCCCCCTCCCGGCCCGGCCTCCCACCCCAGCCCTAAATGTCGATGGCTCTACCATCACTGACCCAGGTGAAGTGACTTCGGTCTTTAACATATTTTTCACCAGCTGTGCAGCCTCTCTCCTATCCTCACTCCCCCAATCTCACCCTAGCCCACCAACTCCCACTCCTCACACACACCCCCGGACTCCAAAATGCTTTACTTATCTGCCCCTGCCATCGCCTCCCCACTGACCACTCTCCTCAATCTGTCTTTCTCACTTGCTTCAGTACTATCTGACTGGAAAAGTGCTACTGTTATCCCCCTCCCTAAAGGGGGTGACCTCTCTACTCTGAGCAACTACCGCCCCATCTCCCTACTCCCCATCCTGGCCAAAATCCAAGAATAACTTGTGTTAGACCTGCTCTCCTCCTTTCTCAATGCCTCTTCATTCTTCACACCCTACCAATTGAACTTCCAGAAGATGCATTCCACCCTCACCTCCCTCCTCAGGCTCACCGACACTGTCTTCACGGGTATGAATCACAGGCACATCACCTCGGCTATCTTTGTAGACCTCACGAAAGCGTTCAACACCGTCTCCCACACCTTTCTATTATCTAAACTCGCCCAGGCAGGTTTCTTGAGTACTTGTACCAAATGGCTCAATTCCTACTTAATAGGCAGATCCCAATCTTTGAGAATTAGTCATCATACCTCAGCCCCCTCCCTGTAACCTCGGGAGTCCCCCAAGGCTCGGTACTTGGCCCGATCCTGTTCTCCATTTTTCTGAATGACCTGCCCTCCGTATGTCAACACACATCCATTCATATGTACATCGACAACACGGCACTGTATGCCTCCGCTTCCTCACCCTCCGAAGTGACCTCTAGACTGCAGGACGATTTCAATGCTGTCCAGCTCTGGTTTCAATCAAACAAGCTCTTTCTCAATCCCAAAAAAACTATCTCCCCTAACCTTCAGTACTAGTCAGAGGCTCGCCCGGCTCCCCACAACCCCCACTTATCATACTATCGACGGGACTCCATTGGAGGCCTGCATCTCCTTCCGGTACCTTGGGATCTGGTTCGACCAGCACCTCGACTTCTCAGCTCATATTGACTCAATACACAAGAAACTTCATCCCAAGCTGGGCGCCTTATATCACAACAAGGGCTGCTTACCCCTGGCAACTCACAAAGCAATCCTACAACAAATGATTTTCCCTGTAATTAACTATGGCGACGTAGTTTACAGCACCGCCCCCAAGTCCACCCTCGCAAGACTTGACCCCCTCTTCCATTCCTTCTGCCACTTCGCCTTGGACTGCACTCCCTCTCTGCACCACTGCGACCTCTACAAGATGCTAGACCTCCTCTCGCTACAGGATCGAAGACTTACCCATTGTGCGAGGATAACTGCAAAATTCTGGATGCAGTCCCTCCCCTCTTACCTATAGCCTGCCTTTGAAGTTCAACCCCCCTCGGCATATTCTCTCAGGAACACTGACTCCCGGTTACTGCTTGTCCCACTCATGTCCACAGCCAAAGGCCAGGCCACATTCAGCTACCGCATGCATAAACTTTGGAACGCTTTGCCGGCTGACATTAGGCACACAGACAACCCTCAGCAGCTAAACCAGCTCCTCAGGTCATTCTTCCCCCCTCTTCTGCTCATGCAGTCCTCTCCACAGTAATGCCATATATCCCCCCTCCCACACTTAACCTTTCCACTTTTAGCTCATCGCCACCCGCCATGTCCCAGGCCCTAGACCAGTTCCTGGAGAAAATCCGGCCTGTAGCACCTGCCGTAATCACAAATGTCCTTCCAGCAGTACTTATATCACTCAAATTGCTTAGTTGATTTGTGGGCACACCGGAATTGTTAGTAGTTAGGTACTCTGTTAGCTGTTGCCTTAGGCACTGAGGGTACTAGCTCTGTTATGGTATTGTATAATCCTGTTATGTTCTGCACTATAAATTATCTGTACTGTAATTCATGTGTCTCAATGCTGTACTTGTCCTCTCCCTCTTCCCACAGGACACATCTGGAATTGAACAGTACTCCGCTCAGTATGCCTTCCTGGTGAAACTCTTAAATAAATAAATTTAAACAAGACTGATGACCACACAAAGGTTGTCACTCCCCTGTCTCCCCTTCATAAAACCAGCCTAAGATTTATGTACCAGATAGGGGAGATCCATTTCTAAACGTGTTGCTAAAATCTTGGCCAGAATTTTACAGTCTGCATTTAATAAGGAAATAGGTCTATAGCTAGCGCAAACTGTTGGGTCTTTATTGGACTTAGGCAGAACCGTAATGGGAAACTGAGTCAACCTCCCTAATATACCAAAAAAGGGGCCAAAAGTTGGGGAGCAAGCTGATCCTGATAGGCCTGGTAAAAATTGTAACTCAGTCCATCGGGGCCCGGGGCTTTTCCCACCACCAAATGATTCATAGAGGATTTTATCTCAATTAGGGATATCTCTTCCTCTAAGGCACTAATAATGTCCGGTGACAACATAGGTAACTCACATCATACAAAAAAGGTTTCAAAATCCTCAGTAGAGGGGGAGATTGTGGAAGTATAAATGATCTTTGAAAAAACTAGAGATTCACTCTGGGTTTGTCACCGTGGAATCCTGCCCTACCTGTAAGTGTGATATCTGTGCAGCCATGTTTTTTCTCCTCAATTTATGAGCCAGCAGTTTTCCGGCCTTCTCCCCTGACTCCCAGTAGGACCGCTGCATAAAGAAAAGTGCCCTCGAGGCCTGTTGCTGGTAGATGGTACTGAGCCTAAATTTAAGATCCAAAAGATGCCGAATCCATGCTGGACAAACTTCTCCCAAGGATTCCTGATAAATAGAATCCTTCAAAACTGCAATATCATTTGTTAAATCAGAGATCTCTTGCTTTCTATATTTATTCTGTCTAGCAGAATATGCAATTACGTGGCCCCTGATAAAAGCCTTAAAGGTGTCCCAAGGGATAAAAGGGGAAATGCAGGGATCTTTGTTAGTGTGGAAATAAAAATCAATCTTGTCCTTTATCCAACATCTAAATGGCTCAGAACATAAAGCGGGGTTCAACCACCATCTTGGGGACTTATAAACACTTCCTTCCAGAGTCCAAACTATACAGACTGGTGCGTGATCAGAAATAATAATTGGTAGAATATCCACATTTAAAATACTAGAGAACAAAGTGGAGCTGCCCAAAAAATAATCTAATCTACTACACATGCTGAACCTACTAGACCTAAAAGTATACCCCTGGACTGTGAGGTGAAATAATCTCCAGAGGTCTACCAGTGTAAATTTGGTACCTAGCTGACACACCATAGCTCTGGATCACTGATGAGAGGGGTTAACCTTTACAGGTGATGCCCTGCCTTTTAAGGGGTCCAATATGCAATTAAATCCCCCCCTATTAAAATCTTCAGCTGTGGCTGATAGCCATCCACAATCTGCTGAGCAAGGGAGGCATACAAATCTGGGGAATCCAGATCGGGAGCATATAAATTAACCAACAGAATGCAAACTCCAAATACAGCCCCCATAAAAAGATACTGCACCCTTCCCTATCTGTTTCTACCCTATCAACCTGAAGGGGGCACCCTTTTTTAATGAGAATTGAGACCCCCTCCCCCACTTCTTGAGTGAAAATGCACTCAAGAATGCCATGCCCACTCACCCTCTGACCAGTTTTGGAGGATCAACCTTCAATAAATGACTTTCTTGGAGGAAGGCGATATCACAATTAAAAGACTTTAAGTATGATATCACTTTCCTCTGCTTTATAGGGTGATTCATTCCCTGAACATTCCAAAATGCTATTCTCAAGTTATCCATCCTAAAACAAAGTAAAACACCTCTCGATAAGTCAGGAAGCAGGTTCCCAAAATACTTAATGCTAAACATAGAATTTGACGGCAGATAAGGACAGCTTGGCCCACCCAGTCTGCCCATTTCCCTACCTACTGGATAAGCTGCAGATCCTAGTTAACCAGCAGCCTACTTCTTCCTATCCCCCCCCCCCCCAGAATTGCCTTATGACTGTCCCATGCATGCTTGAATTCCACCACTGATTTTGACTCCACAAATCTCCGGAAGGCCGCTCCATGCATCCACAACCTCTCTGTGAAAAAATACTTCCTTAAATTACCTCTTGAGCCTCCATCTTCAAATTGTGCCCTCTTTGTTCTTGTACACCTCTTTTTGAAAGATGCTACCCTCTTGGACTTTGTTGATTCCCTTGAGGTACTTGAACGTTTCTATCATGTCCCCCCTCTCCCTTCTTTCCTCGAGGCTATACATATTAAGCTCCTTTCGTCTCTCTTCATATGACTTCCGGTGCAGACCCTGCACCATTTTAGTTGCCCTCCTCTGGACAGCTTCCATCCTGTCTATGTCTTTGCGGAGATTGGGTCTCCAGAACTGCACACAGTACTCCAGATGGGGTCTCACCAGCTGTCTGTACAGAGGGATAATAACTTCCTGTTTTCTACTGGTGATGCCTCTCCCTATGCATCCCAGTATCCCCCCAGCCCTCCTTGCTGCCCTCTCACATTGCTTGCCCACCTTTAGGTCATCTGATATGACTACCCCAGGTCCCTTTCCATTTTTGTTGTTGTTAGTATCTCAACCCCCACTGTGTACTCTTCCCCTGGTTTTTGTTTCCCAGGTGCATTACCTTGCACTTCTTAGCATTGAATCTAAGCTGCCATACATTTGACCATTCCTCTAACCTTGCCAAGTCCCTTCTCATCCTTTCCACCCCACCCTGTGCATCAGCTCTGTTGCAGATCTTTGTGTCATCTGCAAAGAGACATACCTTTCCTTCCAGTCCTTCTGCAATGTCGCTTATAAAGACATTAAGAGGGACCGTCCTATACTGAACCCTCATGGTACCCCACTAGTAACCCTTCTTCTTCTAGTGGACTCCATTTACTATTACTCTCTGTGTCCTATTCTCCAGCCAATTCTTTACCCAGGCTGTCATCTTGGGACCCACTCCCAGGCTGGCTAACTTGTATATTAATCTTTTGTGTGGACTGTGTCAAATGCCTTGCTAAAGTCTAGGTAGGCCATGTCCACAGCCCCTCCCTGATCTACTACTTTGACACCCAGTCAGAGAAATCTATCAGATTCGTCTGGCATGACCTTCCGCTGTGAATCCATGCTGCCTAGGGTCCTGTGCCCTCTGGCCTCTAGATACTCGACAATTCTTTCCTTCAAGTGATTCCATCATTTTCCCTATCACTGAGGTTAAACTAACAGGTCTGTAGTTTCCTGCTTCTGCCTTGCTCCCACTTTTGTGAAGGGGAATCACATCTGCCCTCCTTCAGTCCTCGGGTACCACCCCCTCCTCCCATGATTTGTTAAAAAGGGTAGTCAGTGGTGTCCCTAGTTCTACCCTTAGTTCTTTTAGAATTCTGGGATGAATCCCATCAGGCCCCATTGCTTTGTCTACCTTCAGTTTTAAGAGTTCTTTCAGAACCCTTTCTTCTGTAAATGGGCTGGTATCAACTTCTGTATCCAGAGTGTTTCTACTGTTTGTTTTATGTGCCTCCCCCTCTTCATTTGTAAATACTGAGCAAAAATATTTGTTTAGTATCTCTGCCTTTTCACAGTCTCCCTCTGCCCACCCTCCCTCTCCTTTATTAAGCCTCACTATCCCTCCATTGGTCTTCCTTCACTCCCTGATGTACCTATAAAGGTTTTATCCCCTTCTTAACTGAGTTGGCTATCTTTCCTCGGTTTGGGCCTTTGCTGTTCTGACTGCCTTCCAGCCACCTTTTGCTTTAACTGATACAGTTCTCTGTCCTGCTCCTTCTGTGATTCCTTGTACCTCCTGAATGCTTTCTTTTTCTCTTGAACCTTCACTGCCACTTCCTTTGAGAACCATAGTGGTTTCTTACATCATTTTGTTTTGTTTATTTGCTTCACACAAAGGCTCATTACCTCTGTGATGGCAGTTTTTATTATTCCCCGTTGTTCTTCCAACCATCCTTCCTGCCCATTTGCTAGTGCATTCCTTAGGCACTCATCCATTTTGGCAAAGTCAGCCCTCCTAAAGTCCAGTACTTTTGTCTTTGTATGGCTTAACTCTATTGCTGTGTTTATTGTGAACCATACTGTTCGATGGTCACTAGTTCCCAGATGGCTACCCACTTCTACATCTGTGATCCTCTCTCCATCTCCATTTGAGACAATCAAGTCTAATATTGCTCCCTCTCGAGTGGGCTCCAGTACTAGTTGTATAAGGCATGCCCCTGTAGGGCATCTAGAATAACTCCACTCTTAGTGGCAGTTGCAACTGCACTCAGTTAACATCTGGCATATTCAGATCACCCATCAGCAATATCTCCTCTTTTTCTGCCATTCTAAGTATACTTTCTATCATTTCCTTGTCCATTTCCTCCCCCTGAGAAGGGGGTCTGTATACAACCCCTGTGCGGATTGTGGTGCCATTGCCTGTCTCCAAATTTACCCACAGTGCTTCTTCTCCTCCTCCCTGTTTACCCTTTTGTTCTGTTGCTTTTATTCCTTCCCTTATGTAAAGAGCTACTCCTCCTCCTCTTTTACCCTCCCTGTCCCTCCTGTAGATAGTGTATCCTGGTATGTTTACGTCCCAGTCATGGTGTTGCGTGTACCATGTTTCTGTGACTGCCACAATATCCAGATGTTCCTCCTCCATCAAGGCCACTAATTCAGGAAGCTTGTTACCCAGACTACGGGCATTGGTACTCATTGCTCTCCATTTTTTGATGGCTTTACCTTCTGTTGCAGCATCCCCCACTGACCGTTCTACCTCGGTCTTTTTCTCATTTAGTACCCTGTTTTGTAGGGAGAGGCTGAGATTTTCCTGTTGCTTGTCAGTGCCTGCCCCTTTGACTAGTTTGACTAAACCCATAAAAGTTCAATGGTTCCACGTTCACAACGTTTAATGATTTAAACACTGTATGCATGATAATGAGCATACAATTTAATGCCCATATACATAAAAAGCCTATCTCAATATGATAACTAGAAGGGAAAACAACATGTAATGTCCTCTAGCTATCTAATCTTACTATAAAATAAAACTGGTAGAATATACAGTATTGGCACTGGGCCACTAGTCAAATGCTGATAGATCTGGTATCAGGCTAGTAAGATTTTCCTTTAACCAGCCCTACAGACTTGTAGTGGAGAAGGTAACATTTCAATAAGTATACCAGCTGGGCCAGTGGAAAAGTCTGTGGCTACTGGATTTTCCCAGTCACTAGCCCTGCAGACTAGTAGCTGCAAAACTTAATTCCGACCCATGGTGTTCCATTTTGTATATCCTGTTCTGTGACTGGAAAGATAACCTTTTTTATTGACAAGCTGTTTCAGATCCCACATGCTACCAATCAGTTTGCCACAGACTTGTTCACTCCCAGAACTCATTCTGCGGCTGTTACCAGTTTCAAAGCCTCTCAGACACCTGAAAGTATTACCTTGGTGTGCTTCCACCAATCACTGCCACCTCACTTGGAGTCTCTCTCTAGGTCCAAATCCCAAGGAGCCACTGCTCACATGAAGTACAGTGTTCCTTACCACAGGGCAAATGGCCCACCCCTTCTGTTACAGCTGAGAACTAGGAAAAAGGGATCAAGCACACCAAAGGCAGGCACAAGCGCTATCCTTGCTGCTGAAAGCTGCACTTGGAAACCAATTAAACAAAAGGGCACACACACACCATGGTTCAGTGAATTAAATAATTTAATCAGAAACACAGACTTGCAAGAATGCCAAACACCCCTATGCAGCACCTCCCAAAAGAGGCTCCATCAGGGGCAGTGCTTGGTTTGAAACACTTCATTTAAATACCCATCTCATAAATAAATAATGCTGCAAAATGCAGTGATTAAAGCACTCTGACAAATGCTATATAGAAACAGTGTTTAAAATTCCATATTGTGCTTTTTATCTCTATGTAAGTGTCTCGATTAATGTGTGACTTCAACATGTTTGTTCACTTTATACACTAAATATGACACACAGTCTTTAAAAACATAGGCCCAGATATTCAAACTGCGCTCAAAAGTAGCGCAACAGCAGGAGCAAGCACAAACCAGTTGCGCAAATGCGCAACAGGTGCGATATTCAAACATGGAGCAGAGCAAATTGCGCTAGCAACCAACGTCTGAATATCGCACATACTGCGCCATCGCGCAACCAGGAAGGAGAAGCTGAGCCAAAATGTTGCGCTATGGAGCAACCAGGGAAGCTCAGCTGAGCATTCCAGAGCTGCCATAGCACAAGCACAGCCCCCCAGAGCAATGGAACTGCACATCCAGGGAGGCAGGCTGGGGCCCACCGCCAGCCATGCCACACATGGGCACAGGAACACACTGCAGAATCCACACCACACCTGCACACCCCAAGCACAGCATCACTGGGGGTGGGACGGATGATCCACGTGCCCATGGGGACAAGCCAACAAAGCTTAGCAGAGCCATGACACCCCAGCACAACCACTGGCAGGCGGAGAGTGCCACAAACAAGGGGTTGACAACCACAGTGCACATCAGCCCCCCATACGCACAGCACACCCTGCACTGTGACCCCAAGACACCACCCATGTGCAGTGACTGGCACTGCAGGAAACCATGCAGTCCCCCCAGCACTCGTCAGCCCCGTGCAACACAGAAGCCTACAAGCCAGACACACCCTGTGCACCCAGCAGTGGGTGGCAGCAGATGGCAAGACCAACCGAAAGTCACTGCCATGCTGGAGATACCTCCCCATGCACACACATGCACACACACACACACACACATACCCAGGACCATACCAGCCCAGATGGCATGTACACACCTGCAACTGAGCACCCATAGCCAGCTGCAAATCAGAGACCGACACAGTATTCATATATCAAAATAGAAATGTATATTGAACATATTATAACAACAACAATAGAAACTATTCACAAGGGGGGACGGGTACAAGGAAGGGTGTTCAAGGGAGGGATTAAAACTTGGAGAGGGAAGGCAGGGTGGTAGGGATGGGAGAAGTGGGAAGGGTAATGTCGGCTATGGCCCAGCCGCTCCTGGTCCTCCCTGCTGGCGCACCATCCTGTGCCGCCCCTGCTGACGTCCATGTCGCCGGATGGCTTGCAGGATCTCCTGGTTCCTCAATGCTGACTTGTGTGAGGTGCCTGACATCAGCGCCAACCTCCTGAGAACCTCAAGGCCTAGGAAAATGGGAACACAGTCAATGGCTGTGACTGACCACAACTCTGAACACCACCCAACCTGCAAGCCATATAGCCCAATGTCCCGCACCTGTGATGGCATACACCACCCACAGTGAACATGCTCATGGCCATCACAAACAGGCGGCACCAGCTATCGCACCACCGCCCACACACTGCCACGTCAATCACAGTACAAACTAGGCTGGCAAGTGACGTGGGCAACGTGGTACGATGCCAGTTACACAGCTATGTGCCCAGTGCATGCCTGACCACCAGTGACGACACAGACGTGCTGTGATACTGCACAGTGATGCATGTCACCTGTGTCGTGGCCTACATACATGGATACATAGACAGTGTCGGCAGATAAGGGCCTATGTCCCACCCAGTCTGCCCATTTGAGCTTGTAAGTTCACTCTGTTTTCCTATAAGTCTGTTGCCCCTACCCCTGACCTCCAGTAGTCCTTTATGTCTATCCTGTGCATTCTTAAATCCCGTGACCAAGTCAGCCCCCACCACTTCCTCTGGCAGGGTGTTCCACTTGTCCACCACCCGTTCTGTGAAGAAATCCTTTCTCATGTTTCCTCTGAATTGTCCCCCCTCCAACTTCATCCCATGCCCTCTAGTCCTGGAACATCTTTTACGCTTAAAAATAGTGTTTTCATGCACTCTGTTCCCCCCTGTACGATACTTGTATGTCCCCATCATATCCCCCTCTCCCTCCTCTCCTCCAGGGAGTACATGTTCAGTTCCTTCAACCTGTCGTCATAGGACTTGTGATGCAATCCACGCACCATCCGTGTTGCCCTCCTCTGAACCCTCTCTACCCAGTCCATGTCCATACGTAGGTATGGTCTCCAGAACTGTACACTGTACTCCAGGTGGGGCCTCACCAGTGTCTTGTATAGTGGAATTATGACCTCCCCTTTCCTGCATGGTTGTGTTGTGCATGGCTGGTGGTCTTGCCCCCACCCCAGCATGCAATAGCATCCATGAAGTAATGATACTCACACTCCTCCAGCAGCTGGCTCTGCCGCTGCTGCTGCTGCTGCTGGGCACAACACCCCGGCACCGGCCTGGCACGCCCATGTCACCGTCGCCCGCGTCCTCAGATTCCGCCTGTGGAGACATATGTTGAGACAAACATCAGTGTGACTCAAATGCAGAGTGCCCCCTGCCCCAGTGAGAGTGCCTGCCCACACAGCCATAACCATCCATCGCACAGCTGCACACACTGACACAGCCAACCGTGTCTGAGCCGGCACCTATGCACAGCCACCCAAGCACACACACACCCCTACAGAGAATATAGGTGCATAGATGGTACACTCACCTGGCCTAGGCACTACGCCCCACCTGGCACGTGACCGCAGCCACGACAAAAGTCCTGGCTCCCTCCGGCGGAGGTCACTGTACCGGTGCCGGCACTGCTCAGCAGACCGGCCCCGTCCAGTGATCTCCACCAGGTCAGTGGCCACTTGCTGCCAAAGCTGAGTCCTGGCACTGGTGAGGGGCACGTCACCATACAGGCCATCATAGTGTGGCTCAACTAGGGCCACTAGGTTGGCCACTTCAATCTGGCTCCAGGACACCGCCCTCCTCCTAGCCATGGCACCAACTTTACAGCAGGCAATATGGCGCCCCGCTGCGCCGTAACCCCACATGGAGTTGTTGCGCAATAGACCACCACAGGCTCCAATCGCGCTGTTCGAACAGCGCCGTCACTTCACATGGCGCTGTCACCAGACAGCGCAATAGGGACATACACATGGCATGGCAACAGCGCCAGGGGTCAGAGGGCATACACAAGGTCACGGCAATGACGCAAGGCTACGCACAGCACCATCGGACGTATAGGCATCCTGTGCGACTGCCAAGCTGCGCACCAGTGCCACAGTGGACTATCGCACAGTAGTGCCACAGGCGCCATATAGTGCCCAGTGCTGTAGCGCCACTGGCACAATGGTGGCCATGGCCTGAATCGCCTATCGGCTCAGCAGGTTGCAGTCGCATGACGATGCGAGCTGTCTGGGCATGCGCAATGCAGTTTGGCACACGGCCACAAACCTGCGCCATTGGCTCAGCCGGACCTTCCATATTGCGCAAAGTGCAAATACGCGATATTCAGCCGACATATGCAAATCATGCGATCAGCCATTCAAAGGCGCAGTGGCGCGATTAGCATGTCATTAAAGTTGCGCCACACCTCATTTGCATGTGTTGCGCTATAAAATGCAACAGTGGGTTGTGCTGGCCAGAGTTGGTTACTGCAGGTGAGAGGTGAGTTACATGCTGTGTGATGCTCAGGACAATGCTCTGGGCGGAGGATGATAAAGGCTGAGGGGCTGAGCATGAAAGGGCACTTAGAAAGGGACAAAGGCACCCTTTCTATCAGTATCTGCCATGCGGAGAGGAACGTGGGGCTTCTGCCCCCGGCGGCAGCTATGCTCATGGGAAATGCTGTCGACTGCACAGTGACAGGTGTCCACTTCCACCCATACAGATCACCATGACTGACCAGAGCCAAGCTGAGGTGTGGGCGGTGGGCGAGGAGGAGAACTTCACCGTGGCAGAGGCAGGCCCTTTTCCAGGCCTACCTGGAGGATGAGCCACTAGTGAGTGGACGGAGGCACCCTCAGGAACGGCAGCTGCATGGGAGGGGCAGTCGGGCCGTCAACCTGCACGGAAGCCACCAGCGCTCCGTGCAGGAATGCAAGAAGAAGATGGGGACTGACCGCGGGAGGCTGAAGGAGAAGGTGGCAGCCTTCAGGGTGGCACGTGCTGGCACTGGTGGGGGCCCACCAGTGGTGTTGCAGCTGACCCCTACAGAGGAGACACTGGTCATGGCCATGCAGCCGAGTGCCATTGCGGGCGTACCAGGCGGAGGATTCCAGACAGGTGGAAGCCCATCACTGCACGGTATGACATGGTGGTGTTGTTGGGATGGGGGGGCTGTTGTTCACATGCAGTCACATGTACTCTCTTTCTGTTACAGATCCTGTTCGTCTTCAGGAGACGGTGGTGGTGGTGGGTCCAGACAGTGATGCAGACCTGCTGGACGTGGAGGAGGGACCATCCACCTCCGCCACCAGCCTGCAGGCACTGCAGCAGCATGCACGCTGGGCCAACAACTCCGGTGTCAGTGATGCGGGTGCAGGGGTGCACAGCCTGTGTCACAGCAGTCTGGCATGCAGGTATGCCAGCATGCTGTGCCTATGGCAGTGTACGCACCTGCACCATTGATGATAGCAGGCCTGCAATGGGCAGTGATAGGTGTGTGTCCCAGCAGCGGACACATGGCAGGCCAGCCGTGCCCCTGGGCCTTCCTGGTTCACACCTGTGTACCAGCATGCTGGCACAGTCCCAGGCTGTGCCTGTCAGCACCGGTGGGGCAGCACCGGTGGCTGTGCAGGTGTCTGGCACTGTTGTCAGCACGGAGGTGGAACAGGTGGACCTGGGGGCTCAGCAGTTGGAGGGGCGGCAGCAGCAGTCGAACACCAGATCTGGGGGTACAGTGTCAAGCAGTGGCACATGTCCACCGCCCTTTGATCCGCCCATACCTGGTCCTGATGAACAGTGCCAACCCTCAAGGGGTGCTGTGCACCAGGACCGTCCACACCCTGGGGGTCACGATGCCATTAGGGCACAGTACCCTTTGGACGCGCACACCCGCCTGCTGCAGGACTCGGTACAGCTGCAGGGGCGGGTTGCAAGGTCCGTGGAGGCACTGTCTGTGTCCGTGGAGTGGCATAGCAGGGAGGTGCTTGGGACCGAGCCGAGCTGGTCCTTATGCGAGACGGATGTGACCGCTGCCATTGACAGGCTGACCCAAGCAGTGGTCTCTGCCGGCGGACGCATTAGCCACTGTCAGGTGCCCTGTACCACACACCCCACACAGTGCGCTCTCCACTCCCCGTTCCCAGCGTCGTGTGACACCAGGCCTGTCGACACGGGTTCTGCTGTGGGCATCCCGAGCACCCCTGGTGCAAGTTTGTTTGGCAGGATGCAGACCCCTGTGCGGGCAAGTTCACGTTCGCGCAGTGGGACCCCTGGTGGTGCACCAGCGCCACCTGATGTGGCCCCTGCTCAGCCTGCCAGTGTTGCTGGGCCACGGTGGGGCCACCCACGCATCTGTGGTGGCCGTGGGACAGTGCTACCTGACTCAGCTGTCTCCCAGTGCAGGCCCTGTCTGGTGCTGCCCTGTGTGCAATGTGTGTCATGGTGGGCAGTGCACTGCTGGGTGCTCTGCTCACCACGCTGACACACGGACCACCTGCACCTCTCCCACTGCTGTCCACAGGTGCGTGTGCATGATGATGCCTGCATTGCACTGTACACCAAGGTGCAAGGGTGCCCAGGTCCTGACACACGTACGTGGACAGTCCAGGTGGTGGGGGTGGTTGGTGGTGCTGTGTGTTGGCAATGTCATTTCCGCAGTGCTGTGCTGCTGCCCATGTACGCTGCCTAGTGTGTGTGTGTGTCCATATGAGTGCTCACCCCTCTCTGATGGTGTGTTGGTATGCCTGGAACCTTCAACTCCCCTGACCTTCATGCACGGTGTGTTCCCCTGTGTGCCTGTGGTTTGTGCATGGACAGTGTTGCCTGCACATGTCCCCTTGACTTACCTGTGTTGGGCGTAGTTCTCTTCAGCAATGGTGTCCCGGTGCAGCTGGGCCTGCCGGGTCAGTCGGGGGTCCCTCCGTCCTAGGGGGGGCTGCTCATCACCAACATCACCGGCGCCACTGGCGTCCCCATTGCTGTCCCCCTCTTGGACCTATACGGCTATCCCATGGTCTTTGGCCATGTTGTGCAGGATGCAACAGGCCAGGAATATCCCACAGGCCTTTTGGGGGCTGTACTGTAGGGCTCCGCCGGAGGTGTCCAGGCATCAGAAGCATGCCTTGAGCATCCCAAACACCCGCTCTATGATGTTACATGTTGCGGCATGTGCCTCATTGAAGCATTGCTGCGCTGGGGTCGTGGGGCGCCTGTACGGTGTGAGCAGCCAGGGACGGAGTGGGTATCCGCAGTCACCTGTGTGGAGATAGTGGAGATCAGTGTCATGTCAGGTCCATATTGCCCATATCCTTGTGTGCCACTACCATGGCACCTGTGTCATTCCCACCCTTGCCCAGAGTTTGCATTCTATACATGTGTACTCACCCACTAGATGACCCGTGGGGATGTCCCCACTCGAATCGATGGCACAGTGCAGACTGGTGCCATATGAAGGCATCATGTGCTCCACCAGGGTGTGTGGCACAGACATTGATAATGCACCCAGTGGCATCACACACCACCTGGCAGTTGACACTGGAAAACCCCTTTCAGTTCCTATATGCCTGGCCATCAGGGCCAGGTGGCGTGCGAATGGCCACATGGGTGCAGTCATACTCTTTTCGCAGCGCCACGTGCTACCCTGTGGAACTCCTGCATGTTTGTTGTGCGCTCTGCCGGCGGTGCTGGGGAAATGGATGTACTCGCGGCATGAGGCAGCAGTGGCTTGAGGATTGGGTGAGGATGCGTGGCGTGGCCGACTGTGTAATGCCTGTGGTGTCCCTGTTTGCCTCTGGAAGGTGCCCGTGGCGAGCAGGCACATGCAGGCTGTCACCTTGGTCTCCACGGACAGAGCGTGACTCTGTCGTGAGGGTGCCTGCATTACATCACTGCACAGCTCGCAGAGCCGTCTCAGTATTGCCCTGTTCAGGCAGTACCGGTCCACAATCTCGACGTCTGTGTACAGCTCGAAGCTGATGCAGGCACGATACCGCCTGTCGGGGGCATACCGCCGACGGGCCCCTCCTCGGCCACGTCCCCCTGCAGCATGGTGTCTCACCCCCCTCATTACAGCTTCCATGTGGAAGCTGGCACTGTCCATCTCCCTGGCTTCTGCCCCCGGCTGCTGTTCCTGTGTTACCCCCGCTGCCCCCACTGCTGCTTCCACTGCACGGGCACCCCCACTGGCTCTCTGTCCTCCTGGACCCACTGTCCCTCTCTGCCCTTCCAGCTCCTGTCTCTCTCTCTCTCTCTGTCTCTCCCCAGTTTGCAGCCTACTAGGGTTCTTGCGCGCTCCTTGAGCCTTTTGTTTTGGCTCAATTCAGCTGCCTACGCAGCTTCACGGCTGAGCCACTCTTGGCATTAGCAGGTGTTCGATTATCGCATTGCGCACTTTATGCATGGACCCGCCCCCTTCGGTTGTGCATGCCTTCATTTCCATTGTGCTGTTGCTCAGCATGTTTTTGGTGGCGCAACTGGCCCCTTCTGAATATCACAGAATGGCGCATTTTTGGAGTTGTGCATGCGCAACCCTGTTGCGTATGGCGCAACCCTTTTGAATATCTGGGCCATAAAGTTTTACACCACATATGGTGAGCTGAACCAGGTATCTCTAATTGGCAAAAATGCTAGTTTGAGATTGGAATTCATAGTCCATTTAATTGTTTGAAACTAATAATTTCTTAAAACCTCCTCAGACCATAAAATCAGTTATGACAGCAAAAGGATAAAGGGGAATAACAAGAAATGAGGGAAGGAAAACTGAGAAAAAGGGTTGAAACTAAATATTTTTGGCTGGACTGGATGTCATTATTTCTCATTGTAATTCTGAATGAATGTCAGTCTCATCACGCTTTTAGGAAAATATTGTTGCACACTAAAATGCAGGAGTAAGTTGAAGATATTCCTTTAAAATGGCTATGAACGTCTAAATTTAATCCTGTACGTCTACACATAATTGTGCAGAATAGGAGAGTGCCAACATTTCTGCCAATCACAGGATCAATATAATAGAAGGGAAGAGGATGGGAAGAAGGAAATCAAGGTGAGAATAGTGACAAAAGCAATTCATTTAACAAATGTGCCCAAAGGTCACAATAACAAGAACAATTCTTAAAGAATAATTTTATAAAGAAGATGTGACACACCAATATACAGGAAGCGAGATGTATTATTTACAATAATTATTTATTGTTGATTCTTATTTTAACTGTCCTTAATGGAGTAAAACTCTCGGCATAATTTCACTCCAAAGATTGGAGGGGTGAGGGTGGGGATAGTAAGAGGGCATGCTTCATATCAAAATATCGAAGTATGAGAGCAAGTATTACAACATAGTTTAGTCCTAGACAAAAATTATTTCAGTTTAGTGGAAAGATTATAATAGTGAAATACATAGCCCTTCATAAAATATTTTTGAGCCCAGTATTTCACCTAAAATCAGGACCAAAGAGATATTGTAAACATGGCTGAAGAGAAAGAACCATTTGCTGTCAGCACAAGATAATATCACTAAAGTGTTCAGCTCACCACTAAACTATGATAAAAGCACCATCAGCAGCAGAGCAATACATTTTTATATAAAAGGCCACAGTCCTAGTTTTCATAGAAAGGGTCTGAAATCCATTTGATTATCAAGGCCATTGGGATACAATGAATTTAATCAATAGATCAGTTTGGTTTCCCTCATGAGGAATGACTTTAACCTGGCCCCTTCTGTTTCTCTTAACTGGTATGTGGTCCAACATTCTAATGGAAAAAGCAGATGTCATGCACCCATAGCAATCTCTAAAATAGTTTCCTAGTGCATGTTTGGCCGGGATATGGTCCTATATCCTTTCTTTTGCATTCCTAACTGTCCTTCCCACATAGAGTTTGCCAAAGGTGCACCATCCCATATACAGTACACACTTGAATGACAGTTAGTGTGGAATTTGGTTCCAATTTCTTCACCTGTAACTGGATGATCCAATTTTGAGCCAGTAACTGCATACTTGCACACAACAATTATGACATGTGTAAAAATCACTCCTCGTACCTGCAGTTCTACGATTCGGGTCCATATGGTGGCTACTAGTTAAATGATCTTTGAGATTCATACCTCTGCAGTAAGAAATTTTTGGTGTTGGGCCCACCACTGGCCACAACTATGGGTCTGTTGCTAGTATTTGCCACCTGTTTTTTGCAATTTTTGAAATTTCATTTGCATCCACACTGTAATTCATAACAAAGTTCACCCTAGTTTGGAAATTTGTTTTTCTTGTTTTAGGTACTAATAGATTTTCCCTAGGTTCTAACTGTGCTTTCTGTTAAACTTTTTTAACTGTATTTGCTGAGTAACCCCTTTGTAGAAACCTGGTCGACAGCATCCAGGCCTCATCTTTGTATGTATCCTCCAGGGATCGATTCCTCTCATAGCTGAGAACCTACCTTTGATCTGGTAACTGTGGCCTGCCTCTTTGGAGATGGATCACAGACTTGTCAATTATCCCTGGTTATCTATACCTGAAATGATTCAGTCACAGAAAGCATGACGTATTTAAAAATAACATTTAATACTCCACAATATTTTGCACATGTGACAGGATGGTTTTATGTGATGAAGGCGAGTCTCAAAGACCACCTATCACAAAGAATGAGCAAACTTGAGCCCATAGTCTTGCTAACACTCCCCTAGTAGGCTCCAGGTCCCCGCCTCAGCATTTCCGCCACAGTGAGTCTAGCCTTCCTTTATGACTACACTCTTTAGCACTTATGACAAAAGAACTGCTGCCCATCAAGTTCTCGCCTCCTTGTGTATAGTATTAGTTAATTATTTTACAGACTATATCATCCTCTGCTCCCTACCTGATTCACTCTATGTCCTATAGAATCTCAAGTTGTTCACATAACAACCTGTCAGCCTAGCCTGCTTTAAATTATGTGTCTGTATATTTTTACTTACATACTCCCTGTTATTGTAATTATGTAACCTCTGTAACCTGATGTACTCATGTCTTTCTAGGCATGGAACCACCCTGTATCTGCTTAAGTACTTGTAACCATTGTAAATGATGTAATGCCCATGTATTACTACGATGTAGAACCTCTGTAAAAGAGCATTTGGCTCAAAGGTACTTCCTAAAAATAAATAAATAGTCAAAAGGGTGACAGATATTGTACTGACCGTTGCAAATAGTGACGGTCGGTATAATACTTAACTAAATCAGACAGAAATCTTTTTTTCATGCAGGGAGCTGCGCCCCCCACGCACCCCGCACGCAAGAGGAATGCCTTTGGCTGGCCAGCTCACTACACCCGCATCATCATACATGTCTCCCTGACATCACATCATAGACAAGTTCTTTGAACTCTGGGGACCACCCTTTTTTTCAACTTTCTTTATGCTCCCATATACTGGCCTCTTAGGAGACTCTCAGGTGTGGTCACTCGGTCCGGCCTGTTCCAGCTTTGCCTGAGGTCTTTCCATACCTAGTCTCCATCCCAGGATCTCTCCTCAACAACTGCCAACCCCCCCAACACCCCGACTGAGCCCCCCAAGGTGGGACCACCTACTCCTACTGGCACTCTATCTACAATCTAATACAGGTGGGAGGAGTGCCCAGGAGAGCCACAGACCTGCTGGAAGTTACCCGGCATTGAGCATGGGGGGGCCATCCACTGGATCCACCATTGCCTTCCCAGGTGCCAGGGTTTTTTCCTTGTTCTGGTGTTTCTTGGGGCATGGATGTGCAATGACATCCAGTGCACAATGGGCGTGCTCCCGCACCCATGCCCAGGATGTCTGATGACACCCCCTACACCAAGTACATGCTGCCACAAGTTGCATTGCTCCCAATCTCCACTGGGGGCCACTGGAACTACGGCATGCACCACCCACCCTCTCCAGGAGAGGAGAGAAGCCCTATAGATGCTCAATCCTAATCCTCCCCTGCCAACCCCAAATTACCCAAATCTGCTTCCAAACCCGGGTCACTGATATGGCGCAAGGTATGGCATCCAGTGCCTCAACCCTCAGTGCCACCAGGCAGGAAGGACCACCCTTTTTGAGACAGGTACAAACTGGGTTTGTTATTTCAAGCTTGGTTTTGTGGAATGCAGCCTGGGTCCGTTGTTTTCCATTAGTCTCAATTGGTGGGGTTCCATCTCATACTGCCATGACCCTGTTTACCTTCAAAACATAACTTTTTATTAGAAAGTTTAACCCAAAAACCAAAAAACTTTCATAGGGCAGGAACTGAATTGTCTAATAAAGGCTGCTCTCTGCTGAATGTCCTCAGGCATGGGTTACAGTGGAATGCTAGTTTTAGCTTCCACCAGACCACCCACTCAACATAAACACTTTACAGAGGCAAGATGTTAATAAAAATAAAACACACACACACACACACACACACACACACGTAAAAAAACAAACACATTCCAAGTTGTCTTAGTGGTTATGTTCTCATGGGCACCTGTGGGTTAGGGCAGCCCACAGACATTACCATGTGGAGGAGCATTTTTGTCCCTGAGACAGTGGAGACACTTGTCCTGCTGTATTAGAAACCCAGAGGCATTTATTTACTGAATGCCCTTATGTTCTTGAGTTTTGGAGGCAGCTATTAGTACAGTAGTTTAGCAGGAACAACTTTTTTTATGTTGTCTTGTGCATGCAGCGCAAACAACATATTGTGGTAGCTTGGTGTGGAGTAATAGGTTTTGGAGGTGCGGTCGTGTTGTGGCCAATGGCGCCACTGCTTTTTCAGGCTGGTCTCCGTGGCACAAATGAAATAGCATGTTGTCTATGACAGCAATGCAGAAGCATGCCACTAACTTGAAACAATTTCACCTCTGCAATGAGGCAGTGACCCATCATTGCAGGGTGTGCCTTGCCTGGTGTAACATTTCAGTAAACATGGTGGTGGCTGTTGGCCGTCTGCCTCTCATAATCCCCAGCAAGCCGACTTTGGGGGTGCCCAATCCTCATGTTGGCATGCCCACTCCCCAGTTCATTTGCCAACAGGGAAGCCCAATCCCTGTCGGCATATATTCCCCTTTGTTTTGTTTGCTTGCTGAGGGGGGTGCCCAATCCCCATCGGCTTCAGTCACCTGTCTGCAATCTGCCGAGGGAGTGCCCAATCCCCCTCAGCATTATCCCCACCCAAACACAGACACACTTGCCAACGGGGGGCCCAGTCCCCATTGGCTTCAGTCCCATGTCCGCAATCTGCCAGGGGGTGCCCAATCCCCTTGGCACCATGCCCCTCCAAACACAGACACACTGTCTTTGCTAATTGGGGGACCAATCCCCATCGGCTTCAGTCCCCCCACCCCAAAAAACACAGGTGGCACACTGGGAGCCCACCCCAGTGTGCCCAAAGCAAACCTGTAATGGAAAAAACATCCTGCGATGTCCATTTTTTTTTTTTACCTGTAAAACAGAAACCTGTCCCTCATGGTCACGACGGCCCCCCTCCCCAACCTGCACCCACCCTCTGCACACTCCACATCCCCACACCCCCCTCACCCCATACTTACCTCCGGAGCCCGGCACGACAATCTTCGGTGGAGCGGGAACACATCTGCACTCTTAAAAGTCGACCGTAAACTTAAGAAAATCATGGTAAGCTGTATAACAGCATCAACTGGGGGGGCTCAACTTAGGTGGATATTTTTAGCAATTTTTGTGACTTTTGACTCCAAATTTTCAACATGGGGTTCTTGAAACCTCACCTCATTAATTCAGTTACTGTCATTCCATTATTCAGTCTCGAAAGACAATTTTGCGGTCACTGCATGGAGTCACCTTTCGGGACAGATAAACGAAACAACAGTGTAACTGTTCATGAGGTGGGCTCCCAAAAAGCCTATGTTGCAAATTTGGTGAAAAAATGACTGTGTTACAAGCATGTGTTGCGCAGGTTCCACATACGCTCGTAAGTTCAAGAATTTTTAATATTTTCACTCTAGATTTTCAAAATTGCAATTTCTTCACACCTCCTTATGAACAGTACAGCTGTCATTTTTCACATCCTGCCCAAAATGTGTTTTCACACATCTGGTGCAGAATGGTGCAGTCACTGTGGGAAATCAAAGTTCAGGACAGATTAACAAAACCACAGTGCCACTGTTCACAAGTGGAGGTCCCAAATGCTTTCATGAGATGGGGTCACAAAACCCCATGTTGAAAATTTGGAGTGCAAGTACCAACAAACGCCTGGGACGTTAGGGTTTCTATTGGTCCATTAAAAGGTATCAAATCATTTGCTTCTGGATCTCACTTTTCAGAGATCATTCATTCCCTAGGCTTCTGAAGAAGGACTGGTTGGTCTGAAAGCTAGAGCACTTTGTTCTTGTTGTTACATCTATGTTGGTCCATTAAAAGGTATCAAATCATTTGCTTCTGGATCTCACTTTTCAGAGATCATTCATTTCCCAGGCTTTTGAAGAAGGACTGGTTGGTCCAAAAGCTAGAGCACTTTGTTATTGTTGTTACATCTATGTTGGTCCATTAAAAGGTATCAAATCATTTGCTTCTGGATTTCACTTTTCAGAGATCATTCATTTCAGCAATTTTACAGTCATTTTTAACCTTTGTGTATTTGCAGGTTCATAACTTAATGTTTGTTATGTTTGACAGGCCCGATATACAGATGGCTGTTGATTTCCAAAGAGCTGTTGCCTGCATGGGGTGAGCTGCACTTTCATAGATGCACTTCCACATTGACTGGCTGTGCAGACAGCTTGCCCGGGTTTTTTTTTATTTTAAACTCCATCCTGGCATCCTTCTAGTGCCTGCAAAGTCGCTCACCTTCCTGCTGGACACATAGCAGGATGCTTAAGTATCAGTGCCGAGATGGCCTCCTTCAGAGCACACCAGGAGGGAGTTTTAAAATCAAGAATCCCTGGAACAAGCAGTCTGCACAGCCAGTTGATGTGGAAGTTTGTCTGTAAAAGTGCATTTCACTCTCTGCAGACACCAGTACTTTGGAAACCGACAGCTATCTGAATATCAGGCCAAACATAACAAACATCAAGTTATGGACTTGCAATTACACAAAAGTTACAAATGACTATAAAGTTGCTGGTAAAAGATTTTAAGGCTGCTGAAATGAACTGGCTCTGAAAAGTGACTGCTTCATCTATGCGCATGAATAATGTTTTGAACAATTGCAGATTTGCATTATAAATTAAATTGTTATTAAGTTCCTAGCATGGAGTAACAACTGCTTTCAGGTCCTTTTTCTGCTATTTCATATGAAACCTTAATACTGGGGATAAACTTAAAGTGGTGGGAGAAATTTAATCTTGGCACTTTGCTGCTCATTTTTCTGTTTTTAAACACCATCTTTGGCTGAACAGATGCAGACGTCTTTTGCAGCAACAGCATACTTCTCAACCTGATTTGATAAATATTGTCGCAGCTGTTTTGAGTTCTGTGTATCCTACGGAACTTAACTCCCAGCACCAAAAGAGTTACTTGTGAAAATCTGTACTTTGGTGGCAGTGACTGAAGCAGTTTATCTTACCTTCTATTCTTTCTCGTATCTTGTATTCTTTTTTAGTTCTTTGTTTTTTTTTCTTACTTTTATTTCTGTTGAGGGATTGGCGCACATATTTTGTCATGCAGTCTGTGTATACTGTAATTTGCTGTTTGTAGTTTTATTCTTGTTCTTTAAACAAATTCCTCCACTCTTATGAGAAGTGCCATGGTATCTTTATTTTTCAAAAGTCCCAAAGAGTATGCACAAGGGAGTGGTGTAAAGAAACTCACCAGAATGGATTACTGCATGGTTTCTTACACACACAAACCAAAACTGGGACGCCAAGCCAAAATTAGGAAAAAATAATCATTTAATGGAATAGCAAATACCAGTGCAAAACGCTTGACATGTTTCAGACTCACAGTCCTTCTTCAAAGGCTCAACAAACAAACTCTGTCTCACAATATATAGGGTACATTTAGACATGTGACATTCAAAGCACCCTGTAGTGACCTGCTGTGTGATTCATTAAAAAGTATTTGAAAATACTGATATCATCAACCTTTAATAAAGCACTCACAACAGTGAAAAACAAGTGTAAACTCCAGAACCAAGCACATTCTAAAACAGTACATTGCTAGTAATGCAATCAGTAAACAACTAGTTGGAAAGAGGAAAAAGAGAGTGAAAAGAAGAAAACAAAGGGCATGGGGAAACAAAGGGGGCAAAAGGGAAAGGGAAGGGTGTGGGTGGGTGTTTTGTGGGGGGGGGGAAGGGAAAAGGGGAAGAAGGGAAGGGAGGGGGAAGGGAAAGGGAAAGGAAGGGAGGGAAAGAAGGGAAAGGGAAGAATGGGGGGAAGTGAGGGGTAACCATTAAAATGGCTCAAGGAAGTTACAGGCACTTGATGTAAATATAGTCAGAAATACTTATAATGAAGTTTCAAAAACAGATTAATATGAGATAGAAATATATAAAAAGGAGTAACTGAAATGTTTAGGCACAACAATGGAAAGTCAATATGAATTGTTGGTGGGACTCGAACCAATAGAGTAATGGAGCTAAAATGAATGGCTAAAATGGCCTTCAAAATATGTTTCCTCCAGGCTAGTCCCTCCAAGTTAGAGTACACATAAAAAAGCAAGTGTAAATATAAATATAGATGGATATCTATCATAAACATGTGAGAACAATAAATAGTTTAATTACACTCAAGATGAATCAGGTTACTTTTCACCTGAACAGCCACCAGAGAGGGCCCAGGATTAATGTCTCATCTGACAGACAGCACCTCAACAGTGCAGCATCCTCATAGTGCTGCACTGCAGGGTCAGCATTATGTATGAGGTCAAGTTCCTTATGTGAGACTACAACACATGACCTTTCACCCTTCTGTCCCCTGAGATGAGTGAGCTAACTACTGAGCAACTCACGTTGACTGAATGAGGAGCAATGTAGTCACTGATTGTGAAAAGGGACAGAGCTGGGAGTGTCGTTTATTGTCTCTTTTTGCTTTAATCAAAAGTGGCAACCATAATAACAATAGATAAAAAAAAACTATGCAATTTCTGTCCAATGCCCCATTACACACAGTGTTTGCACTTTTTCACACCTCTTAACCCAGTAACAGAGTAATCAAGAAAAACGTCTACAAAAAACATTATACCAGACCAGAGGGGCCACCTATAAAGAAATTTGATTTTTACAATTTACTTACCTAGGATTGCCCAATTGAGATATAACATCTCATTTACCATGGGGTCCTGCATCTATGCAACCATCACAGCTGGGAGGTACTGAAGCACAGGGAAGTTATGGGACTTGCTCAAGGTCACACTGCAAGATACACAGAATCATAGAATCTGTTGGCAGAAAAGGACCACTTGGACCACCCAGTCTACCCAAGTGTTCCCTGAATATTCTACTTCCACAGACCCTACCAGGTCTCCAGCCACCTTCTGCCCTCCCTGCCTCTGATTTAATATGCTTCTATGTTTATCCCTTGTATGCTTGAAGCACTCAACATTCTAATGTCCACCACTTCGACTGGCAGTCTATTCCCTGTATCTATCACCCATTCAGTGAAGAAATATTTCCTCACATCTCTCCTGAACTCACTCCTCAGCTTCACTGCATGCCCACTAGTCCTGGAGCTCATCCTCATTTGGAAGAGGCTCCCCTCCTGCACCCTGTTCTCCCCTGTGAGGTACTTGTAGGTCTTTGTCATGTCACCTTTCACTCCTCTCTCCTGCAGGGTGCACATGTTGAGATCCCTCCTTTTCTCCTTGTAGGGCTTCCCTTGCAACCCCTGGACCACTATGGTTGTCCTATTCTGGACTGCCTCCACACTGCCTATGACCTTTCTGAGGTACGATCTCCAGAACTGAGCATAGTTCATCAAGATGGGGCATACCAGAGATCAATACAGCAGCAGCACCACCTGTCTCCTCCTGCTGGTGATGCCCCTCTCATATGCACCACAGCATCCCAAAAGCCGTGGCTATGTCCTTGTCACACTATGTTGTCACCTTGAGGTCATCTGATATAATAACCCTAAAGTCCCTTTCATGTCTAGTGGCTGCCAATACTTCTCCCCCATCCTATACTCAGCACCAGGGTTCCAATGCCCTAGGTACATGATTTTGCACTTTTTGGCATTAAACCACAACTGCCACGTCTTTGACCACTCCTCAGATTTCCATAGATCCCTATGCATTTTCTCTACCTCCTTCTGTGTCCACCTTATTGCAGATTTTGGTGTCATCTGCAAAAATGCATACCCTCCCCTCCAGTTCTTCTGCAATGTGACCTATGAAGACATTGAGTAGGACTAGTTCTAATACTGAATCCTGTGGTACTCCGCTGGTAACTCTCCTGTCATTAAAGTGCATGCCATTAACTAACACCCTTTGTTTCTGCTCCATTAACCAGTTTCAAAATCAATCTGCCAATTTGGACCCACTCCTAAGCCAGTCAGCTTCGTAATCGGCCTTCTGTGCAACACAGTGTCAAGAGCCTTGCTGAAGTCCAGATAAGCTATGTCCCCTGCCCTCCCCTGGTGGCTCTAGTGGGATCCGAACCAGTGTTTTCTGGTTTTCATGCCTGTGTTCTACCCTCTATACCACAATGTCCCCACCCCACAACCAGGAGTTAATTTAAGACCCAGAAAGTTGTGAGAGTGCAAAATAGATTCAATAAAAGGACATGTTAAAAATAGGACTTTGTCCAGCCTGGTGGCATTGAGGGCTGAGGTGCTGGTGGCCTTACCTAGCACCACACCGGTGGCCAGTGTTTCAGAATGAGTACAGGTTGCCAGGGGTCAGTAGGGGAGGAGAAGGATTGAGCATCCGTTTGACTGCTCTCCTTCTCTGGGGAGGGGGGTCCATGACAGTCTGTGCCTGATTGCCCCCTGTCAGAGACTAGAGGGCAAAGCACTGCACTGTACTTCAGGGGAGGAATTGGGGGCAGACGCCAGGAGGGAGCGCGTGCGGACGCGTGCATGCTCCCCTAGATCGGCGTCATGGTATGCCTTCGGCTCCGGGGAGAAAATGAGAAAAAAGGTAGACCTCCTGGTCGGGCAGCTTGATGGCCGTCCAATGGAACATCAGCTCTGGGGGAAGTTGCAGAATCTGGATCCAGACAGGGTGGGTGAGATGGGGCTCCCCACCACCCCGCTGCAGGGGGGTAAGCCACAGGGGAAACAGGCAAGGATCCTAAAGGAGCACGGGGGTTGTCGGACTGCGGACGGTGTCCCACGTAGTTGCCAGGAATGGGAACAGACCAGGTAGGTCAAGCAGAAAGAAACAACCAAAAAAAAAGAGGACTTCACTAAAACTTCTGTGTTTGGAATTATTGCAAGCCCTTTCCATTTTCAGTTCTTTAAGTTAGGTGCAGAATAACAGCAGGCCAAGGAGGTAAGACGAATTGTTGGAAGGGAATGGAGTTTAAAACCATAGATGTTACCGATGACCAAAGGCACAGCGAAAGACAAGTCCTTTTGTTTCAGAGCAAACTACTCAGAAAGTGACTATTTTTAGAGATGAGGCTGGGTGGATAGCCGTCGTTCTATGATAAGGCCACTCTCAGACAGCAGTCTTTTTTCCAGATTTGCTCCATTGCTGGGTGCTGAACTGCATGGCAATACTGCCCTCTGGAGGATGTGCCTGTTCTAGTCCTTTCAAAATGAATGAGTGAATCTTATACAACACCTGCAGTGTAATCTCGGAGTGCTTTTTCATTCCAGCCAGTTAGTACTACTGGTAGGGTAGGGATTGTGTGCAGCCATCTAAAGTCATCAAATGCTAGGCAGTCATTCACAGACATGGGCAAATGCATTCCTCAGGAGTGTAGCTGGCAAAGCTAATGTTGCACACAGTAGTCCAAATTATGCTTCCTGTGCTGACTTGACATTTCAGAGTCCCTCACAACCAAATGTGTGTACCTACCATGAAGTGAGCAGGACTATTACATATCATTAGATAGAAAGAAAAATCCGCACACAAGGGTAAAAGGATGGATTTTAAAAAGCCTCACACGCCCCAATGCTCCCAAAGACTGGTGTCATGACTGTAGCACAGCTGCAATAATTGTGACAAAAAAATAGACCACATGTAATATGGTCTAACATTCGGTTGCAATTGTCTCAATTTGTACACAAAAAATAACTCACATAAACAAAAAATTACACATGTGTAATTTTTTTGCATAGTGAGGAGTCTGTTGCAAATGCTTCAAAACATTTCAAAATTATAATAAAAATGTTTTTTCTCTTTTTTTTATTCACACTTTTTGTGCCCCCTGCCTCAGTGTGGCGGGTATACCACCTTCTTGCCACATGTACCGGCCACCATGTGGCTACTGCAAAAGGGGATTTACCCTTCATAGTTGCTCCTTTTTCTTTTTTTGTTCCTTGTCTCCCCCCCCCCAGGACACCGGCACAATGGGATCAGGTCCCTGATGTACAGCATGCTTACGCACACTCCGCAATTTGCAACACAACGTCCCTGCCTCCCTGCGTCCAAGTACACTGCCACATGTATGTCTATAGGTGGCAGAAGTACTGAGGGATGCAGCACCCCTTCCCAGAGGAAAGCGTCCTCTGGTAACCTTGATCCTCCTCCCTCAAGCCCATCCTCGATGACCCAGGCTCATTCCTGAGCCCAGGTCACCAGCGTCGAGAGCAGCAGCCTTACTGCTGTGCTGACAGGCCAGTTACTTTTTTTTCCCTCTTTATTATGTCAGGTTGTGCTTGCTCTCTGGGCCATGCCTCATGCCTGCATCCCACTTTTGACACCCCCAAGTCGCTCTAGGCCACCTCCATCCCCAAATGATCGGGAGACTCAGCTGTCCCCGGTTTATCTGCTATATCCAGGCTCCACCCTTCCTTTTGGCTCACTCACAGCCTAGTCAGAGAGGGTGGAAAGTTGTTCCAGTGCCCCAGCATCAGTGGTATTGCAGATGGTTTGAGAGGGAGGGTGTGTTTATTTGCAGATGACGCAAAAATCTGCAATAGGGTCGACACCCCAGAGGTGGTGGAGGACATGAGGAGGGATCTCAAAATGCTGGAGGAGTGGGCCGGGAAATGGCAACTGCTCAGTGGTGCATCTAGGGAGGAAAAACACATGAGCAGGGTACACGCTGGGTGGGGAGGAAATGAAAGTATCAGAACAGGAAAGGTATCTGGGGATCATAGTCTCAAACCTTAAGGTAGGTTTCTAATGTAGCAGGGCAGTGGGAAGGGGCAAATGGAATGCTGGCATGCATAAGCAGGAGCATTACTAGCAGAAGGAAGGAGGTAATAATGCACCTCTACAAAGCAATGGTGAGGCCGCAGTTAGAGTATGGGGTTCAGTTCTGGAGGCCACAGCTCCACAAGGCTATAGAAGCATTGGAGCGGGTTCAGAGAAGGGCAACAACGATGGTGCAGGGTATGCAGGGTAAGGCATACGAGCAGAGGTGTAAGGAGCTGAATCTGTACCCACTGGAAAAAAGGAGAGAAAGGAGGACATGACTGAAACCTTTAAATATGTACAGGGGCTCAATAAAGTCAGTGAAGGGGCACTGCTTAAGAGGAAGGAGGGAGCCAGAACTAGAGAGCACAGCCTCAGATTGCAAGGAAATACTGTAGATTCAGGGGCAATGTGAGGAGCGCTTCTTCACAGAGAGGGTGGCGGAGCCCTGGAACAGATTGCCAGACAGAGTGGTGGGGGCTAAAACAGTGGAGAAATTTAAGAGGGCATGGGGCAGGCACATGGAGCTGAGTACTGGAGGGAGGGCGATGGCAGGTGGGGAGGGGGCTATGGGAAAGGGGAAGGGTGGGCAGACTGGATGGGCTGGAAGGGTCCTTTTCTGCCGTCAAATTTCTATGATTCTATGATCAGGCATTTGTAGTGCCTGTTAGCATGGGCAGTGACTGGTTAGTCTGTCATGCAACACAAATTGGAGGCAGTTCATTCCCCCTTTTAATTCCCACCACCACCACCACTACCAGCTACACTCTGTCTGTGCACACTTGTGACTGGCCTAGTGGTAGGGGTGTCAGGCAGCACATGGTCACCCACGTTGCCAATCTCATCTCTACTGAGCCACTGCTAGATGTTACCAAATGAACGGCAGTACAATTCACCCCACCCAGGAGAAGTGCACCCTCTAGGAAACACTGAACCCTTCCTGCCTGCCTCTGCTCCAAAGGTTCTTGGTGCACAGTGTGTGCCCTGACTGCCAGCGTATCAGAGCAGTCCCGACTGCTCAGCACCATACAGTCAGCTCCACAATCAAATATTTTGGGGCATTTCTCATGACCCAAGCAGAACTGAAAATTAGGCACTGGGCCTGCACCAAGACTTTTGGAAATTCAGCCGAAAAAAAGACTGTGAGCAACAGAACCTCAGCAAGGACAAGCTGCAGCCTATTATATAGATGGGCAGTGGGGGGGGGGGCACAGTTAGTCAGGACACCAGGGGGCAACACAGTGCATTTTTTGTTAATATGCATCTTTTATTTGGATAACACTCAACTATGTTTCTCTGAAAACTCTTTGTGATGATATGTGTGTCCTCCCTGTTATCCTTTGCTAAACAGATTGATAATTGTGGTAAATAAATTATCTTCTTTTGAAACTTCAAGTTTACTTAAAAAATGTGACATTTCAAACATAATTGAATTATCTTCTCATTCTGCTTGTTGTGGAGAAACAGAGGAGGGTGAGTTTTGTTGTTGATTTAGGATTAGCTTAAATCTTTAGCTCTATAACTGATTTTTTTGTGAGTTTGCTGTTGGCTTGGGAACAGCTTAGAGCTTTCTTTAAACTCTAACTTATTTTCAGGACTGTTGCTGGCTGGCTGGGGGGAAGGGATTCTTTTCTCAGAGACAGAGCAGCCAATCAGGTTTGTTTGGGATTCAGTTTGAACCTCTATTTAAATATTCACAGGGCCATTTTGCCTGCTCATTCTGCTTGTTGTGGGGAAATGGAAGAGAGTGAATTTTGCTGTTGATTTGAGATTAGTTTAAATCTTTATTTAACTCTGTAACAGATTTTTTGTGAGTCTGCTGTTGGCTTGGGAGCAGCTTAAAGCTTTCTTTAAACTCTGTAACAGATTTTCAGGACTGTTGCTGGGTGGAGTAAAAGGCCTCCCAGCCACCCCCTCCTGCAGCGTTTCTTAAATACTGGAAAGCCACTGAGGGTTAGGCTTGAAGGCTGTGAGGGAGGAGCTTGGGGAGCTGCAAACTGCCCATATGAACTAACTCCTAAAGCTAACAGATACTGAAAAGTTCTGTTACTCTAACTTTTACTAGTTGTATTTTGGGGTTTAAAATTTTTTTTTAATGTGATGTGCAGGTAGGACTGGCAGAGGTTTAGGGAAGAGAGATCAGTATGCACATTGATGCTCTGAGTAGCACTGGATAGTCAAAGGAAGGCATGGTACATTTTGTGGCTGAGTATAGTGACATAGATAGGGAGCGTGGCATGGGGAGGGGAGATGCAGACACCAGGGGGACATAGGAGGAGGAGGGGTTGCAGGCTGGCAGGACAGAAGTGATGAGGTTGAGAGGGATGGGTTGGCAGGCTCCAGGGGAGCGGGGGCAGAAGTAAGAACAGGGGGACAGGCTAGTAATTTACAATGGATGTGTGTCAGCAATCTGGATGGGCACATTATGGAGGCTACGGGTGTGTCCTGTGTGTTGATGGATAAGAGACCTACTGCAGAGATCCAGTGGATGGAGGTGGAAATAGGGAGGTTGAGGAACATGGTCAGAGAGGATAGGGTAGGTAGGCACAAGTGGAGGGAGAGGATGCCAAGGAGAAATATAGAGCAGAAGTGAGGACCAGGTATGAGATACTGGCAACTGAAGTAGAAGAGGGGAGTGAGATGCTTGGGAGATGGGAAGAGGCGGCACAGTAGCCAGCGCTACAGAGGGGGACACTGGTACATCAGGGAGAGGGGGCAATGCCATGGCAACGGCAGGAGGGAGCACCCAGGAGGAAGGGGACATGGTGCATAGGGGGATGGAGTGGACCACAGGGGGAGAACAGACGCTTAGGAGAGAGGGCACAAGTGTGGACAGGAGGCTGAACAAGAGGGGAGGAGAAGGAGTAAGAAGAACAGCTCCAGAAATTAAGGACAGGAAGGAACGAAGACCATGAGAAGGGTGGGGGAGGTGCAGCCAGAAAGGGAGTGTGGAAGGGGAGAGCTATACTGATAGGAGATTCTATCCTGAAAGGGATCAGGTGGGTGGGAGGGTGAAAGATGCAATCGAATTTGGGCAGAACCTGTACCAGGCCCGAAAGCAGACAGGGAAGGCTCTGAGGAAGTCTTTTAGTGGAGAACGTAAGGAACCTCACGTGGTGTTACTTGTGGGCACAAATGACCTGGGGGGCTGCACAGCGGAGTTGGTACAGGAGAGGTTTGAGGAACTGGGGAATCTATGCTTGGAAATAGGGAGGTCTGTGGCATTCTCGGAGGCACTACCTGTCCCAAGGGCAAGCAGGGCAACAAAGGAAAGGATAGTGGAGTTCAACTCCTGGCTTAGAGACTGGTGTAAAGCACAAGGGTATGGGTTTATTTATTTATTTATTTGAATTTTGATGACTGGGTAGGCCCGCTGAGATAATCTTATCCTTTTTTCAGGGGCAACCCGGGGAAATACCTAGGTCTTGACAACAAGAAGCATGTCTGTGCCATTTTCTTGGATCTTAGCAAGGCATTCGACACAGTCGATCACAGCCTGCTTCTTTCCTCCCTAAGCACCTGAGGCCTGGACCATAAATCTATGTGCTGGTTTGCAGACTACCTCGGAGAACAGAAACAGCAGGTTAAAGCTGAAAGTGATCTTTCTCTATTAAAACCTAAGTTGAGGGGCGTGCCCCAGGGCTCTATCCTTGGTCCCCTCCTCTTTGCAGTCTGCATTAACATCAATGACCCCATCAAAAAAGCCAACATCCACTTATTTGCAGATGACACTGTACTGTACTTGAGTCGTCCCATGCCAGAAGCAGCCTGTGAAGACCTCCAAGGTGAATTTAACCTTCTACAATACCAGATCATAAATAAAAAGCTTTTGCTCAATGCGAAAAAGACAAAAGCCATGCTTTTCTCCCCCTCCTTGCATGTGGCATTTCCTGCTGGGGGGCCTATCCCACAGATTACCACTGTTCTTGGAGAAACACTAGAGTATGTAGCTAAATTCAAATATCTAGGAGTTTGGCTCAATCATAAACTTTCCTTCGCTCACCATCTCGAAGAACTACAGAAGAAACTAAGGCAAAGATTAGGACTATTCTACAGAACTAACCACCTGCTCACAAAAGAGGCCAAGATTCAACTGGTTCAAGTTACCTTCCTATCTTTAATAGATTATGCGGACCTGCTCTACAGCTGCTGCACTGCCTCTGCACTGGCTAAGTTAGACACCCTCTACCACAGAGCTGTCAGGTTCATTACTGGCCCTCCACTTTCCACACACCACTGCTTCTTGTACTCATCGTTAGGCTGGACTTCTCTTCACTATAGAAGGAATAGAAATGCTGCAATATGGGCCTTCAGAGCAGTGACCAACAAGCTCCCCTCATATGTCTCAGATCGTATTTCCCGGAGTGTGTTAGGCACCTACGCTCTAAGGAGCTATTCCCTAATTACCCTCCAAGTTCCAAGGGTCAAAACTCGTTTCAGCAAAGCTGCTCTAAGCTTCTCTTTACCCACATTGTGGAATGGTTTACAAAGGAACTTAAAGCTGAGCTGCCCTGTTAGCCTGAATATCTTCAAGGCATTCTACGATCGCTACATGAAAGCACCTTGCAAATGTTTTCCTCACTGCTAGCCCACTAATTCCGCAACTCCCCCTTTCCATCCTGATGCTCGCCATGTTTCCTACCCTAGCTCTCACTCTTTCCCTATTAACTCTTCCTGCTGCACCCACCTTCCCTGTCCGCTCCAGCCTGGATAAAGTCCCACCATCCATAGTAGTGTCCCATTATCTACCCTCCGCCATTATCATAATAAACAAGTACACGACAGCCATCGTCACTTTCTGTGGTTTTAGCCCAATTGTTCCCCCAGTCATCGGTAATGTATCACTCCTCTTCTTTACCTCTCTAACCTGCCACCTCATACATGGCCTCCTTCCCCTATATGTGTAGTTGCCGGCTGCCTCACTCAAAAGATCTCTGCTTATAACCCCTGTATGCCTATGGTTGATTGTACATCTGCTGACTTCTTCAATTGTAAAATAATGCTGTTTTTTTTTTATTTATTTCAACCTTGTACTGTACTGTATACACTGTACATACTTTTTCTTCCTTGTATATTATTGCTTTTTGTATACCTGCTTCTGTACTGTACTTTGATGTATTCATGACCAGGTCCACCTTGCAAATGAGCCTTGCTCAATGGTGCCCACCTGGATAAATAACAATTTTGATTGATTGATTTGATTGAAATACAATTCCAGTAACAGAAGATTAATTGCAAGACAGGATGAGATATTACAAATAACAAATTAAAGTCTGGCTAACAATTGTAGACAGATGGTTCTACAGAACCACGGGGAATTAATTCATGTATAACTAAGATAGGTATTATAAAACAGTAAATGAGATCAATTGTATACATACATATATACATATATACATGCATACATTCATATATGCATATATACATATACACATACATATATACATTTATACAATGTATGTTTTGGGATAAATAGCAGGATAAAAAGTAATATCTCTGCCAGGTCATGGAGATATCACTGATATCTTCACGTTCCTATATGTCATCGTAATGAAAGTGAAAGTGTTTCACTTTCCATCATCCAGCTATCTTTGCCGTGTCCCTTTATGAGCTTGCCCCACCCCACAACACAAACATCTCAGAGTCTGTTTGTTTTCTATCAAATGAATTGTTGAAAATAATCTAGTCTGGTTGATCTCTGCACTTTTTTGTCCACCAGAACTGGTAGTGTCGAAGGGCTATGCCCGAATGGAAGGCTAGGCAGAGACCAGTGAAGCACTTTAAGATATTTTTCACAGTGAGTTCAGCTGTAAAACTTATAAAGCTTCCTTTCGAATGTTGCCTTGGTATTTTGCTAAAAGAAGCGTCGGTTAGACGAGCCAGTGAGACAGTAGCTTCACCCGATTGCAGAAGCGGCGGCGCGCGTTGCTGCGCAACAGACACGCCGTGTTTCTGTCTGGTGCTGTAGCTGCCGCCTCACTCGCCTTCCCTCAATCTGTCAGTAGCTTCTTTTCAAAATACAGGCAGCATTCACAAAAAGAAGCATTTTGTAAGTTTTACATGTAGGCTCCTAATGAAAAATATCTTACAGTGCTTCACTTTGAATCTGCCCAGCACTCGTCACGCTTACATTTCAGGGCATAGCGCCGCCACGCTTACATTACAGTTACAGGTGGATAAAAGAAAGTTGCAGGATCAACCAGATAAACTTTGTTTTCAATAATTAATTTGTTTAAAGATGCAGGCAGGATCAACCAGATACGTATTATGAAAATAATTTTAAAGTGGCAACAGCAGATTTGTTTTAATATATGTAATCTGCTGTTTTGGAAGGGGGTGGAGAGTTGTTGGGGTAGCCACTTCACATAAACTTAATACCAAACAATTTTTAATAATAATTTTAAAGTAGCAGGATCAACCACATATATAGTTTTTCAACAACATATGGCATCTGTTGTGTTGGTAGAGATACTGCAGTTTTGTGTTGAAATAGCCATCACCTCTATGTAGGGGATTGTATTAAGTGGACATCTGGAGCTTTTGTTGAGTGCAGCCCAAAACATGCATTATATAAACAGAACATGACATAGCCTGACTGAAGATATCATATTTATCTTCACTCGAGACCAATGACATGATGATATCATTGGCCTCTCGTGAAGATAAATATGATATCTTCAGTCAGGCCATGTCATATCCCCTATATATACATAGAATATCATGAGCCACAATAGCTAGAGTTGTAATAGAAGTGTTTACAACAGGATATGTTAAATCTGAGAGGTAGAATGGTGGTGTTGGAATAGGGGGAGGAGGAAGTACAGATTCAGACAGAGGAGAAAGAGGAACAGGGGAAAGAGGAAGTACAGAAACAGGTAGACAGGGACAGGGGTGTTAGTGGGTGTTACTAGCAAGTGCATGTAGGTGGGGGAAAATAAAGTTTTTTAAAGCACTGTTTGAAATGGGGGCGGGACGAGCAGGAGAGTAGCCCATGCAGGAGGTTATTCCATTTGTGGGGTGCTATGTAGGTGAAGGATTTCTTACCGACACCTAGCTCTGTCTTGGGGAGACTTAGTAATGGGATGTGAAAGGAGCATAGAGACCTGGGGATGGGTTTCAAGGTGAGCAAGTTACTTAGGATAGATGGGGAGGGAAGGCGGGTGAGCTTGAAAGTAGTGCAGAGTAGCGGGTGTGATGCTTGGCCAGCTGGTTATGATTGTTCTATGATATTTGTAATATAGAATGTGGTATGTGAGTGTCTCACATGAGACATCCTGTGCTATGGGTGCCCCCCCAGTCAGTGAAGTGCCAAGTGACCTAAAACCAGGAGGTAATTAAAAGACTAGAGAGACTTAATTAAGGGTTTCCTGTTTTTCTGTTGTAATTAGAAATGACCCAGCTGCCAGGATATAGGGCTTGTAAAGTTTTATGATGTCTTAGAGGAAAAACATGTCATCCCACCATGGTGTGAAAAGTTGTAAATTCTTTGACCTGCTTTGGGAACAGGAAACCACACAAGATAAAAGGAAAGGCTTGATTAAAGACTGTCATCATTTGGGAAATTAGTTTTTGCTGAAGTCACATTATTTAAAATACCTCTCGATAAGACATCTTGTTTGCATTTTTTTTTATATTCTAAAAGGAGGAGCTAGATGACATAGAAGGAGTGGGAGAGATAGTTTAAATATACTGTGTCTGAGCTGTTAGATATATTTCATCTTGGGATAGACAAACACACAACTCTCTGATAAGCACTTAGAGGTAATACATTAGATAGAAAAGTATCTAACTGTATGTTGGTAGGAGTTTATCTGTAGTTTTCTTTGTTTTTCTTTTAAGTGATTGCATGCTCTTTGATATATTGTTCTATATTTACATTTTTCATATTTTTATCTTCTTTAGTAAACTATTTTGAAAAGACTGCCTGGGTGTGTCTTTGAAGTTCTTTTTGCATGTGACGTATAGAGGGTTAAAACTGACAAAAACTGTTCATAGCTTGATGGTGTTACTAAACTGGGAAAAGGTAAGAATATATCTAAGGTCTTTTATAGAGTTTTAAGGGTTCATTTTTGGATACCTGGTTAGGTGCCCTTAGGCGAAAGATATCTTGCATCCCACCAAAGAGAAGAGTATCTGAGTCTGTACATTTGGGTACGCTAGCATAAGGTTCATAGTTTGTATGTTTGTATCCCCCCCCCGAACTTGAGACCAAAGGTGATTCGGACCCATAAGCAGACAGGAGGGTTACCCTGTCTGTTACCTGTTCACATTACTGTGCTCGGAGGTTGGCACTGTGGGAGCAGAGGGCCTGACCTGCCAAGTGCGTTCGTGACAGGGGGAAGTCAAGCTTAACCTCGAAGGACGGCCACCCTAGGGATTTGAGGACCTCACAGTGGTGCGTGAAAGCTGGAGCCATAGCTGCAAAGCATGCAGTTCTGTGATAGGATTGTTTTAATTTGGACAGGGTTGATATTTTTGCCGAATGAAGTAGAGGGGCTCCATAGAAAAGAGTAGGGAGAAGAGTTGCTGAGGTGATTGTTCTCCATGATTGGGAGGCCAGATAAGGGGCAATTCGATAAAGTAGGCCCAGTTTTTGGTGTGTAGTCTGAATAATTTTGTGAGAGTGAGCATCAAAGTTTAGTTTATCGTCCAGAGTAATTTCCAGATATTTGAAGGAATCTACTCCTTCAAGAGCTGTTCCATTAGAGGTATGAATTAAGAAGGGATGCTGGGTGGACCTGCCAGAAGAGGTGTGGTGGAACAGCATTTATTTAGTTTTTTTGGTATTGAGGACCAAAAGGCTTTGTCTAAACCATGCTTTGAGTTGCCAAAAGTAATTTTCAAGGCCTGATTGAATGGAGGAGATGTTTCTATCTGATCTATACAGAATAGCATCATCTGCATAAAGTTGGACTGACGCACCTCCACAATTAAGGGGCAGATTGTTGATGAAGATGTAGAATAACAGAGGTCACAGGATAGATCCCTGTGGACCCCATCCGCAATATGTGCAAGGGAGGAGGTAGCTTCCGCCAACTTGACACATTGCAGTCGATTGGACAGGTAGCTAGTAAACCATGAGAGGGTATGGGAGTCAAGGCCAAGGTTGCTTAGTTTGGTTAGGAGGAGGTGGTGGTTAACCAGGTCAAACGCTTTTGTCAGATCCACAAATACTGCCCCAGTAGCACATCGCTTCTCCATGGCCTGATAGATATCTGCAGTGACCTGTAACAGAGCAAACTCAGTCCCATGTAGTTTTCGAAAACCATGCTGTGAGATGGTAATGGCATTTGTCCATTCAAAGAATGAGTATAGTTGACTGTAGAGTATTCTTTCTTGAATTTTGGCTGGGGGACACAGTATGGATATGGGTCTATAGTTTTCTGTGTGGTTTGGTGGACTGCTTTTAAGCACAGGGACCACTATTGCTATTTTTCATTTGTTAGGAAAGGTATGAGAGAGGAAGGATCTATTAAGAAATTGAGTAACTGGGTGAGCAAAGCAGATGCATCAATCCTAAGGAATTTGGGTGGAAGACAGTCAGATCTTGGAGATCCATCGGGGTCTAGTTTATTTAGGAGCTTGAGCACCTCAGTGCACGAGGTGAGTTTCAGGTGAAAGGGAGTGATGGCAGGACTGTTGTCATTGGAGTGGAGTGGGGCATTAGGTAGCTCTTGCTTATATCTGTCTAGAGCAGTGAAAAATGTATTTATGCCAGATGCATTTTTCAGGGGTGGAGGACAGAGCTGTACCATTACTGAACATTGTCTGGGGGAGGGTACGTTCTTTGCCCTTAATGAGGGTATTGACTTGTGCTCAGAAAGTTTTAGGGTTTGTAAGATGGTTAATTTGCAGGGACTGGAGGTGGTATCATTTGGATTTTGTGATCTTTCTTTTGGTAACATTTCTTAAGTGATGGTATGTTTGCCAGTCAGAGCTGAGGCCAGACTTTTTGTAGTTATGGCAGGCCCTGTCATGACAGCGCATTAAACAGCACAACTCCTGGCAGAGCCAGGGGGATTGGAAGTCTTTAGCCCACCTTTGCTTGAATGGGGCATGTGAGTCGAGGATGGAGGAGAAGGTGCTAATAAAAAAGTCCAGGGCTAGGTTAATATCAGGGAAGGAACTGATTGGATCCCAATTCACAGAGTTCAGACTTCTCAGGAAAGCTTCAGTATTGAAGTTGGTGAGTTTTTTTATTTTTTTTTATTTTAGTTTTTGTTGGCCGGGTAAGTGCACTGGACAAATTCTGCCTATTTTCAGGCATGACCCGGGGGATGGGGATACAGATGAATGCCAATTGACTTTGAACCAGATTAAGCTGTTGGTGGTATTTTAATGAATGGGGGGTAATTTGGCCAGGGCACCAGGGAAATTCTCCTACTCTGTGGTAGATGGCGCTGTGACTGGTGCTGCTATGGCCAGTCTGCCTGAGGAATCCTGGAGGACAGATGTGCAAGGGGCCAGGGAATAAGCCTATTCCCCAGTCTCGGAAACTTGTCAGGCCAACTTTGCTGCTGTTTCTAATGGTAGTTCTTCAAGTGTAGTTCCCCTACCTGTCATGGTTCTTACACAGGAGGTTGTGGATTGTGAGCAGGCAGTGGCATCTGCGGTGGATATCCGCGAGCTGATTGCTGCTGAGGAGAGACAGTTTGCTGCTAGCAGGCAGGAACTGGAAAATCTATTGTTGGCACGCATTGGGACTGGTGCAGCGTCGGACGGCTGCAACCAGGGTGAACTAGTGGTTATGCGTATGGATGTGGATACAGTTCCAGCGGCTGTGGTGGCTGTTGAACAGTCTTCTGAAGCAGTTTCAGGCCCTATGGATGTTTCTCAGATGAGTCAGGTACCGGGATGTTCTGCTGGTGTGGATGTGGTCATGGAACCAACTCGGCAGAAGGCAATACTGGACCTTGTGCTCACAGACAGGGACAGTGTGATGGGGTTAAGAGTGGGGGAGCACCTGGGGAACAGTGACCACCAGTCACTGTGGTTTGAAATCACAGAAAGAGCAGAACCAAACCACACAAAAACACGTATCCTGGATTTTAGGGGGGCAAACTTTGGGAAAATGGGGAGATACTTGAAAGAGGCATTCAGGGGAATGGGGCAGGAATCAGGGGTTGAAGAACAGTGGGAAGTATTTAAAATGGGGATTACAAGAGCAACAGAATTATGTATTAAGCAGGTTAGCAAGAGGAAAAGGAAGAGGAGACCATTATGGTTTTCCAAAGAGGTAGCAAAGAAAGTGAAAGCCAAAAAGATTGCATTCAGGCAGTACTAAAAGACACAGGCAGAAGGGGATAGGGAGAAGTACCAGGAGAAGCAAAGGAGGCAGCGAGGTCAGTAAGGAAGCCAAAGCTCAGACAGAAGAACACATTGCAAAATCAGTGGGTAGAGGACAAAACCCTTTACAGGTACATAAGTGAAAAAGAAAGGCAAAGGGAGGATAGTGAGACTGAAGGGGAGGATGGGGCTGTGGGAGGTCGCAACAGTAAAGCTGACATATTGAACAGGTATTTCTGCTCAGTCTTTACTGAGGAAGAGGAGGTAATGGTCTGAGCGAATTGCAAAGGGTGTGAATAGTGCAGAAATGGACACAAGTCCCTTTACACAAGAAAGGGTCCTGAAGGAACTGGAAGTAATAAGAGTTGATAAAGCAATGGGCCCAGATGGGGTGCACCCAGGGTCCTTAAAGAACTAAGAGAGGTGGTTGAACTCTTGCTATCCTGTTTGAAATATCACTAGAAACAGAGGAGGTACCCAAAGACTGGAGGATAGTAGATGTAGTCCTCTTTATACAAAGGTGGGAACAAAGAGGAAGCGGGAACTACAGACCAGTCAGCCTCACTCGGTAGTGGGAAGATCATGGAAGCACTACTGAAGGAGAGATTGGTGAACATCTGGTTGTCAATGGACTACAGGACCCAAGGCAGCATGGTTTCACCAGGAGGAGGTCATGTCAGACCAACCTCATTGAATTTTTTGACTGGGTGACTAGGGAGGTGGATCAGGGGAGGGCAGTGGACATGGCCTATCTGGACTTCAGCAAGGCCTTTGACACTGTG
Source organism: Neoceratodus forsteri (assembly GCA_016271365.2). NCBI lineage: Eukaryota > Metazoa > Chordata > Ceratodontiformes > Ceratodontidae > Neoceratodus > Neoceratodus forsteri. The sequence continues at coordinate 1,326,265,985 of CM057459.1, read as the reverse complement.
CCACATAGAAGACTATTGCACACACTGGGGAATAGGGTGTGGGCAGAACAGTAGTGTGGTGGGTAGGTAACTGGTTGGGTGGCAGGGACACAGAGGGTGGTGGTAAATGGCTGTCACCTACAGAGGGAAGAGGACCAGTGGGGTACCACAGGACTGTGTTGGGACCGCATACTATTCAATATCTTCATCAGTGACATTGCGAGGACCTAGAAGGCAGAATTTCACTGTTCGCTGATGACACAAAGCTCTGTAACAGAGTAGACACACCAGAGGGTGTAGACAGAATGAGAGGGACCTGCAGAAACTTGAAGAATGGTCAGGGTTTGGCAGTTGAAATTCAACAAGGAAGTGCAAGATAATGCATATGGGGTACAAAACCCTGGCACAATATATCGTTGGGGTGAGGATAGCATGCACCAAGCAGGAAAGGGATCTTGGGGTAATCATCTCTGATGACCTCCAAGGCAGGGAAACAGTGACAAGGCAGCAGGTAAAGCAATAGGATGCTGGGATGCATAGGCAGGGGCATCACCAGCAGGAAAAGAGAGGTCATAATTCCACTATACAAGACACTAGTGAGGCCGCACCTGGAGTACACTGTGCAGTTCTGGAGACCTTACCTATGTAAGGACATAGACAGGGTAGAGAAGGTTCAGAGGAGGGCAACAAAGATGGTGCATGGATTGCATCACAAGTCCTATGAGGACAGGTTGAAGGCACTGAACATGTACTCCCTGGAAGAGAGGAGGAGAGAGGGATATGATAGAGAGACAAGTATCTTACAGGAGGAACAGGTGCAGGAATGCACTATTTTTAGCGAAAAGATGTTCCAGGACTAGAGGGCATGGGATGAAGTTGGAGGAGGACGATTCAGAGGAAGCGTGAGGAAGAATTTCTTCACAGAACGGGTGGTGGACAAGTGGAACACCCTGCCAGAGGAAGTGGTGGGGGCTGAAACAATCACGGGATTTAAGAATGCATGGGATAGACATAAAGGAATTCTGGAGGTCAGGGGTAAGGGGCAACAGACTTCTTGGAAAACATAAACTGAACTTAGAAACTTAAATGGGCAGACTGGGTGGGCCATAGGCCCTTATCTGCTGACACTGTCTATGTATCTATGTATCTATGTGTTGGATGGGAGTGGGGGTCTGCAACGTATACAAGTGCCTGATCTCCCTAACTGTACTTTTGTTTCTGGGACTCTGGACTGTCGACCTCTCTCTAAGACTGGCTCTATTGCTGGGCATAGTGAGCCCTTCACTGTGAGTGACCCATCTAAGGCTGTTTTTTTGATTGATGTTTCTACTGGTGGGACTCTGAAGAAACTTTCCCCTAAAGACCAGCCATTACAAGGCAGGAAAGGTTGGGTTGGAGGGGATGGGGTTAAAAACACTTTACAGTCTGCTGCTGTTTCTCCTGATGGGGGGATGCTTAGACCTTCCACGCCACCGGCTGACTAGGTAGCGAAATCCCTGGAGGCTGCGGGGTGGGTTAAAAAGGTGGATGATTCTGGCTGGGATGCAAATGGCCCTGTTTTGGATCCTGTTGTTGTTGTTCCTATGCCTCTGAGTACTGGTTCTGGTTTGGGCACTGGGGCTTCACCTTCTCAGCTAACTCCTGGTCAGAGAATGGTCGAACTAGGGACTCCTACCAATGCTAGGCAAGGGGATCTCTTATCAGATATAAGGGAATTAGAAGGAGAGGAAAAGGAGCTTGTTTTGGAACCTGATATCCCCCCCTTCCCCTGTTCCCTTAAGTCCCCGAGTGGAGTCCCCTGTGATGGGGAAGCAGCCAGTGCGGCTGGATTTCTTTGTCCCTAAGGTTTCTGACTCTAGTGGTGACACCAGAAGGAAGCAGACTGTTACCCCTAATGTTTGGCATGGTGGGGTGCATGACAAACTTTTTCCGTCTACTGCTAGACAATTTTCTGAGCCAGCAATGAGACGAAATGTGGTTCGTTTGAAATTCAGGGGTGATGCTACAGATGCACCTGATAGATTGTTTATGGGGAGGGCGCTACTTAAGAACAGTTTTATGCTTATGAAATTTATGCCCTTATTCACATGCCAGGAGACACCATCTATGATATTAGTTTTAAACATCCTAATGGGCTTGAGTGGTTCTGGAAACAGTATAATTTACATAAGAATGGCCCTGTGTGGTGGCCTTTTCTTGCCATACCCCTGACAAAGCCTATGTCCAAAACAATCACAGTCCTCTTTCGGAATGAGCGAGTGAATGTGGCTTATATCACCTATTGATTAAAGCAGTATTGCCTGGTGAATGGCTACCCTGACCCAATTCTAGATGAGGAACATTTGTGGATGGGAGGCTGGAAATATAAGGCTACATTCAAACAGGAACAAGCTGCTATACAGCATCTACCTAACTGTTTTTTTGGGGGGAGAGATAGGGGTGTGATTTTCTATCCAGGTCAGCTCAGAGCCCGCTATAAGTGTGGTGAACTTGGGCACTTGAGTAATGTCTGTGAAAAACAGAAATGTGGCCTTTGTGGAGATTTTGGGCATACTGGTGCACATTGCAGACAACCCCAGAAATGTAATTTGTGTGACGAAAAGGGTCATAATTTTAGAAATTGTTCCTGGGCATCCCATAATAATATAGATCTATCTGTTTGTGCTGAACATGATGTCTATGTCACCAAAGCACAAAAGTAGAAAATGAAAGCCAGCAATTTAATGGCCCAGATGGATGGCGAAGAAAGAGCAGGTCCCTGCTGCTGACCCTGGTTCAAGAACACCTTCTGATCCTGCTGTGGTGATGGTGGATGTTCAGGACTGTACCCAGGATCCTTCAGTGCACTCTCAGGATGGTTTACAGAGTCCAGTGGAGGTGGAACCCCCTCAGGTTTCGGAACATGATTCGTCTGACCATGAGCTGGATGAGCATGCTTTGCAGGGAGACACTATTGGGCCTGACTCTGTTTTGGTTCAGTACAAGACGGAGGTGGTGATGCCCCCACCTGGGAGAGGAGAAGAGAGGACTTATCCTTCCAAAGGGTCACACAGTCTAAAGCGGCACATAAGGGGATCCCTACAGTGGAAGAACCTGTGGTTCAGAATCCATTTAACATTCTTATGGATGTGCCAGATGAGGAGGGGGGTGGTGAGTCTGATGGCTCATCAGTCACATCATCACAACTAGAGACTCCGGTTGGACCTGGAAAGGTTGAAAAGCCTAAGCCCAAAAAAATAAAAAAAAGGAAATGATGTGGATCTCCTGGTTGTACATTCTGACACCTTTTTTCATGTTGTCTTCTATTCTTATCTCTACTGTAAATGTTAACAGTATTCATAATCATCAGAAGCGTTCTATTACCTTTGCAAGTTTACATAAAGATTTAAGGTCAGATTACTTTTGTGCAAGATACCAGATTACATACCATTTCTGAGATTGATCAGGCAAAAAAAGATTGGAGGTGAGGGCCATCCTTATGGTCGATAGGAGAAGTGCCTTGTTCTGGTGTGGGTATTTTGTTTTTTTGATTTGCCTGTCCAAATATTGAAAGTCTTAGATATTTTACCAGGCAGAGTGTTGCTTGTGGATGTGGTTATTGGTACATACACATTAATATCGCTTGATTAATGTGTATGCACCACAAACTGAGGCTAATAGAGTGGCCTTATTTTGTCTTATTGGACCTTTCCTCTCTACCTCTAAGTTGATTTTGTGGGGGGGAGATTTTAATTGCGGTTTATTGGCTAGGGATTGGGGAAGACAAACTCAAAAAGTGTATAGTAATACAAATGCATTGACGAAACTTCTAACTACTACAGGCTTATGTGATATTTATGATCTTGTGGATAAAATTCCAGAACACACCTTCTATAAAGGCAGACTGTCAACACGCTTAGATTTCTGGTTTATTTCTGATAGGTTGAATGGTACAGATGTTAACATTGTACCTCTGGAAACCTCAGATCATGTACAGGTACAGGCTAGGATTGGTTTAGAGCACAAAATTTATTTTGGTAGAAGCTATTGGAACCTGAATGCTTCTATATTACAGCAGGAGGCGGTACAGTGGGGGGGGGGTGAGAGATATCTTGCTTGTTCGACAAGATGTTCCATTTTTATATGATTCTTGGGAAGCATGGTGGAAAGATACTAAGACGGATTTAAGAGGCTTTTTGAAAAGGGCATCAAGGTCTTTTGCTAGTTCAAGATATTTGGATTACTTACATCTGAGAGCGCAGTATTTAAAACTTTTGTCACAGGCTTGGGAGGCAGGTGATGACAATCAGGTGCAACTAAAGGTACTTAAGGAGAAGATGTGTGAGTATCATAAACGGCGGGAGGGAGAGACTGCTAAATGTCAACAATTTGTTACACAGGGAAGAAAAGAGTTGGTTAACCCTTATGAAATTGAATTACAGGGAGTTCAGAAATTGACTATGAGGACTTTAATTGGATGTGATGGGATAGTGCGAGAGATGCATTCTGGCATACACACAGTGGTAACTGACCATTTATGTTATACTTATCAGAAACCTATGAGTACGCAGAGGACTGTCCCTTTGAATGTTGGGTCATTATCTGAGATCCCTGTATGTGAAATGGAAGTGTTGATGCGACCAGTAACTGATGAGGAGGTTGAGGTGGCAGTGGATCATTTGTCGGCCCATACTGCCCCTGGGTTGGATGGCATTTCTAATGAATTTTATAAACTTTTTAAGACTGAATTGGTTGCTATTTTAAGGGTAGTATATCAGGAGAAACTAGATGGTGGGAGTTTGCCCTCCAGTATGCAGGAGGGAGTAATGAAATTTTTATATAAAAAAGGTGATCCACAGAATATCCGGAATTGGAGACCTTTAAGTCTGTTAAATTCTGACTATAAGATGTTTTACCAAAATTCTGACTTCACGATTGGCACGGGTGGCGACTTATGTGATTTTGCCTCATTAGACGTGCAGTGCCAGGCAGGAATATTCAACAGAATTTGATGTTTATTAGGGAAATTGTTGAACAAGGTTTAAATAGGCAGCTGGATGGGTATTTGCTGTCATTAGATAAAGAAACTGCTTTTGATGCAGTACAGCATGGTCATCTATGGGACACTCTCCTACTGTATGGGGTTTCGCATCAATTTGTTGATGTACTTCAGCGTTTATATGAAAGGGCACTAATGGTCCCATTGCCAAATGGGCACTTGGGAACACCTTTTCAGCTGCGGAATGGTGTGAGGCAGGGTTGTCCATTAAGTCCGCTCTTATATGTATTTGCCATTGATCCACTGTTACAACTTATAGAAAATACAGATGGATTAAACCTGTTTGTGATAGGTTTGGTAAGATATATCCAAAGGTATCCGCTCATGCTGATGACTGTACGGTTAAGTTAAGAGATTTAGAATCAGGGCAAGGTGTGCTTGATGTTTTGGCAAATATGCATGAAATTACAGGAATTACACTTAATATTTCTAAATGTAAATTGCTGCCTTTAGGTAAAGCATCCATACCAGTGCAATTTTCAATTCCGGTAGAACATGAGGAGATTAAGTTACTGGGGTTATTGTTTGGCACTAGAAAGGCAGAACAAATGAATTGGGATGTAGTATATGAAGATGCACACAGGAAAGTTATTTCTTGGCAGTCTTGGAAAATGACAAGAAAAAAAAGGATTTATTTGTTGAAAGCCTATATTCTGCCCATTTTTGTATGTCTTGCATATCTATCCAGTACCTTTTAGTATGCATTCTAAGTTAATGGGACTGTTCTTTTTGTTTTTATGGGGCAGCCGCCTGAATCTCGTGAAACGGTCACACACCTACACAGCGAGGAAGGAAGGTGCGCTTGATATGATACAGCCTTTGGTTTATTTATTTAGTACTTTTTTTTATAGTAATATTCATCTGTTGGTGTTAGGGAATACAGGATTAGGTATAGATAGTATGAAACACTGGGAGGCTCAGTTCTTGGAAGCATGGGGGAGGGGTAGATGGCATGTTTCTGACAAATATTTGCCTACTTACATACAGACCTCTTTAAAATACGTCAGGCTGTGGAAAATAGTGCTCCATTGGTTTATGGACACTGATAGAAAGAAGTTTTATAAAACTATTCTTGCTCAATGTTATCTAGAAGAACAGATATTTAATATTTCTGCTCACCTTGATTGTTGACTGTTACTGGAAAGTATTATTGAACCAAGAATTCCATTAAAAATGCAGGATATGGTTTGGTTGTGTGGACATCAACCCTTAAATGTTAAAGGGAATCAGAAACACAAAATGCTGGATGATCGTGTCTGTCTAGTAGGGACATGTTTAGGTCAAGTTGAAACTATGCAACATTTATTTTTTGACTGTGTCTGTATGCAAGGTTTTTGGGCTTCTTTGGCTGCATTATGGGGTGAAAACCTATTTGCACAAATGACTTATGATGTTCTGATATTAAGGCAATTGGGAACAGGATGGAGAAAGTGGCAGAACGGTGCAGTTTGGGTGATATTTGCTTGTTTAAAATGGGTGATCTGGCATGCTAGATGCCTTAGGGTGTTGCAACAAAAGTAAGTAACTGTTTGGGATATGTTATGCCAAGTGCAGATGGAATTAGATTAAATTTATCATTATGAATTTCGTACTAAGGGGGAGGTTATATGTGTCAGCATTTTTGGCAAGGGGTGGAGTGGGTTGGGTAATGGCTTTCCATTATATTGTGTTTTTTTTCTAATTTTTCCAGGACTATGCTCTGTACTGTTTTTTTTCTCTTTGCAATTAACGGTTCAGTGGTGCCTTAGGCAGTATAAGGTACTGCATTCATGTGGGGAATTCTTATCATGGCTATGTTTGATGGTGGGTTTTTATTACTGTGTTCTACTGTGGTACTTATGTGGTTGTTTTTTTCTGTTTTTTCCTTTTGATTTGTGCTTTCTGTTACTGTATAATGAATATTTCTTTGTGTTCTTTCATTGTATCTATTTTTGTGTCATAATAAAAATGTCCCCTACCCCTTTCGAGAAGTGCCATGGCATTTTTAACATCCACCTGAACAAGCAGATGGGACCTCGGTTTAACGTCTCATCCAAAAGATGGCACCTCAGGAGTGCAGCACCCCACCATCATGCTGCACTGCAGTGTCAGTATTGGGATATTAACCCAAGTGCCTGATGTGGGGATAGAACCCACAGCCTTCTGATCTCCCAGCCTCAGAGGCGAGTATGCTACCTGCTGAGCCACTGACATTACTAGGTTGGTAGGAGGATGGGGAGATACACGGACTGACAGAGAACTGTACACAAGGGATGATTTACACCTGAATGGGGCAGGTAAGGGGTGTTGAAGAGCAAATTAGAGGATTATAGTGTTTCAAGAGGATATTTAAATTAGGTGGGGGAGGAGAGTGCACAGCTAGCATGCAGTGTCACCAGGTTGGAGTGCAAAACACACTCTCCTCCCTTGATAATGTTGAGGGTAAGGGGAAGGGACCACTGAGAGGAGGGGGGCAGACTAAGGAGCCGAGGGAGGGAGGATGGATGAGAATGGGTGGAAGGTGGTCTCCCTAAACGCAAGGAGCCAGGGTAATAAAACAGTAGAGCTTTAGGCACTCCTTGCGGAGGGGAGTGTAGACATCACTGCAGTGACTGACACTTGGGCCACAGAGTACCACGATGGGATCTGGCAATCCCAGGGTATAAAATTTACAGGAAAGACTGGGGGAGTTGGAAGAGTGGGTGGGGTAGCACTCTATGTGAGGGAAGGGATCAGATGTACGAGGGACGAGGGGGTGGAAGGGAGGACAGAGGCACTATGGGTGCAGCATCTGGACTTCAGGAGTAGAAAGCTGAGGCTGGGGTGGTGTACAGTCCACCAGCCCAATCAGTGGAACTGGACAGGGAGTTAAGAGAGTAAATAAGGAGGATGTGTAGAAAGGGAGTTTGGTGATTGTGGGGGATTTCAATCTGCCAGGGGTAGATTGAAGCACCTCTGCTACCTCCAGTGCCAGGGAGCAGGTGCTTCTGGCTGTGATCCAGGATGGTCTCCTGACACAGCTGGTCAGTGGATCAACATGGCTAGGAAACACTCTGGACTTGGTGCTGTCAAATGGGGAGGCAGTGAGGGAAATAAGGGTGGAAGACCCACTAGCTGGTAGTGACCACCAAACAGTGTGATTCACTCTCAAGTTGGGCAGTCTGAAGGCACAGTAACAAAGGTGGTGGATTTCAGGAGGGCGGACTTCGGGAGGATGAGAGAAATACTGCAAGGGAGACTTCAGGGTATTAGGCCACAGATGGATGCACAGCAAAAGTGGGATATTATTAAAACTGAGCTAACAAAGGCTACAGAAGCTTGCACCAGGACTAAGAACAAGAAGTGCAGATCCAGGAAACTATGCTGGCTGAACAGAGGAGTGTTGGAAGGGGTGAGGGCAAAAAGAGCTGTGTACCAGAAGTTCAGGAGAATGAGAAAGGAAGAGGACAGGGAGGCTTATGTGAGTTGGTCCAAGGAGGTGACCAAGTGAGTGAGAGTAGCCAAGGCCTCCAGGGAGCTAAGGTTAGTGCAGGGCATCAAGGGAGGGGAGAAAAACTTGTTTAGATATGTCAGGGAAAAGAGGAAGTGCAGAGATCATATAGTGAACATAAAGTGGGGAGGGGAGAGGGTGGAAAAGGGAGAGGAACAAGTGGAAGTACTAAATTAATACTTTTGTCTGTTTCACAAAGGAGAAGGATGGTCCACTACCACCATGGACTGGGAGGGTGGGGGTGGGGTGGGAGGAGAGGAGATGACAGACGGAATGATCGAGGATAGTAGAGTACTAGAGGGTCTGAGAGCATTAAGGGTGGACAAGGCACCAGGTCCTGATGGCATCCACCCCAGGGTGCTGAGAGAGATGGTGGACGTGTTGGCCGAGCTGCTGGCAGACCTGATCAGCACCTCCCTGGACATGGGATGGGTGCCTCAGGACTGGAGTGTGGCCCATGTGGTGCCCATACACAAGAGTGGCCCTAGGGACAAGCCTGGAAATTATTGGCCTGTCAGTCTCACTTCCATAGTGGATATACTTATGGAGACGATACTGAAGGAGAGGCTGGTGTCATTCCTCTAGGGGAATGATCTCCGGGATGGGCAGCAGCATGGGTTCATCTTGGGGAGGTCTTGGCAGATCAATCTAATAGAATATTATGGCTGGGTAACAAGATAGCTGGATATGGGTCATGCTGTAGATGTCCTGTACTTGGACTTCGGCAAGGCCTTCAGTGTAGTGCCTCATGGGAGGCTGGGGGGGAAGCTGACTGCTGTGGGGGTGTGGATGAAGCTGACAAACTGGATGAGGAACTGGCTGCAGGGGAGGCTGCAACAGGTGGTAATGAGGGGGGGGGCTCTTAACGTCTAGACCGGTGACGAGTGGTGTGCTACAGGGCTCGGTGCTGGGCCCGGTGCTATTTGGGCTCTTTATCTCAGATATTGCACATGGAGTTGGGAGCAGGTTTAGTCTGTTTGCAGATGATACCAAAATGGGGGCAGTAGTGGACAAAGAGGATGAATGGAAACAACTACAGGGGGACCTAACCAAACTGGAGTTATGGTCGGAAAAGTGACAGCTGGAATTCAATGCAAAAAAGTGCAAGGTTAGGCACTTCGAGGCAAAGAACCCAAGGAGGGACTATTGGTTGGGGGGCTGAGGCTGGGGATCACTGAGGAAGAGAAAGACCTAGGGGTATTGGTAACAGGGAGCATGAACAACTCTGCCCAATGCAGGAAAGCAGCAGCTAAGGCAAACAGGATGCTGGGCTGTATCGCAAGGGGTTTCTCGTCCAGGCAAAGGGAGGTGATACTGCCCATCAAAGTAAATGTACAAAAACAAGGACGGAATTTCCCAGCATCTCCTTGGCTACTAGAGCCAAGGAGACGCTGGGAACTCTGTAGATTTGCATCCCTGAAACAGCCAAGTTTGGGAACTCCGTAGATTTGCATCCCTGAAACAGCCAAGCTTGGGCATTTTAAACTGAAGGGATTCTAGGAGTCCTAGGAGTCCTGTTACAGTTTATCAAGGATTACACTTACTTAAGAAATTAAATTGTTCATTTGAAAAATGAAACACTGTTTTTGGGCCTGAGGAAGTGGCAGGAGCCATGAAACTGTCACCCTCATTTCAAGTGTCTTTTGTTTTTATATATGTACTTTATTATTAAAATACACATTGCTTATGGTACAACACTGTCTTAGCAGTTTTTCTCTTTTTGTTTCATTAGAACAATACATAACATAACAATACATATTATAACAATACATAAATAACCTAGGTTAATATGTTTCTTAGGTGATTCTTTGACTCAGATTTTCTAAAACTTCACTTTATAAAGCTCCATCGTATAATGGATTACTTTCTCCAACTCTTATTTATTTTTAATCTCTTTTGTTGTAAATTAATGATCTTGATGAAGAAGAAAGTACGCTTTCAAGATATGGGGGTTACTATATACAGTTCTATCTAGCCATTTCCTTCCTCCAGTCTGGCACCGAACTGGCAGGCTAATGTACTAAGTTTTTAATTGTTATGTATTATATCCCCTCCAACCAGTAATTTTGTTCTGTTCAAAAGAGTCCATCTAGACCACCTTCTAAGGCCTTTTGCCATAGCATCCCTTAACTAGTAAGTTAGTTCTTCCATATATTGTATATCATTTATAATGTGAATCCACTTCTTAACAGCTGGTGGAGTGGGTTGCAGCCAGTTTCTTGTTATGGCTTTGTTGTAAGCTAATACACATATGTGCCAAAAATATAAAGTGTCTGTTCCTTTCACTCCCTCCAGAGGCAAACCCAATGTTAGGTTTTGTATTAGTAGTGGAGTATGTATTAAAAATACTCTATTAATCTTATCCTCTATGTCTTTTCTGAACTGATCTAATTTAGGACACATATAAAAAAATATGTGTGGGAGTTGCTCTCCCCTCCCCACATTGTCACCAGCAGCTGGCTGAGCCTGTGGGAGAATATTTAGACACTTTGTCTGAGGTTAGAAAGAAACACACTCTAACTTTCCACATTTGTTCCTGTTAGAGGGGGGACATGGTAGCCCTAGAAGTGGAGGCCCAGATTCTAACCCAAAGGGGCGTGGACAAGGTGAAACCAGCTTCCCCCTCCCACCTTGCCTGCAAGGCCTGAGTCCCTCCCTCCTCATGCGAATTCAGATATTTGTATATCTTAGTGATAGCATTTTTGGCACTTACCAGTGAAAAAAGATCACTGAGAGTTAGTTCTGGGTTTCCAGTTGTAAGCTCCTCTCTTTTACGAAGTTTTTGTTGTATATAAGTATATACCTGTAAGTAGTATATTTCCCCGAGTCCATCGCCATTTTTGAGCACACTCAGAGAAGGAAAGTATAATATCTCCTCTCAGCATCTGCATGGATGAACAGAACCCCTTAACTGCTTGTTTCTTATACCAGACACCTTCATGACCTGGAGTGAAGGTGCAATCCAATATAAACCACTTCACCTTCCACATGTCTCTCTTTGGGCCTGAATATGTACAGAATAAATCCCAGGCCTCAAGATCCACGCGGATACAAGTATTATCTATTAAGTACTGTGGCCTATCTGAATTAAACAGGCTGGTGAGTATAAGAAAGTCAGGGCTCAAAGCTTTCTCTATATCCTGCCAGTGTGTTTTCACTGGAGTCTGGCTTCAAAAAAGTACCCATCTGATTTGTGCCGCCAACCAATATTCTTTGAGATTAGGGACTGCTCGCCCCTCTCCTTCTTTTTGGTGGCTAGCATTAATGATCTGCATACTCTAGGCCTGTGATTATTCCAAATAAAATTTAAAACCCTAGCCCGCTGATTGTGAAACCACTTCTGAGAAGGAGTAAGCGGAATACACTGAAATATGTATAGGAGCCGTGGAAGGTAGTTCATTTTCACAGCCTGAACTCTTGAATTCGTGGGTAGGGGGAGCAAAGACCATCTCCCAACATCTACTTGCAACTGTTGTTCTATAGGTTTGTAATTATCCAAAAACAGGTGTGCATTCGTCACCCTCAGTGTCACCACTAGGTATTTTAGTGATGTAAGGTGCCATTTCATATTGTATTTTGTCTTCAGATGCTGAGGGAGACTATAGTTAAATGTAAGTATTTCAGTTTTTGTAGTGTTGAGTACATCACCTGATAAATCTGAAAAGGTTTTAATCCTTTCCATGACCCGCGTTAATGAGGCCTCTGGGTCAAGTCAAGTATAGCAGCACATCATCAGCGTGTAACGCCACCTTGTGTGTGTTGGATCATATCTTGACTCCTTTTATCCCCGGATCATTGCGAATCCACTGGGCCAAAGGCTCAATATATAGGTCGAATAAAAGGGGGGAAGGGGGCATCCCTGTCAGGTGCCTCTATTTACATTAATTCTTTGTGAGATCATACCATTGGCTCGAATGTAGGCCTATGGTTCTGTGTATAAAAGTTTTATTAGGTTTATAAATTTATCCAGAAAAGCAAACCCGGCAAGGACCCCATATAGAAAGCTCCAGTTTACTAGGTCAAAAGCTTTTTCCGCATCAAGGCTCATTAAAAGAGCTGATGTTTTTCGTTGATTGAAATGATCAATAATATGTATTGTGCACCTGACACTGTCGGCTGCCTGTCTATCTGCAACAAATCCTGTTTGGTCTTTATTCACTAAGGTTGGGATTAGATATTGCAATCTTTTTGCTATAATGGATGTCAAAATCTTATAGTCCACATTTAGGATTGAGATGGGCCTATATGATGCGCAGAGGGTGGGATCCTTGCCAGGTTTGGGGAGGACCGATATGATAGCCTGTCTTCAGGAAGGAGGGAGCAATGAACCTTCAGCCATTATCCCCTGATATGTAATTTTTAGGACTGGGGACAGCATAGTGTGAAATTTTTTATAAAATTCCATGGGAAGTCCATCATTCCCTGGTGCCTTCCCTGTCTTCCCATCCCATATTACTTCATTAATTTCAGATTCTGAAATAGGGTACAGGAGTTGTGCTTTCCAGATGTCAGGGACCTGTGGGAGGTTCAGTTCTCCCAAAAAATTCTGTACCTCATTTTGTGGGGGATCTTTCGGTTGGGCATATAAGTGTTGATAATAGGACTGGAATGCTTCCATTATGTGTTCCAACCTTGGGCTTTTCACCCTAGTTAAGGGGTGTATGATTTTTACTATGTGTACCCTAGCCCTCTTAGCTCTTAATTTGATGGCGAGGTGTCTGATGGCCCTCGGGCCACCTTCATAGTAGCTTTGCCTTAAGTATTGTAGACTATACTTAGTCTTAGCATCTAGAATATTGTTTAATTTTTTTTTCATATTTTAATAGTTCTTTTTCTCTTTGTGCCAGATATTTTCCCTGTTGCTGCGCCTCAAGAGTCCTTATCTGGTTTTCCAACATTTGTTGTTTTTGCTTATTCTGCTTTTTCCTGGCCAAGGCTATGGCCACCAATTTCCCCCCTAATGACAGCTTTAAGGGTATCCCAAAGCATCCCCCTGCTGGTCTCTCCATTATCATTGTCCTGCAAAGTTTGTGTAATTAGCTGGGAAATCTGATCTTGGACCTCTTTGTCCCAGAGTAGTGAGAGATTAAGTCTCCTGAATGTATTACGGGGAGGGAGCGCCAGTTCTAAATATATTATCAGCGGGGCGTGATCTGATAAATTAAATGACTCAATTTCACATTTTTGTATCTTTGCCACTGCTTCTCTGTTTAGGTAGAAATAGTCTAACCTGGAATATATATGGTAAGTTGCTGAATAATGCGTATAACCTGTCGATGAACCCTCAACAAAAGTCCAAGCATCCTGTAAACCCAATTTCTGAAGCAGGGCCTTAATTTGTTCTTGCAATTTGGTTGTTTTCCTGGGGATTTTTGAAGTAGTATCTGTTCTCTGGTCCAAGGTCATATTCCAGTCCCCCTCCTACTAGCAAAGTCCCCTCTGCTCTTTCTGCTATCAAGGTTAAAATCTCTCTATAGCTTTCACATGTAGAGCCTGGAGGGACATATATTGATACCACAGTCAGTTTGTTTCCATTTAAGTTCCCTTTAAGTAAAGCAAATCTACCCTCCTTATCCGCAACCTGCTCCAGTACTTCAAACGGCGTATTATGTGGAATCAACACTGCTACTCCTCTATGTCTACCCCCCTGATAAGATGAAAAACAAATTTCCGAGAATCCAAATTCTTTTAATTTTAGGTGCTCCTCATCTGAAAGATGAGTTTCCTGCATTAAGACAAGGTCGGCCTTATGCTTTTTAATATGGCCAATTATTTTGTTTCTTCGGGTTGGGTTAGTTAACCCATTTACATCGAATGAGAGAACCTTAACCCCCATTACACCTAAAAGTAGGATCTATCTGACGGTGAATCAATTTGTCCCTCCTTTCTCCTCCTTCTCTCCAGCGCACCTTCCTCTGAGCTATCTGTATTATTATACCTAAATTCCATAAAAAAATAACTTGGGCTATCTGAAAAAATAATACAATAGCCAAAAATGGCAACAACAATCGCCAACTAGAACTTTGTACAATCCTTCCAAGGCAGGGGAACATTCTAGTTCTCTAACTCTTGCAGTATTGGTAGTATCCAGCAGAGATGTAGTGTTATTAATTTTCCCCCAACGGGGGTCCACTACAGGGGCAGTAGCTAGTTTGGATGATTCCTAGCTAGGATTCTGTCCCTTTTATATAAAACAATGCCACAAATTTTAAATCTTATAATCCAACCCAATTCTCTCTTCTCTCCCCCCCTCCGAGAGATATATGCTTAGTGTAGTTTGTATTTCAGCGAGGGCTGAGAGCCTTATCTTTATTTATTGCTAGCTTTCAAGTTCCCCCTCCGTATTTCTATATCCCCTCTTTCGCCAATATGGCTCCCCATACTTTATTAAGACATGCTTAAAGTCTCTTATTTAAAGATGATATAGCAGAAATTAGGCAGTTACTAAAAGTATTGAGAACCAAACTATAATATTGTTCCAACTTTAAGGAATGCTTATTGGTCATTTCCCCTAGTCCCAATGTCTTAGCTTGGTTGCACATTTACATGTGAATGGTAATTAAACAGCTGTATCCCCCTTTCAAAACAGGCTTAACGACCATCTCAGTCTTCACCAAGACAGGGAAGCTGTGTGGACTGGGGTTAAAACATAAACTTAGTCTCCAGTTTGTAGTTTGTAGAGCGATCAGGTATTTAGTCCCTGCTGCGTGGTCTGGTGCGGTTGTGTTCTGGCCTGCTGCAGCCTGTTGCAGAGTGCGCGAGAGACTTCTGGGTAGTGAGCGTGTCCGCCTGTTTATCTGCTCCTCCCCGAAGATGTTCTCCCAGATGCCTGAGGTTCCTATCTTTGTCCCTTGTGGTGGTTCATTGAAAGTCCTCCATTGTAATCCCTCTGTGTTTAAGTACCTCAGCTACATCCTCAGGGGAGGAATACAATCTGGTCCCTTCTTCCCAGAACACTCTAATTTTTGCTGGATAGGGAGTTTGGAACCTTATCTTTTTGGAGCAAAGTGCTTTCATAACGGGTCTGTACTGTAACCTCATTTTCTGGATCTCCGGTGGGTAATCTTGGTCAATATAGAGTCTGGTTCCATTATACTTGATTTCTCCCATCTGCCAGGCCTGGCGGATCACTTCCTCTTTTGTAGCATAGCTTGAAAATGTCATAAGGATCTGGCGTGGTCTGGCTGTAGGATCCGTGGGTTTCGGCCCGAGTGTTCTATGGGCCCTTTCAATTTTTATTTGTAATGTAGGTTGCAAGGCCAGTATATCTTACAAAAGATCCTGCAGAAAATGGGATATATTTCCCTCCTCTGTCCCCTCCGGTAACCTGGACAATCGGAGATTATCCCTTCGAGACCTCACCTCAAGATCTACACATTTCACCTGTAGTTGGTCAACATAGTCCAAGACAGTGACCAAGGCATCTCTGTGTAGTGCTGAGCTGCTTTCAAACTGAGATACCCTGGAGTCTACCTCTTTAATCGCTGTGTCCATGTCTGCCAACTTACGATGTAATTTTTGAAATTCAGTTTTAGTTTTCTTTCACATTTCTAGGATTTCTGGTAATATAGTGTCTAGTTGGGCCTTTTCTTTTGCTCCTGCTTCAGTTTGTTGGGTTGCAGCCTGAAGTGCATGGCCCGTCTGTGAGGGGCTCACGACCCGGTCATCTTGTAGCAAGCGGTATCGAGAGCCATATATAGTTGTTTGCCCTCGCTCAGGCAGATTTTTAGATTGCCTCGAGTCCCCTTTCCCTTTTGGAGGTATTTTAAGTTGAATGGTCAGGTTTGCAGTTGGAAAAACAAAGTTTTTTCAGTCTCTCGAGGAGGGAGCCGTGGTTTTAGGTCTGCTAAGGATCCGTGGCAGAACCGAAAGTCATTTCAAGTGTCTTTAAAGTAAAATAAAGCAGTAGCTTACTTAAAATTGTAGTGTCTGCAGTGGAGTTCATCCTTCTTTTTTGCACATTTACTTTGATAGTCTCTTGTCTAGATAGGATGACCCAATTCTATGTCATATTTCATTTACATTAGGGCAACCTAGACCTGCACATTTTCCAGGTGATCCTGCCCCCCTACAGATCTTTGGTCAGGCCACACTTGGAGTACTGTGTGCAGTACTGGTGGCCGTATCTGAAGAGGGATATTCATTTACTGGAAGAGGTACAATGGAGAGCAACAAAAATGTTACATGGGATGGAGGGCAAGGCCTATGAGGACAGGCTGAATGAGCTGAATATGTACACACTGGAGGAGAGGAGGGATAGGGGGAATATGATTGAAACATTCAAGTATTTGAGGGGGATAAACAAAGCTAGCACTGAAGGGGTATTTAAACTGAGGAAGGGTAGGGGCATGACGGGGTACTGAGTAAGACTGGAAGGCAGAAGATTTAGAAGGGAGATGAGGAGGCACTACTTCATGGAGAGGGTGGTGTCTAAATGGAATGTTCTACCAGAGGAGGTGGTATCATGTAAAACAGTAGAATGTTTTAAGAGGGTGTGGGACAAAGCACGAGGGAGGGTCTGGGTGGAGGGGGCTGAGGCCGTCATGGGAATGACAGATGTGGAGGAGGTTGGGGCAGCTGAAATCTAGGGGGCTAGCTGTACACTCGGGCAGGCATTGATAGATCAGGTGGTCTGTTTCTGCTGGCAGATTCGTATGTTCATATGTTTGTATCTTAAGCCAGTTAACAAAACCCAGCCTTTGCTTTCTGGGTCCACAAAGTTACTTAATAAATCCACTTTTTGAAAGACTTGTTACACTTAAATTTGCTTTTTATTTGTAATTGTTGGCACACTCAGCTGTGACAGCTCATTTCAACGTGTGCCCCGGGGTGGGGGTGGAGGTGTTGCATGGTCCTAGGTGTTTTTGTTTTTTTTATTGTTTTGTTTTCAGTGACGGGAGAATGGTGGCCATGATGACATTGGGAAAATTCCCCTACTTTTACTGCAGGGGGCAACAATTTCCTGCTGGGAGAGATGGTGAATGCCAGACAGGAGGGTGATATGGAGTCCTAGGTGGTGGAGATTGTTTCCTTCCTCACACGGAACAGTGCCATCAAGGACCTCAACACGTCTGTTGTTTCAGAGGCCACTGTTTCTGTTGAAAATAAATAAGTTTCTAAAGTACCCGATGTTCCTGAATTTGTGGGCCAAATGCTAAGGATGCTGAACCAACTTTGAGATCCAGCACTGATGTTCATCCTGCAGTGAGTACCAAGGTTGCAGCTGATGCAATTGAGAAAGAAGCAAAAACCCCTGCTTGATGCACAACTGCAGGTAAGAAAGGAGACTTTGCTTTGATTAATGACTAAAGAAGTTAAACACATAAAACAGCAAAAGTTACTGTTGTGTGGAGCCAGGGGACAGGTTTAGGCTCCAAACCTGGTTGCCAAGGTGATCGCAACTGTCACTCTGCCACAATCCAGAACAGCACCGTCATCTGAAGTGACAGCTGGGAGGTCATCTGACTAGAGGCCTTGAAGGTCAGTTGGTGAGACGTTTAGCTGAATGTTACCTTCAAGCCCAGCAACCAGCCCATTTCATGAGCCACCTCCAGAGAATTTAGGTTGTGAGGGCACCTCATTCTACAGCCCTCCCTAACATCACACCTCAAGCTGGAAGAATGAGGACAGTAGCCCAGTAACCAGCCCATTTCATGAGTCACCTCCAGAGAACTCAGGTTGTGAGGGCACCTCATTCAACAGCCCTCCCTAACACCACACCTCAAGCTGGAAGAACGAGGACAGTAGCCCAGTAACCAGCCCATTTCATGAGCCACCTCCAGAGAACTCTGGGTGGTGAGGGTGCCTCATTCTACAGCCATCCCCAACACTGCAGCTCAAGCTGGCAGAACACAAACAGTAGCCCAGATACTGCAGCAGCACACGCTAGTTTCAGCGTGCAGTGCCATATTGGAATATACACACCTCCATTTTCCAGCTTAATTTATGGACTCTGACCCAGAGTGTTTGCTATACACCTGTTCTTAATTTTAAATTGGCAGACTGCAATTGATTGTTTTTTGTAACCAGGACCTGCCCTATTTCATAGCTTTTTAGTTGATTTTCCCTCTCTATCCTACCCTACCACATTTGCATTTTAGGTTATATTCCTGTTTTGCTGCGTCCTGCCCTATTACATTGCATATTAGTTAATTTTTGACTGATCTGCTTATGCCTCATGTTTTGTTTTGATTTTGCCTGTGGTCCTGCCCTATTGCATTTCATATTTTTGCTGTTTTCCAGATTGGCTCGTTCTCTTTATCACAGCCACAACCGCCTGGGTGTCTTGGCTTACTCTCTCCCCTTGGCGGCTCAGTGTGCTCATCTTATCTCTTGATTGGCTGTTTTTTTCCCTCTCTCCTTCCAATCCTTTTGTGTGGCACTTCCCTGGACAGATTACTAACCTTTTTCCCCCTCTTCCCTCCCCAGCAATCGGCCCATTTTGTGAGCCACTTCCAGAGAACTCTGGGTCATGAGGACGCCTCATTCTACCGCCCTCCCCAACACCGCACCTCAAGCTGGCAGAGCGAGGACAGTAGCCCAGGTACTGCAGCAGCACATGCTAGTTTCAGCGTGCATGCAGAAGGCTAGTAACCCACCACCCTCCAGCCCATGGTCGATATCCTTTTATCCTTGATTTATACCCTTACTAATCAAGAACAAGGGCCTGCACCTGTCTCCTCACCCACTAATTAGATCCCAGTCCACATTCAGTAACTCTCTCCCTGATACAATAATGGGATTGCCTTGCTGAGCACAGCAACTTGCCTAATTACTTATTTAGCTAGGATGCCAGTAATTTTGACTGGAGTCCCTCTTTAGTACTTGTGGCTTCCATACCTCCCTGCTACTTATTCTATATCATCTAGCAAGAGATACAATATTACCTATAATTTGTAACCATTACCTAATGCTACAGCCCCCTCAGGGCCTCCTATTTTCTGCTAAATTCATACCTTTTGCAGTTGTCTATCCTTTACCCTTGCTGCCTTCTATTTCTGCTAAATTGTCACACGTTCTAGCAGATAAATCAGTCTTCTCTCAGCCTGTCTATTCTAAATTACCATTATCTACTGCTTGCAGTCCTGTTGCTACCCTGCAAAACTATTTCCCACCTCATACTTAACTTATGCCTCTAGCACATGTGCTTACACTGCTATCTCAGCTGTAATTGTTCGGGCGGAATGGCAAGATAGCTGCTTTGCTGCACCTCGGCATCTGTAGGAGCATTTGTAACCATTCTTTTCACAAAAATTTGCTCTACTTCCTCAAGATGCTGAATGAGACTCACATTATTTCTGTGCACGGTAGCTCTTTGTACTGACTTTTTAACTTTCCGGGTGCCAAAAGGGAGTAGTGGTCGGTTTGAGATATAAACCTTCTGTTGGGTCAAACTGTTTAAATCGTCACTCCATTTGGAAAATTTGTTTTTGTTTTTGGCTCTCTGGTCTGTTTAGCCCTGTTGTTTACCTTTGAATGTGAATGCTTCTTTCTGGGGGCGAACTATTGGGCCTCTACCCAAAGCCTTTTTGGAGCTGATCATGCCTAAAACTTTGGTACATTTTTTGACTGTTGGGATGGCGTGGCTCAAACATTTTGTTATGTGCAGCATTTCTGTATGGAGGATGAAGCGACAAGCGGAGGCACTGATGTTGAAGTTATGGAAGTATGGTGAAGCACTAAGGGCTCAGTGAAGCATTTTATTTTCCTTGTACAAGTATGCCATATGTTGCCTAAGGAGGGGACTTGGGCTATTTTATGTTCCGCTATACCTAAGTTACTGCGCTTAAAGAAGCGCTTCTGTTTTTGTGTATTTCCAGGTGCAGGTGCTTGCGTGCCAGAGCATGCAGGTAGCAGATTCTGAAGGGCAAATTGGATGGCCTGACTTCTAAATGTACTCCTGTAATGGAGAAGAATTTTGTTTTGAAATAAGGGAGAGATATGGCTAGTCCCAGGACCCAGCTGATAATGTGACCCAAAACTGGGGAAAGTATGTTCTACATTTAGCACTTGCTGTTGTTCCTGCCCTTGCCTTCGTAATGTCCTTTGCAGCATTTGTCTCAATGGGAAATTTTAAACACGAGTAAACTGTGCTTAGTTGGTACTTTTTTCCCCTGGAGTCCTCTGCAGATACCCCTCTAACATCCCCCCCATGCCGAGCACCGGGTATCAGACCCCCTCCCCTTTAACTCCCATGACTTACCCTTCCTGGCAGGGGATGGGGAGACCCTCGATCTACCAGACCAGATCCAGTTTTCGGGAAGGCGTCTTCCCGGGTAGCGTTGCGGGATGATAATCATAATCCTTGCAGCAGATGACTCCTTTGGTTTCCCGTTTTCTTCCTTCAGGGGATATAGCATGCAACAATGCCAGCAGCAGCAGCAGCATGTACACTCCTGCATGCGCTCCTCGAAGTGTCTGCTACATCCCCACCCACATCTTCAGCATTGGTGAGCTGCTCCCCAACTTCTGCTACAGGGCAAGCATTCGCCAACTGCTGGGATTCCCCCCCTCCCCGGAAAAGGAGAAGCGGTTCTTGGAATGCTCGATCCTTCTCTGCTCCTGCTGACCCCCAGCGGCCCGTGCTCATTCCTGGGTCACCGATGTGGCACAAGGTGTGGTGTCCAGCACCTCAGCCCACAGCGCCACTGGGCCAGCCCAGGTATTTCTTCTTTTGAGGTACTTTTATACATATTCTACTTAACCTAAGACAATGAGAAGTGTAGCCTCACTGTCCGAGTTATTTGCAGCAGGTGTGCAGTGGCTGTGCCTATAAGGAAATAACCTGGAAATATATTGCTTAACTGATGGACCTCATTATTGTAGGCCTCAGTCGGTGTTTGAAATGTCAAAGGTCTGTATGCTTTGGAACCTTATGGAAGCTCCCAACCATATGGTGCTTTACATAATTATAAGCCTGAGATACTTATTATTACCTCCGGCTGCTGAAATGAACATTTGAAAGCGGGAACTTACTCTCCAATTTTGGTCAGGGGCTCCACAAAAACTTTTCTCTCCATTAAAATCGGAGAGATTGTCAAAGACATAAAGATAAAAATCTCTGCTTTGAATTAGCAGTTCGCTGGCTCAAATAATATAGACAGCAGACTTATGGCAGCTGCAAATTCTGAATGCACCTTAAAAACCCTTTTTTTCTAACTTTAAGACTAGAAGACTTTTTACAGCCTGAAGTTTTAAGTAGGACTTCTTTATGATGGAAAATGACAGATATTTTTCTCAACTGTATATGCATAGCTATTATGTGATATTTATTATATCTCGAATGTTTTAGAACTGGTTAAGTTCATTAAAACAAAAGTAACATAGCTGATACGTGAATACTGATTATTTAAAACATTGAGCAATATCAGGCTGCATTATGGTAGAACTTTCTTAAGTAGAAGGTATTTAACGGTCAAGAATGTCGTTAAGGAGCCTTAAGGAGTCTCGATAAAACTTCTATGAAGAGAGCCAAATTGAGAAACAGATGTGGCTACTCTGATTAAGTTCTTGAAATAAATGGGTGATTGGGATTAACCTCTATACTTCTTTATGAGCACTGAATGCCTAAATGATACTGTAAGGTGGAATCTGGGGGGGCTGTGATATGACAGTGCAGAAGTGGGGTAGGACCAGATTTTTGCTGGTAATTAGAGAGCAGGATAGCTCTGTTGTGCTCCCCATTTAATTACAGGTGATGAGGGATGATTATGGGTCCAGATAGCAACGTCAGCTTAAAGGAAGCTTGTCCAGTTTAAGGGCTAGCATGTTTGAGGGCCCAGTCTCAGGTGTCACCATTAAGTAGGAGCTGGGGAGTTACTGGAACTCCAGTTCTTTTCAGCTGGCATATTTATTTGGTGGACCCCTGTACAGTGCATGTAAATATTGCAGCTCGGGATCCCCTGAAGGATTATGGATGGTAAACTTATTGTTCAATAGTCACTTGAGGGCCTGAATCGTCCCTCTGAATATTAGCTTTTTCATATCACCTAACCTTTTCCTTTTTTGTGCTGGCTTGGTCTGACATAACAACTTTAAGTTTTACTCTTTGGTTAAATAACAATTACCGGGACTAGTTCTGGATTTAAGTCAGGTTCTTTGGTTTATGGAGAAAGTTTCACCAAGTGTTCTTTTTCTGTAATGCATCCTTAAAATGAACTAACTGCTTAGAAAAAGGATATTTTAAATTTAGATAATTTCATCTCCTTTGGTTCCATTAGAATATATGCTGCTTTCATGAAAATTTTAATTAGCCTTGACTTATTCAGCACAAGGTATTATTCTGAGGTGCCGTCTTTCGGATGAGACGTTAAACCGAGGTCCCATCTGCCTGGATTGGTGGTAGTTCAGGTGGATGTTAAAGATCCCATGGCACTTATCGAAAAAGAGTAGGGGAATTTCCCCGGTGTCCTGGCCAAATTTCCCTCATTCACTAAAAATACCACCAACAGCTTAATCTGGTTCAATTTCAGTTGCTTACCATCTGTATCCCCGGTTCGCCCCTGAAAAGGGACTTTCTAGGCCCAGTGGGCTTACCAGGTCAACAAATTCAACAACTGTATTACTGTAATTTTACATATACTTTTATTGTATCTTTGGATGACTGTAAAATGTTTTGTCAGTGTTTTATGTATCATAATGACTTATAGTCGAACGAATAAACTTACTTGTACTTGTACCATATTTTATTATCACCAGGCAGCCAATTCTGGTAGTCTGCCCACTTGTTTCTCCCTTCTCTCAGCTGCTATAATTAATGGATTGCCATTCTTTCTTCATGCCTCCTCTCTCTTCCACTATTTCTGTATCTCCTAGTTAGGGCCCCACATCTATTCTCACCCCTTCCCTCGCCCCCCCCATCTCCAGATGCTACCCCTTTCCCATTCTTGGTTCCCCCTAGCTCTTACTCGCTCCTGTGACTCACTATAACTACCTACCCCTCCCTTGTCTCCTCCTACCTACCACCCCTCTCTCCAGATCATGTAACTTTTTAGTATACTTCCCATCGTCATTTCCCTCCTATCGTTTCTCACAATCTCTTCCCCCCAGCTTCCCTGCTCCCACCTTCCCCTCTGCCTCCTCTCCTACCCCCACCCGTTGTCCCCTACCACTACCCTCCTCCTGCCTCCACCCCTCCTCACTCCCCTGATGTCCAGGCTGTTCCCTCGCAGTCTCCTGCTGGCTCCACCTGGTGTCCATTAGAATCTCCCCTGCCACCCTCCCGTCATCAACACTGCATCGCCATTGCTCCCCAGTCCCCACCAAGCTCATCTTACCTCTGCTACTTGTCATAGTTGGCGATGTTGAGCCTAACCCCAATCCTGCTCATTCCCTTCCCACCGATCTCCCCCCAATGGACTAAGGGTGGCACACATCAACATCCGCAGTCTCCTGCTCAAAACTCATCAGCTACAACCCCTCGTGGTTCCTTCCTCCCTGATGTCCTGATAGTGTCAGAATCTTGGCTTTCCCCCAAGATTCCCGACTCTGCTATTACCATCCCTGGTTACAAAAGATCACACCATAAAGGGTGGAGGTATCGCCATCTACCTCTCTTCCTCCATTCAGTTTACCACAGTGCTGTCTGTTGCCTTCCCTGCTGCCTATGAACTCCTCATCCTCAAACTCTCCCTCCCTTTCTCCCATTTTCATAACAGGTGTCTACTGCTGCCCAGGGATATCTTCTTTTCCTGTTTCAGAACTCATAACTACCATCTCATCTCATGCCCTCTCTGGTGAACTTTTTATCCTGGCAGACTTCAACATTAACTGGCTTTCCCATTCTGTCTCTAAACTCTGTCAAAATGTTAAGTCCCTACACCTTACTCAACTAATCTCAGTCCCTACCTGCCACAATTCTAAATCCCCAAACCAGTTGCTACTGGACTGGGTACTCACAAATCACCTGGATCGCATCATTGATGCTGGCACCCTCCCTGGTGCAGTCAGTGACCACCACATGATATACTGTGTGCATAAAATTCACCACCCCAGAGTCCCCCCGGAAATGATCCATATCAGATCCTTCCGGTCGACTGACCTAGCCTCACTACATGCTCATCTGATAACCACTGACTGCTCCCCTATCTCTGCAGCCAGCAAAATAAACCAAGCCCTTGATTACTTCCACTCCAAATTTTTATTAACCTGGGATCAGCATGCTCCCCTATGGAAAACCAGGATTAGAGGTTCTCACCTTCCCTGGATCTCAGCTGAACTTCTGGCATGGAAGACATACAAATCCACTAGCATGCTGGCAGACCTTAACAGGTACAGCTCCTTGAAGAATACTAGAACTAGAGCCACCAGGCTAGCGAAGGCTGAATTATTTTCCTCCTCTTTCCAGAAAAATCTTAACCACCCCTCCAAGTTTTGGAAAGTTATCCAAGCCCTGTTCTCTCCCCCTACCCAGTCCACTCCTCCTATCCTATAGGTAGGTGACTCCATCATTTCTGATCCTCCTTCTATAGCCTCTGCTTTCAACTCCTACTTTACCACCTGTGCTTCTTCACAACTCTCTTCCATCCGCCCACCACCTCCCATCCTCTACCCTCTTCCTGGACACTCCTGCACTTCCATTCTCCTTCTCACCAGTTACCCCAGCTATTTCTCTATGATTCCTTCTGGCTCTCAACCCCCAGAAAGGTGGGAGCCCTGATGGACTAGACCCTAAGCTCCTTCACCTCTCTACCCCTGCCTCTCCAATCTCCTCCCTTCTCAACCTCGCCTTCTCTGACAGCATGCAACAGTCATACCCCTACCAAAAGGAGGTGACTCCTCCTCTCCTGGCAACTTCTGCCCTATCTTCTTCCTCCCAACCTCAACAAAACTATAAGCGCACATAGTTCTGTCTCAGCTCTCCCCCTTCCTCGAATCCTCTTCCTTCTTCACCCCCTTCCAGTCTGGCTTTCGCAAACACCACTCCAACACTTCCTCCCTTCTCAGATTCACCGATGCCATCCACACAGGGATGGACCAGGGCCTCCTTATTGCCACCATCTTTGTTGATTTAGTGAAAGCTTTTGACACTGTCTCCCACCCTCTTCTCCTGTACAAAGTGAAGTCAGCGGGTCTCTCAGACTCCGCAACAAACTGGTTCAGCTCTTAGCTAATAGGTAGATTGCAGTCAGTGAGAACTGGAGAATCCCTAGCCCCACCCCTCCCCATCCGTACCGGTGTCACCCAAGGCTCCATCCTTGGCCCTTTATTTTTTTCCATATTTCTAAATGACCTTCCCGCTGCCTGCTCATCTGCGGCCATCCACATGTACGTGGATGACACTTCCTGTATGCCTCGGGGTCTTCTCCAGCTGAGTAAATATCCAAGCATCTACCTGAATTTGACACTGTCCAGAAATGGTTCAGGTCAAATTACAGTAGCTATCCCTAAATACTTAAAAAAAAAAGGTCTCTGTGTGCTTTGGCACTAGGCGGAGGATTTCCAAGCTCCCATCCCTACCCTCCTTCCATACCATAAATGGGGACACAATTGATGACGTGCCCTCATTTAAGTATCTTGGTGTCTAACTTGACCAGCACCTTGACTTTTCACAGCACATAGACACCATTCACAAAATACTCTACCCCAAGCTTAGTGCCCTCTTTAGGAAAAAAGGATGCATCCCATTACCTGCCCGCCATGACATCATCATTAAAATGATCCTCCCCATCTTTGATTATGGCAACATAGTCTATGATGCTGCCCCAAGGTCCACCCTGGCCAGACTGGACCCCCTCTTCCACTCCTTCTGCTGTTTTGCCCTGAACTGTCCACCCCGCACCCACCACTGTTCTCTGTACTCTGCTTTGTCCCTCCCTTCCCCTGGAAGATCGCTATCTAACCCACTGCACCTTTCATTTCTAAGTTCTATCTGGCTTCCCTCCACCTCAATCTGAGCTCCCTTCTTTTGCCTATGCCCCTCCTCTTACTCCCACCGTAATCCAGGCTATTGCTCTCTCTTGCTCCCCTCTCATAAATCCCTTGCTGGTCAGGCTGCTTTCTCCTTTCACTTTCCTAAACTCTGGAATTCTCTCACCCTAACCATTTGCTCTACTCCTTCCAAGTGCTCTCCATCCTCTCTTCTCCAAGTCTACACCACTCCCTCCTGTAACTGCCCCTAGTTAATTGCCACACCCCCTTACCCAACTTTTCCTTTTCTCGTGCTTCCACATACTCCTGGCCTCACCCGTCCCTACCTCTCTCCCCCTCTCCCTCACTTCCCCTCCCATACTAGTCCCCCCAACCACCCCATGCCAGGCTAAGTTTAAACTATTATTAACGTCCTGTGTGAGCCTGATACTACTAGCGTATTCATGTACTGTTAATATTTACTCCCTTATGACCTTTCATCTTATCTGTAAATGATGTATAATTATAATTATTGTACTATTGTAAAACACTGTGTAACTATTGTTTTATTGTATTATTGTATATGCAATTTAATGTCTGTACTTATCCCTCTCCCCCCTCTCCCCCCTCCCCCCAGGACACATCTGGAAATGAGCTTTTTAAAGCTCAGTTTGTCTTTCCTGGTGAAACTCTTTAAATAAATAAATAAACAGCAGCTGCCAAGTCGGGTAAGCCCTGGTTTATGCTGAGCCCCAGATATCCATGTGTAACTTCTGGTTGGCTCTGGTCAACCAGTAGATTCATGGACCTCAAAAGGTTAATGCTAGTCAACCTGGAGACTCCCTGCTAGCTGGATTGGCAGGGATTTTTCAAGGGGTGTGGCATGCTACTGGTGACTAGTGAGTCATTGGATGTGGCTTTTACTCAGTTCCGCTCCAGAAGAGGAGCTGAGAGGAGCTGCTGTCTGCAGCTAAGGGATCTGAAGACCTTGCTGAAAGTGAAACAGAAACACGCCTTGGAATCTTGGTGGCAGCTATCTACCATGGAGTCTTTTGTGGAGTGGACACCCCCACAGTATGCAGATCCTTAAGGGAAGCTATTTATTTACACAAAGCTAAGTGTGCAGCTTTTGTGGTAGACATGTAATGGTTCTGAACTATCTGTACTACATGTCAGGTACTTTGGTACCCCCTTCCTGCTTGGCAGTATGATAAACTCTGTAATGGGGTGTTTGGGATTCATCCAGAGATCCTCTGCTCCAGGGGGGGCTGACGGAGTAGAGAGTAGGGATGCAAGTCCCATGGTAACTGCAGTCTCCCAATGACAAATACTCTTCTTAACTCTTCTAAATTGAGTGATAAGCCACACAGGTCCTGAGCTAGCTGGAACCCAAGTCAGACTATGGTGGAGTACCATATGCCTAAGGACCCCCAAGTTGGCTGTGTAATTCCACAGGATAGCGGGCATATGGAACTTTAGTACTGGCTACTGGAGACCTTCTCTTGGTGGCAGCGGCAAGATGGGAACCTGGATGTAAGGGCTGGTAGATGCTTATGGAAGGATGCCCCAGCCTGCGCTGCATATGCTGTAAGCTCCTGTGCCCTATCCATTTGTCTGCTGTTGCATAACTAAAACCCACAGATATAGGCTCTGTGTAGGTCTACCACATGCTGGGTCTTCTTCAAGCAATCTGGGTATGAAATCCAGTGATACAGTTAAAGTTCTAGTGCCCCAGAGCTGTGTACAGCCCCAGAAGAAATGAAGATATCAGTTAAAGGGCAAGTACCCTGACAACATGCCTATTGGAGTACGGATGTTGAAGTTCCACAAATACAGTCATTTCTGCAGGAAATGAAATACCTGAAACTCTCTTGGCTGGGGATTATAATCTTCCCCTTGTAATAATATGGTCATGAGCTTTTACTTCTATTAAGATGGTTTCTGTTGGACTTTACCAGTGATTTGGACATTCAGTTAATAGTTACAAAGTGTTTACCTGCTAATCAGTTAATTTGCAGCACTTATCAGCCAAGAAGATGTCCCGGCAACCAGGAGGTCACCTCTGGCTCAGGAGGTCAAGCAAGAGATTTTATTATTTCATGGGCTCCCTGCCCTTGGAGTGAGTTAGGAAGGATAGCCTAGGCCAGGGAGTGGGTTACATGTGGGGACTCAAGTCTGTGATTTCAGGTACCCCTGAGTGTTACTGTTCGAGCAACAGCCCTAAAGTGTCAGAGAAAACAAGCATTTGTCAATGCCGAATGTTGCTTGCTTGTATGTGCTGTTTAGGTATTTGGAAGTGACAGTTTCATGCCTTCCTCCCAAGACATCCACTGTGTCTTTCCGTTCAGTATTCACAGAAGAGTGGGAGGGGCAAGGACCACAGCAGTACAGCAGTTGCCAAGGGGGTGAAGAGGTGGACAAAAGAGTCCTGCAGGAGCTCACTAAATTGAAGGTAGACAAAGCGATGGAACCAGATGGCATACGCCCAAGGATATTAACAGAACTGCGAAGGGAGATAGCAGTACCTCTGGCAGCCATGTTCACTGAGTCATTCAACATGAGTGAATTGGAGGAGGGCACATGTGGTCCCTCTACACAAGTCCGGCAGCAGGGAGGAGGCAGGGAACAATAGGCCATTCAGCCTCACCTCAGTAGTGGGGAAGATCATGGAGACATTGCTTAAAGAAAGGATAGTGGGGCATCTAGATGCCATCGGAACCCAGGACCATAGACAACATGGATTCACAGTGGGGACATCATGTCAGATAAATCTGGTTGATTTATTTGACTGGGTGACAAAAAGGAAGTGAATCAGGGTGGGGCAGCGGACAACGCTTACCTTGATTTCAGCAAAGCCTTTGACACCATCCCGTATAGGAGGCTGATAAACTAGCTGGGTAGGCTGGACATGGGGGAAAGGGTGGTAAACTGGGTTAGAAACTGGCTAACAGACAGGAGGCAGAGAGTGGTGGTAAATGGTATGCAGTCTAGGGAGAGGGGGGCGACCAGTGGGGTGCTGCAGGGATCGGTCCTGGGGCCAGTTCTGTTCAATGTCTTCATTAGTAATATTGCAGAACATCTGAAGGGAATTTTTTCACCAAATTTTCAACATAGCCATTTTAAGACCTCTGCTCATGAACAGTGTCACTGTGATTTTCTTAATTTGTCCCGTACATTGATTTCGCACACCGACTGCGATTGTGCACTACATGGCAGAAACACATTTTGGGTGAGATGTAAAATGAAAGCTGTACTACTCATAAGAAGGTGTGGTAAAATGGCAATGTTGAAAATCTGAGAAAATATTGAAGATCGCGAACTTATGAGCATCTCGTAGGAACTGCCTAACACAACGTCAGTAAAACAGTCATTTTGGAATTTTTTCACCAAATTTTCAACATAGCCATTTTAACACCTGAGCTCATGAACAGTGTCACTGTGATTTTCTTAATTTGTCCCGTACATTGATCTCGCACACCGACTGCGCCATTGTGTGCTACATGGGCAGAAACACATTTTGGGTGAGATGTGAAAAATGGCAGCTGTACTACTCATAAGAAGGTGTGATAAAATGGCAATGTTGGAAATCTGGAGTGAAAATATTGAAAATTCGCGACCTTACGAGCGTGCGTAGGAACTGCGCAATGCACGTTCGTAAAACAGTCATTGTTAGGAATTTTTTCACCAAATTTTCAACATAGCCATTTTAAGACCTCTGCTCATGAACGGTGTCACTGTGATTTTCTTAATTTGTCCCGTACATTGATTTCTCCCACCGACTGCGCCATTCTGCGCTACATGGGCGGAAACACATTTTGGGTGAGATATGAAAATGACAGCTGTACTACTCATAAGAAGGTGTGGTAAAATGGCAATGTTGAAAATCTGGGTAGAAAATATTGAAATTTCGCGAACTTCTGAGCCTGCATAGAAACTACTAGCCTTACTTTTCATTAAAACAGTCATTATTTTGAATTTTGGCACAAATTTTCAACATGGGGTTTTGGGACCCTTCTCATGAATGATGTCACTGTCATGGCGGTATTCAGGCCCAAAGGTGATTTCACAGTCACTGCACAGTCACTGCGCGAAATCACCCTTGGGCCCGAATAACACCGATGACAGTGACATCATTCATGAGAAGGGGTCCCAAAACCTAGTTGAAAATTTGGTGCAAAATTCCCAAAATGCCTGAGATATGCAAAAGTTGAAACCCCACCTATCAGCCCATTATACAGCTTACCGGCATTTCCTCAGTTCACGGTTGGCTTTGAAGAGTGCAGGCGTGTTCCGGCCCGAAGAAGATCGAATGCGGAGTCCGGAGTAAGTATGGGGTGAGGGTGTGGGAGGCTGGAGTGCGCAGTGGGTGGTTGCAGGTTGTGGGAGGGAGGTTGGGAGGCAGCGGAGACGTTTCGTTTTACAGGTTTAAAAAAAAATGACTCGTGGGACATTTGCCGCTGGGTGGGCTCCAGCGTGGCACAAGAGGTTTGATGGTGGGGCGTTCAGCTGGCGGGATTGGGCACCCGTAAAGGCATGGCGAGATTGTTGCCACGCTGGGGTGGGCCTCAGCTTGGCACACAAGGACGGGGTGTTCAGCCGATGGGGATTGGGCACCCCGTCGGCCAAAGGACCGGCTGCCACACTGGGGTGGGCTCCCAGCGTGGCACCTACTACTGGGGGGCATGGCTCAGCCGGCGGGATTGGGCACCCGTCGGCTGACACGAACGTCGGGGCGCCGCACGCCCAGGCCTGTGGGAGCGCGCGAGCAGCCGACATCTTATCGGTGCTCACTGGAAGCGTAGTTCCCTTTCAATCAAGGTCACTGCATTTGGGCGTGTCATAGACAGCTCCAAAATGCGATCAACTTCAAGCCGTGCCTGCCAGCACACTGACTGAATTGGAGGAGGAGGTGACACACCTCCGAAATCTCCGATGATGGCACTATGTTTCTTGCACATGCGTGCAAGCAACATAAAAATCAGCAAGCTTGGAAAAATTTTAAACTGTGTGTGTTGAAATTTAAAATGTTCCCGGAAAAGTCTATTAAAAAAGCATAGTATGGTGCAGCTACTGGGTCAGGACAGTGAACAGCTTAATCTGGTTCAAGGTCAGTTGGCATTCATCTGTATCCCCCTCCCCCGGGTCGTGCCTGAAAATAGGCAGGATTTGTCTAGTGCACTTACCCGGTCAACAAAAGCTAAATAAATAAATAAATAAATAAACATGCCTGAAAGCACTTGTGCCCTAGTTCGAATTTGCATAGCAGTATTCTCATTGGTGGAAATGGTGCAGCAGTGCCCAAGGATTAAGAGTTGGCCCATGCACGAGTTACCCAAGTTACAGTGCATCCTGCTTAAACGCATACCTTCAGGACCAAAGAAAAGTACATGTTTCTGTGGGCTGTGTGCCAAACTGATTCTCTGTGCTTTGTATTGAGGCATTGCCCTGGACCTCCAGTAGCGCAGCAGTGGGTGAGGGAAAAAGATGTGGATAGGATGAGAGGGCAGTAAAGGAATTATTGTTTAGTATATGGCTATTTATTTTGATTTTAGGCTTTTTAATTGAACTTTTTTTTTTTTTGTGCTTTATCTTAATTTGATCTGTGCTCCAGGATATGAAGTTTGCTGTTGCTGAGGGTTTGGACACAGGGTGAAGTGTTGTGCTTCTTAATTTAGCTTGTGATTTGTGCATAAACTGTTAAAATGTTTTACTCTTTATTTAAAATCGATCAGCTTTGGACTGGAACATTTCTGTTATTGTACTCTGCTGTATCTTTCTCGTGGCAGCAACAGTGCAGAAGTCCTCTTGTCTGCAGAATGCTGTGTAATTATCACTTATATACCGCTGCAGCTTTCCTAGCCACTTCTGGACTTCAGTGTAAGAGGTACATTCTGTTCTGGTTCCTCCTCTTTAGACTCTTCTGGATCCTCTTCCACTTTCATGATTTGTTTAGCGATCTCTTCCTCGCTGACGTCACCAAAGCACAGGGCTCCATTGTTGACGTTAACCAACGACTCAAATTCTTCTTGTGTCATGTTCTCCGGAGTGGGGGAGGGGACAGCAGGTCAATTTGAATCAGTATGACTTCTTTGTGAAAGCCTGCCTTTCGGTAACAGTTAGCAATGATCTCAGCCTTAATTTCTTCCCAGGCCTAAACCAGCATATGTATAGCATTCTGTATGCTCATTTTTCTAGCAAGCTCATTTGGGGTGATTGTGGCTCCGCTGTCAAAGGACATTCAGATCTTGTCCATAGTCCCTCACCTGTAAAGGCTTTTCAGATTCTGCCCATGTCCATGGACTGAATTAGTGAAGTCATACTGAGTGGAAGAAAAAAACTGAGATGTTTCTGAGCTGCACTGGGGGGTGGGTGACTGCAGTTTTCTTGGAGAAGGCACACTTTTTTCCTTTTCTGACCCATTTCTCTATCAATTTCTTTCACTCATTCAGTAAACAGTGCTGCTGTCCTCCAGGCATTGGTGTTGGCATGGTAAGTGACAGGTAAGTGTTGGTGATCGATCTCCTTAAAGCAACAGAGTTTCATCCTCTTCCCAATCACCAACAACTTATGCCTGTCACTACCATCCATATTAGTGCAGGTAAGAACAATGATGTGCTCCTTCACCTTTTTGCTCCCAGAAATGGCATCATACGTAAATGTCAGGGGTGGCCCTGGAATAAATGCCAGTTCTATCGGTGTTGTAAATGTCTTTCAACTGTAAGTCAGGCAGAAGCCGTGGCTGCATCGTATGAGCCCAGTCATCAGCCCCTGCACTACCGGCATCCTTTTTTTCAACATGGGCTCGTTTGAAGACTGTGTTGTGCTGCTGTTTAAAATGGTATAACCACCTATTGCTAGGATTTAATTTGGGTTCCCCTTAATGCCTCAGCTATCTTCTTAGCTTTAGTACGCATTGGGGGACCTGAGACCAGCATGTCAGTGCCATGAGCATTTTCAAACCAGCACAATAAAGCTTCATCCACGGAGGTGTCCTTGCCCTCCTGTTTTCTTTTACAAGTCATACGGAAGTTGCTATAGAACTTTGATAAAACTGATTCTTTGAAGCCTGCTGACTTGTGACTGAGAAATCCCCCAGCGCTGTGTAGCGTCAGTCTGCGACACCCCAAGAACTGCAAAATCTTACAGTGTGGCTACTTTCTCAGTGTAGGCGAGTTCCCTTTTCTTTGGGCATGCACAGGAGACACAGGAAAGGTGGGAGAGGCAGTGAGTGATTTTTTGAGAGTCAGGAAAGACCAGAGAAACAGAAACAGCAGCAGGGGATACATTATAAAGAGCCAGCGCCACATGAGCAGAGACAGACACCACTGTAGTTGATAGTGAGGGCATTAATACGCAGCAGCAATCAACACTTAAACTGGAAGCACCTGGCAGGTATCAATATTAATCAACACTAATCACCTAGCAATCACTCTGTAAGGAACTGGGTTACATCACAGCCAGATAGGTGTCACAACAGACTGCCAGTAGCTCTTGTTCAACTCCTGGAAGTGCCTGTGAAAGTCTCTGTAAACAATGCATTAAAATAGGATTCATTATGCACTTAAACAGGATTTTAAACATTGATTGTATACAAAAGAAATCAGGACTTAGAGATTTTATGCATTTAACAGGCCTTTGCGTTTAACAGGTATGCACTTAAGTGGGCTTGACAGTATTAATGGTATTCATCCCTTCATTTAATCTATTATTAAATCCTGAATTCAGTTTGCTGCCTAGCCCTGTCTGTGATGAAACATGTGCTGTCCTAGTGAATATTAAAATTTAAAGACCACACCCCCGATCCGTGAGCCACCATTGGTTCTAAGTCCAATGGGGGGGGATGAGGCTGGGAAGTAAGTGGTATCTGCTCCACTTGAGCCAGCAGCCTTCTTGGGTGAATCTGTGAAGAGGAAAGAGCTCAGGTGTGCTTGCTGAGCACCCATCAGTAAAACAAACAACACGTTTGCAGTAAAATCCCCTATCAAAGAAAAAAAAACTTTTATTCCACCTGGTGCGCCTGCCATTCAGTTGCTGCATGAGGTGAATCCTGTACCCCCAGTGAGGTGATGACTGGTCAGGAGACCATGACCAAATTGAGAGTACCAGTGAATAGTTTAAGAACACAAAACTATTAAACCTAAGTCGATACAAGTTAGCCGAAACATCAGAAATCAGTGTGTTGAGTGCAATGTGAAATGTGAGAGTGATTTGTGTGATTCAGAAGTTAGGGGAAGTTGCAGAAAAAATTTTCAGCATGTGGCAGGCGTGGAGGGGGGGATAAACAGAGTGCAAAGTGACAGTGTGAAATCAGCAGGCAATGAACAACAACAATGACTAAGAACAGGATTCAGCAGTTGACAGCATGAACACAGGCAGGCAGCACAGAGCAAGTAGCAAGAGGACCAGGAATCTGAATAATCAGTGCCTATTTTTCTTTTTTTTTATTTATTTTTATTAGAATTTCATCAATTTTACATACAAAATTCTACCAAGGATAGGCAGAATCACCACAAAATGACACCACATTCACATTATTTATTATAGGTTAGATGGTACACTATCCTTCGTTTGACCACATTGGGGAGTAAGCGCATTTTCAGTCACAACTTTCTACTCAAATTGGAGCATAATACAGCCAATGCTATCTTGTATTAATGCAGTAGACATTCATGCAGGATATAAACAAAATAAAAGAACCTCTGTGCGCAAACACTGAGGCAAGGGGTACCCCAAAGGGCATTTGGCTGGGAAGCCAAGTTTCAAGAAAATACAAAATCACACATGCCCACACAATGCATAGCATCATGGGCTGCATATGCAAATCACCACAGAATGTTATGCTGGTTCAACTGAACCAGCATAACATTCTGTGGTGATTTGCATATGCAGTCCATGATGCTATGCATTGTGTGGGCATGTGTGATTTTGTGTTTTCATGCAGGATAAGTTTACCAGGCCAATCTAAGCCTATCATATTGCTCTATGATGTAAAGGACTTACTTAATTGTCCCTTGATAAAGCTACTCCCTCACAACAAACCTTTAAAAGTTACTATTAATATTAATTAAACAGTCTACCTAACTTGGTAAAGGAATCTTAATTACCTTACATTGAGCAATTACCCAGTGGTGTTATATTACCAGATATTGTGTGAGTGTACAATGGCCTGTCCAATGCTTTTACTCATTCAGTAACTTCACAATAATAATCCCCCTCTTATATCGCATACTCTAACAGCCCATTCACACCCACTTCTAAGCCTGAATAGATCAATGACCACCACAGCAATCAGTTTTAAACATATTCGAAAACATATTCAAACACTCAAATATTATTTTAACAGATTAGTGAGCTGAACTAGATCTTAGTTTACATCAACAGTTCTGGATAGAAACACAATGCTCACAGTTCAGAAAGGCCTAAGGACTTGAGTTATTGACCATGCAGAATCTTAATGATCGCCCCGACTTAAGAGGCGACGAAATATCCCAGAGCACTTACAGTTCAGTCCTCAGTTTCAGCCAGCTCATCATCTGAATCAGAAATGTCCTGGTTCTGGACTTCCACTCGAGAGTGACCTATTTTTCTGTTTGCATTATAGTAGAGCATCAGGTAGATGCCAGGGAGTAAAAAAGGAAAGGGCCTCATGGAGAAAACAAAATCTAATCAGAGCAACCAGGCCCCACTTAGCACACACCCGAGACAGTGAAGACACAATGGCAAGCAGGAGTACACTGGGTCAGAAGAGGAGAGGGCTCTTCTCAGTCACTTAGCTTAGTGGATCATACTAAAGGAGGCATGGATCATGGAAATAGCATCCTGGGAAAAGAAGCTGGGGACCCTAATATACATTGCCTGGCAGGGGTGGTATACCCCAGTATGTGATTTCTGTCACTGCAAAGGTGGTGTGTGGCCATCCTGTACTGCCAGCAATGTATGTGGGGAGGGAATAGAAAGTTCTCTACCCCCACAGAGGAGAGAGAGAAAGGAAAGTGGAAAGTTTAGCATCAGAGGGGGGGAGAGAGAGAGGAAGGCCTCCCCTTTACATGGGAATTCTATGCCCCAGAGGTGGTTCCACCATATATATTAGCTTCTGCTATAGTGGGGACTCCCCTATTCCACTGGATCATCCAGCAAGCAACCTCGGTACCCCCTGCTGTTCTTCGGGCCCTTGGTGAGAGGGGTGGAGCGATTAACAGTATTTCATTTGCAAGTCCCCAAGGCACCCTTGACTGCAGAATCATATCCACTATGACTGAATCTTATATATTTTTTGTCCAACATACCCCTGTAGAAACCTTTAAAAACACCAGCAGCCTATGACCTAGTACCTAGGGAGCCAGAGCAGGTGTGGTCTTGCCTCCTACCCTACGACCACCAGCTCAAAGTCTGTGGGTCCAGTTCGAACCACTGCATAGAACCCAGGTATGGCAGCTTTCCTAATGATCCCCCAGGACTTTGAACCAGAAAAACCTCCAAAAAGACTGGAGCAAGAGAACGATCCTCAGCCTTGCCCCCAGAAGAAGCCATGCCACAGCCCATTCCCAGTAATGCCCCTGGGACTGAAAAGACGGTGAGGAGTACAGCATGTGCTCCTGCGCCCTATCCGCTTGTCTGTGCTATTGCATAACTAAAACCAACAGATATAGCTTCTCTGTAGATCTACCACATGCTGGGTCCTCTCAAGTAATTTGAGTATGAAACCCACTGATACAGTTAAAGTTCTAGTGCACTAGGGTTGTGCACAGCCCCAGAAGAAAGGACTATGATGATTAAAGGGCCAGTGCCCTGATAACATCCCAGATGAATCAGTAAATCATCAATCATGGTTTTTGAAGGTTAGTCATGACCAATCATGGTTAATCATCAAATGTTACCATAAGATCATCAAAGGAGATTGTGATCTAAGATCATCATCTAGATGTGTGATTGCCACTTGTAACCCAACCTTACCACATACACTCTTAAGACCATATTTCCATCACCTATCAACCCTATAATCTAGCCCTTACCACCCACCCCTCCCCACCTCATTATTTAAGACCTACAATGGCTTTTCATTGCCCCCCTTGGTTCACCTCCCTCTCTACTTTCTTACTCACTCCTCCTATAACCCTCCACCCCATTTTTCTCACTGTCCTCCCTGGTATTTCTCTACTTACCAGCCTACTCCCCCTCCCTCTCCCTCTTCCTCCCTCTTTCCCACTACCCTTGTATCCTCCCCCGCCCTTCTCTATACCTACCACTCTCTTCTTTCTTTGCCTACCCAGAGAGGGGTGTATGCATCCTCCCCCTTCCCTTCTTTCCTTACGTACCACCCTCTTGACCACCCCCACCTGTTTCCTCCTATTTCAACTCTTCTCTCTCTCTCTCTCTCTCTGACTCTCAATCGCCTTGGACAAAGCCTCCTCAGGCTACAACTATTCACGCTACCTAACTCTAGTCCCTATCTGTCTGCCTTACCCTACCGTAGTTCGGGCTCCTTCATTTATCACAGATGACCTGCTCATGTCAACTCTAAGCAGCCTACTCCAGCCAGCAGTCTTGTCTTTCTTGCCGATCTACTGAACTTGACGCTGAAATGTCACTGCAAATTTCTAACCACTTAGGAATCAAAAGTATATTCGTCATTATTTGTTGAACAATTCTATGTATGTAAGCAGTGTAACCCTGTAGCCTTTGGAATCATTTTCATTGCAGTTCTATTTAGAACTATCAGCTATATCATGCTGTACCTATGTAACTGCTGTTATTCGTGTATTTAATCTGTCTTGTACCATGTATGACCTGGAACCTTTGTAAACGAGCCTATGGCTCAAAGGTATTTAATCCCAAACTGAAATAAATGAAAAAATAAAAATAAATAAATATTCATGATTTAATCATCAAACATCAACTTTCAAATCACCATCTGATGATTATTGATTATTTTTGTAAGCTTAACTCAGCATGATGGTTATTGAGGATCTGTGGATGATTGAGTGATGATCATTGATGATTATATTAGTTCAGTATTGTAACATTGCAAGCCACAGCAGTAATACTTAAAGTTTTATTTGTTACAGTTATGAAAATATGAATGTCTCACATCAGCAAAGGCAAATTATCAAATTATAATGTAAATCATGTGAAGTCAAGTTTTAATCTCATTTGGCAGGCCCGCCAGTGCAGCGGTTGGATTTCCGCTTGCGACGCCAGCGACCCAGGTTCAGAAACGAGCCGGGTCACTGGAGAGCCAGCTGGGGGTAGTTGGATTGAGCATCCAACAGACTGCTCTTCTTCTCCGGGGGGAGGGTATGGGTTCACGCTCGATGGATCTCTAGCAGAAGCTGGGGATTTGCGCAGCTACTGGCGCCAACATCTGAGGGGTGAGATGGACGCTGGATGTCATTGCACATCCCTGCCCCTGCCAAGCAAGGAAAAAACTCCTCACAGCAGGTCACGCTAGTGAAGCCTGTTGGTGGCTTCAATTAGCCTCCGGGACCCCTGCTCTCTCCTAGGCAGTTACTAGTCATGTGGCACTCTGGTGCCGTATCCCCGCTCTCGGGGGGGGTAAGCCAGGGGTACTGAGGGGGAAAAGAGTGCAACGGGGGTGCTCAGAAGTGGAAGCTCAGGGGGCGCCATGACTAGGCTGATGTACGGCGGCCGGCTGCGGGGGCAAAAAGAGAGGGAAAATAAATAAATAAATAAATAAATAGTTTTCATCTCATTTGGAAGAGTACATGCAATGTCTGGTATAGGATATACATTTGCATACCTAATTTGCAAAGTTCAAAAGCACAGTTTATGGACCAAAACAATGGTAATGTCTATTTTCAAATTAATTTTGCATTGACAGTATTCATTTACAGACTGTTAGGAAAGGTTTTGAGCATAAAGCAGGTCCTTTTAGGAACTCACCATAGCCATAAAAGGAAATACTTAGTGGAGCTATATAAACCAATATGAGCCTTTCTAACTCCAGTAAGATGTGAGGTATCAGAGAAAGTGTAATTGAAAGCAGTGGACTGCTAGAGAAGATGTATCATAACTGATCATTCCAGCAGAGATGTCTAAATACAAGATAAATTCCAAAAGTATGGAGATAAATTCCAAAAGTATGGAGAAAGGATAAATTGATTTCTTCTTAATTTATTACTCTAATCTTGACCATGGGCAATCATGAAAAATCATGATGATATGAGATCATCATTAATCACAATCACTGTTTCCATAATTTCCTGTTTTTTGATTGGCGGCTATTTAATGTTTATGTTTAATTATTGTTAATTATGAGCACAATGATGGTTTTTGAAGCTTGAACATGATCCCTGAACATAATTGATAATGATCATTCATGATGCATAATTAAAAAATCATTATCTTTTCCGCTGGGATACCTCCTGGAGTAGGATGTCGGAGTTCTTCAAATATAGTCATCTCTGTAGGAAATGAAGTACCCCTAGACGGGGGGGGGGGGTGATACATGCTTAGCATGGAAAATACACTAGCACAGGCCGTGTGGGTGACAAGGGCTGACGGATCTGTCTGGATGCCTAGACCAGTATCTGACTCAACAAGTAAGGTCCCCATGGGGATCCTGGCTGTATTTGCTAGTACAGCAACAGGCAGCATGGACCTAGAACAGACAGCCTATGTAAGAGATCACAGGCCACAGATTGAAACATACCCAAGGACATGGCTAGCTCAGAGGGCACTTCCCCATCTTCATCTCAGCATCCCCAGCCTACAGCATAGACCCTTGCAGCACACTCTGCCCCCAGAGAGGAGAGTGACCCCTTTGATGATCCAGCAGAACAGCCTATGGATCAAGAACCTCAGCAGAGCCACCAGAGTCAAGCAGCATCTCTCCAACCAGATGACCAGCCATATCTCTCTCCAGCCAAGAATCCCCCCCACCCCACTATCTCTACTACGGTGCCTTTCCCCATGATCACACATAGAAGATCGAAAGGGGGCAACCTAAGACAAAGATGCAGGGAAGAACTGTATCACAGCATCCAATAAATTTAAGGTGCTATGCAGAGAAAATGAGGTGACACAGGCAAGGAAGTTTATGCCTTGTCTGTAATTTCCTCACAACAAGATCCTTCCTCGGACTATAAGGGAGCCTCTACAGATCAAGCTTCGAAAAAGGGGAACGGCAAGGACTAAGAATGGATTGTCTGAGACTAGATGCAAATTATGTTCCTGTGGATCTAACTGTCTCATCATTCTTAACAGCTCATGTGAATAGTATTTTCGGCCATAAACAATTATCTCCTTTTTGTGTTCTACAGAGTTTGCAACAGGATATCCTGTTTTTAGAGGATACCAGACTGAATACATTGAGAGAGGTAAACAGGGCCAGGAAAACATGGATGTTGGGATCCTCCTTCCAGTCAATAGGAGAAGAAAAGTGCACAAGAGTTAAGTATTCTTTTTACCTCTTATGACTTAAAAGTGTTAAAACTTACTGAGATTGTTGCAAGGAGAGCACTGGTATTAGAGGTTTTCTATAAAGGGTGGGACTTGCATATTCTCATTAATATTTATAGATCAAATGCAAATGCTTGAAAATGCATTGTTTATCCACCATGAGGACAATCAGGCCTCATTTGTTACAAATAAAATTCAAAAAGTTGCAATTACTCATGTATAAATTCTGTTTTGTTTGCCTGTCTTATTTTTAATGTTTCTTTTTTTTTTTAAATTAACTTTCACTAATTAAACAAACAAAGGTTATAGAAGGTAGAAAGGTAAGACATCAGATAATCAATTATGGGTATAAGCCATTTCGTATGTGGCCCTAGCCATAACATTCTATGATATTTTCAGAGATCTCATCTTTGTGCAAAAGTCTTAACGTCTGTTATAGCTGTGAGTTGAGTAGAGAAACACTTTGTATTCCATCAGTGCTTTACTTGGCCTGCTAGGCTGTAGATGATGAATGGTCTCGCGGTCAAAAGTTCCTGATTCCACCATTTTTCACTGGAGGAAAGAGTAGAAATTATTGTACCATCCTGGTTTATAATCATTTTTTCTTTACTAATGTAAGACCAGATAGGGCACTTTATAATTCTGCTCTTAAGGTAGTAGCAAACTTTAGAGAAGAGATTTTATGTTAGCGGGACAAGAAAGAGAAGTAAACACTAAGAGAGAGAGAGGAGTGATATCTAGGTGGGGAGAGAGAGGAGGCCACTTGTAGAGGACAGTAAAAGACCAAAGAGAAGTTCACTGAGGAATCTATGCCTGTCTTATTTGATGGTTTTACAAAAATCCCTCAGACTTTTCCAAACCAGACAGTGGAATCTTGGGTGAGTGCTGATGTCATTCAAGTAACAATGACATAATTTTCCTCCAGGTCCTGTTAGCTTAGTACATACAGTGCATCACATTGTAAAATGGCAAAAATCATTATTTGCTACCAATTTTCTGATGGGGGCTTTTATTAATTAATTTTTACCAGTAGAATAAAATGGTAAATATCTGGCAAGTTCCTTAGGTTGATCATCAACCTTTTGAGCACCGCATCAAGCTAACCCCAAAAAACTCATACTCTTAAAATGTAAATTTTTGTTTCCTGAGTTCCCTTTCCAGCCCTGAATGCATCACAACTCCCTCCTTATTTA
The DNA here is from genome assembly GCA_016271365.2 of Neoceratodus forsteri. NCBI lineage: Eukaryota > Metazoa > Chordata > Ceratodontiformes > Ceratodontidae > Neoceratodus > Neoceratodus forsteri. Next base: position 1,326,224,041 of record CM057459.1, on the reverse strand, counting down.
TTCTTTTTAGATTCACTCCACTTGCTGAGATTCCACAGCACTCACAAAAAGTGTAGTGCTACCCCAGTACCTCTCCCCAAATGTATAATCCCACAAAAATGTACACCTCTACTCTGCCCCTCCTTTGAAATTATTCCAAAACATGCCCACACACTTCTCCCAAGTTTCTAACTCTACCTTGCACTACTCTTATAGCCAGGGTTCGATCTTAACATAGAACAAGTCAAGGCACACAGCCTTTACTAGTCCAGGGCATAGTGCAGATTGCCTCGGACTAGTGCAGATACCTCCCTACCTGTCCGTGTGGGCTAGTGCAGTTTTCCATCCGATCACAGAGTCAACATACTTCCTGTATTCTGTGGGTCAAGGCAGCAAAAGTGCACTGAGCACCTGGAACCCTTTATGGCCACAAGTCAGGCAAACTAGCAGTGGGAGACCCAAATGACCGGTACGTCCGCAGGTTTCTTGCTAGGTTTTGTAAGACAGCAGTCTATTGGCCAGCAAAGTTTTTGTCAGGAATATATGGTACCATTTTATTGGCCAGCCCTGTTTTGCAAGCCAGCAGGGAGGGGGGACACGGTGGTGGTAGGAACAGCTCCAGGAGCTCCGATGGCACAGTGAAGGCCACCAATGATTTTGGCTGCAGCAGCAGCAGGTGGAAGTAGGGGCAGAAGTTGAGAAGACCATTCTGAATCTTTGGGATGGGTGGGGCACAGGCACAGCACAAGGCTGATGGCAGGGATTTGCCCGTTCTTTCAGTGTATGGTGGTCATTGGCAGCAAGTGTGGGTGAGGCATGGCTTCACTTTCAGGAATGGGGAACATAGCTGGTGTTTTCAAGCCAAAAAGCACAGATTTAAAAAACTGATGAAGGCGAAGAAGATTTTCATTTCTATTTTTATGTTGATTGCGTGCATGCACAAGAAACATGTTGCGGCAGGTTTCTCCACAAGCAGGTTGTGGAGGCGTGGCACTGCTGTGGCCAATGCCCCCACAGCCTGCAAAGGCTTGTCCCAGACACTGGGCCCAGCAGGGATACTATCCAAGCAACCAACCTAACACAGATGGTCAACTCTCCTACTAGAAAAAACTACAAGACTGGAACCAGCACTCTCATTGATTGGCAGTGGCAGTCCAGGTAGATGGCAAGGTATTTAAATTTGTTGACTCTCTTGATGGGGTTGCCATCATTATCACTGAGTGTAAAATCGAAATCAGAGGTTTTCCTGGGGCCAGAGAAAACCATGGACTTAGTCTTTGTGGCATTAAGAACAAGATCATGGGTGGAGAACCAGGAGTGTAGGTGGCTGAAATTGTGCTGTAGTTTGTTAAGGAAGGAGGTGGGGCACCTATCCTTGCAGTAGACAGTTGTGTCGTCAGCCTAAAGAATTAGTTTCATGTGTGTACAGATGGAGGGGAGAGAGTTTATGGCTAGTGAGGAAAGTAGGGGACTGAGGATTGATCCCTGGGGAATGCCATATTTGATACTATGGATGTTGGAGTACTCACTATCAATTATGGTGGAATGGGATCTATCACAAAGGTAGTTATGGAACCAATGAATGACTTCCTGTGAGAAATGGAATTGGGAGAGAGTTTGGAGGAGTATGTGGTGATCAACAAGATCGAAGGCCTTGGTATCAACTGAGGAGTGGACAAGAAAGCTGGTGGGTTTTGGCAGTGATGGAGAAGCTGTAATGGTCAGTAAGACCAATGGGGTAAGTTCCCTCCTGAAACAAATGCAGCCTTATGTGCAATCTGTACACTGCTTTGCACATCGCCTTGAGTTGGCCTACAAGGGAGCTTTGAAAAACATCCCCATTTATAATAGATTAAGCAGTCTGTTGCTTAACTTGTACTGCTTTTGCCACAACTGAGCCCTAAATAGGAGCAAACTAAAAGAAGCGTAAGAAGCGCTACAGATGGTTCCTCTACTTCCTATTCAAGTTGACGGTACATGATGGCTTCTCACCTGCAAACAGCTCTGTAGATTCTGCTGAAGGAGTGTCCTGCTGTAGTTCTACACATGACCCAGGTAATTTTTACATGATGCTGTAAACATGTGTTTTTGGTTTTTGTGAATTTTTGTTGTGTATTTTTAATGTTTCTTTTTTTGTGTTACAGATGCAGCAAAGGCAAGGTGTATATCCTGATCAGATGAGCAAAGCTGCAGGAATACTGCAGATAAAGGCAGATGTTATGAAATGTGCACAGTTCATGTTTGACACCATCAGTGTTCTTGCAGTTCTATCTCATGTGGCCCAGGAGGGGGATACAACTGTAGCTGATGGTTTTGCAACTGCAGTCAACCCTGGAAACTTTAAAAACCTATAATACAAGGTGAGTACCATATGAGCTAAAGAAACTGCAGTGATCTGCTAGCCTATAATCTACTGTATTTTTCAATTTATTTCCTTATTTTTTTCTTTTTAGTAAGGTCTGGATGGAAGGATTGCCAAGTGGAGGGTGTCACAAAGCTGCATGGTCAGACACTGGTTGGGAATTCAGACATCACTGCTGTCCGTAAGAAAGTTTTCAGAAGCTTGGAGGAAAGTCTGCAGGATTGCTTCATGGATGCAAGCCCACAGCTTTTTCATGCAGCAGCAGTTGCCAGCTTTGGGTTCTTCAACAGAGTGAAGGTAATCCATCAGAATATACTGCCCCACATTTTATTTTTCCTTCAGACACTCCCCCTCATGCTCAACAGAATATATTTTCAGGTCGAGATTGGTTGATCTCTCACTTTCTGTGGCAGGGAAAGCCTCCTTGAATTTGATATCCAATCCTACAACTTCCTCGAGACAAGTGAGGGCTGAATTTGACCAATCTGTGTCATTATGCCCAGGTGTCTCAACTCAGAACACTATTATATTGGGTGGCGCCTGCATATCGGATGCCATGGAAGCTTATAGAAATCACCATTAGTGATTTGCATGACCTTACACCTTATCTTTTTGGCAACCCACTCACATGCACCCCTTTATCAAATTCCCTCAATACTCGGCAGAGCCCTTCTGACAGTGGACACTGGTACAGAGAAGCTATTTCTCCTCTGCGGGACCCACTGCTTACAGGCTTTCTCTGTTGACACAGCATACCCACCTAAAAGGGTGGATGTGGCTCTCCGCAAATGGAGTCAATCTGGCGTCAAACATACATTCCATTTGGTAAGCCCTATGGGCTTACTCCTTTTTGTGATGCTCCAGGCATCCTACCATCTCCTGCTTTCTGAGTTTTATAGATATATGCAATTAAGATTGTATCTGCCATCAAGGGAGGAGGAGGCCTTAATTTGCATAACTGAGAAACCATCCCCTCTAGTTCGCATTTTTCAGAACTATCTATTGGAGACCATCCAGAAACATTTTATTAGTACTTTATATAAAACAATACAGTTCACTTCCACAGATTCTACGGATGCAATCCATAACAGGTGGAGCACAGAACTAATAACAGATATCCTACTTAGCATTTGGAATAAATACACACTCCCTACCTATAAAATTTCCACTATTACCTATTGGAAGGAATACTCATGGAAGCGCAAGTCTAGATATTTCCACATGCCGGCAGTTGTAGCCAAATATTTTGGTCCTCAGGCAGCCCACTGTTGACGTGTTGTGGTCACAGTCCTGTCCTGCTAATCGCTCTCACGTTATGTGGTTTTGCCTGTTAATCCATGCTTTTTGGCAAGCTGTCATTCGAGACTTGGAGATTATATTTGATTGCCAAAACATTCTAATGCCCGCCTCTGTACTCACTGCCGCTCCCGAAGAGAGTGTGACAATAAACACGAGCACTCATAAACCAATATCTTTCCTCATATTGATCGCTAAGAAGGTCGTTACCAAATTCTGGCATACTACTAAAATACCTACAAGGGATCATTGGTCTGCTCTCACTCTAGAACTTTACTCCCTGGAATGAATATCAGCGAGACTGCGGAACCGCATGTCCGCATTTGAGCTAGGTGGTGCGAGTGGGTACTATTTCAACTCAATAACTACTCTGATTTTGTGTCCTAGAGATAGAGTCCTCTCACCAAATAAATATTTACTGTATCTCTGTCTTCAGTAGTATCATGCCTGACTGCTAACGGTCAACTAAGGCTTCTCCTACTTCCATCAGATTCTCTCTGCTTTCTTCTCCTTCTTTCACCCTCTACTTTCCCTTTTCTATACAATCTGTACTCTTTTATTTTTTAACTGGTGAATTTTCCTGTGTCATTGCACGTTGCAAACATTTTTGTTTTTATATTATAATGCTGCTGATATTGGAGTTGGCTACAAAACCTTAAGGTACCGGCATCATGGACAGTCTGGTATTAGAAAGGAAAATTAAGTAGCCACCCGTACTAGATTGGGAACAGGTTAACTCAAGTTGCCAAGCCAATATAGGTACAATGTAAGATGTAGTACCTGTTCTTAGATAAATGAAATGTGGAGTAAGAAGTTGTCACTGTATAGTTAGAAGCGATGTGCACTGTAAGCCTGTGCAGTTTTTCAGGCACACCTGTATGTCTGGTTATTAAAATGCAATAAAACTCAGATTTTCAAATTGAAAAAAAAAAAACAGTTGCCAGCTTTTCACTATGGCTAGACAAGGAGAGTCAGCAAGGTAGAACAGAATTTATTGTGGACAATAGATAATTATACTGGGAATGGAATGGGACCTTTAAAAAATGTTTTCTGTCTCTTTTTATTTTTTGGGGGGTTCAGAATTTGGAGACAAGGAAGTGGCCTTGCTTGCAGAGCAATACAAACCAGTGCTGGAAAGTGCTACTGTGAAAACTGATATGTTTGAAATGGAATGGACTATGATGAAATCCGAACTGTATACCAGGTATGTGAAATGTTTTCCTTTGTCAATTCTTGAGTCAAATGTATTTAAAGAACTTGCTGCCATATTTAACAACCCTGCCATGGAGGAAGAATGTTTTGTTAACTCTGTTTATAATCTGTCAGTGTGTTTAGGAATGCTTCTCATATGTCTTTTTTTATTTTCCAGATTTGAGCAGATTCACAGTCTGACGTTGGAGACGGCGAATGCTGCTTACCACCAGAAGTATCCCAACATCCTAGCTCTTATGGATCTACTCTTGACACTGCCTGCAAGTTTGGCTGCAGCAGAGCGAGGTTTCGGCCAGTTGAAGCTCATTAAGTTCAACCTGCATTCCAAGCTGCATTGAGACACAGTGACAGACCTCATGGTGGTACGAATGAATTCCCCTGATATTGACGGGCTCAATCCCCAAGAAGCAATCAACCTTTGGAACAGCGGGGTACAAAGGAGGAGGTGACCACAGACTGGAACTGTTGTGACACGACAGCAGGATGAGGCTTCAGCAGACTCACAAAGTGACTGCAACAGTGAATGTGACAGTGATGGTAGTGAAATTAGTGTAACTGAGACTCCCCAGATGCATCATCATGTGGCAATCCTTGAAAGGGACATTATTGGTGTTATAGATTTTTTGTGGGGAACAGATTTTCCATATTTATTTATGAGTCACTGAATGATTATCTTTTGAAACAGTTGGTCTTTTGTGTGTTACTTCATCATATACAAATGTAAATACATTGTTAAATTGCGCTGCTTTCGTCATCATTATTCACTGTGTGTCAAAAGCACGTGGTGACTTTGTGTGTGGACTAGTGCAAATCACTATGAGCTAGTGCAATTTTAGACTGACTTGTCCTGCTGGCTAGTACAAACAAAAAACTTAAGGTCAACCCTGCTTATAGCTTATATCCCTTTTCCAACAGACCTACGGAAACGTAAACTTACCATATGCTCTCCTAAAATGTGTACCTCTGCACCTCCTAAAAAATTCTGTATTCCTCCCTAAATTTATCCCCTCACCCTTTATATTTGTACTTCTACCCTGCACCCATCCCAGTATTTGCACACTAAGCCCTCACAGCCCTTCTACAATTTGTACTCCCATCCTACCCCAAAATTTGTACCCCATCCCCACTCACCCAAGATGTATGCCCATTTGTGCATATCCCAAATTGATACCATATATATGTCTCCACAAATCTGTACCGCTACAACATGACTCCTGAAATTTGAATTTGCCCTGCAGAGCTACCCCATACCTACAGCCATCCACAAATTGTCTCTCTCCTCACCCAACACAAACTTTGTACCTTCTACACACTCCCTTCCCAACATTTGCATCCCTGACCCTGAAATCGTCTAAAGTTTTACCACTATGCCACACTCTGAAAACTATTTACCCCACCTCCACTTTCCCCATAATTTCCACCTCTTCTCCTGTACCCCTCCCAAAATTAATTTCACAACCCAAACACAGTCCCAAACGTTTTACCCAATCCTCTGCACACACAGCAAATGTGCAACATTGCCAAAAATCTACATAATTTCTCTTGCAACCCTCATACAATTTACATACTTACCACTACACCCTTTCACAAATTAGTACCCTTTGTCCCACATTACTCCAAAAATATGTACTGCACCTTTGAGACACTACACCCCAAGTCTGCACTTCATCCCTTTGCACAGTTTAAGAGATGATAGATGGTAAGGAAACAATGTTTGGGAGGGATACCAATTTCAGCAAGGATGCAAACACAAATTTTAGGTGGGGTACCTGTAATAATTTTGGGAGGGATAAAGGGGTACAAGTACAAATTTTGGGAGGGGTGAGATAGTATGAGTACAACTTTTGGGAGGTGTACAGGGTACATGTACCAATTTTTGGTGGGTGTATGGGTACAAGTACAAATTTAGGTGGGGTGCAGGGGTACATATACACATTTGGGGAGTACTGTAGGGGTACAAGTACAAATTCTGGGATGTGTGTGGGGTACAAGTATAAATCTTTGGAGGGTTGCAGTGGTGCAAGTACAAATTTTGTTGAAGGATACAGGGGTGAAAGTTTAGATTTTGCAAGGTGTGCTATAAATTTTGGGAGGGTCACAATGGTGCAAGTACTATATAAATTTGGGAAGGTGTGCAAGGATCCAAGTACACATTTTGAGAGGGGCAGGGGTACATGTACAAATTTTGAGAGGGGTGTAGGGGTACAAGTACAAATTTTAGGAGGTGTGCAGGGGTACATGTACAAATTTTGGGAGGGGTGCAGGGGTACAAGTACAAATTAGAGATGGGTGCAGTTATACAAGTTTAAATTTTGGGAGGGGTGTAGGGGTATAATTGCAAATTTTGGGAGTGGTTCAAATACACATTTTTTGGGGGGATAAGGTATAAGTAAAAGTATTGGGAGGAATGCAGGGGTAAAAGTACAAACTTTGGGATTGGTGTAGCCATGCAAGTATACATTTTGGGAGAGGTGCAAGGGTACAAATTAAATGCTGGAAGGGGTGCAAGTACAAATTTTGGGAGGGTGTAGGGGTTCAAGTACAACCTTTAGAATGGTGTACAGGTACAAGTACAATTTTTGGGAGGCATGTGGGTGTACAAGTACAAATTTTGGAAGGAGTGTAGGGATACAAGTAAAAATTTTGGAAAGGTATAGGGGTACAAGTGCAATTTTGAGCATACATGTGGGGGTATATGTAAAAATGTGGGAAGAGGTGCAATTACAAATCTGGAAGGATTGCAGAGCTACAAGTTTAAATTTTGAGAGGAGTGTAGGGGTACAAGCACAAATTTTGAGAGGGTGTAGGAGTACAAGCACAAATTTTGGGAGATGTGAAGGGGTACAAGTACAAATTTTGGAAGGAGTGTAGGGGTACAAGTACAAATTTTAAGAGGGGGTATAGAAGTGCATGTATAAATTTTAAAGGGGTGCAGCGGCACAAGAGCAAATGTTGGTAGGGATGCTTGGGAGGTGTACAGAGGTACATGAACAGATTTATAGGTAAACCAACAAATGTTGAGAGAAGTGTAGGGGTACAAGCACAAATTTGGGAGGGGTACTAGTACAAATTTTGTGAGTGGTGTAGGCATACAAGTACACATTTTGGGAGGTGTACAGGGTTACATGTACAAATTTTGGGAGGAGTGTAGATGTAGCAGTACAAATATTGGAAGGTGTCCACAGGTGCAAGTACACATTTTGGGAGAGGTGCAAGTGCAAATTTTGAGAGGTGTGCAGGGCTACAAGTACACATTTTTAAACGTAGGAGATAGTACAGATTTTGGGAGGGCATGTGGGGTAAAAGTGCACATTTTGGGAGGGGTAGGGGAACAAGTGCAAATTTTGGGAGGAGTAAAAGTGCACATTTTGGGAGGGGTGCAAAGGTAAAAGTACACATTTTTGAGGTGGCAGAGGTGCAAGTACAAATTTTGTGAAGGATGTCAGGGTGCACATATAAATTTTGGGAGGGTGCAGGGGTACAAGCACAAATTTTGGGAAGGATGTTGGGATGTACAGGTACAAATACACATTTTGAGAGGGGGTGCAGGGGTACAGGTATCAATTTTGGGAGGGTGCAGAGGTTCAAGTACAAATTTTGGGAGGAATATAAGGTATAAGTACAACTTTTGGGAGGAATACTGGGGCTGATACAAATTGGTTTGGTTTGTATGGTTTATTTAATTAAAATCTGGTGAATCCTTGAGCAATAATGGCCATTTTCATGGGTGACCAGATACAAAAACATATATAAAATGCACATTAACAAATGACACAGGTTCTTTTTTCCATATGCATTTGATCCAGGCAAAAGAAAAGAAAAAATGGGGATGGATGCAGTGGTGCAAATAAAATTTCAGGACAGGTGCATGGGTACAAGTGCAAGTTTGGGGGGGTACAAGTTCAAACTTCAGAAGGGTTGCAAGAGCGCAGGGGCAGATTTTGGGTGAGGTGTAAGTATAGATTTGGAGAAGGGTGCAAGTGGTGTTCATTTGGGAGGAGTGCAGGTGTAAAATGCATACAAATATGGCAGTGGGGGCTAAAGTACTAATTTGAAAGAGAGGTACAAAAGATGTGGTTCATATTTGGATGGGTGCAGGAGTAAAAGTGCAAATTGTGAGAGAGGAAGGGTGAAAATAAAAATATTGTGAGGGTGCAGTGATAGAGGTGCACATTTTGGAAAAGATGAATAAAGGTCTAACATTAGAAGAGGACTAGGTAGAATTACAAATTGGGAAGAGGTGTAGAACATACAGTAAATAAATATTTTGGAATGGTTATAGGAGCAGTGGTACAAATTCTGGGAAGAGAAGGCCCATGACTGACAAAATGCATACATATTAAGAGTGTGGTAGAACGTCAGCAAATGGGGTAACTCAAATTATAAGTCTAATTAATTATTAATGAGCTGAAATAGCTCACTGATTGGCTGCCATGCCGGTCTGAAATCTCTTAGAAATGGCCGGCATGGCAGCTGCACTCAGCTCACACGCTGTACACTGGCAGCAGCTGTGCGTAAACAAAACCATTTTCAGCACCCGAAACCCAAAAGGAAAAAAAAAACCATTATTGCGATTAGACTTATAATCGCAATAATGACCTCAGAGTTGGTCATTTCCTTTCAATTAATGACCGGCTGGGTGGAGGTGGCCCTCGGCACACCCTTTCCACCAGTCGGTCGTTAATCTCTAGGAAATTACCTGCTCTTTGGTCATTATTTCTTAAATAGAACTACAACTAGGTTAGTTAAGTCAGAGAAATAGGAAAAAATTGACATGACCTGATGATGTTTGAGTACCACTTCTCTTGCTTAATATTGTCCCCAAAGTTTTACTGATTAGCCAGTGAATGTTACTAGATATTTAATAATGTATAGTATATTTAATAACTCTTTGAAGTGACAACTGATTTTTGCCTATTCATAATATGATGTATTGTGTGTATACTAAGCTGCCAGGACCTTGAGGAAAGTGATGCAATTCTTGCTTAAATTACATCACCATCCACTCAAGGTTCCACCAGCTGGCCTGAAAAAGTTGGATGGCCTTTATGTGAAGCCATCAAATTAGAGAGACAATAAAATAGCATTTCTATATAAGAAATTGCAATTCCTGCAGTTTATCTGTAGTATATGAGGCCTGATTGTCCTTACATCAGGAAAAAGGGTTACATTTTAAAATGTATTTGCATTTGAGCTTTAAGAACCTAAGATTGAAGCAAGATGGGTGGAGTTGTTTAAATTAATCCATCCCTACCTTTTTATGACCTTGGGTATATTATTAGAGGGATTAGGATTTTAACTGCAGGGTTGCCTTAACCAATAGGGGAGCTAGAACAAACTGTGTTTTGTGATATGTCTTTTTTGAAACACATGGTAGTCAGGCTAGGGGAGCAAAAGGTGAACACAACTTCCATAATGGGTCTGTAACCTCTCACGTGGACTTTCTATTTGTCTCCCCTTGGTTTGACATTACCGCTGCTTAAACACCAACTTCAGTGGTTTATATTCCTAGCAGCAGATACTAAATCTGACTTTTCCCCTCAAATTAACATGATTAAAGCGGATATGCATAGATTGCAATATAATAAAAAGTCCTCTCTCATAGACAAACAATGATTTGGCACACAGGGACATACACAACATGTTGATCCTTTCAATGACCATAAAAAACATGTAGAGAAACATGTTGGCAAACAAAGAGTTTTAACCACCTTGGGGCCTCATTAATGGATATATTGATGCACGCGTTACCTGCACCTTTGGTACCCCTGCTGTAATTAATGATGATTGGGAGAATTTTTCTGAGAATTTAGAAACTCTGCCCCCTCCCCTGAAGTGCACCCAATCTTGCAAAATGAACTAACTGAAAATGGAAGTTATACAGGCAGCACACTCACTTGAGATAGAGTGTTTCATAGTGACATGGAAGTTTTGCAGATGTACGGTATCCCTGAAAAGTTTATAGCCAGCCTTCAGTTTCTGTATTTAAATGCATGCGTGCCCCCCCCCCCTTGGTAAACAGATTTTCAGGTGCTTGGTGCCTGGTATGTAGAGGGGTAAGACAAGGCTGCCCCTTGAGCCCTATCCTTTATACTTTTTGTATAGACTCTATCTTACGTAAGCTGGCCCAGCAGAAGAACACTAGAGGCATAGCTATGTCTGGAGAGCTACACACCATGAAGGCCATAGCTTACACAGACAATATTTGCCTCTTGCTTTCAGACACAAAATCAGAACACAATGATGTAACTTTATGTCATGACTTTGCAGCCCTAGTGGACTCCAAATTGAATATTGACAAAAGCCAGGTTAATACATCTGGATCCCACCCCAGGTACTAATACAGTAGGAGGAATCCAGATAGTGGAGGATAAGCTCATGATTTTTGGGGTATCGTTTTTAGCTCAGATGATACAGCCATGTTGAATTGTTCTGTTAAACTGAACACAACAAAGCGAATTCTTTAATTGATTTATTTATTGAAATGTTTCACCAGGAAGGCATGCTGAGCAACAAGTTGCTCGTCCTCCCGTGTGACCTGGGGGTAGGGCACAATGGGATAGAATACAGAAAAATGTTACAATCTTGGAATACAATTTGCTTACTTGCATACAATGAGAGCAGGAGGGATCACAAGTGGATAACACTGGCTAACAATACAACAGTTAAGTATAGTAGATATGAAGACACATATAGCAAATTGGCAACAGTTGGTGACAGTTGGTAACACTGGAACACATATAATAACATGGCAACAGTATGTAGCACTAGATGGTAAGGTGGCCCAATAGTAATTGGTAGCCATCAGTGTAACATAGATATTCAAGATTTACAGTCACTGGAGTAAAGAGAGGAAGAATGGAAGGAGGGAAAGAAAAATTGCAGAGGGTTGAATGAAAGAAGGAAAGGAAATTTACAGAGAGACGCAGACAGAACACGATTTTCAAGGCAGAAACAGCGGGGTTGACTAAAGTGCATATACGAGGGGTATAGGGGTAGGTTATAAGTGCTTAATTGAGTATAGGGGTAGGCCAGTGTTAGGCTACGTTAACCAGAAGGGGGGTAAGAGGAGAGAAGAGGTAGAGTGTGGTAGGGTGAATGAGAGAGAGGTATTGTAGGTGGGAGTAATCAAGGGGGGAAGGGGGGAGTTGAAATTCAACAGTGTCCTGTTATCCCTATCTGGGCAGAACAGTGGACAGCCCTACTGGCAGGACACCAGTAATAGGCAATGACAGTTATTTATATATAGTGATGCAAGAGAGGGGGTGTTGGGGGAAGGATGTTGTGGGAGGGGGTGGCAGAGATCAACTACAGTGGGGGGGTAGTACCCCACCAGTGTGATGGGTGACCCTGCCTGCACAAGGCAGTGATCTAGCAGTGACTGAGGGGGTGCAGTAAAAGGAGAAATAGAGTAAAGGGGGTAATGTTGTTACCCACCATGTGCTATGGATCCTGCCTGCACAAGGCAGTGATCAAACTCACAGGCGAGAGATAGATTAAGGGTAGATAAAGAAGGGGGAGGAACACTTTAGGAGGAGGGAGAGTAAGGGACAAGGAGGAGCATGATCAGGGGGAAATAGGAGTGGTGGGGAGTAGGCATATGAGCCTGAGCAGAGGTCAACTATAGTGGGGAGGTAATACCCCACCGGTGTGCTGGGTGACCCTGCCTGCACAAGGCAGTGATCTAGCAGCGACTGAGGGTGGTGTAGAAAAAGAAGAAATAGGGGAAAGGGGATAAAGTTGTTTCCCACCATGCACTATGGATCCTGCCTGCACATGGCAGTGATCGAGCTCACAGGAGGGAGATAGATTAAGAATAGAGAAAAAAGGGGAGGAACACTTCAGGAAGAGGGAGAGTTGGGGACAAGGAGGAGCACGATCAGAGGGAAATAGGAGTGGTGGGGAGTAGGCATATGGTAATATGGGCTTTGGGGAGATGGCGCAGGGGATTAGGGAGGGTCATGGCAGGCACAGGAAGGGGCAAGAAAGTTCTTGAGAACAGAGTTAATGGAGTAGCAAAGAGGATGAGTGGAGAATTTGAGGGGGAAGTGAATTCCAGATTTTTGGGAGGCAATAAGAATAACCCAATTGGCTGATAAGGGTGGAGTGGTGTGGGACTACCAGGGTTCGTGAGTCAGTAGATCTTAGGGATTGGGAAGGGGGGTGGTTGTAAGGGCAGGGGAGACATAGTAGGGAAGTTCACCTAGCCAGTGCTTGGAGGTGAATTTAGTGCAGTGAGAGAGACATCGGTTTGTCAAAGAAGGGAAGGATAGGGCATGGTAGAGATCACAATAGTGAGTGCGGGGGGGCGTTAAGGGCAAAACGGCAAAAGGAGTTGAAGAGGGTATCTAGTCTGGCTAGGGAGGACTTAGGGGCAGCATTGTAGACTACGTCATAGTAGTCAAAGATAGGTAGGATCATCTTTCTGACAATCCCAATTCTCAGCCATGAGGGATGGCACGGCTCCTGAATAAGGCACCGAGCCTCGGATGCAATTTTTTCTGAATGACGTCGATATGACCAAAGAAGTTCAGGTGTTGGTCCAGCCAGACACCTAAATACTTGAAGGAGGATGTGTCCTTGAATAAAGTCCCATCAAGGGTTTGGAAGAAGGGTAGAGAGTGAAACCTGGTAAGTCTCTGCCTGGTGCTGAAGGTCATGGAGACTGTTTTTTTGACATTGAGAGATAGTTGGTGGTTTGCAAACCAACGCTGAACTTTGTCAAAGTCATGCTGCAAGTTGGATGCAACCTCGCTGGAGCAGGAGCCAGATGCATACAAGACTGCATCAGCAGCGTACATGTGAATAGAGGAGAATGGAGAGCAGGTGGATGGGAGATCATTTAGAAAAATAAAGAATAGTATGTGGCCTAACACTGATCCCTGGGGGATGTCAGTTCTTATTGGGAGGGGTTGGGAAATTACGTCAGAGATCTTGACTGATTGGGTTCTGCCAGTGAGGTATGCCTTGAACCAGTCTGTGGCTAAGGGGGATAGCCCAGCTGTTGATAGAGTGTCAAGGAGAAGGGAGTAGGAGACTGTGTCGAAGGCTTTGGCCAGATCGACAAAAATGGCTGAGGTGATTTGGCCTTTGTCCATTCCCGTGAGGATAGAATCAGTGAGCTGAAGAAGAGAGGTGGTGGTGAAGTGATTTTTCCTGAAGCCAAATTGATAAGGGGTGAAGAAGGAGAAGTCAGTGAGGTAAGTGGTGAGCTGGGAGAGGGCTAGGTGTTCCTGAAGTTTGTCAAGGGTAGGGAGAGGACAGATGGGGTAGTAGTTGCCAGGGGAGGTGGGGTCTCTGCCTTTGGGGACGGGAAGGACCACTGCATGTTTCTATGGAGAAGGTACTGAGGTGATTGAGAAAGAGAGGTTTAGGTAATAGAGAGTGGGTAGACGATGGCTGGGGCTGAGAGGGATAGTAGTTTAGGGTCAAGGCCATCCAGGGAGAAGCCTTTTGAAGGGTTGATCGCTAGCATGGCATTTAGGGTCTCATTTGGGGAGACAGTAGTGAAAGAGAAGGGGGAATCAGAGGGGAGCGTTCATAGGCAATAGGAAAAGGAGAGGGAAGGGAATAGTTTGGGAGGGATTGGAGTAGCTCATCAGCACAAGTGGTGTAATAGGAGTTGAATTCAGTAGCTACTGCAACAGGATCGGCAATGAGAGTGGTGTTTATCTTGAGTATAGGGATGGGTGGCCAGGATGGGGGGGTAAAGAGGGCATGGATCACTCTCCAGAACTTGGAGGGGGAGTTAATGTTTGTCGAGAAGGTAGATTTTAAGTACTCTGTTTCGGCTAGGCTAGTAGCCCGGGTACAGGCATTATGGAGTTTTCAGTAAATAAGAAAGCCATTTGGAAGCTGGGAGGCTTTGTGCCATTTCTAGGCCTGATCTCTGGCTCTGTGACAGGCTAGTAGTTCAGGGATAATCAAGGGGAGGTGATGACCTCTAATCCTTGTTTATTTTAGGGGTGCGAAGGCATTCCAGTTTGCTAGGAAGATGTCTTTAAAATACATTAGGGCTTTATCAACCGAGGAGGTGCTTGCTAGAGGGGACCAGTCTGAGAGGGCAAGGCTATGCAGGAGAGGTTCCAATTCTAGGGATTTATAGGTCCACATTTGTAGGGTTTTATGTGGTGATTTAGGACTGTGAACTTTTCTGACCAGGAAAAATGGGTTGTGGACGCTGAGAACATCTGGAAGGATGCTGGAAGCGATGATTCTATGGGGGTGGGAAGTTAGGGCCCAATCAAGTAGGGAGTGGTTTAGGGTCTTGTGATTAGGGTGGGTGGGTTCTGTAATTAGTTGTGTGAGGCTGAAGGCACTGATAGCATTTATTGTGGTAGATGTTGTTAGGGACAACCAATCTAAATTGAGGTCACCAAGGATGTAAAGCTCACCAGATTGAGAGAAGGAAGTCATGGAAGTTAGGAGGTCAAGGGAGACAGCAGGCTGGACATTTGGACGGCAATATATGTCAGCTACGAAGATAGGGAATGAGAAAGGGAGGGATACATTGATGGCTAAGGCATCATGGGTTGCTGGATTGGAGGAGGAGGAGAAGACTGGGAAGTACTGGAGGGAGGCGTGGATATACATGGCCACTGCACCACCCCTGATTGCTCTGTATAGCCTTAGGATGGAGCAACCGGGGATGGAGATCGAGTGGTCAGGAAGAAAAAATTACTTACCATAGTAATCTTGTTTCTTCCCAATGATACGCAGGTATTTATAACTTTCTGCAGTAAGCTTTCTAGGCAGGACTCCTCAGAGAGAATAGAACACATGCAAATGATGGAATTCTTTGCACGTGACAACTTTTCAAACGCTGCCTTGTACTAACTGCCAATGTTCTAAACTCCTCAGATTTCCTAGAAGCCTGGAAAGGCAGACCCATGGAAGTAGAGTACTATGAGTATTAATGATTAATATAATTTAAGATTTCAAAAACCCCAACCTCCTAATAAAAAAAACTCCAACTGGAGGGAGAACACTACAGCTAAAGACACACCAAGAAATGTCAGAAACACCTGAAAAAGGGATAAACACAATGAATCCTGTTTCCTAAAGATTGTACCTGAATGTGACATATATACATTTACAGGGATATACCCTTTTCTGGTAGCACAGCATGCAGGAGTGCAGAGACTGATGTTCTGCAAGACGAGGTAGGGTGGGAAGTTATGAATACCAGAGTATCGCTGAGAAGAAACAAGATTACTATGGTAAGTAATTTTTTCTTCTAACCCCAGTAATACTCAGGTATTCATAACTTTCTGCAGACTACAAAGCAGTACCACTGGAGGTGAGCACAGAAAGTACAGTTACGTAAGAACTTACCGTAACAGTAGATCTTTGAGAGAGGTTCCTGCAGTAGGTCATAACATTTAGGACTGCATCCCCTAACATCAGGGCCACATGGCAAACTTTTCCAGCAATGCTTAGCAGGGGGACCACCCACCCGACATCACGCGATGGACATTAGCATGATTCTATATAGTGGGCAGTCGCCACGCCCACCTTCCAGTTCTCCCACCAGAGATCCAAGTAGGATGAGACAGGAGAAAGGATGAAACCTGGAGCTCAGTTCAAGATAAGCGGAAAGAAATGCAAAAACTGGGAAGGAGGGAGGGAGGGAGGGAGGGAGGAAAGGTGACCTACTGCAGGAAACACTCTTAAAGATCTACTATTACGGTAAGTTCTTACGTAACTGTACTATCTTACTTTGAGAGGGTTTCTGCAGTAGGTCATACCAAGTAGGTCTGAATCCCAAGCAGTCATTCAGAGAGAGACCAAGAGAGTCACAGGAAGAGGGGCAACTGAAAATCAGAACAAGACCAGGCCAAGACAGCAAGCCTGCAGAATGGTGAGACCAAACCCAGCCCTACGCCTAGAGGCAGTGTCCAGACTATAATGCTTTGTGAAAGTATGGCCCAAACTCCAGGTTGCTGCCGCACAAATCTCCACTGCAGAAACATTCTTCAAGAAGGCTGCAGATGTAGCCATGCCTCTAGTAGAGTGATCTCTGATTTCCCCCGGCACAGGTTTGTTGTGCTTCTGATAGAAGCGAATGCAGTTAGCGAGCCATTTGGATAGGCACTGCTTAGACACAGCTGATCCCAAGGATCTGGGGGCAAAGGAGACAAAAAGCAGGTCGGACTTTCTGGAATCCTTGGTTTGATGGACGTAACACCTCAAAATCCTGTGTATGTCCAGGATGTGAAGAAGAGACTCACCTCTGTTCGAGTGAACAGGGAAATAAACCGGAAGTTCGACCGTCTGATTCAAGGTGAACTCAGACACCACCTTGGGAAGAAACTTAGGATTTGTCCTCAAGACTGCCCGGTCTTAGAGAAATATCAAATAAGGCTCCTTATGCATCAGGGCCTGAAGTTTGGAAATTCTATGAGCAGAAGTAACAGCAACCAAAAATAGCACCTTCCAAGAGAGGTAGTGCATATCACAGCTAATCGCTGGTTCAAAAGGAGGAAGCATAAGCTTCTGGAACACAAAATTCAAATTCCAAGTTGGGGTAGGGTTACAGATGGGGGGGTTTCAGATGGAGAATCTCTTTCAGAAAGGTTTTAGAGATTTCCAACTGTGTCACGGGTTGTCCCTCCACTAACACATGGTAGGCTGAAATGGCCAACAGGTGAACTTTGAGGGATGAATAAAACAGACCAGAATCAGACAGGTGCTACAGATATCCCATAATCTGTGGAACTGAGCACGTAAAGGGGTCCCAAGCTTTAGACACCGCCCAAATGGAAAAGCGCTTCCATTTCATAGCATAGGTGGATCTGGTGGAGGGTTTCTTCACCTCCACCAGGACCCGAACGACCTTGAGCAAAACCCCAAAATGAGACTTAATTATGTCTTCGGAAGCCATGCATGCAGATCCAGGGTCCTGAGCCCCGGGTGCACCAGGCTGCCTTGATCCTGGGTCAACTGGTCATCTTGGAGAGGAACAGGAACTGGGGGTTCTGCTGAAAGCTGCTACCTGAGCAGAAACCAGATTCGCCTTGGTCAGAAGGCAGCAATCAGGATCATCTAGGTTCCCTCTGCCTGGAGTTTTCGAAGTACCCTCTGCAGAATGGGAAAAGGAGGGAAGGTGTATAAGAACCTCCCTGTCCAACATAGTGACAACACATCGTGCCAGAAAGCACCAGGCTCTGGAACAAGTGAGCAGAAGCTGGGAAGCTTTGCGTAGAATAGGGAGGCGAACAGATCGATGTCTGGGTGACCCCATCTCAGAAAGAGAGAGAGTCTTCTACTTTCTGACTGAGCTCCCATTCGTGAGTGAGGGACAACGTCTGACTGAGGCTGTCAACCAGGACATTATAAAACACCTGGGATGTGCACGGCCACGAGAAACAGGTTGTGCTGAATAGCCCAGTTCCACACCCGCATCGCCTCCCTGCAGAGGGGGTACAATCGGGTGCCTGCCTGTTTACTGATGTACCAGACCACCGACATATTGTCCATCTGATCAGCAGTGTTCCCTTTGACAGGATGGACTGAAAAGCCTGAAGGGCATAAAGAACTGCTCCCATCTCCAGAATGTTGATTTGGAGTGACATCTCCAGCTGGGACCACGGACCTTGAGTCTGGTGGTCCCCCAGTTGAGCACCCCAGCCCAGACAGGAGGTGTCTGTGGTGAGGGTCCAAAGAGGTGGGGAACTTCTGAAAGGAAGACCCCTGGACAGATTCAGAGGCTCTAACCACCAAAGGAGATCCTTCTTGATCATGCTGGAGACTAGAACTGGATGGTCCAAGTCGTCCAGGCATTGATCCCACTGGACATGCAAGGTCCACTGGGTGATCCACATATGCAACCTGGTGAAAGGGACTGTGAAGATGGAGGCCGCCATCAGGCACAAGAGACGTAGCAATGCTCTGGCCAGAAGGAATTTGAAAGTGGTCACTAGGCTGACCTGCCCTCAAAGAGCTTTCACCCTGTGTTGAGGGAGGAAAGCTTTGCACTGGACCATGTCTAGAACCATCCTGATGAACTGCAGATTCTAAGAGGGGGACAGGTCGACTTGGGGACATTGACTGTAATCCCCAGTTGTAAGAGAGGTCAAACGTGCACGAAAGAGCATCCAAAAGACTGTCCCTGGACGGACCTGTCAAGAGCCAGTCATTCAGGTAAGGGAAAACTGCTATACCCCAATAGCGCAAGGCCGCAGCCACCACCGCAAGTCACTTGGTAAAAACTTGAGGTGCCGAAGACCAAAGGGGAGGGCTATAAACTGGAAGTGCTCCTCTTGGAAACAGAAACCCAGGAAGCGGCGGTGGCCCAGGAACACCAGAATGTGCAGGTAAGCATCCTGCATATTCAGTGCACAAAGCCAACAGTCCTTCTACAGAAGAGGTAGAAGGGCCTGTAAAGTCAGCATTCAAAACCTTTCGTACTCAACAAATAGATTCAAATTGCTGAGATCTAAGATGAGTCTGAGGTCGCCCGTCTTTTTCGGAACCAGGAAAAAGTGAGAGTAAAACCCTTTCCCCCATTGGTGCAGAGAGACTGGCTCTATGGCCGCCTTCTGTCTTAGAGTCCAAATTTCCTCCTCAACAAGAAGAGCCTGATGTGGGGAATATGATGAGTGACCTGGAGGGGATTCTGGAGGAAACTCCAGAAACTCCAAGGTGTGTCCCTTTGAGAAGAGATGAAGGACCCATGTGTCTAAGGTTATGTCCCTCCACTCCTGCACGTGGAGGGTGAACCTTCCTCCCACCGGCTCCTTGCATGGAAGCAGAGGAGGGGGAAGGAGTTGCCAGTAAGGTAGCAGAGGGTCGAGGGGGAAGGGGACCCTCGGACACTCTCTGGGACTTAGAGGCAGGAGGGGAGGAGGGGGAGAGGGTGGGACCGGTGGTCTTTCTTTTGCCCTGTTGTCTGGTGAAGGGCTGTTTACCCTGCCTCTTGGTCTGTTTCTGAAAGGGCTGCTTCTTCTGAAAGCCCGATCGGTACATAGATCTCATGGACCTCAGGGCCTGACCACTGTCCTGGAGGCCCATTATGATATTTTTCTTGTCCCCTCCAAAAAAGACCGAGCCCCTAAAGGGGGCATCTTGAATAGCAGCCTGGACATCATTAGCAAGGCCAGAGATGTGTAGCCAAGTGTGTCTCTGAAGGGACACTGCCGTAGCGGCGGAGCGGGCTACCTCGCCCATCAAATAGTACGTAGCCCTAAACGCGTGCCTACAGGAAATTTTGGACAGGTACAAATCCTTCACAAGTTCCTCTTGAGATCCAAAGATTCCATGGATTGTATTCAGGCCTCAAGTTTGGCCATGGTCACTTTTTAGAATGAGACCATATGCGCTACGTAATTGAGGGAGCAGAGGGCACACATAGCGGAAGAGTATACCTTTTTACCGAACTGGTTGAGCTGCCGAGACTCCTTGTCTGGGGGGGGGGGATTGCTTATGTGCTGCGGAGTAGTCAAGAGATCATGAACAACTGTGATTACAATGGAGAAAAGAAAGAGCCAGCACTCCTGGAATTCAGTGCAAAGAACCTTTAGTAAGAGTTTAATCCATTGTAAGGAGAAAAGAAACAACACGCCCCTAGTGCCTCAAACACTCAGTCTTCTGGGGGCATAGCTTAATACACAAACACATTCTCCTTATATATGTGTCACCACAAAACCAACCCACAATTATTCAATTAAACAATTAATCAAATCAGCTCATAGATAAACAAAGCATTAAAAGATGTAACCATTAATAAAAACAGGGAACAAACAGAGAGCTGTGTATGCAGACATACAAGGTCATTTTCTTATTTACATAGTGTTTAAATAAATTCACAGTACATATAGAATCGATAATTTACCAAATAATAATTTTTTACATATACATTCCAATGTAAATAAATATAGCAATGATCATATGCTTCGGGCTAGACAAGCTGAAAAAAAAAACAGTGATTGTAAAAAGAATCCTAACTTTCTGCTTTACCTTTGTCCTGGCATGATATACAAGGGGGACTATAGAAATTACTCCTTATAAAAAATTCTGGATCAGTATTGAATCCATATTAATTAGTTTCAAATAGTTAAAATAACTGAGATCCAAAAAGGGCCTCCTTATAAGAGATCACGACAGGGTGCAAAAGGTCAGTGTTAAGCTTTCAGGATAAACAGTGCAAGTCAATACGGCACTCTGTTCCATTGCTAATAGGAACGGTGCTCACATTTAAATACACTGTAGATCCTTTAACAGAGGAAAAAATACAAAAATGAAGAATACGATGAAATAGATAAAATTCAAAATAAATGAAGGTGAGGGGGAGGAAAAAAGGGAAAGGGAAAGGAAAAAGAAACGGGGGGAAGGATTGAAATACAATTCAAGGTTTAAAGGTCTATGACTATTTAGATGTAACTAAATTTCAAATTATTTTAAAGGCACAAATATCAAACTCTGAGGATATTCAAAATAAGATGAAAAGAATTACATCCAGGACTTTGTGTTACCTAGAAAACAAGCATTTGTCAATACCAAATGTTGTCTCGCTGGCATTGCTAGTGCAGGAGTTAGAGATGCATAACAGGAATGGCAGTGAAGTATTGAACTGACGCCAACCCCACCCCCACCCTGCAGAGACTGTCAGATGTTGGGGTGTGCCTTTGGATCATCAGCTATAACGCTCATACCATTTTACCTCACCCTACCCTGTAGACACTGACAAGTGTTGTGGTGTGCTTTGGGGTCTTTGGGCCTTATACTTACCCCATTCCATAAGGAAATATGCTGAGATGGGTGCAGTATAGGAGAATGGGGTGAATGTTAGGGCCGAACACTGCAAGGCACACCTCAGCGCCTGTCAGTGGCTGCAGGGTGGGGGGGGGTGGAATGGCATGAGCATTACAGCCGATGATCCCAAGTCACACCCCTGATGCCTGTCAGTTTCTACAGGATGGGATGTTACAGTTGCAAACCCCAACGCCGTAGACGTTTCTTGGTATTTTCACTCCAAATTTTCAACATGGGCTTTTTATGACCCCACCTCATGAAGAGCGGCACCATCAGTTTGTTAGCCAAAAAGTTGTTTTGCACAGTGACTATGCCATTTGGCGACACAGGCATGAAAACACATTTTGGGCAGGATGTGAAAAATGACAACTATATCGTTCATGAGGAGGTGTAAAAAAATGGCAACACTGAAAATCTGGAGTGAAAATATGAAAAATTGGTGAAGTCATGAGCAGGCATAGAAACTGCACAACACACATCCATAACCCAATTATTTTGGGGATTTTTTTTAACCATATTTTCAACATAGGCATTTTGGGACCTCCCCTCATGAACAGTGGCACTGTGATTTTGTTAATCTGTCCCAAAAGTTGATTTCCCACAGTGACCACGCCATTGTGTGCCAGAGGTGCGAAAACACATTTTGGGCAGGGTGTGGAAAATGACAGCTGTACTGTTCATAAGAAACATAGAAACATAGAATTTGATGGCAGATAAGGACCGCTTGGCCCACCCAGTCTGCCCATTTCCCTACCTGATGGATAAGCTGCAGATCCTAGTTAACCAGCAGCCTACTTCTTCCTACCCCTACCCCCTAGAATTGCCTTATGACTGTCCCATGCATGCTTGAATTCCACCACTGTTTTTGACTCCACAACCTCCTCTGGAAGGCTGTTCCATACATCCACACCCTCTCTGTGAAAAATACTTCCTTAAATTACCTCTGAGCCTGCCCTTCTATCTTCAAATTGTGCCCCTTGTTCTTGCACCTCTTTTTGAAAGATGCTACCCTCTTGGACTTTGTTGATTCCCTTGAGGTACTTGAAAGTTTCTATCATGTCCCCCTCTCCCTCCTTTCCTCGAGGCTATACATATTAAGCTCCTTAAGTCTCTCTTCATATGTCTTCCAGTGCAGACCCTGCACCATTTTAGTACCCTCCTCTGGACAGCTTCCATTCTGTCTATGTCTTTTGAGGAGATTGGGTCTCCAGAACTGCATGAGTACTCCAGATGTGGTCTCACCAGCTGTCTGTACAGAGGGATAATAACTTCTTGTTTTCTACTGGTGATGCCTCTCCCTATGCATCCCAGTATCCCCCCAGCCTTCCTTGCTGCCCTCTCACATTGCTTGCCCACCTTTAGGTCATCTGATATGACTACCCCCAGGTCCCTTTCCATTTTTGCTGTTATTAGTATCTCACCCCCCATTGTGTACTCTTCCCCTGGGTTTTTGTTTCCCAGGTGCATTACCTTGCACTTCTTAGCATTGAATCTAAGCTGCCATACATTTGACCATTTCTCTAACCTTGCCAAGTCCCTTCTCATCCTTTCTACCCCACCTTGTGCATCAACTCTGTTGCAGATCTTTGTGTCATCTGCAAAGAGACATACTTTTCCTTCCAGTCCCTCTGCAATGTCACTTATAATGACATTGAAGAGGACCGGTCCTAATACTGAACCCTGTGGTACCCCACTGCTAACCCCCCTTTTTTCAGAGTGGACTCCATTTACTATTACTCTCTGTGTCCTATTCTCCAGCCAATTCTTTACCCAGGCTGTCATCTTGGGACCACTCCCAAGCTGGCTAACTGTATATTAATATTTTGTGTGGGACTGTGTCAAATGCCTTGCTAAAGTCTAGGTAGACCATGTCCACAGCCCTCCCTGATCAACTACTTTGGTCACCCAGTCAAAGAAATCTATCAGATTTGTCTGGCATGACCTTCCCTGTGAATCCATGCTGCCTAGGGTCCTGTGCCCTCTGGCCTCTAGATACACAACAATTCTTTCCTTCAGAAGTGATTCCATCATTTTCCCTACCACTGAGGTTAAACTAACAGGTCTGTAGTTTCCTGCTTCTGCCTTGCTCCCACTTTTGTGAAGGGAATCACATCTGCCCTCCTCCAGTCCTCAGGTACACCCCATCCTCCCATGATTTGTTAAAGAGGGTAGTCAGTGGTGTCACTAGTTCTATCCTTAGTTCTTTAGAATTCTGGGATGAATCCCATCAGGTCCCATTGCTTTGTCCACCTTCAGTTTTAAGAGCTCTTTCAGAACTCTTTCTTCTGTAAATGGGCTGGTATCAACTTCTGTATCCAGAGTGTTTCTACTGTTTGTTTTAGGTACCTCCCTCTTCCTTTGTAAATACTGAGCAAAAATATTTGTTTAGTATCTCTGCCTTTCACAGTCACCCTCTGCCCACCTTATTAAGCCTCACTTCACTCCCTTGGTCTTCCTTTGCTTCTTGATGTACCTATAAAGGTTTTATCCCCTTCTTAACTGAGTTGGCTATCTTTTTCCTCGGTTTGGGCCTTTGCTGTTCTGACTGCCTTTCCAGCTTCCTTTTGCTTTAACTGATACAGTTCTCTGTCCTGTTCCTTCTGTGATTCCTTGTACTTCCTGAATGCTTTTTTTCTCTTGAACCTTCACTGCCACTTCCTTTGAGAACCATAGTGGTTTCTTACCTCGCTTCATTTTTGTTTATTTGCTTTATACAAAGGCTTGTTACCTCTGTGATGGCAGTTTTATTATTCCCCATTGTTCTTCCACCCTCCATCCTGCCCATTTGCTAGTGCATTCCTTAGGCACTTACCCATTTTGGCAAAGTCAGCCCTCCTAAATCCAGTACCTTTGTCTTTGTATGGCTTGACTCTATTGCTGTGTTTATTGTGAACCATACTGTTCGATGGTCGCTAGTTCCCAGATGGCTACCCACTTCTACATCTGTGATCCTCTCTTCATCTCCATTTGAGAGAACCAGGTCTAGGATTGCTCCCTCTCAAGTGGGCTCCAATACTAGTTGTCTAAGGCATGCCCCCTGTAAGGCATCTAGAATAACCCCACTCTTTGAAGTGGCTGCTGCAACTGTGCTCCAGTTAACATCTGGCATATTCAGATCACCCATCAGCAATATCTCCCCTTTATCTGCCATTCTAAGTATACTTTCTATCATTTCCTTGTCTGTTTCTCCCTGAGAGGGGGTCTGTATACAACCTGTACGGATTGTGGTGCCATTGCCTGCCTCCAAATTGACCCACAGTGCTTCTTCTCCTCCCTGTTTACTCTTTTGTTCTGTTGCTTTGATTTCTTCTCTTATGTAGAGAGCTACTCCTCTTCCTCTTTTACCCTCCCTGTCCCTCCTGTAGACAGTGTATCCTGGTATGTTTACGTCCCAGTCATGGTTCTGTGTGTACCATCTTTCTGTGACTGCCACAATATCCAGATCTTCCTCCTCCATCAAGGCCACTAATTCGGGAAGCTTGTTACCCAGACTATGGGCATTGGTACTCATTGATCTCCATTTTTTGATGGCTCTACCTTCTGTAGCGGCAACCCCCACTGACCTTTCTACCTTGGTCTTTTTCTCATTTAGTACCCTGTTTTGTAGGGGGAGGCTGGGATTTTCCTTCTGCTTATCAGTGCCGCCCCCCCTTGACTAGTTTAAAGGCTTGCCAATGAAGCATTTAAACCGATTGCCCCAAAAGACTTGTTCCCTTCCTGGACAGATGCAGACCATCCTGCCAATATAGGCTGGTGTCCTCCAGGTGGAACCCCAGTCCCCAATGAAGCCAAACCCTGTGCTCCACACCATTTTTTCAACCATTTGTTAAACTGCATGGTGCAAAGTACCGCCTCACTCATGCCACTGACAGGCAGCACCTCTGAGAAGGATACTGTGTGTGCTACTTGTCTTAAGCCCTCCCAACTCTACAAAGTCCTTTTGCACTGCTCTAATCTCATGATGAGCCAAGTCATTTGTCCCTAGGTGGACAATGATGTCCAGCTCAGACTCGTGCAACTGTTCTCGTGATCCTAAGGATGCGCTTCCTGTCCTTCAAGCCATGGCACCAGGTAGGCACCTTACTTCAGTTTTCCTGCTTCCCCAGTTCTATCCACCTAATAATTGAGTCCCCACCAGGAGCTGCTTTCTTTCCCTGTGGTGCCTCTGCCTCCTTCCTGAGGGTCTCCTCAGACAGTTGTCTGCACCTCCTTAGTCTCCTCTGCGGGTGCATCCATAGGGGAACTATGCCCCAGAATGGTGTATGGATTGTGGAGTGTAACAACTGACTGGTGTGCCTCTGTTCCACCACCCTTACCCTCCCTGAGCCCACTGTGGTCCAACTGCTGTGCTTTCTTCGCAACCTCTGAGGTAGTGGTGGTGGCTGTGGTGCTCCCTGGATGGGGGAGGTTCCCTTGCCACTTTCCAGTGCGGCCTGAAGATGGGCAACTTCCTCCCTCAGGGCAGATAGTTGTCTGCAAACAGGGCAGCATCTCAGCCTCCAGAAAGACTCCCGGAAGACTGCTGCCCCACAGCCATTACATTGTACTACTCCCCACATAACTGTCTACCTTGTTTAGTTTTTTTTCTTTTGTGTGTGTGTGTGTGTGTGTGTGATTGGTGCGTTATATAGAAATATATGTATTTATATAATGTGTATGCTTATCTTGTCAGTGCAGTGTGCTAGACAGGATATGACAGTGATGTGTACCTTGCCCTCTTGAGGAAATGATGTCAGAACCCCAGGTAAAATGAACTATTTCCAGGGTGGTGGGTGAGGGTGGAAGGTTGAGCTAAACTGTGCCTCACGAAACAATCAACTAAATGCTCTGACCTACCGATGCGATGAGTGCCTTCCTGTCAGCAAGATGCCATACACGACAATTTGTAATACTGCTTCAAACCAATTTGACAGAAAAATACCTGCTAATCAAACAGAGAAAATCCAAACATCCAAGTCAGACACAGGTAAACCTCCCCAGCCCCAAAAGAGCCTGGTGACTTGTGCTCTGAAAACAGTCAGCCCCAAAACACGTTAGCTGTGCAGAAGGGCAGACACAGAAAACAGTATTTAGCCTATTGGGTTTAAACTCTTCCTGCACTGAAAACCTTAACACTTGTAACACAAGTAAAGCAAACTCCACCTCCCTCTGTTGATTGAAAGACTGCCTTTTCTGATAATTCTAAGTTGCTTATTTCACCCTTCAGTTAGAAGTATCCTCCACCTGAAGAATATTAACTTTCCTAAGGAAAGGAGATGTGAAAAAATGCTAGTGTTGAAAATATGGCATGAAAATATTGCAAATTTATGAGGTTACAAGGGTGCGTAAACTGCACAACGCACGCTTGTAACACAGTCATTTTATGGAGTTTCGTCACCAAATTTTCAACATAGGCATTATAGGACTTCTGCTCGTGAACAGTGTCACCATCATTTTCTCAAACTGTCCTGAAAACTGATTTCGCACAGCGACCATGCTATTCTGCACCAGACATGCGAAAACACATTTCAGTCAGAATGCTGCCCCTTTTTTAGAAGCGGCTGTTCCCCCCGGGTACTCGGTTGTACATCGCCCAAGACTGGATCACGGGGAGGGGGGGTTGCAGTCTGTTTCAAGTCCGAATTGGGCCTAACCAGTATACCAGTTGAGGAGGCCGGGTCATTTGAGTGTACTGTGGTAGCCAGTGTGGGGTGCAGGATAGCTCTCATCTACCATCCACCAGGTGATGAGAAGCTGTTCCTGCAGGAAATAGCAGACTTCACTGCCAACATGGCTTTGGAGTTGCCCAGACTGATGGTTCTAGGTGACTTCAATGCCTGGGTCGACGACAAATCCTCGCTTTTTGGTCAACATTTCCTCCAGGTGATGACATCTCTGGGCTTCACATAGGTTGTTTCCTCAGCTACGCTCAAGGATGGTCACTCTCTTGATTTGTTTTTCCTCCTGGGGATCGAGGCCTCCGACTTAGTGGTGGAACCAGTTGGTTGGTCCAACCATTACTCAGTTATGTTAAATTTTCTGGCCCCCCTGGGTAGGTCGGCCCCTGTGGAGTTGGTCAAGTACCATTCTTTGCGGGATGTGGTCCCTGAAGACCTGATGGCGGTTATTGACCTCTCATTGTTGGATGAGACTTGCAC
Source organism: Neoceratodus forsteri (assembly GCA_016271365.2). Lineage (NCBI taxonomy): Eukaryota > Metazoa > Chordata > Ceratodontiformes > Ceratodontidae > Neoceratodus > Neoceratodus forsteri. Next base: position 1,326,196,303 of record CM057459.1, on the reverse strand, counting down.
AGATCCTGAGCAGTTGGTTGCGGCCTATAATGGGGCCGTATCTTTAGCTCTTGATCTGATTGCTCCTATCCGTGTTCACCCCCTCCCGTGTCACCCTGGGACCCCTTGGTTTGATGGGACCCTAAGGGAATTGTGGAGATTGGGTTGTAGGTTAGAGCATCATTGGAGGAAGACTGCCTCTGATGCCGACCGCCTTATTTTGTCAGAGCATTTTAAACTCTACCAAACAGAAACTTCCCATAAGAAGGCAGAATTCCTGTCCAGGGAAATTTCTGTTGCACAGAATCGACTGGCTCAACTCTTCAGAACTGTTGACAGGCTGTGCAACCCAGCCTGTCAGCAGTTCCATCGAGTTTTTTCACAAATTGATTGTGATGAGATCGCTCGCTTTTTTGCAAATAAGGTGGCTGACATCAGGTGGGAGTGCCACCAACTTCACTCTAAGGGGGTTGCTATTGATTGGTACCTTGTCACAGAGGCCGGAGTTTTCTGGAGTACCTTTGACCTGCTGGATTTCATAGACATTATGTGGATTGTCCAGGAGATGTGTCCCATGTGCTGTAGTTTAGACCCTGGCCCTACTTCCCTGATTTTGGGTTGTAGTGATATTATCGGCCCGATCTCAGCTTGGATTGTCTGGTGCTCTCTGGATTTGGGTGAGTTTCCTAGTTCTCTCAAGGAGGGGGTGGTGACCCCCCCCTTCTGAAGAAAGCTTCTTTAGACCCAGAGAATCTAGCAAACTACAGGCCTATCTCTAACCTCCTTTTTGTGGGGAAAGTTATTGAGAAAGTTGTGGCTGCTCAACTGGATAACCATTTAACCATCCATAATTTATATGAACCCTTCCAATCGGGTTTTCGTAAGAGGCATAGTACTGAGACTGCTCTGGTTTGGGTGCTCAATGATCTCCTGATTGTGAGAGATTGGAGACACCGTTCTATCTTGATTCTCCTGGATTTATCATCAGCTTTTAATACTGTGGATCATGGGGTTCTGCTCGAACGTCTGAGGTTTATCTGTGGGCTGTCTGGTACAGTCCTTAGATGGTTTTCATCTTTCCTCGCTGGTAGAATGCAGGGAGTTGTCTCGGGTTTATTTTCATCCTGGGCTTTCTCACTGCCCTGTGGGGTACCTCAGGGTTCGGTGCTGTCTCCCATGTTATTCGCAGTATACATGATACCCCTCAGAGACATTGTAAGATGTTATGGGATGAAGTTTCATTGCTATGCTGATGATATCCAGCTCTTCCTGTCTTTTGCACCTGACCAGGTTAGTGCTATCTCAGTTCTGAACAGCTGCCTCATAGAAATCCAAGACTGGATGAATACCAGCTGTCTAAAGTTGAACCCAGGAAAGACTGTGGTTTTGGTTGTGGACCCAGGTCGTAGGACGGAGGGGTTGAGGACTGGGTTCCCTTCCGGTTTAGTCCTGGGGGAGGCCCAGATTCTCACCTCTGAACGGGTGCGTAATCTGGGAGTGGTGCTTGACGATGGCCTGACTCTTTGTCATCAGGTATCGGCAGTCGTCAAACTGCCCTTTTACCATCTTAGGAACATTGCTAGGATTAGGCACCTTGTTCCATCCAGTAACCTACCTGTCTTGGTCCATGCCTTTGTGACATTGCACCTTGATAATTGCAACTCCCTTTACCTAGGGCTTCCTGGGGTTGATATCCGCCGCTTGCAGCTAGTATAGAATGCAGCAGCATATTTGTTGACTGGGGCATCTAGAAGATCTCATATCACCCCTCTGCTGCACACTCTGCACTGGCTGCCTATACAGTGGCAGATCACCTTTATAGTAGGTCTTTTGACTTACAAAGCTCTACACGGATCAGGCCCCGATTACTTGAAAGAGCTCCTAGTTCCTTACACCCCTTTGCGACAGCTCCGCTCAGCTGACAAGGGGTTGCTAGAGGTTCTGAGGGTTAATCTAAAGTCTTCTGGTGCGCGTGCCTTTGGGTTTGTGGCACCTACCCTCTGGAATTCTCTGCCCCGTCAGCTTTGGGAGTGCAGGACAGTGGGCAGTTTTAAGCAGGAACTTAAGACTTTTTTATGGGGAAAGCATTTTCGGTACTTCCTTGATTTGATTATATGTACTGTGTTTTGTTTTATGTGAATTGTACAGCGCCTTGAAATTTGAAAGGCACTTATATAAATAAATGTTATTATTATTATTATATGTAAAATGACAGCTGTACTATTCATAAGGAGGTGTGGAAAAATGTTAGTTTTGAAAATCTGTAGTGAAAATATTATAAATTCACGAAGTTGCTAGCGTGCATGGAAACTGCGCTACGCACGCTTGTAAAACAGACATTTTGGGGATTTTTTTCACCAAATTTGCAACATAGGCTTTTTGAGAGCACCCCCGTGGACAGTGTCACTGTCGTTTTGTTGCGCAGTGACCGCAAAATCACCTTTCAGGACCGAATAATGCCATGACAGTGACTGAATTCATGAGGAGGGGTCCCAATAATCCCATGTTGGAAATTTGGTGCCAAAATTCCCCAAAATGTCCTAGATATGCACCAAAGTTGAAAAGACCCTATTTATGCCATTATACAGCTTAACGGCATTTCTTCAGTTCGTGGTCGGCTTTGAAGAGTATAGACGTGTGCCTGGTCCACTGAAGATCGTTGCGCCATGCTCCGGAGGTAAGTATGGTGTGTGTGTGTGGGGGGAGGCAGGTGTGCAGAGGGTGGGCACGGGTTGGGGAGGTGCCACTGAGTCAACAAGGGACCGTTTTCTGCTTTTCAGGTATAAGAAAAAAAAACAAAAAAAACATTGTGGGACAGTTTTTCTTTTACAGGGGTATTTGGCACACTGGGGTAGGCTCCCAGTGTGCCACCTGAGTGTTTTTTTTGGGGGGGGTTCTGTAGCTGACAGGGGATTGGGCACCCCCATCAGCACACAACAAATGGGGAGAGACATTATACCGACGGGGAGTGGGCTCCCACGTCTGCAAATTAAACTGGTAAAGGGAGATTTTGCCGGGGGATTGGGCACCCCTCAGCACATACTTCCAAATGGGTGGGTTGCATTATGCCAAAGGAGTGGGCTCTCCATTCGGCAAATGAAAAGTGGTGAAGGGCGCTCTGCGGCGGCATGCCGCCATGTTTGCAATAAACTGGTTCACCAGGAAAGGCACACTGCATGAGAAGCTTGGCCTCATTGCAGTGGACCTTTTCTTTGATCTGGTGGCCAGTTTACATGTTGCTGATGTCAGCGCCTGCAGCTGCCATATTGGGGAATGAGGGACTCACCTACTGATGCGTGCCTTGCATTCACCCACAGTGACTGGGCCTCCAAATCTGCTACTAATGCAATATGTTGGCTGGCACGCAAGCATGAGCCAACATAAAAATAAAAAGATAAATGAGTCAAGCTTGAGATATTGAGCTCCTTGGCAAAAAAATAGCTATTAAGTCTATAGTAATTTGAGCAGCTTACGATGGAGTCGGCTTTGGGGTGAGTATCTAAGACAGAAACACCTTCCGGAACATAATAAATCCAGTCTGCCTTCTTAGGAACAGTCAGAATAGAGTGAGGCAGCTGCCAGATGGTACTGGTGAGGTCTTCATGAGGGGCTGACAAGCGGGGACAGAGATAGGAGAAGCGGTCTCTAGATCCAGATGTTTTGCGAGATGTTTTCTCTTAGGGTCAAGATCTTCAGTATTCCAGCCATTAAACTGCCGGATAATGCATAACAACTCTGTGAAAGAAGGATCCTCTGGGGGAGACTTGGGGAGATTTCTTGCCCTTAGTCATGGAGGAAGGCTCATCAGAAGAATCTTTCGAGGAATCCTCCTTGGAATCCTGAGAGTCATGCTCCTCAGGAGGATCTAAGTCTGGAACAGTGACCTTCTGGGTGTATTCCCTGAAATGTACACTGTCGACTGGACAGAACTAGCCAGGGACAATGAACGCAGGGGAGGAGTGGCTACCGTGGCTGGCAGGCACCTCTCCAGATCTGAAACCAGCTCTAACCTGGCCGCCTTCCACCAGGATTGGATTAAGGATGAAAAATCCTGCTGTGGGGCCAGAGTAGGTGGAGGAGGTGCTGGAGGAGGAGGTACATGGGTGGGTGGGTGGATAGTGGTAACTGGGTGCACCTGACCCCTGGTAATGCTGGTGGGGGTAGCCCTGGTAATAGGGATAAGTCAGATGGTGGTACCTCGAATAGACAGAGTGGGGTAGAAAATCCAGCGTCGGGCCTGACAGAGGATAGGTCGCCGTGAGCCCCTGGGGATGAAATCCTGGGACAGAATGTGGACAAGAAGGCCCAGGAAGACAATCAGTCATCAGGGTTACTGACATCAGGGGAGCAGATGTTGGAGAGGGGCAGCATTAGACCAGCAGCCGTCTGGTTGAATGGCATCAGACCCGGCATTACAATAACTTGCGGCAGGGTCGGACGCAAGGGCCCTGATGAAAGGGGGACTGATCAAATACCCATCGGCTCCCCTGATGTTAGGATGGGCGAAGCTGGCAGAGTTGGTCCTGACAGAAGAGTCATCGACGGGTCTGGTGAAGAAAGAACCAGGTCGGGAACCCGGTGAACAGTCAGGTTTGGTGCCGGAGCCCCGGGCCTAATATCCATAAGGGGGACTTGGGACAAACTTGGGGGAGGAGGCAGAACCACCTCCAGAGGTCCCAATTCCTCCTCCGTAATCAATGTGACCACTGGGGTTGGAAGCTCCACTAGGGGAGGTGGAGAGGAAGGCTCCCACCCAGGAGGGGCCTAAGAGGTGGGTTGGCCGATAGCCATCAGTGTGCTCCATCAGACATCGGGCGAGGTGGCATCAGCCCCTGACGGGTGAGCAGAGTCTGTGCAGTCATCCGAGACAGGGCCGGATGGCTTACCAGACAGATGAGGGACCGGGTGGAAGAGGGAAGGACCCTTGACTGGCTTATCGGTCGAAGTTGCACAGGTCCCCGATTGAGCCTGGGGAACTGACTTATCGACAGTCGGGCAGTCCCCGGAGGAGCCAGAGGCCGACTTATCGGCGGTGACTGGATGTTCACAGGAGGAGCCGGCGGACGACTTACCAGTAGATATTGGGAGAAAAGCAACAGAAGGGCCTGGAGAGGTCCCAGACGTGGTCTGGAGTATCACAAGGGCAGGCAGCGGGGGAAATGGCCTCACTGGTCGAGGGCTTACTTGTGACCTGATCTCGATCTTCCAGGCACTCCCTCTCTCAATGTTTCTCCTTATCTTTTTTCCTTTTTGACTCAGAAGAAGGGGAAGAAGCAGTGTCCCTCAGCTATTGCATCTCTTTTTCCAGGGAGGCCATTCTGGTTTTTAAAACATGGGCCTCCAGGGCCTGCTGTCCCCATTTGCAGGTGGCCTAATTAAAGGGTTTGCAGTCAGGGCAGGCCACGGTGTCATGGTTCGGGCCCAGGCAAAAGAGATCTTGACAGTGACCTTCCTTGTGAGGGATCTGTGCGCTGCACTTCTTGCATTTCTTCTTTGTGTTTGCTGTCGGAGCTGGAAGAGAGATAAAAAATGGAACTGAGAGAAAATTAGCGAGAAAATAAGGCAAAAATGGCAATCGACTGAGCAACGTTTACTGTGAAGAACTCTGCACAGGTCGACGGCAGAAAATGGGGACCGCCCACTATATAGGGTCATGCTGATGTCCATCACGTGACATCAGGTGGGTGGTCCCCCACCAGGCACTGCTGGCTAAGTTTGCCGTGCAGTCCTTATGCCAGGGGGCATAGTCATACATGTTATGACCTACTGCAGGAACCCTCTCAAAGTAAAAGCACTTATTTTGGAAACAGACTTTGTAGGACTGCTGTGCCAAACCTAGCATCACACCTGGACTGAATATCCAGGTTATAGTGCTTTGTAAAGGTGTGTAGTTTTCCAAGTAGCTGTTTTATAGATATCAAGCAATGGGATATCTCTGGCCGCTGCTAAAGTAGCAGCTGTCCCTCTCGTGGAGTGAGCCCTCAATCCCATTGGGGGCTCCCTACCAGCTTTGGTGCAACAAAACTGGATACACTGGACTATCCATCGAGAAATGGACCTTTTTGAGGCTGGATTACCTTTTCCCACATCCCCATAAGTCAGGAACAGCTGTTTTCTGTCCTGCCTATGGTCCTTAGTGGCTGTCATGTAGTAGCTGAGAGCTCTCTTGACATCCAGATTGTGAAGTCTTCTTTCACCAGAAGTGGAGTGGTCAGTGAAAAAGACAAGTAGGGTAATGGATTGGTTAAGGTGGAAATCTGAAACCACCTTGGGAAGGACTTTTCTATTTGTTCTCAGGACTTCCTTATCCCTGTGAAAAGAGATGTAGTCCTGTTCGATGCAAAGAGTCTGAAACTCACTGATTCTTCTTGCAGAAATCATTGCCACTAGGAAGACTGTTTTCCATGTAACATATTTCAGGTGAGCTGTAGACATGGGCTCAAAAGAGGGCCCATGAGCTTAACTGTACACACATTGAGATCCCGTGCTGGCATCGGTTCCCTGTGAGGGGGGTGCAAATGGATCAGACCTTTAAAGAACCTCGAAAAGATAGGTTCTGAGGCTATTGTTACCTTTGCTCCAGCAGAAATATATGCAGACACTGCTGCAAGGTGAACCTTTAAGGAGCTGGGCTGTAGTCCCAGGGAATGTAAATGAGAGAGATAGTCAAGAACAGCTGGTACCCAAGCCTGTACTGGCACCAAGTCTCTATTTGAACACCAGATTGAAAATCTTTTCCATTTGGAAGAGTATGTTTTCTTAGTGGAGGGCTTCCTGTAACCTCTCAGGATGTTTAGCACTGCTTCAGAGAGGTGCAACTCAGCATATTCTAGTTTCTTGAGACTGAGAGACTTGAGATTCGGGTACAGCAGGGTTCCCTGATTGGAGGTCAGCAGATTGTGCCTCCGAGGGAGGTGTATTGGTTTGGATACAGACATGGAGAGTAGTAGAGAGTACCATGGCTGCCTAGGCCAGTCTGGAGCTCTCAAGATTAAAGGTGCTGAGTGGGATCTGAGCTTGAGCAACACCCTGAATACCAGGGGAAAGGGAGGGAAGGCATACAGATGCCTCTCTGACCAATTCAGTGCCAGAGCATTCAGGGGTAGTGTACCCCAATCTGGTGGTCTGCAACAGTACTGTGGCAGGTGGTGGTTCTGGTGGGATGTGAACAAGTCTATCTCTGGAGTTCCCCACCTCCTGAAGATCACTTGAACCACTTGCCTGTTCAGGGTCCATTTGTGATGGGCCTGACTGATTTGACTTAAGGCATCTGCCAGGGTATTGTCTTTTCCTGACAGATGGGTTGCCTGCAGGGACACTCCCAAGGAGTAAGCCAAAGTCCAAATTTTCATTGCTTCTGTGCAGAGAAGGCCTGACCTGGTGCCTCCCTGCTTGTTTATGTAGTTCATTGTGGTGGTATTGTCTGTTCTGACTTGCACCACCTTCCCTTGTACCAATGCTGTAAAGGCTTTTAGAGCCAGAAACACCACTCTGAGCTCTAATAAATTTATGTGCTGAAGGGACGCTGCAGCTGACCAGGTACCCTGGGTCTTGTGATCCCCTAGATGGGCACCCCAACCCAAGAGGGATGCATCTGTTGTGAGAATAACTGAGGGAGACTCTCTCTGAAAAGAAACCCCCTCTCTTAGGTTGGATTCCTCCTTCCACCACTGGAGTGCTTGTAGCAAAGTCGTTGTTACTGGAATGGGCTTTGAAAGAGGAGCTTTTCTTTGACTCCAATAAACCCTGAGGTGAAACTGGATATCTCTCATTTGGAATCTGGAATCGAGCATTGTGCCTGTGGATGCAGCTATATGGCCCAGTAGCTGCAGAAACTGCCTTGCAGTTTTGGGTTTGTGCAAGCTGAATGAATTTGCAATCAGCTGGAGACTTCTGACTGTCCAGAGGCAGGAAGGCCCTGCCTTACAGGGTATTGATCTCTGCTCCTATGAACTGCAGGATTTGTTCAAGAATGAGGACTGATTTTTTGTGATTGATTAGGAACCCCAAAGACTCCAGGAGCCCTTGGGTGATCTGTAGATACTGTCTGACTTGGTCTGGTGATTTGCCCACCACCAGCAGTCATCCAGATATGAGAATACTATGACCCTCTGCCTTTAAAGGTGTACAATGATTGCTGTTAAGCACTTTGTGAACACCCTTGGGCCAAGGAAAGGCCAAAAGGCAGGGTTGAAAACTGGTAATGGCCTGAAGGGAGTCTGACCCTGAGATATTTTCTGTAGGACTCCCTTATGGGGATGTGAAAATAGGCATCTTTCAAGTCCAGTGATGCCAACCAATCTCCTTTTTGGAGTGTTGGCTGAATCAATACCAAAGTTACCATTTTAAACTTTGGTTTCTTCAGATGCTTATTTAGAGCTCTGAGATCCAATATAGACCGCCACTCCCCACTTTTCTTTGTGGTGAGAAAACACCTGGAATAGAAACCTCTTCCTCTCAGGGGGATTGGAACAGGTTCCACTGCTCTTAGCAGTAGCAGGTTTCGAACCTCTGCCTCTAGCAGTTTCTTTTCTTCTAGGAAGGGCTAATTGAAGACCCTAGTTTTTTGAAGAGGAATGGATCTGAAGTCCAAAGACAGACACTGACCCACCACTTCCAGGACTCACTTGTCTGTGGTGATGTTCAGCCAAGCCTGGAAGAAGTGGGACAGTCTGCCTCCGACAGGGAGGGAGGAGGCAGCCTGTGCCTCAGGGGGTCTGCTGTGCTTGGGGCTGAGGCAGGGCCTGTGACCCTCACCTAGAACCCCTTCTACCCAGTCCCTGAAGTGCCCCTGTTGTGGATACTGCTGGTACTGGGGTGTGGCCACTGGTTGGAAAAAGGGCCTGGTGTGAAAGGACCTGCCCCGCCCCCCCCCTTCCATAAGGCCTGATGGATGGTAAAGCTTTCTCTTTGGAAGAGTGGCCTCTGTAAGTGGCCTTGTACTCATCTACCTTTTTCATGTATGCCACAGTGGATTCCCCGAATAGAACATTCCCTTCTAAGGGGAAATCAAGTGCCTTAGATTGAGTATCCTGAGTGAGATTTATGGCCCTGAGCCAGGCAAATCTCTTTGTTACTATGTTAGCCATCCGTCTGGCTGCAGTATCATTAGCAAGGCCACTGATTTTCGGTGATTAAAACAATGAAATTCCGTTTTCAAGACTTCAGATTCTGGAATAGTACCGGTGATTGTTACTCTAATTTCTGGATTTTAACAGGATTCTGCTATCATTCTTCTAGTACGTGCATAAACAATCAAAATTAAAGATGGTTTAATATACAGAGTATTAAATAAAACAAATTGAAAATAGCACAAGAAGGAATAAAAAGAAAAACACAAGTTTTGTAGATTTACTGATCTGAAATAAAATGCCAGATTCCATAAAATCTTTGTTATTACCAGTCTTCAGACAGCCATAATTCTGGTATTTTACCAGATTTTCCAGTAAAAAACAAAAAACAGTGGCCTTGATCATTAGTATCAGCAGCCATGTGGAACTGATATTTAGCCGCCTCTAACACAAACTTAGCAGTTTCAGCTAGGTCATCTGACAGGGGTGAAGGGGCTTTCTCAGCCATGGCCAAAACTGACTGCCACAGTGATTTCTGATACTAGGAAGAATAGGCCTGAAAGTTTCCTTGACGAATGGCCAGAGAGACTGACAGGTATCCCTTCTTGGCTGTAGTATCTGTTTTTCTAGAGTACTTGTCCGGAGGGTGAGAGGACAGAGGGGCCCTAGCCTTGTCACAGACAGCTGTCTGCAGAACCTCCCGATGATCAAGATGGGAAAAGAGGAACTCAGCCCCTTCCCTATTCATTTGGTATTTTTTATCCAACTTTTTGTCAAGGGGAGGGATGGAATTTGAAGTTTGAAGGCGTTTTAGTGCATCCTTCTTAAAAAACGTATTCACAGGGAGGAGGAGGGCTTTAGTGGGGGTTACTCCCCATCATTTCCATATACTCCACCTCCTCCTCATCCTCAATCTGTTCTGTAGTGGTGATGTCCAAGGCATCAGCCATCTTATGAACAAATGTAAAATGAGAGGAGTAGTCCTCAGATACCAAGGGGGGAGAACCAAACTCCTGCTCAGGGGACAGCTTGAGTTCAATAGATTCCCCATCCTCCTCCTCACATTCTCCATAATCTTCTTCCTCAAGGAAAGAAGATCTTCCTGTACTGCCAGTCTGGGGACTCGGGGATAGGGCAGGTGGCTGCTGAGCAGGAACAACACTTTGCAAGGCCTGAATGATCTTAAATGCCTGAGCAATCTCCACAGGCGAATGCATAGTAATTCCAGACACAGAAGTCCCCAATTTAGAAGGCAGGGGTTCAGTGTGCTTAAGCTTCTTAGATTTTTTAGAGGGAACCATGGAGTCAACTGGTTCATTTGTCCTCTTTGTGCCCTTGTCACCCGTCTCGGGGTAGAGGCAATCACAGACACAGTTTCACCCACGTTAGTAGGGGGTATCGGCTGGTCGGTGCCAGAGGGACCTCTCAGTTGAGGAAGCTTCTTTTTTAGACATTCCAGGCATTTCTCAACAGTTTTTTCCAGGAATGTTTTACATATATCACATTCCTCTTGTAAATGATCATACCCAAGGCAGGCCACGCACAAACTGTGCTTGTCTGCCCTGGCAAAAACGTCCCCACATTGAGTGTAGTTCTGAAAACCGGGCTCACCAGTTGTCTTTTTAGTTTTTTCTGACATCCTGTCAAAAACAGAGCAAAAACAGAATCTGCTAAATAATAAAGCTTTTTAAATAAGAACTAGCAGTTGCGGTCGGTTCCGGAACCAAAAAGGAACCAGAGGAACCAAACTGATAAGAAAAAGGGAACAGGGATTAGCAGATCAGTAACCGGAGTTATCGGTTACGAAATAACAGTTTTTTAATAAATAAAATTATAAACTAAGGGGGATTTTTTTGTCAGAAAACCCCCGACTAATGGTAAACTAACCTGGTTCCCCCACGGTTATACTGAATCGAGAGGAACCTGGAAAAACAAACTAATGCTAAACTAAGTTTAATAACAAAATACACTTAGTAAAAGGCAGCAAATGAAAATAAAAAGATACTTATATGTATTTTAAAAGTTTCTTCACGTAGATGAAAGGTAGGCGAGTGACACTCCAAGTGACCAGAATTTTCAGGCAGAGAGTGAAATCTGAGGAGTTTAGAACACTGGCAGTTAGTACAGGACAGCATTTGAAGAGTTGTCATGTTCAAAGAATTCCATCAGTTGCATGTGTTCTGTTTTCTCCGGGCAGTCCTACCTAGAAAGCTTACTGCAGAAAGTTAGGAATACCCGAGTATTACTTGGGTTAGAATCATGCTCTTTAGCCATGTTTCTGTTATAATTAGAATGTCTGGTTTCAGGGCAGCAACCATGGCTTGCAGGAGGTCTAATTTTTGAAGTAGGATACGAGTGTTTAGGTGTAATATCTCGAAACCCTTTATGAGGGCTGTTGTGGTAGGGGTATGGGCAGTGACAGTGGGGGAGATGGCAGGGGTGAAGGAAGTAGCAGGACCGGGACTGGGGTGGTATGGTATGGAATGGTATGGTATGGTATGGTATGGTATGGTATGGTATGGTATGGTATGGTAGACAAATGGAAAGGCTAGGCTAGAAAAAAAGGATCTTCATGATCAAAACTTTTCTAATCCCTATTTTCTTATATCTCAGTTATGCCCACCCCCACCCTTCACCCCCCGGTATTCTGGAAGTCAGACTTTTAGTGTCTTTTTTTCAGACTTTTATGGAGTCACCACCGTAATCCTATTCAGAGGAACCTCACCTATGAGTCTCTATAAGGATGGAGGTTTGGGAATGGTCAACCCGTTTGTATTCTTCTGTAGTATGTTTTCCATTTTAATTTATAAACTCTTATTTTAAAATCTACAAAACTGGGGGCCAAATGTATGATAGGTGTCTGGAACTCAGGTCTGTGGTTATAGGAAGCTCAGAGACTGAGGTTTTTTAGAAATCCCCAGGGCACCTTCCCTACCTTCATAGTAGAAAGGTTTTGGAGAATTAAAATGTTGGATCCCTCATATTAACATGCTTCTTCCTAACTAGGAAACAGTATTATCAGCATAATATTCCAATAGTCTATCTTTGACCCTTCCTGTGGGGTCCACTGTAAAGTCTCTCAAGGTTCCTTTTTGTCTTTTGTAAATTAGTGAGTCAATGAGGGGAGTGAGACTATTCAATGGATATAGATAACTATTTCAAAATATGAGTCTCACTCTATCACAATTATGTTGTTAATTTTATTATTTAAATCCAAAGTCATGAAGTTCCTCTCTTTGAAAAAAAAAAATATTTCATCCCACGATATGAGTACATAAACTGTAGAGACAACTTGCTTCAATACAAAGTCTCTTATTGTTGAATTTTCATTTAGCTCCTAAAAAAGTTTTTAATCCAAATAGTAACGTTTCAGAACTTGAACAATGTTCCTTCATCAGATTTGGAGCTTGTTATTCACTGTAAAGCAGAGGAACAAAATAATAACGTATAAGAACAATATGTTTCTAATATTTTAGAAAAGTATATTTTTACTTTTTTCAAAAATTATTATTATAAAAAAATTAATATAGAAATCAGGTGGAACAAACCTGATGGGATCTGAAATAACTTGCGAGTTTAAATGGTGCTGGGAGGCTGCGCTGTATCTCATAGAGACTCAAATTTAAAAGTCTAAAACAAGGGACAGGAAAATGAAAAACTTCATTAGGCCTAAGTTTATAACTTTCATATAAGTAAGAACTAGCAACAATTATATGGAAACTTACTGAGAAAAGTCTCAATTGAAATGAACAAAGTCTAAACGACTTAAACAAACGTCAAGCGGTGTTTCTGTAGAACGCTATGGTAAAAAATAATTACTGAAAATAATAATTTCACAAATCTGGAAAGAACTGATTTTATGTTTCAATTACCTTAACGGCATGATTTTAAGTCTCTTATTTTATGTTTCTTTCAAAGATTTAAATCCAAATGGGGATGCAAAAGACAACAAACTCGCGAAAACGTTCCCGGCGCCATTACTCGCTAAAGTCCTGTGTATAACATACACTGACACCTCTAAGGTGAGCAAGAAGGGCCAGGCCATGTATGAACACACCTGACGGCGTGCTTCCTGTGGGCTGCCTATATCAATTATAATAAAATAACTTGTGAATAAAAGGGTCCCCCAAAGAGGGGGCATTTGGCATGGCGTGGTGCACATAGGAGACTAAATGTGAAATGGAACAAAAAGCATAAAGGTATACTAGACAGAATGTGTGCACATCATAGACACACAGACAGTGAAAAAGACCAGTGGTCCACCAAGTCTGTCTTTTCCTATTTATTCTCCACGCAGGGTTTTAGCCTTCTCCCTGTTGCTGTCACGCTGAGTAACCACTACACCCTTCACACTGTCCTAACCATGCTTGAAACCAATAATGATTTTAGCATAAACCACCTCATCTGGTAGACTGTTCCATGGTTCCACCACTCTTTCTGTAAAATAATACTTCTTTTTATCCCTCCTGAACCTCCCTCCCATCAGTTTTCACTCATGCCCTGTTGACATCAAACTGTTATTCATGCTAAATAATTTTCTACTGTTCACCTTGTTTAGTCCTTTCAGAAATTTGAAGGTCTCTATTATATCTCCCCTCTTCCTCCTGATCTCCAGCAAGTACGTGTTCAGTGCCTTGAGGCACTCCTCATATGACCTACCCTGTTGGCCCTGAATCATCTTTGTCAGCCTTGGCTGCAGCATTTCCAGACTGTCCTTATCTTTCCTGAGATGAGGACTCCAAATCTGGGCACAGTACTCCAGGTGTGGCCTCACCAAGGATCTATAAAGGGGTAGTAGTATCACTTTTCTTCTGCTGTCAATCTCTCTCTCTCTCGATATATCCCAGCATCCTATTTGCCTTACTACAGGCCTTGTTGCACTGGTTTGATTGTTTGAGGCAGTCACTAATGATAACTCATAGGTCCTGTTCCCCAGCCGTAGTGCTAGGTCTTACTCCGCCCATCCACTACTCTGTCCTGGAGTTCTTGTTCCCTAGGTGCATCACCTTTCACTTTTTGGCATTAAATTTAAACTGCCAAACCTCAGACCACCTCTTTAGTCTTTACAGGTCACTCTGCATTTCTCTCACTCCCTGGTTGCTATCCACCCCCAGAGCTTAGTGTCATCTCTGAAGAGACACAGCCCGACTCAAATTCGTTCTCCACTGTCACTAATGAACATATTGAAGAGGACCAGGCCCAGGACAGATCCTTGTGGTACCCCACTCGTGACCTCCCTCTCGTTTGATTTGACCCTATTAACTACAGCTCTCTGCTGACTCCTGTTTAGGCAGTTAAGTACCCCTCTTATTATGTGACAAGTCGCACCCAGATCCTCCATCTTCTTCTGCAATCATCTGCAGTCGTTTGTGAGGCATTGAGTTGGAAGCCTTGCTGAAGCTGAAGTAGAGTAAAACCACAGCATAGCCCCTATCCAACACCCTCATCACCCAATCAAAGAAAACTATCAGGCTAGTCTGACAAGACCTCCCTGCCATGAACCCATGCTGCTTACTATCCTGGAGACCATTGCTCTCCAGATAGTCCACGAGGTCCTCTTTGATTAGTGACTTCATCAGCTTCCCTACAACAGAAGTAAGATGAACAGGTCTGTAGTTCCCTGCTTGTTCCTTGTACCACCCCCACGCCCTACATCTACATCTGCCACCATCCAGTCCTTCTTGTAATGAGCTCTTGGAAAGTTCTACCAAAGGTTCAACCAGTTCCACTGCCAGTTCCCTGAGCACCCTCAGATGTATCCCATCCAGTCCTGGGGCTTTATCTATCTTTAGGGCAGCTAGCCATTTCTGAACCCTTTAGCTTATAAATACTGGCTGTCTCATCTCTAGTACCCTCTTTATGAACACTCTGATGCCAGTCTCTGGCAAGGGCCCACACTAGTGAAGACAGATCAAAAGTAATCATGAAGGATGGCATCCTTTTGCACATCCTCCTCTAACATCCTACTCCCCTGATAGCCTAACAATTCCACCCCCTTCTTCCTATTTTCCTAATATACCAATAGAATTGTTTTTTTCTGCCCTTGACCCCCTCCACAACATGCAGCTCTGTGTCTACTTTTGCCTCCCTAACCGCCCTCTTTGCCTCCGTATTTGTTGGTAAGTATTCTCTCCATTCTACTAGCCAGCTGGCTAGCACAGTGGTATAGCTACTGCTTGCCATCCAGATGACCCGGGTTCATGCCATGAGTCCAGGACGTCTGGTACCGACCAGTGGGGCAGGGTCAGGGGTCCTGTGGATGTCTCCTGCCTCAGGGAGGGAGGGTACCTCCTTCTGATGCATGACAGCCCTCTGGTGACCCAGGGGGAAGAGGGTGTCATGTGGGAAGGAATAAGTGGTTCCTCTGAGGTGAACTCACATCGGCATGTACCCAAGTGAACTGGCAGGTGTCAAGTGGCATCATCCACCCAAAGTGGGGCTGGCAAGGGAGTACAAAAGGAGGGGTGGGGCTTACCCACCCTTCTGACAGCCCTGATAGGCTGATTGCCAGGTTACCTCTAAAGACCATGCCCTGGGGTGGGATATGGGGAGGGCCAAGCAGGGGACAAAATACCCCCAACAGCACCAGGTAGATGAAGCCACCCTGCCCCACTACCACAGCAGGATCACTTCAACTTTCCCATGTCTCGTCATCTCCTCCACACCTGCCCTGATCATTGAGTGAAGTATCCCCCCGGCTTTGGGAACTAAAGGGTTCCACCCATGCAGGATAAGCCATGGGTTACAGTCAGAGTGACTAAAGGTTGGTGTTGGGCAGGATCACTGATTCCATGACTCCTGCTAAGAACCATAAAGGTCTCTTGAGCTTATTGCTTTTGGTTACCTTTCTAAGGCATAACTTGGATGCCTTGAAAATGACTCTCTTTATTGCCCCCAAACTCTCTTCCACATCTCCTATGCAGTCTATCCTACCTAACTTGTCCCAGACCAACTCTCTCAACCTGTTGAAGTCCGCCCTTCTGAAATCAAGGTCTTCAGCTCTTGATTGGGGTTTTCATGTTCTAAGGGCCAGTTAGAACCAAACAGAGTTGTGATAGCTGTTAACTAGTGGCTCCCCTATTCTCACAGCTCCTGCCGCCTCTGGGTTAGTGAGCACCATATTGAGAATGGCCTCCTTCATGGTGGGTTCCTTAACTAGCTGTACCAGTAGACAGTCCTGGAATATATCCAGTAGTTCTCAACACCTGGTGCTCCAGGCCACTAGAACATCCTTATCTATATCCGGCAGGTTCAGATCACCCACTGCCACTCCCTTTTCTACTTCTTTCCCAATCTCACTGTCCCTCTCTTCCCCTTGCCCTGGTGGTCTATAGATCACCCCAAAGCATAGTTACTTGCCTGAGGGAACCGTAAGTTGCACCCACAGTGAGTCTGTCTCCCCATTACTACCCCGATGCTCCCATCTTCTACATCCTCAGTGCCATCCTTGATATAAAGGGCTATGCCTCCCCCTCTACCTATTCATCTGTCCCCCCTGAACATTGAGTACCCAGGGACTGTCAGGTCCCAGTCATTATTTTCTAAGGCCCACATTTCTGTGATGGCCACAAGGTCCATCTCAGTATATGCCATCATTGCCTGGAGCTCCCTGGTTTTATTACCCAAGCTCCTGGCATTAAGGCAGACCCCTTTCCATCAAACTCCTGAATCATTTTTGCTATTTACCTGTCACCCTTATTCTTCCCCAGTCTTCTTAGTTCTTGTTTTTTGTGGTGATTGTGCACTTTGTATTCCCCATCTCTACTGGCCCTTCCCCTTGTCCAGTTTGGACCTCAACTCTATTTTTATGCACTGTGTTGCTACAAGTCACCAGATATGGTGGGAGTACTAGATAGGTTTACCCTTCTCTCTCCAATCACTGTGGTTCCCTTAGTCCCAGTCTCCTCCACAATCAGTTTAACTGTCTGACATATTTTTATTTATTTATTTATTTATCAAGTCTAGGATTACAAATACCTTTGAGCCATGGCTCTTTTACAAAGGTTCCACGTCAGAGAAATACAAATTGTGGGGAACATCAAGACAGGCATTACAACAATGTGGACATTGCAAACAGAGTACAGATTAATACAGTTCAAAGGTTAGACATCTGACTTCTGCCCAGCACACTGGACCCATATCTTGTCAGGTGGACTACAGCATCCTTGAAGAGCTTCCTGTCTCAGATGTCCCCCCAGTCCCCCACAAAGTGGTAGCCCTTCTCCTGACACCATCCCTTAAGCCACCCATTAAACTCCTCTGTCCCATCCCTCCTTATTCCATCATTTTTCCCTCCCTGCCCCACACAGGGAGGGCCTCATGCTTGCATAGAGATAGACGAGTCTAAGGATCAATTATTTTTTACATGCTCTTGTACACAAGGGTTTTGACTGACAGTTGACAATGCTTGGGGGCATGCTACTATTCGCTAACTGGACTATAAAACACTGAAATCCATTATGCACAGGGGGTGCTCAGAGGGATGATGGCAACATGCAATGTGCTGCTATTGACTGCTGCTAAATGTTACTGTTTATAATTCAGACAGCAGCAGATCCAATAATGACATAATTTCCTTTTTTTTTCCAATGAAAACAAACAGTTTCATCGTGAGCAGGGACAGACACAGGACGGGACCCCTGAACCCAACACAACTGTGAATCTTCATCACCTCCAACTCCCCCCCCAAAAAAAAAATCAACTGGATTTATACTTATAATTTCAAGACCCACAGATTGCAGGGAAAAGAAAATATTTCACATGGAATTGATGGAAATGTGTTTTTGGCACCCCCCTGCCTTGATGGACACCCTAAGCGGCTGCCTAGTTTGCCTATCCTTAATGCTGGCCCTGCCTAGTTGCTGGAGTTTACTTCCTTCCCCACCCAGCCCTCTGAAGAAGCTAACCCACGAGCAACTGATAACATGATGGAGAAGGAGAATGGTAGTGGTGTATTACCTGATGTGGCTGGTACAGATGCTGTAGTGGCTAAATCTGAAAAACAGATGTCTGCTGAAGATGTTGTTGATATAGTGGAAATCCAGCCTACTACTGCTGGAATCCCATCACAGAAGGAACAGGGCACTATCTGTGCTGAATCAACAGAGGAGATGGAGGAGGAACATTTGCGAAAAGCACTGCGGGTGAAGAAGGAGCACATTCTTGAACAAATTGCTGCTGAAGAGGCAATATGCCACCAGAAAAAACTTGCAGCTGCAAGTTGGCTGCCACTCAACTCCAGTGTCAGGCATTGATGAGCCCATGATTTCCTGCTAGCCAGATGTCATGTTTACTGTCAGGAACTCCTAGATGTGCGATACTGGCAAAATTGGAGCAGCAGCCACGGCTGGGTCAGCAGCTTGTAGAGCCCGTGATATGTGCCCTGAGCACTGATGAGGCTCTGCTCGAAGCTCAGTAAATTTGCCAAGGCAACAAATGGATATTGGACCCCAGGGTTCCTCTGTCAGTCAGGACCACTGTCACGCAATACTCGGGAGGCCTACAGAGATTAACTTTGTTTTATTGCAGCCATGACCACCCAGGAGAATGTACACACTGGCACAGCTGAACTAACAGAAACAGTAGAGGAAGCTGAGTTGGCTCACCTCAATTTACCAAAAGAATTTCATTTTTCTCAGGATCCAATCATGTCTGAATGCTTTGGGGCTACTCCACTAAGCCACCAAAAGTGTCAGTTGGTAAACTTGTGTTTTGTGCCAAGACCAGTGGGACTTTGATTCTGGGAGGTTGCCTAGAAATCTTGGCCCTATCTTGCAGACTCTTTTTTTAATAATATTTTATTCATTTTCACGGGCAATTTTACAAAATCAGTCTATCTATGGAACAGAGATGCAACATCCTGTAAAAAGAATACGCATTCCATGACTATCTAGATAGGTTTAAGTATTCAGCAGCGTTGCAGCCAGTGGAGAGCCATCACTAAATTTAATTAATTCATACCCTGACAGGTTTTAACAGATAAGTATGCCATGGAACTGTAGTACATGAGTCATGGAGCATGTCCTATTAAAGGGCTAGTAGAACAAAAAGTAAGAGACATGAAAATGTTACAAATTTTAAGAAGTAGTCAGTGGTAACTTTTTATTTCTGAAATATTTTTCCATTTGCTCATTAGAAAGTTTTCTATGTGACACTATTATGCCGGATATGTGAAACAGCACTCTGTCTCAGAAGACACATCTAGTTCTGTTCCTTCCTCTGCACCATCAGCACTGTGACCTCACTGACTGTGACATTACAGGTGATTGATCTGGCAGCTACTGAGTGGCTCTTTCTAAGCTGCAGTGATATCAGTCAGTGAGGTCACAATGCTGATGTAGTGGGGGAAACAGAATTAGATATATCAGCTGCCAGGCAGAGTGCTGTTCTACAGATCACACCTACTAACATCAGGTAAAAAATCTTCTAATTAATTAAAGGAAAAAGAAAATGTACATCAGACATAAAAGATAGTTGTTGACTGCTTTTGAAAACTAATATTAATTTTGGGCAGTACACTAGCTCTTTAAAATAAAAGTTTCAACTTTTAAAGCAGCAGTGCAATGAAATTGGGAAGAAAATGTGACCACACCTTTCTTTCAATTCAATTCAGTTTTTATTTTACCAGGACATTATACCACTGAGCAGGCTCAATTGCAAGGTGGTCCTGGGAGGATGCAACATAAGGGGTAAGACAAAAAAGCAATACATACAATGACAGTACAGTTTTAACAATACATTAACCATACAGGAATAACTGTGTTTCTGAGAAGACAACTGACATCTTGGCTCTAATATTCACAAAGAGGAAATAATACAGGGTGAGTATACATTGGATAATACCAACATTAAAGTTCTTTAACCACAATACAGGAACAACACAGTTAGGATGTGAGAGCCTCCCAGGTTTTGGGGGCAACTTGATGTAAGGTGGGGAAATGTGTTCTAAATAGGGCCTAAGAGATTAAGACCCTGAGAGGAAGAGGAGTTCAGGGGGGTCACAGGTATCATAGGAAAAATCAAGAAAGGAGCTGGGCAAGTATGATAAGGATAGATTATTGCCAAAGTTATTAGGATTGTGAAGGGAACGGACATACTAAAGCAGATTATTGCCAACGTTATTAGGGTTGTGAAGGGAACAGGCAAATTCGATTAGGATAGTGTGTTAGAGCTGAGCAAGACAATGAGTAAGACAGGGCGGGTAGGTTGGTAATATAGGAGAGGGAGGGAAGCTCAAAGGGATTGTGGAACTGGGACAGTTGGTGGAGACAACTACAGTACTGTATACAAATAGCTAAGGGAGTATAATAAGTGCTAATAGTGCAAAAGGGTTTGTATTAGTTAAGGTGGAGGCTAGGCATAACAGTTCCAGTTTTCCTTCAGTGATTGTCTAAGCGTGGTTTTGAAGGCATTCATCCCGATAATATGCGTAAGTTTTAGGGCTCTTCGCAGCGTGTTCCTTACGGTAGGCAGGGCGGTACCTGGTTAGAATAGCATCACCAGAATAACGCCGCACTATATGGCACTAGTCTGGTAAGCGCTCACATGGACAGTGACCAGGGATTTATAGTGCTTGCTATAAGCGCTCCCCTGGTCGCTGTCCATAGTCCTGAAGGGAGGACAAGGGCAACAGGAATCCAGAAGCAGGCTAGGTTGCTCCCATGGTGTGTAGGGCTGAGGCATGGATCAGCTTAGCTGGCAGCAATAAAGACCAGGGTTCTAATCCTGGTATCTTGAATTTTGGCAATAGCGGGACTTGTGTTTTTTTTGCGGGGCCGTGGAAACACTTTTCCACAGCCCCATAAATTTTAACTTTCATCACGATCTGCTTCCCCCAGAGTGAGAATCTATAAGTCTGGGGGTTGCAGTGGGGCAAAGCCCACCGCAAAAAAGAAATCGGCACCTTTTTTGCCGAGCACATCTTGCATGCGCTATTTTGACCGGCACTGTTTGGACCCAGTGCCAGGGAAGGCATGACTTAAGGATGATGAGCCATATCAAATACTTATTCTAGGTATATAAAGCAAAATAAAGGAATATCTTCTGAGTGGGTAAACTTCAGAGGAGTATTTAAAAAGGTCAGCTATGTAGGAGGGCAACTTGTTAGCAAGGGCTCTGTAGACCCAGAGAGAGGCATTTTTTAATCTTCGAGTGCTAAGTGAAGTCCAACTTAATTGTGCGTAGAGAGAGCAGTGGTGAGTATTATAAGGAGCTCCAGTGATAATATGTAATGCTCTGTGGTACAGAGTATCCAGCTTGACTAGAGCAGTACTGGAACAATGACTAAAATTAAAATCAGCGTAGTCAATGAGGGGGAGAACTGTAGTTTGTGCCAGTCTTATTTTGGCCTCATAGTTAAGTACCTAGAAACATAGAAACATAGAAACTGATGGCAGAAAAGGACCGCAAGGCCCATCCAGTCTGCCCA
This sequence comes from Neoceratodus forsteri, assembly GCA_016271365.2. Taxonomy (NCBI): domain Eukaryota; kingdom Metazoa; phylum Chordata; order Ceratodontiformes; family Ceratodontidae; genus Neoceratodus; species Neoceratodus forsteri. The sequence continues at coordinate 1,326,174,826 of CM057459.1, read as the reverse complement.
TTTCTTTTTCTACCTTATGAATGTGCTATAGGCCTTTGCTCTGTCAATGGCCTATCTATTCATATTCATCTGTATTGCTCCCTTCTGCCTATCCCATGCCTGTTTGAAGCCCTCACTGTATTCATATTCACCACTTCCTGAGGTAGGCCATTCCATGCATCCACCACCCTTTCTGTGAAAAAGAACTTCCTCACATTACCTCTTAATCCGCCTCCCTCTAATCTCATGCTGTGTCCTCTTGTCCTGCTATTTTTCTTATATTGAAACATGTTAGACTCTTTCACCTTATTAATGCCCTTAGGTGTTTGAATGTTTCAATCATATCACCTCTCTCCCTCCTTTGCTCTAGGGTATACATACTGAGTTCAGTTAATCTGTCCTCATATGTTTTCTGATGCAGTCCCTGCACCATTTTGGTTGCCCTTCTCTGGACTGCCTCAATTTGGTTAATGTCCTTGTGAAGGTGTGGCCTCCAGTACTGCACGCAGTACTCCAGATGGGGCCTAACCAGTGTCTTGTAAAGAAGGATTATTACCTCCCTCTTCTGACTTGTGATACCCTACTAATACACCCCAACATCCTCTAGCCTACCCTACTGCTTTAGAGGTCTGCATGGATGATTTCAGGTCATTGGTGATGATGACGCCCAAGTCTCTTTCTTCCCTTGTGACTGCCAGCAACTCCCCTCCCAGCCTATAGGTGGCTTCAGGGTTTCTCTTCCCTATGTGTATGATCTTGCACTTCTTTGTGTTAAACCCCAGTTGCCACTTTTCTGACCATTTTGCTAGTTTATCCAGATCTCTTCTCATTCTGCCCACACCATCTAGATCATCTACTCTGTTGCAGATCTTGGTGTCATCTGCAAACAGACAAACCTTACCCTCTAGTCCATCTGCAATGTCACTGATGAAGATAGTGAAGAGGACTGGCCCCAGGACTGATCCCTGAGGTACCCCACTTGTGACTTGCATCTCTTCTGACTGTATACCGTTTACCACCACTCTCTGTTTTCTGCCCGTCAACCAGTTTGCCACCCAGTTGACCAACGTCTGACCCACCCTGAGCCTACCCAGCTTAGTAGATGCATGATTCTGAAGAACAGGCCTATCCTTTGTTGCAGCTTTTTGGAGAGTTCCTCTATATGTGTCGTGAAAGATAACTTACAATTGAGCCAAAAAGCCAGATATCTGAATTTCTCCACTACCTCTAGTGATTCCCCCAAGAGGGTCTTAATCTTAAGTTTAGTATTAATGGAAATATTACTATTAGGTTGGGCTTGAGGACATATGAACATAATTTTGTATTTTTAGCATTGAGCAACAACTTTAGTTGTAAGAGGTTTTGTTGCTGCAGGGTGAACTCCTGCTGCAGCTCTAGACATGCAAGCTCAACGGTAGGTCTAGCAATGTAGAGAACTGTGTCATCTGCAAAATGATGAACACTTGCTGTACTGATTTTGGCGTCAATATCATTGCTATAGATTGTGAATAATAATGGCCCTAGTACTGACCTCTGATGAATGCCACTTTGTAATGTTTTAAGAGGGGGGGAGATCGCCTTGGGCTTTGACCTGCTGTTTTCTGCCTATCACATAGCAAGTGAACCATTTCATGGCTGTGTCATCCAGACCAATATCTCGCAACATAAGTAATAAGAAAAAATTACTCACCTTAGTAATGTTGTTTCTTCTAATGGAATCTTGCTGTATTCTGACTATTGCAGTTAGGTCCTGCCTTTCAGCTGCCCTGGAGAACAAAGAGTTAACTTTCCATGGCCAGCATGGAACGTTCAGCGCGAGCTCAGCTGAAGCCCCTGTCTGCTGTTGTTTAAACTCCAACCGTCAGATCTTTACGAGCAATACTCACTAGAAGTTCTGTGTGGAAACTGTAAAAGTCACACTAGCCAACTGGCAACTAAATTTATTAAAAAGGGTTTTTTGGTTTCAAAGCAAAGGCTCAAGTCAGGAAACCCAAAAAACAAAACACAACACACACCCAAAGTAAAGGAGGGTGAAAAGAGGGCACCCCTAGGGTGCCAACACTGCTCCTGCCCACCCACATCCCAAAAACCAGGTTCTGAGAGGGGATGGGAGAGGTCAGAATACTGCAAGACTCCATTAGAAGAAACAACATTACTAAGGTGAGTAATTTTTTCTTCAAACAACATGAAGTCTTACTGTATTCTGACTATTGCAGACTACCATGCAGTACCTCCATGGAGGAGGGACAGACCCTACTTTGGGAATAGGCTCTGAAGTACTGCTGTGCCAAACCGAGCATCACTCCTAGCCTGGATATCCAGAGAGTAATGCTTGATGAATGTATGGACTGTTTTCCAGGTGGCTGCTTGACAAATTTCTAAGATAGGAATATCCCTGGCAGCAGCCAGGGAAGCAGCTGTACCTCTAGTAGAGTGAGCCCTCAGGCCTGAGGGTGGGGTTCTACCCAGTTTTTCAGAGCAGAATTGTATACAAGAGACAATCCACCTGGCAATAGATCTCCTAGTGGCAAGTTTGCCCTTACCGACCTCTCCATATGTCAGGAACAACTGGAGGGACTCAAACCTGTGACCCTTGGTGTACTCTGTGTAGTAGCTGAGGGCCCTATTAACATCCAAGCTGTGCAGCCTCCTCTCTCCAAAGGAGGAATGGTCAGTGAAGAAAACACGGAGAGACATAGACTGATTAAGGTGGAAATCTGAAACCACCTTAGGCAAAAACGTCCTGTTAGTTCTTCGGACCACTTTATCTCTGTGGAAAGAGATGAAATCAGGCTCCACTGACAGGGCTTGCAATTCACTGATACGCCTAGCCGAGGTAATGGCTACCAAAAACACAGTTTTCCAAGTCAAGTACTTAAGCTCTGCAGAGGACAAAGGCTCAAAGGGAGGTTGCATAAGCTGAGCAATGCAAACATTAAGGTCCCAAGCAGGAGCAGGGTCCCTAAAGGGGGGATTAGTATGCAGTAATCCCTTGAAGAACTTACAAAACACAGGATGAGCTGACAGAGGAGAGGGCTTGCCTACTGACAAGAAGGTAGAAACAGCTGCCAAATGCACTTTAAGTGTAGCAGGCCTAAGTCCTAAGCCATCAAGATGGACCATATAGTCCAGAACTGTAGGCAACCCGGCAGATTCTGGAGAAATGTGCTTATTAGAGCACCAAATAGTGAACCTTTTCCATTTGGAGTTGTAAGTCTTTCTGGTGGAAGGCTTTCGACAGGCCTTAAGGATATCCAGAACCCCTTGAGAAAGGTGCAGATCTTCAAGAGCCATGCCTTGAGATTGAGAGACTTGAGGTTCGGATACCAAATCCTCCCCTGAGAGGATGTCAACAGGTTGTAATTCCTGGGAAGAGACAGGGGAAGGTGGACTGCTAAGGACAGCAACAGAGGGTACCAGGGCTGTCTGGCCCGGTCTGGAGCAATCAGAATCACTTTGCATGGTTGTGACCTGATCTTGACTAACACTTTGAACAGGAGAGGGAAGTGGGGAAAATCATACAGAAATGTCCCTTCCCAATCCAGAATCAGACCATCCAGGGGGACTGAGCCCAAGACTGGGAGTCTGCAACAAAAGAGAGGAAGTTGGTGATTGTCTGGGGCTGCAAAAAGATCTATCTGTGGAGTGCCCCATCTCGAGAAAATCACTTTCAAAACTATGGGATCTAGGGTCCATTCATGATGGCCCTGGGATATCCTGCTGAGAGCATCTGCTAGGACATTGTCCTTCCCTGGGAGGTGAACTGCTATCAGAGAGGTTTGCAGGGAATAGGCCAGGGACCACAACTTCATTGCTTCTGTGCACAAGGCCATAGACCAAATGCCTCCTTGCTTGTTGATGTACCACATTGTGGTGGTATTGTCTGTTCTGATCTGGACCACCTTGTTCTGTACAGATTTGGAAAAGGCTTAGGGTGCTAGAAACACTGCTCTGAGTTCCAAGAGATTGATGTGAAGCAGAGATTCTTGAGGTGACCACAGCTTTTGGGTGGTAAGATTCCCCCAGGTGGGCTCCCCAGCCCAGCAGGGAAGCATCTGTGGTGAGTATCACTGAATGAGACTGAGTGACAAAAGGAACTCCTTGCCTCAAATTGTCCTGATCCTGCCACCATTGCAAAACCTGGATCAAGGTTCGAGTCACTGGGACTAGCTTGGTAAGAATCCTTTCTTTGGCACCAGAAGGCTCTTAAGTGGAACTGAATGTCCCTCATCTGAAATCTTGCTCCCTGGACCACTGCTGTAGAGGCTGCCATGTGACCCAGAAGCTGCAGGAAATGCCTTGCTGGTCGAGACACCTGAAGGGTGAATGAAGAGGCCAGTTCCATAAGGGTCCTTACCCTGTCCAGGGGAAGGAAGGCTCTTGCCCTTATTGTATCCAGCTCCGCCCCTATGAAGGTGAGGAGCTGTACTGGTTCGAGAACTGACTTTGGAAGGTTGAGGAGGAATCCTAAGGAAGTGAGCACTTGCTGAGTTATTTGCAGATGTGACTTGACTTGGTCTGCAGACTGACCCACTATGAGCCAGTCGTCCAAGTATGGAAAGATGGAGATCTTTTTTCTCCTTAAGAAAGCAACCACTACTGCCAGGCACTTTGTGAACACCCTTGGGGCTGATGTTAGGCCAAAGGGCATTGCTCTGAATTGATAGTGGCCTGAGGGCAACTCGAACCTGAGGTACTTTCTGTGGAAGCACCTGATGGGAATGTGAAAATAGGCATCTTTGAGGTCCAGGGAGGCTAGCCAGTCCCTGGCCTTAGAGAGGGCAGAATTATTCCCAGAGTCACCATTTTGAACTTTGGTTTTAAAAGGTGCTTGTTCAGATATCTTAGATCCAGGATGGGCCGCCATTCTCCTGTTTTTTGGGGGGTTAGAAAGTACCTGGAGTACAATCCTTTGCCCTTGTGTAGGGTAGGAACCCTCTCTATGGCTCTGAGAGCCAGGAGGGAAGAAACCTCTGCTTCTAGGGCAAGGGTCTCTGATGGATTTGCAGGTAGAAAGGATCTGGTTCTCATCTTGGGAAATTTTTTGAAGCTGAGAATCAGTTCCTGGCTTACTACTTCCAGGACCCACTTGTCTGATGTCAGAGACTTCCAGTCCTGGACAAAGTAAGCCAGTCTGTCCCCTACAGGTATTGGAGAATCGGCCCGGGCAGACCCATCAGGGTGTCTGATTGGCAGGGGCTTTAGGCTGAGGGGTGGAAGCAGGCCTGCTCATTCACTGTCTGCCTCTCCCTCTGAAGAACCCCCTCTGAGCATAGGAAGAAGAGGAGACCTGGGCTTGATAAAAAGACCTTTGAAGAGGCCTGCCCCTGCCCCTGCACTGCTGCCTTTGAGGAGTGGCTTGCCTTTCTTTGGCCTGAGCACTCCTGTAGGTGGTCCTGTACTCGTCCATCTTTTTCATGTAGTTCTCTGTCTGCTCCCCAAACAGAGAATTACCAATGACAGGGAAATCCATGGCCTTAGCCTGGGTATCCTGTGATGGGCTAGTACATCTGAGCCAAGCCATCCTCCGAAGGGCCACAGATGTAGCCATGACTCTAGATGAAACATCATTGGAGTCCACTGCAGCATGAAATTGCACCTTGGATGCCTCAATCCCATCTGCAGCCACCTGCTCCAGCTTCTTGGCAAGCTGGTCAGGGGCCTGTTTAGCCAGAGCCAGAACAGTGTCCCATCTGGACTTCTGGTGTCTAGCTGTGTAGGCCATATAGCTAGCCTACCTGAGTCCCAAAGATGCTGCCATGTACTGCTTCTTTGCCATGGCATCAATCCTACTGGAGTCCTTATCTGGGGGGTGTGATACCAAGGGAATATTTGCCTCATCACAGGCAGCAGCCTGCACTACCCCAACATGGCTGCATTGCTGAGAAAGGAACTCTGTGTCCGAGCCTGAAAGGGTGTACCTCTTGTCCATTCGTATATCCACAGGAGGTATGGAGTTAGGAGTCTTTAGAATTTTAATTGTCTGTTTCCCAAAAGATTTATGGAGGGGACTAGACAGTCTCCTGGACTCTGGGATGTCCATCATTTCAACAAAATCAGGCTCCTCCTGATCCTCTACTGCTTTTTCCATTGGAAGCTGGAGGGTTTCAGCCACTTTTTTGTAAAACATAAAGTGGGAAGGGGACTCAGAAAGCCTAGGAGGAGAAACACCTGAAGGTCTGTCTGGGGAGATGTCCGGGTCAATAAGCACATCCAGACTTTCATAATCACCATCAACATCCTCATACTCTCCCTCCTCCTCCTCCTCCTCCGGTTCATTAAATTCTTCTGAAGTGTAATCCGGAACCGGGGGAACCGACCGAACTGAGCCCCTGCCAGATGGTGCCGGTTCAGCCGGAACCGAAGTTAGCAATTGCACTATCCTTATCACTTTGGCTATCTCATCAGCGGTCAGAGTATGAATTTCTGGATCCGAACCGGATGATTTTTCTCTTCTCTTCCTTTTAACCGGAACCGACTCCTCAGAATCGGCTCTCCTTTTGCCCGAAGAAGTTTCGCCCTGGTCAGAAGGCACTCCTTCTGGTTTGGTCGGAACCGAACCGGGCTAGCCATCCGGGTCAGCGGACTTCTCGGCCTCCCTTTCCCTCAGTCTACCTACTCTCTTATCCAGGGTAACTTTGGGAAAATTCTTACAAATTTGGCAGTCTGAATTCAGTTGGTCAAACCCCAGACAATAAACACAGGTGGTGTGGGGATCAGCCTTAGCAAAGGCTTCCCCACACACATTGCAGTGTTGAAACCCAGTAGGCCCGTTTTTTTTTCTTGGGTTTCTCAGACATGGCCAATCCTATCCAAAACTTACCCTTTTTTCGGCAATCCGCCAGGCAAGATTCCCCTATCGGTTCCTGACCGTGTTACGGGTCTTGGAAAAAAACGTAATTAAATCGGTGGAACATCTGGTTGTCAAAGGACTACAGGACCCAAGGCAGCATGGTTTCACCAGGGGGAGGTCATGTCAGACCAACCTCGTTTAATTTTTTGACTGGGTGACTAGGAAGGTGGATCAGGGGAGGGCAGTGGACATGGTCTATCTGGACTTCAGCAAGGCCTTTGACACTGTGCCACATAGAAGACTACTACACAAACTGGGGAATATGGGTGTGGGCAGGACAGTAGTGTGGTGGGTAGGTAACTGGCTGGGTGGTAGGACACAGAGGGTGGTGGTAAATGGCTGTCACTCCACAGAGGGAAGAATGACCAGTGGGGTACCACAGGGATCAGTGCTGGGACCGGTACTATTCAACATCTTCATCAGTGACATTGCGCAGGACCTAGAAGGCAGAATTTCACTGTTCGCTGATGACACAAAGCTCTGTAACAGAGTAGACACACCAGAGGGTGTAGACAAAATGAGAAGGGACCTGCAGAAACTTGAAGAATGGTCAGGGGTTTGGCAGTTGAAATTCAATGCAAAGAAGTGCAAGATAATGCATATGGGGCACAAAAACCCTGGCACAATATATCAGTTGGGGGGTGAGGATATAGCATGCACCAAACAGGAAAGGATCTTGGGGTTATCATCTCTGATGACCCCAAGGTAGGGAAACAGTGTGACAAGGCAGCAGGTAAAGCAAATAGGATGCTGGGATGTATAGGCAGGGGCATCACCAGCAGGAAAAGGGAGGTCATAATTCCACTATACAAGACACTAGTGAGGCCCCACCTGGAGTACAGTGTACAGTTTTGGAGACCATACCTACGTAAGGACATAGACAGGGTAGAGAAGGTTCAGAGGAGGGCAACAAAGATGGTGCATGGATTGCATCACAAGTCCTATGAAGACAGGTTGAAGGAACTGAAACATGTACTCCTGGAGGAGAGGAGGGAGAGGGGATATGATAGAGACATACAAGTATCTCACAGGGAGGAACAGGGTGCAGGAATACACTATTTTAAGCGAAAAGATGTACCAGGACTAGAGGGCATGGGATGAAGTTGGAGGGAGGAATTCAGAGGAAACGTGAGGAAGAATTTCTTCACAGAACAGGTGGTGGACAAGTGGAACACTCTGCCAGAGGAAGTGGTGGGGCTGAAACAATCACGGATTTAAGAATGCATGGGATAGACATAAAGGAATTCTGGAGATCAAGGCAACAGACTCTAGGAAAACATAAACTGAACTTACAAGCTCAAATGGGCAGACTGGGTTGGCCATAGGCCCTTATCTGCCAACACTGTCTATGTATCTATGTATCTATGTAAATCCGCTTTTTTTAGAACCGATACGGACCGGTTACCACACTCTAAGTAACTTCACAAACTTTTTAAGACTAAACTGATCAGTTCAGCCGAACCTATCTGAAATTTACAAGTTCCACACAGAAACTAAATGTAAAACCTATCTAGTACTCACGGTACCACAGACAGAGACTTAAACCGACAGATTCGGTAGCAGAAATTCGGTAGAAACCGAGCGAAAAACGACACTTTAACCGACTTTTTTGAACCGAGCAAAGGAGAACTCTCCGGAGCAACTGTTCAGTGAGGCAGAGTAAAGAATCTGACGGTTGGAGTTTAAACAACAGCAGACGGGGCATCAACCGAGCTCGCGATGAACGTTCCATGCTGGCCATGGAAAGTTAACTGTTTGTTCTCCGAGGCAGTTGAAAGGCAGAACCTAACTGCAATAGTCACAATACAGCAAGACTTCATGTTGTTTGAATAACTCATGATCTATGGTATCAAATGCCTTGCTCAAGTCCAAAAAGAGTGTGCTGACGTGGTTTTTAGAGTCTAATGCAACTTGCCAGTCATTTGTTACTTTTGCCAGTGCCAATACTGTACTATGTGTGGGGGTGAATCTGGATTGGAGGCAGTTGAGCATGTTCATGATTTCTAGGTATTCTCTTAGTTGCGCATTAACCAGTTTTTCAAGTAATTTAGAGAGTATAGGTAGAAGAATATAGGCCAGTATGTCTTGAGATCACTTGAGTTACCAGATTTAAAAAGAGGAATGACATGTGCAATTTTCCACTCAGAGGGGAGAGTCCCTTGGGAAGGAGACAAGTTAAACAAGTGGACAGTGAGCGATGTCAAAAACTGGTAACCTCGCTTTAGGAAGAAAAATTCAATTTGATCTGCACCCGCACTTCCTTTTGTGTCCAAAGTTATTAAGAGGTCTTTGACCTGCTTGAAGGTTATAGGACTAAAGCTAAACTTGGCTGAATGTTTAGAAGCCTTTGGTGGGGGGCACAACAAAGTTTTGTTACAGGGTTGCGTGAGAAGTTTGTTTGCTGAAGAGGTATCAAATGCTAACCCAGCAGTGGAAATACTGTTATTTAGTTGTTCTAGGATACTAGTATAGCTGTTATCACCATAGATGATCTTGGGAGGCAAGGATGATGAGGTACTGTGCTCTTCAATATCCCTTAGTATTTGCCAAAATTTGGCTGCATCCTTTTTGGATGATTTTAGAGCAAATTGGAAGTATTTGTTTTTTTCAGCTGTTATAAGCTTGGTGCATTGGTTCCTAGTGGTTCTAAAAGCTGCCCAGTCTGTTGAGAGTTTTGTTTTGCAAGCTTTTTTCCATAGGGTATCTCTGCCATGTAAGGCTGACTGTTTGCTAGTGAACCAGAGGTATGTCCTTTTCCTAGTTCTGATTTTTATTAGAGGTGCATGTTTGTCAATCACCTTCAGAACAAGGCTGTGGAAAAGGCTGTAGGCCTCTGTAAGTGTGGGTGCTAATTAGAAATCTTGCCATCGAATTTTGCTTAGGTCTGTGAGGAACTTGGGTCAACTGAATTTGCGGTAGCTCCTCTTAAATTTAAAACTGGAGGTAGATGTGGGCATGGGTAAGGACCTGACACAGGCTATGGCCTTATGATCACATATCATTCTGGAATACCCCAGTATGGGTGATTTTGTGGGGTTTATTTACCAGGATTAGGTCAAAAATGGTACTGTGTGCAGGAGTTTTAATGTTAGGGCAAGTGATGCCAGTAATAAGTTGTGTAACGCCATAGCAGTTACAAAAATCTTTTAATGGTTTTGGGCAAGGGGAATGCAAATCAAGGTTAATGTCTCCCATTGTAAATGATTCTGAACTATGGGCATCCAGCAGGTTGCAGAGATGGGTTCATAACCCCATGCCTCCTGAAGGTGGTCTGTAACAGCCTATGAGCAGTATAGCCTCATCAGGTGATAAGGAGATTTTTAAGGTGACATTCTCTAACTTGTTAGGGGTGGTGGATATGTCAGTTACTGCTACTGAAAGTTTATCCACAACATAAATTGCAACCCCCCCAGTGGGTCTATCGGCCCTAAACACATCGTATGAGGGGATATTTATGTTGTGGTCAGGGGTTGATACTCTTAACCAGGATTCTGAAATAACTAACACATCAGGTTTAGTGTGGCAGATCCAGTCCTGTATCATGTCAAACTTTTTAGGCAAGCTGCAGACATTACTATGTAGAAAACTGAGACCTTTAAGATGAGATAGGTTGGAGGGTACCTCAATGGGGGATGGTGGACCAGGGTTTAGTTTGACATTTCCGGAGCATAGTATAAGCAGGAGTAGTAATTTCTTAAGTTCATTTATCAGTATTCTACAGTGCAATTGCCGTCTTCATTTGGTAGGTTTTGAGATGATGGTAAATGCGTATGGAGCGCCATATTGGCCAAGAAGCAAAGATGCATGGAATGCCACGTGAGCTAGGAGTAGGAGGGGATCATATGTGATGCATGATGCTATGAGGTTCAGGGTGTTTGCAGGGGTTTCTTGATAGTTTGTGCCAGGGAGGCATCTGTACTGTACAGTAGCCAGTATACTTGTGCTGTTACTAGGACGGTCCCTAACTTTGGAAGGGCCAGTGGCATGGTAGAGGCTGTACAGTAAAGTGATGTAGTATACTAAAGGCAACCGCATATTGTGTAGCTCCGTGTCCCTTACTGCCTGGATTCAGATACAGTACCGGGCTGGCAGTAGCACAAGGAGGGCAGAGGGATGGTTGAGAAAACTTCCTCTACAACAATGGAGAACCAGTAGAAATGAGAAGAACAAGAGTAATGTAGGCTTAGAGGAAAGATGGGAGCTCTCTGCTGGTCAATGGGTATAAAGTGCTAATGGGAAACTGGGGATTTACAATTTGCGTCACCAAATTATGTGACTGGAGCTACCTATAAATATAATAGGTCGCGTAGGGCAAGTGGGAGGGGGGAAGGGAGGAGCCAGCATGCAGCACCAGCTGGAAGGTCATGAGAAGGCTTGTAGAGTTGGCAGACCCTTCCTTGGGAGGGCGGGCAGTGGACGGCTGTTGCTGTATGCCACAGCCAAGAGAGAAGAGCCCAATCAGGGGCGACACAGCCAGCAGCCTAAGCCTAGAGGGAAGAGAAAAGGGGAAATTAATTCCACTGAAACAAAGGATCAGGTAAACTGGGGCGGGTGAAGAGACGGGGAGGAGGAGTGAGAAGCAGACAGAGACCAGGCAAGGGCATGGATTCAGAGGGCTCTGAAACAATAAAGAGCAGAAGAAAAGAACAACAGAGCTGGACATTTTAGGAACCAAAGAATCAGGGCATAAAATAATTTTTAGAAGAAAGGAATAGCAGTGGTGGACATTTTAGGAGCCAAAGAATCGGGGCATTAAGTATCTTTTTGCAGAAAAGAACAGCAGGTCTGGAAGTTTTAGAGGCCAAAGAATCAAGGCAGAAGATATCTTTTACCACTGGTACAAAATAAACAGTTTATGAGCACTGATTCATAAATTCAGTAAATCAGAAATGGGAGGGCTTTAAGCCCATGGTTCGATGGGCAGAGCAACAACATCATTCCTCCATCAAGTTTAAAAGGTCACAAACATCCTGGGCCTCCACAGGATTCTTTTTCATTGCCTCCGAAGGCTTTATCCCTCCTTTCTCCCTGCGCATTTTTCATGATACAGCTGCTATCCCTTCTGTGGCGTTCATCTGTCCCTCCCTCCACCCAGTTGCTGCTGGCTCGCTTGCTGCCTTTCACTCATGTGAGTAAACTTTGCAATGGTGAGGTAATATTTTGTTGCAGTTCAGTTTATGCTGCATCTTATTACCTGCATGTAATCTGCTCATGCTTCTCATTTCCGGGTCCACTGACTCGCCTGGTCCCCTTCTCCGGTGCTTGTTGCATAGTTCTCTCCCTGCTCCGTCTCATCTTCCATCGGTGATTTTTGCTGTCCGACTCAGTCTTCCCCCTAAGACGGACGTTCCTCCACAGGACCCTTTTCGCCTGCTCAGTCTGTCTCCAGCCCCCCAGTCTGCCTGTGGGCTGGGTGCTATGTCTTCTCTCCCGCTCCTCGATTGTTTCTGGCTGCTTCACTCGTTTGGGCACTCTAGCTGCCCTGCCTTCATTTTGGCTCCTCATCGCTATCCCGTGTCTCTTGACGGCTGCTCTGCTGAATGGAGCACCTGCAGCCTTCATTTGGCTTCTCTACGGTCGGTGAGTGTCTTGTCCTGGGGCTGTATTTTCTTCTGTGGCTTGTGTATTCCAGCTCTACTTGAGCTGGTAGCTGCCTGTGCTGTCCACTCCCTGCAGTGCAGCGGCATTGGCACAGGGTGACATTTACTTTCCTCGTTTGACATGCCTGGCTCAGATCTAACTCCCAATGTCATGCAGTGGCTTGTTACTGGAGTCTATAGTGTTTTCTATTTCAAAGTACAGCTTCTCTGTCGTTTGGTGTTGCCACGGGCTCCAGGGAGACATGTCAGCCAATCTATCAAGCGGACATGATATTATTTGATCTGCCATTCCACATCTTTCAGTAAATCATGAGGTTTCATGATCCACCCTTCTTACCTTGGCCTGCCTACGATTTTCAGTTTTTGATTCTTTTACAAACCACTAAATAAAATAAAAAAAAAAAAGATTCAGTCTCCTTTGTCATCGTGGCTGCATTGGTAAGTACTGCTGTCAGTTTCCCTGCTTATTCCTGCTGTGTCTGCCCTCTCCTTTCTAATCTGCTTAGATCTGCACTGTCCTCGCACCCCACACTTGCTACTTTCCTCTGTGTTTTCGGCTTTCCAACCCTCCACCTCTGCCATTTGTCAGAGCTCCAGTGCCCCTGCCAGCTTCCTCTCCACCTGGCCTGCCTACCTCCTGAGTCATTGCTGTTGTCCTGTTGTGCCCCCATGCCTTTTGTGTGTTTTTTGTTTGACTATGTGCAGTTCAGTAGGTGGAGCCATTTGCCCAGCCACAGTCAGCTTTGGACGCTTCCTGTCTGGTTTTCGGTATGGTATTGCATAAGCTTTACTGATTCCAGCCTTCTAGCTTCCCACCATCATTGCACCTCACCCGTTCCTCTTTTGCCCTCTCTTACTAGCCCTGGGGGATTCCATCCACTCATGGCTTCGCTCCCACCATCTGGGTCCGAGCCTGTCTTCTTGGCCTCCGTGTCTGCTTCCTCACATCTCTCCATCTTATCACATCGATTGTTCGAGTACTTAACTACCATCTTCTCACCAGTTCTAATGGCTTCCCTCCGAGGTCTACTATCCATAATTCACTTGGCATACCTATTGTAGATCGTGGACCACCTACTTCGACTCTCCTTACTGTCCACCCTATAGGTCTCTTCCTCCGCATCGCCTACTCATGCTTCAGCATGCCTTCATTCTGCTCCCTATCCTCTGCTTTCTCATCAAACTCCTGTCCTGACTCATCACTCTTGATATCCGAGTCTAACTCCCATCGTGGCCTACATTCGATATTTCCTTTGGGCACCACTATCCTTACTCACATACCCGCCTCAAAAATCTGCAGCGCTCACGCCGTATGTATCTAGTTCCTGATTCCTTCTATCTTCCGCCATTGAGGATCCCCTCTAGTCCTGGCTTCTATATCTCATCATGCCACAGTTTTTCTATTAGCTTGCTATGCAATTCGCATCGTTGGCCCATCTATGGCTGACTCCTTCTGGCCTTTCATCGAACCTGGCCTGCGTGCTACCTTTGATTTGTCTTATCAACATTTGTTGTTCCTATATTTCTCTGTTCTGAGCTATAAAAACCTGACTGTGTTTGCTTTCTACGATGTTATTCTTCAGTTCTGAGCTTCTATACCTTAACTGTGTGTGCTTTCTATAATATTGTTACTTAATTCCCCTCTACGTCCTGTGCCAGTTTCCTTCCTGCTGTTTCTGCACTGGGTGCTTAATTCTTCCTGCCCCTTCTCCTGGCAGACCACTACCTCAGCTTCTATCCTTCGCTCCTCCAACCTTTTCCTTCCTGCTCCTCTAGTTCAGCTATCACGCTACCTCTCCTTGCCTCCACTGCCCTGCCTTCTCTCATGGCTTTGCTACATCGCCCTGTCTCTGGCTGACTTTTTCCAGTTCGTTTATCCCTGTCAGCTCCTCGATGCTTCACACTGACCTGCTTATTTTTCCATCAATCCATCTGTCTGCCTTGGCTGACCTCTCAGCCCCTTCAGAGTCTTCCTTCTTTCCATCCTTGATCCCTCCATCAGAGATCCTTTGACTCCAAAGCCCTCTCAGATCCATGATATCCTCCATCTGGCCTGCATTCGATGTTTATTTAGGCTCACCTATCTTTACTCATATGCCGCCTCATCGACCCATGGCTCTCCAGCTGTCTATATCTGGTTCCAGGCTGGTCATTATTCACCACTTCACACCAGCCATCCCAGATTCAGCCATTTTCATCCTGTATTGGTGGGGTCCTATGCTAGCCCTTTGACCTCCCTCTGTCCTTTGCTCTTTCATACCTCGCTTCCTGTACCAGCCTCCATGGCTTCACTCCCTCTTTGTACCTTATCCGTTTCCTAATTTTACCTTCCTTGTCCTAGTGCCTTTTCTTATCCCAGCCATCATGGCTTCGCTCCTCTTCATACGTAGTCCAGTTTTGCTCCCTCCTCATCATACCTCGTCTAGTTTTTTCTTCGATTGCTCAACTTGAATTGCCTCCCTCCTTTTGAGGAGCCTCCTTCCTTTTCCCTTCCTTTGTAAAAGTTCATTCTAAGTTCATTCATGTCTCCTCATCTTCTAAGTCCCTCTCCTCATCTCTCTTAACAAATTCTGCCTTCCAGGATTCAATCCAGTCATGGCTTCTATCTTTTCGTGCCACGAATTCTATATTCGTTTGCTCTGCCATGCCTATTCTTGGGCCATCCATGGCTGACTTCGTCCGACCTTCTGTAAAACTGGGCCTGAGTGCCACCTCATCCAGCTCGCCCTCCTGCCCCCTTGCGGAGCCTTCCTCCTTCACAGAGTCTACTTGCTCTGTGTCATCCATCATCACTCCCTTCATCGGAGATCCTTTGACTCATTAGCCCCCTCAGCTCCGTGATACCTGGCCTCAACCTGCTCATCTGCTTCAATCCCTCTCTCAGTATGCCTTGGCGTGGTTCACTGCCACATCTGAGCTATTCCCTTGCTACATCTGGCCGTACCTATCATGGTTCCTATACCGCCTAATCCAACTAGCCCCCATGCAGCTCTCATCCTGTACCGACTGGGTCCTATGCTGCCCTATTGACCTCCCTACCATTCTTCGTCCTTCATCCTTTTCCACCTCGCTTTCCGGTACCTACCCTCATGGTGTCAATCCCTCATCGTACCTCATCCATTCCTGTTGCCTTCCACAGCCTATCACTTATTCTTGTTCTGACCATCATGGATTCTTTCTACTCCTGGCTTCCCTCCTCATCATACGTCATCTGAATTGTCTCCCCTTGATCGCTGTCCTGTGCTTACCTGCTGATTTGCATACCCTCTGGCTCCTGTCATGCCTTCTTGGCCTCAGAGTCTGCCTCCTTTCGAGGAGCATCTTTGTTTGTGTCACTCCATGGTGCACATTCCCTTCGTTCCAGTTGTTTCTTGTTCATTCCCTTCTCCTCTTCTTCCCATTCTGTATCGGCTCTTCAGGATTCTCTCCACTCATGGCCTACTGTCGATATTTCTTTTTGGGCATACCTACCATGATTCCTATGCCACCTATCGACCACAGCCATCCTGCCCTATGTATGGAGTTCATAATTCCAGTCATATCGAGTTCATAAATCCAGTCATCATTCACTCAGCATTACCTCAAAGTTTATCTATTTACATCGCTTACTCTAACATTTCTATCATTGAATTCCATACTACCTCATCGACTACAACCTCAGGGTCTAATCGTTCAGGGTCTAATCGTTTATATTGCATAATCAAGCATGCCTCTTCAACCTTGGTGTCTGCTCACTCGCATCGCTCAATCAAGTGCATAGCTCAATCAAGCCAGTCTGCCGTATTTGTCTCCTCATCAGCACATCTGAAATATCCCTGTGAGCACATCTGAATACCCCTTGCTCCTCTGACTCTTATATGGATTTACTCCCTTCCATCCTTGCTCCCCTGATCTACTATCTCTCATCGACTACTCGAGCATACCCTCCTTGGGTCCAGCAAGATCTATCTAGTTATATTGCTCCCTCAAGCATTCCATCATTGACACCGATACTACTCATCGACCACAACATCATGATCTAATTGTTCACATCGCATAATCATGCCTTATTGACCTCAATGTCTACTTCCTCACCTCACTCAATTGATCATACCTCTCATCTGATCTTATGCTACCTCATCGACCTGCCAATCTCCTGCAGTGATCATCACCATCAGTATTCATTGCTGCCTCATGTTCCTTATTCGATCTGCATGCCGCCTCATGTTCCCTCTTCGATCTGTGCTTTCTTTTGGGAATTTTCCTATTCCATCATCATCCTCCCTACTCATATCCTTCTAGTTACTGAACCCTTCTTTAACGATATACATCCTCAAATCAAACGTCGTCAGCCTGGAGGGAAGGCGACCTAGGCCTTGGATCCCCAGAGATTTCCTCCTCAAAGGGGGCCTTTTTCCTCCTCTGTGCAAATGGTCATAATATTAGTTAGAGTTAGTGATAGCCACGGTTAATTGGTTAAGTTCGATGGTGCTTTCTTCAGTTAGTTAGTTCGTTAGGTTCCACTGTTAGATGGAGGCAGATGGTGGCCTCGGCTTTCCCCTGTCCTTAGGAAGTTAGCCCTTCTCTTCACAGAATTAATTCATCATCCTCGGCTCTTCAAAGCTTGACATCTTGGGTATTCTTTTTGTGCTTCTTCCTAACCTACCTTTAGCCAACGCATTCATTCCCAGCACCTGTAAAGGGGGGGACCTTCCTCTAGGGTTCCTTGTGTCGTACCCCTACAGGATGGTATATCCCATGGATAGAGATGTGGAAAGCCACAAAGCAAATCAAGTCACACAAGCATCATCTCATATTATCTCATCCAGTTGCATAAGCACATTGAATGGGAGGGCTTTAAGCCCGTGGTTCGATGGGTGGAGCAACAACGTCACTCCCCCATTGAGTTTAAAAGGTCACAAACATCCTGGGCCTCGCCAGGATTCTTTTTCGTTGCCCACCATCTAACCCGCCTCCTCCAGCGGGCTCGTCTCTCTTCCCCTTGGGCTTCTTCCTAACCTACTTTTAGCCGATGCATTTATTCCCGGCACCTGTGGGGGGGGGACCCTCCTCTAGGGTTCCTTGCATCGTACCCCTACAAGGTGGTATATTCCACGGATAGAGAGGTGGAAAGCCACAAAGCAAATCAAGTCACACAAGCATCATCTCATATTATCTCATCCAGTTGCATAAGCACATCGAAATATCTTTTACCAACTGGTGCAAAATAAACAGTTTCTGAGCTCTGACTCTTAAATTCAGTAAAAGGCGCTGCCCCGGTGGTGCTGAGGGTTGAGGTGCTGGATGCCACACCTCATGCTACGCCGGCGACCTGGGTTCGGAAAAGGACCCGGGTCAGCGGGGGTCGGCAGGGGGAGGGAGGATGGAGCATCCCCATGGATGCTCTCCTCCCTCAGGGTGGGATGCCAGGGGTGCTGTCTAGAGCCTGACGTCCTACGGGAGCCAGTGGATGCACCGACTCTTGAGGGGTATTGTGGCTTTGTATTTCAGAGCCGGAGAGGGGGGACATCATTAGGCGCTTGAGAGTGAGCGTGCGTCTGCATGTCAACTCTCTACGCCGGTGTCTCAGGGGGTTGGTTACAGCGGAAAGAATTCAAGCTTGGAGGAAAATGCCTCCGGCCCCCTAGATGAAGTACTCTGTAGCCGTTCTCGGCATCAGGCCGACCATAGGGCAGATCCCACTGTGCACGCTCACTGTAGAGGACAAGAGGGGAGGTAGTGTGGGGATGCCTTTCCTTGCTCCGCCCGGGGGGTAATCCGGGCCATCAAGTTGGGTCCCGATGGCAGCGAGACACTCTAGGGGCAGACCCAGATGGCCGAAGTTGATGTGGAGGATGTCACTCCTTGAGCATGGAAGGAGAGGGGGTCGTAGGGACACAAGGCATGGATAAATAACAATTAAAAAAAAACTCAGTAAAGGAGAAAGTGGTACATATCTTATTAAACTAGAGGTACATTAACCATGCCTACAATAAATCTTGTGATAAAATTAGAAGTGACTCCAAAGCGCAATGTTTGAGTTGCAAACATTCGCCCCCCCTGAATGCCAGTCGCAAGCTGGTTCAAGAAGAGCGTTGGATTTAAAAGTTTCCTAGGCTTTCACTGTAAAAGATTCTGGGCATCTTCCAGTTTTATTTAGTGGTAACATTTTCTAGTTCCACCACAATATGAATATTTTATAAATGTTTTAACTGAGTTTTTTTCTGAAGGAAAAAGATGGCTGTCACATTTGGCTTTGAAATAGTATTGTAGACCTGGCATGGGTTAGGATTGGGGAAAAAATATAACATGGGTGGCACCTAGAAAAGCAGATTTGACAGGAATATAATTTACCCGAAGGTGATGTTGGTTCGGATGTTTGGACCCATCTTTTGCCCGGGAACTCTTTTGACTGGCTTGGGGTTTGGAGTGACCTTCACAGATATCATACTCAGGATAGGTTTCGACTAACGCAGTATTACATTGTTAATAATTTATATTATACCCCAGCTAAGCTCTTTCAGTTTAAGAGGGTATCTCATCCTAGCTGTTTCAGATGTTTGCAAGGGGACGGCAATCTTGTTCATATATTTTGGGATTGCCCTAAAGTGGCTCGCTGTGGTCTCAGGTTAAGAACTATCTTGATCCTTTATTAGGCCTGTCTGGCTTTTTCAGTCCTGAGGTGTGTGTTCTAGGGGAACTTTCTCGGGTTGACAGTGTTGAACGAAGATATCACATGGCTTTGGTGACTATGGTTGTTAAAAAAATGGTGCTAAGACACTGGACGGATCAGCTGGTTCTGTCCTTTGCCGATTGGCTAACTGAAATGTTATTGTATCTCCAATCTGAAAAACTAGCTGCTTGTCTCAGAGGGCGTTTAGATTTGTTTCAGAGGAGATGGGGTAAACTCCAGGCCTTGTGTCTGGCTTAAATTGGTTCCCCTTTTATTATGACCCGATCCCTTATGTCCACATTTCCTTTTTGTTTCTTCTTCTGTCATCTTAATCACAGTAAGCTTTGTTACCTGAAGTGGCTATGCCTATGACTGTTACCCATTATGATTTCTGATTTATTGTTAGCCTGTGTTTATTTTATAATTGTAGAGTTGTATGATGGGTGCACCCTGGGGGGGAAGGGAGCCGGGTTGGGGGTGGGGTTTGTTTTTATTAGGTCTTTATGGTTCTTTTTGTTCTTGGTCTTGTTGAGGGTTTTTGGGAGGGGAGGGGCGGATGTGTTTGAGTATCTTCTTTGTGATATGCTTCTTTGAGGAGGGGGATGGAGGGGATGATGTTTTTGTTGTTGTTCGATTACTCTGTCTGTTTCATTGCAATAATGTTTTTTCCCGATATATTTGGGATATTGTTTTTCTTTTGTACTCTTAAATCAATAAAATTTAAATTTCAAAAAAAAGATTTGACAGGAATGCTAATATTTATAGTAACTGCAACTGAAACTAGCTTTCTGGAAAAACATTTTTTGTTGCACTGCTGCTTTAAAATGTCCATTTTCTAGCCCTTACGGGCTTTAGATATCATGTCCAAGCCTAAGAGTAGTAATTCATTAATTTATAATGCCTCCATTTTACATTCAGCTCTCTCCCCTTTAAACATTGCTAAAATCCAATTATCATAAGCAGGACACAGTTACATCCTAACAGGTATAGTACGTCAAAATTAAACAAGCAATGTTTAATAGTTACTTCAGATGGCAGTAAAAACAAGCATTTGTCAATGCCGAATGTTGCTTGCTTCTATGTGCTGTGTAGGTATTTGGAAGTCATTGGAGTGCAAATATTGAAAATTTGCGAACTTACGAGCGTGCGTAGGAACTGCACAACGCATGCTCGTAAAATAGTCATTTTTAGGAATTTTTTCACCAAATTTTCAACATAGCCATTTTAAGACCTCTGCTCACAAACAGTGTCACTGTGATTTTGTTAATGTGTCCCATACATTGAGTTTGCACACCGACTGCGCCATTGTGCGCTACATGGGCGGAAACAAATTTTGGGCAAGATGTGAAAAATGACAGCTGTACTGCTCATAAGGAGGTGTGGTAAAATGGCAATGTTGAAAATCTGGAGTGGAAATATTGAAAATTTGCGAACTTACGAGCCTGCGTAGGAACTGCACAATGCATGCTCGTAAAACAGTCATTTTTTGAATTTTGGCACCAAATTTTCAACATGGGGTTTTTGGGACCCCTTCTCATGAATGATGTCACTGTCATGGCAGTATTCGGCCCGAAGGGTGATTTCGCAGTCACTGCGCAAAATCACCCTTCGGGTCCGAATAACACCATGAGAGTGACATCATTCATGAGAAGGGGTCCCAAAAACCCCATGTTGAAAATTTGGTGCAAAAATTCCCAAAAATGCCTGAGATATGCAACAAAGTTGAAACCCCCCATCTAGCCCATTATACAGCTTACCGGCATTTCCTCAGTTCGCGGTCGGCTTTGAAGAGTGCAGACGTGTTCCTGGTCCACCGAAGATCGTCGCTGGAGTCCAGAGGTAAGTATGGGGTGAGGGGGTGGGGAGGCTGGGTGCGCAGTGGGTGGGTGCGGGTTGTGGGAGGGGGTCGGGAGATGCACCGCGGGACCGCTTTTGTCTTACAGGTAAAAAAAAAAAGACGCTGGGACTGTTGCCATGCTGGGGTGGGCTCCCCAGCGTGGCACAAGGATGAAGGTTTAGCCGATGGGGATTGGGTACCCCTCACGCAAAAGGACTGCTTGACTGCTTGCCACGCTGGGTGGGCTCCAGCATGGCACCTACTACTGGGGGAATGCAGCTCAACCGACGGAGGTTAGGCTCGGCTATACAGTGCGTGCAGGCGTGCACAGCTGCGTAATGTGTGTGTGTGGCGGGGGAGCTGCGGCGTGAGCAGCCGATATCTTATCGGTGCTCACTGGAAGTGTAGCTCCCCTTCAACTGTATGCCACTGCATTTTGGAGCGTTGTCACACAGCTCCAAAATGCATTGGCTTAGCACAAGGCCTGCCAGCACACTGACTGAATTGGAGTGAGGAGGTGACACACCTCCGAAATCTCCGATGATGGCACTATGTTTCTTGCACATACATGCAAGCAACATAAAAAGCAGTGATATAATTAAGACTAAGAAATCATTTTTGTGGAAGTGACAAGGTGACTAAATGAGTACAGCATTCAAAACCTTTATTAGTTGCGTCCTCTGACAGGGCTTCATGTCATAATAGCGATCGCAAAACAACGATTGCTATTATGGCCAGTGTATATCACTGAAAAGCAAATCGGCAATATACACTTGCGACCCCGACATCCGGAAAAACAAAAAGTGTTTTTGCAGGGGGGCTGTGCCCCCACCCCTCCTCACAGGGGACTTTGCCGCCCCACACCCGTCTGATTGTAGATTCTCAACTCCAGGGGGATGCATGTCGTGGAGGGGGCACAGTCCGGATCTAAAAAAAATGAAGTCCCACAGCCGCAGGCAGTGGCAAGATTTCTACCCTCCCAGTCCCCAGCCTCAAATCCAGTACCTGCTGAGCCAGTTAGCCACCCACACCACCACACCACACAGCTAGCTTGGCAGCAGCAGGCACACTAGCTCCCTGCATAACCCTTCCCCTCACTATCCCCCCCTTCCGGTTGCCGTTCTCTACCCTCGTGTTCGCATAGGGTCGCTACCCTTGCAGGGTAGCCCAGGAGTATATCACTCAATATGAGTCACCGTTTTGATGCGGCGCCCATATTGGTTCACTATACTCAGTGGATACCCTCTGACAGTGTACCCCCATGATAAAATAGTAACAGAAGAAGTATTGTACTTGCCAACCTCTGCCATTTTGCACTATTCAAAACTGCTAACAGAGTCAACGATGCAACATTTATAAACTATTGCAACTACCTCAACATTCATAGCTGCACCATGAGGTAGATATTAAATATAACAAAATAGAAAGACAAGTCCCAGAGTATTTTCACCCAGCTACATCTTGTCACAGTTTGCTTTCTCCACACCCCCTTCACTTCTTGTCCTGCACCATTTTCACAGCCCATTTTCACACATCCGCTGGATTATTTAATAAACTTTTCCCTCGAGTACTACATGAAATTATACAGGAAAGACAACTGAGTGTTTAATTTCCAGCTTTTGCAGGGTACTTCTCACCCCATCAGATTTATTTTTCCACTGGCATGTTGCATAACAGACATCAGTGAAAAACATTCTAGTTTGACCCTTGTGTAGTAGAGGCCCCCACTGTCTCACCATGCTCAGAAGCTTATCTCTGGTGCCCGCACTGTTCAGCAAAACATGCAGAGCATGATGGGTATCTTCCTGTTGCTTCCCTGTAGACCGCACTCTGTACTCTTTAAAATCCTGCCACTCCCTCTGGCCCATTTGTTCACCACGTTGCTCAGAAAGTCAATCCTTAATGAAGAGGGCTACACGATCACCCTCATCTCCCTCCCTCCTGGAGTCCTAGTATTCTGACATGGGCACTTCTAATCTGATTTTCCAGAACTTCCAGTCTGGATTGCATATGTTAAGCATCAAGCAGAAATTGAGCAGAGGTACCTTTAGATTTATTTGTGTGCCATTTCACATAGTCCATTTCTGCCCACATTACTTCCCCTGACATTTCCATTAATGTCATCCGGCCAGTGAGAGAATCAAATTTCTTGTTCGTAACTGCCATTTATGCTAGGAGTTGTCTCATTTTATGTCCAAGTGATTGCAGCATTTCCTCCAAATCCTTCTCGTGAGGGCCGCACAGTTGTGTTGATCTAGTGCTCGGGCCTGCCACACCAAACTTCCCCAAGTCTTTACATGTTTCCCCTACAGCCTGGTTTGATTTGGTTTGACCATTTGGCCAGGATAAGTTGATGCTCTGCTAATCCACCATTTTCCAGAGAAGAAAGATAGTAAAAGTTACATTTTATCAGTTTTAACTCTCTTACAGATGCAGTGTTCGTGGACCTCACCAAGGCATTCGACTTAATGGATCACACCTCCTCTGGAAACTAAAACTTAGCAAGTTAGGAATGAGTATTATCTAGTTAATTGGATCTCAAGCTATCTGGAAAATAGAAAGCAGATTGGGTAAACTGGGTTCTGTCTTAAACACATAATAGATATAACTCATCATGTGCCTCAGGGGTTCTTCATTCTTGGGCCCCTGTTATTTGCATTATTCATCAATGATTTGCCCCAAAACTTCAGTGTGTTGAAGACTATTCTTTATGATGATGATGATGATGATGATGCAGTAATGTATGTGGCAAATAAAGATATGGAAGTATTAAATGAGAAATTAAATATGGAGTTTGGCAAAATGATGACATGATCTGTACAAAACAAGTTATAGATGAACAAAAAGAAAACACACAATCTTATTTTTCACTGCTCAAAAGTCTAGTAAAAATGTTGAAGGTCTGACCATGAGATTTGAAGATAAAAATTATTTGGCAGTAGTGAATGATTTTAGATATCTTGGTGTGGCATTAGACTCCCATTTCACACACACTGATATACAAGGCCACTGATTTACGGTGATTAAAACAATTAAATTCCGTTTTCAAGACTTAAGATTCCGGAATTTCACCGGTGATTGTTACTCTAATTTCCAGATTTTCTAAGATTTTCAGAGATTCTGTTATCATTCTTTTAGTATGTGCATAAATAATCAGAATTAAAGAAGGCTTAACATACAGAGCATTAAATAAAGCAAACTGAAAATAGTACAGGAAGGAATTAAAACAAAAACAGACTTTTTTATAGATTTACTGATCTGATAGAAAATGCCAGATTCCATGAAATCTTCGTTTTTACCGGTTTTCAGGCAGCCCTAATTCCTGAATTTTACCGGATTTTCCGGTAAAAACCGAAAAACAGTGGCCTTGCTGATATAGTCAAGGCCCCTGGAATTCTGCGATTCTGAGGTTGCGGAATTTTCCGCAGAATTTGCATCATGCCGCAGAATTCATATAGTGCCGCAGAATTCATTGTTTTTGGTGAATTTTCATTCAAATATACAATTTTTCCATAGTGCCAGGCTCCCGTATCCATCCTGTTTATCCTGAAGCCCCTCCTTTATGGTTGGCAGTTGATGTCATCTATGACATCACATCATATTTTAGCCAATGGTAGGACTGCATTCTGCCACAGAAATGAATAAATCATGCCACAGAAATTGGAAAATACTGCCACAGAAGCCTAGGAGTCCTGCCACAGAAATCAGAGCCTTTTGCCGCAGAGCACTAGGGGCCCTGGATATAGTCTGTAGTCAACAGAGGAGTCCTCTTTGAGATAAAGGACCTACTTACTGACAACACAAGAAAGACCTTGTCCCAAGTGTGTCTTTTACTCACCATTGACTATGGGAGCATGGTCTGGGGGGAGCCTGAGAAGGTCAGGATCAAAAGAAGAAATATGTACATTGCAATCTGTAGATTTGCCCTATAGGCAAGACACAGAGCTGTGTCCTATATAGGAGACTTCATTGGTTGTCCCAGACTACGGCGATAACATAGAAACATAGAAGTTGAGGGCAGATAAGGACCACAAGGCCCATCCAGTCTGCCCATTTCTTTTTCTGCCTTATAAATGTGCCATCGGCCTTTGCTCTGTCAATGGCCCAGCTATTCATACCCATCTGTATTGCTCCTTATGTTCATCCCATGCCTGTTTGAAGCCCTGCACTGTATTCATATCCACCACTTCCTGAGGTAGGCTGTTCCATGCATCCACCACCCTTTCTGTGAAAAAGAACTTCCTCACATTAGCCCTTAATTGGCCTCCCTCTAATCGCATGCTGTGTCCTCTTGTCCTGCTGTTTTTCTGATATTGAAACATGTTAGGCTCTTTCACCTTGTTGATGCCCTTAAGGTGTTTGAATGTTTTGATCATATCACCTGTCTCCCCTCCTTTGCTCTAGGGTATACATATTGAGCTCCGTTAATCTGTCCTCATATGTTTTCTGATGCAGTCCCTGCACCATTTTGGTTGCCCTTCTCTGGACTGCCTCAATTTGGTTAATGTCCTTGTGAAGGTGTGGCCTCCAGTACTGCACGCAGTACTCCAAACGGGGCCTAACCAGTGTCTTGTAAAGAGGGATTATTGCCTCCCTCTTCCGAGTTCCATATAAACTGCTAGCTATACAAAGTTTTGATGAAAGGAGACAGGAGTCCTCTATCAGATATTATTTTATCAAAAAAACAATGTGTCTCACCTTCGATCAGATTATATCAAAACTCTATCTATCCCTCAGCTCAAAATTTCAAAAGGACACAAATCCTTTACATATGCTGCAGCAAAAAATTGGGACGTGTTGAGTCCTCTTATCAGAAGCTCATAAAATGTTGCTCAGTTATAAAACTATAACACTTGCTTGATATCTAAAACAGGGTGCAGTTGCTTTTAGTAGTAGCACTTTCTGTTATCTCCTTACATACCATTTGTTACTTTTGTACCATATTTTGTATGTGTTTTTTAAAATTTGTTCTGAATGTGTCCAGGGCATGCCTGTAAAAGGCAATGTGGCCCAGAGCATCTTACCTATTTAACAAAAATGTTAAATAAATAAATAATACACAGAGCTAATGTACAATGCAGCCATGCTGCACTGGCTCCACAGTGCCCCCACCCCCATCTTGCAGACTCAAGTTGAAAAGTTGTACCCAGCTCAAACATTGGATGTTTCTGCAGGAACCTCAGTCCAAGGTATTGTCAAGGCTGAAATGAGTCCAGCAATGAACTATGTGCCTGTGTCTATACCTGATGTATTGGATTTTGTGGCTAATTCTGTGGAGGAACTCCCCCATTACAAGATACTCATGACCCTGGCTCAGATTCAAACACTGTTCCTGGTACTGCTGAGATATTGCACAAAATACTCCCTACAGTACACCCTGACTCCAATATTGCCCAAAACACTCATAGTGATCTCATCATTTATTGCCTACTGTCATGGAACACTCATCCCAGGATTTGCCTTCTAGCTTAGAGAATTGAAGAGATGTGTTTCCACAAATTTGTGTTCCCCATACTAGACAGTTAAGAGCCAGTCTACCTCTACTGCTGACTAGGAACCTCATCATGGGGATGGCCAGTGCCAAGATACCAGGGCAGGGGGGAAGATGCAGTCCAAGATCTGGCAGGTCCACAACAACAACCAAGACACTTCACTGATCCATTTTGACCACCTCTCCTTCCTGCAAAATGTAGGAATGCCATTAGATTCCATTACAGAGAAGGGCTCACAGAATTTCTTCAATGGATTCATGTAGGCAGAGCTTTTTACTTAAGGACGCTGTATGGTTTTATGCAACTGAAATTTATACTATTACACACACTTCAGGGGATCCCACCTTTTATATTAATTTCAAGATAGTGCTTTAGATCATTGCTGGCAGAAACATCATGCTATAAAAACACTTCACTTTAGGTACCATTTACTGCCATCCCATTAATGAAACCTTCCCACGAAAAGAACAGTTACGTAACAACTTACCATAACAGTAGATCTTCAAGGGAATCTCTGTCATCAGGTCTCATCTATGAAAGTTATCTGCCAGGCACTAGGATCACATGGAAGCTTTTCTGCAGCAGCCTAGCAGGGGTCACCCATGCCAACGTCAGGCTCTGATGTCACAGCCCTATAAAAGCATGGGCAGCCCCACTCCCTCCTCAGTTCTTTCTTTAGCCAGAGGTTATAGGAGACTGCAGTCCCACCTGGAGCAATAGGACAGCCAAGCTGGAGGGGGAGAGAGAGAGAGAGAGAGAGAGAGAGAGAGAGAGAGAGAGAAAGGTGGACGGAGGGAGAGATGGCATGAACTGACGACAGAGATTCCCTCGAAGATCTACTGTTATGGTAAGTTCCTACATAACTGTTCTATCTTCTTCAGGAATATCTCTGTCATCAGGTCATACCTGCCACAGGCTCACTCCTGTGGGTCTGGGTTCACTGGGCTCACAGCAAACTCCCTTAAGTTCAGACTGTGGTAGTGTGGGTCAGAAAACCCTTCTCCTGTCCTTCCAGGGCTCTCACTGGGTTTACAACTAAGCGTCTGTCAGGAGACCCTCGGATTTCCTATCTCTGTGTGAGGAGTCAAAATACAGCCTCAGGTCTGTGTTCCTCGGAGAGAACCCTCTTGGCCACTGGGCAGTGAACCAGAAAAGTCACAGACATATATAGGCCTTCTGGGATGCCATATACACCCTATATGTGTCTTTTACAAGAAATGTAGAGACTGGTTCAAACCCTACAGACCACTCCAAGAGACCTCAAGTATTCCCCCTTGCACTCACAGAGTCCCTTCTCATGTTCCTTCTGGTAGTGTTTGGCCTTTTAGCGTTAGATCAAGCATGGAATTATTTGAAGAAAACTCTCCCAAACTCACACATACAACAGACATTTTCAGGGGTGTTGGAAAATTATACCCAAAGGCTTTACTAATGTCTGTTAGTATAATTTAACTTACAAATAGCAATTAAGATTTGGTTACAAGACATAAGAAAATAAAAACTGGACAATTACGTAAGCAAAAATACCCAACAGGGTAGGCGGTATTGTGCTATACCGGACTGCCCAGTGGCGTAATGAGGCCCGACACCACAGGTGGAGGGCCTTATAGCCCCTTGAAGGTCCAGTATAGCACAATACTGCCCATCCTGGAGGGTATTATTGTGCTTAGAAAATGGGCAACTGTATTATATGTGTAGGAAAAAAACAATTTTGTAATTTAATTTTTGAATGTAATTTTGTAATAAAATAGTTCCTCTGTCTGTACTGGAATGCTGCTTTATGTCTGACCTGAGGTCTGTTGTCCTAATTGCGTCATAATCTGTGTACACACACAGATTTGAAAAATAGTTTAAATGTTTTTTTCTGAGTGGCTCCCCCCCCCCCCACACACACACACATTTATACTGTATATTCATTTATACAGTATAAGGAGACCGGCTGAGTGTCTTGGTTGGTTGGATTACTTGAAGCAAGCATGGTCTTCTTGAGGAGGAGAAGTAGATACGATAGCTTTAGCGGTCCGTGAAGTGACCACTTTGTTTTTCACTGTGATCTGGATCTTCACCCCACAAAACACATGGATGCAGGAAAGATCGAAAGGTGATGACGAGGTAAAGGACATTCAGTGCAGCTACCAGTGAATGCTGTATTTTTCAATCAGTAACTGTTTTTGTTGTAGCTGGAGTGAGTGGGTGGGTGAGCAACACAGTGAAAAAAGTGTGCAATGGCAACATTGTCCGAGAGATACGAATTCCCTAGAGGAAACAAAGGTATTTACATTTTAAAGAAAAGCATCACAGTGGAGTTGTGGGCAGGGGTGTGTGTGGGGAGGGGGCCCAATTCGTTGTTTCATCTTGATAAGCGAGAGGCAAAAAGTAGGCGAGCGGGATGGAGATCAGGGAGCTGCTAGAGGAATGCGAGACTTTCAACATTATTAACAGCTGTCTGTTTACTTAAAAAAAAAAAGATTGTGCATTTAATTTGCTGTTTTGAGGATTATATCGGGTATGATAGTAGTAACAACTACCAGTGTATAACAAGCAAAGTTTAGCTGTTATGGAGAGGCTCGCTGCCAACCAATTGTTAACTGAAACTGATCGCACTGACAGCTTCCTCCCCCCCCCCTTCCTTTTTTGTTGTGTGTCTTGTTTATTTCATTTATTTAAATTACAGCAAGATGGACTCACTTTGGGGCTCTCGCTTGATACACTCACTAAACGAAAAAACAACATGGCGGTGCTTGCCTTTTGAACGTTCTACTAGCCCACTAATATGTAGAACTATATGAGGCAACTGAGACTGGGGCTAGTTATTTCCCAGTCTCTGTTGTCTCATACCAGACTGGCAAATTGGCTCTTGCAGCCAATCAGGAACATGAATACCCTTTGCCCATTTTCTAAACAAAAACACTAACTTTTCTAAAATCTAATATATAGTTCTATCTTGTTCCAGTGCAGTTGATGAAGTAGTTAACGTCCAGTAAAATAAAAATGTCCTTGTTACCTGTTTTGTGATGGAATGCAAAACAGGGGTTCCATCTGATCAGTTGTGCATCACATACAGGACTGAGTTCCACAAGCGTGGTTCTTGGCTTTTCAAAACAGTCTCAAAAAGCTTTCTTCTGGATTTACTCCTGTGAGTAGCTCACCAAGAACCAACCAGCTCTCAAGGTTAGTTTTTTTTTAATTTTTTTTTCTTCGGAGGTGGTGTGTGGTGTGTGGGGGTCTCCTCTCCCCCACCCCACCCAATCTAGTTAGAAAAAAAACAGGTGCACTTTGGCCTGTTTTCTGGAGACAACTCCAGCTCCAACTCGCTGCAGAGTCAGCTGGCCCAGGCCTTTTGTTTTGCTTCTGCTTGCAGTAAACATATTCAGAACCCAAATTGCTGGGCTGTTAACTTACAATCACTCCCTCATTATCTGCAATTGTCCTACCTAGGCGTAGTTTTCTGAACACTAAGGGAACCAGTCCAAACTGGTAGAGCTTTATCCTTTAACTCAGATGCAAAAAAAAAAGGAATTATTTCAGGCTAAATGAAATTACAGACCACAACACAGGTTTGACCAAAACCATATAACACAGGGAATATTAACTACTGAAACACAGAAATATGTTATGGTTGCTATTTTGCCACACACATCCCTCCATAAATGGAACCTGAGGAAACATGCCCTTGTTTTTTAGTATGGCTTCCATCAGTTCTGTCTTTTACTCTGACTGGTGGGGAAAGTCATCTGCATTAGCGTTTTCAGACCCTGACCTATGTGTGATGTTCATGTCATACATTTGTAATGCAATACGCCATCTTAAGAGTTTCCCATACATTTTCCCCATTTGGTTCAGCCATTTTCAAGGGTTGTGGTCAGTTTGCACATTGAAGCTCCTCCCATAGAGGTAGAGCTCTAATTTCTTTAGTGACCACACCAGAGTGAGGCACTCTTTCTCCACAGTGGAGTATGCCTGATCATGTGGAAGATACTTTTTGCTGAGGAACACAGTGGGGTGATCTTTCCAGTGCTAGGATGTCTGGCTGAGAACTGCTCTGATTCCCACATCAGAGGTATCTGTCTGTACTACAAATGGGCTGGTGTAGTCTGGGATGGCCAGCACCGGGGCACTGCACAGCGAGGATTTCAGCTCTGTGAAGGCCCTCTCACATGTTGGGTCCCAGTTTATTCTCTCAGGTTATCTCTTTTTTTTTTCATTATTTCTTTATTCTTCTTTATTCTCCTTTCTCTAGCTGCCCCCATCTGACTGACCCCCCCCCCAAGCTCCATCACCCAGCTCCCCTGGGGCTTACCTTACATGGCATCCTCTGCCACTGGTGTGGAGCCTGTGGTAGGTTAGTCTTTATCCTGCCTCTAGGGTTCTGTTTTCCATCTGTTTTTTTGGCCCTTACTTCCCTGGGACCTTGGCCATTCAGGCAGCATATGCGCATGGCAGTGAGTATGATCACCAACACTGAGCGCGCCCCAATCTGCCCACCCAGCCTAATGCCAGCACCTCCAGTGATCCAACACTACCAGGAAGCCTCCACTCAGTGGCAGTCAAGAGCCAGAGAGGCCTACCTCCCCAGTCCAGGAGAGGAGAGGAGAGCTGCCTGGTGGCCGCTATAGCCACTACCAGCCACCCCGGCCGACCTCCGGAAACCCATGCTCATTCCTGAACATGCATTGCCAGTGTAGTGAGAGGTTAGGTGCCCAGTGTCTCAGCCCTCTGTGCCACTGGACTGGCTCCCTAGGCTGTGTCTTGTTTAGTAGACCAGATAGAGGAGCTGCTAAGGTGCTATAGTTGGGTACACATTTTCTGTAGTACCCAGCAGAGGAAGCTCCTTTCCTGCTTCTAGGTCTCAGGCATGTACCATGCCACAGCCACTTCTATTTTTGCCTGGTTTGGGCATAGTTGGTCCTGCCCCACTACATGTCCCAAATAGGTCACCTCTGTCATAGCCACCTGGCACTTCTCTGCTTTCACAGTTAGTCCTGCTGACTGTACTCTGCCCACCACTTCCCTCAGATGGGTCATGTGCTCCTCCCAGTAGGGCTGTATATGACAGTGTCATCTAGGTATGCCACTGTGTAATCCGCTGTACCATGCAGCACCTGGTTCACCAATCATTTGAAGGTGACAGGGGCATTCTTCATCCCAAGATCCCATCTCAAAAAATGTTAATAAGTCATTCATGCATGCTAAATTTCCCTCACTCTGGAAACAAATGCTGATTACCCCAGTCCATGAGAGTGGGGACAGGACTCTCACATTGAGCTATAGGCCCATCTCAATTCTCGCTCCCCTTTCTAAAGCTCTGGAGAGGATTGTGGCTGACCAAATTTCTGATCACATTCATAAATACCAGCTGCAATGTCCCCAGCAGCATGGGTTTAGGAAACACCATAGCACTGCCACTGCTCTGGTGGACTTCACTGATTATGTCCGCAAGGTCTTGGAAGAGGGTAAACTGCTTGGATCGATCTTTATCACTCTAACAAAGGCATTCAATTCAGTCTGCCACTCGCTCCTCCTGAAACAATTGTGATCCCTTGGTGTAACCCCTAATGCTGTCTTGTGGTTCCAGGACTATCTACCATCTAGAGCACAATGAGTCAAAATAGGACAATCAGTGTCTGCCTCAAAAGAAGACTCCATAGGAGTTCCACAAGCGTCAATTCTAGGACCCTTGCTGTTCAGCCTATTTCTGAATAATCTTCCAGATGCCTGCACCAGTAAAATTATTCTGTACGCAGACAATGCCATCATTCTCAGCAGTCATTCTCGCATTGAGCACCTACAGGTCAAGCTGCAGACATCCTTCCAACATTTGGAAACATGGTTCAGCTCTCAAGGGTTACTTCTTATCTATAAAAAACCAAAAACAAGGCTCCTCTCGAGCAACCAGCTAAAAAGGAGGTACCCTGACTTGACAGTCACAAACAACAAGGCGGTCCCCCTAGAACAGGTACACCCCTTCAAGTACCTGGGCGTCATGGTAGATGATACTCTCTCTTATGTGCAGCACATTGACATGGTGGCGAAGGCAATGAACACCAACTTAGATGTCCTGTTTAGGCACAGAAAAAGCCTATCTCCCAACGCCCTCCAGCTCTCAGTCTCCAGCTCCATTCTATCCATTGTAGACTACGGGCTGGTGGTATACGGTGCTGCCACGGACTCAGCTCTTAAAAGGGTAGTTACAGCCCTAAATAAAGCACGTAGGCTACTGCTAAATGCTGACCACCTCACACATACTTGTGCTCTGTATGGGCAGTCAAACCTTCTATCACTTAGAAGCAGAATCAGATACCAAACATGCCTTCTAGAGAGAAAAGCCATGCTCTCCCACACCCCTCCTTGCATCTCTGAACTGGTAAAGGTAGCTAATTAGGTAGCTAACTGAAGGTAGTATAGCACAGTGGTTTAAGGCTCTGAGCTACAAACCTGGAGACCTGGGTTTGACTCCCACAGCCCCCATTTGCATACTGTGTGACCCTGAGCAAGTCACTTAACTTCCTTGTGCTCCCAGGTCATACCTGCAAACAAGCTCTCAGCTTAGTGTGTCTGTCCTGGTTTAAAAAAAAAATTCCATGTACAACACCAGAAGCACATCTATGACCCCGCTCAGTGTCCCATTTCGTAGGACTGCACTGGGACAATGATCTTTCTCATACTGAGCACCACTCTGGTTTAATGAGATCCCTGCTGTTGTCCTAAACACTGCTAATGTCTGGGCCTTAAAACTGAACTAAAGCAATTTCGTTTGAGTCTGAACATTTGTGATTGCTTGAACTAAGGCTATTCTCTCCCTTCGCTGACACCTCACTCACTTGTCTGATTATCCTCTTTATCTCTACACAGTCCTCCCTTACTTCCCTGGTTGCCCTTTATCTCATTATCCTCCCCTCTACCGTCCTCGTCACATCCAACTCTCAAGCACCTGTTCCCAATTCTGTTCCCCGCACCTTGCTCTTATTTCATTGCTCTGGATGCCATCCCCACCCCACCCCACAGCACCTCTCACTTCACCCTCCTTCTTGCCCCTCCCTACTTACAAACTTTCTCCATCCTAATCTCAATGCAACCCTTGAAAAGGCCCTTCTGGGGCTGCAATTTGGTTTTCACTTGCTGATAGTCCACTCTTTTTGGTAAATAATCTTTTTATGTGTTTAGCCTTTAAATGAACCAGTGGTGGCAGAACTTGTTCACACCTGCCACCTCCTCTCGGTCACCTACACATGAAAGTAGCTTCTCTTTCTCCAAAATTACCCCTACCAAAATGCTGGAGGCTTTGCATGCTCTAAATCCTACTAAAGGTTGCTCCCCTGATGGCTTGAACCCTAAACTTTTACACCTTTCAGCCTCAGCTATCTCTGTCCCTTTGTCTGCTCTTCTCAACCTTTCCTTTGACTGGGCTGCCATCCCTTCCAGACAGAAGCATGCTATCGTTCTTCCTTTACCTAAAGGTGGTGATACAGCGACACCGGGGAACTACCACCCTATCTCCCTCCTTCCCACCCTAGCTAAGCTGCAAGAACATCTGGTTGTAAAACAATTCTCGTCTTATCTCTCTAACTCTAATTTCCTTACCCTCTTCAAATCTGGCTTTCGGAAAAACCACTCCACTACCACCTCTCTGATTAGGCTTACTGACAGGGTCCATATCACATCCGCCATCTTTGTTGATCTCGTTAAAGTGTTTGACAGTTTCCCACACCCTTTTTATTTTTTTATTTTAGTCTTTGGTAACGGGGTAAGGCCCACTAGGCACAAGTGCCTGTTTTCAGGGGTGACCTGGGGCACTGGGTGGTAAGTGACTTGCTCAGAGTCACACAGTATGCAAGTGGTGGTTGTGAGAATCAAACCCAGGTGTGGTCTGCTAGATGTATCAAGCTCGTTCACAGCTCGTTACTCTAACCTTTAGGCTATACTGCCAGCATAGCACCGCCAGGCTATATTGCCAGTTCCCTCCCCTCAGCAGGTCTGTCTGACTCAGCCACCAACTGGTTTTGTGCTTACCTAAAAGGCCAGACTCAATCAGTCAGAATTGCTGACTGTATTCCCCCCCACTCACTATCAACACAGGTGTCCCGCAGGGGTCCATGTTGGGTCCTACCCTGTTCTCCATCTTCCTAAACGACCTCCCATCCATCTGCACTGCATCTGCTATTCATATGTATGCAGATGATACAATCCTCTTCACCTCTGGTTGGTTTCCATCCGATGTTGCAAACAGACTTCAACTGGACTTCACTAATGTTCAGAACTGGTTTTGCACTCATCAACTCTTCCTCAATGCCAAGAAGACAGTCTCCATGACCTTTGGCACGAGGCAGCGACCCTCAAAGCTCCCTTCCCTGCCCTCCTTCCATACTCTTAATGGGACAGTAATTGAGGACACTTCCTCTTTCAGGTATCTCGGTGTTTGGCTTGATCAACACCTCACATTCTCAGACCACATTGACGCTACACTGAAAAAGTTGTGCCCCATGCTTGGCACTTTATACAGATAATGGAATTTCCTCCCTCTATTTGCTAGGTGCAAACTGGTCCAGAAGATGATACTACCTATCCTTGATTACTGTTATGTAGTCTATAGTGCCGCTCCCACAACTTCCTTAGCCAGAATGAATTACCTCTTCGACTCCTTCTGTCACTTTGCTCTGGATGCTCCTCCACTCACTCACCACTGTCAACTCTACCGCTACCTGGCATTTTCCTCTCTTGAAAGCAGATGTCTACACCACTGTGCAAGCTTCATCTCAAAATTCTGGTTTGGCTCACTCCCAGTTTATCTTACTTCCTCATTAGTTATCCCCCCTCCACCAGTCCTCTCACTCAGATCTCATGATTATAGAACCCTGTCAGTCCCTCGACGTTCCACCAAAATAGGCCGGGCAGCTTTCTTGTGCCACTTACCAACACTATGAAATTCGTTTCCCAAAAGATTCGCCACTCGTCCTCGCTCACCTCATCAACTGCAGTACTTCATAACTCCCTCGCCGTTAATTGCTCCTATGCCAACTCCTTCTGAACTCGCAGTTCCATTCTATTATCTGCACAATTGTCTATATGCTACATTCTGCCTCACTACAGCTCTTAAAAGTGATGCAAAATGTTTCCTCTCTTTTGTAATCTTGAACCACTATTCTCTTGCTAATGTTCAGTTCTCTATATATATTGTCAATGATATGCTCTTATTAATGGTATCTCCTTAAGTTCTCAAACTAATTGCCTATGCTTTACACTACTGTTAAGACTCTATGGTCACCAAATGATGTAAGATGGATGTTATTGTATCTTGTAATTGTTTCTTTCCCTGCACCCCTCCCCCCAGGATGCACCATGAGACGAGCAGCTTGCTGTTCAGTGCGCCTTTCCTGGTGAAACCTTTCAATAAATAATTAAATAAATACTAGCACAAATAATTAGCCTAACCTAAATTTTTGTTAAAGGAGTGCTTGTCTGTATTGTCTGTTCTGTTTTCAAATTGTGGAACCTTTGTAAAAGAGTTCATACTCAAAGGTTGTTTCCAAATAAACAAATAAATAAATAAAATACAAAAATAAATAAACAAAGGCCATTACCTTAAACTTGAATAGGCCTATTTGGGTTATGAAGACTGTCTATTCCATAGCTCTGACCATCAGTTCTATCTGCCAGTACTCCTTGGTTAGGTCTATAGTCATCGGGTAGGTTGCCCCTCCCAGCTTGTCCAGCAACTCGTCTGTGTGGCATATTGGACTTTGTGATGGCATTGAGCCCATGATAGTCTACGCAGAAATGTTTAGTCCCATCCAGCTTGGAGACGAGGACTACAGGCGAGGCCCAGGGACTGTGAGATTTCTAGATCATCCTAGATCCAGCTTCTCTTCCACCTCCCTCCTAATATCTTTTAGGATGGCCTCAGATACCTGGTAGGCTGTCCAATGTATGGGTGCCTGGGAACCGGTGTCCACGTCATGAACTGCTTGTGGGGTCCATCCAGGCTTTGAGGTAAACAAAGGGGCAAAGTCTTGTAAAACTTTTCCTACCTCCTGGGCCTGTTCAGGTGTCAACTGTGGAGACAGCTTGATGGCCTCCACTGATGACTCGCACTTGCTCTCAGCTTGCAAGTCAAGAAGGGGGTCCTTCTCGTATGTCTCTTTCCTAGGACTGCAAACTGCAATTACCATGAGGGGAACATCTGTCTATTTGCAGATGATATAAAGCTCTGCAACTGAGTAGACACTGCCAATGGTGCAGAAAAAATTAGAAGGGATTTGCACAAACTAGAGGAGTGGTCAAAAGTGTGGCAGTTGAGTTTTAATGCCAAAAAGTTTACATTTATGCACTTAGGGAGTAGAAATCTAAACGCAGAGTACAGGATAGGTGGTCAGATACTGGAAGCGATAGACGAGGAGAGGGGCATTGGTATAATCATATCTAATGATTTTAAGGTGGCTAAGCAATGTGAGAGTGAATAGCGATGGCCAGTAGAATGCTGAGGGGCATAGGCAGGGGTATTGCAAGCAGAAGAAGGGAGGTGGGGAAGCCCTTGTACAAACAGCTGGTGAGACCACACCTTGAATATAGTGTCCAGTTCTGGAGACCGTACCTCTGGAGGGATGTGGATAGAGTGGAGAGGGTCCAGAGGAGGGCAATGAAAATGGTGCAAGGATTCAGTCATTTGACATACAAGGAGAGGATGAAAGACTTCAACATTTATACCCTGGAGCAAAGGAGGGAAAGGGGGGACAAGAGAGATCGTTAAGTACCAAAAGGGTATAAACTAGGTCCCAGATAGCAGTATATTCCAGAATAAGAGGCTCTCAGGGAAATGGGGTCCTGACATAAAGCTAGAAGGGGGAAGATTCAAGGGAAACATTAGGAAACACTATTTCACAGAAAGGGTAGTGGATAGTGGAATGCACTCCCTGAGGAAGTGGTGGGGGTCAAAACTATAACGGGATTCAAGGTTGCTTAGGATAGGTACAAGGGAATTCTGGAAAGGGGGCCGGGGGAA
This sequence comes from Neoceratodus forsteri, assembly GCA_016271365.2. NCBI lineage: Eukaryota > Metazoa > Chordata > Ceratodontiformes > Ceratodontidae > Neoceratodus > Neoceratodus forsteri. The sequence continues at coordinate 1,326,137,417 of CM057459.1, read as the reverse complement.
TTACCAGGATCACCTATGGTCCTTGGGTAACATGGAGATAGGACACTTGGGTAGACTCAGTGGGCCCGGAGGTCCTTATCTGATAACAATTTCTATGTTTCTATGTCAGCACTTTTGAAATAGGGCTTCATCATGTTCATATGGTACATCCTGTGGGTGCGTCTCCAGTCAGGTAACTCCACAATGTAATTTACATTATTTACCTGCTGGACTTCCTTTTATGGTCCTGCCCACCCTGCCTGCAGCTTGTCCTTCCGGACTGGGATCAGAACCATGACCTCCTGTCCTACTCCGTACGAGCAAGCTCTAGCTCCGTGATCATACCAGGTCTTTTGTCTTTGCTGAGCAGCTGACAGGTTGCACTGGGCCACTCCCATAAGCTCCTTCAGTGTTTCCCTAAACTTCAGGACATACTCCACTATCAGAGTCCCCCACATGGTGTACATGCCTTCCCAGTCCTCCCATATCAAATCTAGGAGCCCCAGCACCCTACATCCATACAAGAACTTGCAGGGTGAAAATTCTACTGACTCTTGTGGCACTTCCTGGTAGGCAAACTGCAGGTGGAGAAGGTATCTCTCCCAGTCCCCCCCTTCCCCAATGCTGTTCTGCAAATTCCCTCAGCATGGATCTCAAGGTCCCATTAAACCTTTCTACCAGCCCATTCACCTGTTGATGGCAAGGCATGGTTCACCTCTGCAGCACCCCACACCTTTCCCACAAACACTTCATCAGGTCCAACATGAAGTTACCCCTTTGATCAGAGATAAACTCCTGAGGAAATCCTACATGGGAGAAAATCCCTAGCAAGGCATCCACGACTTTTCCTGCCTTGATGGAGGACAGGGCGACTGCCTCTGAATATCGGGTGGCATAATCTACCACCACCAGGATATACTTTTTCCTGGAGGAGCTTGGGGTATTAAAAGGACCCACAATATGCTAACATACTAAGATGCCAGCAGAGTAGGCCTAATGGTATTGAGTCTGCTTGAAAATTGGCACCTGGTGAGGACACCGTTGCTGCCCTCCCCGCCTCCCGCGTAAATCCCCCTGACCCTATCCCCCATCAGAGTTACACTTCCAGGTCTGACATTACTCAGTGTTAACTTCGCCTTATACTGTACCTGTCCCAGCACCTCTTGAATCCCTCCACTGTATTAACAGACACTAGTTCCACAGGCAGTGTGTTCCAGGGGTCCACCACCCTCTCAGTGAAGTAGCTTCTCCTAGTCTCCCCCCTGAGCCTCCCACCAACCAGCCTGTTGGAGTGCCCATTGGTGGTCCCCTTCTCCCTTAGCTGGAACACCCTATTTAGGCTGACCCTATTTACTATTTAAAAACTTTTCGAACTTGGCGCCAAAAGCACCCATTCTCACTGGTCCTGTGAAGGTGGTGACGCTCTCTTTGTCTCCTACAAGGGAGAGCTAGTCCCACCATCCCCAAGCCTTCTACAAAGTTGCACTGTAGGAGAGGCGAGGGTGACCTGCTCCTGGAAGATCCCCCCCCTCGTGCACCAGAAATCCTCCCCGAAGCCGAGTAGTGAGGTGCCGTGGGCTTCTGCAGCTCCAGCGGGCCTCCTCAGCGGCTGAATCGACAAGAAAGTTTCCGGCCCCTGCCCCACTGCAGGAGTGTGCTTGTTCTGTGAATCCCTTTATTTTACAGACTTACCGAAACCAGACTAGCACCGAGATCTACTCAACACTGCGCTGCCCAGAGAATCACTGCTAGGAGGGCGGCTGTGGGAGCTTCTGTTGTCGGATCGCGACCGTGACCCCCATCGCTGAACAGAACAAAAAACACTAACTTTTAAAAACTTTTTGAACTTGGTGCCGAAAGCGCCCATTCTCATTGGTCCTGTGAAGGTGGTGACGCTTTCTTTGTCTCCTACAAAGGAAGAGCTAGTCCCACCATCCCCAAGCCTTCTACGAAGTTGTGCTGGAGGGGAGCCAAGGGTGACCTGCTCCTGGAAGGTCCCCCCCCCTCGCGCACCAGAAATTCTCCCCGAAGGCGAGTAGTGAGGTGCCGTGGGCTTCTGCAGCTCCGGCGGGCCTCCTCGGCAGCTGAATCAACAAGAAATTTTCTGGCCCACGCCGTTCCCTCCTCCCATTAAATGCCCGTAGGCTCCGCCTCCGTGAGCTGTCTCACCCTATTAGCTAGTAGGGGTGGTCCTGACCACATTCAAGCGGCATAGTCTGCTATTACCCACTGGGAAGCTCTTCTCCTCTCTCAGCTCTCAGACTGTGTTGGGATATTGTATTAACTAAGTCTAGTTTTTTACTGACCTTGTTGTGATCAATATTTTGTATTTAGCCTGTTATCATACTTGCTGGTCCCCACTGATCAGCTCTCATATAAGGTAGGTCCTGTTTGATGGGAGTAGGTTTATAACTCGCTAATGCTTCCAACTGTCTATTGAGCCTAAAGAGGCCAGTGTAGTACAAGTGTCTTAAGTCCTAAGCTCACACCTGTCTATAGTGCCTAGTGAAGCCTGCCTAAAGTGCCAAGAGTGGCCAGTATAGTACTGACAACAGTCTTGCGTGAGCCTACACAGTGCCTGGACAGGAGCTGCCCCTCCCCAAAAAGCCTAGTCTGGTCCCTCACTGACCCCTAACTTTCAGCCCTACCTCCACTGCTCACTTTCATCTACAAAGCCTGGTTCTAACTGTGTTTAGTTCCCTATTTTTTCTATAAAGAATCATTCTCCCCTACTTTCCCCTCAGCTCCACCCCAGCTGACCGGGCTCAACTTACTAGCTGGTCCAAGCCTCCAGCCCAGATGTGGACCAGGCACCCTCACTTCCTGCCCAAGGAGGGAAGGGAGACTTCCATGGCTGTGGATAAGGGTGTGCTGCCTGCCTCTTACAGGTCGCTGGTCCTAGCTGGTCTCGCATTGGGACTTACTCTGCTCCGAATGGTCACTACCCCCCCGTTGACACTGGGGGGAAATTGGGAGAGGTCTCCCTCCTATGAGGTACCCGCCTTCTCCTTCTCAAATATCCTTGCAACCACCAAGACCCACTACTGTCTCACCTGCTGCTTAGACCTCAGGTGCCTAATGTACTCCGCCAGGGTTAAGCGTCTTCGTGCTCAAAATCCCTCAAATGGCCTATCTCCCATGAGGCGGTATCTCCCTTGGCTTCTCCTCTTAACACTACTACTGGCCGGAAATATTGAAACTAATCCTGGTCCAAATAATCTGGCCCCCAAAACCCCGTATGGGGCATGGGCAAGGGCCTAAAAGTAGCTCATCTCAATATTAGGAGCCTGCTACCAAACCGTGATGAGCTACTATCGTGGATATCACTCTATAAACCTGATATCCTAGGAGTGACTGAGACCTGGCTCAAACCCTCTATCCCTGACTCAGCCTGTGTACTCCCTGGGTATGAGTTCACACGATTGGACAGAGCTGGGAGAAAGAGGGGAGGTGGTATATTGATCTACCACAGGAGCCATCTTAAGATCTCTCAAGTAGCCCACCAGCAATCACACGTGTCCCCCTGCGAGGTACTGCATATACTACTCCTACTTGGGGACACCAAGAAACTGCATCTGGTGTGCATGTATAACCCCCCAAGAGGTGGGCTCCCTGGACTGACCCACCTCCTGGACACAGTTGGTCCCAGCATTGGGGACAACGAACTCATAATCATGGGGGACGTCAACCTCAATTGGGCTGGTGATAATGTGAAGCAGTTTGAGCCTCTACTTGCTAACCTCACCCTGACTCAACTTATCCAGGAACCAACCAGGAGGTCAGCAAATGGTCCTCCAGCACCCTACTGGACTGGGTCCTGTCCAACCGCCTGGACAGGATCTCCTCAGTGGGCATACTATCAGACTCTATCTCCGACCACTCCCCGGTCTTCTGTGTGTGGAAAATTCCCTCCCCCAAAATTCCTGACAAAATCATGCACATCAGAAACTTCTCCAGGTTTGACCCTGGGGAGTTCCTGGAAGACCTAAGGCTTGCTGACTGGTCCGGGGTGCTAGGAGCCACTGACCCCTCAGTGGCAACTTCCCACTTCCTTACCACCTTCAGGGCCCTGCAAGACAAGCATGCTCCTAAGGTCACCCATAGGGTGAGGTGGTCTGCTACCCTCTGGCTGCATGGGAATCTCTTAACCCAAATGCGGGAGAGAGACAAGTGTTGGGCCCTCTTCAAAAGTTCCCATGATCTCATGATTTTCCAAAAATACAGACTCCTTAGAAACAAGTGTAAAAAGGCCATCAGGGTTGCAAAAAGTGACTTCTGCAAGTCCGCCCTACTCAGCTCTGCCAGCGACCCCAGGAGGTTCTGGAGAAATATAAAAACCCTTGTCAGTGGGTCCTCCCATCTGGGGGTATCTGACATGATTATCAGTGGGGTCTCCTGTAACAATCCCCACACCATCGCCAACTCCCTAAATACACACTTCTCAGACCTCTCGGCCTTCACTGCACTCTTCCCATCTGGTGAGAGTATGTCCTGCCTCCCCACCTCTACTCGGCGTGAGCATCACCCCCCTCGTCAAATGTTTTACCTCAGGGCTGTCAGTCTTGGACATGCAGAGGCGTTTAGCTGGCCTCTCCCAGTACTCCAACCCCAGCCTAGATAACCTGGAGCCTAAGCTTCTAAAGCTTGGCGCAGCACACATTGCCTCCCCAGTAGCTCACATCTTTAACCTATCCCTTGGATGGGGGACCATCCCTGATATCTGGAAAGAGGTGAGGATAGTCCCTGTCCTGAAGCAGGGCAATCCCAAATTACTGCATAACTATCATCCGATTGCTATTCTTTCATCCCTCAGCAAGCTCCTCGAAAAGGTAGTGGCTCAACAGCTCTCGGAGTATATCCAACTTCATGAGCTGCTGTCCCTGACACAGCATGGTTTTCATAAGGGGCACAGCACCACTACAGCCTTGGTCTCTGTCACATCAAGCATCAGATCAGCCATGGACCAGGGTAAACTCTCTGGAGCCATATTTATTGACCTGTCCAAAGTCTTCGACCTTGTCGATCACACGTTGCTCTGCTCACAGTTGTGGTCACTTGGCCTGTCCCCCCATGCTATGAAATGGCTCACGGACTACCTGCACGGAAGAACGCAATGGACCTGCTTCAATAAAGTCCTCTCCGAGCCCCTAATGGTGACCTGTGGTGTCCCTCAGGGTTCAGTACTGGGCCCCCTCCTCTTCTCCCTCTTTATCAATCAATTACCGATGGTGACAACCAATTGCAGTGCCACCCTATACGCAGACGACCTGGTGATATTGGTCCACTCCTGGGACACTGCTACACTTAACCAGTGCATGTCCGATGACCTTAACAACGTCCTGACCTGGGTTACTAACCATAAGCTGGTCTTGAACCTGAAAAAAACACAGGCCATGCTATTTGGCTCAGCAGCCAAAATCAAAGCCTTGTTAGCCTCGCTAAATATTACCAGACCTGATGGACCCTCCCTCCCAGTAGTGAACTCTGTCAAATACCTAGGGGTCACACTTGACCCCCAACTTGACATGGAGAGTCACATCCTAAACATCTGCAGGACAGTGAACTGTAAGCTGGGCCTGGCCTACTGGGCCAAGTACAACCTCACACCAGCAGCCAGACTTGCCCTTGCAAGAGGTGTACTTCTTCCCTCCTTTAGCTATGGTCTGCACCAATTTGCTCGCTCCCCCAAGACTCACCTCACTCGGTGGCACACGACATATAACAACATCTGCCATTCTGCCCTGGCTGCCCCCCGTCTCTCCCATCGCTGTGAGCTATATAATAAACTCTGCTGGCTCTCTCCAACCAGGTACCTTGACTTTGGGGTGGGATGCCTCACGGGCAAAGTGATTAGAACTGGCACCCCCCCCCCCAGGGCTGGCCCAGCTTCTACCACCAACTGACATTTCTCCCTACCATCTTAAGTCCCAGGCCTCAGGGATGTTTAAATGCCCCCCCACCCGTATCCTCATGGGGGATAGGGACTTTGCCGTATGTGCGCCCAGACTCTGGAACTCCCTCCCTGAGTATGTCCGTTCAGCCCCCTTCCATCAGAGTTTTCGCAAATCCCTGTGGGGCTTCTTGAAACTAGCCTCAGCGTGTGACTGCCCCAAGCCTCTCTAGAGTAATATCAACTGTTGTCAACCTGACCCAAGCTGCCTCTTACAGGTGCTGCCTGAAATTTCTTGCTGTCCCCATGATTCTGTCACTTACCCAGGTACTCGACTGTGGGCATAATTGTCTACACCTACGTACCCTGGTCGTGTCTTAACTTATATGTCCCCAATGTGTTTATGACTTGTTATAATTTGTCTGTGACCAATTCATCCTGGTGGCGTCTTAACTATAAAGTTATAAGTTGTATTATGACTTACTACTCCCTTGGACTATGCTACTACTCCTACATGTTGTTATACTGACATGACATGATGTACTTGTATTTTTCTCTGTACAATTTCTGTATCCCTATGTTGTATTCTCCTGGGTCATTCCTGAAAATAGGCATAATACTTGTCTAGTGTACTTACTCGGTCAACAAAAGCTAAATAAAATAAATAAATACTCCCTTTAGATATTTAAAGACCTCGATCATATCCCCACTGTTCCTCCTCTCCTCCAGGGAGTACAAGTTGAGCTCCTCAAGTCTCTCCTCATAGGATCTTTCCCCCAGACCCTGTATCATCCTGGTCGCCTCCCTCTGAACCCTCTACAGAAGTGCAATGTCCTTTTTCAAGTACAAGCTCCAAAACTGCATGCAGTACTCTAGGTGCAGTCTAACCAGGCAGTTATACAGAGGGAGAAGCGCCTCTCGGCTCCCCAAGGTTATCCCCCTGGCGATGCACCCAAGCATTTTATTTGCTTTAGCTGCAGCCCTCCTACACTGCTCAGAGTTATTCATTTTGGTATCCACAACCACCCTAAGATCCTTTCCCCTTCCAACATCTGCAGTTTCTCCCCACCCAAGAAGTACTCTTGAACTGGGTTCCTAAACCCCAGGTGAAGAACACTTCATTTCTTGGCATTAAACCTCAGTTTCCAGGTGTGTGACCACCTCTCCAGAGTCTCCAGGTCCCCCCGTAGGGCTCTTCTACCCTCCTCCCTATCGACCACCACCACCCCCAGCTTCCAGTCATCAGCAAAGAGGCTCATCTCACTCCTGATACCATCCCTGATGTCCACGATGTAAGCATTAAACAAGAGTGGACCCAGCACCGACCTTTGTGGGACCCCGGTAATGACCCTCCTAGGAGATGATACCTCCCTTCCCTGACCACTACTTTCTGAAACTGCCCAGTTAGCCAGTTTTCTATCCACCTAACCATCCTTTCCCCCACCCCCATTCCCCCAGCTTGTCCAGTAACCCATGGTGTGGCACCAAATCAAACACCTTGCTGAAGTCTAGAAAGAGGACATCCACCAGCCTGCTCTGGTCCAGCACCTTTTGGAAAGGCTCCTCCACAATAGGTAAGGGAATTAAAGCACCTTTTGCTTTCCCACTGCCTTCCTTATTCACTGACACTGGTGACAGGATCTGCAGTATTCTTTCACCCACTTGGTAAAGTTGGGCCAATAAAAATTTTGAGCTAATCCCTGCATAGTGAGAACAATGCCCAGATGTCTGGACATGGGAATATCGTGAGCTAGCTTGCGCAATAACTCACGATACCCCTGGGGAACAACAGGCTGCCTGCCCATCACCCCACCCTCTGTCCTCATGTTCTGCATGTATAACAGGCCATTGTCCCAGTAAACGTTATGTTTTATGTCACCCCCTTGTGTCCCATCAGACTCTGCACAGGCTGTCAGCTTCTCTAAGCTAGGGTCAGTCCTCTGAGCTGCTGCAAAGTCAGAACATTTTCCCAAAGCATGAGAAACTGTCCCCTTCAGCGTCTAGAATGAGGTCCATAATTGTGGCTTCAGGGATTCAGTGTCACAGCAATTCCCAGCCCCCTTGCTATGGGTTACCCCTCCCTCCTCAGAGTCAACTTCAGTAGCTGTCTGGTAAATGGCTACTCAGGTGAGTTCCATCCCCCCTTTATCACTCTCCCTGCAAGAGGCACAGGCTGGTGGGCCAGCCTCCCACTCTCTCTTGCATAAGCTTCTGTGGGGTTTGGGAGATCACAGGAGGCCCTAGCAATGTGGCTTCAGGTAACAGCACATACCACCCCTTGCTGAACATCATTCCTTGAAATAACATCCACAGCGAGTGTGTCTGCTACAGCCACCCTTCACACCTTTTCTCCTGCATCACCCCAGTCCAGGGTAACACTGGCTAGTGTCAGGGTCAGTGAATCCCTTTAGCAAAACAAACTGATTTGGCAGGAGTTACTAAGGCCCAACTAAATCCTCTTTTACCAGAGTAAGAGATGCCCCAGTGTCCCTTAACCCTCGGGTCTGTACCCCATTCATTATAACTGGATGCATGTGCTCCCTCATAGTCACAGGAATAGCCTCAGGGATACAATTAGCAACCAGTTCAGCTGGAAGGACCCCTTTTACAACATATGTCTTTTTAGGACACTGACTAGCAATATGCACTGGCTTCTTACAGACCCAACAATCATCTCCTTTCTTTTCCCCAAAATCCCACTTTGGTAAACTGTGGTTAGCCTCTTTCTGCAGAGGCAATGAGGGTTTTAGCTGCCCTGAAGGAGCACTTTTCTCCCTTGCCACTGCTATCTCCATACCTCTCAACTTCTTGCCTCATGAATCAGGGACAAGGCTTAAAAAAATCAGGGACAAAGACCCCAAATCAGGGACACATCTTAAAAACTGGTACTATTCTCTCAGAAAGCTGATAGAATAAAGGGATTTGTCTTAAGATGCATTTTCTGAAGAAGAACAAGTCTGTTACTTTAATGTTTGACATAATTTTGTGCTTTTAATCCCATCTGTTCTGTCACAAAAACTCAAATTTTACGAGGGACAGAGGAGAATTTTGAAGCAAAATCAGGGACGTCCCTGAAAATCAGGGACAGTTGAGAGGTATGGCTATCTCTGTTCCCCCACTTACCTTCAGAGCAGGCCTGCTCCTGGCATAGCAGTCAGAAAGCTCAACAGCTTGTTTTGCTGTCTGAGGGTCCTGGTCCCCTAGCCAGGTTTTTAGTTCTGCTGGACATGCCCAAAAGAACTGTTCCAACAATATGACTTCCTCAACTGCTTCAACAGAGTTAGCTTTTAACCCCTCCTACCAACATTTTAAAAACTGGCATTGTTTTGTGGTGATGGTGAGTTCCTCAAAGCTAATTTTGGGGTCCTTCCTGAGTTTCTGAAATTTCACTCTGTAGGTCTTAGGCTTTAAATCATGCTTTTTTAACAAAGCACTTTTAAGTTTATCGTAATCCTGATTGCAGCAGGTGGCTTGGCGACATGAGAGTACTCGCAGGTGTTTCACAGTAAGATAACATCTGAAAGAGGTACCACAAAAATGCTTCCTTTAATGCTGAAAGCCATAAACGGGTGTGTTCTGCAGTAACTGCTACCCTTTTTCTATTAACCGGGGGTTCCCTTTAAGACTTTTCAAACCGAGAGAAGACGACAGCGCACGACAATGATGCCAGCCTAAAACCAGACTCCCGATGCCGCTCTGCCATCTTGAGTAAAATAATTTAATTAAGCTCTTTAACCTTTACTTCAGCCATGATTGCTTTATTTAATAGTGGTTTCTCGTCACGGAGACCCGAATATTTAGCCGAAATACCATTATTTACCTTGAGAAAAGCCCTTTGAAATCTCTGCGGCTTGAGTCCATGATGGCACCAGGTAATGGTCAAACGATTGCGGGGCACAGCAGCTGTCAGAATGGGGTCCCTCCCATCCCCATCACATCACATTCCTCAGGTAAACAGTCATCTACAGGGAAATCTAACAAAGGGGACAAAACTGACATGAGCTTCATAAAAGACATGCTCCTTTTGATTAAAGAGGATATCACAGATTTAAAATTAATTGATCCTGATACAAATAAAAAATTACTGAAATCTCCAATCGAGTGGATATCTTTGAGGAGTGCCTAGCTTATATGGAGGAGTCCCTAACTAAATTAGAGGATTTTTTTGCGGGAGAAGCCAGACAGTTAACTCGAGTTACAGGGAGGCTGGATGACTTAGAGAACGGGGGAAGATGAAATAATTTAAGATTTGTAGGCATTCCAGAAGATCTGGAGGGAAGAGACATGGTTCGTTTTCTTCAAGAGTTCATTCCTGTTCTGTTAAATTGCCAGTGGAGCTGGCCACTGGAAGTGGAAGGAGACCATAGAGCTCTTTCAGCAAAGCCCAAAATGGGTCAGAGTCCTAGACCCATTATCGCCAACTTCCTTTGTTTTTCAAAGAAGAGATTTTTTTTTTTTTCGAATTGTTTAACCAAGTGAGACACACTAAGCTGAAAGCTTGTTTACAGGTGCAACCTGGGAGCACAGGGAAGTTAAGTGACTTGCTCAGGGTCGCACAGTATGCAAGTGGAGGCTGTGGGATTCAAACCCAGGTCTCCAGATTTGCAGCTCAGAGCCTTAAACCACTGAGCTATACTGCCTCCCTAATTGAGGGTTGCAAGGGAGAAAAAACAACTGATTTGGAATGGGAAACAAATTTATATTTTTCAGGATTTTTCGTCGGATGTGGTGGAAAAAAGGAAGCTTTTCACTCCAATCAGAGCAGTGTTACAGACTTTAAATGTCAAATATTTTATTAAGTACCCTACTACTCTGATATTGCAAAATGTGGGGGCTATGCACAGCTTTCAATCAGTGGATGAGGCATGGAAATTTATTAACAAACATTGGCCTTCTGCCTCCCACAAACCTGTGTCCCCTAGAGCTCGAACTGACCAACTGTCAGCACCTTAAACAGCTGGCTCGAGACTGTCTAAACCTTCTGCTGAGGAAATGTACAATGCGCATGTTCAGAGTAATCAGGGAGCTGCCAGTTTTGTTACTGACACATCAAACAGACCTCTACTCAAGACAGCTGCTTCTCTCCCCAGCAAATCAAAACCTATTCCCAAATCTATGGCATGAACGACCAAGACCTACCGGAAAAAATTCCAATTTCTAAAAACAGGTACCGTGCTTTAGAAGCTGCAGGCAAAGTCTCTGGTAACTCCATGCAAATCTCTGAAACGGCTTTTATATCAGAAGACACATGTGATGCCCAGTGCTCACCTTCTCTTCCACTGTCCCAGCAAAATACTCAAGATTTCCCAGAATTTGCTGACAATTCCTACCTGCAGGAATTGTAAATTTTTCAGACTGGTTTTATGCCTTTATTTTGGTATTTCAGCTACTATAGTCCCTCACACAGACTGCATCTCTCACACGAGTGCCATAAGGACTTTCTGTCATGAAGGACAATTTCTCGAACTAAGATCAGCTCAATCCTTTTATTGATCCCTATTGTCTATCCTACGTGATTTAGGAAATACTTTTAAATATTCAATTTAACACTGTTATTTAATTATAACCAGTTAAGGAGATATTTATATCGTAATTGATTTGTTTTTAATAAGTTTGTGAATCTCTTTTTGCAGGTCTTTTCTCCTGCATGCTCCGGATTTTAAACTCGTCTTCATGTTTTTTTTTAGCCTCTAATGCCATCTAGTGGCTTAATAGTGGTAATGTTTTAATTAGTATTTTCTACCTAAATATGTCAGTGCTGTTATAGCACAGATGTTCATATTTAATCTATTATAACTGTTAGTTTTAATATCCAAACCTAGGAGTTGGTTGAGTGACTACATTGTTTGACTATGTCTTACAGTTTTCTACATTTACTGTATAGTACCCTGAGTCTCATCTTCTGGATAACATGTCCTGCCTGGGGTGAGTTTGATTTGTTGGCTTTGCAACCGTTTTACAGTTCTTGATCCAGTGGGAGGGATGTGTTGTGAGCGGTCATCAGTCCCTTGGTCAACAAGCCAGGGTGGGGGATATATGAATACATTTGTTGTAGTTCCCTTTTCCTTTTGTACGTTACAACTCTTAGACTATTATTATGAGTCTTCAATTTAATGGTAAGCCTTTGCTTAACTGACTTTTACATGGTCCCAACTTCTTTTTGGCAGCTTTGAGAGTGTGAATGGAGACTCTGATGAGTCTGACTTCAAGTAATTCTCTATAACGGACTGTAGACCCCTAGTAAAAGGTGGTCCAGAAACACTGTCCCTGCCATATTGCTTTGGAGCAGTTAGGAATAACCTTTGATGAAGTGATCTACTGGGATGGAGTTTTCGAATTGAATGGTTGCTAGTAGCTGATTCTTCTGGGCACACTGGAGCTAGTGGGGGCAGCCCTGACTCTTATGCTATATACCTTATGGGACTTATATTGGCCACACTTGTGTTTTTCTGAATATAGTCTGAGGGTTGGAAAAGGAAGTCTATTTGCATTTTTATTTTGTAACAATATAAACAAGACTAATTTTAGAGGGAACTAGAAAGATCTTAAAATCTATCTGTTAATTCACTTCCCAATGGGCTTAACGCATATCTTGACTCATCTTATGTTTTCTTGACCATGGGCCTAGAGATCACTTCCTATATATCCTTTGTATGGGTTGCTCCTAAACAAAGATGACTTGTGTTTAATAAGCTGAATTTGGTTACTTGCAATTTAATTTAGATCATTCGGCATTGAGGTTTACTGGTTTTTAATGGTCTCTATACGCTGTTCAACTAAAAAAGAACTACAGGCACCTTGGGGTTAGCTTTTTCTTTTTTTAGCAGCTCCAGTGCATCTGTATTTAGCATTTAGGCTATTTTTGTTTGCTTATCAGCACTTAAGCTAGATACATAAACTGTGCTTATTGTTAATTCTACATTAGTGTTTGTGTTTTTAAAAATTGTATTTTTAATCTGTTAAATACTTGGTCTAGTGAATTCTAGTTTAGGCCTTCTAGTTGTTTTTAATTTCTGCTGTTATAATCTAATTTCTTTTACCTTGAAATATTTGCTCATGTGCTAAGGTCTCTGGAAATGTCTAATCTCACAATAGGTTCATGGAATATTAAAGGCCTGGGGTCCCCTATCAAGAGGAAAAAGATCCTTACATACCTAAACAGAAGTAAATTAGATATTGTGTTACTCCAGGAAACGCACTTGGAAGAAAGTGAAGCTATCAAACTAGCTATGTCCTGGGTTGCCCGAGTTAAATTTAGTTCCTTTAATAAAAAGAAAAGCGGTACTGCCATTCTAATCAGAAAAGGGATACATTTTGTGAAGAGCTCTCACTATGCTGATCCGGAAGTAGATTCCAAATCTTGGTAGGTGCTGTTAATGGTAGAGAAGTCACTATTTGTAACAACTATGCTCCCAACACAAACCAAGCTTGTTTCTTTAAAGACCTTAATTTAAGACTAAGTATGTGTAATCCCCAAACACTGGTTCTAGGAGGAGATTTTAATGAAGTGCTAGATAATCTAATAGATAGGAGCTCTTCTGCTTCCTCTTTTGGAGTTTCTCCGACACAGCATAATATACATAAACTTATCTCTGATTTAAATTTGGTAGATACTTGGCGGCTTTTAAACCCAACTGTCAGAGATTACTCCTTTTATTCCCCTAGACACAACTGCTTTAGCAGAATTGACTTGCTCCTTATCTCTAAACACCTAGCACCAAATCTCTTTTCTACTAACATCAAGGAGATATCCTTCTCTGATCATGCTTTAGTGCAGGCCTCATTTCAACTTGAAGGTTTTAAAAGTAATTGTATATGCTGGAGATTAAATGTTTCCTTGTTGCACAATCCTAACTTTATAACCTGGGTGAATCAGGAAGCTGAGGAATTTTTTATTCTAAATGACAATGGAGAAGTTTCCTCAGTTGTTTATGGGATGCTTTCAAAGCTTTTTTGAGAGGCAGGATTATTAGTTTCTCTGCCACCAAAAAAAAAGAAAGGGATAAGGACTTAGCACAAAGAGAAATAATGTTTCTCAATTTAGAGAGTAGTTTTAAAAAGAACTGTGATAAGACAGGAATGCCACTTAATAATATCATTAAACTTAAGTACGAAATTAACAAAATTTATTCTACTAGGGCAGAATATTCTTTATATAGAATGAAACAAACTTATTGGGAGGCTGGCAAAAAAATCGGGAAACTTTTGGCACATAGGCTTAAAAAGCAGGCAGGGCAGAATTTGATCCCGAGTATTTCAAATACTATGGGTGCCACTGAAGTCTCAAACACAAAAATAAGTTTAGCCTTTGAGAATTAAAAAAAAAAATTGTATGCGAGTTTGAATACACAGTTTCCAGTGGAGTCTCAGACTTTTCTGGAGTCAGTTACTCTGCCAGAACTGAATGAGGTGGATAGGCAGATCTTAAATTCCTCACTTTCTCAAATAGAATTTGATAGAATTATTCAAGCTCTTCATCCTAATAAAACTCCAGGCCCAGACAGACTTCCAGGCCAGCTCTATAAGGTCTTCAGTACAAAAGCCAAAGACTATCTTTTTAAAACCCTTTCTAACTCATTTACCTCAAAGGCTCTTCCTAACTCTTTGTACCAGGCATATATCACTTTAATTCTAAAAAATGGAAAAGATCCTCTCCAGTGCAAGAACTATAGACCTATTTCTCTACTTAATGTAGATTATAAGATTCTCGCTTAACTTCTAGCTTATAGACTGAAGACATACTTGACTAAGTTATTGGGGGAGGAATAAGTGGGTTTTGTTCCTGGAAGGAGTGGGGCTGAAAACGTCCACAGGCTTTTAAATATAATTTGGAAGGCTAATAAAATAAAAAATCCAGCTGCTGTGCTGGCATTTGATTTCCAAAAAGCCTTTGACTCTCTAGAATGGGATTATCTTTTCCAAGTACTTCATAAATTCAAACTGGGGGACACACAACATGGCTGAAAATTCTGTATAAAAAACCTTCTGCAAGAGTGATTACAAATTGATTTATTTCAGGTTCCTTTCTTCTCCATAAAGGCTCTAGACAAGGATGTCCTCTGTCCCCTTATTTTTTCATATTGGCCATTGAACTTTTAATAAGGGGTATTTCTGAATGTCAAAATGTCAAAGGAATTAGAACAGGCAAGATTAATAAGGTTGTTGTCTATGCAGATGATCTACTTGTCACTATTTCAAGTCCCAAAGACTCAGCAATACACTTAGGCAAAATATTTGATGCCTTTGCCTCCTTCTCAGGCCTCAGGCTGAACTGGGAGAAAACTCAGGTTCTTTCACTAAACTCATGCATGAGACCAGGAGATTGCTTGGGGGTGGGACAGCCAGATTTGAAGTGTTTAGAGTACCTGATGTATCTAGGCATTAAAATCTCTAAAGATCCCTTATAATTTGGGTAATCTAAATTTGCTCCCTGTATCAAAAGAAATTGAAGCAGATCTACAAAAATGGCATGGTCTAAATCTATCTATCTGGGGTAAGATAAATTTGGTTAAAATTATTGTGGCCCCCAAAATTTTTTACTACTTTCAGAACTTGCCCTTTAGAATAGGTAAAATTGTTTATGATCAATTAAATAAAATAACCAGGAGCTTTTTGTGGAACTCCTCCACTCCTAGACTTTCATTGCCAAAGCTTAGGGCCCATAGATCAGAAGGAGGTTTCGGCCTTCCAAACTGGGAGAATTATTACTGTGCCTTCCATTTCAAACAAAGTAGCTGGTTTCTCTACTCTGGTACGGAAGACTTACAGCCATTATGGGTTAAGGTTGAAAAACAGTTGTTGTTGCCCTTAAAACCATCTGACTATCTTTTTGTTAAGCTTCCCTTACCTTTAAATGACAACATTTGCATCACCTCTTCCATTTGGGTTATCAAAAGGACTCAGCATTTGTTGCTATTTGAGGGTTTACCTGCTCATCTGATGACAATTTGGAACAATACTAACCTTCCATGTACTCAGCCCCCTATCTCAGACTTTGGACAGAGTAAAATGGGTAGTACAAATGTATCTGACTTATTGGGACCACAGGGGGAACTGCTTTCCTTTGAACTCCTTAGAACTAAGTATAGTCAACCAAGATTCCACTTTGCAAATTATCTTCAGTTATGGAAGGCCTTGCAAGACTCATTGTTAGGCACTAAGCTACATTTAAAACAAAGATCTGAGTGGGATCCGGTAATGAAGATGGTTAAACTAAGGGAAGGGGTGAATCTAATATATAAATATTTAATGAATACGCATGATCCTTTAACTTTGACAGCCTCTGCAAAAGCAAAGTGGGAGGCAGCAATCAGAAAAACCATATCAGACTCAGAATGGGCATCAGTATGGGACAAAAGTTATAACAGTAGTCCAAGGTAGGATGATACAGTACAAAATGTTACATTTCTACTATTATTCCCCTAAGAGACTAGCCTCCCTGGGTTTTCAACCAGATGGGAAATGTTGGAGGCGCCAAAGGGATGATGCTGACCTTCTACATATGCTCTGGTCTTGCCCTTGTGTGAAAGGTACCTAGAATTTGATACATAAAGTATGTGAAACTGCTCTTGGAATAAAAATCCCCTTTACCCCTAAATTCCTCATACTTGAGATAAAGGAAGAATCTCAAGGTTTAAACAAACATTTGAATTCCATTATATGGTCAGCAGCTCTGTCTCTAAAGAGGATTTTACTCTTACATTGGAAATCTTCTAACCCTCCTAGTTATAGAGAATGGCGTACTAAAATGAGTGAAGTCATTAACAATGAAAGATTGGCTCTGAGAGCTATGGGTAAAAATGAATTGTTTAATAGAATCTGGGCCCCCTTCCTAAATTATCTTGTCCTCCCATAATATAAGGAATAAAAATACATTGATAGAGAAGTGTCTAGTACTGAACCTTTTCCTGTGTTGTACCTGTGACTTCTGGATTAAGATGTTAGCTATAAAATAATTGTCTTATCTGTGTAATGTGCTCTTTGGCGTAATGATCTATCTATGTATGTATGTGTATACAGGTATAAATAAGAGACAAAGAACCTCTGTGCGCAAACACTGAGGCAAGGGTTACCCCAAAGGGCATTTGGCTGGGAAGCCAAGTTTCAAGAAACTACAAAATCACACATGCCCACACAATGCAAAGCATCATGGGCTGCATATGCAAATCATCACAGAATGTTATGCTGGTTTAACTTTAAGCAGAATTGCATGGTGCCGAAAGGCCTCTCACACAGTTTGCAAAGGGTGCTAACAGATGCATAGACATGTGTTTCGTCCTACCAGGACTCATCAGTATGCCTCGTCTGTTTGACACCCCAGTATAATGAACCAGCTACCCTAAGAAGGTCTGTCTGGGTTATATTGTGGTGAACCCATTAAAATAAAAAACTATTTAAAAGACAAAGAACCTCTGTGCACAAACACTGAGGCAAGGGTTACCCCAAAGGGCATTTGGCTGGGAAGCCAAGTTTCAAGAAAATACAAAATCACACATGCCCACACAGTGCAAGGCATCATGGGCTGCATATGCAAATCACCACAGAATGTTATGCTGGTTCAACTTTAAGCAGAATTGCATGGTGCCAAAAGGCCTCTCACACAGTTTGCAAGGGTGCTAGCAGATGTGTATGTGTGCATATACAGTATATATATATATATATATATATATATATATATATATATGTTACCCTGATGAGACCTAGAAATAAGCTATGTATTTCACATGATATTATTATTGTGTTAAACACTGCACCGTGATTTTTTATTTTTTTTGTATCCTACACTTTTGGAAAATAATAAAACTATTTTTAAAGCAAAGAAAACTTTATGGTAGTCCTGGCTGTCAGCATTGTCCATTTGTCCCATGCCTCACGCCCCTTCTCAGTAAGCAGCAGGGATAACTGAAAGTTCCAGGCCTCCTTTGGGTATATTTGTCTGAATACAGACCTTTTCAAACGAACTAAAGGGGACAAAAAATGGATTATGTACTGTTTTTGGGCGACTTCCCCAGTAAATAAACTCTCTATGTAAATAAACATATTTTCAATCACAATCGTTGTAATTTGTTCAGTTTTGAGTATCCCTTAACATATTTTTGTCAGTTTGTACTGTTAAGGTAAGTAACATTCTGAACATGCACGAGACAGTGGGAACGGATGTGAAGTGAAATTATTACGTCTCAGTTCCTGCATTCCATGAGATTGTAGGCTGAAGTTGAATTGCGGTAAAACAGTTTTGTACATTTGTATGCGGCACTCGCAGTAGTAGTATTCTGGATGGTAAATGTTTATAGTCTACTGCTATGGTTAACAGAAAATTAATGTGTTAGATCGTTGCTGTTTTGTTTAGTTTTTTTATTTTACCATGCTGAAGGTTGTTTTGTGAGGTGTGTGGCACAGTGTACTGCAGGTTGGTTTACTGGAATGGAAAAACATTTGACTGAAGCTCTTTTTCTCCCATCATATTTCCCATCCTGTGTTGCTCACATTTACACACTAGTTAACAAAAAATGAAGTGTACCATTCGTATATGTCTGCAGTTCAGCTTCCTCGTAGCACAGCTGCATATAGTCCAAATGGTAGAAATTGTCACAGAGATGAAATATGCTGCTCGGTATGCAAAACTGATCCCTATCACGAGACTGTGCTGAAGCTGCTTTTATACTATAGTCGAGGCTGTTTCTATTAATTTCCCTAAGAGCAGCTTGACAAGTTAGGGTTTTGGGAGGCGGGGGGGGGGCACTGGTGTACTACAGGTACATTTACAGAAATGGGGGAAATATGTGAATGAAGCTCTTTTTTCACCAGTGTTTCCCATCATAAGTTCACATTTACACACAAGTTAACAAAAGGCAAAGTGTACCATTCAAGTATTTTCTGCAGTTCCACAGCCTCCTAGTACAGAATAAATAGTCTGATCATTAATGGCGGTCACAGAGATGAAGTCTTCAAAGTATCGGTGCAGCAAAGCAACCCCAGTGTTTCTTGTTACGGCTAGGCGTCGTGTATTTCTCGGGAACATTTTGTGATTTTGTTAACCTGCACTGGGGAGAACACACAATTGTGAAATCTGCAGTAAGGCAGGTATCATTTTATAAACTAAATCACTGATTAGCAAGGCAGAGTTTCTAGATTTAGGTCATGTGTGATTTTCTGATACAACCCAATGTCCACTGTTTCGAGAGTGGGGGTCACTTTGAATAGGAATAAGAGTTGTTCCTAAAACAAAAACGTGAAACATAATTTGCATCATATTTCACACTGCACAGTACACATAGCACAGCTGATAAAAAGGATACTATGATGGAGGTAGGAACGGCAGTTTTCTTTCCTGTTATGAGTTTAAACAAGCATTTGTCAATGCCGAACGTTTGCTTGCAGGTATTTGCAGTGGTATTTGGCACTTGGACATGGCTTAAAAAAATCAGTGACAAAGAAGTACAAGCATTTGTCAATGCCGAATGTTGCTTGCTTCTATGTGCTGTTTAGGTATTTGGAAGTCATTGGAGTGCAAATATTGAAAGTTCGCGAACTTACGAGCCTGCGTAGGAACTGCCCAACGCACGCTAGTAAAACAGTCATTTTTAGGAATTTTTTCACCAAATTTTCAACATAGCCATTTTAAGACCTCTGCTCATGAACAGTGTCACTGTGATTTTCTTAATGTGTCCCATACATTGAGTTCGCAGACCGACTGCGCCATTGTGCACTACATGGGCGGAAACATGTTTTGGGCAGGATGTGAAAAATGACAGCTGTACTGCTCATAAGGAGGTGTGGTAAAATGGCAATGTTGAAAATCTGGAGTGAAAATATTGAAAATTTGAACTTACGAGCGTGCGTAGGAACTGCGCAACGCACACTCGTAAAACATTTTTAGGAAATTTTTCACCAAATTTTCAACATAGCCATTTTAAGATCTCTGCTCATGAACAGTGACACTGTGATTTTCTTAATATGTCCCATACATTGAGTTCGGGTGACACCGACTGTGCCATTGTAGCGCCACATGGGCGGAAACACTTTGGGCAAGATGAAAAATGACAGCTGCACTGCTCATAAGGAGGTGTGGTAAAATGGCAATGTTGAAAATCTGGAGTGAAAATATTGAAAATTAAACTTACGAAGCGTGCATAGAACTCAGAACGACACTCGTAAAACAGTCATTTTAGGAATTTTTCACCAAATTTCAACACAGCCATTTAAGACCTCTGCTCATGAACAGTGTCACTGTGATTTTCTAATGTGTCCCATACATTGAGTTCAGACACCAACTGCGCATTGTGCGCTACATGGGCCGAAACACATTTTGGGCAGGATGTGAAAAATGACAGCTGTACTACTCAATGAGGAGGTGTGGTAAAATGGCAATGTTGAAAATCTGGAGTGAAAATATTGAAAATTCGCGAACTTACAAGCGTGCATAGGAACTGCGCAACGCACGCTCGTAAAACATTTTTAGGAATTTTTTCACCAAATTTTCAACATAGCCATTTTAAGATCTCTGCTCATGAACAGTGACACTGTGATTTTCTTAATGAGTCCCATACATTGAGTTCACACACCGACTGTGCCATTGTGCGCTACATGGGCAGAAACACGTTTTGGGCAAGATTTGAAAAATGACAGCTGCACTGCTCATAAGGAGGTGTGGTAAAATGGCAATGTTGAAAATCTGGAGTGAAAATATTGAAAATTCACAAACTTACGAGCGTGCGTAGGAACTGCGCAACGCACACTCGTAAAACAGTCATTTTTAGGAATTTTTTCACCAAATTTTCAACATAGCCATTTTAAGACCTCTGCTCATGAACAGTGTCACTGTGATTTTCTTAATGTGTCCCATACATTGAGTTCGCACACCGACTGCGCCATTGTGCGCTACATGGGCGGAAACACGTTTTGGGCAGGATGTGAAAAATGACAGCTGTACTGCTCATGAGGAGGTGTGGTAAAATGGCAATGTTGAAAATCTGGAGTGAAAATATTGAAAATTCGCAAACTTACGAGCGTGCGTAGGAACTGCGCAACACACGCTCGTAAAACAGTCATTTTTTGGAATTTTTCCACCAAATTTTCAAAATAGGTTTTGAGCCCACCTTATGAATGCTGGCACTGTCATTTCATTAATCGGGCCGAAAGGTGATTTCACACAGTGACTGCGAAATCACCCTCGGGACCGATAACACCATGACAGTGACAGAATTCATGAGAAGGGGTCCCAAAAACCCCATGTTGAAAATGTGGTGCAAAAATTCCAAAACATGCCTGAGATATGCAACAAAGTTGAAAAAACCCCATCTAGCCCATTATACAGCTTACCGGCATTTCCTCAGTTCGGGTCGGCTTTGAAGAGTGCAGACGTGTTCCCGGTCCAGCGATGATCGTCGCACCAAGCTCCAGCGGTAAGTATGGGGTGAGGGGTGTGGGGAGGCAGGGTGCGCAGTGGGTGAGTGCGGGTTGTGGGAGGGCCAGGGAGAAGCGCCCGTGGACAGTTTTAATTTACAGGTTTTTAAAAAAAGACGACGCGGGACGTTTGCCACGCTGGGGTAGGCTCCCAGCATGGCAGCAGAGAAAGCTGTTTGGGGGGAAGTGGAGCCGACGGGGGATTGGGCACCCCCGTCAGCAGATGGCGCAGGACGTTTGCCACGCTGGGGTGGGCTCCAAGCGTGGCACCAAACATTTGGGGGGGGGCGTGACGCGCTGCCAGCACACAGCGGTGGTTTTCTTTGAAGAGAAGACTACCACTGTCATACACAGCACCACATCGATTGGTGCAGAACCGCCACACCTGCTCAATGGAGCTGGGGATTGCACAGGAGGGGAACGCCTCCAAAGTTTCCCATTCTCCCAAGACGTTCCTTGCGCATGCGCACAAGCGAACGTAAAAATGATGCCTGCCTAACTGCAGATTTCACAATTGTGTGTGCTCCCCAGTGCAGGTTAACAATATCACAAAATGTCACAGAGAAGCACAAGATGCCAACGCTGGGATCACTTTGCTGCACTGATACTTCAAAATAAAAGGTGACGTTTAGTGTTATTGGTCACTCCCTCTCCCTGTCAGGTTTATTTTTCATCGGTTTAGATGAGTTTGCAAAGATTTAGGTTGTTGTATTACTTTCAGTTTGCAATTTAAAAGTTTTCAGCCCTGTCAGAAGGAAGGGGGGGGCATGATGACAGATGTGCAAGTGAAAAGTCATAAATCGCACACATGACCTGTCACCCATTCTATTTTCTGTCATGCCACTGAACAAATGGTCTGTGCAGTTTACACTGGCAAGAGTCCTGAAGTGATGTTCATTCATTGCTCCCTATGGAGATTAAAAATGCTACCGCACAGTCTCATGATGTGATTCATCTTTGAGGTAATGAACAGCATACTTCGTCTCTGAGACCGCAACTAACGATTGGATTATACGCTCTGTGCTAGGAGGCTGTGGAACTACAGCAATACTTGAATGGTACACGTCACTCTGTCTTTTGTTAATTAGCATGTAAATGTGAACTTGTGATGGGAAATACTGGTGAAAAAAAAAAAAAAGCTTTATTCACATTTTCTCCCATTTCTGTAATCAAACTTGCAATACACGGGTGCGCCCCCCCCCCAAAAAAAAAAAACACCTAAATTCAAGTAAAAATTGAGTGACAGTCCCATTATATATTTGTAGTAAATTTACTTATGTATCATATCCCCGTCCCATTTCCTTCTAGCTTTTGCAAATATTAAAATAATTTATGAAGAAAACAAAAGAATACTAAAAAGTAAAAAAAAAAAAAAAAAAAAATTCAACAAGGAGCTGCTTTGTTCCCTGGTTTCTGTCAGTTTCTGACAGTTTCAGGAAAATGTATCAGGCTATGCGTGAGACTGGCTGATGGTGGCACCGAATGCACAAACGGGAACGTCAACAGGTAACTGTCGCTCAGTCTCTGTGTGAAAATCAAACAGAAAAAAACAGGCAGCTCCAGTAACAACCATATTGTAGTTTTTATCTTGTTCACTACTTAAAAAAAATTAAAACACACACTTACTACACTATTAGTGACATAAACACATAGGGCCAGATATTCAAAAGGGTTGCGCCATGCGCCATAGGGTTGCGCCTGCGCAAGTCCGAACTTGCTCCATTATGCGATATTCAGCAGGAGGCAGTTGCGCCACAGAAAACATGCTGAGCAACAGCGCAATGCAAATGAATGCATGCTGAACTGGAGGGGGAGGAACCATGCATAACCTGCACAGCCCGATATTCAGCCGGAATGTGCAGAGTTGTGCAGGCGCAACCCCCAACCTGTGCCTGCACAACTTTGAGCCAAAAAAGGCTTGTCGAGGGCCACCCACAGGTGAGCTGCTGCATTGCAGGGCGCAGCCACAGCAGCTGCCACCTGTGGCTGGCCTAACCCACTCCCTGTGCCCCCCACAGCCCGATCGCGGGCAAAAGAAGTGATAATTCCCCCACCACTCCCCACTGGCCGATCACGGGCATAGCTAATCCCCACCAGCCCGATCGTGGCAGCAAAGATCCCGAACAAATCCCAGGTGGTCCGACAAGCCCGATTGTGGGCTCGAGATATTAAAAATACACCCCCAACATATCTCTGGTGATCTAGGTTCACCACCCACCCACCACACCCCCACCACCCTGCTCCTCCAAGAAAGCCAGCAGACGGTAAAGATCCACGTCAGCCGCCTGGCCGACTGATCAACAGACAGACGCCGACAGGAGGCAAGAGCCACGGCTTGCAGCTCACCGCATTGGCAGCAGTCCAGATTGGTGAATGAATGGATTCATTCACAAATCTGGATCAGGTCTTGCACGGTATATTGCATGCCCATTGGCTCTTGCTCTGCACCAATGGTGTGAGCCCCACCGGCAGTCAGTCGGGCGGGCGGCGGGCGGCAGGCGGGTGGATGCTGCCGCCCCGCCGCGGGGGCGGGTGGTGGGGTCATGAGTGGGTGGAGTGGTGAACCCAGATCATCAGGGATATGTTAGGGGTGTATTTTACCTATCTCGAGCCCGCGATCGGGCTTATCGGACCACCGGGATATGTTGGGGGTGTATATCATCTCGAGCCCGGCGATCGGGCTTATCAGACCACCAGGGATATGTTGGGGGTACTTTACCTATCTCGAGCCCGCGATCGGGTTTATCGGACCACCGGGGATATGTTGGTGGGGGGACCTTTGCTGCCCGATCGGGCGGGCTGGGTGGGAATTCAGCTATGCCCGCCGATCGGGCCAGTCGGGGGGGACTTTTCCATTGTTGCCCGCGATCGGGCCAGTGGGGAGTGGTGGGGATTTTCACTCTTTTGCCCACGATCGGGCTGCAGGGGGTCGGTCCCCGATGGCTGCTGCCTGGCAGGGCGCCAGGCGCAAGTCCTCGGGGATCGGCGCACCTGCATGCTAATGGCATGCAAATGGGGCCATAATCAGATGCAAATGGCCCCCGCGCCTTGCATGAATTATGGCCCCATTTGCATGTCACCTTTTGAATATCGGGATTTTGCGCATGGCGCAATGGTACTTGCGCCACCGCAAGTTGAATGCTCCACTCTGACCACTTGCGGTGGTTCAAGTTCCACTGCGCCATGCACAGTGGCTGTGGCCCGGAGGCGATATTCAAAAGAGTTGCTCAAGGGCACAACTCCTTTGAATATCGCTCTGGCCACACCCCTGCGTAACTATTTTGTGCAGCGCAAGGGCTTGCTCCACAAAATAGCGTAGTTTGAATATCCAGCCCATAAGCTTTATTGGGCAAAAGACAGAAAACTTCATGTACAGTGGCGTGAAAAAGTATTTGCCCCCTTCCTGATTTTCTCTATTATTGCATATTTGTCACACTGGATGTTTTCAGGTCTTTAGAGAAAATGTAATAATAGATAAAGGGAACCTGAGTGAACAAATAACACTTGTTTTTTTTTTAATTTCACTTATTTAATGAAAAAAAGTTAACCAACACCAACTGGCACTGTGTGAAAAAGTAATTGCCCCCTTACACTTAATAACTGGTTATGCCACATTTAGCTGAATGACTGCAACCAAACACTTCCTATAATTCAATATCAGTCTTTCACATAGCTGTGGAGGAATTTTAACCCACTCTTCCTCGCAGAACTGCTTTTAATTCAGTAACATTTGTTGGTTTCGAGCATGAACTGCTCGTTTCAGGTCCTGCCACATCATCTCTATTGGATTTAAGTCTGGACTTTGACTAGGCCACTCCAAAACTTTAATTTTACTTCTTTTTAGCCATTCTGATGTGGACTTGCTTTGTGTTTTGGATCATTGTCTTGCTGCATGACCCAACTACGCTCAACTTCAGCTGACGGAAGGATGACTGGACATTCTCCTTAAGAATTTTCTGGTACAGAGCAGAATTCATGGTTCCTTTAATTATGGCAAGTCATCCAGGTCCTTAGGCAACAAAGCATCCCACACATCACACTACCACCACCATGTTTGACTGTTGGTATGGTGTTCTTACTGTGGAATGCTGTGTTTGCTTTACGCGAGACATTATGGGATCCATGTTGTCCAAAAGTTCCACTTTGGACTCATCTGTCCCTAGAACATTTTCCCAAAAGGCTTGTGGATCATCCAGGTGCTTCTTGGCAAATGAGAGATGAGCATTTATATTCTTCTTGTTAGCAGTGGTTTCGCCTTGCTACTCTCACATGAAGCCCATTTTGCCCAGTCTCTTTCTGATTGTGGAGTCATGAACACTGACCTTAGCTGAGGCAAGAGAAGCCTGCAGTTCTTTGGATGTTGTTTTAGGATCCTTTGAGACTTCTTGGATGATTTTACACTGCGCCCTTGGAGTAATTTTGGCAGGCCGCCCCTCCTGGGAAGGTTCACTACTGTTCCAAGTGTTCTCCATTTGGAGATTATGGCTCTCACTGTGGTTTGATGGAGTCCCAGAGCCTTAGAAATAGCTTTGTAACCCTTTCCAGACTGATAGAGGGCAACACATTTTTCTGATCTTTTCAGGAACTTCCTTTGATCATGGCATAATGTGTTTGTTGAATCTTTGTGCTGGCAACGTGACTCTGGTGTTAAGGCCAAAATAAGTGAGGTTTATATTGAGCAGGGCTGGCTGTAATCAAGCCTGGCTGTGTTCAATCAGCTGACTCTAATTATCCCTTTAATTGGGTTGATTTAACTAGGGGGCAATTACTTTTTCACACAGTGCCAGTTGGTGTTGGTTAACTTTTTTCATTAAATAAATGAAATAAGTAAAAAAAAAAAGTGTTATTTGTTCACTCAGGTTCCCTTTATCTAATATTATATTTTGTCTAAAGACCTGAAAACATCCAGTGTGACAAATATGCAATAATAGAGAAAATCAGGAAGGGGGCAAATACTTTTTCACGCCACTGTAGGTTTGAATTATGTTATTCATTTTCTGTCCTCTGTAAGAAAAACATGCATGTCCTCCCCCTCTTTAAATTCTGCAATTAATTTAGGATTTAGTTTATACCCTGGACCTGGAGTTTCATTTTCATCACCACCACCTACCTTTTCCAGCACTTGTTGTTGGAGCTTTAGTTTCTCCAGCTGGAAGTCCCTCTGACATCGTTTATCCTGCAGCTCTATTTCAAGGTTTTTCTGCTGGAGCTCCCTTTCTTGCTGTTTTTCTTGAACCCCCCTTTCAGGATGTTTTTCCTGCATGGCAAGCTCCCGCTCAGGCTGTTTTTCTTGCATGGTGAGCTTCAGTTTCCTCATTTCCAATTAATGCCTCATCCTCTCCAGATCAAAATCTGTGGTGGATTTCCCCTGGTTCTGTGGCTTCTGGTCCAGTTCTGGTCCCGCTTGCCTCCATGCTGGATCTGGTCACTGCGGTTTCATCCAGCACCTCCACCTCAAAGGTCTACTCCCTTGCAGTCACCAACTGTGACTCAAAGCCCCAGGCTACCACCTGGTCATCGGTTACCACGAGGACTTCTATGAGGCATGCAGCTGGAGAGACTTGAGATCTGGATGGAACAGGGTCCCCTGAGCCTGGGTCAACAGATCCTGCAAAGGGGCAAGGGTACTGGAGGTTCTGCAGCAAACTGTTGTGGTAATGTGAACCATATCTGATGAGACCAGAATGGAGCCATCAGAATCAGGGTGGCACCTTCCATCTGTATCTTAATCAGCACCCTCTGAATCACAGGAAAGAGTGGGAAGGCATAAAGAAACCTTCCTTTCCAGGAAAGGGACAACATGTTTTGCCAGAAAACTCCAGGCCTGGATCTAGCAAGCAGAAACTCGGCAGTTTTGCATTGAATGGGGATGCAAAAAGGTCCAACCTTGAATGACCCCACCCGTCGAACAGGTCTTCTACGACCAATGTCAGCAGTTACCACTCATGCACTCTGGAGTGTGACAGGCTGAGACTGTCCACCAAGACATTTTGGCCACCTGGCACATGGACAGCTGACAGTTCTAGACCATGATCTAGAGCCCAGTACCATACCCTCATCACCTCCCAGCACGGGAGTAGGAATCGGTCCCACCTTGCTTCTTGATGTAATAGACCACACTGAGGTTGTCCGACTGCAACAACAGAGGGCCTGGAGAGAGAGATGGTTCTGGAAAGCCTGTAAGGCATACAGAACTGCTCACATTTCTAGAAGGTTCATGTGTAGGCAGATTTCCCATGGGGACCAGATGCCCTAGGACTGATAAAAGGACCTAGGTGTACTCCCCAACCCAGACCCAAAGCATCCATGGTGAGGATCTGATAAGGGGTTGGGATTAGAAAGGGGACCACTTTTAAGAGACTTTTGGGTCCATCAACCACTGAAGCACCTTGCATTGTGGGAAGGAGACAAAGACCTGTTGGTCCAGATCACTAGAGCGCTGATCCCACTGGACCCTGAGGGTCCATTGTGGGATTTTCATATGCAACCTGGCCAAAGGGATCGCAAGAAAAAATTACTTACCATAGTAATCTTGTTTCTTCCAAGGGAATCTTACTGTATTCTGACTTCTGCAATATGGTCTCACCATAAGACTGCCCTGGAGCTGGAATGGTTAATAGAACCTATGCTAATCATGGAATGTTAGGCTTGAGCTCAGTTTTCAAACCACTGTCCCTAGTAAGCATTCTACAACCATCAGATTCTTATGGAGCAGTGTAATAACAAGCTATCTAAATTATACTGTTGGAAGCAGTATAGTGCAGTGGTTTAAGGCTCTGAGCTGCAAATCTGGAGACCTGGGTTTGAATCCCACAGCCCCCAGTTGCATACTGTGTGTCCCTAAGCAAGTCACTTAACTTCCCTGTGCTCCCAGGTTGCACTTGTAAACAAGCTTTCAGCTTAGTGTGTCTCACCTGGTTAAACAATTGGAAAAAAAAAACTATGCTAATACTTAAATAACCAAACACCACCAAATAAGCCCTTTTATTTAAAAATATGGGCAACACTAAGACTCAAGTCACTAAGCCCAATGAAGAAATGTCCACAGGTTTCAAACAGCATAAACAGCTGTGTTGCAGTGCCCATAGGTTCCAGCAGGGGAGGAAGGGTGGGAGCTCAGAATACAGTAAGACTCCTTGGAAGAAACAAGATCACTGTGGTAATTAATTTTTTCTTCAAACCCCAGGAAATCTTACTGTATTCTGACTTCTGCAGACTACCCAAGCAGTACCTTTGGAGGAGGGTAGAGAACCTATTTAGGAAACAGGCTCTGCAGTACTGCTGTGCCAAACCTGGCATCACTTCTGGCCTGGGTATCCAGGCTATAGTGCTTGGTAAAGGTGTGAACTGTTTTCCAGGTAGCTGCTTTGCATATTTCTAACAAGGGGATATCTCTTTCAGCTGCTATAGAAGCAGCTGTACCACTTGTAGAGTGGGCTCTGGGGCCCACAGGGGGCTCTTTACCCACTTTGCTGTAGCAAAACTGGATACAGGCCACTATCCACCTGGCAGTGGTCCTCTCAGAAGCAAGTTTGCCCTTTCCCACTTCTCCATAGGTCAGGAAGAGATGGGTTCTATCCTGCCTGTGACCCTTTATGTGATCCAAGTAGTAGCTTATAGCTCTCTTGACATCAAGACTATGCAGTCTTTGTTTCCTTGAAGTGGAATGATCAGTGAAGAAGACTGATAAAGTCATGGACCGATTAAGGTGAAAGTCTGAGACCACCTTAGAAAGGAATTTTCTATTGGTCCTGAGGACCACCTTGTCCCTGTGGACTGCTATGTAGTCTGGTTTTATGGACAAGGCATGGAGTTCACTGATCCTCCTTGCTGAGGCGATGGCTACCAGGCACACTGTTTTCCATGTTACATACTTAAGCTCTGCTGAGGACATGGACTCAAATGGTGGCTGCATTAGTTGGCCAATGCAAATGTTAAGGTCCCAGCAGGAGTTGGTTCCCTGTGAGGGGGATGCAAGTGTAGTAGGCCCTTGAAAAACTTCCTGAATACCTGATTGGCGGCCAGGGATGCCCCTTTTCCAGCAGAGAGGTATGCAGAGGCAGCTGCCAAGTGTACCTTAAGGACAGCTTCCTGGTGCAGTTAGTCCAGGAGCCAATTAGATTGGATAGGACTTTAGACCTAGTACTGTCAAATGGGGAGGCTGTAAGGGATCTGGAGGTGGAGGACCCTCTGGGTGGGAGTGACCACCACATGGTAAGTTTCATGCTCAATATGGGCGGGGTACCAGCAGGTACAAGGACCAGAGTGATTGATTTCAAGGGGGAAGACTCTAAAATGATGGGGGATATTGTGGGCAGGCATCTGGCGGATATCAAGCCATGCATGGATGCTAGCCAAAAATGGGATATTATTAAGAAAGGGCTGGAAGAGGCTATTGGGACATGTACCAAAACAAGGAGTAAGCAAGTGAGGGCAAAAAACCCAAGCTGGCTGATGCTGGAGGTCATGGAGACGGTGAGGGCCAAAAAAAGGCATTTCGGGGACTAAAGAGATCGGGAGGGGAGGACAACAGGGAGATCTATAAGAAGAAGTCCAGGGAGGTTACCAGGCTGGTCAGAGTGGCCAAGGCTTCTAGGGAGCTGAGACTGGCACAGGGCATTGAATTGTCTTGCCTGACAACAGGGGCTCGGCAGTAAGCCTTTGAAAATTAGCTATTTGTCTATTGGGGTGGGGGCTCTCTCCAGATAAAAGGATGTGCCACTAGGGCGCACGTGAGTGGTGCAAGTGCCACTCAGTAGAAGAAATTTACAGAAAATTATCTATAAGATAGGCTTTTGGGGCTTTTTTTGTGAGTTTATAATGGAGCTGATCATATATTTGCTGTTGGGGTCTCTGATAGCAGGGGGATTACAATGGGAGGTGGTAGGAACTTGTCCTGGGTGGGATATTCAACTTAATGGTTGAGCTGTTTTGACCCAAACAGGAACCCAGGTTTGCTTTGATCTGTTTGAGCTAAAATGTCTTCAATATGGTAATCAAAGTAATGATAATTTGAATTTATGCTTCATGCAAATTCCGATAATGGTGACAAACTGTTGTGTGAAGGTTGGTTTGGGAATATGGATTGGCCAGGAAATTGAGGTGGTTTGGACCCCTATATCTTACAAAATTATGAAGAGGTTCACAATGACAAAAATCTGTATATTCTTAATTTTGTTACAAAGTGGAGATGTTGCCCTAAATCCAGGTCCATTATCAGATAATCTTAGAAACCATAATGGCCAACTAATTCTACATTCAAATGTTAGGAGTATTCTTTCAAAAATGGATCTAATAAGGGAATTCATAAATGATTATAAGCCTGATATAATGATTTTTATAGAAACTTGGTTAGGAAAGTCCCATGAAGATTCTGATTTGAAAATCCAGGATTACAACTTTGTAAGAGCTGATAGGAATAAACGGGGGGCAGGGATCATGGTTTATTATTTGGAGAAATATTCCACTACCCAGTTCAACTGTAACTTGGAAAACATAAACTGTGAATATTTGGCTTTGGAATTTAAAGTTAGGAAGGGGAAGCCATTTTTAGTGTTTGGGGGTGTCGTCCCCCAAACAAATCCACTCAAGTGTTTGATTTATTACATGATGCTCTGCTCTCCTTTACACTTTCTCAGAAATATTAATTATTGGAGACTTAAACTCAGATTGGCTACATCCAGTTAAATCCCAGAAAATTAAGAAAATGGTGCTGGGACTTGGGTTGTCACAACTGATAACCGAACCCACTCAAATAAACATCCACAATCCAAGTGAATCTTCCTTGTTAGATGTCATACTTATAAACTGCCCATATAATTATATATCCTCTGAGGTTGATGCAGATATGTTTAGTGATCATAGCATAACCTATTGCATCAGGGCAACTGTTAAGGTTAAAGGTCCTCCCAGGTTTTTGAAGCTATTCCTATCGTACTTCTCCTGTATTTGATTCTACTGTAATTTTATTTTCTCTGTCCATCACTCCCCCTTCCCTAGGGCGCATCTGGAATCGAGTGATACCCTGCTCTGTATGCCTGCCTGGTAAAATTCTTAAATAAATCAATAAATCAATAAATAAAACGTTTGATTACTTTGCCTTCCTAGATGATCTTGATAGTATTAAGTGGGATCATTTAGAACCGATACCTGACTTAGATTTGGCTATTGACTCTTTTGTGTCTGAGTTCCTTCAGATGTGTAATAGACACATGCCTGTGATATTAAGGAAAATAAAAGCAAACTCTGCCCCATGGTACACTACCAAACTTTTTAAAACGAAGCCTGATAAAATAAAGCCTGGGAAAATGCATGTTCATCTGGTAAGGCAAGTGACTGGCAAAAAATACAGCGAATTAAGAAACCTGTATGTGTTTAATATAAGGGACACAAAAAATAAATATTTTAAAACAAAGACCCTAGAAACTGTTGGGAATCTTGGAAAGTTCTGGGGGTTAGTAAGGGG
This sequence comes from Neoceratodus forsteri, assembly GCA_016271365.2. NCBI lineage: Eukaryota > Metazoa > Chordata > Ceratodontiformes > Ceratodontidae > Neoceratodus > Neoceratodus forsteri. The sequence continues at coordinate 1,326,105,678 of CM057459.1, read as the reverse complement.
CTTAAAGGGGCAATCAAACTCAGGGTCTTCTATTCATCTGTCCTAGGAGGAAACTTTTAAGAAAGGGTTAGCATTAGCGGACAGATTTAATGAATATTTTGTGGATTCAGAAAATGTATTTGACAGTCCATCTGAACCCATATATAACCCTTTTGATTTTTGTACCTCTGGGGTTCCCAAATTTGCCTTCAATGTTGTATCTTGTGGTGAGGTACAAGAAATATTATTACAGCTAAGGGCAAATGGGAGTTGTGGTCCAGATGGTTTGTCTCTAAAAATGTTGAAATATGCCTCTACTCATATTGTAGGCCCATTGGCCTATCTGTTTAATCAATCTGTTGAGGAGGGTAGTTTGCCAAGTGGTTGGAGGTCGGCCAGAGTCGTCCCCGTCTTTAAGGGGGGGGGGGGCAACCCTGGCCGCTTATCTAACTATAGGCCTATTTCTTTGTTACCATTGATAAGTAAAGTGCTGGAGAAGTTTTTGGTCAAACAGTTAATGGAGCATCTGAAAGGGGAATGCTTGATGGATCGGTATCAATCCAGTTTTCGGAAATTTCATGGGATTTTCATGACTATGTCGAAGGTCTTGGATGAGACTGGTACCTCAATTGATGCCCAATGTTATACTGGTGCTATTTTGGTGGATCTCTCCAAGGTCTTCGACACAGTGGACCATCAACAGTTACTTTGGAGGTTGTTTGAGGTGGGGATGAGCCATCTAACTCTGGATTGGTTCATCTCCTACCTGACAGAGAGACGTCAGGTGACTGTGGTAAATGGTCTTGAGTCGGCGTCACAACTGGTTCAAAGAGGCATACCCCAGGGATCTGTTTTGTGTCCCCTTTTATTTTTGGTTTACCTAAAAGATCTTGGTTACCAAGTGGGGGCATCTCGTTACCACTTGTACGCCGATGATACCATTTTGTACCATTCAGGTACAGCAGTCCCAGAAGTTCAACAAACATTACAAGAAAGTTTTGATTGCTTGGAGTCTTTCTTTATAAAATCTAAGTTAAAACTTCATTCTTCCAAAACCAAATGTATGCTGTTTGGGTCAACTATTAAATTAAAAGAGGAATTGGATTTGGAAATTGCTGATAGTAAAGAGACGAGATTGGAGTCTGTTAAGCATTACAAATACCTGGGGTTTTGGTTGGATAAATCTGGGTCAGGAAATGTGCATGTTGATAATTTAATTCCTCAAGTTAGTAAACAAGTGGGCTTACTGTACAGGAACAAGAATTGTTTTGACTCAGAAACCCTAAATTCTATAATTAAAGTGTAAATTTTGCCTTTAATAGATTACGGGGACATTTTATATGCTGGTGACACTAATGACCGATTATCTAAGTTGGATGTTCTTGTAAATCGGCTAGTGAGACTGGTACTTAATTGTCCCAAATTTACTCACCATTGTGAGTTATATGAAAGACTGGGGTGGTTTTCCCTAAGCAGTAGAAGAAGAATACATAAACAGTTTTTTGCCTACAAATGTGGACTGGGCTTGGTTCCTTCTTACTTAAAGGAAAAAAATTTCTTTTAGAGAAGTAGGACCTTCTTTGAGAAAATCGGGTGAAATAGACATGGCAGTCCCTTTAGTAAAAATAAAGCGCTCCCAATTCCTCTTTAGCTATTTTATACCAACATGCTGGAATGGTTTTCCCCCAGAATTTGACAAAAGAAGGGTAGGCCCCTGTCTATCTTACAACTTAGAAAATATTTGTTCTCTTCACAGAAATGTTGTAACTGCTATTAATGATGTTTGTTATTGGATATATTTATTGTTTATATGTTTGTACTTTTGCAAGGACACCACTGTGAATGAGTTTATACTCAATGGTTTTACCTTGAATAAACAAACAAACAAACAAAACAAACAAACAAAAGAACTTCTTCAAATACATCAGTGAAAGGCGGAAAAACAAAGATCAGATAGTGAGGATTAAAAATGACGGGGACTGGGTGGAGAAGGGGAGGACCAGGCAGAGGCACTAAATGATTACTTCTGCTCAGTGTTTCCGAAGGAAAAAGGGGTTCTGGCACCACTGGGGAGAGGAGGGGTGGGGGGGAGTGACTGATACAGGGATTACAGAGGATAGAGTGCTGAAAGGATTAAGGGCACTGAGGGGGGGATAAGGCACCGGGTCCAGGTGGCATTCACCTAGGGTACTTAAGGAACTAGCTGAGATCCTGGCAAACCATTGACTGACCTGTTCAATACCTCCTTGGACACAGGGTGCGTGCCAGTGGATTGGAGGATGGAACATGTGGTACCCATTCATAAGGGTGGACCCAAGGATGAACCAGGGAACTACTGACCCGTGAGCCTCACATCAATTGTGGGTAAACTGATGGAGATGATCCTAAAGAAGAGGCTGGTGACCTTCCTGGAGAACAATGGTCTCCAGGACAGTCAGCAGCATGGATTTGTCTTGGGAAGATCCTGTCAGACAAATCTAATTGAGTACTACGACTGGGTGACAAGGGAACTGGTCAAAGGCCATGCGGTAGATGTCCTGTATTTCGATTTCAGCAAGGCCTTTGATTCCATGCCACATGGAAGGCTGTGGAAGAAGCTGGAATATATAGGGGTGGGAACAAAGATGGTAAACTGGATCACCAATTGGCTGAACAGCAGGCAGCAAAGGGTGGTGGTGGGGGGCGGGACTCTCAGCACCGAGGGATGTGACGAGTAGGGTGCCACAGGGATCAGTGTTGGGACCAGTGTTTGGGATTTTCATTGCTGATATCTCCCAAGGGGTCCGGAGCAAGATCAGTCTCTTAGCGGATGATACAAAGATGGGAGTGTTGGTGGATGACTTCAAAGGGTGGAAGGGGCTGCAGGAAGACCTGACCAAACTACAGGAATGGTCAGAGGCATGGCAGTTGGAGTTCAACTACAAAAAGTACAAGGTTTTGTACTTCGGGGCAAAGAACCAGGGAAGGAGCTATCAGCTAGGGGGTACAGCTGGAATATGCCAGGGAGGAGAAGGATCTAGGGGTGCTCATAACGGGGAGTATGAACAACTCGGCTCAGTGCAGAAAGGCAGCAGCAAAAGCCAACAGAATTCTGGGGTTCATAGCGAGGGGAATCTCCTCCAGAAATAGGGAGGTGATCCTGCCCCTCCACAGGTCGCTGGTCAAGCCACACCTGGAAAACTGTGTGCAGTTCTGGCACCCATTCCTGAGGAAGGACATCAGATTGCTGGAGGTGTACAGTGTAGGGCGACAAAGATGATCCAGGGATTAGAGGAATACTCCTATGAGGAGTGGATGGGCGAGCTGAATCTGTGAGAAGGCAGTAAGGAGGGTTGGGGGGATACTGGGATGCATAGGGAGAGGCATCAACAGCAGAAAACAGGAAGTTGTTATCCCTCTCTACAGACAGTTAGTGAGACCCCATCTGGAGTACTGTGTGCAACTCTGCAGACCCCATCTCCGCAAAGACATAGACAGAGTGAAGGCTGTTCAGAGGAGGGCAACCAAAATGGTGCAAGGTCTGCACCAGAAGACATACGAGGAGAGACTAAAGCAGCTTAATATGTATACCCTTGAGGAAAGGAGGGAGAGGGGGGACATGATAGAAACTTTCAAGTATCTCAAGGGAATTAACAAGGTACAAGAGGGTAGTATCTTTCAGAAGAAGAGATGTGCAAGAACAAGGGGGCACAATTTGAAGATAGAGGGGGGACGGCTCAGAGGTAATGTTAGAAAGTATTTTTTCACAGAGAGAGTTGTGGATGCATGGAACAGCCTTCCTGAGGAGGTTGTGGAGTCAGAAACAGTGGGAGAATTCAAGAATGCATGGGACAGGCATAAGGCAATTCTAGTGGGGGGGCAGGAGGAAGTAAGCTGTTGATTAACTAGAATCTGCAGCTTATCCATCAGGTAGGGAAATGGGCAGACTGGGTGGGCCAAGCGGTCCTTATCTGCCATCAAATTCTATGTTTCTACATACTTCCTGGTTGAGAGGGGGGGATAGGGAGGACAAGATTGAAACCTTTAAATACCTAAAAGGGATAAATACGATTAGTACAGAAGGGATTTTCCAGATCAGAAGGGAGAGGGTCATGAGGGGGCACCAGCTGAGATTGGAGGGGGGGGAAGATTCAAGAGGGAAGTCAGGAGACAGTATTTCACAGAGAAGGTGGTGGACAAGTGGAATGCTGTGCCTGAGGAGGTAGTAGCCTGTAGCTTTAGGGGATGGGACAGAGCGAGGGGGGTAATTATGAAGAGGGAGGTGGGTGGGCAGCTGTAAAGTGAGGGACTAGCTGCACAATCGAGTGGACTAGCTAGACCGTGATGCCTGTATCTGCTGGTATGTTCGTATGTTCATATGTACGTAAGGGTGGAGGGCCGAAGGCCCAGGGAATGCAAGTGTGCCAGACAGTCCAAGACTACTGATAAACTAGCCTGGTGGTGGTCTATCTGCCTCTGTCTGCACCAAATAGAAAACCTCTTCCATGTAGATGAGTAAGTCTCTCTGGTGGAAGGTTTTCTGGATACCCTGAGGACCTAGCACCCCTTCTGAGAGGTGTAGGTCTGCATGTTCTAAGTCCTCAAGAGCCAAGCTCTGAGTCTGAGGGACTGTAGATTGGGGTACTGAACTCTGCCCTGGGAGGAGGTCAGTAAGTTGTGCCTTCTGGGTAGGGAGATTGGTTTGTAGATTGACAGGGTCAGTGGCAGTGAGTACCAAGGCTGACTGGCCCAGTCTGGAGCAATGAGGGACATTGTTGCTGGTTGAACTCTGAGCTTGTTCAGTACTCTGAGCAGTGAAGGAAATGGTGGGAAGGCATACATAAACTTCCCTGTCCAATCCAACAGGAGTGCATCTAGAGGCACTGTGCCCAGTGCAGGGGGCCTACAACAGAACAGTGGTAACTGGTGATTGTCTGGGACTGCGAAGAGGTCCACCTCCGGGGTGCCCCACCTTCTGAACACCACTTGTAGGACTTGCCTGTTCAGAGACCACTCATGGTGGTTCTGATTGATCCTGCTTAGAGCATCTGTGAGGATGTTGTCCTTCCCTGGGAGGTGAACTGCTGAGAGGGAGATCCCTAGGGAGTAAGCCAAGTTTCACACTCTCATGGCTTCTGTGCACAGGGGAGACAACCTTGTGCCCCCCTGCTTGTTGATGTAGTACATTGTGGTTGTATTGTCTGTCCTGACTTGAACCATTTTACCCTGCAGCACTGAAGCGAAGGACTGAATGCCCAGATAGACTGCTCTGAGATCCAGCAGGTTTATATGGAGCAGAGACTCCTGCTGAAGCCAGGTACCATGGGCAGTATGCTCCCTTAGGCGAGCACCCCATCCTAAGAGGGAGGGATCTGTTGTCAAGACTGCTGCTGGTGGCAGCTGGATAAAAGGAATACCTTCCCTGGGGTTGTCCTTTTCCTGCCACCACTGCAGAGCTTGAAGCAGTGTTCCTATGACTGGAACCATCTTTGACAGAGAGTCTCTTTTTTTTTAAAATTTATTTATTTATTTCAACCTAGGATTATAATACCTTTGAGCCAAGGCTCTTTTACAAAGGTTCCATGTCAGCATGTGCAACAGTCATAATTTTTAGTTACAAACATATAGTCATTGACTTACAGACATGTAATAACCAGTACAAAGACTTGAGCTATGAGCAAGACAAGGAAGGGGTGGTGGTGGGGGAACTGAGGGTAGGAGATCGGGGGGGAGGAGGTGCAGGGGGTAAGGGGGAGTACGGGAGGTGGTTGGGGCAGGGCAGGAGTGGAGATACGGGGGGGGAGGTGGGTGAGGGCGGGAGACAGTGCAGCCAAGGGGCTTTGTCGAGGGAATATGACAGGTAAGATGCTAAGGGTGCAAAGACTGATTGTAAGTGCTGGGTGCTGGGGCATTTGCAGCTGGAACAGTTGAAATGTTAAGATGGGCAATTGCAGGATACAAGCAGTGAGAGGCGTAGCTTGGACTTGAAGAGGCCGAGTGTTGGAGCGGTCGCTATGTCGCTGCCAAGAGAGTTGAGCCAGTTGGATGCCCGATAGGTAAATGATCTTTGTCCTTGGGTCGTGCAACATTGTGGGATATGTAGTAGATGGGAATTGGATCTCCTTGTAGTGACGTTCCTATGTCTAGGCTTAAGGAGGGCACAGACACCAGGTGGGGAAAGCCCCATTATAATTTTCTTGGCCGTGATGCAGGTTTGGTATTTTATGCGTTTGTCCAGTTGAAGCCATCCAGATTGGGAATAAAGGTCACATGTGTGGGTATGGTGATGTGAGCCAGTGATGAGATGACAGGCCTTATTCAGGGAGGTGGTGATACGTTTGAGAGCAGTGGTAGTCGCAGACCCATATATGATAAGACCATAGTCTATGATGCTGATGATGGAGCTTTGGACGGCCACTGACAGTGCTTCTGGGGTTAGGTGTTTCCTGTACTGGAATAATATGCCTAACCTCACATTGGCAGACTTTGCAACATTGCTGATATGGACAGCGTATGAGAGGTGGGGATCAAGGGTGATGCCGAGGTACTTGAACAATTGTGTTTGCTCTAGGATGGCTCTTTGTTCGGTTGCAATGGAGAGGTGGAGTTGTTTGTTTTTGTTGTGGGGGCTGCAGAAGACCATAGACTTGTTTTTTTTCTGATTGAGAAGCAGTTTATGATTTAGGAACCAGGATTTGATGGAGGAGAAGGCCTGCTGAAGTTTATTTTGTAATTGGATTGGATCAGGGTCTGAGGTGAGGATCACAGCATCGTCGGCATAGAGAATTATTTGTTCTAGGCAGCAGTCCAGTAGTGAGTTTACGAATAGGCTGAAGAGGAGGGGTCCCAGAATGGAGCCCTGGGGGACTCCCGAGCAGACTGGTCTAGGGTCTGAGAGTGTATCAGCGATTCTTACTGTTTGGGACACTTCTCTGACACCAGTGAGCCCTGAGGTATAACTGAATGTCCCTCACCTGGAATCTTGATCCTGATACTGTTGCTGTTGATGCAGCCATGTTACCTAACAGTTGGAAAAAATTCCTTACTTGTCTGGGGGCATGTAGCTGGAAAGAGCTTGCCAGCTGTACCAAGCTGTCTACCCTTCCCTGAGGGAGGAAGGCTCTTCCTCTCAGAGTATCCAGTTCCACCCCATGAACTCCAGGAGTTGAACTGGTGTCAGCACTGACTTTTTCTGGTTTACCAAGAAGCCCACCGTACCCAAGGTATCCGGTGTGATGGTCAGTGCTTTTCTTACCTGCTGAGGGGACTGACCTACCACCAGGCAGTCATTCAGGTATGGGAAGACAGTAACCCTCTGTCTCCTTAGGTGTGCCACCACTACTGCTAAGCATTTGGTGAATACTCTTGGAGCAGATGTCAGGCCGAAAGGCATGGCCCTGAACTAGTAGTGCCCTGATGGTAATCTGAACCTGAGGTATTTTCTGTTTGATTGCCTGATAAGGATATGGAAGTAGGCATCTTTCAGGTCTAGAGATGCCAGCCAATCTCCATTCCTTAGTGTGGGGAGAATGGTAGCTAGAGTGACTATTTTGAACTTTGGCTTTGTCAAATGTTTTTTTAAATGTCTGAGATCCAGTATGGTTCGCCACTTCCCTGTTTTCTTTACAGTGAGGAAGTACCGTGAGTAGAGACCCCTTCCTTGCTGGGACAAGGGGACTGGCTCTACTACCCTTTACAGCATCAATTTTGCTACTTCCTTCTCCAACAAAGTTGCTTCTGCTAGGCTGGCAGGTCTGAAAAATCTTGCCCTCAGTTTGGGAAGGACTTTGAAACTGAGTGCAAGCCCCTTGGCCCACTACCTCCAGGACCCACCTGTCTGTGATGATAGATTCCCAAGCCTGGAGATAGTGAGCCAGCTTGCCTCCTACTGGGAGTGGGGAGGCAACCCTGGCAGACCTCTCAGGGGTCTGCTTGGCCTGTGTGCTTTGCTGAGTGCTGGGGTCAGCCCGGCTGCTGTCCCTTCTGCCTCTGCCTCTGAAGTACCCCCTCTGTGGTTGGTAGGCTGGTGCTGCCTGATCCTGGAAGAAGGGCCTGTGGTGGGTTTTACCCCTGCCCCCTTTTCCCTGGTACTTCTGTGGTGTTGCTGCCATTTCTTTTGCAGCAGCACTCCTATAGGCCACTTTCTACTCATCCATCTTCATCATGTAATCCTCTGTTTGCTCACTGAAAAGAGATGTAGGCTCACAAGGGAAGTCAAGTGCCTTTCTGTATGTGTCCTGCGACAAATTAGTGGCCCTTAGCCAGGTAAATCTCCTCAGAGACACTGAGGTCGCCATTTGCCTGGCAGCAATGTCATTTGTGTCCACTGCCATCCGAAATTGACATTTAGAAGCTTCTATGCCCCTCTTTGCAGCTTCGGACAAATCTGAGGCTATGGGTCCAGGGCAGGCTTTAACTATTTCTAAAACCATGTTCCAGAGACTCTTCAGGTATCTGGACACATAAGCCATGTAGGTTGCTTGTCTAGTAGCCAGAGAAGCACCCAAGTAGGATTTCTTGGCCACAGAATCCATTTTCCTGGAATCCTTATCTGGTGGATGTGATGCCAGGGGAATCCCTGCTTTATCACATGCAGCAGCCTGCACCACCCCTTCATGGCTGGGATGGCCAAAAAGGAATTCTGCTCCAGACTTCACTACCCAGTACTTCCTATCCATCCTTTTGTCCACTCGGGGAATGGAAGTGGGGGTCTGCAAAATCTTGGAAGCCTGTCTCTTCAAGGACTTGTGGATGGATAACAACAGCCTTTTTGTTGGTGGCACATCCATCATTTCTATATAGTCTGGTTCCTCTTCCTCCTCCTTGGATTCTTGAGTGGAAAGGTCCAGAGTCTGTGCCACTTGCTTCATAAAATCAAAGTGGGATGTAAAATCCTCAGCTCCCTTCTCAAGGGAGTCAAGATGGTGAGGATCAGGAGATACTTCTGGTTCAAGAGGTTCCCCATAATCTTCATCCTCATCCTCCCCTTTCACATACACTTCAGCAAATCTCTCAAGTGAACCGAGGAGGAACCCAGATCCTGCACTGAGAACTGTGAAATGGGCCACTGAACCAGAACCACAGTACCAGTTTGCAGCATCTGGAGAATGCTTATAGTGTTTACTATAGCTTCTGCAGTTGGAACCGATGGAATCATCGGCTGCAGTTCCTTAACTGACTGCTTTTCCTTTTTATTCTTCTTCTTAGCAGAACCTGCCAGTTCAGAGGTATGGTATCTGCAGTTCTTTTTCTGCCCGAGGAACCTTCACCCTGGCCAGAGGGTTGTTCAACCGATTCCTTTGGTTTCTCCTTCTGAGATGAGGAAGTTTTGTCTGCAACTGGATCAGCAGCCTTATTGGAAATGTTTTCCCTCAGTCAGTTCAAGTGCCTATCAAGCATCGACTGAGGAAAATTCTTACAGATTTCACAATCTGCCTGAAGGTGGTCAAACTCCAGACAGACAACACAAACTAAGTGAGGATCAGGGTTAGCAAATGGTTCCCCACACTCTGTACAATGCTGAAAACCCGTTGGGATGGTTCTTTTCTTGGATAGTGACATAACCAATAAAATCCCCTAAAAGTGGGTTTTAAATGAGCCCAAACACACACAAAAGAATATCTTTTAACTCTGTTAAATATTTACCTTTTTTTTTTTAGCAGTCAGTTCAGCTTCTGAAGAGAGAACCGCGAATTACCACGGTTTCTCTCCAAATGAAATAACAGGCCCAAAAGTGAAAATGTAACTAAAATAAATATAAATAAATGTTCGGTTTCCTCCAGGTTAAATGAACCAAGAAAAAAATGAAAAACACTAAATCCAAACCAATCTACCTGTAAACTCAAGGGCAGTGCTTTAGAAATGAACAAAAATAAAATTTTATTTCAAAAAACTGAGAAAATAAAATCTTCACGAAAGATGAAAGGGGCTCTCCGAGGTGTCTGTACTAGGCAAGCGGAGTAAAGAATCTGACAGTTGTAGAATGTTTACCAGGGACAGTGGTTTGAAAAACTGAGCTCGAGCCTAACATTCCATGATTAGCATAGGTTCTATTAACCATTTTGGCTCTGGGGCAGTCTGATGGTGAGACCATACTGCAGAAATCAGAATACAGTGAGATTTCCTGGGGTCACACCTCACGCTACGCCGGCAACCCGGGTTCAGGAACAACCTCGGGTCTGCAGGGGGAGGGAAGATGGAGTATCTCAATGGATGCTCTCCTCCCTCTGGGGTGGGATACCAGGGGTGCAGTATGCATCTGACGCCCTGAGAGAACGCCGGTGGAAATACGGGCTCTCGAGGGGTTGGTGGCTCCATCTAATGGAGTCGGGGAGGGGAGACGTCTGTAGGCGCTTGAGAGGGATGTGCGTCAGCATGTCTCTTCTCTAGATGCTTGCGTCCTTGCGCTGGTGACTGAGGGGGCTGGGACAGGGGAAAAACCACAGAAAGATGGAAAATACCCCTCGGTAGTCCTAGATGACGACCGCTCCGGGCCATCCAAGACCACCGATTCTGGACAGACCCTTCTGTGCACGAGGCAGTAAGAGGTGAGGCACTCTAGGGGCAGATCCAGAGTAGTGGGCAGAGATGGTGATGAGCAGCCCGAAGGAGTGGGCACCGAGGGTAGACAGGAGGAGATAAACAGAAAGTATGAAAAAAAAAAGAGAGATTTCCTGGGGTTTGAACAATGGCCACGGCCATTAAGCCTAGTAGCCTCAAAAACATCCTAGCTGGGACATACCAGTACTGAGCCACAACCTGGACCTGAGCTATGAAGCAGTCCATCCTGTCTTGTGGCAGGAAGGTCTTGCCCTGAGTAGAGTCCAGAACTGCCCCTATGTACTGCAACTACTGGGACGAGGTCAGCACAGACTTCAGCAAATTGACAGTGACACCCAAGGACTGGAACTGCAGGGTGTGTTATCTAGAGTCAGCAACAGTAGTTCCCTGGACTGGGCTTTCAGCAACCAGTCATCCAAACAAGAGAACACATTGTTATGCCTAGGTTATATGTCACCAACTGACCCACAGGTAACTGTAACCTTATACACCTACAAGTATTAGTGCCTTATTACAATCTTATGTTTTATCTTGTTTTATTACATATATTACTGTTCTTTATTATATTTGCTATGCTTATATACTGTATATATCTGTAATGCATTTACCTATATGCTATGCTTTTGCCATATATTCTGCTATACTCATAATCACTCATATTCTGTAGTTTTCCACTATTGTGACACGTAGTGTGCTTTTCTGATTATGTTGCATATATTTCCAGACTGTCTGGAAATAAGAACAGATAATGCTTATTCTTGCTGAACTATCATTTTCTAAGATATATGCCAACCATGCACTCTTGCTTCCTGGGATCCACCCAGATATTATACTCTGAATACTATATCCAGTTGTATTTGTCTGCCTTATCCGAATGTTGCATTCTAATTAACAGAGTATATATGTAACCATCAGCCAGCCCCTTCCCAGGATCTGAGATCTTAGTGTTCTTTCCATACGTTTGTTCATTTCACGTTTAGATTTATTTAGTACATGTAACTCCGGGGCTGACTGGTGGAAATCATCCTTTTTGTAACTCCTTGTTACATGCTTTGACGTATTATAGTAATAAATGTTTCCTTTATTACTTGTTTGCCTTGTGTTTTCCTTACTCAGCACATGCATACAAGAACCTGAATTATGAGCTGGACTCATAAGTAACAACATAAAGACCCACAAGTCGGAGGGCTGCTGCTACAGCTGATAAGCATTTGGTAAATACCCATAGTGCAGAGGATAAGCCAAAGGGAAACACCCTGAACTGGTTATGGTCCCCATAGAAGAGGTACCAAAGGTATCATCTGTGAGGAGGGCAGCTAGGCATCCTGCACGTCCAGGGAGCACAGCCAGTCACCCTGTTTACTTGGTTTACTTGGCTTGTTAGGACACAAGAAGGCCTAAGCCCATCGAGAATCTCCCCCACTACTGTAGTGGGCAATTATGTAAGTGATACCCATTTACCTAACTAAATTATTAGACGCAATCCACAAATCGAGACCCCTCTTAAAAGAATCAAAGGATTTGCAGTCCACTAGATGTTGAGGAAGATTGTTCCATAATCTTGGCGCTCTAACAGTAAAATAATTTAATCTTTTATTAGTCCTGGCCATACGAACATCCAACTGTTTGTTATGTAATCGTGGTGAGGTCCTTCTATCGGAAAACTTTAAACTGCATTGATCCATTAAATCAGTGGATGTTAGAATTTTATATAAGAATAATAAGTCACCTCTAATGCACCTGTTTTGTAGTGAGTGAAGCCCAGTTTCATGGAGTCGTTCATGATATTCTTTGTGTGCCAGTCGGGGAACTAGTTTGGTGGCTCTTCTCTGGATTCTCTCTATCCTAGCAATGTCTTGTTTGAGATACGGACTCCAAAAAGGTGAGCCGTAGTCCGAATATGGCCTAATGTGAGTTCTAAATAGGGGAATAATACATTCTCGTGTTCTAGTAACAAAAGTTCTTTTAATTCTAGTTAACAGAGAATTTGATATGCTAGCTGTTTTTATACAATGATCTATTGATGTTAGTTTATTATTTACAATAATACAGAGGTCCCTTTCAGATGAAAATATTCTAAGAGGAGTGTTGTTAAGTGTATAAGTTTGCCTTGGGTTATTGTTTCCAAAATGGAGGACAGTACAGTTGTCAGAATTAAGTGACATACCATTCGTCAGTGCCCAGTTTTCAACTATTTTAAGGTTATTAACAAGTAAGGCCCTATCAGATGATGAATAAACTGTACCACCCAACTTGGTGTCATCCGCAAATTTAAGTAACAAGTTATTAGAACTAATCTGCATGTCACTGACGTATATGTTAAACAGTGTGGGTCCCAAGACAGAGCCCTTCGGGACTCCACTGGTCACATCCCCAATTTCAGATAGAGATTCATTGACCCTTACATGTTGGGTTCTATTAGACAACCAATTGGCAATCCATCTAACCAAAATTATCGAAAATCCCATTTTCGTCAGTTTGTCCAAGAGTTTACCATGTGGATCCTTGTCAAATGCCCTACTAAAGTCAAACAGAATGACATCCATTGGTTCACCTCTATCCAATCCTTAACTTATGTAATTATAGAAAGAGACCAGATAAGTAGTACATGAAAACTGCTGCCGAAACCCATGCTGGGTTGGATCTATCAAGTTCATTGAGATAACTTCTTGTTCCAAGAAGTGTTTGATGCATTTTTCCATGAGTTTACTTATTACAGAGGTTAAACTAATGGAACGATAGTTTTCAGATCTGGAATGATCGCCCTTTTTAAAGATGGGAACCACTATTGCTTTAGACCAGTCTTAAGGGATAAGACTGTGCTGGAGTGATTTATTAAGTATAATGGTTAAAAGTATGGCTATAATATAAGCTGTTTTTAATAGAAATTTGGGATCCATATCATCAGGGCCTGGGCTAGATTTTTTTTAAATGTTTGCAAATACGTTATAATTTAATTTACGGAAATAATATAAGATGATGTTAGACCTGAAGAGGTGACAGTATTTATTGGAGCGTCTTTTTTTGAGAATGTTGAACAAAACTGCATGTTGAAAGTATCAGCTATCTCCTTATCGTCATTAATTAAGGCATTATTAACTGAAATGGGACCTAGATGTCTGTTGTCCATTTTTTTATTATTTAGGTATGAGTGTAAGGATTTATAACTGTCTTTGTGATGAGACAAACGAAATTCTAATTTCTTTTTAGCCTGCTGAATACTTGATTTAACAAGTCTTAAAGCAAGTTTATATTTATGAAGGACTTTAACTTTATTTGTTCCCACACTCCTCTTTAGGGCAGTAAATAGCCTTTTTTTTTGTTTATTAATTTCTGAATTTTGTTATTGAACCAGAGTGGAATCTTTCCATTTCTATTGTATTTTTTTTTTTTTTGGAACATATAGGGATTCTAGATTATGAATAGATGTTTTTAAATAATCCCATGACTCCTCAACAGAAAGTGGTTCTAGAAGTGTAACCCACGGAGTATTATAAAGATGGTAATTTATTACAGTAAAATCAGCGGTATTGTAATTTTTAAATTCAACACCTCTTGGACACTGCCTAGTATTAAGGAATAATTTGAATAAGAATGAATAATGATCACTTGTGCCCAAGAGGTCCCTGGTACTAACATTTTGAATGGCATTTCCTATATTTGTTATTACTAAATCCAGGATATTCGTACCACAAGTAGGTTCTGTAACAAGCTGTTCAAGGCCTTGATCAACAATAAGTGAAATTAACTCTTTTTCCCAAAAAGATTTTCCTGTGAGGGATTCCCAGTTGACGGTAGGCATATTAAAATCTCCTAAAACTAGGATGTTAACTTCGGGGGCCATATCAGAAATCTCACCTATTAATGTATTGGTATAATCAGTAGAGGCTAAAGGGGGTCTGTAGTATGTACCCACTAGTACTTGGGGTCGACCTTTTAATTGTATGTAACCCCCTTGTTACCTGGGGTTACTAGAATCCCAGTAAGACCTAGTGGTAGGCAGGGAAGGCAGCTTGTGAAACTCCAGTTAAATGGGTTTCACACTGTCTCACTCTGTTCTCAGTCTCAGCTGAGACTGAGGGATGACATCACCAATAGAACTATCGCAGCTGCATGAGCCACATTGGAATCTGCAGCAAGGGGAGTTAGTTAGAACACTGGGAGTTTTGAAGTCAGTCTTGAGTCAGTCTTCAGTGAGTGGAGTGAGAAGTTGGGAGCTTGCTGGTAAAGCAGCTCAGTGAAGGCTCTAGGAGCCTCAGCCCTGACAGAGGGCTACTTTTAAGTTAATAGAGTGTGTCTCCACCTTAAAGAGAGACACCGAAGATTACTGAAGTGGTGGAGACCGCTGTTTTCGGGTCTCAGTGCCCCCTCTCTCGGGGGGGGGCAGGAAAGGTTTCCCTGCAGATTCCTGGGGCAACCCCCTAGTTCTGCTTGTGGAGGAAAAGCTGCCTATGTGTTCTAGTGTTTATTTGGGAGAATAAGAAGATTTGTGAGTCATCTGTGGGGCACCTGCAACGTGAGGGTGAGTGTCTGCTCTGGCTAAAAGGGCCTATGTTTGTCACCCTGGGACTTGTGTGACAATGTGGGGGATTGAACTACTAAATATTGGGAAGCCTAGAGTAGTGGGCTAAGCAAAGTAAAAGTAGGTTCAAGTCCAGAGTTTGTTGGGATGCAAATAATATGTAGAGGAGATGTGACAGACGTCTACCCAGAATCTACATTTGAAAGTTTTCAGTAAAGGAATTGTTCAGTTTCCAGGGAAATGGCCGGGTATGGGCTTTGGGAGCTGGAGGTGGGTGGCCACCCATCTTTAGTGACCAGGTCCACCTCTATGGATTTCTTCTGTGGATTTCTACTTTGCCTCAGGCACTTGGCCAGTGATGAGGGAAGTACCAACATGGGATTGTAAGGAAAATTCTCTCTAGGAGTCAAAGACTCTAGTGTGGTTTGGGGAGCCACAACAGGATAATTGGTTCATTCCTCCAATGGACCGCGAACAGGATAATTGGTTCATTCTTCCAATGGACCGCAGATCAAGTGGCCGGCGGGGAGCCGGGCCAGTGGGGAAAACCCAAGTGTACAAGTCAGGCTGTGTACCCAAAGCTGCGTGCAAGTCCGGGCTGTGTGCCTGGTGGGTTTAGAGCCTGAGGGCTGGAAATAGTGATAAAGTGTTCTGTTGTCTCTAATCTGCATTACCAGGAAATGTAGCCCCATGGGGGTCCGTCTATGCTTTGTTTGTTCAGCTTGGATGTGAATAAAAGCCACACTGAAGAATCCCATTCCTGGTTCTGGACATTACAGTTATTGCTTCCTGTGTTTGGATTTACTTGGGTGCCCCTGTTCAGAGTAGCCAAACCTAGGTCCCCTGTGCCGAGTAACCTCATCCTCCCTGAACCCAGTCCCCACCAGGCACTGCTGTCAGCTTCAACAGCATGCCACCTGTCATTTTGCTAGAAAGGCAGGGGTGAGGGGTTACAAAAATGGAGGCACCGCTTTGGATTTTGTTCTGGGAAGGAAGGTGCTTGGGCAAGGGGGCTAGCGTTTTGGCTATCTGGCAGTGGGTAGCCCAAAAGCTGAAGCAAGTGACTAGTGTGTATTGCTGTGTGCTGTGGATCTTGTGCTGCTGTTTAAAATGCCAACTGTTAACCAAGGAGCAGTAAAGCCAAAGAGTGTGCCCTTGTCCTGCATCAAAATTGTTTACTGCATTTTTGCCTGCTTTAAAATGAACTGTGGTAAAGAAAAGTGTGGAAGACTAGGGGTAGCAACAGAAAAATTGTGCCCTGGACGTTTGAAATGCTTTTAAAATGAACTGTTGTAAAGAAAAATGTGGAAGACTAGGGGTAGCAACAGGAAAATTGTGCCCTGGACGTTGGAAATGCTTTTTGAATTGACTGAGAGACTGCAGTGTAAATGACTATGTTAAATGGCTGAAATGGGCTCCCGCCGTGGAGTCAGTTGGTGAAGAAAAAAAGTTGCATTCTGCAGTTTAAATTTGCCTGCTCGATGATCGCCGTGAGGAGAAGAGCCCTCGCGAGGAAGAAGAAGCTCATTTGTATGACGTCATGTGATTGGTCAGGCTGAGATCAGTCCCGCCCCTCAGCCAGCTCTACAGTGACTGCCCCAGCATTCGAGAGGGAGTGTGAGTGGAGTGCATGTACTGGCAGTGGAGGAGCGTCGTGGAGTGTTAAAATCGCTGTAAACTTGTCAAAAATTAGACTTTCTTGTTTAAAATCAGGCTCAACCCACTAATCAATCGTTGAAATTGCAAGAGTGGTGGTTGAAAAGACGATCGGTAGGACTGCCCGCCCGTTTCTGTTCTGAGGCCTCCAAGAATTGGCTGCAGGCCATTTTTCCCCATCGCAGCAAACTGCTACTGATAACAGTAAGTAACAAACTAGAAACTGCTCAAACCGTGATTTTCTGCCCTATGCCATATAAATGTGTGTGCAGCAGTGTAGTCACTTTGCAAGTAACGACTGTGTCAAGTCCTGCCAGCAAGTGCAAGTCTGTTAAGCCATTGACTGTGTGCATAGTAATGAATCCAGCCTCAGTTTAAAGTTTGAAGCCAGGGAGAGACTGTGGGTTGTAGCCAGTGTGCAGCACTAGTTATACAGGCAATCCTGTGCTAAAAACCTGAAGCTGTAAGGGACTGTGAATCAAATAAATGTTTCCAGCATGTAAAAAGTCCATGGAAAATCCTGTAAATGTGTTTAAAGCAAGAATAGAGCAAGTTGTGCAGTCTGAGCAAAAGTTATCAGTGGTTTGTATAAGTCGAGATTAACGTGGCTTGACCCAGATTCTGAATGTTGATGCACAGGAGTGCTGCCGCCGCCATTACAGGGTGGGGTAGTAAAGTAAATACAGCAGCAGAGGAGCCATTTTACAACTAAAGAGTGTGTTCAATAAAGTGGGATTTTCAGTTACAGTGAACTTTTGTTTATTTTTCTGCAGTTATGGCCTCAGGACCAGCTCGTTACCCTGATCATGCCCGGGTTGCAGTAACAGCAGCAGTAAATAGACTGAGGGATATTGAAAAGTGGTGCTATGGAGGGCAACTGCCTCCTCATGTGGCGATTCCTGGTTTTCCAATGCATGTATGTCAAATATGCTTGAGAGCTGGAAGGGACGTCTTCATGATTCCTCATTGTGCTGGATGCCTAGAAAAATATGGCTTGTATAAAGCGCCTCCAATCCGGTTGGCTCCCACATGGACAAAGGTTCAGGAATCTGCAGTTGGCGGCACACAGCACCAGGCGGAGCCTGTGGAGGAAGGCCCGTTGGGGGAGTGTGGCACAAAGCTAGAGGGTGCAGAGTTAGAGACAGAACCCGAAGTTGAAGTTTCGGATGCTGGATCCCAGAAGGAAAGTTTGAATAAAGCATCAATAGACCCCTGGAGGGGGGGGCCTAGCCCAAGTCTCTTAGATGAAGACGAGATGCGGGAGGCCTTTGAGTGGGAGGTGTCGACTCCGCGCCTAGTGATGAGTGGATAATCTCAGGAGTGAGGACAACTGCTCACTCCCGGGCTCAGATCCTCAGTGAAGAGTAAGATGAGGGGGAACCTATGTGGCCTTGTGAAAAAGGAACGGGTACACAGCCTCAAGATCTTGCCTCGGAGGAATGTATGGAAGAGAGTGGTGATGCCACTGCCCTAGTTTCGCAAGAGGAAGAAGTCAGGGATCCATTTCTAATTTCTTTAAGGATGCGTAGCTGGCAGAACCAGGACTGGCCACCCCCAAGCCAGGCCAGCGGTCTCAGATTGACCAAAGCAAGTAAAGGGGACAGACTAGTTCGTAGAAAGGCAAATGAGTTCTATGGTATGACCTTTCCTACCTTTCCTCGGAAAGTCTGGGAGGAGATTGAGAACTGCAGGAAATCCTGGATCTGGGATGAAGCAATGAAAAGTGTCCATCCTGGGGCCAACAAGCATGTAAAGAACAGACTGTTTCACGAGAAGTATACCCAGTGGAAGAGAGGCAGGACACTGTTTATAGACAGAGTGAGAATAGTGGACGGAGAGGGACGTGAAATCTCCCACTGTGTGAATTATGTGCGCCCAGATGGGGTAATAATTCAAGCTCCTGACCCCCGGTACTATTGGCCTCAGTGCAAGGACCTCCCAGCAAATGTGCCTGTGCCTACAAAATGGAAAGCCGAGCAGTGGTAGTCAATACTGCCACACCAGACTGTGAAGTGCCTTTATTGATCCGCCAATACGGACATCCAGGACTCAGGTGCCCCACATTCATCAGTTCTACAGTGTACTGGCCTTTTCCAGAATCCATCGACTGGCCCACCAGATGACTTCAGATCCAGAGAGGACACCATCCCAGCTGTATCCTGTTCATCGCCTGGTAATTGGATGACGTCGGACCAGCTGTTTTCTTTTGTTCCTGTTCTAAGGTTCCATCTCCAGAGATGACATCAGCCCAGCTGTTCCCAGATGTGCCCTCCTGTGGTTCCCAGAAGATGTCCGCCCAGCTGTATCGGAAGAAATGCTGCCAGGGAGAGTCTTCGTCAGAGGTGCAGGTCGGTCCCAAAATTTCCATTCTACAAGTGGCTGGTAAGTCCGAACTTTTCTATCTTTATGACATTGCAGTACACACCCTACACTAGCAGACTTCAAAATGTGTGAACTGTCCTCAAAGACTCTCCCCTTCAGGACTTTGGCCTGTTAGAACTGTGCTTCACCGGGCTCCGGCCCAGGAGGGACTCTTTATTGGACTAGCCTTCGGGCATTGTGGTCACTAGTTGGGACTTTTAGGGCACTCCATCCCCCCAAATGTGTATTGTAAATAATGTCGCTGTTTTCTAATGTAAATACTGTTTTTCTACCTTTTTCTAAAAAATCTTTTTGGGATTCTTCAGTGTTTTGATGGTAGGGGTTTAGGTAGACTGTGCATGCGGATTAGGAGAGTGTGTGTTGTCTTTCTTTTTCTTACAGGTGTTCCTGGGAAGACAGAAGAGAAGACAAGAAGAGGAGGAGGGGTTCACCAGAGTTCCTTATTAGTACTTTAGTGAATAAAAATTTAAAGTACTGTGTTGTTATGGTTGATGTTACTGTATTAACCCTTTTTCCTTCCACAGGTGTGGTTGTGGGGGTAGGGAGGAGGCAGTAATGTGGTATTTTAATGGTGTGTGGTTGCAGGTTGCCCAAGGTCGGGGAGGTCCCCGGGTTGTTTTTGTTTCTGGGGTATTAAGTTAAAGGCAGATAGGTTTTCCCTAGAGGGTTAGGGGGGATAGACAGGCTGTGGCCCTGACCTGCAGTAGGGACCGCAGTGCTGATCTATCAGGGCTATGCTCTGGATGGTTCTACCAGAGCCACTAGGTGTCCATAGTAAGTGGATAGTGTAGAGGTTGATATGTCAGCTAAAGTTCTCTAGGCCCTTAGTGTTGCCTGCCTGTGCTTGCACATGGTAGGAGGGGGCCTGATCACCCCCCTTCTCAGGTAGCACATAGGGTGGGATGGCTTAAGGCTCGGTAAATAATGACTGCGGACAGTCATTTTCCTGGTCAAGGGCGAGTGTAACCCCCTTGTTACCTGGAGTTACTAGAATCCCAGTAAGACCTAGTGGTAGGCAGGGAAGGCAGCTTGTGAAACTCCAGTTAAATGGGTTTCACACTGTCTCACTCTGTTCTCAGTCTCAGCTGAGACTGAGGGATGACATCACCAATAGAACTATCGCAGCTGCATGAGCCACATTGGAATCTGCAGCAAAGGGAGTTAGTTAGAACGTTGGGAATTTTGAAGTCATTCTTAAGTCAGTCTTCAGTGAGTGGAGTGAGAAGTTGGGAGCTTGCTGGTAAAGCAGCTCAGTGAAGACTCTAGGAGCCTCAGCCCTGACAGAGGGCTACTTTTAAGTTAATAGAGTGTGTGTCTCCACCTTAAAGCAAGACATAGAAGATTACTGAAGTGGTGGAGACCGCTGTTTTCGGGTCTCAGTGCCCCCTTCCTCCGGGGGGGGCAGGAAAGGTTTCTCTACAGATTCCTGGGGCAACCTCCTAGTTCTGCTTGTGGAGGAAAAGCTGCCTATGTGTTCCAGTGTTTATTTGGGAGAATAAGAAGATTTGCGAGTCGTCTGTGGGGCACCTGCAACGTGAGGGTGCGTGTCTGCTCTGGCTAAAAGGGCCTATGTTTTTCACCCTGCGACTTGTATGACAATGTGAGGGATTGAACTACTAAATATTGGGAAGCCTAGAGTAATGGGCTAAGCAAAGTAAAAGTAGGTTCAAGTACAGAGTTTGTTGGGATGCAAATAATATGTAGAGGAGATGTGACAGACGTCTACCCAGAATCTACATTTGAAAGTTTTCAGTAAAGGAATTGTTCAGTTTCCAGGGAAATGGCCGGGTATGGGCTTTGGGAGCTGGAGGTGGGTAGCCCCCCATCTTTAGTGACCAGGTTCACCTCTATGGATTCCTTCTGTGGATTTCTACTTTGCCTCAGGCACTTGGCCAGTGATGAGGGAAGTACCCAGACGTGGATTGTAAGGAAATTCTCTAGGAGTCGAAGACTAGTGTGGTTTGGGGAGCCACAACAGGATAATTGGTTCATTCTTCCAATGGACCACGGATCAAGTGGCCGGCGGGGGAGCCGGGCCAGTGGGGAAAACCCAAGTGTGTACAAGTCAGGCTGTGTACCCAAAGCTGCGTGCAAGTCCGGGCTGTGTGCCTGGTGGGTTTAGAGCCTGAGGGCTGGAAATAGTGATAAAGTGTTCTGTTGTCTCTAATCTGCATTACCAGGAAATGTAGCCCCATGGGGGTCCGTCTATGCTTTGTTTGTTCAGCTTGGATGTGAATAAAAGCCACACTGAAGAATCCCATTCCTGGTTCTGGACATTACAGTTATTGCTTCCTGTGTTTGGATTTACTTGGGTGCCCCTGTTCAGAGTAGCCAAACCTAGGTCCCCCTGTGCCGAGTAACCTCATCCTCCCCGAACCCAGTCCCCACCAGGCACTGCTGTCAGCTTCAACAGCATGCCACCTGTCGTTTTGCTAGAAAGGCAGGGGTGAGGGGTTACATGTATACTAACCCAAAGGGATTCAATGACATTAGATGAAGTAAGTTGAAAAGATGTAATGTCTTCCTTAACATAAAGACAGACACTTCCACCTAGTTTACCTAAACGGTCTTTATGAAAAAGTTTATAGCCAGGGAGTCGTTTTATCCATTCTGAATCAGAGTCCCACCAGGTCTCAGTTATTGATATAATTCCATAATTAAACATTAGGCATTTGGCTTCCAGTTCAGCCATTTTAGTCAGATTTAAGGATCTAGCATTAAGCGAAAGGATCAAAAAGGAAGTAGTATTATTTCCTGATTTAATTAGAGAATCAAGTACAAGCTTGTTCTCCCCAAGACACTAGTTTAAAAGGGAATTGATTGTGTGGTTAACACACTTACCCAGAAGAGAGCTACCTCTTCTGCTATGATGTAACCCATCCCAGCAGTATAGGGAAGCTTTGTCATAAAATTGTTCCCAGTTCATTAGGCAAATAATGCCCTGGCTAAGGCACCATCTCCTTAGCCAGTTATTGAAGGTTTTTATTTTGTAATTCATGTAATTGGATGCCTTAGGAATTGGAAGAACTTCTGAGAAACAAACAAGACTGTCTTTTTCAGCCAATAAGTTATTGAGTGCTACTATTTCTTGTTTTAAACACTCCACATTAGTTCTTGTGATGTCAGTAGTCCCGGTGTGGATGACAAATACTGAGTTTTGTGGAGCCCCTTCCAGTACTTCCTTAACCATTGTGGTGATGTCTGATTCTCCTGCACCCCTTAAGCTAGAGCAAGTATGATTGAACTCATTAATATTGCAGACTGACCGATCGATATGCTTAATAATGGAGTCCCCAAGGACATAAATCTGCTTGAGCAGAGGAAGAAGGTTGCGTAGAGTTCCTACCTAAGGAAGGATGTTAATGACCTTGTGCTCACAAACAGGGACAGTGTGATGGGGGTAACAGTGGGGGAGCACCTGGGAAACAGTGACCACCAGTCATTGTGGTTTGAAATCACAGAAAGAGCAGAACCAAACCACACAAAAACACGTATCCTGGATTTTAGGGGGGCAGACTTTGGGAAAATGGGGAGATACTTGAAAGAGGCATTAAGGGGAATGGGACAGGGATCAGGGGTTGAGGAACAGTGGGCAGTATTTAAAATGGGGATTACAAGAACAACAGAATTATGCATTAAGCAGGTTAGCAAGAGGAAAAGGAAGAGGAGACCATTATGGTTTTCCAAAGAGGTAGCAAAGAAAGTGAAAGAGATTGCATTCAGGCAATACAAAAAGACACAGGCAGAAGGGATAGGGAGAAGTACCAGGAGAAGCAAAGGGAGGCAGGGAGGTCAGTAAGGGAAGCCAAAGCTCAGACAGAAGAGCACATTGCAAAATCTGTGGGTAGAGGGGACAAAACCTTTTACAGGTACATAAGTGAAAAAAGAAAGACAAAGGGAGGGATAGTGAGACTGAAGGGGGAGGATGGGGCCACGTGGAGGATGACAACAGTAAAGCTGACATATTGAACAGGCATTTCTGCTCAGTCTTTACTGAGGAAGAGGAGGGTAATGGGTCTGAAGGGAGTACAAGGGGTGAGAATGGTGCAGAAATGGACACAAGTCCCTTTACACGAGAAAGGGTCCTGAAGGAACTGGAAGTAATAAGAGTTGATAAAGCAATGGGCCAGATGGGGTGCACCCCAGGGTCCTTAAAGAACTAAGAGAGGTGGCGGCTGAACCTCGGGCTATCCTGTTTAGCCGATCACTGGAAACAGGGAGAGTACAAAGACTGGAGGACAGCAGATGTAGTCCCTTATACAAAAGTGGGAACAAAGAGGAAGCAGGGAACTACAGACCAGTCAGCCTCACCTCGGTAGTGGGAAGATCATGGAAGCACTACTGAAGGGAGAGATTGGTAGAACATCTGGTTGTCAATGGACTACAGGACCCAAGGCAGCATGGTTTCACCAGGGGGAGGTCATGTCAGACCAACCTCTGAATTTTTTGACTGGGTGACTAGGGAGGTGGATCAGGGAGGGCAGTGGACATGGCCTATCTGGACTTCGGCAAGGCCTTTGACACTGTGCCACATAGAAGACTATTACACAAACTGGGGAATATGGGTGTGGGCAGGACAGTAGTGTGGTGGGTAGGTAACTGGCTGGGTGGCAGGACACAGAGGGTGGTGGTAAATGGCTGTCACTCCACAGAGGGAAGAGTGACCAGTGGGGTACCACAGGGATCAGTGCTGGGATCGGTCCTATTCAACATCTTCATCAGTGACATTGCGCAGGACCTAGAAGGCAGAATTTCACTGTTCGCTGATGACACAAAGCTCTGTAACAGAGTAGACACACCAGAGGGTGTAGACAGAATGAGAAGCACCTGCAGAAACTTGAAGAATGGTCAGGGGTTTGGCAGTTGAAATTCAATGCAAAGAAGTGCAAGATAATGCATATGGGGCACAAAAACCTGGCACAATATATCAGAGGGGGTGAGGATAATACATGCAAGCAGGAAAGGGATCTTGGGGTTATCATCTCTGATGATCACGGTTGAGAAACAGTGTGACAAGGCAGCAGGTAAAGCAAATAAGATGCTGGGATGTATGGGCAGGGGCATCACCAGCAGGAAAAGGGAGGTCATAATTCCACTATACAAGACACTAGTGAGGCCCCACCTGGAGTACAGTGTACAGTTCTGGAGACCATACCTACGTAAGGACATAGACAGGGTAGAGAAGGTTCAGAGGAGGGCAACAAAGATGGTGCATGGATTGCATCACAAGTCCTATGAAGATGGGTTGAAGGAACTGAACATGTACTCCCTGGAGGAGAGGAGGGAGAGAGGGGATATGATAGAGACATACAAGTATCTTACAGGGAGGAACAGGGTGCAGGAAAACACTATTTTTAAGTGAAAAAGATGTTCCAGGACTAGAGGGCATGGGATGAAGTTGGAGGGAGGACGATTCAGAGGAAACATGAGAAAGAATTTCTTCACAGAACGGGTGGTGGACAAGTGGAACACCCTGCCAGAGGAAGTGGGGGCTGAAACAATCACGGGATTTAAGAATGCATGGGATAGACATAAAGGAATTCTGGAGGTCAGGGGTAAGGGGCAACAGACTTCTAGGAAAACAAACTGAACTTACAAGCTCAAATGGGCAGACTGGGTGGGCCATAGGCCTTTATCTGCCGACACTGTCTATGTATCTATGTATCTATGTAATATGGTTGACAATTTGTAGCGCAGGTTTACTAAACTCATTCCACATTGCAAAAGTAAATTGTACTAGGATAGGTTGCAGAAATTAGGCTTATGGTCTCTCAACTTAAGAAGAACTAGGGGAGACGTTATATATGTTTGAGATACTAAATGTTCCAAAATTAATGAAATATCTAGGTTTAGGGTTTAAGGACTGCAAATGTGATTTGGGGGGGCACAAATGGCAACTGGTAGATGCTGTTCCAAAGGCTGAACTTAGGAAATATGCTTTGGTACCCAGAGCTAAAAGACTGTGGAACCAGTTGACAGGGGAAGTTGTGAATGCACCTACTGTAAACTGTCCATCTTCAAGACAAGATTAGACAAATACATACAAAGGGATAACATCCTTAGTTACCACCACTGAGCAGTGGGGACAGCATTCATGGGCCTAGGCCTACTACTGTCTCAAATCAAAGTATTAACTTGAAGTATTAACCGAAGTATAGCTACCATTTGGAACTTTTTGTATTGGATGTAAAGATTCAGCTCCTTAAGGTTTAGAAGGGGCCTCAATCCCCACTTCTTTTGGGAACCAGGAAGAACCTGGAGAAGAACCCTTTGCTCCTTTGTTGCCTGGGCATTGGTTCTATGGCTCTTTTGAGCAGCAAGGTGAGCATCTCCTCACGGAGCACTGCTGTGTGGTCTGGAGGATAAGAAGTGGGAACTGGAGGGAAATCTGGAGGCTGTTCTAGAAGTTCTAGAGCATGGCACTGTTTGATTATCTGCAGGACCCAAGCATCTGTAGTAATGGTTCTCCATTGAGATAGATAAAGGGAGAACTGACTCCCAACTACTACCTCCTGGCTTGGAATAGAAAGGAGTGGGGTCTGGCAAGGAAGCAGACTGAGGCAGAACCAGTGGCCAGAGCCATTCCTTCTCCCCTGGATTGCTTAGCAGAGGGGCCAGTGGTGGATGAGGGGACAGGCAAGGCAGAGCTGGCCCTGCTCTTGCCCTGGAGCTTGGTTTCAGAGCCAGACGTGTGAGAGACCTTATGAAATGGGGGCCTCAGTCTGCTCCTAGGCTGGGTATTATAAAGGGAGTAGGCAGACCTAACAGCCCTGCCAGAGGCCTGCAGGTCATTAATAATATACTGCACATCAGGACCAAAAAGTGTGTGACCCACCAAAGGGACATTCAGCATCTTTTGCTGGACATCAACAGCGAAGCCAGAGACTCTAAGCCAGAAGTGCCTTCTAAGGCAAATGCCAGTGGCAGCTGCCTGGGCTGTAGTATCAGCTATATTATAAGTGGTTCTGAGGAGGTGCTTACTAACATCTCCTGTGGCCTGGAGAATTTTGAGAAGCTCCTGTCTCTGGGAAACCTCCTCAGGAAGGGCCTGAGAAGCATCCTTACCCTTCCTCCAGAGGGTAGTCTGGTACTTGATTATATGAGACATGTAGTTGGCAATTCTGAGGCCCAAAGTGTCTGAGGCAAGGGTCCTCTTGCCCCCATGGTCAATCTTCATAGATTTCTGGTCTAGGGAGAGAATTAAGGTGCTTGGACACCTAGGACCTGTCATGAGCTGCCTTGTTTACCACTGAGTCAGTTTCTGGCTAGGCTGCATAGAAAGTCAGCCCAAAGGGTGCCTGGTAGAGCTTATCAGCCTTTCTGGGCATTGCAGGTACCAAGTTGGGCTTATGCCAGGCAGCATCATGCAGTGCTGGAAGCAGAAGAGGAATAACTTTGGGTACAGATTATGGGATCTCCAAGAAATCCACAAGGTTCCACCTTATGATGTCCTCCTCCTCAGTCTGGAACCCCATAGTAGAAGAGAGCTGTGTCATAATATTAAAGAAGAAGGGGGTCCTCAGAGGGGGAGAGACCTTGGGGGGTGTTTGAAAGAGTCCTCACTCCTGGAGGAGACAGTAGACCTGTCAGAGGAGTCAACCTCAACATCTTCCTCTTCATCCTCCTCATCAGGGAAGATGAGATCTGTGTGATATTCCTCCTCTACATTGGTCTGTTCTGCAGCAGGCACCAGTGGCTGGAGTACCGACGTAACATAGAAACATAGACTTTGACAGCAGATAAGGACCGCTTGGCCCACCTACTCTACCATTTCCCTACCTATTGGATAAGCTGTAGATCCTAGTTAAACAACAGCCTACTTCCTCCTACCCCCCACCAGAATTGCCTTATGTCTGTCCCATGCCTTCTTTAATTCCCCCACTGTTTTTGACCCCATGACCTCCACAGAAAGGCTGTTCCATGCGTCTGCCACCCTCTCCATGAAAAAATATTTCCTCACATTGCCCCTGAGCTATCCCCCCCATCTTCAAATTGTGCCCCCTTGTTCTTGCATATCTCTTTTTCTGAAAGATGCTACCCTCTTGGACTTTGTTGATTCCCTTGAGGTACTTGAAAGTTTCTGTTATGTCACCCCTCTCCCTCCTTTCCTCGAGGCTATATATACAGTATTAAGCTCCTTTAGTCTCTCTTCATATGGCTTCTGGTGCAGACCCTGCACCATTTTAGTTGCCCTCCTCTGGACTGCCTCCATCCCGTCTTATGTCCTTGCAGTAAATATAGTCAATTCTGGCAGTGGAAAGTTTAAATATGTTATGTTGTGTGTGTGGGGGGTGTTGGTGTGCGTTACTATCCTTGGATTGTATGTTGTATGCCACAACCTAGTACCACCCCTTAGAAGAAATGTGAATTCCAGTGTGTGAAGTAACATAAAAGGTTTGAGCATGCTAATTTTGGATTTGGTTGAGTTTTGGGTTTCTGTGGTGCTCCTTCTTAGCATGCTCCCTTTGAAACAACTGTGTAAAATCCTTGATGGGAGCACAGTGTATAAAATGAGTCAATTAGACACATTAGCCATTGAGGCACTGAAAAGTTAGGGACTAAATCGAAGGGTCCCACCTTGATGTTGGTGACTTGGCTTACTCAAATTGGAATTCCAGTCTGAAACTAAGAGGACTCACTCCTCACATGGAACTCAAAGTAAATATAGCCAATTCTGGCAGTGGAAAGTTTAAATATGTTATGTTGTGTGTGTGTGGGAGGGGGGTGAGCTAGTATCTTTGGATTGTATGTCCTTGCAGAGATGGGGTTTCCAGAACTGCACGCAGTACTCTAGATGGGGTCTCACTAACTCTTTGTACAGAGGATTAATAACTCCCTGTTTTCTACTGGTGATACTTCCCCCTATGCATCCCAGCATCCCTCCAGCCCTCCTCACTACCTTCTCACATTGCTTGCCTACTTTTAGGTTGTCTGATATGACTACCCCGGTCCCTTTTCATTTTTTTGTTGTTAGTATCCTCTCCCCCCACTATGTACTCTTCCCCTTGGTCTTTGTTTTTCAGGTGCATTACTTTGCACTTCTTTGCACTGAATCTAAGCTGTTATACTTTTGACCATTACTCCAACTTTGCCAAGTCCCTTCTCATCCTTTCCAACCTGCCCCCCCCCAACCCCCGTGTATCAACCCTGTTGCAGATCTTTAGACGTTTTTCTAGAAGGTGCGGGGTGAATAGGTCGAACTAATGTTGACACCAAAGCTGCGCCCAACTGCATGGTCGACGAAGTCGCAGGCTGTGGAATAAACTGTTGGATGACAGCCAAGTTGATAAAAGTGAGAACTGCACTGAGGTCGACAGCAGGGTGAGTACGCATCATCGACACAGGGATCAATGGAGGGGGGAGAGAGCCCAGTTCCGATGAACCACCGCTAACAATAGTAGAGGTGGTGGGACCCAGAGCTTCTGGACCTCACGTTTTAAGAGGTCATGACGGCGGGGCTGGGGCCGATGACCCGGAGGCTGATGACCCCACCACAGCCCTAAGAAGGCTGGGAGAACTCTCCAACATGGGGGGGCCTGATAGGAGCGAAGGCCTGCATAGAGAGAGGTGCTGAGGCCGAAGCATTCGATGGTGCAACCCCAGTAGAAGAGGAGGAAATATCCA
Organism: Neoceratodus forsteri; assembly: GCA_016271365.2. Taxonomy (NCBI): domain Eukaryota; kingdom Metazoa; phylum Chordata; order Ceratodontiformes; family Ceratodontidae; genus Neoceratodus; species Neoceratodus forsteri. Next base: position 1,326,076,976 of record CM057459.1, on the reverse strand, counting down.
CCAGGGACCGGGATCGCCGTTGGGGGAAATGGTCCTGGGGGTGGTCCCTCTCCCAATGAGAATGTTTCCCTGAGGACTTTCCTATGCCTTGGCAGCGTGAGAGCCCAAAGAAGATGCCGGCGACTGGGGAGAGGGGGCCGGGATACCCCTGCTCATCGCTCGCTGCCTGTTTTCACATGATAAACTTCTGCAGGGCTTTCTTGTTGCACCACTGGGTGGTAAGGTTGAACTTCAGGCAACTCTCACAGGCAAGAGCGCTATGACTAGGCCTGAGACAGCAGACACAAAGTTCATGGTCATCACTTCAGTGAGAGAAATCTTCTTTCTACAGCAATGGAAAACAGCTAACGGAGTAGTTCTCAACATACAAAAATACAAGGAATTACTTTGAAATAAAATGATTCAAATGTGGTAACAAAAGAAAAGGTAAGTAAAATGTCAGTGGTCAACTGAGTGATGAAGCTTCCGCAGAGTCCGTGTGCAAATGGTCGACAGCGGGAAAGAACTGAGCAGGGAGTGGGGCTGCCCACACTTATATAGTGCTGTGATGTTGGAGCCTAACATCAGCGTAGGTGGCCCCTGCTAGACTACTGCGGAAAAGCTTCCATATGACCCTAGTGCCTGTTGGCTAAGTTCCATAGGTGTGACCTGATGACAGGGATCTCCCCAAAGAAGATCTATAACTACCCTTTTCAGGAATGAGGGGGTGAATGCTGTGGACGTATTATACTGAGTTAAGCATCGATGTGAGATTATTGGGGCTCCAGATCCTGTTCTGGATTCATTTTTTTTTTCTGCCTTTCATGACTGCCACATCCCCAATCCTTCAGGCTCTCATGCTGGACCTTCCCCGATCCACCCACGTAGCATCAGCTCTGCCACATATTGCCCATCAGATTCTTAGGTCTGACCCATCAGGAATACCTATTGAATCAGACCGATCCCCGATGGGAGGCTGATCCGGGGACATCAGTAGGAGGGGCAGGAATGGTCCATGCTGCACAACCTGGCCCGGCATAGGGAAGCCTACCTGAGGCCACCATCCAGTGCCGTGGCAGCCATTTTCCTGTTTTCTGAGGCCCTACCCACCTCGTCTGCTATTCGACCACAGCTGTGTCCTGGGGGCAGGGGTGTTCGGCATGTGGTCACCCACACCAAGAACACCTCCGCATAGCCACCACCAGGAGCTGCCAACAAAACAGCGAACAGCATCCCACTCACTCGGGATAGAAGCATCCAAAGGATGCTCAGAACTCCTTCCCTGCTGGCCTCTTCTTCTGGCATCTGGGATCCCTCACTCTGAGCTGTCAATCAATGTCAATAAGTGCGTACTGTATACAGTACATGCTCATTGAGAGCTCAGTTGGTCAGCTATGGTGGAGAGAGAAGGGCTGTGCTGGTCGCTGGCTTGGGTTCAGGTTTGGGGCATGTGGTGGTGGGACACTACCTGCTGGGGTGGTGGGTGTACTAAATGAGAAGAGATGTTATTTAACTAACTGTGGCTCAGGGATGGGGGGGGTCTCTAGAACACGAGGGATATGGTTATATTGACTATACAGGAGATCGGGATGAGGAGGCTACACAGGATGCCAGGGAATATGATGCAACATCGGGTGGGTGAACAGGTGGGTGGGAGGGAGGGACCACTATCCACCAGGGATACTATTACTATTTCGGGTAGGGTTTCAGGTGGGAGTTGGACCACTGGACACCAGGGATATCTTAGAGTAGTGTTATCAGGTGGCAGCTGGTGACCAGCAGGGAGGGGGACAACTAGACCACCAGAGAATATATATTTTAATAGAACTGGGTGACAGGGATGGCGATCAGTGGGGGGAAGGGACCACTAGCAACCAGGGAATATATTTCTTTGGATCGGGGTGGTGATCAGCCAGGGAGAGGATGACTAGACCAGCAAGGTATATATTTATTTTATATGGGGCCAGCTATCTGCGAGGGAGTAGATCACTAGACCACCAGAGTATATATTTATTTTATATGGGGCCAGCAATCGGCAAGGTAGGCGACCACTAGACCACCAGGGTATACATGCATTTTATATGGAGCTGGTGATCAGCGAGGGAGGGGACCACTAGATCACCAGGGTTTATTCATATGTTCTATTGGGCCATCAACCAGTGTATGGGGCAGGTGGGGTGCTACCATCCTTGCAGCCTCTGAAAATGGGCCCATAATGGGCATGCAAATGGCCACCTAGTGCCTTGCATGCCCAATGGGCTCATTTGCATGGCTGCCTTTGTGAACTGGAAATAGCACACCTGCACTATTTCTTGTGGGCCCATGCTCCTGGCTGCATGTCAGGGTGGCGCTGGCAGTACTGGGGTTACCGCTGCCTCAGACTACCCCTATTCACAGTCGGATAGCGCAGAGCGCTATCTGACTGTGAATAGCAACTCTGGATGCCTGGGCAACCACAAAGCGCAATGCAAAATTTTGCATTGCCTTTATGATTTTTTGTGACTCTGGCCCCAATCTGATAAGGACAGCAAGTACTCTAGAACCTGATTAAGTGGGCAGGTGAACAGATCCAGGTAATGGGAAGCAGCCCAGTAAGCAAACACTTCCACTTCATACAGTAGGTGGATCTGGTGGAGGGCTCTCTAGCAGCCACCACAACATCCGCCACTTTTTGGAAAACCTCAAAATGAGCTATGGCTATGTCTTCAGGAACCATGCATTTAGACGGAGAGACTTCAGGTCTGGATGGACCAGGATTCCATGTTCCTGTGACAGTAGACCATTAAACAGGGAAGATCCGTGGTGCAGAAGACAAGTCAAAGGGTAACACTCTAAATTGATTCCTCAATTATTTTCTGTGAGGTTTCCGGATTTTGATGTAACCCCCTTGTTACCCGGGGTTACTAGAATCCCAGTCAGACCTAGTGGTAGGCAGGAAAGGCAGCTTGAGAAACTCCAGTTAAATGGATTTCACACTGTCTCACTCTGTTCTCAGTCTCAGCTGAGACTGAGGGATGACATCACCATAGAACTGTCGCAGCTGCATGAGCCACACTGGAATCTGCAGCAGAAAGTTGGAGTAGAATGTTGGGAGGTTTGAACAGTAGTCTGTAGGTCAGTTGGAGTTTGGAGTTTGCTGAGAGAGGAGCACAGCAGCTCTGTGTAGGCTCGAGGAGCCTCAGCCCTGACATAGGGCTACATTCTGGGAAAAAGGTGTGTTTCCACCAAAAGAGAGACACAGAAGCAGTTTGTAAGTGGTGGAGACCGCTGATTCGGGTCTCAATGCCCCATCCCTCAGGGGATGGGGCAGGAAAGGTTGTCCGGCATATTCCAGGGGCAACCCCCTGTTTTTTTCTGCTAGTGGAGAAGCTGCCTTATTTGTCCAAGAGTTTTGGGAAATAAGAAGATTTTGTGAATTGCCTGTGGGGCACCTGCAACCGGAGGGTGAGTGTCTACTCTTCCTAAAGGGCCTATGTTTTCACCTTGGGACTTGTGTGATAGTGGGGATTGGACTACTGAGGTACTGGGAGGCCTAGAGTAATAGGCTTAGCCAAAAGTAAAAGTATGTTCAAGTCGAGCACATAGTGGAAGTCAAGACATGTAGAGGAGATGTGACATACGTCTACCCAGTAATCTACATTGCCAAGCTTTCAGTAAAAGAGTTGTTTAGTTTCCATAGAAATGGCCGGGTATGGATTGTGGGAGCTGGAGGTGGGAGACCCCCCCCCATCTTTAGTGACCAGGTCCACCTCTACGGATTTGCTCTGTGGATTTCTACTTTGCCTTATGCACTTGGTCAGGGATGAGGGAAGTACCCAGATGTGGGATTGGAAGGAAAATTCCCTCTAGGAGTCGAAGGCTCTAAGGTGGTATGGGGAGCCACAAAAGGAAAATTGGTTCATTTCCCATAATGGACCGCGGATCAAGTGGCCAGCGGGGGAGCCGGGCCAGTGGGGAAAACCCAAGTAGTGTACAAGTCGGGCTGTGTACCCAAAGCTGCGTGCAAGTCCGGGCTGTGTGCCTGGTGAGTTCAGAGCCTGAGGGCTGGAAATAGTGAAGAAGTGCTCTGTTGTCTCTAATCTACATTACCGGGAATGTAGCCCAGTGGGGGTCTGTCTATGCGTTGTTTGTTCAGCTTGGATGTGAATAAAAGCCACACTGTAGAATCCCATTCCTGGTTCTGGACATTAGTTATTGCGTCCTGTGTTCGGATTTACTTGGGTGCCCCTGTGCAGAGTAGCCAAACCTAGGCCCCCTGTGCCGAGTAACCTTAACCTCCCCGAACCCAGTCCCCACCAGGTACTGCTGTCAGCTTCAACAGCATGCCACCTGTCGTTTTGCAAAAAGGCAGGGGTCCGGGGGTTACAAAAATGGAGGCACCGCTTTGGATTTTATTCTGGGAAGGAAGGTGCTTGGGCAAGGGGCTAGCATTTTGACTATCTGGCAGTGGGTAGCCCAAAAGCTGAAGCAATTTAATTAGTGTGTCGATGTGTGCTGTGGATCTTATGCTGCTGTTTAAAATGCCAACTGTTTACCAAGGAGCAGTAAAGCCAAAGAGTGTGCCCTTGTCTTGCATCAAATTGTTTACAGCGTTTTTGCCTGCTTTTAAAATGAACTGTGGTAAAGAAAAGTGTGGAAGACTAGGGGTAGCAACAGGAAAATTGTGCCCTGGACGTTGGAAATGCTTTTAAAATGAACTGTGGTAAAGAAAAGTGTGGAAGACTAGGGGTAGCAACCGGAAAATTGTACCCTGGACGTTGGAAATGCTTTTTGAATGAACTGAGAGACTTGCAGGTATAAATGGCTATGTTAAATGGCTGAAATGGGCTCCCGCTGTGGAGTCAGTTAAGAAAAAAAAATGAATTCTGCAGTTTAAATTTGCCTGCTCGACGATCGCCATGAGGAGAAGAGCACTCGTGAAGAAGAAGAGGCTCATTTGCATGGTGTCGTGTGATTGGTGAGGCTGCAATCAGTCCCACCCCTCAGCCAGCTCTACAGTGACTGCCCCAGCATTCGAGAGGGAGTGTGAGTGGAGTGCGTGTACTGGCTTGTGGAGGAGCGTCGTGGAGTGTTAAAAAATGCTGTAAACCTTCTAAAAATAGATTTGCTTGTTTAAAATCGGGCTCAACCCGCTTATCGATCATCTAAATTGCGAGTGTGGTGGTCGAGGAGACAATCGGCAGGACTGCCCGCCCGTTTCTGTTCTGAGGCCTCCGAGAACTGGCTGCAGGCCGTTTTCCCATCGCAGCAAACAGCTACTGATAACAGTAAGTACTAACAGTGAAATTGCTCAAACAGTGATTTTCTGCCCAATGCCAGCAAAATATGTGTGCAGCAGTGTAGTCGCTTTGCAAGTAACGACTGTGGCACGTCCTGCCAGCAAGTGCAAGTCTGTTAAGCCATTGACTGTGTGCATAGTAATGAGTTCAGCATCAGTTTAAAGTTTAAAGCCAGAGAGAGACTGAGAGTTGTAGCCAAATGTGTAGCACTGGATTTACAGGCAATCCTGTGCTTAAAAACCTGAAGCTTTAAGGAACTGTGAGTCAAAGAAATGTTTCCAGCATGTAAAAAGCCTGTGGAAAATCATGTAAATGTGTTTAGAATAAGAACAGTGCAAGTTTGTGCAGTTTGAGCAAAAGTTATCAGTAGAGTGAGTAAATCGGGTGCGCAGTGGCTTGACCCAATTTCTGAATGTTGATGCACAGGAGTGCTGCCGCCGCCATTACAGGGTGGGGTAGTAAAGTAAACACAGCAGCAGAGGAGCCATTTTAAAAGTAAAGAAAGTGTTCAGTAAAGTGGAACTTTCGGTTACAGTGAGCTTTTGTTTGTTTTTCTGCAGTTATGGCCTCAGGACCAGCTCACTATCCGGATCATGCCCGGGTTGCAGTAACAGCAGCAGTGAATAGACTGAGGGATATTGAAAAGTGGTGCTATGGAGGACAACTGCCTCCTCATGTGGCGATTCCTGGTTTTCCAGTGCAAGTGTGTCAAATACGTTTGAGAGCTGGAAGGGACGTCTTCATGATTCCTCACTGTGCTGGATGCCTAGAAAATATGGCTTGTATAAAGCGCCTCAAATTCGTTTGGCTCCCACATGGACAAAGGTTCAGGAATCTGCAGTTGGCAGCACACAGCACCAGGTGGAGTCTGTGGAAGAAGGCCCCTCAGGGGAGTGTGGCACAAAGCTAGAGGGTGCAGAGTTAGAGACGGAACCAGATGTTGAAGTTTCGGATGCTGGATCCCAGAAGGAAAGTTCAGATAAAGCATCGGTAGACCCCTGGGGGGGGGCCTAGCCCAAGTCACATAGGAGAAGATGAGATGTGGGAGGCCTTTGAATGGGAGGTGTCGACCTCCGCGCCTAGTGATGAGTGGATAATCTCAGGAGTGAGAACGACTGCTCACTCCTGGACTCAGATCCTCAGTGAAGAGGAAGATGAGGGGGAACCTATGTGGCCTTGTGAAAAAGGAACGGGTACACAGCCTCAAGATCTTGCCTCGGAGGAATGCATGGAAGAGAGTGGTGATGCCACTGCCCTGGCTATGCAAGAAGAAGAAGTCAGGGATCCATTTTTGATCTCGTTAAGGATGCGAAGCTGGCAGAACCAGGACTGGCCACCCCCAAGCCAGGCCAGCGGTCTCAGGTTGACCAAAGCTAGTAAAGAGGAGAGACTGATTCGTGGAAAGGCAAATGAGATCTATGGGATGACCTTTCCTACCTTTCCTCAGAAAGTCTGGAAGGAGATTGAGAACAGCAGGAAATCCTGGATCTGGGCCGAAGCAATGAAAGGTGTGCATCCTGGGGCAAACAAGCATGTAAAAAACAGACTGTTTCATGAGAAATATACCCAGTGGAAGAGAGGCAGGACTCTGTTTATGGGCAGAGTGTGAATAGTGGATGGAGAGAGATGTGAAATTTCCCACTGTGTGAATTATGTGCGCCCAGACGGGGTAATAATTCAAGCTCCTGACCCCCGGTACTATTGGCCTCAGTGCAAGGACCTCCCAGCAATTGTGCCTGTGCCTACTAAATGGAAAGCCGAGCAGTGGTAGTCAATACTGCCACACCAGACTGTGAAGTGCCTTTATTGATCCACCAGTATGGACATCCAGGACTCAGGTGCCCCACATTTATCAGTTCTACAGTGTACTGGCCTTTCCAGAATCCATCGACTGGCCCACCAGATGACTTCAGATCCAGAGAGGACACCAGCCCAGCTGTATCCTGAGCCATCGCCTGGTAATCGGATGACGTCAGACCAGCTGTTTTCCTTTTTTGTTCCTGTTCTAAGGTTCCATCTCCAGAGATGACATCAACCCAGCAGTTCCCAGATGTGCCCTCCCGTGGTTCCCGGAAGATGTCCGCCCAGCTGTATCGGAAGAAATGTTGCCAGGGAGAGTCTTCGTCAGAGGTGCAGGTCGGTTCAGAATTTTCCATTCTACAAGGGGCTGGTAAGTCCGAACTTTTCTATCTTTATGACACTGCAGTACACACCCTACACTAGCAGACTCCAAAATATGTGAACTGTCATCAAAGACTCTCCCCTTCGGGAATTTGGCCTGTTAGAACTGTGCTTCACTGGGCTCCGGCCCAGGAGAGACTCTTTTATTGGACTAGCCTTCGGACACTGTGGTCACTAGTTGGAACTTTTAGGGCACTCCATCCCCCCAAATGTGTATTGTAAATAATGTTGTTGCTTTCTAATGTATATACTATTTTCTACCTTTTCTAAAAAAAAAATCTTTTTGGGATTCTTCAGTGTTTTGATGGTAGGGGTTTAGGTAGACTGTGTATGCAGATTAGGAGTGTGTGTTGTCTTTCTTTTTCTTGCAGGTGTTCCTAAAAAAGATAAACGAGAAGACAAAAAAAAGGAGGAGGGGCTCATCGGAGTTCCTCATTAGTGCTTTAGTGCGTAGTAATTTAAAGTACCGTGGTGTTGTTATTGTTGTTGTTACTGTATTAACCCTTTTTCCTTCCACAGGTGTGGTTGTGGGGGTAGGGAGGAGGCAGTAGTGATATAATAATGTGGTATTATTATTGGTGTGTGGTTGCAGGTTGCCCAAGGTCGAGGAGGTCCCCGGGTTGTTTTTGTTTTGGGGGTATTAAGTTAAAGGCAGATAGGTTTTCCCTAGAGGGCTAGGGGGGATATACAGGCTGTGGCCCTGACCTGCAGTAGGGGTTGCAGTGCTGAGCTATTAGGGCTATGTTCTGGACAGTTCTACCAGAGCCACTAGGTGTCCATAGTAAGTGGGTAGTGTAGAGGCTGATATGTCAGCTAAAGGCCTCTAGGCCCTTAGTGTTGCCTGCCTGTGCTCGCACATGGTAGGAGGGGGTCTGATCACCCCCCTCCGCAGGTAGCACATAGGTGGATGGCCTAAAGCCGGGTAAACAATGACCGCGACAGTCATTTTCCGGTCAAGGCAAGTGTAACTCTTGTTACCCGGGGTTACTAGAATCCCAGTAAGACCTAGTGGTAGGCAGGGAAGGCAGCTTGTAAAACTCCAGTTAAATGGATTTCACACTGTCTCACTCTGTTCTCAGTCTCAGCTGAGACTGAGGGATGACATCACCATAGAACTGTCGCAGCTGCATGAGCCACAATGGAATCTGCAGCAGGGAGTTGGAGTAGAATGTTGGGAGGTTTGAACAGTAGTCTGTAGGTCAGTTGGAGTTTGGAGCTTGCTGAGAGAGGAGCACAGCAGCTCTATGTAGGCTCGTGGAGCCTCAGCCCTGACATAGGGCTACATTCTGGGAAAAAGGTGTGTTTCCACCAAAAGAGAGACACAGAAGCAGTTAGTAAGTGGTGGAGACCGCTGATTCGGGTCTCAGTGCCCCATCCCTCAGGGGATGGGGCAGGAAAGGTGGACTTGCATATTCCAAGAGCAACTCCCTGTTTTTTTCTGCTAGTGGAGAAGCTGCCTTATTTGTCCAAGAGTTTTGGGAAACAAGAAGGTTTCGTGAATCGCCTGTGGGGCACCTGCAACCGGAGGGTGAGTTTCTGCTCTTCCTAAAGGGCCTATGTTTTTCACCTGGGACTTGTGTGATAGTGGGGATTGGACTACTGAAGTAGTGGGAGGCCTAGAGTAATAGACTTAGGCAAAAGTAAAAGTATGTTCAAGTCCAGCACATAGTGGAAGTCAAGCCATGTAGAGGAGATGTGACATACGTCTACCCAGTAATCTACATTGCCAAGCTTTCAGTAAAAGAGTTGTTTAGTTTCCAGAGAAATGGCCGGGTATGGATTGTGGGAGCTGGAGGTGGGAGCCCCCATCTTTAGTGACCAGGTCCACCTCTACGGATTTGCTCTGTGGATTTCTACTTTGCCTCATGCACTTGGCCAGTGATGAGGGAAGTACCCAGACGTGGGATTGGAAGGAAAATTCCCTCTAGGAGTCGAAGGCTCTAAGGTGGTTTGGGGAGCCACAACAGGAAAATTGGTTCATTTCCCAAAATGGACCACGGATCAAGTGGCCGGCGGGGGAGCCGGGCCAGTGGAGAAAACCCAAGTAGTGTATAAGTCAGGCTGTGTATCCAAAGCTGTGTGCAAGTCCAGGCTGTGTGCCTAGTGGGTTCAGAGCCTGAGGGCTGGAAATAGTGAAGAAGTGTTCTGTTGTCTCTAATCTGCTTTACTGGGAATGTAGCCCCGTGGGGGTCCATCTATGCTTTGTTTGTTCAGCTTGGATGTGAATAAAAGCCACACTGTAGAATCCCATTCCTGGTTCTGGACATTACAGTTATTGCTTCCTGTGTTCAGATTTACTTGGGTGCCCCTGTGCAGAGTAGCCAAACCTAGGCCCCCTGTGCCGAGTAACCTTATCCTCCCCGAACCCAGTCCCCACCAGGTACTGCTGTCAGCTTCAACAGCATGCCACCTGTCATTTTGCAAAAAGGCAGGGGTCCGGGGGTTACATTGACATGGAGGCATGCATCGTTCATATCAAGAGAACATATCCAATCCTCTTTTTGCAGTAATAGGAGAAGACCCTGCAAAGTGACCATTCTGAACTTCTTGTATTCTATGAAGAAGTTGAGGTCCCTGAGATTCAGAATAGGCCTTAGGTCCCCTGTCCACTTTGGGACAAGGAAATACCAGGAGTAAAAACCTGTATTCCTTTGTTCTAGAGGCAAAGTCTGTTTAGATAATTTCTGAAGCAGAGTCTGCACTTCCTCCAGCAATAGGGGCAGGTGCCCTGGAGGATAGGTGTTGACAAATAGGGGATGATCTGGATGGTTGTCCAGAAGTTCCACAGCATGACCCCATTCTGTGATCTCCAGAACCCATGCATCTGTACTTATCTCTTTCCACTGGGTTAAGTGCAGTGAGTGGTGACCCCCGACAACCACCCCAGAGGTAAAAGTGGTCAGGGGTGTATAAGGAGTCAGTGGGGGGGAGTTCACTTAGCACCATGACCTCTAGGGGCTTTTGAATGGGCAGCTGGGGTAGTACTTGGGACTGGCAGGGCTCCTGCTTCCTTGCCACTGCCCTGCAGTCTGGTGGCTGGATGCTGTCTAACACCAGCTGGATGAAAGGGACCCCTGCTTCTACCCTTGGAATGTGTATGGTAGAAGGAATACACATATTTTAGAGTCCTACTTGAGACTGAAGAGCTGTCAGAGTCTTGTAGCCCTCAGGGTCAAACAACTTCTGCCCTTGAAAAAGGACATTAAGAATGGACTGTTGCACATCACTGGCAAAGCCTGCCACTCTAAGCCAAGAGTATCTCCTGAGACAGATGCCCGAGGTCGCAGCCCTGACAGAAGCATCTGAAACATCATAGGCCATGCAGAGCAAATGCTTGCTCATGTCAGCCCCCAGCAGTGAGAGCTTTTAGGAGCTCTTGCTTTGGGATACCCTCAAGCAAGGGCTGTGCAGACTGCTTTGGCCTTGCTCCAGAGGGTGTTCTGATACTACATCATATGGGTCTGGTAACTGGAAATACGCATGCCCAGTGATGCTGAGGCATATGTCCTTTTGCCTAAGACATCCAGCCTCTTCGACACTTTATCAGGAAGGAGGGAGCTAGGGTGTTTAGGTGCCCTAGACCTATCATGGACAGCTTTAACCACCACTGAGTCTGTCTCAGGTTGTGTGGCATAGAAAGGCTTCCCAGAAGGTGCCATATACATTTTAGTTGCCTTCCGGGACAGCAAAAATGTTGTTTGGTCTGTACCAGGCAGCAAAGGTGGCATCCTCTAAGGCAGGAAGCAGAAGTGGCACCACAATGGTAGGAGATTCCAAAAGTTCCAGGAAATCTATTAAATTCTTTTTAGTAGTGTCCTGCTCCTCCAGATCAAAACCCATGGCAACTTGCAACTGCTGAGTCATGGTGAGGAAAGTGGGATCCTCTGGAGGGGACTGTGGTGTTTTCAGCACAGAGTCCTCACTACATGTTGAGACAGTGGAGCTGGCACCACTTGATCATAGTGACTTTCAGCATAATCCTCTGCCTCATCCTTCTACTTAGCCTTCTGATCTTATGGACTCAGAGGCCTCAGAGGTGAGTTTGCAACCTGCTGAGCCACTGACACTAGTCGAGCGGGCTCAGAGAGAAGAGAGCATGCCAGCAACATTGGCCGTGGCATAGTAGAGATGGCTGTGGCAAGGGTGTACCTTGTGGCATCAATGGAAATTAGTGACAGGCCCCTGTAGCAGGGAACCCAGGTAACAGGTGTCTTATCATATCCTCAAATGATAAGAGAATAGCCTAAGTGTCGGCACCCATATGGTTGATGGATGCAACTTGAGGAGTCATCGGGGAGGCTGAGTCCCTGATGTTAGCGACAATGTACTACTCATACTAGGCCTGGTAGTGCCTATGTCAAGCCCGGACCTTGGCATTGTATTGAAAGTCAGGGGGCAGGTGGCATTGCCATCGAAGATGATGACGGTGTCAAGGAAGTCGTACCTACAGAACGAAGTGACAGCCTGGAATGCATCAGGGAGGCCCTCTCCTTGTCCTTATCCCAGTGCTTATGTTTGTGACTCCTTGATGCCTTGTCCCAGGATTTAGAAAACCATGATTCAGTCAACTGTGCCAGTGATACTGCACCTTTTTGTTGGAGCTCCCTCTCCATTCTGGCTACCTTTTGTTCAAGGAGACGCTTCTCCAGAGCCCCTTAATGGTGTTGCCTGATCATGGAATTGAAACTCCAGCAAATTTCACTGGCTTTCATGTTGTGGTCCAGGCCTAGGCAACAGACACAGACATCATAGGAGTCATCAGTGTAGATCTTGTCTCCACACTCACAGTACCGAAAGAGTTTTGACAGTTCTTTCAATGACATACAGGTTGTCAAAAATCACTGTAAAAGTGATTACTGTCTTATAAGGAAAATAAAGATGGTCACTAAGACAATGGTTTTTCTACAGCGGTCTGACAAGTTGGAACGAGGGTGGAGAAAAACTGAGGAGAGGAGGGGCCCCCCACGTTTATGTACATGCTGATGTCTGACATTGTCCTGGGTGGCCCCTGGCTGACTGCCTGCAAAAGTTTCTGTGTGGTCCTAGTCTCAGGCAGCTAAAAGTTCCATAGGTGTGACCTGATGAAATAGATATCCTCTAAGAAGATCTCATGTTTGAGGTTGCCTTAACTTTGTTTCTAAAAGATGTTGCTTCTGGTCTGGAGGTAGTTATAATTTTTCCAGGAATTCTCATTCATTTCTGGATCAGCTTTACATATAGATAAAAGTGTGGGGATGCAATTAGGTATTCCTGAGGGCAGAGAGATCTCAAGGTTGCAAGTATGCAATTTATGAAGGACCCTATTAAAATATTGGGTATTTATTGGGACAGGGAACATGGCCTGGCATAATTGGACATATACAATTGAGCAGGCATCCCATATTGTCTCTAGGTAGAAAGGCTGGGGAATTGTCCCTGTCCAAAATGTCTGTAAAGGGATACTTGGCCCTCTTCTGGACCGGTTTAACAGGAAAGACATGAACTCTGAGATTAAAGTGGAGAAGCACTCCGAAGGACACTGGGCCATGCTCAGTGAAAAGGTCCTTGATAGCGCCTCGGTCAACGAGCACAGTCCCACAGGAAGCCATGAACTCGAGATCGGAATTGTCCAAGAACTCTCTGTAAATGGCCCTCGACCCTCATAAATGGCCCTTTATAAGTGACATAGCAGGAGAGCTGGAAGGAAAGGTCTGCCTCTTGTGGATGACACCAAGATCTGCAACAGAGTGGACACTCTGGGTGGGGGTGAAAAGGATGAGCAGGTATCTTAAAAACTGGAGGAGTGAGCAATTGTATGGCAGCTGGATTTTAATGCAAAAAGTGCAAAATAATGCACTTGGGCCATAGAAACCTAGGGGAGGAGTACAAAATGAGGGGGAGTGATTCTGACAATGACCAAACAGGAAACAGACCTGGGGTAAGCATATTGGATGACCTAAAGGTGGCCAGGCAGTTTGAAAAAACAGTTGGGTGGGCTAGTGGGATTCTAAGGTGCCTAGGTAGTGTTATCACCAGCAGGAAGAGGGAGGTGGTGATGCCCTCAATAGAACGCTGGTAAGACCCCACATTGAGTACTGTGTCCAATTCTGGAACCCATGTCTCAGGAAAGACATAGACAGATGGAGGCGGTCCAGAAGAGGGCTACCAAAATGGTGCAGGGTCTTCATCAAAAGCCCTATGAGGAGAGACTAAAGGAGCCCAATATGTACACCCTGGAGGAGAGGAGGGAGAGTGGAGACATGATAGAAGCCTTTAAATATCTCACAGAGTTAATAAAGTACAGGTGGGGAGTGTTTTTCAAAGAAAAAGGTGTTCTACAACAAGGGGACATGCTATGAAGCTGGAGGGAGCAAGATTCAGGAGAGACACAAGGAAGAAAAAATTACCATAGTAATCTTGCTTCTTCCAGGGGAATCTTTACTGTTTTCTGACATATTTATTTATTTATTTAGCTTTTGTTGACTGGGTAAGTGCACTAGACAAATCCTGCCTATTTTCAGGCACGACCTGGGGGAAGGGGATACAGATGAATGTCAACTGACCTTGAACCAGATTAAGCTGTTGGTGGTATTTTTACTGAATGAGGGAAATTTGGCCAGGACACAGGGGAAAATCCCCTACTCTTTTCGATAAGTGCCATGGGATCTTTAACATCCACCTGAACTACCACCAATTAGCCTTCACCATTCAACTGCCCCAGAGAAAAATGAGTTAATAGAACCTATGCAAATAGTGGAGCGTTGATAGGCTCAAGCTTGGTTTTCAAACCACTGTCCCTGGTGCATTCTATGCAACCATCAGATTCTTACGAAGCATGCACAAAAAATTATATCTAAGCTATCCTAAAAAAGAACTAATTCACCCACCAATGAACAACCCCCCTTTTTACATCTGTGGGCGTAGCCCAGCAGACATTTTGCATTCAGAAAAGGGATGATGTCATTTTTGCTACCAAACAACATGATAGAGTGTTAAAAATAGATTCATCCGCTGAAGCCTTATTACTACGCTGCCTGTGTGTGTATAGGAAGCTGTAGAGCACTATTTTTCCTCTGGCTTGAGGAGTTAATTGAGCCCACAGAAAGTTAACTCATTATCTTCTGGCAGTCATTCTGTTCCAGATTACCAATGGATAGTACAGACATCATAGAAAGCTATTGGAAGTAGAATGGGTTAAACATTTCCTGGAACTTTCTGCATAACAAATAAGCTCTGCTGTGCCCTCAGCCCCTAGGAGCACCTCATTAAACCATTTGACACCACCATCCTAAGAGCAGTCATTCAGCTACTTTTCAGAACATTCCATAGCACAGAATTCCAGTGATAACTGTTTCCACATAATACACCAGCTTCATTTTCTCAGGTAGGCAGCTCTGGGCTACTGTTTATATTCTACTGAATATTCTTAACCTGCAATTTGTGACTATAGGTGTTTACAACTGAATGATAGTAACCACATTTGCTTCACTTGCAAATAGGTAGGCAAGTGTGTGTCTAATTTTTGTTTGATTTAGGTTACACATAGAATCTGATCGGTTCATAACATGCTGTATTGTGATTAAATGAACTGATAAACGGGGGCTTTGGTTTCTTTTACATTTTCATTTTTCCTGACCATGGATATACTAAAACAAAAAATTCTCAACAAAATGTTTAAAAATAAGGGGTTTAACAGTAATTTAGTTGATGTGGTGTAAAGAGCTGCTCCCTGGAAAATTACCTGGTTGGGTGGGGGCTGCCACAAGCAGAATGGGACTTCATGGATGGGGGAGCTCATGGCAGCAGAAGAGGCATGATGGCATTAAAAGCTTAATGGTGTGGTTGTAGAGGCACCAATATTTGAGCATGGCTTTGGTAGAGGACTAAGTGTGACTTGGGAGTGGGGGATATGAACATATGAAATTGCCAGCAGAAAAAGGCCCACAGGTCTATCAAGTCTGCCTGATTGTACAGCTCTTAGTTCCATATCACTACAGCTGCCCCACCCCCACCCAAACCCCTCCTTCCTGCTCTTCCCTCCTTCCCCCATTTTGTGTTCTTGTCTGTACTAACCCTGCCGTTGACTCTACCCCAACCCCACTTAAAGCTATCCACTGTCCTTTGAGCGATTAACTCCTCCAGCAGTGCATTCCAATCCGCCACCACTCTCTCTGTGAAGTAGTGGCTCCTCATCTTCCTACTGAACGTTCCCCATTCCAGCTTCAGACTGTGCCCCCTAGTGACCCTTCCCCCCTTTAAGTGGAACAATCCTCACTCACTGACTTTGTTTATGCCTTTTAAGTATTTAT
Organism: Neoceratodus forsteri; assembly: GCA_016271365.2. Taxonomy (NCBI): domain Eukaryota; kingdom Metazoa; phylum Chordata; order Ceratodontiformes; family Ceratodontidae; genus Neoceratodus; species Neoceratodus forsteri. Next base: position 1,326,061,249 of record CM057459.1, on the reverse strand, counting down.
GTCATTTTTGGCATCAAGAATTGAGTGAATCTTGGTATTTTTAGCATAATGGTTTTCTGAAACTTCAACCTTCAGTGGGTTAGACTCTGTACCCATCTGTACAGTATGTCACTAAGCCACATGCAGTGGATTGTGGATAAAACCCAGATCACCAGACCCGGATCAAAGCTGTAAAATCTGAACTGGGCACAAAAAATTCTCAACAAAATGTTTAAAAATAAGGAGTTTAGCAGTAATTTAGTTGATGTGGTATAAAGAGCTGTTCCCTGGAAAATGACCTGGTTAGTGGGGGCTGCCACAAGCAGAATGGGACTTCATGGATAGAGGAACTCATGGCAGCAGAAGAGGCATGATGGCATTAAAAGCTTAATGGTATGGACATAGAAGCACCAGTATTTGAGCATGACTTTGGTAGAGGACTAAGTGTGACTTTGGGGTGGGGGATCATCAAGAATAGAGTGAGTCTTGGTATTTTTAGTATTATGGTTTTCTGAAACTTCAGCCTTCAGTGGGTTAGACACTGCATCCATCTGTACAGTATGTCACTAAGCCACATGCAGTGGGGTATGGGTAAAAAACAGATCATAAGACCCAGACCAGAGCTGTAAAATCTGGACTGGGCACAGCTTGTGCAAATATTGCTGATTCACTCACTCCAGATGATCTGGTCTGGCTTTTACTTATCTGGTCTGGTCCTAACAGTTCTGTTTTAAACCATTCAAAGGAAGGGCTGAAAAACAGACTTCCAGGAGCGGACCAGATACATAAAAGTTGGACTGAACAGTGCAGCCAGAGTGACCAGACCAGCAATATTTGTGCAAGTTGCACCCAGTATGGCCAGTTTGGATTGTTACAGAACTGCTGTGGTTCAGGTCTGTCAGTCCAGTTTTTAATCAATTAATCAATCAATCTTTATTTTATACTAAAAGGTATGTGAGCAGAAATGCCCGTTTAAACAAACATCCAGTTAAGCATAAAAGATAACAGAACACCAGGTCAAACAATTACGTAGTAAAATACAGTATAAACAGGTCTGACATAAACAAGTCTAATACAGAGATCTTGAGGAATATACAGAAGAGAGGGGAAGCAATTAAATAACAGTGATAAATTTACAGCATGGGATATAGTTGGAGGTACAATTCAGGAACATGAACAGTTGGGTGATGCATCAAAAAGAAGTGCAAGTCCTGCGGCACACAGATCCTGCATGCAGATGAGCATTCCCACTGCATGATCTGCCTACACCCCAAACACATAGATACATAGATACTGTACATAGACAGTGTCAGCAGATAAGGGCCTATGGCCCACCCAGTCTGCCCATTTGAGCTTGTAAGTTCAGTTTATGTTTTCCTAGAAGTCTGTTGCCCCTTACCCCTGACCTCCGGAATTCCTTTATGTCTATCCCATGCATTCTTAAATCCCGTGATTGTTTCAGCCCCCACCACTTCTTCTGGCAGGGTGTTCCACTTGTCCACCAGCCATTCTGTGAAGAAATTCTTCCTCACGTTTCCTCTGAATCATCCTCCCTCCAACTTCATCCCATGCCCTCCAGTCCTGGAACATCTTTTTTGCTTAAAAATACTGTATTCCTGCACCCTGTTCCTCCCTGTAAGAACACAGGGTCAAGGACTGTGCAGCCTGCCAATCCTTCAACCAGGCCACACAGATTAGGCACCAGAAAAAGTCTGAAGCCCACTTGATGGAGAAGTGCCTAGCTTTGATGGAAAAGGAGCTGCAGAATCTGTGGGAAAAATCTTCTCCAATGCCAGAACCCAAAAAGAAGAAAAAGGACAAGGAGAGGCACCAAGACCGGACTAGGTCTCCATCCACTTGGCGGCAACCATCGGGCACCACTGACACCAGAGGGGCCTACACTTTGGTAAATATCCCTACTGCCAGGTCTCCTACCACTCTGGCAGATCAGACTACAGCCTCCCTGCCTGCTTTGCTCAAGGTGCAGTCAGGGCTCTTCTTGGACGATAGAACCCCTATTGTGCTCCTTAGGTCAATACCTTCTTCAGGGTCTATTGCCAGCAGCCAGGTAGATAAGTCACTCCCCGGCCCCACTGAGGAGCATACGGTCACAGCCAGCAAGCTGGTCTCTAGCTCCGCTTTTGTCTGCATGGCCCAGGCCGGTTAGTCGAACATTAGCTCTTCTAATGTCACACGGCCATGGCTGCTAAGTCTCTCCCCGGTTCCTCTGGGGACCGCACAGCTGAGGCTCTCCTGTCGGGGTCGCAGGATAACCCCGATGTTGAGTTGAGCCAGCTGCTGGACACACAACAGTCTTTAGAGAGTTCCTCGCTCCCACTGACCGAATCAGACCCTCCGGGCTTGCCTGAAGATCAAAAGCTGGAGGTGGGCACTAATCTGGAGGTTCCCCCTCCTTCGCCGGGTCAGTCTCTTCCTGGTTCTCTCACTGGGCCTTTTGTTAATCCCTCCGGGGACCTTCCATCAGGACCTCTTCAACACAAGCCTCCTTGGACAATGAGGGTCCGCCATCTTGGACTCCAGCTCCCCAGGCAACGGCAGGTCTTCCATCAGGTTCTACTCACACCCCGATGCCAGGTGACCCTTTGCCAGATCAGAGTATGTCTGGCACTCCGGCTATTCCTCAAACACTGGACAGCCTTCCATCAGGCCCCCAGGTGCTGAATCTTCCAATGCCAGACATTCCTGTGCCTGATACAGTGCCAGCCACTTCGAATGTCCCTACGGGGCTGACACCTGGTCCTTCTGGACTTCCTGCTTGCCCTTCAGCTCCACCTCCAGCAGGACCTATGGGCAATGTTCCAGGCTATCCACCCCCACAATACCCAATGTACCCTTCACCAGGGTATTCAACTCCTGGTCATCAACCCCATTATGTACTGGGGTACCAGATGCCAGGCTATGTCTAATCAAGGGTATACTCCTTCTGGCTTTACTAGTCCTGTCAGGCTCATGGTTACCCTCAATATCAGACGCCGGGCTACCCATTATACCAGCCTCCTCCTCCACCACCTTAGCCTCTGACTCCACAGCAGCCTCATGCTGATATCCAGGCAGTGTTTCAGACCCTGATTCAGGAGGCAAGGACTCAACTAGCCTCGGAGATAGACCATCAGAAACCAGTGGCAGCCTCTACTCTCGCCTCCTTTCTGACCACTAGATCAGCCTCTCCTGTGGATTCTCACCTTTCTGGAGAAGGCCCCTCTAAACACCAGGCCAGTGATAAAACCCAGGACACTCCTCTAAAAAGGGTTCAGACCCCCAGCAGACACTCTTCAGACTCTGACTCCGACTCGTCCTCCAGCTCTGGTACGCATAAATCTATAGAGCCTCAGCCTAAGGAGTCCCTGAAGTCCCCTCCGGAGGATCCTTCCTTTGCAGAACTTCTCATAACTATACAAAATGCCTGTATCTATCCAGGAACAGGATTCAAAGCAGAAAAGGCTTGGGGAGCATCTAGACATGACTGATTCAGCTTCTGTGCCCATACTGCCTTGCCTTCCTAGTGCCCAAAAAGACGGGTGACCTAAGACCCATTTTGAACTTCAGCATGCTCAACCTATACATCAAGTACAAGAGGTTCAGTATGCTCATCATCCAGGGACTTCTAGCCCTGCTCTCAAGGGCCATTGGCTTTGTGCACTGGACATGCAGGATGCTTACCTTGAAGGAGGCAGTATAGCGCAGTGGTCTAAGGCTCTGAGCTACAAATCTGGTGACATCCAGCAGACCAGACCTGGGTTTGAATCCAACAGCTTCCACTTGCATACTGTGTGACCCTGAGCAAGTCACTTAACCTCCTTGTGCTCCCAGGTCGCTCCTATAAAAAAGCTTTCAGCTTAGTGTGCTATACCTGGTTAAACAACTAAATAAAAAATAAAAAAATTTTAAAAAACTGGCCCCATGAAGACCTGATATCCACCATATGGCAACAGTTTTCCTCCATTACGGCTGATTCAAAAACGGCTGACAGGGTGTACCACCCCCAGATGGGGTCACACACCTTACTGGCCATTCTAATGTAGATTCGGTTGTTATCACGGCTGCCCATGATCTAAGCAGCTGGACAATTTCAGCCACAAGATACATTCCTCCTCCACTTGTGCCCTCAGGTCCCTTAAATATGTGGCTCATATGGTTTCCTACCAGAAATCTTCCCTGGTCTCACCTGAGTCTAAGCTGGAAGCTATTCAGAACCAGGAGTTTAAGACTGAGATTGCCAAGACAGTGAGAATGGCTAAAATCCCCTGTTGTCATGGCCTCTGGGCCACTTATGACACAGTAGACTCAGTTGCTTGCAGCACAGCCACTGCTGGAAGCATTAGGCAACATTTGTGGCTCAGGATTGCTGGCCTGGCACAAGACATCCAGACCTCCATCCTGAATGCCCCTTTCAGGGATCCGTGTTATTCAGAGGTGACGCCAAGGATATTATCACTGAATTGCAGGACCATGTTAATCCACCTGTGATGTTGGCTTCATGAACCAAGGGGGTTACAAAGACAACGAGCCTTTTCATTGGCAACAGACATCACCAAACCAAAGAGGTCCCTGCCAAACGCCAGGCCAAATGCTGGTATCCAACATCAGGAACCCCTACTCCCCCTGCCAACTCCCAGAAGCCCCCCGGAGGAGCTGCCATCTCCCTTCCCTCAGCCTCCTGATTCATGGGGGATCCCCATGCCTCCTCCAGATCCTCTGGGGAACCAGTTGGGGGTAAGATTTGCACTCCACCTTCCAGGGTCACAGGACATAACCACGGACTCTTGGGTCCTTCAGTTACTAGCAAGAGGTCACACCATACAGTTCCTAGACAGGCCTCAGGACAACCCCCAGGCCTCTCCCATTATATTCCAAAGCACCTGTCTCTGATCGGGAAAGAGATCCAGGCTTTCTGCAAAAATCAGTCATAGAGCCCATGGCTCTGGCACAGATAGGAAGAGGGTGCTACTTCCTTGCCTTCCTAGTGCCCAAAAAGATGGGTGACCTAAGACCCATCTTGAACGTCAGCATGCTCAACCTATACAGCGAGTACAAGAGGTTCAGCATGCTCATCATCCAGGGACTTCTAGCCCTGCTCCACAAGGGCCACTGGCTTTGTGCGCTGGACGAGCAGGATGCTTACCTGCACATCCCTGTCTTCCAGGCCCACTGCCGCTTTCTTTGGTTTGCCTTCCACGGGGAACATTACCAGTTCAAGGCTCTCCCTTTTGGCCTATCCTTGGCACCTCTGGTTTTTACCAAGTGCCTAGCAGTGGTGGCTGTGGCCCTATGCCATAGAGGGATCTAATTGTGCTTGTATCTGGATGACTTGCTTCTGTCAGCCCCATCTCAGAGCAGTCTGAGAGAGCCCCTCTCCTTCACCCTGGACCTCTTTTCCAGACTTGCAAACCTAAGTCCCACCTCTCCCCTCCCAGCACCTATAGTTCATTTGTAGCAGTGCTGGATACGGTCCAGGGCAGGGCCTTCCTCCCACTGGATAGAGTAGAGACCCTGCAGGAACAGGCCAGATTAGTGGCCAACTCACACTGGACCACAGCCCAGTCGATCCTCTGTCTTCTAGGGCTGATGGCAGCTGTGATCCCTACAGTTCCTCTAGCCAGACTGCATATGAGGGTGACCCAATGGACTCTTTGTGTCCAATGGGATCAGTGGCTGAACAACCTGGACCACAGGATCCTAGTTTCTGGGTACATGAAGAAGGATATTCTTTGATGGCAGGAGTTGTTCAATCTCTCCACGGGGTTCCCCTTTCAACCTCCTGCTCCTACTATGACCCTTACAATGGATAATTTGTGTCAAGGCTGGGAAACCCAGCTAGGAAACCATCAGACCCAGGGAACATGGTCTCAGCTGGAAGCGTCTCTACACTTCAGTGTGTTAGAAATAAGGGCAGTGATGTATGCCCTCCAGACCTTCCAGCCTCTTCTATGTCCGGGGACACTCCTGGTTCAGACCGACAATATGTCTGTGGTCTGGTACCTGAACAAACAGGGGGGCACTCACTCGTACCCTCTGTGCCATGAGGTGATGAGAGTGTGGTACTGGGCAGTCCAGCATGATCTCCGCCTGACTGCTGTCCATGTGCCGGGCGTCAGCAACATCTTGGCAGACAGTCTCAGCCACACCAATGTCAGGGCTCACGAGTGGGAGCTAAATCAAGAGGTGGTCAAAAGCTTATTCAACCTGTGGGATTGGCCAGAGATAGATCTCTTCGTCTCCCCGTCCAACGCAAAACTACCCAATTTTTGCTCGCTCGTTCCCGGGCATGGTGTTTTCTGGTAAGACGCGCTGTCTCTTTGCTGGACAGGGAGGTTCTTATATGCCTTTCTCCCTTCCCAGTGCTTCAGAGGGTTCTCCTGAAGCTACAGGTGGAAGGGGCTCACATGATTCTAATAGAACCTCCTTGGCCTCATCAGATTTGGTTCCCTCTGCTTCAACAGCTATTGATGGAACCCCCAGTATCTCTGCCTCTCCGCCATGATCTTCTGAGTCAGAAGCAGGGCAGACTGGTGCATCTGGGCCTCAGATCCCTTCACCTGCATGCATGGCACCTGTGGACATATGTGGAATAACTCCCATTGTTATTATTTTTTTTACAAAAATTGTCAACTGTGCAGACGCATTTGTAAAAAATGAACTATAATAGTGAGATTTTTTGAAATGTTATTTGACTTACTATACTCATGCTTGTCTACCCACTTACTCAGTCTCCTACTTGTTTTTGCCCTTGTACTAACTAATTCCTGTTGCTTCATATCAAGGGGTTGTTAATTTTCATATTGTGTGTGCCAGGGGTGGAGCAGCAATAAACGATAAACTATGCAATACCCTCAATAACACACCTACCCCAGTTTACTTTTACCTAATGCCTTTGTTAGGCCTTGTACAGTAAGATCTTCCTTCAGGAGAACAATTTGTAATGAAATGCGTAAGATTTACTTTGACATTTGGGTATATGCACTTTTATATTATACTAATTACGAACATACGAATGCGCCAGCAGAAACAGACCACCCAGTCTATCTACGTCTGCTAGAGTATGCAGCTTACACCCCTAGTTTGCAGCTGCCTCACCCCCTTCCCTTTGTTATCCCATTGTCACCCCCCACCTACCCTACCCTCACTCTCCCCTGCTCCCTGTCCCATGCCCTTTTAAAGCTGTTCACAGATTTACATGATACCACCCATTCTGGTAGTGCATTCCATTTTGCTACCACGCTCTTCGTGAAATAGTGTCTCCTCATTTCCCTCCTAAATCTTCCCCCCTCTATTCTTAGCGCATGCCCCCTGGTGTCCCTCCCCTCCATAGCTTAAAGACCCTGTCTGCCCCATCCTTACTGATTCCCCTCAGGTACTTGAAAGTCTCTATCATGGCCCCCCTGTCCCTTCTATCCTCCAGGGTGTACATATTCAGGTCTCCCAGCCTGCTCTCATAGTCTCTCCCCTCCATTCCACATATCATCTTTGTTGCCCTCCTCTGCACCCCCTCCAGTAGCCTGATATCACACTTCAGGTATGGCCTCCAAAACTGCACACAATACTCCAAGTGCGGCCTTACCAGCAACCTGTACAGGGGCAAGATCACCTCTCTTCCCCTGGATGAAAAAACCCTCGCTATGCACCCCAGCATTTTGTTCACTTTTGCAGCCACTCTCCTGCACTGGGAAGTATTGTTCATGTTCCCCGTTACCATTACCCCTAGGTCCTTCTCCTCCTCAGTGATCCCCAGCTTAACCCCCCCCCCCAGCCAGTATTCACTCCTTGGGTTTTTCACCCCGAAGTGCATAACCTTACACATCTTTGCATTGAAGCCCAGCTGCCAACTCTCTGACCACTCCTCTAGATTGCTTAGGTCCCCCTGCAGCTGTTTCCATCCCTCCTCTTCATCCACCACTTCTCCAATTTTGGTTTCATCTGTGAACAGACTTACATTGCACCCCACCCCATGTGCAATGTCTGCTACGAAGAGCCCAAATAATACTGGTCCCAGCACAGAGCCCTGTGGCACCCTGCTCATCACTGGCTTCAAAGTTGAGAGCTCCCCCCCAACACCACCCATTGCAGCCTCCCACTCAGCCAGCTTGTAATCCAGTGCGTCATTTTTGCTCCTACCCCTACACCAGTTAGCTTCCACCCAAGCCACCCATGAGGCACCAAATTGAAGACCTTGCTAAAGTCCAAGTAAAGCACATCCACCGCATGACCCTTATCCAGCTCACCTGTCACCCAGTCATAATATTGTATCAGGTTGGCTTGACAGAACTTCCCTGAAACAAACTCATGCTGCCTCACATCCTGGAGGCCGTTGTCCTCCAGGTACAACACCAGTCTTTCTTTCAGTATAATTTCCATGAGTTTGCACACTATGGAGGTGAGACTTACCAAACTATAATTACCCGGTTCATCCCTTGATCCACTCATGTAATGGCACTACATGTGCCATCCTCCAGTCCAGTGGCACACATCTCAACTCCAGTGAGGTGCTGTACAGATCCACCAGCGGCTCTGCCAACACCTTCGCATCTCCCTCAGCACCCTGGGGTGGATACCATCTGACCCTGGTGCCTTGCCTACCCTCAGTGCCTTCAGCCCCTCTAGGACTCTACTTCCTCAGTCCTTCCATCTGTCCCTCCTCTCCCCATCCCCACCCTCCCAGCCCATGGTGGTAGTATACCCCCTTTTCTTCTGTGAACACTGTGCAAAGTATTCATTCAGTGCTTCCAACTGTTCCTCCTCTTTTCTGTCCACTGCCCACCCTTTTTATCCTCACTATTATTTCCTTGCACTTCCTTTTCTCTCTGATGTATCCGAAAAATTCTTTCTCCCCCCCCCCCCTTAACTCCCTGTGCTAATCTCAGCTCCATCTGGGCCTTGGCTTCTCTCACTTTTCTGGTCACCTCCTTGGATCATCTTGCATACTCCTCCCTGTCCTCTTCCTTCCCCATCCTCCTATACCTCTGGTGCACCTATCGTTTTGTCCTCACCACCTCCACTACCTCGCGGTTCAACCAGCATGGTTTCCTTACTCTGTTACTCTTACTCTGTGTCTTGGTGCAGGCTTCCATTGTCTCTGTAATCCCCCATGTAATAATATTCCATTTCTGCTCCGTGTCCATCTCCTTCCTTATGCCCTCCAGTTTCCCTTTCAGTACTTCCCACATCCTCCCAAAGTCTGCCCCCCTGAAGTTTACCTCTCGGGTTACTGAGTTCTCTGACTCCCTGCACATTGTAATATTAAACCACACCGTTTGGTGATCGCTGTCGGCTAGTGGGTTCTCCACCCTTATTTCCCTTACTGCATCCCCATTTGACAATACCAGATCTAAAGTGTTCTTTAGCCTAGTAGGTCCACTGACCAACTGCATCAGGAGACCTTCCGGATTGCGTCCAGGAGCACTTGCTCCCTAGCACTGTAATGCTCCAGTCAACCCCCAGCAAGTTGAAATTCCCCACAATGACCACATTCCCTTTTCTACATACCTTTCTGATTTGTCCTGCTAATGCCCTATCAAGCTCTTCAGACTGGGAAGGCGGCCTGTATACCACTCCAAACTTCAGTTTCCTACCCCTTGAGTCTAGGAGCTGCAGCCAGATTGCCTCTGTTCTCCTTTCCTCCCCCTTGTCCCTTGTGCATTTAATCCTGTTCCTCACACAAACTGCCATTCCACCCCCCTTCCCTTGTCACGGTCCTTCCTGTGTAATTTGTACCCTGGGATTGCCAGATCCCAGTCCTGGTGCTCGGTTGCCCATGTTTCCATGACAGCCACAATATCCACACTCCACACTGCCAAGAGTGCCTGTAGCTCAGCTGATTTGTTGCCTAAGCTTCTCGCATTCAGTGAGACCACCCTCCATCCTGCCCCCTTCCCTTCATCACCCTCCATCTCCTCCCTGCTACTCCCTCCCTTTTTGGCCACCCCGAATCCTTCCCTGCTATCCTGGGGGGTAGACAGTGACTCCACTCTGTCAGATCCCTGCCCATCTGCTGTCCACTTGCCACCCTCCAACTAGTTTAACTCCACCTTTGTTGCAATATACCTTCCCAGTCTTTGCTTTAATACCTCCTTCCCCTCCCCACTTAGGTGCAGCCTATCCCTTGCAAACAGATTGTTATTGTCCCAGATACTGCCCCAGCTGCCCGCAACTCCATACCCCTTTGTTCGACACCATTCAACCAAGTTCAACTCCCCAATCCTCTCCTTTCTCATTGTGCTTGCGCATGATACTGGGAGCACCTCCGAGAAGGACACAGACTCCCCAGTCTCCTCACACAACCTTCCCACTTCCTCAAACCTCTCCCTTGTTACCTCCATCATTTCTCCCGCTAGGTCGTTTGTCCCCACATGTACCACAATGTGCAGTTTCCTCCTACTCCTCCTTGCACATGTTAGGATTGCCTGTCCTGACTTGTCTGCCTTTAATCCCAGTATGGACTCCACCCATATTCAACTTTACCTCTCCCCCTTGCTGCCACATCTGATCCCCTTGAGTATGTAGTCCCCCAATACCAGTACACCCCCTCCTCTTTCTTTGTGCCCATTGCCACCCCCTACCCAGGTTCTCATTCCTGGGGCCACTCAAGATGGTGCTTTTACCATTTGCCCCAGTGTCTTCTTCTCTGCCCTTTTCAATTGAGACCCCTCCCCCTCCTCCTGTTTGACTGCCAACCTCCCTCTCCCTCCTCACCTCTCTGAGTATTATCCCTTCCCCTGCCACGCTGTGCTCAATCTCTCCACTAGTAATGCCCCTCACTCCATCTTCTTCATGGGTACTATCCCTTGCGCAATCTCCTCCTGCGTCCTCCTCTTTCCTATATGTCGCAGTAGCAAACATATTCCCTACCCTATTTGCATTACTATGTGTTTTCTCCCCTCTCCTGCCTACTGCTGCTCCTCTTTTGCTAGGCCATACTAGAGTGCACCCTTCATCAGCTGGCTTCCTGTCTAGTTTTCCCCCTCCCCAAACCCCTCCCTTGACTCACTGTTCCTTCTCTGTGGTGCCCCTGATACTCTCAGATGTCAGCCCTTCTACCAATGCAACCCTCCCCTCCCCCCTCAACCTCCCTAGCTCCCTGCCAAGCCACTGAACCTCTTCCTTGAGCCTTCTTAGCCTGTGGCATATTGGGCACCCTCTAAGCCTCCACAGTATGTTCATCCACACTGTTGCCCCACAACCATTGCACCCCACAATCCTACCCATGGCTCACACTACCTATACAGAACAGTGAAATACAGTGTCTCTGTACTGACTGCAGTTATTTATGAACCCAATCACAAAGCCACCAATAGCATTTCCAAATCTCAGACACACATACAATCCAATGTATGTCCAGTCCAGCTAACAGTGTGTGTATGCAGACATCAGGTACCGTATGATGTCACAGGCTACCAGTATAAAGGAAGTGATGCACTAGGGGTGGGTGGGTTGGGTCCCTGAGTACTAGGAAGTGATACACTAGGAGTAGGTGGGTTGGGTCCCTGAGTACTAGAGACAGACAATCAGCTACCCCAGCAAATCCTCTCTGAGACACTCAGCTGCACCAGTATTGTGTCGTAATCTCTAAAAAAATCAATTAAACACATCAAATGTCTTCCTAAACATGTCTCAACATTGTGTTTATCTTCCACCTTGTCACAACATATAGTTGTCTCAGCAGTGTTTGCAATTAAGGTACAGTACCTTCATGGCCCAGTTCTGTTGAGATGATTGCTATAACAGTGCATAGAATAAAATGTGAAACATATAGGTAACTGTAAAACAGACGGTGGCATTATTTTTATATCTGCCCTTTCTCAGTGTACTGTATTTTGATTCAGTTGGTGTATGTAACGGCAATTCATGTTTATGTTTAAGCCCATGAAACACCCTTATCTAGTTAATGCATTTACAGCCATAGCGGCTCTGCCAGAGCTTGTTAATAAGGTGGCATCTTAAAGACTCAAGTCACAGATGCCCAAAGACAACCAACTCAAACAAGTTTCAACAACAACAACATGGACAGCTGGAGTGCAGTGCCTAGTAGGTTCTAGCAGGGGAGGTAGGGTGGGAGCTCAGAATATAGTAAAGATTCCCCTGGAAGAAACAAGATTAATATGGTAAGTATTTTTTTTCTTCAAACCCCAGGAACTCTTTACTGTATTCTGACATATTGTATGCAGATTACCCAAGCAGTACCTTTGGAGGCGGGCATAGAACCTATTTAGGAAACAGGCTCTGCAGTACTGCTGTACCAAATGTGGCATCACTTCTAGCTTGAGTATCCAGGCAATAGTGTTTTGTAAATGTGTGAACAGTTTTCCAAATAGCTGGTTTGCAGATTTTTAGCAAGGAAATGTCTCTGCAGCTGCTATGGAAGCATCTGTACCCCTGGTCGAATGGGCCCTGAGACCCACAGGTGGTTCCTTGACCACTTTGCTGTAGCAAAACTGAATGCAGGCAACAATCCAGCATGCAATAGCCCTTCTTGCAGCTGGTTTCCCTTTCCCCAAGTATCCATAGGTCAGGAAGAGCTGTGTATTCCCTTGCCTGTGGTCCTTTGTGTCATCTAAATAATAGCTGATGGCCCTCTTGACTTTAAGGCTATGGAGCCTACTTTGCCCTGAACTGGAATGGTCAGTGAAGAAAACAGTCAGAGTAATAGACTAGTTGAGGTGAAAGTCAGATATCACTTTGGGGAGAAACTTTCTATTGGTCCTTAGTACTATCTTGTCCCTATGGACTGAAATGTAGTTAGTCTCTGCGGACAAGGCCTGGAGCTCACTGATCCTCCTGGCTGAAGTGATTGCTACTAGGAACACTGTTTTCCAGGTCATATACTTGAGCTCTGCCAAAGACATGGGCTCAAAAGGGGTCTGCATTAGCTGGGCAATGCATATATTGAGATCCCACGAGGGAACTGGTTCCCTGTGTGGGGGATGCAAATGCAGTAACCCCTTGAAAAACTTCCTGAAAATCAGATTTGAGCCCAGGGAAGAGCCCTTACCTGCCAAGAGGTAAGCAGAGACAGCTGCCAGGTATACCTTGAGGGTAGATGGTCTCAGACCAAGGGAATGGAGATGTTCTAAATAGTCCAACAGGACTGGCAGACCAACCTGGTGTGGATCTATGTCCTTTTGCTGACACCAAATGGGGAACCTCTTCCACTTGGAAGTGTAAGTCTTCCTAGTAAAGGGTTTTCTAGAGACTCTAAGAACCTCCAAGACCCCTTCAGAGAGGTGCAAGTTAGCATACTCTAGGTCCTCAAGAGCCAGGCCCTGAGCCTGAGGGACTTGAGGATGGGGTAAAGGATTCTGCCCTGGGAGGATGTCAGTAGGTTGTGCCTCCTGGGAAGGCAAATTGGACTGAAGATTGACAGGGACATGAGCAGTGAGTACCAGGGCTGCCTGGCCCAGTCTGGAGCTATGAGGATCATTGTTGCTGGCTGAGTCCTGAGTTTGTTCAACACTCTGGGCAGCAGAGGAAATGGAGGGAAGGCATACAGGAACGTCCCTGTCCAATCCAGCAGTAGTGCATCCAGTGACACTGTGCCCACTGCAGGAAGTCTGCAACAGCACTGTGGCAACTGATAGTTGTCTGGGGCTGCAAAGAGGTTCACCTCTGGTGTGCCCCACCTCCTGAAAACAGCTTGCAGAACCTGCCTGTTCAAAGACCACTTGTGATGGTTTTGATTGATCCTGCTCAGGGCGTCTGCCAGGACACTATCCTTTCCTGGAGACTGCTGCGAGGGAAATTCTGAGGGAGCAAGTCAGACCTCAGATTTTCATGGCCTCCGTGCACAGCAAGGTTGACCTTGTGCCCCCCTTGTTTGTTTATGTAGTACATGGTGGTTGTATTGTCTGTTCTAACTTGAACCACCTTGCCCTGGAGCATTGTTGCAAAGGATTGGAGGCCCAGGAAGACTGCCCTGAGTTCCAACAGGTTTATGTGCAGTAATGACTTCTGCTGGAGCCATGTACCAAGTACAGTGTGCTCCCCCAGGTGGGCGCCCCACCCTAGGAGAGAGGTAGCTGTTGTCAACACTACTCTTGGGGGCTGCTGCAGGAATGGCACACCTTCCCTGAGGTTGTCCTTATCCCACCACTGGAGTGCTTGAAGGGGAGTTCCTGTGACTGGCACTGGCTTTGACAGGGAATCTTTTTTTGGGGGATCAATGAGACCTGAGGTAAAACTGAATGTCTCTCATTTTGGAACCTGGCTCCTGGCACTGTTGCCATTGAGGTTGCCCTGTGACCCAACAGTTGTAGGAAATGTTTTGCTGGTCTGGGGGGGTTTATCTTTGGTAGGAGGAGGAACCATATGTCCAGAAGCCGGATCAGCAGCTTTTATCAGACATTTTTTTTCTCAGTCGGTTAATTGCTATCAAGCGTAGACTGAGAGACGTTTTTACAAATCTCACACTCTGTGCTCACATGTTTAAACCCTAAACAGAGGACACAAATTAGATGTGGATCGGCCTTTGCAAATAGCTCACCACACTCAGTGCAGTGTTGAAAACCAGTAAGGCCAGTTCTCTTTTTAGGCTTCTGTGACATAACTTAAAAAAAACTTAATATTGGGTTCTGAGAGCAAAGGCACTTAATTCACAACAAAACAAAGTTCTCTAGGATTTTTTCTTTGTTTTCTTGTGGTTGGTTCAGCAACTGATGAGAAAACCAAGAAATTCATGGTTTAAAACCACAGAAATGTGAGGAGAAATCTTGCCAACAGAGAAGTAATTTAAATTTAGTCGAAACCAAGGTATGAGTGAGGTTCTTTTTGGTCCCCTCAGTAGTAGCCATTAGGAACCCAGGAGCCTGCAAACTGAACCTCCAACAATCTCTTAATGGAGTTAATTTAATACTGGGGATCCCACCTATGAGGGTTAAGGACAAAGCTATCCTATACTTATGGTCCATCTTGCTGTGCGCAGCATACAAATACATCACCAAAAAATGGCTCCAAGCGACCCCACCACTGATTTTTGAATGGAAGTCTCTGGTACTTAACATGCAACACAATGAACAGATGTCATTTGCTCTCCAGGACAGGGTGGAGACTTTCACTTCCCGCTGGACCAGATGGGAATTGGCTCAGGAGCAAATCCATTGAAGGGTTAATGCTGAGATGGGATAAATACTAGAATATAGACTGGGTCCCCTCCTGGTATTACCAGAATGGGCAATGGTTCCTTCTCCCCCTCTATATTATGCAGGAAAAACCAACCATGTTTCATATAGTCTTACTGTCTGGTTAATACTTGCCTGTGCTTTCAGAGATAATGAAATAGCTCGAAATGGTTCCTAAAAAAATGTGATTTGTATTTATTAATTTATTCAGAGATACCTATGTTAAGCCTATATTGCTTTTGTTTATAATTCTGTTATGAATTAGACGGGCAGTATTGTTTTAAACAGCCGCAATTTGTAATATTATTTGTGATAGAATCACTGTATTACATCTGTAATTTGTGTAGGCAGATTTTTATTCAATAAAAGAAGTATAAAAAAAATAACTTTAATCAAAACCAATAAATTTTACCTCAGAAAAACAACGAAAGTCCGGTTCCTTCCTGGCTGTGAGGAACCAACAGGGATACAGGTAGCCATGTCCTGCATCATGGGGGGCTAGGGTGTTAGGAGGTTTTGGTAAGACTAGCAGGGATGTAAGAGCCCTTAGTAAGCCCGTTTGGTGTTTTCCCAGGTCGCCAGGGCTGAGAGGGCTGTGGTAGGGCCCTCTCAGGAGGAGAACTGGTGGCAGAGGTTCCCCTCATACCTGGTGTGGCAGGGTGGCCTGGGGGGGTTGAGGGAGCCAGGGAGCCTTTCACCTGGTTAAGGAGCTAAGGGGCCTGTTTGGAGAGACTGGTCCTGGGGTGTCGGTCCATGAAGTCTGGGTGGGTCGCAGACCAAAGAATTGGTAAACCTTGGAGGGTGGTCCCCATGCTGGTGCTTAATTCAAGCCCAGGAACCATTGTAAGGGATGTGAGTCTGGCAAGGACTCCCCGTAGAAAGTGGTAACAGCGGAACAACCCCAGAGTGAATTGGGGGCTATGGAGGACTGAGGCGGAGGCAAGTGATCAGGGTAGCAGTGGCCTCAGCTTGATCATCAGAGCCAGCCATTCAGAAGGTGGGTCAGGGCCTGGGTCATCAGGAAAAAATCCTGGATGCCTTTGTGATTTACACCAATTGCACAGGGGTTCAGGTGAGGAGGGAAGCTCCTTTCCTGCACCGGAGAAAGGGGGGATGACCAGTGCCACAGAGCAAAAGAGACCCATAGGAGAAAGTAAAAAGAAGGTTTGGCTTACCGGATCCCTATATGACAGAAGATTGCAGGGATCTGGGTTCCAGGGTCTTGGGTAGATCACCCGAGAGATTAAGGGTAGGAAATGAGAGTCCTTCTGGTGTCTGCTGAAACTGTGGTTCTGCTTTCTAATAGGTCCAGCCAATGTGTACAAAGTTGTAGCCCCATGGAGCTGATTAATTATTTTCTGTGAAGGAATGGTGATCCCTGTATCGCTAGAATTATTTGCCATGCAGGTGAAAATAAAGTCAGTTGGGGAGAAACAGTGGTTTGTGCCTTATTTGACTGTAGCGGCTGAGTTTAATGAAATTAAATCCTCTTTCTTTCCCCTCCCATTTGCAGTCTGATTAATTTGTCACGCGTTATATTCCAGGGGCAGAATCCCACCTGGTGGGCACAAGGGTTTCCAGGAGACCTCCAAGAGAGGAGAGTGAGGTCTCAGTCCGGTGGATGGCTCGGGGAAGAATTCTGATTCTGAGGTGAAGGAGATAAAATGCACAGTTTGAAGACAGCATGCAGGTAGGCGTTCTTGATTCCTCCCTGTGTCAGTGATGTGCAAGGTCTCAAATGTTAGTGCTTCTGAGTGCTTCTTTCTTCCTGCCCTGACCACCTGCGATGTTTTAAGTATGCCCCTAGATGGGCAGGAAGGGAGGGGTTACACGTAGAATGCACCAGGGACAGTAGTTTGAAAACCGAGCTCGAGCCTAACAATGTTCCACTATTTGCATAGGTTCTGTTAACTCATTTTTCTCCCAGGCAGTTGAATGGTGAAGGCTAACTGCATATGTCAGAATACAGTAAAGATTTCCTGGAGTTTGAAGTACTTTTTCACAGAAAGGGTGGTGGATTCCTGGAACAGCCTTCCAGTGGAGGTAGTGGGGGCCAAAATAGTAGCGGGGTTCAAAAATGCCAGGGATAGACACAAGAGAATCATTGGGGTAAGGGACAGTGCTATAGATTAAGTAGGGTCTGCAGCAAAAAATGAAGATAACAAAAATGGGCAGACTGGGTGGGACCAGCAGCCCTTATCTGCCATCAGTTTTTGTGTTTTTGTCTTTCTGTGACCATTTCTCACCACAGATCACCTGAGTATACACTCCCAGGGCGATCTTCACCAATACCCGGCCTGGCAAGCCAGTAGATAAATGGGCCTCCTTGGTCAGAGACCCCACCTTTGGCTGCGGTGGTGGAAGCACTAGACAAAGGAGTGGAGAAGCAGTTGGGGGAAGCACCTGTATGGTGTGGACTGGCGAGAGCATCACGGTTGGCTTCCAGATGACCAGAGGTCCCATGGGTAGAGCCCTACCCCGTCCTTTAATGGCCCACTGTTGTCAGAGGAGCTCTTTGTAACACCAGCGCATCTTGTGGTGGTACCTCTCCTCTACCAAGGATGAGGAGGCCAAGGAATTTCAATGCTGCCATGTACCTGGTCGAGCAGGACTAAGAATGCAAGTGTCTTGATCAAGATAATTTCCTCAACCATCAACCCAAGTACTGAAGTCAAGGAGAGACTTTGGGTGGTAATGATAGACTACATGCCTAGCCATGTTGACAAGGACAGGCTTGGAGGACTCAACCACCTGCTGAGCCTGCTTGCAAAGAGAACCAGTCAGGAACACTGACTGATCCATGTCCTTCTGGGTGAGGACCAGGAGCACCGGTGTCTGTGAGATTGACTCCTTGATCTTGTCTGACAGGCAGTTGACAGGCTCAGGGAAAATTCCCATGGCCCTTGTATCAAGGTTGACAAGCCCGACAGAGTTACCAAGGAATTCTTGACCTTCTTGTCAACTGGAGGGATCTCAATGACAGTCAAGCAGTCAAAACTTGAGGGATTGGGATGACCTTGATCTTTCCTAGTCCACAACCTGCATCGACAGCACCTGTGCTTCCTGCTGTGGTGGACAGGGCTCTCCCTCAAGGTCTGGAGAGCCAAACACGCACAATGGAATTCCCCCATTAACAGCCACCCGATGCAGGCCTTAGCCGAGAACAGTGCTGAAACTGACGAGGTGTCTGCCAAGCAGCCACCACTTCCTCTTTGAATTCCACAAGCTGTTGAGCAGAACTGACAGCTGCTGAGGCCTCTTGTGGTCCTTGGGACGGTCTTTAAGATCCCTCTCTGAAGGCTATCTGAGGGTGAAGTGATGTTTACTATCTTCTCGATATTCCAGTAATTTCAGCATGCAGAGACTACACCGGCCATGTCGTGCTGCCCCCCAGTCAGTACAGGCGTGTGTTGTGTGAGTCGGTGAGCAACATCTCCTGCCGGTAGCAAACACGGAACTAGAATCCCCAGCTTCTGTTGCTCTATTCATAACATAAAGAGGAGCCGAGGGAATCAAGGAAGGAAAGGCTCCCAGGTCGCTCCTGTAAAAAAGCTTTCAGCTTAGTGTACTATACCTGGTTAAACAACTAAATAAAAAAAAAAAAATGTTGCTAATGTTGAAACACTTTGAAAGTAAGGTTAGTCTATGGTGCACTAATCCTAAATGACAGCCACAAAGGAGGTGACCTGTTCTTGTAGCAGAAAGAAAGATCTCACGTCACCAGACGGAGTAGGGGGATATACCACCTAGGTGATAGGAGGAGTTTAGCTTCAAGACGTCCAACGAATCAGCATTTCCAGTGGAACTGCTAGTGTGTGGATACTGAAGTACATCCATACCCCTAGAACTATTCTTTCTCCTTCCTCCTCATCTTCATAGTGTATATCAACCTCCTCCTCCCCAGGCATTGTTAATGGAACTAGAGCCAGGGGAAGGGGCAGGCATATTAATAAATTTCCCATACCTTGAAAAGCCTGGAAAAAACTGCCATGCTTTTGTCATGTCCTCTGCTGAAGGCATTTAAGCCAACTGGTGGATCCTTTCTAAGAGGGACAGAGACATGTTTTTGTTTTTTCTCAGCAGGCACCAGTTCTAGTGTCTGCTCAGAAGCTCTTTTATTTTTACTGGATTCAGGGTTCCTCTTTCTGTCACCCTTGTTCCTATACCATCTTTTGTAGCTTTATCTTTCTTTTCTGACCCCTTTGACAGGGAGTGCTGCTTACTCTCAGGGACAGGACCCTCATCTGAGCCTTTTGGTGATACATAGGCAGACTAAGAAGCCATAACATTGTCACTTTTATAGCCCTTTTTTTGTGTGTTTTAGGGCAAAACCTTTTACAGAGCTCACAATTCAAAAAATTATTTTATTTATTAGCTTTTGTTTACCGGGTAAGCATACTAGACAAGGAGTGCCTATTTTCAGGTACAACCCAGGAGGTTACAAGAGCATGGTTTACAGAACAGTGCAAGGGAATTACAACAATGTGAAATACAAGCAATGAGCATGGTAATACAAATAAACAGGTACAGGATGGACAGATAAGCATATACATCAAGGGTAAGAACAAGCAAACAATAGTTACATTTTGTGGAAATAATACAAGTGCAATTTGTCCCATTTTGAGGATGGTAAGTGCTGAGGTGAAGGGCATGCAGGGTAGATAATTCCCCTTACTAGATCTCTGAGGAGGTAGGGAAACCAGGGAAGAGGCAAGTGCACAACAGGGGCCAAGCAGGGGTAGGGGATATCAAGCAGCCTTGGAACAGTTACAGGCTGAGGCAGACTGGACCCAGGCATCTTAAACAGAGCTCGTGGCAGTTTGCCTTTGCCAGGAGCTGGAAGCAAATAGTACAATTTTTAAAGCCTGTAGGTCCTGTCTTTTTTGTTGGTCTGTCAGTCATGCCAAACACCCTTCAAGACATTTCCGGTTCATGGTTTTAAAAGGAATTTAACAATAAGCCCAATAATGCTACAAAAGGACTTATTAAAACAAATTGCAGTCCAGTTCCTTAATAGAGAACTGCAATATAAAATGTTACCTCAAAGAGGTTAAAAAATTAAAATTATAAAAAAATTTTGTCCCCGTTGCCAAACAACAGAATAGAGAGTAAATCAAACTATAACCACAAAGCTGTTACTACAAAATTGTTTATTTGTAAAGATTTAAAGCATATCGCAGTTCCCTAAAAGCAGGAACTACATCAAGAAAAGAACAGCTACGTAAGAATTTACCATAACAGTAGATCATTGAGGGGATCTCAGTCATCAGGTCACACAGATGAAACATCACCATTGGTGAAGCAGGATCCACATGGAAGATTTTCAGCAGTGCCACTGGGGCCGCCCACGCCAACGTCAGCTGCCGACATCACCAACCCTATTAAGGTGTGAGCGACCCTGCTCCCTCCTCAGTTCTTTCCCCAGGAGACTAAGGGCACAATCCCATGCCATGGGGGGTTGAGAAGAGAGAAAGAGAGAGGTGCCAGCCCCCAAATAAAAGGTTGGATACACCAGTTAGACAATTCTGAGAAAGTGAGAAAGAGCCCCAAAAGGATGATGGTGGGAGGGAAGGAAGATCTGATGACTGAGATCCCCTTGAAGATCTACTGTTACGTTAAGTTCTTACGTAACTGTTCTGTCTTCATCAGGGGTATCTCAGTCATCAGGTCACACAGATGGAATGAGTCCCAAGCAGTTACAGATGCACACACACAGTATGGGAGGAAGGCCATCCCTAAGCTTAAGACAGTAGACCCTGCAGCACAGTCCTGCCAAAACCTGCACAGGCTCTAGAGGCAATGTCAACTGTAATGCTTGGTGAAGGTATGGGTGGTACTCCAGGTGGCAGCAGCACAAATGTCAGCAGCTGAGACCCCTCTGAAACAGGCCACAGGAGTAGCCATGCCCCTTGTGGAATGGGCTTTCACTACCTCTGGCAACTCTTTGCCACGCTTGTTGTAGCAGAACACAATACAATATGCCAACCATTTAGACAAACATTGTTTAGAAACATGAACACCCTCTCTACATGGGGCGAAAGAAACAAAAAGCTGCTTCAACTTTCTGCATTCCTTAGTTCAGAGCAGATATTACTTCAAAGGTCTGCGCACATCTAACTTATGGAGCAGTGCTTCCCCTGCACTGGCATATTCTGGAAAGTAAACAGGTAGATGGATAGATTGGTTCAAGATAAACTCTGACACTACCTTAGGAAGAGAAATTTAGGATTTGTGCTCAAAGACACCTGTCTTTGTGAAAAATCAAATAAGGCTCCTTGAACCAGAGGGCCTGAAGTTCGGAAATCCTTCGAGCAGAAAAGATAGCAGCTAAATCCCCTGTGCAGTCCACATCAGAAACACCCTTGAGGGCCTGGTTCTCCCACTGCCCTCCACAGGTATGCATATTCAGGCACTAGCACTTAGAGTGTTCTTTGGTGTGCACAACAAAGCCATCACTGTCCTAACAATATACATTCCACCAAAGCTGAAGAACCAAGGACTTGACTCTCTTATGGAGTGCCTGTGGACACTTAATCTAAGCACAGAAACTATACTTCTAGGAGACTTTAATGCCAACTGGCTCTCCCAGGATGCAACTCCCTACATGGACATAGTCTCAGATGTCCACTTCTCCCAGGCAGTTGGATCTTCAATGAGGACAAACTACAAGACTGGCACTTCCACTCTTCTGGAAAGGGTTCTGAAAAACCGACCCGAACATATAACAGACACAGACACCCTTTCTGACTCCTTAAGTGACCATTCACCAGTCCTGTTTTACTGGTCAAACAATTTTTCTAAACCCCCTACCAGAACCGTCACTAACAGGGTGCTTAAAAAAGGGCATCTTGAACTAATGAAAGCTGACCTACGCCAGCAGAATTGGTCTACAGTGTTCTCCTCCTGCAATGTTAATACCGCGTTTGAACAATTCATCACTCTTTTTAACAGAGTATGTGATAGGTATGCCCCGTTCAAAAAACGGAAAATCAAAGGCTGCTGTAACCCCTGGTTCTCACCTGTACTTCTCGCACAGATGAAAGCTTGTGACCATCTATGGCATATAGCCCGGGCCACAGGAAGCCAGGCTGACATCCAGTCCTACAAGAAAGCTCATAATGACTGTACCCTGGCCATACATTCTGCAAAAAGTCAACACTATAAGTAGATCCTCCAACATCTGACAGATCAAAATAGGTGCACTTCTGTGTTGCAGTCGGGGTGGGGGGAGGACTAAAGAACTGAATACTGATGGTGGTGGGAAGTTTCCCAAAGA
The DNA here is from genome assembly GCA_016271365.2 of Neoceratodus forsteri. Lineage (NCBI taxonomy): Eukaryota > Metazoa > Chordata > Ceratodontiformes > Ceratodontidae > Neoceratodus > Neoceratodus forsteri. The sequence goes on along the minus strand of CM057459.1, from coordinate 1,326,038,869 downwards.
ACTGCCCTTCACAACTGCACATGGCTCTGAGCTCACATTATAGCTGAGAACCAAACAAAAAATATGAAAGTCACTGTGCACAATGACAAAGCCATTATGCATAGGGGTACTTAGCAGCCGTAGTGTCTTGAAAGAAACTTCATACACAGACTTGCACACACACTGCTCTGTAAGCTCAGGTGGTTGGACCTAGCTGCTCTTCAAGCTGCAAAAAAAAATAATGTGGGAGCGTGGCATAGCTCTGAAGAAAATGGCAGCTTAATTTCCTATCTCCCTGGGCCTTCCAGCAATCATCCTTCATCCTTAACTCTCCAGGCTTCTCTACTGTGCCTCCTGTTAGGATCTACCCTTCAGAAGTACCAGGACCACTACGGTAATCCTTTTGAATCATTATTAAATCTCTACATTCCTGTTTGTTCATTCTGAGAATTCACTACCATCTGAGGCCTGTAAAATGGCTGTAAGTTCAATGGACACCAGCTCTCTTACAAAAATCAAATCAATGTTTCAACAATTAATATCTGAAATAAACAATCTAAAAATAGCTCTGCAGCAAAACATCACTAATACACAATCATTGGATCTCAGAATCACTTCAACAGAAGCTAAAACCACTCAGAATGAATAATTGATCCACGGCTTGCATGCTACTATAAGGGAACAGGACAGAGTAATCAAAGGTTTACAAAACAAAATTGATGACATAGAAAACAGAAACCGGAGAAATAACCTACGACTTCTCGGTTTTCCTGAAGGTTCTGAACTCGGGAACACCAGCGAGTTACTTCTGCATGCTCTCCCAGCCATGCTCAAGCTTCCCCCCGATCAGACACTTATTATTGAGTGCTCACATCGTACTCTAGGACCTCGTCCAGGGCCTGATCAGAAGCCTCGGCCGATTATAGCCAAATTTTTAAACTACTCTCACACCGAATTAATCTTATGCAAAGCAAGGGAATTAGGGGCCGTTTATTGGCAAGACAACAAAAGTCTAATCTTCCGAGATTTCTCCAAAGAATTGTCCAGTAAAAGGAAAGCATTCAGTCCATTCAAGCCTATACTTCATCAGAGAAATATTACATTTGCATTAAGGTACCCCGCTGTACTGCGCTTGTTTATAAATAACTCCTTCAAAGATTTTAATACTCGGGCCGGCCCAGTGGCGCTGAGGGTTGAGGCGCTGGACGCCACACCTCGCTCCACGCCGGTGACCCGAGTTCAGTGACGGACTCGGACCACTGGAGGGTTAGCAGAAGAAGAGAGGGATTGAGCGCCCAATGGTGGCTCTCCCTCTCTGGGGAGGGTTGCAGGTCTGTTCCGCTGCTCTATCACCACCTCCTGGGTGAACCCGGGATTGGCGATGCAGATCGGGACTCACAGAAAGGGAGGGGCAGCACCAGCCGAAAGCCCGGGGAGGATTTGCATCTCGACGCATGCCTCCTCATTGGCTCTCCCAGTGTGCCGGCGTCTGCAAGGGTTCAGCAGAACAGGAGAAAATGGAGCCCGTCACTCCTAGGTGATATCGCCTCTGAAGCCAGACCACATCACCAGTGCTTACTGGGGCAGACTCCGCTGTGTCCCGTTCGCTCAACCGTTGTTAGGGGGAAGGCTTGGGATTCTCTACCCCCACCCCACCCGGGGAGGGGTATACTGGGCTACCTGAGGGTCTCTGACTGGACGAACACTCTAGGAGCAGACTCCTGGGGGCACCGTGGGACGTCGGGAAGGCGACTTGAGGAGTTCTGAATGAGTAGAGGGAAGGTGCAGTAGGCGGGTAAATATAAGGTAAAAAAAAAAAAACTTTAATACTTCAGAAGCAATCTCGGAATACCTTAATTACCATCCTACTGAAAATCCTTCAGCATCTCACAACGCTGTTTCTCAATCCAAAGTCAGCTCTGAACCTCCCCGACCTACTTCACAAGCTGCTCACCTCAATGGAAGCAATGTTGCACTTGGCAGTTCTGTTTCTGGAGAGGTAGTTGCTGTCCTTCCTACCAGACTCTCAGCGAGGATCCAAGCAAGGAGTTCCTCTGATCAACCCAATAAGACTGTGTGCTGTGCGGCTGCAATTTCTGGAGTTCCTCCTACTTCCACCAAGCATCATAGCAGTTTTTCTTCCCCCATCCCACTTTCAAATAAATTTGCCCTATTGAAGGATGAAGGAAAGCTTTCCTCTCATGAAGATATTCAAGATGAAGACAGTGCTTCAATGCCCTCGAGTTCTAATAAGGACCCACAGGGATTACATTCGGCAGACTCATCTTGGGCTCAGCTAATTTCCAATTCCCCTATGAAAACCTTTGAACCCCCGGAAAAGAAACGCAAAGGGAAGCTAAAAAGTAAACCCTCGCATGTTAGGTTGGATGGCAAGAATGTTAATGTCACATGAGTTTTGATGGTCTCACATGCTCGATGTTATTTCTGTTAATAAAATTTCTATCCTATTAATGTAGTATGAGCCATTTACCCATTGCTTGTGATAAGGGGCCCTCATTTTCCCTAACTCAGCCATCACTTTACTTACCTAGTTGGGGAATGATATAGATACACATTTTTTTTTTTCTTTCTCTTTCTTATAACAAGCGCCGTTATGGGGGAGGGGTTCCTAAGTTTGAACTCCTAGTCTCAAGTGTTTACATGCCTTCTACTGATATACAGTGCTGAGCAGTTTTGATTCGTGCCGAATGCAGGCGTCAATGCACTTAGTAATAAATCGCTCCTTAATAGAACTAATGAGCAACTTCTTTAACTCTGTGACAACGATTACTAATTAAACCCTTTAACTGTGCATAGTTTTGAGCTGTTTATACTCTTTGTATTGACCGCGATGTACAAGTACCCTTCTGACTATTTACTATCCCTTCCAGCAGGTTATGAAGTGGTAATGTTGTACATTGCAGTCATACTCCAATCGCAATGTTTTTCTTTTCTTTTCTCTTCTTGTCAATGCACCTTTTTAAGGTTGTTTTTCCAACAAACTTTTTATAGGTAGGGGCCATTCAAATAGTGTGCTGTCCATATTATTTTCAACTTTTTAACTTCTACTAGAAGCACCAATGTTATCGCTAACCCATTATCTCCGTAACAGTTCCCAATTACTTTTTCCTTTCCCATATATTTTCATACATTGCTTGAACTTATTTAATTCAAATATTTTAATTTCAATTACCTCCCCAATATATACTTTTATCTCAACAATTAACGTAATACCAATACAGGATTCATATATATTACTTCCTCTTTCCTATCAATTCTCTGCAGGCTATTTTCGAGTTTCCTGGAGCAACCTAAATAGACACCCTGCATCTAATAAGTATATTGTGGTGCACACTCCAGGCTTGAAGCCTTGAATTAATGCTACTGATACAGGGCTGAATAACTCATAGTTGTTGCTTATTGGGCCTACACATAGACCTAATTACACCACTATATATATTCTAGCCCACAATTCAGGCAATGTTCAAGCCTATACCTCACACCCATTTTAGATGCTTATATGAAAGCTCCAGCCTACTTCGAAGCCTGAGTTATCAGTAACCCTTTTTAATGTATATTATATTTATTATTATTTTGTACATCTCATTTGTATATAGGTTCTTTTTATGGGTTCATAATCACCTGGATGCTTTACTAGGTTTTATGGCACAATCTTTTTTTTTTTACTCTTTGAAGGCCCCTTACATATATATATATATATATATATATATATATATATATATATATATATAAATCATATGGTTTTATACAATTTGATTTTGAGGGTTATGTCATCAATGCTAGCTTAAGTTCATTACTATGATTTGTGCTAGTTTTTTTGTGTTTTTTTTTAAGGTGGCACCCTTCTTATGTCTGAACTGATATTCAATCTCAGTTCAATTTATATCGTTACTGCCTGGTTAGTTGTTTATATTTTTTTAATTTTGACTAACTGATATAATTGATGATTCTGGTTTCCTCAGGGAATTTAAATGGTTGTTCTGTTACTTGCTACTATAATTCCATCTATTTTATTATAGTTCGTAACTTAGGACTTTATCTACTATGCTTAACTAACTACTTATCCAGCCCAGTTGTGCGATAGGAGAGTCTCTGGTAGTATATACTGACTCATATCTCTCCACACATCATAAATGTTATATGATAGTTACCATATAATAATAAGTTTCATTTTTCAAATAGTTATAAGGTTTCAAATGCTCTATCTATACTGTGTTTTGCTATACTTTCTACACTGTTTTTTAGACAGACAACTTGGTAATTTCTACACTAAAGTTTGTGGTCCATACAATTTTAGAATCCTGCCTGCCTCTATTGGTTTGTGCTGTTTCCCTGTTGAACCTATGACGTCTTCAGTTTTATTCAAAATTAGTCCCTTGAGTCCAAGATTGTTATGTCTCAATCCCAATTCTCATGAGTGATCTCATAATATACTCTTAGAACATCAAGGGACTCAACTCTCCTTGTAAGCGTAAGCAAACTCTTACCTACCTTAAAAAACATAAAGCTCAAATTCTTTCTTACAAGAAACTAGACTGTTAACTGATGATGTCATTAGACTCAAGAGGGATTGGGTCGGCCACATTTTTGCTTCTTCTTTTTCCTCAAAAAAACATGGAGTAGCCATCCTATTACATAAGAATCTCAAATGGACCCCTGTTAAAACTATTACTGACTTAGAAGGCAGATGGGTAATGGTTATATTGAATACTCCTGCAGGCCCTGTTATTTTAATTAATGTATATGCCCCCAACTCTGACTCACCAGAATTTTTTCATAGTTTAGCTCAACAAATTATGTTAAATAACAAAAATAACTTTCCAATCTTGATGGGGGATGACTTTAACCTTGCCTTGGAAGCCTGCCTTGATAGAAGTAACTCTTCCAAAGATGTGCACCCTAAAAGTATCAATGCTCTATCAATGCTACTGAAAGAATATGGCTTGTCTGATACTTGGTGATTATATCACCTTAGGGATTGTGACTATACTTTTTTCTCCCCACTCCATTAGTCATACAGTAGAATTAATTATTGGTTTACCTCTCCCTTCTTCAACTGAAAAAACATTTAAAACTTCTATTCTCTCCATTACAAGATCTGATCACTCCCCTATTCAGTTACATTTATTATGGGGCCCTCTGCTTTCTAAATCTCCACCATGGCGTCTTGACCCGCCTCTTCTTAGAGACCTTGAATTTTTACCCTGGATCAAAAGCCAAATTCAAGAATTCCTTTCCTTTAACAAAACTTGTGACACTTCCATGAGCACTATTTGGGAAGCATTGAAGGCCACAATTAGGGGCAAAGTCATTAGCTATGCTGCCCACAGGAAGAAATGAAGAGAACAACAACTATTAGAGATGGAAAAACTACTTAAGGAAAAGGAAACCCAATATTTCAATTCTGGTAAACCTAATCCTAACTCTCAACTTCATCTTGAAATACTGCAACTAAGGATTAAAATCAATGATCTTATATCCCGTAAAGCTGAATTAGCTCTCCTTAGACTTAAGCACAATTATTGGGAACAAGGTGACAGATGCGGTAAATTGCTCTCATACCAGCTTAAGGCTCAACAGTTGGACAGGCATATAGCTAGTTTAAAAGACCCCTCAGGCCAAATACACACTGACAATTCCTCTATTAATCTCATCATGAAATCCTTTTATCAGCAATTATACTCTCAACAAAATGTAGCTCAAATTAGTCACATCCAAACATTTCTGAACAACTTACATCTCCCATATCTTTTTGAATAGAATAGGTATACCCTCAATAATCCCCTCACCCTTCAGGAGATTCAAATAGCGCTATCCTCTTTAAAATCTGGCAAATCCCCTGGAGGAGATGGTTTCCCTATAGATTTTTACAAATCTCTTTCAGACACTCTCTGTCCTTTGCTTTATTTTTTTTTTTATACTTGCTTTATTGAAGGATTTGGTTTCTTACATCCATTCTTCATATAATTACATTCTTTGAATGTTATAATACATATTTTCTTTTCCTTTTTTTTCTTGTTAAGATAAAACTATTACCACTTGTAAATTTCACTTGATTATAAGATAAAGTTGATTTTCAAACTTAATACAACTTTGAGCAGGATAAAAACAGAATTTGGAACACAAGGTACTACCATTATTCTATAGTTACATTTCATTCTTCATCCCTAGGGTGGAGTTATTGACATCAGCTAAAATCAAAGATTCTACAAGAGAGAAGAGAGTGAAGGAAAAAATTCACATACTAAAGCTATGCTTTCTTTTCCTCGAGGATTAAGCCATCCTTTTCGCTCACCATGCCCTATGTTTGTTTCTTCACTATTTTTAAGGACAAATATAGGTTCTACACCCTGACTACCTCTAGAGCTGCTCTTGATACAATTACCGCCTTGACCAGCATGTTATATAGTTTTCCATCTTATCTTGGAGTTTAAATGAGATCTGTTCATTGTGTTGGATATTTAGTATGTTTGCTTTCCAATCAGAAATTACTGGGGGAGTCCTGAGAAGCCACTTTTGAGTTATAGCTTTATAGGCTGAACCTAGAAATATGGCCCATAGGTATAAGCTAGCGTTATCCCTGGTCTCCTCCGGTGGTATCCCCAAGATTAGATTAGCACCCCCAAGTTCACTTTGTATGCTCAGGATAGACTTTACATGCATCTTCACCTGGAGCCAGAAGGCTGATAATCCCGGACAATCCAGGAAAATATGTTTATGTGAGGCCTTTACCTCTCCACATTCCCTCCAACATCTGGAGGGGGGGCCTCGGGTTTCTAAGAGCTACCACCGAGGAGACCAGAAAAAACCTTGCCCTGACTTTCCATGTGAATTCCCTCCAAATAGGGGAGGAGGTGGTTTTCCATGTGTTTCCCCAGATCTTAAGCCACTGTTTACTAAATATGGGATATATAAATTCCTGTTTCCATTTAGATTGAACCGCCAACATGGTATGTGCTGATTGTTGTATAAAAGATTTACATATTGTAGATATTGCCTTTTCCCCCAGGCAAAAGATCCAAATCTGATAAAAAGGGGTACCATCCTCTCCCAAAAGAGGATCCCTCCCTGACTTCCTAATTTGTGTTAGAACACAGTCTCTAATTTGGTAGTAGTATAACCTATCCCTTTCTGTCCAAGAATACAGTCTCGTAGCCTCCACAAAATCCACTAACTCATTTCCCTTTAATAATTGCCAAGGAGCTTTCAATCCATTAGAATACTGAATTCTATACCATTTATTATGCATTGGTGTTTCAAAAGGGGGGTTATTATAAAGCACTTATCTTTCCAAGAATATTGTTGGAAGGTTTTGTGTTTCATACCCAATTGCCAGACCTTTAGTATGGTGGCAGTCGCCAACGGTGTTTCTTGACTAATTTTATTGAGATGAGGTGGGGAAAAGAGGCAGGTTGGAAGTGGTGTTGAGACTGGTCTGGATAGATCAATCTGCTTCCAAACTGCTTGGTATGTTTTAGTGCCCTACGATAGAGCCAATCTCATCTGGGCCATGATCCAGTAATTCAAGAGGGAGGGTAGGGCTACTTCTCCTAAATCCTTAGGTAGGTACAACTTAGATAGGCTTATTCTTGGTTTCCTTTGGTTCCATGGGTAAGCATTTAGAGTTTTATGCCAAGATAGAAGCTCTTTTGGGGATATTACACATGGTACACATTGAAATAAATACAGAAATCTTGGGAAGGCGTTGATCTTTAACAATAACATTCTTGTATAAAAGAAGGACGGCAACAAGTCCCATCTTCTCAAGTCCTGTTTGATTGTACTCACTAGGGAATGGTAGTTTAAATTGAAAAGCTGGTTCAGGTTTTTGGGGATTTGTATTCCCAGGTATTTGATAGACGTTTTATCCCATTTAATAGGGTATTGTTTTTTAAGGCTTAGTGGAGGGTTATAGTCAAAAGTCAAGGCCTCATATTTATTTATATTGAGGGTGAAACCAGATATATCAGAAAATTTCCCGATATGTTGAAAGAGGGCCTGCAAAGAGGGATCTGGATTTGACAAGTATAATAGAATATCATCAGCAAAGAGAGCCAGTCTCTGTTCAAGGCCTGCTATTTCAACACCTTTTATATCCTGAGCCTGGCGCAGACACTGAGCCAAAGGTTCAATATAAAAAGCAAATGGGAGTGGGGATAGGGGGCATAGTTGTCTGGTTCCTCTGAATAGGGGGAATTTCCCTGATATATGACCATTTGCCCTAATGTATCCTGTAGGATTTGCATAAAATTTGAAGATGGTATCTACAAACTGGTGTGGAAAGTCCAAACCTAGTCAGTACTCCTCTCAAGAAGTCCCATGACACCATATCGAATCCTTTTTCTGCGTCTAATCCCAAAATAACTGCTGGGATATTTTGGGCACATATATGATCTATGATATAAACCGTGCATCTAACATTATCTTGAGCTTGCTGCCCAGGAATAAAACCACATTGGTCTGTGTGTATTAAAGGTGATGCAAGTTGTTTAAGTCTCAATGAACATATAGACGCAAATATTTTGTAATCTGTGTTCAATATGGATATGGGTCTGAAAGACGAGCAAGCTGTGAGGTCTTTACCCTGTTTTGGTATAACTAAGACTATAGCCTCATTCCAGGATGGAGGGATTATTCCTTCTTCTGTATTCACATAGGCAAATAGCCTACTCCATAGCGGGGCAAGAGTCTTGGAGAAGGTTTTATAGAACTCCCCCAGGAGTCCGTCAGAGCCCGGACATTTGCCCATTTTTAGTTGCCCGATTGTTGCAGTAATTTTCTTTTGGGCTATGGGAGCTACCAAGCTGAGGGATTGTTGTCGGTTTATAGTGGGAAGATCTAGGGATGACAGAAACTCATCTATACTTTCCTTTGGTGGAGACATTTTTTTAGAGTATAATTTTGAATAAAATTGGCAAAAAGCCTCAGAGATGTCATACGTATTATTTTTAAGGTCACCACTAATGGGGTGTTTAATTTTTAGTATCGAGGATTTAACTCTCATGGCCTGTAGTTGGCTTGCCACAAATCTCACCGACCTGGATCCACCATCGAAAAATGTATGTCTTAAAAACAGGAGTTTCTGCTCAATAGCATAATCAAGGCTCTCATTTAAATCCTTTTTAAGGGCGATGATCTCACGAGATCTTGCCTTACAGTGTTTCTCACTTTGTAAGTTTTCTAGTACCTCTGTTTGGGTTTCTAGGGCAAGCCTATGTGATTCCCTTTGGTTTTTTTTTGTGGGATGAAATCCCTATTAGTTTCCCCCTCACAATTGCCTTAATGGTATCCCAAATCATGGCCATTGAGGTGTCCTGAGTATCATTATCTTGTAAGGCCTGGGCTATCATTTATGTAATCGATTCCCACACCTCTGGGTTTCTTAGGAGAGATAAGTTTAATCACCAAAGGGTCTTCCTTCGAGTAGCCTGCATTTGAAGTTTACAGAAAAAGGGAGCATGATCTGAAATATTAAAGGTCCCCTGCCATATGCTTTGCACTGTATTCAGTTGCTCCTTTGGGGCTAAAAGGAAATCCAAACATGAATAGGAATCATGAGCCTGCGAATAAAAAGTGTGTCTCTTAGTGGGTCCATTTATATACTGCCATATATCGTCATAGCCCATTTCCTGTAACAGCTTTCTAACACTTCTGGTTGTTTTATTTATTTGCCCCTGGGCCATTTGATCTCTGCCTTCCCCATTAATATTTATGTTTAGGTCTCCTCCACAGATCACCCTACCCTCTGCCCATTCCGATAATTTACAAAAAAAGGTTCTGTAGAGTGAGAGGTCTGATGCTGGTGGTATATGAATTGATGCCAGTGTTACTATCTGCCCATCTAGCAGGCCTTTTAACAGAACAAAACATCCCTCCTTATTTATAATTCAGTCCTTCGGTTCAAAATGTACCCCCTGCCTTATCATAATGGTGGTCCCTCGCCTTCTCCCACCTCGATATGAAGAGGCCACCACCTGGGTAAATCCTAGACACTCAATTTTTTTATGCTTACTTTGGGAAAGGTGAGTTTCTTGTAATAGTAAAATGTTAGCTCCCTCCCTTCTCATATATTGTAATATTTTACTCCTTTTAACTGGGTTCGTAATACCATGCACATTATAAGTGCACATTACATAGGGTTGTGCCATTTTGCATAAAATCAATTACTCCCATTAGGTACTTATACCTAATTCATGTGTCTAGTCTTCTCGAGGATAACCTCCTCCATTTTACATTATATTTATACCATTGATAGTGTTCCTTAATTAAAAGTTCCAACTGTCCTGCTACAATTAACAAAAATTGTATAGCCAACATGGATGTCTGAAGATTTATATACATGTACAGTGTGTACTTCCAAGGTTTGGGGCTAGATACCCTCCTAGCCCCTGTGTTCTCCCATCTAAGGAGGACAAGGAGGAATGCGTGTGCCTCCGTTACCGGAGGACCTCCTCTAGAGCCTCGATATCAGTGGGCTCCCTGTTTATTGTGTGTGGGTTACGGGCTGATCTCCAATACACCCCGTTCCCAGCCTACTACTAAAAGAAAAACTAGACTTAGTATAGAGACAACTATAGCATATGTCCTGAAATATGGTGGACTGACTAAGCTTTGGCCTAGTGTTAACCCTCTTTGCAACTCAATCAAACTGCCCATAATTTACTTGAGAGGGTGAGAGAGGACTGCTTTAAATATTTAGGATCACCAGATTCTCCAATGGATCCTCATGTTAGGCAGTCATTTCTAAGGGTAAGGGAGAAGAAACATCCTAGTCAACTAATATTTTGCTTCAGCATGTAAAATCCTAGTGGTAATACAGGCTATCATGCAGTTAACTACACAGAAATTATGATAATGTACTAGCACCAAGTCCTGTTTTTGTTTTTCCTTCCTTCATTCAGCAGGTTCATTTGTATGCCTTCTTGGTGCTGATTCTCCCCACCGTTTGTATATCTCTCAGTCTCTTCATAGAGGTACTCTGAGCTTAATTATGTGATCGATACTTATCCGAAGGGAAGCATTACCACTCGGGTATACTTCAGTAGCTATTCGACTGTCCTTTAAGTTGATTGAGCAAACTAAATTGCTTGAGTTCACTTTTTCTTTCAGGTATCAGGTTGGTTCTGATCAGCACTTTTGCTCAGGATGTTTTGGATTCTGCATATAGCTTTCATGTGCGCCATAGGTTTGTTTTCCCCTGTCTTCCTGTACATGGTGCGTTGTCTGAACGGCCCTCTCTTCTCTGCCTCTTGATTCCTGTTCTCTTCTATGGATATTCCCCCTCTCTTTAAGTGCCTCCTGTGCCTCCTCATATGTGAAATAAAGTTTCACTCCGTCTTCCCAAAATACTCTCAGTCGAGAGGGGTAAGGGGTATGAAAGCGAATGGTCTTCTCTCGTAAAGCTCTTAGAATGGGGAGATATTTGATTCTCTGGGATTGCACTTCTTGTGGGTAATCGTGGTCTAGAAACAGCCGATTTGTAAGATATTTCACTTCTTTTTTTACCCCAGGCTCGCCTTAATATTTCTTCTTTTGCATTGAATGAATTCAACTTGAACACTATGGATCGTGGCCTAACCATAGGGTCCGTGTTTTTTTTTTCTGCAGAGATCTGTGCGCTTCTCTCCATGAGGAAATTAAGGGTAGGTGGAAGCTCTAACACATCCCGTAGTAAATTCTCTATGAACGGTGCAATTTGAGTTGTCTCCATATTCTCTGGGAGACCATACAATCAAAGGTTTCCACGCCGCAATCGTCCCTCCAGGTCTAAGCATTTTGCCTGTAGTGTTTCAGTTTGGTATAATAGGGTCTGAATGATCTCTGAAAGTTGGGCTGTCGTATCCTCCGTTACCGAGATCCGTTCCTCGACTGCTCCCATTCTGTTTTCAAAGGTAGATAACTGAGTTTGCATTGCTCGAAATTCTTGTTTGTTCTCTCTCCTCAACTTTTTTATTTCTTACAGTAAAGTTTCAAATCTGGAGCACAACAACTGCTCACATTCTCCATCCGTATCATATTCATTTGCCTGTGAGTTACTTGGTGAGAATGATCTGCTAGGTAGGCCCGTTTTAAGTCTGTTGGCATCCTTCTCCTTACTTTTATGATCTGGACGATTTTTGCCTCTATTGCTGACAAGAGATGTTCCTCCAGTATTTTTAGACATCTTAACTGCAGAACAAGTAGATTTTCCAGGTTTTTGGAGGTTTTGTTAGTAGGCTGGGATGAGAGTTGTGTGAGTTAAGCTTGCTTCAGCTCCGTGACGTTACCAGAAGTCTGCCCTTTGCTTTATAAAGTCTTTTCAGAATCGTTAACTAAGGGCACACTCCCTCCTACGATGACTGAAGCTGTCATTACTGTCCTACCAAAAAAAAATAAGGACCCTTCACTTCCATCCAGCTACAGACCCATTTCACTACTCAATACGGATGGCAAAATCCTTGCTAAACTTTTAACTCTCCACCTAGAACCATTAATCTCCAAATTAGTCCATACTTCTCAAGCTGGTTTTATTAAGAACAGATCGGGCTCTGACCACCTTTGCATTTTACTCAATTTAATTCATAAAGCAAAGTCTCTTAAATCTCCTGCAGCAGCTATCGCTATTGATTTTGAGAAAGCGTTTGACTCTTTAAATTGGAATTATTTATATCTAGTACTATCTCAATTTGGCATTACTAACAACTTTTGTAACTGGATTAAACTGTTATACACTTCTCCATCTGCTAGACTTCTTACAAATTCCGCTCTCTCATCCTCTTTCCAACTAGCTAGAGGTACTAGACAAGGTTGCCCTTTATCCCCATCTCTATTCGTCCTTGCCATGGAGCCCTTATCAGCCTATCTCCGTCAATCTAGCACCATTAAAAGCATACATATCGGCAACTCTTCCTATACTTCTCTTTCCTATGCAGATGATATTCTCATTTTATTAGAAAATCTGGATTCAGCAGGACCACCATTAATTCAATTACTTAAAGACTTTACTTCCATTTCAGGCCTAGCTCTGAATTATAATAAATCTGAAACCTTACCCTTAAATGATTACTGTAAACCATTTATGAATGCTGTCCTGGGTTTACATTTGTCCCCTCAGGGCATCTCATATCTTGGCATTCATAACACTTCTAAACTAGAAAAAATATGGGATGCAAATCTTATCCCTCTGTTATCTACCATTAGGGCTACACTTGCTAAATGGAAACTACTTAATCTCTCGATTAATGGGAAAGTCTCTGCCACCAAGATGACTATCTCAACCAAAATACTATATATTTTTCGCCAACATTCCCTTAATCCTTCCTTCTAAATTATTAATTAATCTTGACAAACTGATTGGTAATTTCTTATGGGAAGGGAAAATCCCAATATTCAGCCGTATTAAACTTCATTCCCAACGGTCGAAAGGCGGTTTTGGACTCCCTTGGTTTAAAGCATACTTATGGGCCTTCCGTGCAGCCCAAACCATTAAATGGTTTTGTAAACCATCTACCCAGTCACCATTATGGATCAATATGGAAGCATCACTATGTTCTGGGAATGTTCTCACCTCTCACATTTATAACACACACTCCCTGTTGCTCTAAAATCACATCCTACAATAGTAGCTTCAGTATTTTATTGGAAAGCGATTCATAAATATCTTAAGTCTAATCCAACTCCAATTTTCTTTGCTCCAGTTTGGGGTAATCGAAGTATCTTCCTGGATAATCATCCAATCTTCAGCCGAAACTGGAAAAATAGGGGCATATTCTTTCTAGGTGACTTGCTTGAACCTAATGTCCTTAGCCTAAAATATTTCTCTAATCTTTGTCACATATGGAATATTCCCAAACATGATTTTTGGAAATATCTACAACTTCGTACTGCATGTGACTCATTTCTTCATCATTCTTCTACACATCCTTTTTCTGATCAACGTATTTCGCAATGGATTAATATAAAATCCAATATAAGTAGCACTATATTTAAAAAATATTCGAGACACCCTTCCAGATCAATCTCTTAAAGCAAAACACAAATGGAGCATGCTACTAAACTACAATATAACAGAGAATCAATGGCGAAATTGCTGGTTATCTTGTCATAAAACTTTCAAAGATTCTCGTAGCTCACTTATACAAAAGAAAATTCTCCACCTATGTATGGTACAGAACCCCTGCAGTGCTACAACAAATGGGTCTAATAAACAATAACAACTGCTGGCATTGTAACTCCCCCAATGGGAACTTACTTCATATGTTATGGCATTGTCCTCCCATATTCAATCTCCAGCATACTATTTATCAATTTGCATCCAAAGTGATTGGTCACTCTTTTACTTTCGATCCTAAATACATTTTACTTGGCATCCCTGATATCTACAATAACAATACAATTTCACACGTTCAAAACAGGTGGCTGACCATCTTATTTCTCATAGTTAAATGCCATATACTAATGCTATGGAAGTCTACTTCAGTTCCCAGTTTTTCAGATATCCCTAAAAACCTATCTCAATACGTTGCTTTAGACCATATGACTCACAGTTCTTCTGGTCAACTCAAGGTATACAGTAGATGCTGGCAGGATTTTTTCGATTATTTAAATTCTTCCAAAATCCCCAATAATTAAGGTATGAGCCATTTTAGTTGTCATCCTCCATCTTTCATTACTGGTTTATTTTCAGGTTTTTCTCTCTTTTATTAAGTAACCTCTTCTCTTTCTCTATTCTTCTATCCCTTCCCCTTTTCTTTCATTTACATCTTCAATAAACCTTTCTGCTGTCATATTCCATCTGCTCCTTATATGATATACGGCATCACTGTGCCTTAAAACTTCAGCACCTGTATAAATAGTATATCGCTCCCTCTCTTTTCTCCTCCAATTTGTATCTCACATGTTAAACTATTAATACCTTGCCTTAATTTATCTTATTATCATATAGGTGTGTGCTTATTCAATACCAATTATATAGTTTTAACTCATATTACATAAGTCATTCCTCAAGTAATGATGCTGTCTATCATCATACATTCAGGTTAATGGATGTCTGTTTCCTGTTATGAAAGGTGTTTACTCTTCTTTTTGTCTGTTTTAATATATATTAATAAAAAGTTTAACTAAAAAAAAAATAATGTCAAGCCTGAACCATTAATTACAGCATTGCCATTCAAGAACTTGAAGAATAACGAGGCATTTCATTAAGCATATGAGGCCCACTGTTAGATATATTATTCTTTAAAATACAAAAGTGCTACACATAACATTCTGGCCATTTGCTTTGCATTTAGAAGGTCTGTGCTATGCATGTCAACACTGACAGGTGTGATAGGATTAAGATATTCACCCTGGAGTACATGGAGGAGTAGGTCTTTTCGGCAGTTGAGCAACCAGTAACAGGGATCAACAACAGTCACCAGCTATTTCTGCACCTTTATTAAACTGTGGTTGTGTTCTGATCAGAGTGCAGTTGTATTCCTCTCTGGCATGTCAGCTAAAACATGGAAACTTGGTTAATGGAGAGAAGGGGTAATTATGTATCTTGTCTCTTTTGTTTAAAGGGTAACTACAGTACTGGTATAAGCAGAGCAGCCACAACTTCACAGATTGGGGCTTTAGTACCCCAATCCCCCACTGCAGGCACAGTATTAACTAAAGTGATAACATATCCGTGCCCTTGTAAAAGCCATCACTCCTCTCATAGCAGGAAGGCACAGCCAGCCATACCCATCACTTGAATTTGATTTGCATTACTTACTGACCTTAGCTTGAGCTCAGTCTTTGTGTCCCGACCAACCCAGTCACACACATCACTGTCCCATGAGTCAGGCTAGCACTGGCAATCACACACTCCTGTGAGTCAGAGTTGGCATCACAGACCTGCTGCATGGACCACTGCAGACAGACTAGAACATGACAGAAGGGGAGACTGGTGGTCCCGTCAGAGGAACAACAAAGCAGTGCACTATGTCTCCAGACCCGACTTGTGTGCCGAAATACATAGTGCCACAGCACAATTCAGTTGTGCTCATGACTCAGGGATGGCTGGAGATGAGCAAGGTAGTGCCACAGTCAAGTCCACTCACAGATCCAGCACAATCCCACGAACTGACACTCAGATTGCTGTCAGACACTTCCACCAGTTGCACTCTTAGCTGCTACTGGGGTCAAGAGTTGTCAGCATCGAGCCCTGCCACTCTGCTGGCGGTACCACAGCAATGCAACCACCTTAGCTGTCAGTGGTTACAATGGGGATTGTGGACACTCCCCTAAGTGTGCCAGCATGCACGGCAACCAACTGACTCTGAGCAGTCAGATTTATTCAGTGCATGGGGAAATTATATTAAAGCTGGACGTCAGCTGAAAATTTGATACATGGTACAGAGTTGACAGAAACTGATACCAGTCTTTAAAATGCGGTACTGTACCTGCAAGAAAGGTACAGTTGGAGGGTCGATATAAGGATGCACTAATCCACATTTGGGGAGATGGCAGAAAATTCTGGTCGAACCTAAAAGAAATTGCTGGAAAAGGAGCTTAAATCCACCCCCACCATGCTTAATATCATTGGTGTCCCCACTCAGGACCCCAAAACCATTGCAAATACATTTAACCAAGCATTCTCAGACCTGAGCAGAGTACTTCCACCCATTTCTTCAATCCTCCCTCCAATAACATTAACTTACAAGCAGATGTACAGTCCCCCTCTCATCCTTCTTTCCATTTTAGAGCCCTCTCGATGGTCGAAACCAAAACATACTTCCAAAAGGTCCTAGGTAAGGGTAGGTTTAGTGGCAATTCCCTGGACCTCAAATTTATCACTCTTTCCTTGGATGACGTACTAGCTCCTCTTATGCATATTATTAACACCTCGCTGAGGTATTCTCAATTCCCAGATGTCTGGAAAGCAGTCATAGTAACTCCTATTTTTAAGAGTGGAGATTGAACCTTGCATGGAAACGATCGACCCATCCCCATCCTCCCCCTCTCTCTAAAGCCCTCAAAAGAATCGTGTCTGATCAGTTAGAAGAGTACCTAGAAAAATACCAACTACTGTGCCTGCAGTAACACAGATTCCACAAGGGACACAACACAAACACTGCCCTCCTTGAGTTCATGGGCTACATTCATAACTCCCTGGACCAAGGCTCCCTTGTCAGTACAGCTTTCACTGACTTAATGAAAGCATTCGATACTGTTAATCATGCCCTTTTGATACAAGAGTTAGCATCCCTAGGCCTCGCTGGAGACACTGTGGCGTGGTTTCAAAGCTACCTTCAGGCCCACTCCCAATAAGTCAAGATTGACACTGCACTATCTGATAGCAGACCAGTTCGCTCAGGAGAACCTCAAGGCTTAATTTTAGGTCCACTGCTATTCAGCATATTCTTTAACCAATTCCCCGACTACTGCCAATGTCGCATCCTGCTCTATGCGGATGATACAGTCCTGTTTACCAGTGACCCTGACCCGAGAATCCTCGAATGCAACCTACAGAGAAATTTTATGGAAGCAGAGAAGTGGTTCGGTGAGCATAAGCTCATCATGAACTACAAGAAAACCAAAACGATGTTGTTCTCTAGCACCAGAAGCAGGCAAAAATCATACCCTCTCACAATCCTAAACAAGGAGAGCACTCAGCTTGATCTAGTACAGCACTTTAAATACCTGGGAGTTACTGTGGACAATACCTTTTCCCTTTCCCTTTCCCAACACATCGATACTACGACCAAGGCAGTTAACACACATATTGGTCTTCTGTACAGGCACAAGAAATGCCTAACCGTGGAGGCACTTAGCCTAGCCATACAAAGTTCTGTGATCACTCTTATCGACTATGGTCTAATTATCTATGGCTCAGTCACAGACGCAGCCCTCCACTGCCTCAAAATGGCTGCCTGCTCGTGACCAGAGCTGCCAGACTCACTCACACTTGTGACCTATATGCTCAAGCCAACTAGCTCCAATTCGCAGGTAGACTCAAGAACCAATCCTGTATCTTGGCCAAAAAAATAAGCCTAGGCCTTGTGCCCTCTGGGGTTCAAAATCTGCTCTCCCCCTTTGTACCAAATCGCAGCACTAGAGCCTCTGATAATATGATCTTCAACATTCCCCAGCCACACACAGCACTTGATCAAACGGCAAACTGTGCACCAACCTGGCTCAACATCCTTCCTCCAGACATCTCCCTCACTGAGCTCTTTAGACCATTTTAAGAAATGCTTAGAAAGCATCTAGTTGCTAACTCCTGCTGTGATTGCTTTCAATAATCCCTAACATGCTTAATACTGTGCTGTCTTATCATTCCCCCCTTAATTTTTCCCCTTTCTCACCTTCCTTTGTACCTATCTCTTCTCCCCACCCCTCTCCTCCCCCCTACTCTCCCCCTTACCCTTAGCCTACTCTCCAGTCTCGGCTGCTTGCGGCTTCCCTACCTTGAGTAATCTCCTCTCATGCATCCATTCTACACCAAACGATGCCCCTGGGCTGATATCTTCACCTCTCTCCAGGACTCCTGCATTTTTATTTTTTTTTATTCTCTTTGTGATTATGTCCGAACACTGTAAAGTTGGCATACTTTGTGGATCCCCTACCTCGAATAATCTCCTTCCAGCACCCACTTTACACCAGACAATGCCTCTGGGCTGATACTTTCACCTCCCTTCAGGATTCCTGCGTTTATTCTTTTTTTATTCTTTTTTATTTTTCTATTTTATTCTCTTTGTGACCATGCCTGAACACTGTAAGTTGGCATATATTGTACAATGCCAACCTGAATCCAATGTTTTACCTATGTTAATCCTTGTGTTCTTGTTCTCGTTGTCTCCCACTATCCTACTGTTACCAGTGTGTCCTCAACTCTGACCTGGAACCTATGTAATGAGCTTGTCCTCAAAGGTGTTAATCCTAGACAATAAATAAATAAAAATAATGCTCTCCAAGAAAGAAAGTGTAACTCGTAAGTCATGGCTGGCTCAACGGGAGACAGGGTCAGCTTCTCCAAAACAAAATTCAAATCCCAGACTGGGCCAGAGGAATGGATTGGAAGTTTCAGATGCAGGATTCCCCTCAGAAAGGTATGGGATGCATCCAAATGAGCCACAGTGTGGTCACCCATGGGCTCATGAAAGGCTGAGATAGCCAAAAGGTGCACCTTGAAGGAGGAGTATTGGAGACCTGAATCCAGTAGAGATAACAGATAGTCCATATCTGGCTCACCAGACAATTGAAAGGGTACAGATGATGCTTGGCAGCCCAGAAGGCAAATCTCTTCCACTTCATGGCATATGTGGCTCTAGTGGAGAGTTTCTGAGCTGCCATGAGGACTCCAGCTCCTCTCTGTGACACCCCAAACCATGTGATAGCTACAGCCTCAGGAGACAAACATGCAGAATGAAGGAACTTGAGGTTGGGATGGACCAGTCTCCCCTGAGCCTGTGTCAACAGGTCCTGGCAAAGTGGTAGAGGGACTGGAGGTTCCTCTGCTAACTGTTGTAGCAACAGGAAATATATCTGCCATGGCCAGAATGGTGTGACCAGAATCATGCTGGCCCCCTCCATTTGTAGTTTGATTAGTACCTTCTGAATCAAAGGAAATGGAGGGAAGGCATAAAGAAACTCTGTTCCAAGACAGGGAAAACAAGTCTCACCAAAAAACTCCAGGCCCTGGATCAAGCGAGCAGAAACTGGGCAGTCTTGCACTGAGTGGGAATGCAAAAAGGTCCAACTTTGGACAACCCCATCTGGCAAACAGATCTTTGGCAACAGATGAGAGAAGTTCCCATTAGTGCATGATGGACTGTGTCCTGCTGTGGCTGTCCACCAGGGTGTTTAGTATGCCTGGGACATGGACTGCCAATAGAGTCAGACTGTGGTCTAGCACCCAGTACCACACTCTCATGACCTCCCTGGATAGGGGGTACAAATGTGTCCCCCCTGCTTGCTGATATAGTACACAACACTGAGGTTGTCTGACTGGATCAACAGCTGACCCAGGAGGAGATGGTTCTGAAAGGCCTGCATGGCATACAGGACCACCCACATCTCCGGTAGACTGATATGCAGGGACAGTTAAATCTGGAACCATGTCCCTTGAGTTTGAAAGGGACCTAGATGTGCTCCCCAGCCCAATCCAGAAGCAGCCGTGGTGAGGATTTTCTGGGGGGAAGAGATCTGGAATGGGACCCCTTGCAACAGGCTCTGTGGATCAATCGACCACTGGAGCACATTGCGGACTGGGGAGGAGACCAGCACTGACTGATCTAATTCATCCATGTATTGGTCCCATTGCACCCTGAGTATCCACTGGAGGACTAGCATGTGTAATCTGGCCAATAGGCCCAGGAGAATGACTGCAGCCATCAGACCCAATAGCCTCAGATATACTCTCACAGGGATATAATGGCTCTGAGTGACCTCCTGAGCCTGGGCAATAAGGCTCTCCACCTTGTTTAGAGGTTGGAAGGCTTTTCACTGTGCTGAATCCAGAACTGCCCCTATAAATATATTGCAGTCTCTGGGATGGGATCAGAACCGACTTGGGCATGTTGACGGTGATGCCCAGGGAGAGAAACAGCTGGAGGGTTCTTTCCAGAGTCCCAAGTGTGACAGGATGGAATAGGACCCTGTCCCAGTTGTTTGAGAAAGTGTTTAATATGCAAGGATCTGCCCTTTTCTTTCTCTTCTCTGTCTGGTTGCACATCCCAATTTTCCTGTGAGACTTCGGATTTGATCACCCCAACAATCTCGCAATTCTTTGGCTCTCACTGTCTCTCAGTCTTCCCTTGCTGTTTTTCCTCCCTTGCCTTTCTGCTAATATAAAGATATATGCAATTCATTGTATGGAAATGTAACTGATATTGGGATCCTTTTGTTTAGAAAATATATAGTGTTACTGTTGAAATGTATATAATTATAATTTGAAAAGATTGTAAAAAGCTAATGGAAAACTCCAGAGGTTACTTGAGTGCAAATTGTTAAGCTTTTTGCAAAAGCTGTAGGGGCCTCAGCAAGCACACTGTGTTCTAGCAGCTCCTGAAACTTACAAGAACAGAACACTTACAAAAACAGGATGCTTGCCAAGAGTGGGGGTTGAAAAGACTTATTAGAGCTAAACTGCAACTGCAAGACATATTAGGAGAAAAAGGGACAGAGACTGAAGGAACACTCTGATGGGTCTTTATTTTATTTTGCCTTTGTAAATAGTTATACAGAACAACTTTATTTTATGATACTGCTAGTGTAAATAAATACTTTTTGGTGAATTCTACAACTGCTCCTAGTTTTCCTATGCTTCCTGACCTGTGCCTCGACGACAGATGGTGTCAGCCTAAGTAGGATTGACACTGTGCATACCCTAAGACAGGAGTTTTGTGCATGGGTACTGGACCTAATATCAGGGAAGAACAGAGGAAGGTAAAGATTCTGCAGCAGCAAGTCCACGAGTCGTTACCAGGAGAATGGTAGCCAAACTAGCAGAGACAGAAGTCCAGTCTGAGATTGTACAGCCAGCACAAGTTATGGAAAAAGAACAGGCACTGACAGAACCTAAAAGCCTGGTGGACTTTTTCAAATGGTGGGCTATACAACAAAAAGAGATGGAGAAGCAGAGAGAAAAAGAGATGCAGTGACAGGAGCAGCAGATGAGAGAAGAGATGCAGCGACAGGAGCAGCGATGGCTGGATGCCTTGCAAGCTATCAAAGGCAGAGGATCCGGCAGAGACCCCAGATGAACAACAAAATGCAAGCAATTTAAAAGCCATTAAACTTGCAAAGTTGTGCCCCTCAGATGATATTGAGGCATACCTGACAACTTTTGAAAGAGTTGCCAGAGCCTGCCAATGGCCAAAGCAGCAATGGACAATCAGACTGGTACCCTACCTGAAAGGGAAAGCCCAACTTGCCTACAGCAATATGGACACTGTCCAGTCAGAAAACTATGACCTGGTGAAAAGCAAAATCCTGAAAAGGTATGACATCTCCGGAGAGACATACAGGTAGAGATTTCAATCTCTGAGGTACAACTCGGTCGACAATCCTCGTGAAGCCTTCACCTGACTCAGAGAACTAATGATAAAATGGCTCCAACAAGAGAGCAAAACAGTCCCACAGATCATCGACACATTTGCCGTGGAGCAATTCATCAATATCCAGCTGTGGGTAAAAGAACACCAACCAGAGAGTGGGGAAAAGGCTGTTTCTTTGGCTGAGGACTACCAAATGGCCAGACAGACACCACGGCAGTGAGGTAATAGCCAAGCACTGGTAAGACACTCTTTTTCCCATTTAAACTCCAAGCCTGATAAGAACAGTGGTGGGGGTAACAAATCTGGGCTCAAAGACGTTATCTGCTATAACTGTAATAAGCCAGGCCACTTTGCAAGAAACTGCCATAGTAAGGAGAGTGGCACTGGAACAGATTTGTCCTTGGCAAATTGGGGCAACTACTTAACAGATGTGAAGGTGTGGGATAAGACTGTGAAGGGACTCATTGATTCGGGAAGCAGACAGACCCTAGTGCATGTTAAAGTGCTGGGAAAACACTGTGCAAAGGAATCAGGTACTGGTGTCATCTGCATCCATGGGAACACTCGATACTATCTTACCACCCAAGTGACTCTGACCATTAAGGGTGTGTCGCACCAAATGAAAGTGGGGGTAGTATCTAAATTTCCTGTACCTGTGATCATTGGAAATGACTTTCCAGGGTTTACTGAGTTAATCAAAGAAGGAGTAAATCCTGATGTTTCAGCAGCTGTGGTGACAAGAGCTCAGGCAAAGAAAATTTCAGACGGTGCGGACACTTGTCCTTTCAGTGATTTTGATTCGGACTTGTTTGAGCACAGCTCCAAGATCCGGAAATCCAGGAAAGAAAGACGATGCCTGAAGAAACTGTAGCGGCAAATGATTGATGGACATAAATGGTTAAAATATGAAATTGCTGAAACTAAACTGTTAACTGATTGTGATTTTCTTTCAGAGCAAGTTAACGATGTTTCTCTCTAGGGTTATTTTAAGCAGCTGGGGGTAAAACCAAAACAGGGTGGACCAATGTTTAAAAAATGTAATGGGTTACTGTACAGTTTGGGTTAAACCTCAGACACAGGAACAGACAGAACAATTGGTTATACCACAGAAGTATAGAACAGAGTTGTTACAGACAGCACATGATAGTCCTATGGCTGGTCACTCAGGGAGGGATCGCACCCTTGCCAGATTGCTGTATAGATTTTACTGACCTGGAATTCATGAAATGTTGTTACCTATTGTAATTCCTGTGCTGAGTGTCAGAAAGTAGTCCCAGTCACTAGAAAAGACAAGGTGCCCCTGGTCCCCCTACCCTTAATAGATGTGCCTTTTGAGAGAATTGCAATGGATGTCATTGGTCCTTTAGACAAAAGTAAAAGGGGTAATAGATTTATCCTGGTAGTATGCGACTATGCTACTCGATACCCAGAAGCAGTTCCAATGTGTACTGTTACAGACCCAAAAGTTGCAGCAGAGATTGCCAAAATTTTCAGCAGAGTGGGCATACCTAAATAAATTATTACTGATCAGGGTAGTAATTTTGGTGTTGCATTACTTAAGGAGCTGTACAGACTGCTAGGTATGACTGCTAGGTATCACTGCCATAAGAACCTCCCCCTATCACCTTCAGACAGACGGTATTTTTGAGCGTTTTAACCAAACCCTAAAACATATGTTAAAAAGGTTTGTAAAAGGGGAAGGGAAAGATTGGGACCAATACTTGCCTTACCTACTTTTTGCCTGCAGAGAAGTGCAACAGGCATCAACAGGGTTTTCTCCATTTGAAATGTTGTATGGTAGGCAGCCAAGAGGGCCACTGGATGTGATAAAAGAAACATGAGAAGATAACCCCACTCAGAAACAATCTGTAAATTCTTATATGTGTGCCCTAAGAAGGAAGCTAGCAAAATATGTTGAAACTGCCCATAGTAATCAGAAAGAGGCCCCAAATCAGCAGAAGGATATTATGATCATGGGGTAAAAGAAAAAGTTTTTGAGCCAGGTGAAAAGGTTTTGCTACTGTTGCCCACAACACAAAATAAACTGTTAATGAAGTGGCTTAGGCCTATAAGGTTCTTTTGATGTACTGGCATTGTTAACTATGAGATTGAGACCCCTGGCAGGAAACATCCTACTAAGATATACCATGCTAACCTCCTCAAGAAATGGATGAAAAATGCCAAAAGCTGCCTTGCAATTTTACCAGAAATAAGTAAGATATTGATGTAGCTTATGATAGACTGGAAAAGCCACCTGGAACACCTACAAGCAGTTATCAAGCTATCAAAAATGCAGGTCTGACTATTAATCCTACCAAATGTGCATTGGGCATGCAGGAAACCAGATATTTGGGCTATGTGTTGGGAAATGGAGAAATTAAGTCAGAGGTTTCCAAAATAGAAGCTGTAACTAACAGCCCTGTCCTAAAACAAAGAAACATGCCAGGTCATTTTAGGGCTGGCTGGTTATTATCAGAGATTTGTTCCCAACTTTCCTGAATTAGCTACTCCCTCACTGAACTCACAAAAAATGGTACCCAAATAATGTGAAATTGACCCCAGAGTGTGATGAAGCTTTCCAAGCCATAAAAGCTACACTATGTCCAGACCCTGTTTTGAGAAGCCCAGACTTTGAAAAAACATTTTTGTTACAAACAGATGCATCCAAGGTAGGCCTAGGTACACTACTGAGTCAAAATATAGATGGGACAGAACATCCTATTCTGTACATAAGTAGGAAGTTGCATGACAGAGAGAAAAGGTACTCCACTATCGAAAATGAATGTTTAGCAGCAAAGTGGGCCATGGAGTCCCTGAAGTTTTATTTGCTAGGAATTGACTTTGTTCTTGTAACTGATCACAATCCTCTCTGTTGCCTGTTGCCTACAGAGAAGTGCAACAGGCATCAACAGGGTTTTCTCCATTTGAAATGTTGTATGGTAGGCAGCCAAGAGGGCCACTGGATGTGATAAAAGAAACATGAGAAGATAACCCCACTCAGAAACAATCTATAAATTCTTATATGTGTGCCCTAAGAAGGAAGCTAGCAAAATATGTTGAAACTGCCCATAGTAATCAGAAAGAGGCCCCAAATCAGCAGAAGGTATATTATGATCATGGGGTAAAAGAAAAAGTTTTTGAGCCAGGTGAAAAGGTTTTGCTACTGTTGCCCACAACACAAAATAAACTGTTAATGAAGTGGCTAGGGCCTATAAGGTTCTTTGATGTACTGGCATTGTTAACAATGAGATTGAGACCCCTGGCAGGAAACATCCTACTAAGATATACCATGCTAACCTCCTCAAGAAATGGGATGAAAAAATGCCAAAAGCTGCCTTGCAAGTTTTACCAGAAATAAGTAAGATATTGATGTAGCTTATGATAGACTGGAAAAGCCACCTGGAACACCTACAAGCAGTTATCCAAGCTATCAAAAATGCAGGTCTGACTATTAATCCTACCAAATGTGCATTGGGCATGCAGGAAACCAGATATTTGGGCTATGTGTTGGGAAATGGAGAAATTAAGTCAGAGGTTTCCAAAATAGAAGCTGTAACTAACAGCCCTGTCCCTAAAACAAAGAAACATGCCAGGTCATTTTTAGGGCTGGCTGGTTATTATCAGAGATTTGTTCCCAGCTTTCCTGAATTAGCTACTCCCCTCACTGAACTCACAAAATAATGGTACCCAAATAATGTGAAATGGACCCCAGAGTGTGATGAAGCTTTCCAAGCCATAAAAGCTACACTATGTCCAGACCCTGTTTTGAGAAGCCCAGACTTTGAAAAAACATTTTTGTTACAAACAGATGCATCCAAGGTAGGCCTAGGTACACTACTGAGTCAAAATATAGATGGGACAGAACATCCTATTCTGTACATAAGTAGGAAGTTGCATGACAGAGAGAAAGGTACTCCACTATCGAAAATGAATGTTTAGCAGCAAAGTGGGCCATGGAGTCCCTGAAGTTTTATTTGCTAGAATTGACTTTGTTCTTGTAACTGATCACAATCCTCTCTGTTGCCTGTTGCCTACAGAGAAGTGCAACAGGCATCAACAGGGTTTTCTCCATTTGAAATGTTGTATGGTAGGCAGCCAAGAGGGCCACTGGATGTGATAAAAGAAACATGAGAAGATAACCCCACTCAGAAACAATCTATAAATTCTTATATGTGTGCCCTAAGAAGGAAGCTAGCAAAATATGTTGAAACTGCCCATAGTAATCAGAAAGAGGCCCCAAATCAGCAGAAGGTATATTATGATCATGGGGTAAAAGAAAAAGTTTTTGAGCCAGGTGAAAAGGTTTTGCTACTGTTGCCCACAACACAAAATAAACTGTTAATGAAGTGGCAAGGGCCTATAAGGTTCTTAGATGTACTGGCATTATTAACTACGAGATTGAGACCCCTGGCAGGAAAAATCCTACTAAGATATACCATGCTAACCTCCTCAAGAAATGGGATGAAAAAATGCCAAAAGCTGCCTTGCTAGTTTTACCAGAAATAAGTAAGATATTGATGTAGCTTATGATAGACTGGAAAAGCCACCTGGAACACCTACAAGCAGTTATCCAAGCTATCAAAAATGCAGGTCTGACTATTTATCCTAACAAATGTGCATTGGGCATGCAGGAAACCAGATATTTGGGCTACGTGTTGGGAAATGGAGAAATTAAGCCGGAGGTTTCCAGAGTAGGAGCTGTAACTAACAGTTCTGTCCCTAAAACAAAGAAACATGCCAGGTCATTTTTAGGGCTGGTTGGTTATTATCAGAGATTTGTTCCCAGCTTTCCTGAATTAGCTACTCCCCTCACTGAACTCACAGAAATACAGTACCCAAATAATGTGAAATGGACCCCAGAGTGTGATGAAGCTTTTCAAGCCATAAAAGCTGCATTATGTCCAGACCCTGTTTTGAGAAGCCCAGACTTTGAAAAAACATTTTTGTTACAAACAGATGCATCCGAGGTAGGCCTAGGTGCAGTACTGAGTCAAAATATAGATGGGACAGAACATCCTATTCTGTACATAAGTAGGAAGTTGCATGACAGAGAGAAAAGGTACTCCACTATCGAAAAGGAATGTTTAGCAGCAAAGTGGGCCATGGAGTCCCTGAAGTTTTATTTGCTAGGAATTGACTTTGTTCTTGTAACTGATCACAATCCTCTCTGTTCGCTTAACCAGATGAAAGATCAAAATTCCAGAAACAAAAGGTGGTACCTGGCACTACAGCCATTTAAATTCACTGTCATACACAAATCTGGTAAAGAGAATAGCAATGCTGTTTTTCTGTCAAGATATGAATCAGGAATTGAGGGTTCTGAAGGATGAAAAACAAATGTACAAGTTTAAACTTAACTGCTTGCTGTACTGTTAGAAAAAAACAGATCATGTACATGTGCTTAATTGATGAAAGCGGCAAACGTTAGTAGAGAATAAAAGGTTTTGGAAACCTGTTTAATAAAACAGGTTCCCTCTTAAAGAGTGAGGTGTATGTGATAGGGTGGAATAGGACCCAGTCCCAGTTGTTTGAGAAAGTGTTTAAAATGCAAGGATCTGTCCTTTTCTTTCTCTTCTCTGTCTGGTTGCACATCCCAATTTTCCTGTGAGATTTCGGATTTGATCACCCCAACAATCTCACAATTCTTTGGCTCTCACTGTCTCTCAATTTTCCCTTGCTGTCTGTTTTTCCTCCCTTGCATATCTACTAATATAAAGATATATGCAATTCATTGTATGGAAATGTAACTGATATTGAGATCCTTTTCTTTAGAAAATATAGTGTTACTATTGAAGTGTATATAATTATAATTTGAGATGATTGTAAAAAGCTAATGGAAAACTCCAGAGGTTACTTGAGTGTAAATTTTTAAGCTTTTTGCAAAAACTATAGGGGCCTCAGCAAGCACACTGTGTTCTAGCAGCTCCTGAAACTTACAAGAACAGAACACTTACAAAACAGGATGCTTGCCAAGAGCGGGGTTTGAAACGACTTATAAGAGCTAAGCTGCAGCTGCAAGAAAGATTAGGAGAAAAAGGGACAGAGACTGAAGGAAAACTCTGATGGGTCTTTATTTTATTTTGCCTTTGTAAATAGTTATAATGAACAAGTTTATTTTTATGATACTGCTAGTGTAAATAAATAATTTTTGGTGAATTCTACAACTGCTCCTGGTTTTCCTATGCTTCCTCACCTGTGCCTCGATGATACCAAGGAGCTGTTCCCTGGATGGGGTCTTTAGGAGCCAGTTGTCCAGATAGGGGAAAATGTACAGCCCCTCCCTTCTGAGAGCTGCAGTTACCACTGCTAAGAACTTAGCAACGACCCACAGTGCAGAGGACAAGCCAAAGGGCAATATCTTGAATTGGTAGTGTTACCCTGGAAAAGAAAATGGAGGAATCTCCTGTGCGATGGAAATACCAAGATATGCAGGTAAGCATCCTGCATGTCCAGGGAGCACAGCCAGTCACCCTGCTTGAGCGGAGGCAACAGGCGTGGAAGGGTTACCATGTGGAAATTTTTGCATTGGACATACAGACTGGGATCCTTGAGACCCAGAATAGGTCACAGATCTCCTGTCCTTTTGGGCACCAGGAAGAAACTTGAATAAAATCCCCTGTTCCTTTGGCTTCTGGGCACTGGCTCAAAGGCCTTTTTGTGCAGAAGGGACTGTACCTCCTCCCAAAGAACAGACAGATGGGCCGGGGGTAGGTGGAGGGTACTGGAGGGGTCTCTGGGGGCATCTCAAGGAGTTCCAGAGTGTGAACCTATGATTTGAAGAATACAGGCATCCAAAGTGATGATTCTCCATTAATTGAGATGGAGGGAGAACTGACCTCTGACCACCCCCTCTTGGTCAGGGACTGAAAGAGGGGGATCCAGCAAGGAGTCAAGCGGAGACAGATCCAGCCACTGGGCTGATTCATCACTCTTAGAGTGCTTTGCTGCAGTGCCTGAGGAAGGGGGGTGGGCAAGGCGGAGGAGGATCTTCTCTTGCCCTTGGGCCTGGAGGCTGGTCTGGATTTGTGGGACACCTTGTGAAAGGGAGAGCACCGTTTGCTGTTAGGGCTGAGTATGGTTGAGTGAGTGTACAGACTTAATAACCCTGCCAGGCAGTATAGTGCAGTAGATTAAGGCTCTGAGCTGCAGATCTGGAGACCTGTTGTTTGAATCCCACAGCTGCCTAGGTGCATACTGTGTGATCCTGAGCAAGTCACTTAACATCCTTGTGCTCCCAGGTCGCATCTGGAAACCAGCTTCAGCTTAGTGTGCTACTCCTGGTTAAATAATGCCCCCCCCAAATGCCTGTTGCTCATTTATGATGTCCTGCACATCTGGCCCAAACAACTTGGAGCCATTTAAAGGGGCCTTAAGCACCTTTTGTTGGACATCTGCCAGAAAAACAAAAACCCTCAGCCAGGAGTGCCTACAAGTGCCTACGAAGGCAAATGCCAGCAGCAGACGCCCTGGCACCTGTATCCAAAGTATCATAGAGGGCCCTCAGGAGGTGTTTACTAATATCTTCTGCACTCTGCAGGCATTTGAAAACCTCCTGTTTCTGGGAGCAATCAGGAAGGGCCTGGGCAGGAGCCTTGCCTTTCTTCCAGATAGTGTTCTGGTACTTAACCATGTGCGAAAGGTAGTTGCCAATCCTTGGCCCCAAGGTAAAGGAGACATATACCCTCTTGCCCCAGAGGTCAATCCTGTGGGATTCCCTGTCAGGGTGAGAGAGCTGAGCTGCTTGGGCACCTTTGACCTGTCATGGGCCGCCTTGAAAACCACTGAATCAGTTTCTGGTTGGGCAGCATAGTGTGGAAGGCCCTGGAGGGGGGCAGAGAACAACTTATCTGCCCTGCGGGGCATGGCTGGCACCATGTAGGGCCTGTGCCAGGTGACTGTAGTGGCATTCCTCAAAGCTGGAAGGATAGGAGGGATGACCTTGGGAGGAGACTCTGGAATTTCTAGGAAGTCCACCAGATTTCTTCTGGTGGTATCCTCCTCCTCTGTATGAAAGCCCAGGGCTGAGAAGAGCTGCTTCATCATGTTGAAGAAGGTAGGGCCCTCTGGAGGAGACCTAAAAGTATGTTTGACAGAGTCCTTGTTCACTGAAGAGGCGGTGGACCTATCAGAGGACAGAGGCTTTTCCTCCTCTTCCCCAGGTAAAATGAGGTCAGGATGGTACTGCTCCTCAGCATCGACCTGCTCTCGCTCAAGGTCCGATGAACAAGGGACTGACAATGGCCCATGGGGAGCAGCCCAAGGAGGCTGGAGTGCTACTGACAATGACTGTGCCATTGACGATGTAGATGACCCAGGCATGTATGCACCCAGCTGATGGACCAAGACTGTAGTGAACTTGGTCAAAATATCATTGAGGTTGATGATGGTGGGTGCCTTGTCGATGGTGGGGGGGGGGGGTCGACGGCACAGTGTACCACAACCCCTCCACTGGGCCCTAAGAGCCAGAGGAGCCCAAAGCCCGGGGGCCTGGGGAAGCATCAGGCCTCGACAAGAGGGCTGTCGATGGTGAAGGTGGTGTCAACAGAGCGGGGGCCAAAGACCGCAGGGTCAACAACAGGCCACCCTGCACAACGGGTGAGGGAGATGGGTACCACTGGACTCCACAGACTTTCTATTGGGCATGGTGAGAGAAATTTCTTTTCTAAAAAGTAAATAAATTCTTTTCAAAAAACTGTATTAAGATAACGTTAAAGGTCATGGACAAACCACAAACAGGAAATGCAGAGTCAGTGTTAAAAAAAAAGGATCCTAATTCTGCATGTTCTGCGTAAGCAAGATGAAAAAACATTACTCACCATAGTAATGCTGTTTCTTCCAAAGGATCCCTCACTGTGCTTAACTACTGCAAATCAGTCTGCTGATTTGAGCTGCCCTGGAGAGTGTATGTATGTATGTATGTACAGTATGTATATGTATATGTTATATTATTATATATACAGTATATATACACACTTTATGCTACTTTTTCATTTCCAGCTGCCCCTTTCTGATCGCCCCTCCCAGCCCCGTCACCCCGGAATCACCAGGACTTACCTTTCTGCTCAGTCTGGGTGCAGAGCCTGTGAAGGGTGGGGCCACCATCCTGCAGTTGGAGGGATTTTCCACAGTTTTTCCTCCCATTTCCCCTGCTGGGGTGCACACAGCCCGACATGTGTGCATGGAGGTGTGTGCACTTCTGCGGAAGTCCCACAGCACCCTACCTTGCACTGGCACCCTCAGACCCACACTACCCTCTGGCCTCCACCTGGGGGCAGTTGTTCAGCAGGAGCGCCAGTCCTCCCTCCCCGGGGGGGGGGAGAGCTGTCCTTCGGACACTCGATCCTCTCCCTCCTCTGCCAACCCCCAATGGCCCGCGCTCATTCCTGAACACGGGTCGCCGGCGTGGCGCAAGGTGTGGTGTCCAGTGCCTCAACCCTCAGCGCCACTGGGCTGTCTACCCGGAGAGTAGACTTTTACACAAATTAGAGAATCTTGGAATGAAATTCAAATCTCCGCTGTGTGGTCATGCTCCACTCTGCCCTAAATTGTCAGATTTGTTTCTGTAGCTAGGGGAGCAGTGACCACTAAACTAGCTAAGCCTATGAAAAGGAACAGCACAAAAAATGTAGAGTCTCTGCAGGGTCTTAACATGGCAGACTAAAATTTTTCTACAGAATCACTAAGTCTCAGTTGTAGGCAATGCAACAAGTAATGCTTGCCAACCTTCTGGCTGAGGGTTGAGGTGCTGGATGCCACAACTCATTCCATGCCAGCGACCCGGGTTCGGGAACGAGCTTGGGTCGTCGGGGGCAGGAGAGAATTGAGCATCCGGAGGACTCTTCTCCTCTCCTCTCCTGGGGGTGTGTGGGTGCACTTGCCTCAGTATCAGCAGCCCCCAGTGGAGACTGGGGGCAACGCAACTTGCGGCGTGCTCTTCCAGGGATGGGGATGTCGGCGGACACCTCATGCATGGGTGCAGGAGCATGCCCATCATGTGAAGGGCATCATTACACGTCGGTTCCCTTGGGGGCAACTGAACACAGGAAAAATCCTGGCACCCAGACAGGCAAAGGTGGGTCCAGTGGACTGTCCCCACGCCCACTGCCGGGTCTATCCTGGCTGGTCTCTGTCTCTCTCCTCCACTCCCCAGCTGTCCTTCTAGATTATAGATAGAGCACCAGAGGAGTATGGCAGTCCCACCTTGGGGGGGCTCAGAACCAGGGAGCAAGGCAGTCAGAGGAGTTGGAGGGGAGTTCCTGGGAAGTACAGACTAGTCCCGGGAGGACCTCAGGCAGGGCAGGAAAAGGCAGCTCTGAGAGACCTCACCAGAGAGAGGTCTAAGGGGCCACAGAACAGGAGGATAAAGAAAGTTGGAAAAACAACCCAAAAAAACAAGCAATGCTTAAGCAAAATAAAGAAAAGAAAACTGATTCTTGGAGACCCCTTTCCAGGTTGTGGACGGGGAGGTAGGCTGGGATTGTTAAGCATAGTGCAGGATCCCTTGGAAGAAACATTACTAGAGTGAGTAATTTTTTCTTCAAATCCCAGGAATCCTTCACTATGCTTAACTACTGAAGACTACAAAGCTGCCCCCCCCAGAGTAGCCTGGGCCTCGAGACTTCAGGACCTTTCAGTATATGGCACTGAGGGGAACTTCATGGCATCATGACCCCTTCAGCTACCTTGGGAGGGTTTCCTCCTTTCATATATTACTGTTATAGTAATAATTAACCCAAATGTATAACTAGCTGACTATTCCTTGTCTGCCTGTGCTTGCTTTGCTATTTGATCACTTGCTATATGTACCACACTCTGCAGTTTATAAATAAAGATTCCCTTAGTAAGCTCTAGGTTGTAATTGTTAGTGCCCTCTTAATATCCAGACTGTGGAGCCTCTGCTCTCCAGAGCTGGATTTTGCTGTAAAGAACATTGGAAGGGTAATGGACTGATTCAGGTGAAATTCAGACATTACTTTAAGGAGGAATTTTCTGTTTGTCCTTAAGACTACCTTGTCCCTGTGGAAGATGATGTAATTTGGATCTGTACAGAGGGTCTGCAACTTACACACCCTTCTGGTGGAAGTCATGGCCACCATTAACACTGTTTTCCAAGTGACATATTTTAAGTCAGCAGTAGCCATTGGGTCGAAGGGAAGCTCCAAGAGCTTAGCAATGCACAGGTTCAAATCCCATTCAGGGACTGGGTCCCTGACAGGGGGATGTAAGTGCAGAAGACCTTTAAAGATTTTTTTTGAAAATGGGGTGTGAAGCCACTGTTTTGTCTTTGCCTGCTGAAACATAAGCTGACGCTGCTGCCAAATGCACCCTAAGGGCTGAGGGCCTAAGGCCCAGGGACTGAAGGTGGACCAGGTAGTCCAGAATTTTGGCTCTGCTTGCAAGGGACTGAGCTGCTTGGTGGAACACTACAGGGAAAACATTTTCCACTTGGAAGCATAGGTTTTTCTTGTTGCTGGTTTCCTGGAAACTTTAAGGACTTCCAAAACCTCATCAGAAAGGATAAGCCCAAGAACTCTAGCTCTTTAAGAACCATGCCTTGAGATGCAAAGTCCTGGGGTTGGGGAAGGTTAGCCTGCCTTGAGACAGAGTTAGCAGATTGTGTCTCAGAGGAAGACAGATGGGATGCTTGATGGAAAGCGACAGGAGCAGGGAATACCAAACTTGCCTGGCCCAATCTGCAGCTATTAGAGTATGGTTGCAGGCTGACCCGTCAGTTTCAAGAGCACTCTCACCAAGAGTGGAAAGGGAGGGAAAGCATACAGGAACCTTCCTGTCTCAGAGTCAGGGCATCTGATTAGACCGAGCCCACTGCAGGTGGTCTGCAGCAAAACAAGGGAAGCTGGTGATTCTCCCAAGATGAGAACAGGTCTATCTCTGGTGTATAACACATCTTGAACACTGTGGCCAATACCTGTTTGTTCAGAGTCTATTCGTGATGTCCCTGGCTGATACGGCTCAGGGAATCTGCCTAGACATTGTCTTTCCCTGGCAGGTGAACTACTGATACCTGCACATCTAGGGAACAGGTCAGATTCCAGATTTTCATTGCTTTTGTACATGGCTTTAAGGATCTTATCCCTCCCTGTTTGTTGATGTAGTACATGGTAGTGGTGCTGTCTGTCCTGACCTGGACTGGCCCCTGATGTGGGAGGTAAGAGCCTTAAGAGCTAAGTACACTGCTCTGGGCTCCAGAAGGCTTATATGCCCCTGGGACTTCTGAGAGGACCACACCCTGCTTATTGTCAGGTCGTCCAGATGGGCAGCCCAGCCCAGGAGGGAGGCATCCCTAGTTAGCACTACTGTGGGTGACTGCTGAAGGACGGGCACACCCTCCCTGAGGTTGTCCTCTTCCTTCCAACAGTCTAGCACTCTAAAGAGAGTCTTTGACACAGGCACCAGCCTTGAAAGAGGGTCTCGCCTTTGAGACCAATGGACCTTTACGTGGTACTGGATGTCTCTCATCCAGAACCAAGCCACTATTGTTGTAGATGAAGTCACATGGCTCAGTAGCTGGAGGAAGTCTCTTGCAGGCCTGGGCTGGCCCAGTCTGAAAGACTACTCCAGACTTACCTGATTTTCCACTCTCTCAGGGAAGGAAGGTCCTTCCTTGGAGGGCATCCAATTCTGCACCTATGAAGTCCAGTACTTGCACTGGCTCTGTCTGGGACTTCTGAGTGTTTGTTATTCTCAGATGTACTGCAACCATGGCCAAGCACTTTGTGAACACTCCGGAGGTTGAAGAGAGTCTGAAAGGGAGGGTTGTGAACTGGTAATGACCAGCCCCGACCCTTAACCTTAGGTATTTTCTGTGACAGGGCCTGACTGGAATATGGAAATAGGCATCCTTCAGATCCAAAGACCCTAGCCAGTCTTCTTTCTGAAGGGTTGGGATAACTGAAGCCAAGGTTCCCATATTGAACTTTTCCTTTTTGAGGTGTCTGTTCAGATATCTGAGGTCTAAAATGGGGCACCACTCTCCATTTTTTTTTGTGGGTCAGGAAGTTCCTTGAGTAAGGCTACCAACTTTCCAAAGCCTAAAACTGGGACATGCCATTTGGAAATAAATAAATATTTGCACGTATGTGCGTATATAAACATTTAGACACAGACACAGACAGTGGCTTACCGTAAATATGAAGATTTATTTTCTTTTCTATCCAGTGCCAACAGATTCACTTCTTTTGGTGTAATGTGTAACTATGTTATC
This sequence comes from Neoceratodus forsteri, assembly GCA_016271365.2. Classification (NCBI taxonomy): domain Eukaryota; kingdom Metazoa; phylum Chordata; order Ceratodontiformes; family Ceratodontidae; genus Neoceratodus; species Neoceratodus forsteri. Next base: position 1,326,003,640 of record CM057459.1, on the reverse strand, counting down.
CAATACCAACAGGAAAAAATCCACTGGTAAATGCAGAACACAATGATTTAAATTATTTTCTAACTGTGCTAGAATGCCAATGTTATGGTGTGGGATATAAAAGATGGACAAACACTCCAGAATAAGGTGCAACCCACCTGGCTAAGTGGGAATTTTATTATAAAACAAAAATAAAATAAACAAAAAAAAAAGGAAAAACAATATAAATCACAGTCTTAGCTTTGGCACCTTCTTCAGCATTCACTTCCACTTGCACCAGTTTGTAGAACAAAATACGAACAAAATCATGAACAGAATATCCTCAAACCAGTAGAACCTTCCTCCACCACTGATCAGCAAGCACTGACCTTATCTAAAAAAAAAAGGCAGCTTACTAAAGGACATTTATATCCACCCCCTGAATCATGTGACTTAGATTCATTATGTAACAAGCAATGAACTTCTTTAAAACGTATCTTAACATTTTAGAGTACACATGAAATGCTGTACAATGCTTAAATGAATTGTAGAAGTCCTTTTTGTAACCAATTTTGAAATACAAAGCCTAAGTACAGTATATTCAATCACCATGCATGACTTTGCAACAGTATAAATCTAGCCCACTAGGGGCCGCCATTCCCCTATAGCTCCCTGCCAGAATGACACAGCTAATCCTCAGAGCAGCTTCCATTTTGTATCTCTCCTGCCAAGCTTAAGGTACAATTTATTTATTCCTTTATTTTGGAATATACAATTTCTACTACTGTGGTATAACTGAAGGGGGACATTTCAAAAGTGCAGAGTGTAAAAGTAGGAGCCACACTACTAATATATTGCTCCAGGGGAAAGAAAAAACAAAGAAAAACTCTCACAGGGAACTGGGGCTTACACTTGTTTTAACAGTGCTTCCTGGGTTTCCTGCAAGGACAACACCCAGATATTAAGCCTACTCACATTCTGCTGCAACCAGGTCCATTTTATTGGGAAGCACAGACTCTCACAGGGAACTGGGCATTATACCTGTTTTAACAGTGTTTCCTGGGCTTCCTGCAAGGACAGCACCTCTATATTAAGCCTGCTCACATTCTGCTGCAACCAGGTCCATTTTATTGGGAAGCACAGACTCTTGCAGCATGAAAATGGGAGGAAACCAAGTTTATTTAAACTACACAGCTGGCTTCAGTGCAGACTTGGCAGGCTAAACCGTTGGCAGTGTTGTTTCTAAGCCCAAACAGATTTTATTACCCCTTTTGGCAACTTAAGAACCTTATAAACTGCAAAGCTCTCACAGTCTTTACCACAAAAGTACAGGGGATATGTCTTTTTTTATTTAGGGCATTATACCACTACATCAAATATTTTAAGGGAGCCATAACCCTTTTCTACCCAATATAAGGTGGATTTATGCTGGAAATTTGTGAATAATGTTTCAGTGGAAGGAAGAGAATAAAAAAGAGGGGCAAAGAATATAGAAGACTTAAAGGGGGTTACTTGATAAGGAGGTGGCCTGCCTCCTTATCAGGAAAATAAAAGGGATAGCACTAGAAGACAAGAAGATAGATGGTTGCAACCAAGAGAAAGTATGAAACATTATTCCGTGACAGGTATTAGCCCTGTCACAGCCAACAGGAAAAAGTCCACTGGTAAACATGAAGGGTTCAGTTCTTTTGTAACTGCATTCCAGCACCACCAAGAAAATCCATCCAAAACGAAGGAGTTCGTCAAATGATAAACACATGGATTGTCCTGTCCTGTCATGACAGACTGAGCAAAATGAAAACATATTTACAGATTGAAACAGGGCAATGAACATGTCACTGAGTCTGAGATGTAGATGGTGTGGGTTCCTCGCATTCAGTTGTACTAGCTGAAGAAGTTTATTTGAAAGGATATTTTTCAGAGGCATGTGTTTTATATAGGATAGTCTTGTTGTGAAGTAGTTTGTCACAGAATTCAGAACAGTAGTCTTTGAAATTCACTTTAAGCATCAACATTGCTTTAAGTGTCGACACTTTGAGATTTGCCTTGTCCTTTGTCCACAACTTGTTGGCAAGAGAGAACACCCTCTCTACTGGAGCGTTGGTTCCAGGTAGACATAATACAAACTCAACTACAGGTAAAATGTTTTTATATGAGATTTCTTTTGTTCTGAAGTGCTTGAAGCTCTCCAACCATCTTGACGACAGACCAGTGTTGCTGCTGTTCCACTCAAAGACTTTAGTGGTATTAGCGTAGGACTTCATACATGACACTTCATCAAATAAAGCACCATCATAAAGAGGCAGGTTTGTTTGTGAAGTGACAAGGGGGATGCAGTCCTCCACAGATGCTCAGTATGGAGTGTGCTTCAAGAGAACCCAGGAGAAAATTCCATACTGCTTCAGTGAGTCCTGTTTCTCTAAATACTTCACACAGGTGTTGTAAAAAACATCCACATTGCTGAGGAATTCTGTGGTATCCATGACGCCTTCGTCAGATAAGTTCCTTAACATACCCTTCGCCTTTAGCCCAATGAAGCACTCTTGTCTTCGTTCTTGCAGTTTCTTTTTGAGAGTTAGCAGTTCTTCAGCTGCCTTGATGGCTGCGTAGTTTTGTTGTTCCAATCTCTTGGTAACCGAATTGAACAGTGTCAGCTGACCATGCAGAAACAACAGCCAAAGTTCAGAAACTGGCTCCTCAGAGAACTTCTGCAGGGTCATCGGGCACATTTCTTGTGACATGAAATAGGACTTCAACCCCTTGTAAATTTGCAGGATGCGTTTAACAGCCAGAAGCAATGATAACCAATGAGTGTTGCTATGTCCCAGGATATCCGTATAACAAACTTCTACAAAGTTATAAAACTCCTTTCATTCTTGCACTCGGAGAGTGTATATGTAAAAATACTTGTAAATTTCCACCATCGTGCATTCCATGTCAATGGGCAACATGTCAGCAGCGGTTTGCATGGCACTGTGCACTACATGAGCAGTGCAACCAATGCCATGAATCTCTTGTCCTGTGATCACTTTCATCTTGTACCAAACATTGCCTTTTCCACCTCGAGTGGCCCCTCCAAAGTTATGTTGGTGTTATCCGAAGAGAAGGCTATGCATTTCTTCTCAATGTTTTCCTTTCTTAGTGCTGTGATGAGGAAATCCACCAGTGTTTCTGCTGTTTCCTCTGGCAGATCTTTGAACTCCAGTAACTTAGTTTGAATGCCACTGAAGGGACTGAAGTATCGCACCACAACTGGAACCATCTTGATGTGTTTGTGGTTAGATGTGTCCATGGTAGCACTCAGGAATGTTGCCTCTGTCACCTCGGCTCTGGTTTCTTCCACAGAAAAAGGAACCAGTACACCAGTCACAATTGTTTTGGTTTTAGTACGGGCAGAACTAAACTTAGGTTCAAACATCTTCACCAACTTTGTCATGCAATCCATCGATTTGAAGCTTTGCGAATGCACAACCCAATGATAGCCCAAGTACCCTCCTTTGCTGCTAGGACAAGGTCACTTCTCACTGGCATGTTCGGTTTTAAAAAACCTGGTTAATGAAAAGCTGGAACTGTGTGCTACAACCGCCTTTTGATGCTTAAAAGACAAAGAACCTCTGTGTGCAAGCACTGAGGCAATGGTTACCCCAAAGGGCATTTGGCCGGGAAGACTTTCGGCACCATGCATTTCTGCTTAAAGTTGAACCAGCATAATATTCTGTGGTGATCTGCATATGCAGCCCATGATGCTTTGCATTATGGGGGCATGTGTGAAGCATGAGCTTGCAGGTTGCCTTCTTCAGGAACTTGTGGACAGGCAGAAGCAACCTCTTGGTCAGGGTTAACCCCCTCATATCCGGAATTCCACCTCTTTCTCATCCTTACCAGTCTCCTGGGTGGAGAGGCTGAGGGTATTAACCATTTGCTTCACAAAGGAATAATGTGAGGAGAAATCACCCTGGGCTCAGAGAAGACAGCTAAATTCCTGCACCAGGGAACCATCAGGCTTGATAGGTTCTCCCTCCTCTTCATCTTCATAGTAAAATTCACCCTCTCACTCCTCCAGAACCAGGATAGGTAGTGGAACCAGGGGAGGGGGTAACTGGCATGCCCATAAGCGATCCCATAGTCTGGAAGGCCTTGAAAACCTGCCATGCCTTGGTCATGTTCTCTACTGATGGCATGTTATTCTTGTCCACTGGCGACTCCTTTCCTTCTTCAGGATGAGGGGCAGCAACATGTTTTTCTTTTTTCTTTTTCTTTGGAGGCACCATCTCCATTACCTGCTCCGAGGCTATTTTATATTTACTGGTTTCAGGGTCCCCATTCGGACACCCTGGAATCCGAGTCATCTTTAGCAGACTTGTCCTTCTGCTTACTGTGAGATACTCGTCCCACTTCTAAAGTTTTGGTGACATGGAAACTGACTGAGAAGCCATAACATCATCCAATTATTTTGCCCTTTTTTTGATAGTTTTAGGGCAAAGTTTGATGCAAAGCTCACAGTAAGAAAAAGGTGATCTGGCCCAGGCACCTCAAGCACAACTCGTGGCAGTCTGTCTTAGCCAGGAGGTTGAAACAATTTTTACAATTTTTAAAACCTGTAAGTTTTTTTTTTTTTTTTGGGTCTGTCAGACATGACAGTCGAGGCAAACCCAAATTTGGTTTGGTTCCAAAAAAGAGAAAAATTTAGTTTGCAGCTTGATTCCTCTAATAAAAACAAACTGCTAACTAAAAGAGTTTAAAAGTTAAATTTTATGGCTGTTCTGCCGGCGCAGCAGTAGGGCTGCCACCTGTGACGCTCCAGGTTTGGGAACGGACCTGAGGAGTCAGAGAGCTGGCTGGGGGGGAGGAGGATTGAGCGCTCCATGGACTGCTCTCTTCCTCCTCTGGGGGGAGGGTGGATTAGTGATTGGCGCCTTGATCAACTCCTGGCATAAGCCAGAGGGAGCAGCGACCAGAGCTGAGCTGTTGGGGAGGTGTGCTGGACATCAGCGCTTCAGCACCTTATGTCATTGCATGCCATGCCTCCCAGGACAAAAGCATGGAAAATGCAGGTCCCACTGATGATGCCCCGCTTCCTAGTCCCGCTATGCCTGCTGCCACACTCAGTTGGTGACCAAGTTCAGTCTTCCTTCAGGAATGGCCCCACCTGCAGCTCCATGGCCCAGCCCTGGGGGGGGGGTAAACCAGGGAGGAACACCAGCAGTTAAGGGGCCTGCTGGGAACCTTGATGTCTGTCTCCATCAGGGGTACGTCTACTCTTGGGGATAAGACTGGGAGGATTGCCAGCCTGAGGTAATTCCTGGGGGTGAGAGGGGGGCTGAGCTACCGGAGGCTGTAGGCACCAAGAAAAAAGTTTAATTTTAAACAAAAAAAAACTTCGATTGCCTGTCCATTCCCACCAAGAAGGAAACCAGAATGAACAGCAACTGCAAAGCAGCAGAGAAAGAAGTTTGAAAATAGTATAAAAAAGGTCTTCTCTCTCTCTCTCTCTGTTTTTTATTTTTATACATTTCCCAAAGCAAGAAAAAACACGAGTCAAAGAGCTTTCTTCAGGGAGCCAATCGAGAACCAGAGAATAGCAATAAAAACTAATAAAAACACTAACAAAAATACCTGACTAATGCAGAGATTTGAAAACTAAAGTAATACTGTGAAAAAGGAAAGAAAATTATAAAAATAAAACTGCAAGTAGCTGAAGAGAAACAAGAGAGCTGCCCACTGCGACATCTGCCTCGGGCAGAAAAATAAATCTGACATTAGAGGGCAGAGTAAAGCATGACCACACAAGCAGAGTGCAATAATCATGCAGACACCAACGTGGAGTGAGCTGTTAAGATTACTGTATGAAATACACACTTGAAACTACAGAAAATGCGGGCTTCTGCCAGCCAAGCAAGGGTTTATATATAAATGTTAGCGCATGCGCATTAGTAAAGCATACACAAATCGCGTATGTTAATTAACTTCCTTACATCTCCTTTCTCAATTAAACTTCCCCCCCCCCCAAAGTAAAATATTTAAAGTTCTATGTAGCTCAAAGTTCTTGTGAGTCTATATAGTCACGATGCCAGGTGGGCCGTCGGATCTCCCATCCACTGACATGGCTAACTGTCAGGCTGGAGCTGGTGCCACTCACCTGGTTCCAACTACTCAGGGGTGGGGCCGACAGAACAGCCTCATCTTGCAACTGCACCAGCATCACTTGTGGAGGGACCTCCATTGCAGGCAAATCAGGGATCACATCGTCCTTCATACTGTCGTCCTGCTCACTTTCCTCTTCCTCTCCTCTGATGTACGAGTTTTGTGGGCCACAGGAGCAGCGCCACCCAGGGGTTAACAAAAGGTCTCTCCTGTATCTGCGATACAATTTCCCATTTGCTTGGACTTCATAAGAACATGGCTCTTCAGTATGGTGTTCCACAGCTGTGGGGGTCCAGATGTTCGCAATTAAACAGGCAGTCCCGGCTATAAGGCTGGGAGTGGTCTGACGTGCAATTTGTAATAAGATTTTTGTTTTTTTTGAGCCCTTCGCAATGTAGCTCGCACCTCAACTTCTGGTACTTTTGGTTTAAGTAGTTCAGATCTGGTAGGCATTACAGTTCTGTTTCTGAGGCCCATAAGCAGCTGTGCTGGAGATCCTAGCCCCTCCAGTGGGGTATTTCTCAATTCCAAAAGCATTAAGTAAGGGTCTTGATGGTCCACTTGTACTTTCTTCAACAGTGTGTTTATTGTTTGAATGGCCCGTTCTATCATGCCATTACTCTGGGGGTATCATAGTGAAGACGTTACATGTTTAAACTCGTATCTTTATTGAAAGTCTCTAAATTCAAAGCAGGCAAATTGCGGGCCGTTATCTGTTACAAGTATTTCTGGAATACCATGTCTTGCACATTGTGATTTAATATGGTTAATCACCGTTTCGCTTGTTGTATTTTGCAACTTGGATATATAAATGTATTTGGAGTAGTAATCAACCATTGCCGGATAATTTTCCCTTTCAAATTCGAATAGGACAGCCCCAACCTTTTGCCAAGGTCTGTCTGGTATCTCATGTGGCTGCATCGGTTCTCTAGATTGTGCCTTCCTGAATTGATGGCAAATGCCACACTTGGCCACCATGTCACTAATCTGACTGTTCATCCGTGGCCAGAATAAAAGATCTCTGGCCCTGCGCTTGCATTTTTCAATGCCCAAGTGGCTGCTGTGTAATCTGGTTAACGTGTCTGATCTCCATGACGTGGGGACTATCAGTCTCTCTTCCCTTAAGCAAAAGTCCATTTTCTGTCTAGATTTCATCTCTGAACTGCCAGTACTGCCTTATCTCAGGGTGCACTGATGTTTTCTCCTTGGGCCACCCATTAAAAACAGCGTCTCTCAACTTGACCAGTGCTGAATCATTATCCGTCTCTCACTGAAACAATTTCAGTTTTTCATCACTGATTGGCATATAGTCCACCGTGTGAACCTCATATTTGTCTAATTCAGTTTCTGGCACAGAATTTTCTCCCACAGCCCTACTCAGGGCATCTACTATATGAAGTTTTTTACCTGCTTTGTACTGTGCTCGCAAACCATACCTTTGCAGTTTTAGCATCATGCGTTGAATTCTCGATGGGGCTGTGGCCAGTGTTTTTTTGAAAAGGCTTTCCGTAGCTTGTGGTCCGATTCAGCATAGATCCAGGATCTGCCATAAATATATTGGTGGAACTTTGAACAACGAAACACAATAGCTAGCGTTTCCTTCTCAATTTGTGCATTATTTCTCTCAGATTTTTTAAGTGATCTGGAACCAAAAGCAACAAACCTGCCTTCCTGCAGCAGACAGGCACCCAGCCCTTCAGAGGATGCATCAACAAATAATTCAACAAGTTTCCTTAAATCATAGTAGGTCAGCGTCTGGGGGTTAAAAACAACTGTTTTCAGCTCTTGAAAGGCCTGTTGGTGGTGCCCCTCCCAGTGCCATGCTGTTTCTTTCTCTAGTAACTCTCTCAACAGCTTATTCACAGTTGATAGGTTTGGAATAAACTTTGCCAGGTAATTTACCATGCCCATAAATCTCTGTAAGTCAGTTTTATTTGGGGGGACAGGCATCTGGGTAATTGCTTGAATTTTCTCGGGGTCTGCCACCAACCAGTTGTTACTGAACCTGCGTCCGATATAGTGGACCTCTTACATTTTGATTTTGGATTTCTTTAAATTTAGAGACAAATGCTTATCTCTGGCTCTTTGTAAAACATGCCATAACCTCTCATTGTGCTCTTGTACATTAGCTCCCCATGTTAGGATATCATCCATAATGACCTCTGTGCCCTCGAGCCCTTCAAAATGTGTGTGAAATTTTCTTTTGGAAGACTTCTGATGCTGAGCAAATCCCAAAGGGGAGACTTTTGAACGTGTCCCTCCCAAAAGGTGTATTAAAAGTTACTAGATCAGAGCTAGGCCCATCCAGTTTAATCTGCCAGAAGGCATGCCCAGCATCTAACACTGTGAATACTTTGGCCCCTGCTAGCTTGGCTGGAACCTCTTCAACTGTTTTCATTGGGTGATGTTCCCTTTTAATTGCTCTATTAAGATCTCTGGGATCTATGCAAATTTGTACTTTGGTTGGTTTTTCTACAACCACCGAGTTGACCCAGCTCGTGGGTTTCTCCACCTTTTCAATAACCCCCAATCTTTCCATGTTCTCTAGCTCAGTTTGCACTTTATCTTGTAATGAGAAAAATATTTTCCATGGGGGGTGGATCACAGGGCCGACTGTTTTATCGATTTTAATGTGGTATTCACCTTCTAAGCATCCCAATTCCTCAAATACATTAGCACATTCAGCCAGTATTCCTTCTGTGGTTTCCCCTGCACTTTCATTTGCAGCATCTACTGAAAATGCCTTCTTTATAAGCTTCATTTCCAAGCAAGTAGACAGGCCCAACACTGGGGTCACATTTGCATTAATCACTTGAAATGGCAGCAGGTAATACTTTTGCTTAAAACATGTTAGCAACATCACATTACCTTTTACATCCAGTTTATGCCCGGAATAGGAAACCAATCTAGCTGATGGCCTTTGAATAGTTTCTCCAGACAGTGTCCTATACATCTGAAAAGGCATCACATTACGCTGTGCTCCTGTGTCTAATTTGAACGTCGCCATTTTCCCACTTAGATTTACTTTCCAAACAGTCTCTGGCTTATAGGTAGTCACAGTTTCAATGCTGAAAGTACTTTTATACTCCTGAGCATCTTCTCTAACAACATGGATCTCGCTGCATTTGCCCACACGACATACCCTAGCAAAGTCATTTTTCCCCTGTGGCATAATCTACAAAACTGTCCACATGCTGGGCATTTGTTTGTCTCATGCTCACAACCACACTTTTCACATTTGACTTACTTCACTCATGGTGCATAACTCCTCTTGCTCACATTGGCACTTGCTTTGACTCTTTCTTCCAGGACAACTGCTACTTGCACTGTGCTTTTTTTTTTTAGTTTCTGTTGACCGGGTAAGTGCACTAGACAAATCCTGCCTATTTTCAGGCACGACCCGGGGGGGGAGGGGGATACAGATGAATGCCAACTGACCTTGAACCAGATTAAGCTGTTGGTGGTATTTTTACTGAATGAGGGAAATTTGGCCAGGACACCAGGGGAAATTCCCCTACTCTTTTCAATAAGTGCCATGGGATCTTTAACATCCACCTGAACTATCACCAATCCAGGCAGATGGGACCTCAGTTTAACGTCTCATCCGAAAGACGGCACCTCAGAAGTGCAGCACCCCTCTCATGCTGCACTACAGTGTCAGTACTGGGATATTAACCCAAGTGCCAGATGTGGGAACTGAACCCACAGCCCTCTGATCTCCCAGCCTCAGAGGCGAGTGTGCTACCTACTGAGCCACTGATGCTGACTTTCATCCTGAGCATGCCCACTTAAGCGTTTTATCTGCATTTCACTCAGTTCAGCAGCACTGCATATATCTATGGCATCATCTAATGTTAAGTTTGCTTTTCTCAACAGTCTGCATCTTACGTGCTCACTCTGTATGCCACATACAGTTCTATCTCTGATCAACGAGTCAGTTAAATCTCCAAATTCACGAGATTTAGCCTTTAGACAGTTCAGTTATATACGAATCAATGGAGTCACCCAGATTCTGGTTCCTCGTATTGAATAAATGTCTTTCATAAGTCACATCCTTTCTTGTGTTACAATACCTCTCAAATTGTCCCATAATGTTATTCAGCTGCCCCTTCTCTTCCTCGTTTTCCCAAACAAAAGTATTGAATACCTCTAATGCATCAGGGTCTGCCACGTGCAAGGTCATAGTCTGGATTTTCTGGGATTTTTTCAGCAACTCCACTGGCAACTGAGAACATTTCTAATTGCTGCCTAAATCTTCTCCAGTTTTCAGATGCATTTCCATGTAACTTGAGAGTGGTGGGAGGCTGCAGACAGTCCATTCTGACACCATGTAATAATCACGCAGAAACCAACATGGAGTGAGCTGGTAAGTTTACCATATGGAACACACACTCTGGAAACAACTGCAGAAAACGCGGGCTTCTGCCTGCCAAGCAAGGGTTTATATATACATGTTGGCGCATGTGCATTAGTAAAGTATAGACGAATCACATATGCTAATTAACTTCCTTACACAGAGATTTAAATTTTATTCCATGATTCTCTAATTTGCATTAAATTCTACTGTCTGGGGCAGCTCAAACCAGCAGGCTGATTTACAGTAGTTAAGCACAGTGATAGATTCATGGGATTTGACTGTAGGATTTCATATCTCTGGTATCTGGATAAATGGCACCTCAGTTCTAGCAGAACCCACTAACAACACTATGACAACTTAATTACTCCCTTGCGTATGCAGACTACATGATTTTGGGCAGAGTTGATGGACCCTGGGTCTTTTTCTGCCATCACTTTTTTTTACACTTCTACATGTGCATCTGTATAATATAGAGGATAATGGATTGGCAACAGTGAACAAAAACGCTGTGTTCACTTTGACAGGTTGTCATGACGGCCTAGTAAACCTCAAGAGCGAAGCTCGAGAGGTTTACATTGTCATGAAACCTCAAGAAGTGAACTCAGCACTGTTGTTTACTGCTGTCCATCCTTTTTCTTTTATAGTGTATGGGCAACAGCTAAACAAACACTGAGCATTTCTTGAGCATGGCTGCCCTTCCCCAACACTGCCATTGTGAGCATTCCCCCCCAATCCCCCCCAAACCCCAAGAACAAGCCCTGGTCCATCCACAGTCCTCTGCTCTCACATACTCATTTTTTTTTTTTTATAAATCAGGCTACATGCACCTTCGAAATTAGGTCATTACATTGACAGTTTATATCTGCGATGCTCAGTTTCGGGGCCAGCTTCTCACTGCCATGGCAATTTCCAAAGAGCAGAGCTTTCCCTACCATGCATGTGTGAAGACGTCCAATGCTGTTTTACCATCGATGTGACGTACTCAAGATGGTACAACAACATCATGACGTCACATCAATAGTACAACAATGCTGTAAATTAATCTAATTCAGTTAATATTAACATTCTACCATACACTATAACAGAGTTAAGACTAGACAGGGATTGGGTTGCCTTTTTCATAATCTAACCCTAGAATTTAACCATAAACAATATGAATGTAGAGTGACCACTGAGTGCCCAACCCTCCTGGCTTACAAGCCCCCCCCCCAAAAAAAATGCAGACACCAGGATCCCACCCCAGTGGCTTGGATCGATGATGAACTCTCGCAATTTGAACAAGACTTCTTCCAAGTAATGAGTTTGTTGGGCCTCACACAGGTGGTTACCTCTGCAACTCATATTCATGGTCATTCATTGTCCTGGTCTTCCTACTAGGGATGGCGATCTCTTTTTTTTTCCCATAGGTAATTTGTACTTTGTTGGGTTTTTTTTCATTTTTCTCCTCAGTCCCTGAGCCCTCGCGTCCTTGACATGATGCACGCATGTGGAAGCACGCATATGTCACACCCTATGGGTGGCCCAGACTACTTGTCGCTCCATTGCCACCCACGCCTGTCACCGGACCTCCATCCAGAGATGGAGGGACTACGAGTGGGTGACCCCCCTACTGGGAGAGGAGAGGACAGCCAACACTCAATCCTGCTCCCACCTTCCCCCTCAGTGCCAGCACCCTGATGACCTGAGGTTGTTCCCGAACCCGGGTCACCGGCATAGCACGAGGTAAGGCGTCCAGTGCCTCAGCCCTCAGCACCACCAGGTCGGTTTAGGGATGGAGAGCTCTGACCTGATGGTGGAACCAGTTAGTGATTGGACCATCATACTATAGGATTTACGTTCAAGGCACCCCCTAATAAACCTACCCCTATGGAGATGGTCTGGTACTGCCCTTTAAGGGGTTTGATCCCAGATGGTCTTATGGAGGTGCTGGACCTATTGGGCTTAATGAGTGTATGTGAGGAGCTGGGGGAACTGGTACTAGCCTATAATAGGACAGTGGCTGGGGCGCTTGACTCCATAGCTCCGGTCCATGTTTGCCCCTCTCCCTTCGCCAGAAGTTCCCGTGGTTTGATGGGACTTTGAAGGAGCTGAGGTGAGGGGGTTGAAGGTTGGAGCAGCGTTGGAGGAAATCCACTCTGGCAGATGACATGTAAGCAGAGTTCCTGTCCAAGGAGATTGCTGCAGCAAAAAATCGACCAGCTCAGCTCTTCCAGACTGTTGACAGGTTGTACAATCCAACCTGCCTTTAGTCACGGGGAGCTTTTTCACAGCTTAAATGTGATCAGTTTGCTCAGTTCTTTGCTGATAAGATTGCCACTATCATGTCGGAAATCCAATCAACACCTTCTAACGGCCCTTGTGTTGATGGGCAAGAGGTTACAAGTACTCAGCCTGTCTGGTCTGACTTCAACCAGCTAGTGATTGTGGACATTGTGCAGGTCATCCAGGAACTGTGTCCAACCTACTGTAGTTTGGACCCGGGCCTGACACGCCTCCTAGTAGGCTGTGTTGAAGTCATTGGCCCAGTCCTTGCTAGGATACACCGATGCTCAATGGAGACAGGAGTTTTTCCAGAACCCCTGCAAGAGGCGGTAGTAGTACCACTTCTAAAGAAATCTTCTCTAGATCTGGACTGCCTGGCAAACTACAGACCTGTCTCTAACCTGCCTTTTGTAGGCAAGGTTATTGAGAAGGTGGTGGCCACACAACTGGATGACCATTTGACAGCGCATGATGTCTATGATCCTTTCCAATCTGGTTTCAGGAAGAGGCATAGTACCCGAGACTGCCCTTGTTCGGGTACTGAATGATCTCCTGACGGCAAGGGATTGAAGGTGTCATTCCATCTTAGTTCTTCTCAATCTCGCAGTGGCATTTGACATTGTGGACCATGGGATGTTGATGGAGTGTCTGCGGATCCTCTGTGGACTGTCTGGTACAGTTTTCAGTTGGTTTAGATCATTCCTCACCTGCAGGATGCAGAGAGTAGTGTCGGGGATTTATTCCTCAGCACCTCTCCCCCTGTCATGTGGGGTTCTGCAGAGCTCCATCTTATCTCCCATGTTGTTCACAGTGTACATGCTGCCATTGGGGGACATTATAAGGTGGTATGGTTCGATATTTCACTGTTATGCAGATGATACTCAGCTCTACATGTTCTTTGTGCCTGAGTAGGGTGGGGTGGTCTCGGTCTTTAACAACTGCCTCACCGAGATTTGTGGTTGGATGAGTGCCAACTAGTTGAGGTTGACCCCAGACAAAACTGAGGTGTTGGTAGTAGAGCCAGGTTGCCAAAGCATGGGGTTGCAAGCTGGTCAGCCTTCTGAGCTTTGGCTCGGAAATGCCTAGCTGCTTACCTCAAATCAGGCACGAAATCTGGGCGTTGTGTTTGAGAGCGGCCTGACACTAAAATCTCAGGTGTCGGCCATTGTAAAGACCTCATTTTACCATCTGAGGAACATTGCTCGGATCAAGTGCCTGATTCTGCCTGGCGATTCGCCAACTCTGTTTCATGCCTTTGTTACCTTGTGCCTTGATTACTGCAATGCCCTATACCTGGGGCTACTGGGAGTTGATGTTGGCCAACTGCAGCTAGTGTAGAATGCAGCTGCCAAGCTGTTGACTTGTTTACCAAGATCTGCCACATCAAGCCTGTGCTCCGCTATCTGCACTGGCTGCCGGTACATTGGCGGATCACCTCTAAGGTTGGGTTGCTGACCTACAAGGCCCTACATGGACAGGGACCCGGCTACTTGCAAGATCTTCTGCCCTCCTTCCTCCTCCTCTGCCCACTCCACTCCGCCGATGAGGGATTGCTAGAGGTTCCCAGGGTCTGTGTAAAGACTTCTGGGGTGGCCTGCCCAGTGGTGCTGAGGGTTGAGGTGCTGGATGCCACACCTAGCACCACGCTGGTGACCCAGGTTTGGGAATGAGCACAGGCCACCAGGGGTCAACAGGGGAGGGAGAGGACTGAGCTTCCGATGACTGCTCTGCTCTCCCAGGGAAGGGTAGGCATGTCATCCAGCTCCGTGTCTGCCCTCTGGTGGAGGCTGGGAGGTTGAGCCAGAGCTAGGGATACAAGTAAATGGGGCTTTGTGATGCACGTGCACCTCCACACATGCGCATTCACAGCCACAAGGGGAAGGAACAAGAAAAATTAGAAATGCAGCTGCCGGCTCCATGAAGCCCCTCCAGTACTCTGGCGCCGCCACCTCGATGAACTCCTGGGCCCACTCCAGATGTGTGTACTTGGGGGGGCCTTCTCCTCTTCTGCCCCACCATGGGGGGTAATCCATGAGGGATACAGGACTTGGGAGATGCCAAGGGGTGAGGCGTGACCGGGGGCTGGAGGAGGACAGAAATATGCCAGCAGACCGAGGAGGAAAAATACAATACTAAAAAAAAAAAGAAAGTCTTCTGGGGTGCGCACTTTTGCCTTTGCAGCCCGACCCTGTGGAATGCTCTACCTCATCGGATAAGGGAGTGCAAGACCACTGATAGCTTTAAAACTGAACTGAAAACATATCTTTTTCAGCCAGGCATTTCCTGATGAGAGTTTACTGTACTATGATGTTATATTTGATTAAGATCATGTTTATTATATTGTTTTTAACTATTTATGTCTATATTAATTTTTAGTCTGTATTAGTGTAACCCCCCCTACAAATGGGGGTCACTAAAAAGCCTTCTTTTGGTGAGCCTAAATGCTCTCTGCCAGGCTGGTGTCCTGTATTTCAGCTGATTTAAAAAATAATTGAGTGAGAGTGCCTAATGCCTCCAGGTACTGTCGCTTTAAGAGCTGCCAAACTTCAGTATAATTAATTTGAAATGGGGGGTCTGTGTGTTTCCCTGCTCAAGTCCTGTTTTGGCCACTGAGTAAATAGCTCAGTTTCTGCAGTCGCTATATGCGCAGAGGGAGCTCTTTCAGAAGATGTAATTGTTTGCTTGTAACCTGTTACAGTAAAAATGAAAATGCAGTTTGTTCTAACCTGCTTTCTTGTAGCAAGGATTGTGCAGAGTAGCTCCCTCATATTGGCTCTGAACTGTCGAATTGGACCAATAAGTGTGGGGATCCTTTAAAATGGAGCCTGCTCTGGGCGAGTCAGAACTTGGACTCTCCTCTGGAGCCTGCTGTAATGGGACTGTATGGGCAGTGACTCTGGGAAATGTAGTTTTGACCTTGGCGCCTTTTTCTACCAACAGAGGGAGTCTTATTGTGAGTGACAGCTGAATCAGCCAACAAAATAATGTGGAGCTAAAGGAAATGCCCTGCTCTGTGACTGGAAAGATCAGATGAGTTGTGACTGTGAAGAAAGTAGGAGCTATGTGCTTCTGCGGTGTGTAGTTTAGCACAGGAAGCGCGTGTGAGGCCTTGAGGTTCGGCCTGCAGCTGTTGTGAGTTCCAGTTTGGACTGAATCCAAGTTGTGAGGAGAAAGAAGCACCAGAAGTGTGGAAACCAGGCTCACCCTGTAGAAGACTGGAGAAATTGCTGAATCGCGCTCAGTCTGTCAGGAACTGAAGCTGCTGTGTGTGTTCCCAGGTATTTTGCAGTAAGTGCGATCGGGATCGAGGAGCAGCCTGCCTGGTATAGTACTTTCCTTTTACATATGAATGTGCGTAGTGCTTGTGGGGAATCGCTATTTCCAATCCCCTGTACTGTGAGCTGTGTGTTGAAGCTGGAAGCAAACCCCAGCTTGTCTCTGACTAAATCTGTTTGCTATCAACTGCAGTGGGGTCCTGTCACAAGGACCTTGTCTCCATGCCCTGTGGTTGCTGACAATCCAGAAGAACATCCACCATCCAGTTCTCAGCTTGGGTATTGTGAGTACAAATCAGGGTATTCCCCTGTAGCCTGTTTTCAATCACAAGTGCGTCATCTAATTCTTGTTTCACTGCTTCATGGACTGAGCCATCCGGCTCCGGATTACAATTGGATGTTGTACATATATTTTCTTCTACAGGGCCCTATCCATCTGCACCTGCCGGCCAACCCCGGGCAATTGACCTGGCTAGCCCCTCCCCCAACCTGGGTACCCAGAGTGTGACTTTTCAGACCCTGTATGTGTGCACAGTACTGTGATATAATGCCACCAATTAACTTGATTTCCCCCTCCCGTGTTACTGTCCCCTAAATAAATCAGATTTATTGTTGTTATACTATATACTGTCTGTGGTGATGGTACTTATGGAAACAGTATTGTATTTTGCTGTGTATGTTGTTTAACCTTATTTTACAGGGGGTCCTCAGAAACATGCTGCAGAATCAGTCTCGAGGGTAAATGGTACTTTATGAGTGAACAGTGTGCATCCGTGGGGTATTGGGGCTGTAACTCCTGTGTACTGTGTGAGCCACTAGAGGGAATAAAGGGGGGTCTCAGTGTCCCAGAGGGCTGTGACCAAGCTAGTCTAACCACTACAAACCCTGACCTCTGGGTGGAGGCACCCGCCATAGAACCTAGGCCCCTCAACCTGTCAGTAGTCAAGCAGGCAGGGGTAGTAGCCCTTGGGATAGCACCACCTGGGGGTTACATAAGGATAGAAAGCACTTTGATCTATTGGAATAGCACTGGATAAATAAACTTTTGATTGACTGATTGTCTCACGCCCCCTATTCTGACTGGCACTGGGTCCAAACAGTGCCAGTCACAATAGTGCATGCAAGGTGCACGCAGCAAAAAAGGTGCCAATTTCTTTTTTGTAGGGGGCTTCGCCACCCACACCCCCCAGACTTATATATTCTCACTCCGGGGGGGGGCAGATCGTGGGGGAAAGTTAAAATGTGTGGGGCCATGGAAAAGTGTTTCTACAGCTCCACAAAAAAAAAAAGTCCCTTGCTGCCAAAAGTCAAGAGACCAGGATTAGAACCCTGGTCTTTATTGCTGTCAGCCAAGTTGCTCCATGCCTCAGCCCTCCACACCATGGGAGCAGCTCAGCCAGCTACTGGATCCCTGTTGCCCTTGTCCTCTCTTCAGGACTACGGACAGCAACCACAGGAGTGCTTATAGCAAGCGCTGTAAATCCCTTGTCGCTATCCATGTGAGCGCTTACAATACTAGCACTGTATAGTGCTGTGCTATTTTGGTAATGCTATTCTCACTGGGTACCTTCTGACCCATGCTGCTGTTTTGAAATACTGTAATGCACAATCATATAATGAAAGAAAAAAATGACTCACCATAGTAATGTTGTTCTTTCCCAAGGGATCTCTCACTATGCTTAACAGCAATCCTTCCCTTGGAGTGAGCCATCCTGAGGCTTTATAATTTTATGCTAATTAGAGAATTTAAAAAGAAATTCAAGCCCTGCTACGTGGTCACACTCACACCTGCATTCTAACGTCACATTTATTTCTAGGTATGTGGCGTGGCCGGCCGGCAAACATGGCAGACGCTTGCTAGCACAGCTCCTTGGGACACTGAAAGTTAAATGTAATAACAGCTACTTACTGCACCTTTAGAAAGTCAGAGCTTGATTCGGTACCTTGCTTGTTAGAGGTGGTGTCAGAAAAGTCAAAAATTAAGCAGGAAAAACTCCAGTTTAACCCCCGCAGGTCAACTTAGACTGAGCATGGGCGAAATACACAATTCTGGGCCATGAGACACTGAGTCTGAGTGCACAGGAGACCAGCACGACCTTGACATGGAAACCATCACAAAATTCCTGGCTTGAGTTCCGTCCATGCTGTTGCAGGTGCAGCACGAGATGAAAGCTGGCTTCATGAACATTACAGCATAGCTTTCACATCTTCAGACCGTGGTAACTGGCCTCACCAAAACTTTGGCCATGCACGCCTCCCAAATTTCACAGCTTGAACAACGGGTGGGAGAGCTGGAGGACTCATATGCTGGGGTCTCATCCAAACAGAACGGCTCATGTTCTCCTTGGCAGAATTAAAAGAATGCCAGGATGAGCAAGAAAACAGGTCCCGACAGTCCAATGTAAGGATTATCGGGCTCCCAGAGGGTACTGAAGACAAAGGATTGCATCGATGGCTGGTGGAGCAGTTGGGCCTTTCCAAGGAGTGCGCAGCCTTCAAAATCAAAAGAGCACACCTCATGGGCCCCCCTCCAAAACTGGGTGACACTGTCTAGTGAAATACCTCCGGTACACCGATAAGGAAGCAGCCCTACAGAAGGAAAAAAAATGCAGGTCCCATAATGTTTGGCAATGCTAATGTTTATGTTTATCAGGACTATAGTAGAGACCTTCTGATTCAGCAGCAAAAATTCAATCAAGTCAAAAGCAGGCTGTAAAAACTGTGATGATCATTGCCTTTTTATATCTAACTCACCTGTGGGTAGATAGACAGGGCTAAAGTCCTCGCTACTTTATGCGCCCCAAAGCTGCAGAAAAGTGGATCGAAGAGGATGAGACCAGGAGAGAGAAGGTACAACCTGCCCCACCATGAGGTCTGTTCTCGTCTTACTAAGTAAGTGTCGCCCTTCGTTGGAATTACCCTGGAGCTCTTATGTCCTCCATCAATGGAGAAGTCCTGCACTTTAATATTGGATTAAACCTGATTTGGAGCAAGTCATTTTATGGCAGGGTCCTTTATGTACCCTATCAACCCAGGATCAAGCCTTGTATCTTCGCGGCACCTCCCGACCATGTCTGGGGATGTGGGCAACAGCGGGCAAGCTGCCGACTGGCCCCTGCTAACTCACTCCAGTGTATTGACTGAGGCCTGCAAAATCATGCATGCTTGGCTAATGGATATCTTGGTATAGACTCCGAATTTCTGTTTTAGATTCTAGTGGGTAAGGTGAGGTTTGTTGCAGCTCCCTGTTCTTTCCCGTACTTCTATCACACTGGATCATGCTTATCAAGCGGGCTGCAGGTATGTTGCTACACTGCATAAATCGGAGTAGATGACTGGCCATGCTTCTCACTACGCACCCTTGAACTACATGGAGTGTGCCGCACGGTCTGGTTGCTTGAATGCTAGCTCATAGCAACTTACTATTTGTGCAGCATACGCTGGGCTGTTTAATTTTATCCCTCAAAGTTTAATGAGCTTCTCCGGGTGGCTGTGAGGCTGGCTTAATTTACTTCACCCAACCGCACCTGGGGTGCAGGTGTCAGCGGGGCTGTTTCAGAACTGGCATGGATCACCTTGCTTAGCCCACATACCCTGGCATGCAGACCTCTCACGGACACAGGATGAGGGATATTAATATACCATATATCTCGAAGGGATATATTTGTAAATACAACACTCTAGGTCTCTTTGCCAGCGCCAATTTTGATTGACTTTATAGTGCTTAGAACTCTATTTTTTGTGCTCTCAGAGCTCCTGTTTCCATTTTCTTTTGTATTAAATCTTAGCTTGTAGCTATTATATCTGCTTTGATCACATTTATAGTTGGTGTCCCACCTTTCTAATGATAAAACTATGGTGGACCCTCAGTTCACCTTCTGCCTGCTGTTTGCAGTGGGAACTCTGGCAGGTTCTGACCTGCCCTTTGGGAGGGGCAGTTTACTTGTCCATGTTGGACCTGATTGTTGAGGGGGGGTTAATATTAAATCTGACAGTTCGGAGGGGTTTATTTCACCTTGGGTGGGAGATGGGTCTTGGAACTGGGGCAGGGTGTTGTTTGACTTACTCCTGTTCTCGTGGGAGACTCGCTGAGGAAGCCACTCTGGTGGTGCCTTTAAACACTGTGAATGGTGGCCACCTCGAGCGCTCTCTTGAGTCTGTTCAGAATCCCTTTGGCAAATGCACTGAGTTGGGAATTTTGGCAGGAACCCCTTGTTGGGGTCCCTGCGGAGGGAGAGGGGGTTGTTGTTGCTGTTTGTTTAGTTCTTTTAAAATCTTTAGGGGGAAAAAGGATTTTTGATGTGCACATTTTGCATACAGTGACTATTAGGGGTGCTTATATAGGGTCAACCATGGATGATGACATAAAGTGTGTGTCCTGGAATATCAATGGCCTTAAATCTGTTTTAAAATGAAGGAAAGTCTCAACAGAAATACGGAAGGTAGGGAGGCAAATAGTGTTACTGCAAGAGATGAACTTCTCTCTTGCCGAAGCCCAAAAAACAGCCATATTTATGGGTGGCACATGGGTGTTGGCTACCTTTTCTTCAAAGGCACATGGGGCCTCGATTTGGATCCCAAGGGGAGTGTCAGCCCAGGTCTTGGGGAGTGTTATTGACCAGGCAGGCAGATATGCATTGGCCAAAGTGAGCATAACAGGCAAGGGGGTATTCCTGATTGGCTCAGTATACGCCCCAAATACAGAATGCCCAGGCTTTTTCCAAAAGTAAGCCTTGGACATGTCCTGTTGGGAGGGGCCCTGGATATTGGAAGGGGACTATAACTGTGTCCTGGACACTGTTTTGGACTGTTCCAATAAGCTCTTGATGCCCAAAACACAGAACGGCAAGGCCTTGGAGGATCTACAAGCCAGGTTGGACTTGATTGAGGCCTGGCGCCATGCCAAACCGACGGGGTGAGATTATAGTTTTTTTTCCCTGTGCGTACCACTCTTATGCCAGAATTGACAGAACTGTGGTATATAGGTCCCTACTACTGGGGGTTGGGGAATCGGCATATCTCCCAATCCTGATCTCAGACCATGCCCTCCATTATGTCTCCCTCAAAGAAGCCAGGGAGCCTGAAGCCCCAAAACAATGGAAACTTGACCCACTCCTCCTCCTTAAAGATCAGGAATATATACATTATATGAATGGGTGCACTCAGGAATATCTCCAGTTGAATGGTAATGGGGAAACAACCCACAGAACCAGATGGGAGGCTTTGAAAGCCTTTGTTAGAGGCCAAACTATGTATTTTGTCTTTCACCAAAGAGGGAGCATAGTGAAAGAACTTGCTTTCTTGAGAGCCAAGATTGAGGCATGTGAAAATGCGCATAAGCTGAACCCTACTGCCTCCCTCTACATTGTCCTCCAGAAGTTAAAATGGAAGTTTAATACTTTATCGAGTGCTCAACTTGAGAGATCCATTTTATTGTCAAATGCTGGGGAATATTTTGATGTGGACTGGGCGGGTAAGCTATTGACGTGGCAGTTGAAGCACAGGGAAACAGAATGGATGGTTGGGCAGATATGTAACATATGTGGAGAACTAGTACAGCACACCACTGAGATTGGGCAAGCATCTGGTGAATTATATAACATGGTCTATATAGCTGAATGCTGCCCCAGGCAGGATGATCTAGACTCCTTTTTTGCAGGGGTTCCCCTCAGAAAATTGAGTGAAGCAAGGGCTGGGGAGCTGGACTCCCCCATATCTAAGCAGGAAATACTCGAAGCCATTAACGCCCTTAAGAGTGGTAAGGCTCCTGGCCCCAATGGGCTTTCTGTTGACTTTCTAAAAGCCTTTGACAGTCCACTTTTGGACCCCCTATTTGATATGATCAATGAAAGCCCCACCATAATCACAGTGTTACCAAAACCTGGTAAAGACTCCACCAAATGTGCCTCCTACACGCCAATATCGCTGTTAACGGCTGACTATAAAGTTGTGGCTAAAGCATTAGTCTCTCGTTTAGATCCACTTCTGCCAAAGGTCATCCACCAAGATCAAACAAGCTTTGTAAAGGGGATAATGGGGAAGCATAACATCAGGTGCACATTAAATATAATATATAGGTGGGGACGGACTAAACGTTATCATGGTGCAGCAGTGGTAGCTTTGGACACTGAAAAAGCCTTTGACCGTGTGGAGTGGGGGTACCTGTTTGACACTTTGCATAGATTGGTGGTGGGGCCCGCCTTTTGTTCTTGGGTACTCACATTATAAACGCACCCACAGGCACAGATAGTAGTCAGTGGAACACTTTCCAAGCCCTTCCTCCTGGGAAGAGGCACCCGGAAGGGATGTCCTCACTCCCCCCCCCCTCCTGTACATTCTCTCCCTGGAACCGTTAGGGGCAGCACTCTGAGCCAACACAGGAATTAGGGGATTTGTAGTGGGTGGGCGGGAACACAAAATTGCTATGTCTGCAGATGATCAGCTCCTCTACCTGCAAAACCCAGCTCAATATCTCCCAGCAGTCCATAGCCTAATGCAGACTTTTGGTAGGATCTCAGGCCACCAGGTCAATTGGTCCAAGAGCGAGTTGCTTCCTGTGGGTACCCTGCACAGGGCACAGCTAATAGCCAATCTTGAGGGGTTGCAAATGGTTTCAAAGCTAAAATATCTAGGGGTGCAGTTGTCAAACCTCTATTGGCCTCCTACATATATTGAATTTCAGACCCCTTCTTGCCCAGATAGCTGAAGACTGCGAGAGATAGAAGCCTTACCCCTCTCTATGCTGGGTAGAATAGGAGTGGTTAAGATGACAATACTGCCTAGGGTCCTTTACCTGTATCACTCTCTCATCATCAGAATCCACCAGGTGCATTTCAAGCAGCTTGAAACCATTGTGCATAAGTTTCTTTGGTGGGGGGCAAAAATAAAAAGGTCCATCTCACAACGCTCCCCCCAAGAGGGTGGAAAGGGGTTGCCAAACTTTAAAGCATATTACTGAGTGGCACGGTTGGCATTTCTGCCTACCAGTACCACAGATTCAGAGAAGGAGGATATGCTACATGGTAATCTTAGGAATGATACTCTGGCCGGTGCTTTGGGAACCCTGAAGGTGGATTCGGTGGTCAGTCCCTTTACTGCCACCTCCATGCAGGTGTGGCTATGAGCCCACCAGTACATTGGATTTGTAGGCACTATGTCCCTGTATGTTAGCCTACTTGTGGCAATGCAGCAAAGGGGAAATTACTCCCCTGCAGTGTTGCAACGACTTTGGGCATGGAAGAAAAAAGGGAATCTCTGCTGTCAGACAACTGTATGAGGGCGGCATATTGAAAAGCTTTTCAACACTTAGCAGTGAATGGTGGATTCACCCAGGTGATTTCTTTTTATACTTACAGATACGCCAACAATGTGGAGATACCTTATTGCCACAGCATGGGTGGTCAGAACCTTCTCCCCTGGAGGAAGAACTCTTCAAGCCTCAACCAGGGCAAAAACCCCTTTCTGTATATTATTGCATCATACAAGGTCACTTAACCCATCTACCTGATGACAGTCGGGATAAATGGGGCACTTACTTACTCCTTCCTATAGACTGACATACCTGGAAACTGACTTGCTCCCACTACTTGAACTGCTCTCACAGTAATAAACTGTACCAGATCCAGTTAAATTTTTTACACAGAGCATACATGACCCCTAAGAAACTTCATGGCATGAATGCCTCAAGATCTGAGTTTTGCCCGAAATGTGAGAAGGCCGTGGCGGACTTTATCCACTTGGCTTTTACCTGCCCCAAGGTAGCTCAATTCTGGCACTCTATTCATGATATAATGAGTGGGGTGCTAGGATATGCTCCATCTAAATCCCCCTTAGAGCTGCTACTGGTTCAGAGGAGGGCAACAAAGATGGTGCATGGATTGCATCATAAGTCCTATGAAGACAGGTTGAAGGAACTGAACATGTACTCCCTGGAGGAGAGGAGGGAGAGAGGGGATATAATAGAGACATACAAGTATCTCACAGGGAGGAACAGGGTGCAGGAATACACTATTTTTAAGCGAAAAAGATGTACCAGGACTAGAGGGCATGGGATGAAGTTGGAGGGAGGATGATTCAGAGGAAACATGAGGAAGAATTTCTTCACAGAACGGATGGTGGACAAGTGGAACACCCTGCCAGAGGAAGTGGTGGTGGCTGAAACAATCACGGGATTTAAGAATGCATGGGATAGACATAAAGGAATTCTGGAGGTTGGGGTAAGGGGCAACAGACTTCTAGGAAAACATAAACTGAACTTACAAGCTCAAATGGGCAGACTGGGTGGGCCATAGGCCCTTATCTGCCGACACTGTCTATGTATGTATCTATGTATCTATGTACTGGGTGCGGACCCTGCCTATCCAGGCCAGAAGTTGCATGACCCTCTGTGGTTTCTAGCACTCATCAATGCTAGGAGCATGATAGCCCAAGAGTGGATGTCACCTACACCCCCCTCTACAGTCAGATGGGTGCAGAATTTAAAGTTCTGTATGGTTATAGAAAGGGCCCAGTTGAGTTCACAGGGTGAACTCCCAAAAGTCTTTGAAATCTGGTGCCCACTATCAGATGCAGTGGAATCTGATGACTTTCCCATCTGAGTCTGAAGGTATGACTGATGCTGAACTCTAACTTTGTTAGCCAACTTTGTAAGCCACTGTGGTTAAATGTATATACTTCCAGTCCTCTTTTGTGGTGTTCCTTAACACCATGTTTCAGGCTACTAAGTCCTTCTTTAAGTGTTGTTGTAAGTCTGTCTACACACCTTGATACTTACACTGTATGTAATGAAATATCAAAGATGTATGCTGTCTCTTCTATTAACGTACGCACATCTTTTTCCCAATAAAATATTTTTTGGGAAAAAAAATATATTTCTAAAGCTAAGGTGAGCAGTGACCAGTAAAACTAGCTATATGGTTACTAAAAAGGAAAATGTAAAAAGTTTGAAAAACTGTTCTACATCGCAGAAACAGATTTTAAAAGGCTATGAATGATTAAAACAGTTGAGATCACAGAGTATTAATTGTAATGGCAATGTAATAAGTAATGCTCAAGTAAACAGAAAAAAATGATTCTTGTGTGAACCTTTTTCCTGGTTCTGGAAGGGAAGGTAGGGATTAGGGATTTTTAAGTGTAACCACACACCCATCTCCCACTACTTTACGCAGTTAGCCAGCCCTGGTACCCTTGACTGAGCACAAACTACTTCGGAAATGGTACCATCCTTAGCTTTGGGAATGAATACCAGGCTCATTACTTCTAGAGGTCAGAAAGGGGTGGGAGTGTACAAAAGCAACATATATGACCAGTAACCCAGGTCCTGAGGAGAGAACTTTTTGCTAGGGCTACGCTAGACCTATACTTCTGGAGGGGTACCCAGTAACTCCACAGACAGGAAGCAAAAACGTAAATGTCCAAACCAGAGATGGGGTTCTAGAGTGTGACTTTATTCCAAAAGATGTTCTCTAATGCAAGGGTGGACCCCCAAGGTTTACACATCGTGGCACAAGGCATTGGCAGAACAACATAATGACTGTATCTGACAGATACTCTACGTATTCCCATATTTAACAGGACATTGAATTCTCTTCAACAAGAGCATTTCTTCTAGTGGCAACTGGCCACAACTGAGTACACATTTCCCATATGGCATAGGACTTTAAAACTTCTTCAAGTGGCAACTGGCCACAACTGAGTACACTGGGGCTCATTACTAGCACAACCCACTCTAGGGGGTAAACTTCTCTTCAGGGATTGGCCACTGTGTTCAAAGTAACCAGGCACCCTTACAGAACCTGTAGTCCTGAACTGATTACTCCAGATGGGGGGCTTCCCACCCTTTGCTACCAAATTCAAACCCAGCCATTCTTTCAGAGTTACACCTTAAAACACAATGAACACACTTAGATAAATGCATCTTTGAATGAACTTTCATATCCAGCATTTTAAAAAAACTACTCTGGGAGTGTAAGAAATTAAAGTCCCGAACAATGTGACTCAGTCTGCCTCTGGACCCCAAAGTTTCCAGACAACTTTACACTGAGAAAAGTCTCAAATTTCAGAACAGAACTAATGTACCTTTCCTTTTTAACCAGAGAAACACCAAAGTACAAGTACTTTCTTCAGGAAGCACAAAGTCGAATCTACTCACAATTAGAACAGTACAGGCAGCTTCATATTGTCCTGGATCAAACAGGGGATTGCCCCTACTATCCATTCTCTAGCAGTCCTTTTCATCCCTCCGGGGATGAAAATCCGGAGATCCTGCTGTAGACAACAGTTTCCACCACTTTTCTTGACAGGCTGGAGACTTCCAGGACTAGGGTGAGAAAATAGGCGCTCCTCTCAGAGACCACACTACAGCCCTCACTCCTCACACTTCAACTGCTGACATACACACTAACTCAAGATTCTAAAACTCCCTACTCACAGCAGCTGATGTGGCTTATGCTGCTGCAAGAGTTCTAAATGAACTCATCTCTCGCATCTCAGCTGAGACCAAGTAAACAAGAGTGAGTAGATGAAAACCCCATTTAACTAGTTATTTACCAGCTGCCTTTCCCTACCTAGCACTGAAACTGATGGGATTCTAGTAACCCCAGGGGACTGGGTGGCTACATAAGCATAGTGAGGGATCCCTTTGGAAGAAACATTACTATGAAAAGATTTTCTTCAAACCCCAGGAATCCCTCACATATGCTTAACAACTGCAGACTACTTAGCAGTATCTTGGGAGGCCGGGTACAGAACCAATTTAGGGAAAAGTTTCTGGAAGACAGCACTGCCAAAGTAGGCATCCCTTCTGGACTGTATGTCCAGACAGTAATGCTTTGTGCAAGTATGGACTGTTTTCCAGGTAGCTACTTTACAGATTTCCTAGAGGGAGACAACTCTTATTGTTGTCAGATAGGCAGAGGTGCCCCCTGTGGAGTGAAGACCTTCAGGCAGCAGCTTGCCAGCTTTGCCAGAACAGAACTGTATGCAGGAAACTATCCAATGAGAGATGGTTCTCTTGGATGCTGGTTTACCTTTTCCCACTTCACAATAGGTGATGAATAATTGAGTATTAGTGAACCTTACATCCTCTGTGTAGTCCAAGTAGTGCCTCAGAGCTCTCTGAATATCCAGACTGTGGCGCTTTTGTATTCCTGAGCTGGCTCTTACTATAAAAAAAATGTAAGTGTATGAGATTCATATGGAATTCAGACACCACTTTAGGGAGGAATTTTCTGCTGGTTCTAAGGACTACCTTGTCCCTGGAAAAACTGATATACTTAGGATCTGTGCAGAGGGCTTGCAGCTCACTCACCCTTCTGGCAGATGTAAGTGCCACCAGGAAAACTGCTTTCCAGGTGACAAACTTCAAAGCAGAAGTTGGCATAGACTTGAAAGGAGCCTTCTTCAGCTGGGCAATGCACCAATTCAGGTCCCAAGGGGAACAGGATCCCTCACTAGGGGATACAGGTGATAAAGGCCTTTAGAGAGCCTTTTGAAAATGGGCTATGAGGCCAGTAACCTGTCCTTGCCCACTGAGGCATAGGCTGACACTGCTGCCAAATGAACCTTCAGGGTTGAGGGCCTGAGGCACAAGGACTGGAGGTGGACTAGGTTGTCTGGCTAGGCTTCATAGGTGTGTTCAAGCTATGTGGACTTTCATCCTTAGTGCTTGCCTTTTGTTCATTTTTAGATCTTATTCTTTATAAATGTTTAAGTCGTACCTTTATGATTTTTCATTAAAAAAAAAGCCATCTAGTTTGTGCTCAAAGGAGTCCATACTGTCACTCACCACCAAATCGAATGGTAGTGTGTTCCATAATGCGACAACTCTCTGGCTAAACCAATATTTACGTGATAATGTTTTCCATTTTTGTGTCACTAATTGGAAAGGATGTCCCCTGGGTTCATATTTAGATTTTCTTAAGGTCACACCCAGTTCCTCCCTTAGTTTATCTTGCATGGCCCTAAATATCATGCACATATCTTCCCTAGTCCTTCTGAATTCCAGGGTATAGAGGTTTAGCTCCTGAAGTTTCTCTGCATAGGACATTCCTTTTAGTCCATCCACTGCCCTAGTTGCTGTATGTTGTATTCCTTCCAACCTACGGATGTCTTCTTTCTTATAGGGAGCCCACACTTGGGAGTAATACTCCAGGTTGGGCCTTACCATGGCACTGTAGAGAGGTATAAATACTCTCCTATCCCTGCTTGTTATGTGTCTTAGTATGCAGTTTAATATCTGATTATTTCTTTTTGTTAAATTAATGCAATGTGCACTGAATTTTAAGTCTGTACTGATTGTAACCCCTAAGTCTCTTTCTTCAGTTGCTTCTCTTAACTTGGAGTTTCCAGTTTTATATGTTTTTTCCGATATGCATAACTGTGCATTTGGTGCTATTCAGTTCCAGTTTGCTCTTTATGGTCCAACTGTGGATATTGTCCAGGGCATTTTATATATCCGAAGTATTTTTTTTTTGTATTGGCAGTAGCTCCTATCCTGCAATTGTCTGCGAATTTTGTCACCCAGATCTCTTGGTGGTCTATTTTTAATGAAGTTATCTAAATGTTGAAGAGACAGGGACCCAACACTGAGCCCTAAGGTACCCCACTAGTCACTCCGGCCTATTCTGACATCTCACCATATACAATCATCCACTCATTTAACCAGGCTTCTATTCGTTTAATTATATTATTATCGAACTTGAAATCTTTGAGTGTATCTAGTAGTTTAGAGCGAGGGGGTTTATCAAAAGCTTTTGAAAAGTCCAAGAATACTACATCCACTGCATTTCCCCCATCCAGCGCCCTGCTCACCCTTTCATAGAAAACTAACAGATTTGTTTAGCATGATCTAGCCTTTCTGAAGCCATGTTGTACTGGGTCCTGTGACTTAGTTTTGTTCTAAATGTGCCAATATGTAGTCTTTCAAAATATTTTATAATATTTTCCCCGTAACAGAGGTCAGACTCACAGGTCTGTAATTTTCTGGCTCTGTTCTTGAGCCTTTTCTGAAAATGGGAATGACTAAAGCTTCCCTCCATCCCTGTGGCACATCTCCTCTATCCAGAAAAGTCTGGAAGATATAAGACAGAGGTGTAGCTATTTGTTCAGATAGTTCATGTATTACCCTTGGATGTATTTCATCTGGTCCTTGTGATTTATTTATATTGATTTTCTGTAATTTCTCTAGTACATCCTTTTCCTTGATAATGATGTGCCCTGGTACTGAACTTATACTATCTCTCTTATTTTTTGAGATGTCTTTATTGAAGACTGAACAGAAAAATTTAGTTTGGATATCTGTGGTTTCCCTGTTTTTGAGATGTCTTTATTGAAGACTGAACAAGAAAAATTTATTTTGGATTTCTGTGGTTTCCCTGTTATTTGACATATTTCCTTCTTTGTTTTTAAAGGGTCCTATGTTATTAGTATTTTTGTTTATATTGTTGATGTATGTATAGAAGGGTTAGCACATGAGGTGGGCACCTGAATCATGGTGCTGTCCGAAACGGTGATGCGATATGGGCAAAAGCCCGAAAGGCGAGGGGGCAGGGAGGGCGACCAGATGTGGTGGGGTGGGCAACCCTAGCAATAGGATGTCGCTACATGTACATGCGTGCGGGGGGGCAGGCATGGCGAGTATGGCCTGGAAGGGAGTGGAGGGGATATAGGGGGTGGCGCTGCGGTCGGCTGCTGAGCTGCGCCATGGCATCGGGGTTGGCTTCCGCTTGCAGTGCTGGCGTTCCGGGTTCGGGTCTGGGTCACACACCCTGACATGCACCCCCCTGGAGTTGAGAATGCTTAAGTAGGGGTGTGCAAGGGGGAGAAGCCCACAGAAAGCAAGTGTTTTCCAGTCCCGGCGCCCGTTCTTCCACGCGCCAAGGATGTCAGGGGTGGTGAAATTGTTTTTTGCCGCCTTCTGATTCTCAAGGACATAATGGGGAGTTTCATTGTCAGCACTCACCATTATCACATAGAACCTATAGAAGGTTTTGTAATTATCCTTTACTTGTACTGCTAGTTGGATTTCACAATCTTTTTTTGCCTTTTTAATAACCCTTTTTTACCTTTTTAACCACATTTCTGTATTTGGATAACATTTGTATGCTTTGGTTTCTTTTGGTTTTCTAATACTATCTATTTTTTTGGTTTATTAGTCTCTTTATCCCAGGGTTTAACCACTTGGGAGCACATTTTTTGTTTGTATACTTCTCTATTTTAGATATGTGTTTGTATATTGTCATCCTACATTTCTCCACCAAGATCTCCTACATCTCATTTACAACTTTATCTTTTAACTCATTTTCCCAGTCCCACTGTGTCATA
Organism: Neoceratodus forsteri; assembly: GCA_016271365.2. Lineage (NCBI taxonomy): Eukaryota > Metazoa > Chordata > Ceratodontiformes > Ceratodontidae > Neoceratodus > Neoceratodus forsteri. The sequence goes on along the minus strand of CM057459.1, from coordinate 1,325,973,322 downwards.
GTACTCCTCATAGAGGGAAAGTTAGCCTTATTAAAATTTAACAGGATAGTCTTTCCTGCCCCGTTTCCTTTTGCACATCCTTGATATTAAAGAAAACTACCTGGTGATCGTTATTTCCAAGTGGGCTGTCTATCATCACCTCATTAACAGAGTCCCCCATATTTGTTAACATTATATCTAGGGTACTTTCTGCTCTGGTTTTCCCCAGTACCATTTATTCAAGACCAACTTGTTCGAATAAATCTAAAAACTGCTTATCAGATCTTGTAGTTCTGTTTGGTTTTCCCAATCTATTCCTGGCAAGTTGAAGTCTCGCATGAGTATTATTTTATCTGCTGGGTCTAAATTTCTTAGGTTGTTGAGTATTAATTCATCATTTTCAGATGTGGTTGAAGGTGGTCTGTACAATAACCCTAGTTTTATTTTGGGTGTGTCTTTTGGTATTAATTTTTCCCACAGCAACTCTAGTCTGTCCTCATCTCTTTTTATTTCTTCACACTTTATTGATTTATTTATATAAATGGCAATACCTCCAACCCTCCTGTATTTCCTAGATAAAGAAAAGAAATTGTAACCTTCAATTTTTTATCCCGGTCATCATCCTTTGTCCACCAGGTTTCAGTGATAAGTGCAATTTGTATATGATTTGTACTTAATAGTTGCTGCAGTTCATTGAATGTATTTATTAGGCTCCTTGAATTTATTAGTACACCTCTCCAACCATCTTTGGGGTCATTATGGTTTAATTTTAGGTGTTGAACTTGCCCCCCCATCCAGCTTAAATGAAATGCGATAACATATTTATTTAAATGTAATCCATCATGTTTAAAGAGGGTATTATTTCTAAAAGTGTTTGTGTTATCCATGCAGCCGATGTTATTTTGTTTGCAGTAAGACTGTAACCATATATTTAGTTTACCAGTTTTGGTGTTCTGAAAACCATACCTTCCATGTACTGGGAGTAGGCCCGAGATTATAATACCCCCCAATTCTATTAAATACATGTTGATAATCTTCTTTAATGCTTTCCTCATTTCGATTTCCAACATCATTTGTTCCTACATGTGATATCACTAGAGGTTTCTCCAATCCTTCCATTAATCCATTAAGTAGTTTTCCTATATCAGCTAGTTTTACTCCTGGGAGTGTGCTCTTAGTTGTATACATCTTTCTTCCTTGGCATACCACTGAATCGATGCCGTTAGTGATAGAATCCCCTATTATAAGGATATCTCTGTTTCTTTTTCTTCTCCTTTGTTTTTTCTTCAATAATGTCCGTATTTGGTTGTTTTGTTTTTTTGTTTGTTTCAAGGTGTTTGGAAGGATTTCCAGCTTCCATGTCTCAATGGCTTGATTGCAATAGGTTGAGCTGTCTATGGGGAACACCAAAAGGAAAATCTATTCCACTTTGAGGCACAAGTTTTTTTTTGTTGCTATCTCCCTGGAAACCTTCAGCACTCCATTAACTCTCTCTCTGAGAGGTTTATTCCAGAAAGCTCTAGGTCTTCAAGAACCATGTTCTGAGATGCACAGTTCTCAGACCTGGGAATGTTATTCTGCCCTGGGACAATATCAGCAGACAGTATCTCAAGGGCAGATTAATAGGCTTGCTTGCAATGGGTTGAGTTGTCTAGGGGAACACCAAAAGGAAAATCTTTTCCACTTTGAGGCGTAAGTTTTTCTTGTTGCTAGTCTCCTGGAAACCTACAGCACTTCCATAACCCTTTCTGAGAGATTTAGTACACAGAACTGTAGGTCTTCAAGAACCATGCTCCGAGATGCAGAGTTCTCAAATCTGGCAATGTCAGCAGATTCAGATGTATCTCAGGGGCAGGTTGATAGGCTGTCTGTTGGAGAGGGACACTAGTGTGGAGCACCCAATCTGAATGGCCCAATCCAGAGCTATGAAAAAGAACAGTTACATACTTATCATAACAGTAGATCTTTGAGAGAATCCCTTTCACCAGGTCACACCTTTGGAAATACACCCGCATCAGTGCTAGGACCACACGGAAACTTGCAAGCCAGGGGCCACACACAACAATGTCATGTGGCAGTGTCTATATAAACATGAACAACCCCATCTCTCCTCAGTTCCCCAATGGAGAGTACTAGGAGGACCTGTCTGTAGGGAACCAGAAAAGCAGACCAGCTCCCAGCATACCAGGTGACTATAAAAGCTGGAAAAGGCAGCTATGTATCAAAGCAATACAGGAAATCCACTGCTGTACCTCTAAGGAGGAATGAGGATGAGACAACATTGGTCTGATGAAAGAGATTCTCTCGAAGATTTACTGTCATGGTAAGTATGTAATCTTCTGCAAGGATATCTCTTTCATAAGGCCACACCTTTGGAATGAGTCCTAAGCAGCACCAAAAAACAAACAATAAAAACTGACAGTCTGGGCAGATGGAACATATGTGTTTATGAGACCAGGCCCTGTAATACAGCCAGGCCAAACCCTACTCACCTATGAGACACAGGGCTTGATTTTCAAAGGGCCAAGAGTGACGCAAGATGCTTGTGCCAGAAAAGAATGACACAAGGAGCAAGCCGCATCACAACTTGCATCACTTCTGATTTTTTTAACACTACATGCATCAAAAGCAGAACTGCCTGTGCAAAAGTGGCTTACATTAGGCTTGCATCAAAGAAATGCGTGTGCCATGACTCAATGGGGCTGTGTCAAAAAAATGATGGACCATCCCCTTTTTTGATTTTCTAAGGTGGAAGCCGCTGACAGTGCACCGAAGATGCATGCTGCTGTTAGACCAGCCAGAACAGATCTAACTGACACTGGAGCATGTAAAGGTATGGGTAGATTTTGTAGGGGGTTGGTTATAGAGCCAATATTTCCTTGTGGGACTAGTTGACAGTGTTTTGGGGATGCAACATGCCATTGTCTTGGTCATTTCACCTATGGTAATTTGTGACTTAGCTTGTGTCATTTTTGCTTCATGCACCATTTTTCTGACTCAGTTTGCTTCATTTTTTTGACTCAACTTGCTTTATTTATTTTTTTATGTTGGTGTGCATGCACAGCCAACATCATGGGACAGTGCAGCTTTAGAGGCACGGTCGCTGTTGGGCAAATGCAGCCATGCACCAGTAGGTGCGTCCCGCATTCCCCAATCAGCCTGCATGCCGGCGCCACATCATGCATACATAATGTGGCGAGCACATCTAAGAAAAGGTCGGCTGCAATCCGAGCAAAGCTCGTCAGACGCAGCGGCCCTTTTTTTGCCGTGCTCGCCACCATTATGTACATGGCAGGACACTGGCCATAGAACTGCTGACTTCGGGGCCCAATCCCTGTCGGCTGCCCCTGCCCCCTGTGAATGTGCCAATGGGGAGCCCGCCCCTGTCAGCATAAAGCACCACCCAATTGTCTAATGCCAAGGGTGCCCAATCCCCTCGGCTCTGTACCCCTACCCTTCTTTGTGTGCTGACAGGGGTGCTCTAACCCCGTCGGCATAAATACTCCCGTGTTGTTTGCCAATGAGGTGCCCAATCCCCATCGGCATAAATCCCCCGTGTTGTTTGCCGACAAGGGTGCCCAATCCTGTCGGCTACAGACACCCCCAAACAGTTAGGTGGCATGCTGGAGCCCATCCAGCATGCCAAATGCCCTGCAAAACAAAAACTGTCCTGCAATGTTTTTTCTGTTTTTAACCTGTAAAACGAAAACAATCTCTCATAGCCTCCTGCCCCTCCCCCGCATCCACCTTCTGTACACCCTGCCTCCCCACACCCCCTCACCCCATACCACCTCCAGAGTCCGGCACAACGATCTTCGTTGGACCGGGGAACACATCTGCACTCTTCAAAGCCAACCGTGAACTGAGGAAATGCCAGTAAGCTGTATAATGTAATCGATAGGGTTTTTGCAACTTTGCTGCATATCTCAGGCATTTTTGCGAATTTTGGCCCCAAATTTTCAACATGGGGTTTTTGGGACCCCTTCTCATGAATTCTTGCACTGTCATGGCGTTATTCGGTCCCGAAAGGTGATTTCGCAGTCACTGCACGGAATCACCTTTCAGGACTGTGTAATGAAATGACAGTGCCACTGTTCATGAGGGGGGCTCTCAAAAATCCTATGTTGCAAATTTGTTGGGAAAAATGTTCACATCCTGGCCGAAATGTGTTTTCGCACTTCCGGCGCAGAATAGCGTGGTTGCTGTGCTAAATCAGTGTTCGGGACACATTACAAAAATGACAGTGATACTGTTCATGAGCAGAGATCCTAAAATGCCTGTGTTGAAAATTTGGTGACAATACTCCATAAAGTGAATGTTTTACGAGCATGCGTAGCAACTGCGCAACAACACTTGTATGTTAGCACATTCACATTATTTTCAAGCCAGATTCTCAACATTGGCATTTTACTATACCTTCTTGTGAACTGTACAGCTGTCATTTTTCACATCCTGGCCAAAATGTGTCTTCGCACTTCCGGCGCAGAATAGCGTGGTTGCTGTGCTAAATCAGTGTTCGGGACACATTACAAAAATGACAGTGATACTGTTCATGAGCAGAAGTCCTAAAATGCATGTGTTGAAAATTTGGTGACAATACTCCATAAAATGACTGTTTTACGAGGTGCATAGCAACTACGCAACGCACGCTCGTAACTTAGCGCATTCATAATATTTTCAAGCCAGATTCTCAAATTTGGCATTTTACTATACCTTCTTGTGAACTGTACAGCTGTCATTTTTCACATCCTTGCCAAAATGTGTTTTCGCACTTTCAGCGCAGAATAGCACATCCGCTGTGCGAAATCAGTGTTTGGGACACATTACGAAAATGACAGTGACACTGTTCATGAGTAGAGGTCCTAAAATGCCTGTGTTGAAAATTTGGTGACAATACTCCATAAAATGACTGTGTTACGAGCGTGCATTGCACAGTTTGCACGCACGTTCGTACGTTCGCAAACTTCTAATATTCTCACTCCAGATTTTCTACAGTGCCATTGTTCTGCACCTCCTAATGAACAGTACAGCTGTCATTTTTCACATTCTAACCAAAATCTGTTTTCGCTGTTCCGGCGCAGAATAACGTGGTCACTGTGGAAAGTCTGTGTTCAAGACACATGATGAAAATGACAGTGACACTGTTCATTAGCAGATACCCTAAAATGCCTATGTTGAAAATTTTGGGAATGAAAGTCAATAAAATGAGTGTTTTATGAGTGTGCGTTGCACAGTTTGCACGCATGCTCATGACTTTGTGAATTTGTAATACTTTCGCTCCAGCTGTTCATCATTGGCATTTTTCCATACCTCCTTACGAACACTGCAGCTGCCTGAAATGTGTTTTTGCACGTCCGGCACAGAATTGCACGGCCGCTGTGTGAAATCAGTTTTTGGGACAGTTTGAGGAAATGACGGTGACACTATTCATGAGCAGAGGTCCTAAAATGCCTATGTTGAAAATTTGGTGCCGAAACTCCATACAATGACTGTGTTGCAAGCATGCATTGAGCAGTTTCCATGCACCCTTGTAAATTCGTCAATCTGTAATATTTTCATGCCACATTTTCAGCACTGGCATTTGTGCACATCTCCTTATCAACAGTCCAGCTGCCATTTTCACAGCCTGCCCAAAACGTGTTTCCGCAGCTGTGGCACACAATGGTGTGCTCGCTGTGCAAAATCACCTTTTGAGACACATTCACAAAATCACAGCACTATGCGTCTCTAGCTACGCCACTCCCACTACCAATGCCAGCATGACAACATTCGGCATTGACAAATGCTTGTTTTCACTCAACTTGTCACACGTGGTTTTGGACTCAATTTGCTTCATTTTTTTGGGGCTCAACCTGCTTCATGTTTTTGACTCAGTTTGTATCATTTTCACTCTGCATCATATTTTTGACTCAATCTGCCATCATTTTCACTCCATCTCACTCCATACATCACATTTTTGCCTCAGTTTTGCTTCATTCTCAGCTTGCGTCATTCTCCACCCCATGCATTATATGTTTGACATTGCAGACCATGTGCATCATTTTGGGAGACTTTGCCACAGAGAACACATTTCTTGCAAAATAGGGTGCACAGTCTTTGGCACACCTGGATTGGACACAAGGTGGATGTTTGATGTACCTTACATCATTCTGAGGGCCCTTTGAAAATCCGGCCCACAATGTCCACATTGTAATATTTAGTGAGGGTGTGGGAGTGCTCCATGAGGCAGCTACAAAGATTGCACCAGCAGAAACACTGTGAAAACAAGCAACAGAAGTGGCCATGCCTCTTGTAGAATGACCACGAACCACCCCAGGAAGTTCTTTACCATACTTCTCAGAACGTAATATAATGTGCCAGCCATTTGGACAGGCACTGTTTAGACATGGGGTGTCCTCTTTCCCAGGGGAGAATGAAACTAAAAGCTGAGAGGGCTTACATCAGTCCTTGGTGCAGTTCATATACTATCTTACAATTCCATGTACATCTAAAGTATGGAGTAATTCTTCCCCTGGATTACCTAGATTGGCATACTCTGGGTAGTACACTGGGAGGTGGACGGCTTGATTCAAAGTAAATTCAGACACCACCTTTGGTAATAACTTAGGATTCGTACTTAAAGACTCTCTGGGCCCGAGTCTCAAACATGTTGGAATACCGCAAGCCCCAGGTGCGCTGAACACATGGCACATGGGGTTTGTGACTTTCCCTGGCTTGCAGTCAGGATTCTCAATCCCATGAACCACATGCCGCAAGTTAGACCAGCTTTTGTTCGTCTAACTTTGTGGATCTCTTTACGGGGTTTTCGGAAAATATTTGGCGCAAGCCACCATAGAGGGTGTAAAGTGTCACAAATGCATGTGACTTTTGTGAATTGAGTGCAAGGTGCGGCAATGTGTTCAGGACAGTGCAAGGTTTGACGCATGGCTTGTTGTAAGCCCTGTGTCAATCTTTGAGAACTGAGCCCTCTGTCTTTATGAAAAATCAAATAGGAAGGTTCACACATTAGAGCCTATAGCTCTGCAGACCTTTGAGCAGAAATTATTGCAACTGAAAATAACGCTTTCCATGAAAGAAAGCATAAACCACAGCTCACAGCTGGCTCAAAATGAGCCAACATAAGCTTCTCTAACTCAAAATTCAGGTCCCAAGCTGGAACTGGATTTTTAATGGGAGATTTCATATGCAGTATACCTCTCAGAAAAGTACGGGATAGCCGGCCCATTGGTGCAGCCGTAGCGCTACTGCTTGTGACACTGATGACCCAGGTTTGGAAGTGAATCCAGGCTATTGGTGGGTCAGCTGGGAGGGGGGAGGATTGGGGGGGAGGGGTGGCAGAGCTTGAAGCTTGCCTGGCCCCTGGCAGAAGCTGACAGATAGGCAGCTCGGGCCAAAAAGGTTGGGAGACATGGCAGATATTGGTGCATGTCATGCAGGAGTGCATGGTGTGCACCATGATGTCAGTGCATGTCACGTCTCCCAGTAGCAAAAACTGGAGGAAGAAGCTGGTGGCAGGATGACAATGAGTGCCCACAGGCACCGCACATGACCAACTGGACATGCCGACCAGAAACAAATCCATTCTGTGGCCAGGCTTAGGGAAGCCCACTGACCCCACTGGGGGGGCAAGCCCTGGGGGAAGATGGCCAGCAGGTAAGCCCCAGCAAACATCAGAGTGATGGGGATGGGGCACTTGTCGGAAGGAGGGCTGAGCAGGAGAGAGAGAAAAGAAAAGTACAGGATACCTCTATTTGGGCAGCCGTACATCCATCCACATGGTTATGAAAAGCTGAAATAGCAGCCATATGTACCTTGAGTGAGGAATACTGAAGACCGGAGTCTGAAAGGGGCAGCAGGTACTTCAGCACTGAACTGACCAGACAAGTAAATGGATCCAAGTACAGTCAAACCAAAATTTACATACTAGCCAACATTCGCAGTACACAAAAACTGATTGACATAGAAACATAGAATTTGATGGCAAATAAGGACAGCTTGGCCCACCCAGTCTGCCCATTTCCCTACCTATTGGATAAGCTGCAGATCCTAGTTAACCAGCAGCCTACTTCCTCCTACCCCCCACTAGAATTGCCTTATGTCTGTCCCGTGCATTCTTGAATTCCCCAATTTTGACTCTACAACCTCCTCAGGAAGGCCGTTCCATGCATCTACAACCATGTCTGTGAAGAAATACTTCCTCACATTACCTCTGAGCCGTCCCCCCTCAATCTTCAAATTGTGCCCCTTGTTCTTGCACATCTCTTTTTCTGAAAGATGCTATCCTCTTGGACTCTGTTGATTCCCTTAAGGTATTTGAAAGTTTCTATCATGTCCTCCCTCTCCCTCCTTTCCTAGAGGCTATACATCTTAAGCTCCTTTAGTCTTTCTTCATATGTCTTCTGGTGCAGTCCCTGCACTATTTTGGTTGCCCTCCTCTGGACAGCCTCCACCCTGTCTATGTCTTTGTGGAGATGGGGTCTCCAGAACTGTACACAGTACTCCAGATGTGGTCTTACCAACTGTCTGTACAGAGGGATAACAACTTCCTGTTTTCTACTGGTGATGCCTCTCCCTATGCATCCCAGTATCCCCCAGCCCTCCTTGCTGCCCTCTCACATTGCTTGCCCACCTTTAGGTTATCTGATATGACTACTCCCCCAGGTCCCTTTCCATTTTTGTTGTTGTTAGTATCTCACCTCCCATTGTGTACTCTTCCCTGGGTTTTTGTTTCCCAGGTGCATTACCTTGCACTTCTTAGCATTGAATCTAAGCTGCCATACATTTGACCATTCCTCTAACCTTGCAAAGTCCCTTCTCATCCTTTCCACCCCACCTTGTGCATCAACTCTGTTGCAGATCTTTGTGTCATCTGCAAAGAGACATACTTTCCCTTCCAGTCCCTCTGCAATGTCAGGAAGATTTTTTTTATTACGGTACTTACTGTACTGTTAATGTTATTACAGTACTCATAATATGAACGGATTTTGCTCCCCTCCCCAAACTGCAGTTTAACTATCCAGTGATTGTGACTGGCTTTTGCCTCCCCAACTGTCGTTAGTATTACAGCACAGTAGTGTACCATATATATTTTGCCCATGTTGTACTGTATACGGCATACTGTGTATTGGTAGTACAGTACTGCACTGTTAAATTTGGTGAAGGTAACACACAGGTACAGTATCTTCTGTGAACTTAGCTTGCTACAGCATGTGGGAAAAGTTCTGTGGGGATGAATGAGGGGCTGCAGTGTTCTGTGCTTCTGTGCATGACAACTTGTTTTAAAACTTAATTTTTATTGAACTTTCATTTAAAAACAGTGACTGTGCTTGGTGGTTGTCTGGGTAAAGATCAGTGAGGGAGGGTTCTGTTAGGCAGTCAGAACAGGGAGGTTTGAGTTTGACTGCTTGGTGCGCACTGGGAACCTGACTGGGCGAAGAAAGAGGTTATGGAGGTCTGTTTTTCTTTTTGTATTGTGTGGCACCTCCAGTCTGCTTCTGTTCTTGAGAGCTTGTCCCAGTCAGGAATGATGTCCAATCACTGCTCCATAGCCCCGTGTTTATGTTTTAGGTGCTTTGCACACATCAGAGGCTGTCATGATCACTGGTGGGATTTTGTCATCATCCTTTGGGTTGTCAGTCTCTGGGTTCGTGTCCCCTTCCTTTTCCTCTTTCAGCTTGGATTTTGATTTCCATGCCATTCTGCCAGCAGCTCCTCCATATGTCGGATCAAATCAGTCATAGCGGATTTTGCAAGCCCGAGGTGAACAGCCAAATCCCATACACTCATTTTTCGGCAGGGAATCAATCTGCCTGGGCAGCTTCACTTTTCTTGACAAAGACAGTGCATTTCTTTTTGTTGCCATCACTATCTTTTGGATGCTAACAATACTAGGTGAATAGAACCCAGCCTTCAGTCAGCAGAATCTGGCAGATTAAGTACAAGAGCATTGGCAGGTGGTTAACAGGTGTTAACAGTGCTAATTGCCTGCACTTAAGTGTTACAAGCCCTCTGCCTCTGTCCACCAAAACCGTATTGCAACATCCGTTTCACCAGATGGAAAATTAAAAATTAACATTTTCTATAGGCCACACCCCCCTCTGATATCTGTTTATACGTCCACTCTGTACCTGCCTTAATGTATCTTGTTTTGTAACTGACGTGGAGCCTTTGGAAATGAGTCAATGACTCAAAGGTTTGTAATTCCGATATTCTAAATAAATAAATAAATACATACATACATAAATAAATAAAGGGAGATGTATGATTTGGTTTGGGACAATGAAAAATGTCCATGCAAACCGACTGTCCACGTGAAACAGGTATGCTATAAGTGGAGTACACTCTACTTGGAAGCAGCCCACAAAGTAAACTGCTTCCACTTCAAAGAATAGGCATGTCTGGTGGAGTATTTTCTGGCAGCCACCAGCACGTCAGCCACCTTTGGTGATACTCCAAAGTGTGCCATGGCTATGCCTTCAGAAGCCATGCGTGCAGATTCAAGGACTATAGGTCCAGATGACCCAGAGACCCCTTGTACTGTGACAACAGGCCCTTGCACAGCGATAGAGGTACTGGGGTTCCACTGCCAGCTGCTGTAGTAGTGAATACCATATCTGCCAAGGCCATAGTGGAGCAATTAGGATGAGAGTTGCCCCCTCCATCTTCAATGTAAGTAGTACTCTCTGTATTACAGGAAAGGGAGGGAAGGCATACAGAACCCTCCCTTTCCAAGACAGGCACAGTGCATCTCACCAGAAATTTCCAGGCCCTAAAGCAAGCAAGCAAAAACATGGCAGTTTTGTGTTGTGTGGGGATGCAAAAAGGTTCAACTCTGGGCAATCCCACCTTAAAAAGAGATCTTCCACTACTGAGGTCAACAGTTCCCATTCATACACTCTGGACTATGACCTTTTTAATTTGTGCGCTAAAACATTTTGAATACCTGGAAGATGCACAGCTGATAGTTCTAGGCCATGTTCTAGAGCCTAGTACCGCACTTTCATTGCTTCCCTGCCTAACAGATAGGAATGTGTCCCCCCTTGTTTGTTGATGTAATGCATCACACTGATATTGTCCGTCTGTATTAACAGAGGACCTGGAGTCAGATGCTCCTGAAATGCCTGGAGACTGTATAAGACAGTGCTCATCTCCAGGACATTTATCTGTAATCTTGTCTCCACCTGAGTCCAGGTACCTTGTGTCTGATGTGGGCCCAGGTTCAACTCCCCACCCAGACCCTAGGCATCCGAAGTGAGAAACTGTGTTGGGATTGGAATCAGGAATGGCACGCCCTGTACTAAGTTGTTACGGTCCATCCACCACATCAGTGCTTTTCTCAAGGGAGACATGACTAGCACCTGTTGGTCTAGTTCATCAGGCATCTGGTCCCACTGAACACTTAGGGTACATTGTGGGATCAGTGTATGCAATCAGGCCATTGGCACTGTGACCATGGCTGCTGCCATCAGTCCCAGAAGGCATAGCAAAGTCCTGGCTGGGACATACTGACTGTTGTACACCATTTGTGCTTGAGCCATTAGGCATTTGGCTCTGTCCAGAGGCAGAAATGCAAAGCCCTGAGCTGTGCTCAAGTCTGCCCTATGTTCTGCAGTCTTTGGCAGGGGGTCAGTACTAACTTTGGCAGACTGACTGTCACCCCAGGTCTTCAGTTTCCTGGTTTGAGCCCGGGTGTGCAGTAGTTGATCCCTGGAGTGGGCCTTTAAGAGTCAATCATCCAGGTGGGGAAAAACATACAGACCTTCCTGGCGGAGGGCTGCTACTATCACTGCCAAGCACTTGGTAAAGACCCGTGATGTAAAAGATATGCCAATGGGCAATACTCTGAATTGGTAATGGTCCCCTTCCAACATAAATCTCAGATATCTTTTGTAATGCTTTCTGATTTTTATATGATGGGAAGCATCCTTTATATCTATGGAACATATCCAGTCCCTGTTTGCAACACGGGAATCAGAGTTTACAGAGAGATCATACGGAACTTCTTTTACTCTATGTAGAAGTTGAGGTCTCTCAGGTCTAGGACAGGCCTTACAGATCTCTTGCCCACTTGGAGACTACATAGAAACATGGTGGCACAAAAGGACCGACAGGCCCACCTAGTCTGCCCAGGTTGCCTAAACCACTGGTAGGACTTAACTGTAACACCCCCCCCTTGCCAACAGGCCCCTGTCCCTGTCCCATGCCCCCTTGAACCCTCCCACTTTCCTCTCTCTGACCACCTCTTCTGGATGTCTATTCCATTTATCCACCACCCTTTCTCTGAAAAAGTGCTTCCTAATGTTTCCCCTGAACTTCCCCCCTACAATTTGCAAATCATGGCCCCTTGTCTTTGACTGCCTCTTTAGTTGGAATATGCTGCCTACTGCCACTTTGTTAATACCTTGTAAGTATTTCAATGTCTCAATCATGTCCCCCCCCCTTTGTTCCAACAAGTACAGTTTAGGACCCTCAGTCTCTCCTTGTATGTTAAGTGACTGATTCCCTTAACCATCTTTTATCGCCCTACTCTGGATGCACTCAACCCTCTCCACATTCTTCTTGAGGTATGGACTCCAGAACTGGACCCCATACTCCAGATGCGGCCTAACCAGCTGGGTGTACAAGGATATTATGACCTCCCTCCTCCTACTAGTGATCCCCCTCTAGATGCAACCCAGCATCCTGCTGGCCCTTGTCACCATCTTCTTGCAATGTTTTGCTACCTTCAGGTCCCGTGTAATGTTGATGCAAAGGTCTCTCTCCTGTTTGGTTACCTTTAGTGGTTGCCCTCCCATGCAATACACCGCTCTCTGATTTTTCCTGCCTAGGTGCATGATCTTATACTTCGATGTATTGAAAGACAGTTGCCACTCTCTGGACCATTCCTCTAGTTTCCTCAAATCCCTATGCATACTCTCAATCCCCTCCTGTGATGTCTGCTCTATTGCAGACCTTTGTGTCATCTGCAAATAGATACACCCTCCCCTCAAGGCCCTTTGCTATGTCCCCTATAAATATATTGAATAGTAGTGGGCCCAACACTGACCCTTGGGGAATCCCACTGATGACCCTTCCCTCACTGAGGGTATCCCATTTAGTACCACCCTCTGTCTTCTACCCCCCCAGCCAGTTCTGCACCCACCGTACTATCATCCACCCCAGCCCCAGACGTCCCAATTTATGCAGCAGCCTCCTGTGTGGCACAGAGTTGAACGCCTTCCTGAAATCAAGGTATGCAACGTCCACCCCACCTCCCCGATCCACCACCTTGGTGACCCAAAGAACTCTATCAAGTTCATTTGACAGGATCTACCCTCGGTGAACCCATGCTGGTGTTGGTCCAGCAGGCCACTTGCTTCTAGGTAGCTGGTGATTCTGTCTTTTAGCAGTTCTTCTATGAGCTTTCCAACCACAGATATCAAGCTCACTGACCTGTAATTGCTCACCTCCCCCCCCCCCTTGTGAAGGGGTACCACATCTGCCCATTTCCAGTCTTCAGGGACCACCCCTGATTTTAACTTGAAAGGTATCTGGAGTAGAAGCCTCTGTTCCTCTGCCTGGAATAACCGGCTCTATGGCACATTTTTGGAGTAAGGCCTGCAGCTGCTCTTTCAACAGGGACATGTGTCCCAGGGGATATGTTGAGACAGGTGGTGGATGATCCGGAGGAGTATCTAGAAGCTCCAGAGCATAGCCTTTCAAAATAATGTCCAGAACCCATTTGTCTGTCATGTACTCCCTTCAGTGACTCAGATGAAGTGAAAGATGACCACCCCTGGGGGCAATGGTGGTTAGGGGTATACTGTTGCGAGTCAGGCTGACCAGTGGAGGCAACTCCATCAGCTCCACCACCTTCAGATGCTTTTGAATGGGCACCTGGGGGAAGGGAGCTGGCAAGGCTACAGCACCCTTACCTCTGCCTTGTCATCTGTAGATGTCTACCCCCTCTGGCAATGGGCTGATGAAACCCACTCCTGCCCCTACCTCCATCTGGTGTGGGATACAGGGATTTTACTGATCTCAAAGTCATCCTGGATGACTGAAGGCCTCTTCAACATCATATCCAAACAGTTTTACTGTGTCTAAAAGGGGCATTTAATACTGCTTGCTGGACATCATTTGCAAAACCTGCTACTCTAAGCCAAGAATAGCGCCTTAGACAAATGCCTGATGTAGCTGCCCTGGCAGATGCATCTGAAACCATAGGCTTAGCAGATTAAATGTTTACCCATTTCAGCCCTGCAGTCAGGGTTTTAAGTAACTCATTTTTGGCATTACCCTCAGGTAAGGCCTGTACTGTGGCCTTGGTGGCACTTCTCCACAAGTTAGTTTGATATTTAATCATATTGTGCTGGTAGTTTGCAATATGTTGGACCAATGAGGCAGAGGCATAAGTATGTTTTCCCTTGCCATCCAACCTCCTTGACTTCTTACCTGGAGGGAAGGAACTCATGTGTTTAGGTGCCCTAGATCTATCATGGGCAGCTGTGATCATCACAGAATCAGTTTCTGGCTGATTGGCATAGTAAGGCTTATTAGATGGTGTAGGGTACATCTTATCAGCCTTTGTAGGTACAGCTGGTATGGCATTTGATCTATACCAGGCTGCAGAGGTATCATCCTCCAGAGCTGGGTATAATGGAGGAATGACAATGGACGGAGTTTCTGGCACCTCCAAGAACTCTATTAAAGTATTCTTTGTGGAATCTTCTCCCTCCCAAAGTAAAGCCCATGGCAGCCTGTGATTTCTGCATCATGGACTGACTGGAAAGAGGGATCCTCTGGGGGTGACCTTGGAGTGTTCACCGCAGATTCCTTACTACTGGAAGACAAGGCGGAGCCAGTGCCAGGTAAATACTGGTCTTCAGAATATTCTTCCATCTCCTCATAATCCTCCTCTAATATGAGGTCTGAAATTCAACCTCATCATCATCTCCCACAAGACAGGAATAGAAGAACCGTACTGGCCACAGCTGAAGAGACCTCTTTTGCAGTGTGCTGGTTTGAGGCATCGAAGAGGTATGGGAGGTAGTAAGCCCTGTCAATGTCAGAACAGGCTGCTCAGGTAAGCCTGGTAGTAATCGGCATATCATTTCTGAAAATGACAACAGTACTGCTTGTGTATCGATCACACCTGCATTAGGGGTTGTGACTGTAATAGTTGACAGCAAGTGAAGACCCAGCGATAACTGTGACGTACCACCCATAATAGGCCCAGTAGCACCAAAGGCAGACCCCGACCTTGGTGTTTGGTCAACAGTCAGGGGGGCTGTTGTCACCACTGCCAAAGTAGACAATGACATGGTCAAAGGGTTACCTGACAGCTGCAGCAGCAACCTGCATCGAGTCAGGGAGAGCTCCTCTCTGTCCCTCTGCTTATGCTTGTAGTTTCCTGACGACAACTTTTCTTTTTTTTATAATCTTTATTTATTGATCAGAGTGTTGTACAGAACACCACCATATAATAACATATCAATATACATTGGCATCAACATAATGCACCACAGACAACAAGTTACATAAGACTATCTTCAAATCAGAACCAATAATCAAGATACACTTAATATACCTTCTATTTAATACCAATTACTGTGCAATCTCTATTATGGGAAAACCCATTTAAAAATATGAGATCCAGGCTGCTGTCCCCCATCCATAACTTTTCTTTTGATTTCGATGACTGCAATTTGGTTGAAGGGGCAGGTAAGAACAGTTTATTCACCTGTAACAGTAGTTCTAGGAGTGGTATATGCTGTTCATCCACACTCTTTGGCATGTCCCTTTCCCCTTTAAGGATCACTGGAAGTCTTCAAGCTGGCTCCTCCCACCCAACCGGGTGGTATATACCGCGACTCCACCCCATGACGCCAGATTTTAGCCCACTAGAAGCCAGGTGTTGTGCGTCCGCAACCTGGGAGATTGGGTGGGTCCTTGTGGATGAACAACATATACCACTCCTAGAACTACTGTTATAGGTAATTATACAATGGGGTCTGAAAAACCTGTAATGTGATTGGCTGGCTGGCACCTTTTAGTCATGGTAAATCCTATGATATACCCATGGGAAAAGGTGTCAGTCAGCCCCTTTACTGAGATCAGTACGACCCCCGAAACAACCCCCCAAAAAAGCCGCCATTTTATATCGCCGTTAAATGCCAACTCGTCTCCCCCTGCAACAGTCAAACTAAAGAACAAGTAACGGAAATACTCAGAATAGCAATTCGGTCGAAAATAGTGTTTACCAAGTCTTCCCCCGTAACCGCTTCCACCCTACTCACCGCTGTGAAGTGATTTTTTTTTCTCAGCGCCACTTGCCTCAGTCCACACATTCTCAATAACGGCTTCTGGAGCTGCAGAGCGTGGACTACCGGCGTGCCCCTGCCATAACTGCTTTTTCCATTTCTTCCACAAAAACAGTGCTTGCCTCATTACGTTATTTAAAACAAAAAAAAAATCAAAGAATTGTTTTTCTTTGTCCCGACATGAAAGTTCTCAGTCAATCAGGAAACACATGGCAAAAGACGGCAGCCAGTCACTGCAGCCCCATTCACACCCACAGCTACTCCCAAATCACGCCACCGGCAGTACTAAAGCGGGACTTGCAAAACTCTAAAAAAGAATCTTTATACACACGCAAAAAAGAAACAAAACGCTTTGCTCGCTCTTAGCATTCCCCAACCTGCTGTTTGTGACTGAAAGTGAATATCATTATTCAGTTCATACTTCCTGATCACGCCGCAAACACAGTTGAATCCTGGACCGTGACTTCAATTAGTACCCGATCTACACCAGCAATCTGTTTCTCCGATCATAACAAGGAGACTCTAGATTAACAGTGTCTTTAAAAAAACACTGTTGTCATACTGTTTCAATCTGTCTCCTCTTTCTCTTTGCATAAATAATACAGCTCACGCTCCCATTTCTATTAAAAAATACAGCTTTGCCTCCCCATTTTCCACCAACTGAATGGGAGCATCTGCATAACAAGTGACTGAAATATAAAATACTGCTGATGTTAAAAAGAAATGTAATAAAAAATAAAATAAAAAAACATAAATTGCTAACAGCACTTTGCACTTCAGGTGAGGCAGGAGGCAGCCTTCGATCTTCTACCTACTAACCCAGGACTATTTTTCACTGCGGAAGCATATCTTATCTATTTTATTCATAAAAATGTTAAAAAAGTTTGACACCTAAACTTTTTCTCTTTTCTTTATTTTACACATTGTATAATCACGACAAGCCACTAAGGATGTAGGTTATCGAAGTTACGGCTGGCGTGGATTTACCACTGCCAAAACCACTCCAGCAGTGAAACCCCAATAACCCACACCCCTTGTGGCTATATTGCTTAAGTAACCTGTTGTTCTAGGAGCATGGATATGTTGTTCATCCACACTCTTTAGCAGACTCCTAGCAGTTCTCTGGGAGGAGGGAGGCAAGGTGCACACCCCCTACTTAGGAAACAGAAATTGGAGAACTGAGGCCCCAAAACCAGCATCCCAGTGTGACTCAAGGTCGATGTGGTAGTGGGTGATGAAGGTGTTTGCTGACTTCCAGGTAGCAGTCCGACAGATTTCCTGGATAGGGATGTCCCTGGAAGCAGCCACTGATGCAGCAGTATGGTGGGTAGAATGAGCTCTTATCCCTCTGGGAGGCTCCTTGCACGCCAACTCATAGCACAGACCTGTGTATGATGTAATTCACCTTGCAATGGTCCATTTAGCTGCAGGTCTGCCAGAAGTGGCTTCAGCGTAGGTGACAAACAGCTGGCGAACCTCTCCCCGAATTTCCGCCATCCTCTCCTTATAGTAAGAGAGAGCATGTCTCAGGTCCAAGATATGGAGCCTGTACTCGGCCTCTGAGGTGTAATTAGGGTAGTATACCGGCAGAGTCAACACCTGGTTAAAGTGAAACTCTGACACCGCCTTTGGAAAGAATTTCGGGTGGGGGCGGAGGACAACCTTGTCCCTGTGAAAGACCAGATAAGGGGACTCCACCGAAAGCGCCTGAATTCCCCTGTCCATGGCAGACATGATAGTCACCAGGAAGGCCGTCTTCCACCACAAGTGTGACAAGGCACACTTGTGCATTGGTTTGAACGGCTTGCCCATGAGCTTTGCCAGTACCAGCAGTAGATCCCATGGAGGTGGAGGTTCACGCACCGGAGGGGATATGTGATCCAGGCCTTTGAAAAAGCACCCGACCACTGTCTCCTGCACCACTGTTGGCTGACCGGCCCACGCCCAGTAAGCAGAGATGGCTGCCAGGTGCACCCTAAGCTAAGGGTCGATGACCATAGACCCACTTTGGAAAGAGACCAAAGGTAGTCGAGAATGTTAGCCACTGGACAGGACAGAGGGTCCAGGCCCTTGCCCTGACACCAAACTGAAAACCTTTTCCATTTGATGGCATAACACTTCCTGGTCGATTCCTTTCTAGATGCCTCCACCACGGTGTAGACATCTTCGGAAAGACCCAAAGCCTGGAACTCATGTCACTCAGGTACCAGGCTGTGAGGTGCAGAGATTGAAGGTCCGGATGGAATACCTTCCCCTGACTGAGTGATATCAAGTCTGGGCATGTACAAAGCCACTCCGGG
This sequence comes from Neoceratodus forsteri, assembly GCA_016271365.2. NCBI lineage: Eukaryota > Metazoa > Chordata > Ceratodontiformes > Ceratodontidae > Neoceratodus > Neoceratodus forsteri. Next base: position 1,325,954,742 of record CM057459.1, on the reverse strand, counting down.
GGCCTGCAGCTGAGGCTGAAGAGATCTGGATACCAGAACTGGCACGGCCAGTGTGGGGTTACCAGGATCACCTTTGCCTTGTCCCTCCTCACCTTGAGGAGCACCTTGTGGATCAAGGCAAATGGAGAGAAGGCATAGAGGAGGCCTGGGGTCCACGACCTCAAGAAGGCATCCCCTTGCAGCGAGCCCTGCTGAGGGGGGCGGGCATGAAACAGCCTCAGCTTGGTGTTTTTCCTGGAGGTAAACAGGAACACCAGCAGTTTGCCCCAATGGGAGAACAGGCTGTAAGCTACCTCTGGATGGAGAGACCATTCATGGGATGTCTGGCCTAAGTGGCTGAGAGCATCCGCCAGATGGTTCGAGGCTCCTGCCACATGGATGGCTAGGAGATCTGCCTCCAATCGGCTCACGAGAGTCCAGATGCAGAGCGCCTCCTTGCACAGCAGACGGGAGTGCATGCGACCCTGTTTATTGAGGTAGTACATGGTCGTGGTATTGTCCATCTGGACTTGAACCACTTGACCCTGGAGCTGAGGAGCGAAAGCTGACAGTGCCAGTCTGACTACTCTGAGCTCCAACAGGTTGATGTGGCATCAGGACTCCTTGGGGGTCCAGAGCCCGTGGGCCCTTTTGTCCCCCATGTGGGCTCCCCAGCCCATGAGAAAGGCATTGGTCATAAGGACGATCGTTGGCTCTGGGCAGACAAACGGGATCCCTTCCTGCAACCGGTCTGGGGCGGTACACCATTGAAGAGCATCCCACATCTTCTGGGTTACAGTGATCAGGTGGTCGAAATGACCATGGCACTGAGTCCACTGGGCGGCCAGCTCCCATTGGAGGGAGCGCATGTGCAACTGGGCTCAATGGACCAAAAAAGGTGCACGCTGCCATGTAACCCAGAAGGCGCAAAAAGTCCTGCGCAAGGCGCAAGTGCCAAGCAAGAAATGATTGGGCAAAGGAGGAAAGAACCTCTGCCCTGTCCACCGGGAGCCGAGCTCTGGCTTGACGAGAGTCGAGCTCTGCCCTGATGAAGCCCATCACCTGGGAAGGCAGGAGTTCTGACTTGGCCTCATTGATCAGGAGGCCAAGTTGGGAGTAGGTCTGGAGGGTCAGGTCCCTGGACCTCTCCACCTCGTGTTGGGTGGGACCTGTCGGAAGCCAATCATCGAGGTAGGGGTAAATTCTGATCCCCCAATGCCAGAGATGGGCCACCACCACTGCAATGCATTTGGTGAAGACCAGTGGGACAGGCCAAATGGCATGGCTCGGAACTAGTACAGGGTCCCTTTGACCCTGAAGTGGAGGAACTGCTGATGGGACAGACGGATTGGGACGTGAAAGAACGCATCCTGCAGATCCAGTGAACAAAACCACAAGTTTCGCTCCAAGGATGGAATGATCTGGGACACAGTGACAATCCGAAAGGTGTGAGACCTGAGATATTGATTCAGGTCGTGGAGATCTAGAATGGGGCGCCAGCCCCTCGTCCGCTTCTGCACCAGGAAATAACTGGAGACAAAGCCTGGGTCTGTTGGAGGATCCACCACAGGAGCTATTGCCTCCTTGAGGAGGAGCTGAGTAATGTCATCTCGAAGAGCTGACTGGGTGTGAGCAGATATCCGTTCCTCATGAGGGGCGTGGGCTTGGCTGGGAGGGTACTGCTCGAACTCTAGAGGCAGTCCCTGACCGACCACTTTGAGAACCCACCTATCTGAAGTGACATCGAACCAGGCAGAAAGGAAGTGACGGAGCCGGCTCCCCATGGGAGGACCCTGGCTGGTGTGATGGGAGTAGGAGTGGCAACTCCCACCCCATCACTTTGCAGGCTTGGAGGAGGAGGAGGCTCCAGGACCTGAGCCTCGGCCTGAAGGTTTGAGAAGCCAGCGGCCGAAGAAGCGATCTCGACCGAGGTTGAGACAGCATGTTCCTGGGACTGAGACCTCTCCCAGTCCCAAGAGCGCCTTCGTCGAGACAAAGACTTGCTCGGTTCCTGATCCCGGGATCGTGAGGCATGAGAGCCCGAAAGCGCCTCTCCCCAGTGGAAAAAGACTGGCACAACTCCTGGAAGGACCCGGAGAAGGTGGAGCCCAGGTTGAGCAGAACGAAGAAGCTTTGAGAGTCAGCAGCATGAGCTGCTTCTTCCTCGAATGCTTACATGCATTCCAATTGCTCGGCGGTTCCCGAAGCCATGGAAACCACCCACCTAGCCTCCTTGTACTTTGCCGGAGGGTCCTCTTCTCTGGTCTCCCCAGTTTCAAGCGTGTAACACAGTCGTCCAGGACGTTGGGATGGAAGGCCAAGCAAAAGCTGCAGGACAGTAAACGCACGTGAGACGGGGATCGGTACACGACATTTTGTGGCCGCAAGGACACCGTCAAAATTTGGGGGAAGATTTTCTTCCATAATCGAAGATGTGAAAAGGCAATCACTAACTCGAACAATTTTTAATTTCGGTAGAACCTAAGTTTTGAAAGCCAGGGCCTATGAAATGTATGAGCACGAGGGAGGCAATCTGAATCTTCCAGCGGAAAGGAAGATCTGGCGTCATGGGGTGGAGCTGAGGTATATACCACCTGGGTGGGTGGGAGGAGCCAGCTTAAAGACTTCCGGTGATCCTTAAAGGGGAAAGGGACATGCCAAAGAGTGTGGATGAACAACATATCCAAGCTCCTAGAATGTGGATTTTCCTGCATTTGTTTCTCCATCGTTGCCAAAGTTTTCTTCAAAAGGAACTTTTCCAGCATTCCTTTCTAATGTCACCTGGTAGCGGAGATGAAGCCCTTACAAATATCACAAGCTTTAATGTGCTGAGTGAGGCCTAAACAGCAAACACACAGTAAATCTGAGCTGCCCTTGTAAATTTTTTCTTTGCACTCACAATACTGAAATAACTTTGATGGTTCTTTCAGTGGCATACAGAAGTGTCGAAAATAGGTTCATAGATTTATTATGAGCTAGGAGGACAAATTTGTCCATAAATGCTTGAGACACTTGTCTTCAACAGACATGACCTTGGATGTTATTCTTGAGGCAGTTGTCTAGTTTTATTCTGAACTCAATTACTGATCAATCCTTAGTAACTCATGTTGTAGAGTTATCTCTTCCTCATTGCTGACAACTGAGCCCAGTTTAGTGTTGTCAGCAAACTTTGTTAACCACACTTTACTGTTTCCCTGTAGTGTGGCAATGTAGATACAAAGCCGTGTTGTGACTATTCCACCATATTGTTTTTTATAACGTGGCTTTCAATTTCCTCCTTAATGATATTTTTCAAGATTTTACATAACACAGAGGTTAAACTAATGGGTCTGTAATTTTTAAATTCTGTTTTGCTCCACTTTTTGTAAACGGGGGTCACTGCTGCTTTTTTCCAATCCTTAGCCATTGCACCACTGTCTAGAGAAACGTGTTACATTTTGTTGAGGGGCCCTGCCAGACCCTCTGACAATTTATTATGAGCTAGGATGACAAATGTGTACATAAGTGCTTGAGAGACTTCAACAGACATAACCTTGGATGTTATTCTCAAGGCAGTTGTCTAGTTTTATTCTGAACTCAATTACTGATCTACTACCTATTATCTCTAGAAGCAGCTTGTTCCACACTGATATCACTCGCTCAGAGAACCACGTTGCCCTTTTGTTGGTAGGATTAATACTACCTTTCAACTGGAGCTCATGGGATCTCATAGTGTATAGACAATATTTTAATTCTAAGCCTACACAATCCCAGAGATCATCACTGCTAAAGGCACGGTATACTAGGCTCAGGGTCCCCCTCATTCTCCGGTATTCCAAGGCGTGCAAGTTCAAATTTTTAAGCCTATCTGCATTACACAGACCTCTCATACCAGTTATAGATTTTGACATTCTGTGCTGTACACCTTCCATTTTGCGAATATATGTTTTGGTTGATGGTGCCCAAAATCTTGCGCAATAATCAAAGTATGGTCTAATCAAAGCACTATAAAGTGACAGAATTACCCCTCAATCCCCTGCTACAGTAGTCATGCACTTTTTAATGCAATCTAGTGTCCTATAGGCTCTCCCTGTGACTTGGTCACAATATTTGTTATTCATGTCATCTGAGACTATTTATTTATTTATTTGTGTCTAGGATTACAAAGTACCTTTGAGCCAAGGCTCTTTTACAAAGGTTCCACGTCATGCTGGTTACAGGGTAACAGACACTAAAACAGAAAACAGTTACAGGTACATGGTTTTAGACAGTAACTTTGCTTGACAAAATCAAACTGAGCGATGAGTAACTCAAGAAACAATAGGAGGAAGAGGGCAAGAAGGGGAGAGGGCTGAGGGTAGGGGAAGGCATAGGTGTAGAGGGTCAAGGTGAGGCAGCCGAGGGGCCTTATTAGGACAGACACAGGGCAAGTGCATTAGAAGTTGCATTGGACAGGTAAGTGCAAGAAGAGAGGGCAGAAACTGACACCTATAAGGTCAGAAGCAGCATAGGGAATTAAGATGTTATGGGGTGCAAGCACAGGTGGAGGTGCCAGTTATGGAAAGGGGGAGCTTTTTTTTGAATGCTCCAAGTATTGCTGTGGATGAGGTGTCACTAGAGAGCTCATTCAGCCAACTCAGAGCCCTGTATGCAAACGACCTTTGGCCTTGGGACGTGCAGCAGCGGGGGATTTGAAGAATTTGGGGCTTAGAGCTCCTGGTGTTGCGGTTGGTGATTCTGGGTTTGAGGAGGGTGCTGACTCCTGATGGTGCCTTTCCCATCATGATTTTCTTAGCAGTGATGCAGGTTTGGTATTTTATTCAGTTGTTCAGTTGCAGCCAGCCTGTTTTGGAGTAGAGGTCGCAGGTGTGGGTGAGACGGTGGGAACCAGTAACGAATCGGCAGGCTTGATTGAGGGAAGTCAAAACACGCCTGAGAGATGAGGTTGTGGCAGATCCACAGATAATGAGACCGTAGTCAATGATGCTGATGATGGAGCTCTGGACAGCTATGGACAGAGCTTCTGTGGTTAGATATTTCCTATGTCGGAATAGTAGGCCCATCCTGGCATTGGCTACTTTTGCCACGTTATTGATGTGTGGGACATAGGAGAGATTACAGTCGAGGGTGAGGCCGAGGTATTTGAAGGTATGAACTTGTTCGGGGGTGATTCCTTGCTTGGTTTTAATGGAGAGCTGATATTGTTTGTGTTTGTTTTGGGAGCTGCAGAAGATCATGGTCTTTGTTTTTTTCTGGTTAAGGATAAATCTGTGTTTTGTGAACCAGTTTTTGACTGCAGAGAAGGCCTGTTGGAGCTTACCTTGTAGATGGACTGGATCATGGTGGGATGCCAGGATGACAGCATCATCCGCGTAGAGTAGGATCTGTTCAGGGCAGGATTCTGGCAGTGAGTTCAGAAAAAGGCTGAAAAGGAGGGGCCCCAAGATTGAGCCCTGTGGGACACAGGACTGGACTGCTTTTTGGTCTGAGTGTGTGCCAGCAATTCTCACTCTTTGGGAGCGGTTGTCTAAGTAGCTTTTGAACCAGTTCACCGAGTTAGGTGAGAGCCCTGCTAGTCGAAGCGGGGCAAGTAGATTGTGGTTGATGGTATCAAAGGCTTTAGTTAAGTCGATGAAGGTGGACCCAGTAAGATGACTGTTATCGAGTGAGTGATGGATTGCACCAGTGAATTCAAGTAGTGCCGTGGAGGTGCTATGACCTTTTCTAAAGCCATGTTGCTCCTTGCACAGGATTTTGTGACTGTCTAGGAAGTCGGTGAGCTGGTCTGACACAATCTGTTCTAGGGCCTTGGAAAGTGGAGGTAGGATGGAAATTGGATGGTAATTCTCAGTAGTTGTTTTGTCACCACTTTTATGAATTGGGGTTACTGTGACAGATTTCCATAAGTCCCAGGTCGCTCATTTCCATAATTTCCAGGTTGCTCATTTCGGATGTAGAGTTTAGGATTTGCCCTCCAAAGGTGTAATCTGCTCTGCTGTTATTTGCACTGAAGTGCATTATAGCACATTTATCGATGTCAAAGTCAAGCCCATATTTGTGTCCACACTGCTCAATCCTTAGCAACTCGTTTTGTAGATTTCAAACAACATGAAGTCTTGCTATATTATAGACATTAGCAGTTTGTTCCAGCTCTAGAACTGCCCCGGAGTGAAATGGTTAAAACCATTCCAAAATAGAATTTTGGCACGAGAGCAGCTCTATCTGTGTCATTTCAAACTTGAACTGTCAGATTCTTTACTCCGCCTCAGTGAACAGTTGCTCCGGAGATTTCTCCTTCTGCTCGGTTCATTTCTCGGTTTAAAAAGTGTTTTCTCGGTTGGATTTAACTGAGAATAGTTTTATTTAACCATAAAACCGTTCGGTTCAAGCTCTATCTGTGGTAACCGTAAGTAAATGAAGGTTTTGTCTGTGTGGAACTTATAAGTTATCGGTTCGGTTTGAACCGATCAGTGGGTTAAAACTCATTTAAAACTAAAAGTTACTATTTTAGAGTGCGGTTCCGGTTCTTATCGGTTCTAAAAAAACGGATTTATTACGTTTTTTCCAATACCAGTGAACACGGTTAGGAACCGATAAGGTGTCTTGCCTGGCACTGCCGTTAAAGGCAAGTTTTGGTTAGGCTGGCATTATGTCTGAGAAACCCAAAAGAAAACCGGCCCACTGGGTTTCAACACTGTGATGTTTGTGGGAAGTCTTTGCCAAGGCTGACCCACACCACCATGTTTATTGTCTGAGGTTTGACCACCTCCAGTCAGACTGCCAGGTGTGTAAAATTTCCTGCAGCCACCCTGGAAAAAAGATTGGGCAGGCTCAGGAGCGAGAGAGCCAAAAAGTCCGCTGCCGGATGGCCAGCCCAGTTCGGTGCCAACCCGAACCAGAGTGCCCTCTGACCAGGGCGAGACTTCCTCGGGCAAAGAAAAGCTGGTTCTGAGGAACCAATTCCAGTAAAGAAAACAAGAAAATCAGCAGGTCTGGAGTCCAAAATTCCTTCTCCAACTGCTGAGAGATAACAAAAGCCATACAAATTGTCCAGTCACTGTCTCAGGGTCCGTCCAGACCACCACCATCTGGTAAAGGTCGGTTCGTCCGGTCCCAGTGGTTCAGGATTATGATATTGAGGAATTTTATGAACCAGAGGAGGGGGAGGATTATGAACAGTATGAATGTGGCTGGTAAGGTCTGGGTGTGCCCATTGAACGGACATCTCCCCAGACAGACCTTTAGAATCTCCCCTATGCTGTCTGAGTCCTCATCTCATTTTATGTTTTATAAAAAGTTGCTGAAACCCTCCAGCTTCCTTTAGAAGAGGCTGTGGATGAGCAAGAGGAGCCTGATTTTGTAGAAATCATGGATATTCAGAGTCTAGGAGATTGTCTATTCCTTTACATAAGTCTTTTAGGAAACAAACAATTAAAATTTTAAAAGCTCCTAATTCTGTGCCTCCTGTAGATAAAAAGATGGACAGAAGGTATACATTGTCAGGCCCTGATACAGAATTCCTTTCTCAGCAATGCAGTCATGTTGGGGTAGTTCAGGCTGCTGCCTGTGAAAGCTAATATTCCCTTGGCTTCACATCCTCCTGACAAGGATTCCAGGAAGATTAATGCCATGGCAAAAAAACAGTATATGGCAGCCTCTCTGGGACTCAGGCAAGCAAATTATATGGCTTATGTAGCTAGGTATCAGAAATCTAGATGGGATACTGTTATGCAATTGGCCAAGCAGGCCCATGGCTAGCTGGCTAGTGAACTAGAACAGGTGGCTGCTGATGGCATTGAAGCCTCTAAGGTTCAGTTTCGTGCTGCTGTGGATGTTAATGATGTTTCCTCTAGGGTCATGGCCACATCTGTAGCTTTTCGTAGGTTGGCCTGGCTCAGGTGTACTAGTTTGTCACAGGATACCCAGACTAAGGCTATGGATTTTCCTGTGGCGGGAAATTCTCTGTTTGGAGAGCAGACAGAGAATTACATGAAGAAGATGGATGAATATAGGACTACTTACAAAAGTGCCCAGGCTAAGGAGCGGCAAGCCACTCCTCAAAGACATGCCCCCAGGGCTAGGGGCAGGCCTTTTCACAGGCCTTTCTACCAGACTCAGGCCTCCTCTGCCTTAGCTCAGAGGGGCTTCTTCAGAGGCAGGGGCAGACGAGGGGTGGGCAGACCTGCTCCCACCCCCCCAGCCTAAAGCTCCTGCGAAACAGGCACCCTGATGGGGTGCCCAGGGCCGGTTCTCTTGTACCAGTGGGGGGCAGGCTGGCTTACTTCAGTCAGAACTGGGCTTCTTTAACCTCAGACAAGTGGGTTCTGGAAGTAGTAAGCCAGGGTCTGGTTCTCAGCTTCAAAAGTTTCCCAAGTTGAGAAGCAGACTTTTCTACCTGCAAGTGCTTCAGAGACCCTCACTCTGGAAACAGAGGTCTCATCCCTGTTAGCTCTCAGAGCAGTAGAAAGGGTTCCTCCCCTGCATCAGGGCAGGGGTCTGTATTCCAGATACTTCCTTACCCCAAAAAAGACAGGAGAATGGCGGCCCATTTTAGATCTCAGATATCTGAACAAGCATCTTTTGAAACCAAAGTTCAAAATGGTAACTCTGGCAATGATTTTACCTTCCCTAAGGCCAGGGGACTGGCTAGCCTCCCTGGACCTCAAGGATGCCTATTTCCATGTCCTAATCAGAAGATCCCATCGAAAGTACCTCAGATTCGAACTGCCCTCAGGTCATTACCAGTTCAGAGCAATGCCCTTCGGCCTTACCTCTGCTCCAAGGGTATTCACAAAGTGTCTAGCAGTGGCAGTGGCCCACCTAAGGAGGCAGAGGATTGCTGTTTTTCCCTATCTTGATGACTGGCTCATTGTAGGCCAGTCCCCAGAACAGGTAAAATCTCACCTGCAGGTCACCCAGCAGCTTCTCACCTCCCTGGGTTTTCTGCTAAACCTACCAAAGTCGGTTCTGGAACCAGTCCAGGTACTCACCTTTATAGGGGCAGAATTGGACACAAAGCTAGCCAGAGCCTTTCTTCCCCCAGAAAGGGTAAGGAATTTAGTGGCTCTGGCCTCTTCCTTCACTCTGCAGGTCTCTCAACCAGCAAGACACTTTCTGCAGCTCCTGGGGCACATGGCTGCATCCACAGCTGTTGTGCAGGGAGCCAGATTTCAGATGAGAGACATTCAGTTTCACTTGAGAACCTTTGGTCTCAGAGAGAGACCCCCTTTCCAAGTTGGTCCCAGTGACTCGAACCTTGATCCTAGCTCTCCAGTGGTGGCAGGATCAGAGCAATTAAGAGCGGGTCCCTTCATTTCCCCTTCTCATGACTTGACTCTCACTACAGATGCTTCCCTTCTGGGTTGGGAGCCCACATGGGCGACCTTTCCCTCAGGAGTTTGGTCCCCCAGGAATCTCTACTCCACATCAATTTGCTGGAACTCAGAGCTGTCTTTTAGCTCTTCAAGCTTTTCTGCATCTGTCCATGACAAGGTGATACAAGTCAGAACAGACAACACCACAACAATGTGGTACATCAACAAACAGGGGGCACTCGGTCTTCAGCCTTGTGCACCGAGGCAATGAAGTTGTGGTCTCTGGCCTATTCCCTGAACACTTCCCTCATAGCAGTTCATCTTCCAGGGAAGGACAATGTCCTAGCGGATGCCCTCAGCAGGATTTCCCAGGGCCATCACGAATGGTCCCTGGATCCTCAAGTGCTGGGGATAGTTTTTGCCAGGTGGGGCATCCCTCAGATAGATCTTTTGCAGCCCCAGACAATCACAAACTTCCTCTGTTCTGTTGCAGGCCTCCAGTGCTGGGCTCAGTTCCCTGGATGCCCTGCTTCTGGATTGGGAGGGAAGTTCCTCTGTCTTCCCCCTTTCCTCTCTATTCAAAGTACTAGTCAAATCAGATCTCAGCCTTGCAGGGTGATTCTGATTGCCCCGGATGGCCAGGCAGCCCTGGTACCCCTCCTTCTGTCCCTGACAGTCCATCTTCCCTGTGCCTCCCCAGGAATCACAATCTGTTGACTTGTGCCCAGGGAAGGGTTTGGTATCCGGACCTCAAATCCCTCAACCTCAAGGCCTGGCTCTTGAGGAGTTAGAGTTGCTGATTTACACCTCTCTTAGGGTGTTCTAGAGATCCTAAAGGCTTCAGAAAGCCTTCCACTAGGAGCTACTTATAGTTCTAAATGGAAAAGGTTTTCCATTTGGCGTGCTGGAAAAATATTTCCCCAGAATCTGCTGAATTGCCCATTTGTTAGAATTACATGGTACATCTTAATTCCTTGGGTCTCAGACCAGCTACCCTGAGAGTTCATTTGGCAGCTGTGTCTGCTTTTGTGTCAACAGGAAAGTCATCCCCTCTTTCCTCTCATCCTGTGTTTTCCAAGTTTTTTAAGGGATTACTCCATACTAATCCTCCCTTTCGGGAACCGGCCCCTGCTTGGGACCTTAATGTTTGCATTGCCCAGTTAATGCAACCCCCTTTTGAACCTCTGTCTTCTGCAGAGCTTAAGTACCTAACTTGGAAAACTGTTTTTCTAGTTGCTATCACTTCTGCCAGACACATAAGTGAATTGCAAGCCTTGTCAGTGGAGACTGACTTTATTTCTTTCCACAGGGATAAGGTAGTCCTTAGGACTAATAGGAAGTTTTTGCCTAAGGTGGTTTCAGATTTCCATCTTAATCAATCTATCTTCCTTCCAGTATTTTTCACTGATCACTCCTCTTCGGGTGAGAGGAGGTTGCACAACCTGGATGTTAGAGAGCTCTTAGTTATTATATAGGCGTACCAAAGGTCACAGGTTGAATCCTCCAACTTTTCCTTACCTATGGTGAAGTTGGGAAGGCAAACCTGCCACTAAGAGATCAATAGCCAGGTGGATTGTCTCTTGTATCCAATTTTGTTATCAGAAGTGGGCAGAGCCCCAGTTTGAGGGCTCATTCTACCAGGGGTACAGCTGCGTTTCTAGCTGCTGCCAGAGATATCCCTTTATTAGAGATTTGCCAGGCTGCTACTTGGAAGCGGTGCACACTTTTGCAAGCATTACTCCCTGGATGTCCAGGCCAGGAGAGATGCTCGGTTTAGCACAGCTGTTCTTCAGAGCCTATTCCTAAGTAGGTTCTGCCCCTCCTCCATGGAGGTACTGCTGTGTATTCTGCTAATGTCTATAATATAGCAAGACTTCATGTTGTTTGAAGAAAAAATTACTCACCTTAGTAATGTTGTTTCTTCTAATGGAGTCTTGCTATATTATAGACCTCCCAACCTGCCTCTCTCAGAACCTCTACTTGGTGGGGTGCGGGCAACTTAGTGTGGGCACTACTTATGTCCTGTTAGCATTTTGTCCCCTTTGGGACTTTGGGGTGTAGTGTAAGCGTGTGTGTGTTTTATTATACTTATGTTCCATTTTCATATTATTAGAATGGTGTTAGTATTTCTGGTCCCCTGACTTGAGTCTTGGGTGTTAGGACCATCAATGGTTGTTATTATTTAGGTAGCCATTTGGCTAGTGTAGGTTACAGCTTCCACACAGACCTTAGTGAGTTTGGCTCGTAAAGATCTGACAGTTCAAGTTTGAAATGACACAGATAGAGCTGCTCTCGTGCCAAAATTCTATTTTGGAATGGTTTTAACCATTTCACTCCGGGGCAGTTCTAGAGCTGGAACAAACTGCTAATGTCTATAATATAGCAAGACTCCATTAGAAGAAACAACATTACTAAGATGAGTAATTTTTTCTTATCTCTTCCTCATTGCTGACAACTGAGCCTAGTTTAGTGTCGTCAGCAAACTTTGTTAACCACACTTTATTGTTTCCCTGTAGTGTGGCAATGCAGATATTAAATAAGCATGGTCCTATGTCAGAGCCTTGTGGCACCCCACAGGTTATAGCTGTCTAACAAGATGCAACATCTCTCAGCATCAACTGCTGTGTTATGTCCAATAACCATGAATCAATCCATGATATTAGTCTTGGGTTTAATCCTATATCAAGTAACATCATTACTAGTTCTTTATGGGGGACTCTATCAAATGCCTTGCTTAGGTCCAGATAAACCACATCCACCGGATGGATGACTGGATGAATCTTGCAGTCCTTATCTGCCATCAACTTCTATGTTTCTATGTTTCACCGACTTTCCCTGGTCAAGTGCCCTGCCCACCCTGTCAAAGCAAGTTAGTAAGTTGGCTTGACAGGATCGACCCTTTACAAAGCCGTGTTGTGACTAATCCACTATATTGTTTGTTATAATGTGGCTTTCAATTTCCTCCTTAATGATATTTTCCAAGATTTTACATAACACAAAGGTTAAACTAATGGGTCTGTAAGTTTTTAACTCTGTTTTGCTTCACTTTTTGTAAACTGGGGTCACTGCTGCTTTTCTCCAATCCTTAACCACTGCACCACCATCTAGAGTAACTCATTACATTTTGTGAAGGGGCCCTGCCAGACCCTCTGACAATTCTTTAATTATCCTAGGATACATATCATCTGGGCCTGGTGCATTACTGGGGTCCAGCTTTTTTTGTCCGTTTTTGATGCCTCCCTCAATGACAGTTATTTTAGAAGATTAATAGAAATTACTGTTAATCTCTGGTGAGGTATCCTTTGGGCTATATACTGTGCCAAAATATGTATTCATAAGCTCCACTATTTTATTCATGTTAGTTTGTGTATTTCCAGCTGTATTACATGTGGGCCCTACCTGTGAAGCCTCATTCCTCTTAGAGTTAATATAAGCATAAAAGGATCTGCAACCTTATTAGCAAGATGTATCTTGTGGTTTCTCTTTGCTTTGCACACTGCTTTTCTACAGTCCTTTACTTTCCTTTTATACTTCCCCAAGCAGATTGGCTGGCATATTTTTAAGCCCTTACATAAGCCTTATTTTTCCTGTTTATCTTATGTTTGATTTCCCTGCTAAGCCATCTGGGGACCTTCCAATTTTTGCTATATTTTGCCTTTACTAACATACTAAAAGCCAGCAGAATAGGCCAAATGGTCTGTCTTGTCTGCTCGAAAGCCAGCAACCTAATGGCTACCCACCTCACCACCCCCCTAGCCCCTAAGAGTGTCTTCTCTAGATTCAGTTTCCCCTTGAACTTGTCCCACCCCTTCTTGAAGCCCTCCACTGTGCCCTCCTCCACCAGCCTCCCGGATAGTGCATTCCACGGCTCCACCACCCTCTCAGTGAAAAAATGTCTCCTAAGTCCCCCCCCTGTAATTTCCCCCCTCCAACTTCCACCCATGGCCCTGGTCACTCCCCCCCCCTTCAGCCTAAACAACTCCCTGGTTCCATTCCTAATTATTCCCTTTACATACCTGAAAACCTCTATACGTCTCCCCTATCCCTCCTCTCCTCCAGTGAGTAAAGCCTAAACTCTTCCAGTCACTCCTCATAAGGCCTCCCCTCCATGCCCTGAATCATCCTGGTCGCTCTCCTCTGAACCCTTTCCAGCAGTGCTATGTCCTTCTTCAGATGAGGTCTCCAGAACTGTACACAGTACTCAAGCTGCAGCCTGACCAAGGCATTATATAGAGGTAGGATCACTTCCCTACTTCTGGACGTAATTCCCCTGGCTATGCAACCCAATATCCTGTTTGCCTTGGCTGCAAATTTTTTTACAATTTTCAGACTTATTCATTTTAACGTCTACCACCACCCCTAAATCCCTTTTACTTGTACATAAAACATACATAAATCCCTTCTACCTGTACATAATTGTCTACAAGATGTATTGTATAATGTTTAAAGATGTTCCACATCTCATTTAGGACTTTTTCCTTAAAGTCTTGCTTGCTTGAAGATAGAAAAGAATAAACAACTGTCTTCTTTCCATGTACATGACCAACAGGAAGGTCAAAGCGCCACTATGTTGTGGCACAGTTTAGTTCATACACTTTATAAAATTTGTATTTATCGATGTTGGAAAGTATGTTCGCTGGGAAGGGGGAGTTGATTCTTGTTGAACACTAATTACATCCAGGAGAAAATTATTTTCAAATTAGGGACCATAACAGCACTGGCTATTGTGGGTAAATGTTTGGTAACTTGTTTATTGTTGAAACAGGTCTCCCATAAGTCCTGCACGGTGCAGCATATTATGGACATTAATGAATGTTTAGATTATTAATTAAAAGAAATACCCCCATATCCAAAAGCCAGAATGTATAGATTACCATGTCCTAAAACATTGGATGTATTGTAATGGATATTTTGAGATCTCATAGAAACATAGAAGTTGACGGCAGATAAGGACCACAAGGCCCATCCAGTCTGCCCATTTCTTTTTCTACCTTATAAATGTGCCATTGGCCTTTGCTCTGTCAGTGGCGTATCTATTCATAGTCATTTGTATTGCTCCCTTATGCCTATCCCATGCCTGTTTGAAGCCCTGCACTGTATTCATAGCCACCACTTCTTGTGGTAAGCCATTCCATGCATCCACCACCCTTTCTGTGAAAAGAATTTCCTCACATTCCCCTTAATCGGCCTCCTCTAATCTCATGCTGTGTCCTCTGTCCTGCTATTTTTCTTATATTTAAACATGTTAGACTCTTTCACCTTGTTTATACCCTTAAGGTGTTTGAATGCCTCGATCATATCACCTCTCTCCTCCTTTGCTCAAGTATACATATTGAGCTCCGTTAATCTGTCCTCATATGTCTTCTGATGCAGTCCCTGCACCATTTGGTTGCTCTTCTCTGGACTGCCTCAATTTGGTTAATGTCCTTGTGAAGGTGTGGCCTCCAATAACTGCGCAGTACTCCAGATGGGGACTAACCAGTGTCTTGTACAGAGGATTATTACCTCTCTCTTACGACTTGTGATACCCCTACTAATCACACCCTAACACCCCCCTAGCCTTACGTACTGCTTTAGAGGTCTGCTTGGATGATTTTAGGTCATCAGTGATGATGATGCCCAAGTCTCTTTCTTCCTTTGTGACTGCTAGCAACTCCCCTCCCAGCCTATAGGTGGCTTCAGGGTTTCTCTTCCCTATGTGCATGATTTTGCAATTCTTTGCATTAAATCCCAGTTGCCACTCTTCTGACCATTCTGCTAGTTTATCCAGATCTCTTCTCATTCTGCCCACCTGAGAATGAGATCATCCCTCTCTGAGGCTGCACTCTTCCCACCATCATTCTAGTGCACTTAGAGACTCTGTGACAGGCACTAGTTTTAAAAGTGGATCCCACCTCTAGGTCCAATGGGTCCTGAGGTGGTACTGGATAGCTCTCATTTGAAACCCACCACCTAGTACTACTGTGGCTGATGATGTCATCTCTTGCCTGAGAATATTGTATGACACTGTTTTTATGTAAAACAATAAAATATAATAAAAAAAAGAATAAATAAAAGCTAGTGGTTGATGTTTCTGTGGCAGGTCCCATGAGTGTGATTGATGGAGGGAAAAGAAATGAGGAGAGATGGAGCTGCCCATGTTTATGTAGACACTGATGCATGACATTGCTGTGGGTGACTCCTGACTTGCAGAAGTTTCCATGGTGTCCTTGCACTGATGCGGGTATAGTCCCAACGGTGTGGCCTGATGAACGAGATAACCTTGAAGAAGATTCATTATTGCTTACTCCCTTCATAGTTTTAGTGGCACTCTCAGCAAAAGTGGGAAAAGTGAGAAGTCATAAAGAAACTTCCTTAACCAGGTGTGAGGACTACAGCATCCTTGGGGACTGCATCCATCAATGGAGGTCTGCAATAAAACAGTTGGAGCAGGTTGTTCTCTCAAGATGTAAACAGGTCTATTTCTGGGGTACCTCACCTTCTGAACACTGCCACCAGCACCTGCTGGTTCAGGGTCCATTTGTGATTCCCTGGCTGATTCTGCTCTGGAAATCTGCCAGCACATTATCTTTCCCTGGCAGGTAGACTGCTGAAAGTTGAAACCCCAAGG
Organism: Neoceratodus forsteri; assembly: GCA_016271365.2. Lineage (NCBI taxonomy): Eukaryota > Metazoa > Chordata > Ceratodontiformes > Ceratodontidae > Neoceratodus > Neoceratodus forsteri. Next base: position 1,325,938,860 of record CM057459.1, on the reverse strand, counting down.
AGTATGCTAGGTTCCAGATCTCCACTGCTTCTGTGCACAGCTTTGAAAATCTTTTCCCCACTCTTTGTTTATGTAATACATAGTTATGGTGTTGTCTGTCCTGATCTGGGCAAACTGACCTCTGGTGTGTGTGTGTTGGGGGCAGACAGCCTGCATTGCCAGGTACACTGACTTGAGCTTAAAGAGATTTATGTGCTCCCAAGTTTCCAAGTCTCCTGTGTACACCACGTACCGCTTGCAGTGAGGTCCTCCAAGTGGGCGCCAAGGGAGGCATCTGTTATGAGTATGGCCACAGGAGACTGCTGAAGGAACTGAACTCCCTCTCTGAGGCTGCACTCTTCCCACCATCATTCTAGTGCACTTAGAGACTCTGTGACAGGCACTAGTTTTAAAAGTGGATCCCACCTCTAGGTCCAATGGGTCCTGAGGTGGTACTGGATAGCTCTCATTTGAAACCCACCACCTAGTACTACTGTGGCTGATGATGTCATGTGTCCCAGCGAATGCAGAAAATCCCTTGCAGGTCTGGGCTGACCTGCCTTGAAGGATTTTGCAGCTGTTGTGAGATTTGCTACCCTTGCCTGGGGAAGAAATGCCTTCCCTTGCTGGGTATCTAGAGCTGCACCTATAAAGCAAAAAATGCATTGGTTCTGTTTGTGACTTTTTAACATTTATGACGAAGCCGAGCTCCTCCAAGGTGCCCTGTGACAGAATGTGGGAGGACTTGGCCTCCTGGTGTGATTTTTCTTGAGACTAGCCAGTCGTTGAGATAAGGAAAGACCACCAGCCCCTGCCTCCTCAAATGTGCTGTCACTACAGCTAGGCAATTTGTGAACACTCTGGGTGCTGAGAATAGGCTGAAGAGAAGTGCTTTGAACTGGTAGCGGCAATTCCTTATTCTGAAGCTGAGGTACTTTCTGTGGCTGAACCTTACGGGTATGTAAAAGTAGGCATCTTTCAGATCCGGTGACCCCAGCCAGTATACTTCCTGTTGAGATGGAATCACTGAGCCTTTCTTTCTTCAGATATCTCAGATATAAAATGGGTCATCACTCCCCAATTTTTTTGTGGGTCATAAAGTATCTTGTCCCTTTCCCCATTGTGAGGGAGGCACTTTTTCCATTGCATTTGCCAGTAGCAATTTTTTCACCTCCAGTTCCAAGAGGAACTGCTGGGATATGAGGTTGGGACCCTTTGCAGTTCTGCCATCTTTTGAATTTTCTTTACTGCAGGGACAAACCCTGAGATACTATTTCCAGGACCCAGTTGTCTGTGGTTATTTTTGTTCAATTCTGAAAATAATGAGTCAGCCTCCCCCACTGGCAATGGATGGGCAACCTGTGCAGACTTATCAGTAGTTTGGCTTAGCCTGAGCTTTGGGGGTTGGTTAAGCAGCTGCATGTCTGGTGCCCCTTCTCTGCCTACTTCTAAAGTAATCCTTTTGAGGGGAGAAGTCATAGGAGATGTAAGCACGAGGAAAGTATCCCCTACCTCTACCTCCCCTTACATAAGGCCTGTAGGAAGTGGAGGCCTTTTGCTTCTCAGTATTGCTCTTGTAGGTGATCTTGTATTCATCCACTTTTTTTATGTAAGCCTCAGTCTCATGACCAATCATGAATTTCCCTCAAAAGGAAAATCCATTGCCTTGGTTTAAGTGTCCTAGGATAGACTGGTAGTTCTAAGCCAGGGGAAACTTTCTTAAGGACACTGCATGTGCAAAGACCCTGGATGAAGTGTCATTGGTGTACACCGCCATGTGGAACTGGTACTTTGTGGCTTCTCTGGCAGCGCTCATTGTCAGCCAAATTCTGTGCCAATTCACCAGCGGCCTTTTCACTCATTGCCAAAATGGAGTTCCAAAGAGCTTTTTGTACTGAGCTATGTAGGCCAAGTAAGCTGCCAGCCTTAAACACGGAGAAGCTGAAGTATAAATTTTGCCTATACTATACAGCTTCCTGGAATCTTTCTCGGGAGGCTAGAGGAAAGGGGCAACTTGGCCATGTCAGTGGTGGCAGTCTGGACCACATCCTCATGATCAGGGTGGGGATACAGGTATTCAGCACCCCGTTTGTCTACCTGATACTTTTTCTCATCTTCGCCAGCAGCTGAGGTAGGTGCCGACATGATTTTTACAGGTAGCCTTCTTGAGGGATTTGTGGATGGGCAGTGGCAACCTCTTTGTTGGAGTCAAGCCCATTATACAGTATCCAAGAATTCCACTTTATCCTCATCCTCCTCAGTCTCTTGTGAGGTGATGTTGAGAGTGTTAACCATATGTTTCACAAAAGTAACATATAGTTGTCCCAAGGGTCAAGGAGAGAGTCAAACTCCTGTTCAGAAGAACCATCTGGCTCAATGGGTTCTCACTCCTCCTCCACATTTCTCACTCCTCCTCCTCCACATAGTACATTTTGACCTCTTCCTCCTCCACAGGCATTGGGAAAGGAACCAGAGCTTGGGGAGGGGGGCATACATATTCATGAAATTCCCTATAGCCTGGAATGCCTGGAGAAATTGCCTTGACTTAGACATGTTCTCTGTCTAGGGAATTTTATTTGTGTCTACTGGTGGCTCCTTTCCTTCTTCAGGAGCAGGGACAGTGACATGTTTTTCTTGGCAGGCACCTTCTCCAGTATCTGCTCTAAGTCTCTTTTATTTTTGCTGGATTCCGGGTTCCCCCGTTCAGACACCCTGATTTCTGAACCATCCTTTGCAGCTTTTGTTTCTGTATCTGCCCCTTTAACAGGGACTGAAGCTTATTTTGAGGGTCTGGACCCTCATCCAAGCCATTAGGTGATGTGGAGTCAGACTGAGAAGCCATAATGTCTAATAAAGTTCATAGCTGACAAAATTGTGTGTTCTGGACCCAGGCATCTCAAATACAATTCATGGCAGTCTGCTTTAGTCAGGAGTTGAAAATAATTTTTACAATTTTTAAAGCTTATAAGTCCTGTCTTCTTGAGCCTGTCAGTCATGCCAAACGCTGACAACCTTGGGAACATGTCCCAGTTCCCAAAAACAACAGTCTTCAATAATGTATTTATTTATTTGGAAAAAAGGATTGAAATACAGAAATGCAGTTTGGTTCCATTAGAAATAGAACCGCAAAAGAAACTGAACATCAAATGGTGTTAAAACTGATATTTGAAGCCAACTATCATCTTGGTTCCCCGAAAGAGGAACCGGGAATAAAACAGTCAAAATACAGCAAAGCGGTACAATTTAAATTGTAAAATAAAATTTGAAGCAGTTTCCTAATAGTGGGAACCACACCGCTAAACGGCCTTCCCCGATTCCTAGTAATCAGCATGGAAACCAAGAAAATCACAAAAACACACAAATAAATCCTAAACAGTGCATTACTAAAGTAACTAACAAGTTAGACTTGTATAAAAATAATAATGCACAACAGGGTGTGTGTTGTGCTGGGATAACGCCATGCCTGGGGTGATTGGGCATGAGGCCGCAGGCCGAGTGCATCCAACGGGCCAGGCGTGGTGTTATCCCAGCATAACACACACCCTGGAGTGCATATTCCCATTATACAATAGCTCATTTAACAAAAAGTAAGAAAAAATATTAAAACTTTTATTAAAATTACATTTTTGTCATTTGTTTGAATGGGTAGGCATACTTAGTAAAAAAAAAAAAAATAGTGCAAATTATCATTTTGTTCAAAAAGTGGAGCTGTTGTGGTATACTGCGAGTCTGATTACGTTTTGAAGTGAATCTGTTTTTTAAGGGGCCACATGTCTTTGTGGAAGATACAATACGAAATATAGAAAACAAAAACGGATAAACGGAGATTAAGACGGAGTGCAGAAGCAGGGAATGGGGTGAGCATTTCCACTTTCACGGACACCATTTGGGTCACTCATTCACTCTTTCTGCAGGGTGGTTGGCAAGAAAAAGAATAAGAATGTTTACTGTGCTGGAGACTGCGAGTGCCTTTTGCAAATTTGTACTACATGCTTCATCATTCACCAAAGGTACAAAACGGCGATGAGGTAAGTGAAGTGCGGTCTTAGTTACACACTCACTTAGTTTTGATTAGTGAGAGTGCAGCGTGAGGGACTGCCGTGAAGCCGCTCATGACGACGGTTTGATGCTGGGAGTGGTGTTGAGAGGAACAAGCTTTGGGGTGATTGCTTATAAAGCCGATGTCACAACTTTGTGTGTGTTCCATTTTTTTAAACAAAAACGAAAAAAAAACAAAGTGTTGTTCATGGGCGGAGACTGTTAGCAGAGCAGGGAACTGCTGTAGTGAAGCCAATCACAAAGACAGCTTTCACTCTTTTTAACTAAGGAAACAAGCCTTTTGGCATTCTGTCAGCTGTAGGTAAGTTGGGGATGCCATGTGTAGTCATTTATGCATCATGTAATTTGGTCATGTGTGTGCTGGGACTGGATCCGTGATGTTATGCTGGGATAACATCATGGGTTCAGTCCCAAACAGAGCCCATCATTCTTTCTTGCCATTGTATAATAAAATAATAAATCGTGATCAGCTGAGAAGTGAAGACTTTAGGGCGACTGCTTTCTTCAGGTGGAGAAATAAATCTGACATTAGCATGCAGGTGTCAGCCTGACTGCACAACAGGGTTTGAATTTCATTGTAAATTCTCTAATTAGCATAAGATTCTAAAGCTCTTGGGTGACTCATTCTAGCAGAATGATTGCAGTTGCTAAGCATAAATGAGGGATTCCTGGGGTTTGAATTCATCACATTGTTTTTTTCTTAACCATTTTACAATACGTTTTAATGAGGAGGGTACCATTTGCTTGGTAAATTATATCTCAGATGAAAGTTTTACATTAAACATATGGATAGCTAGCAGCCATATGAAAAAGACTTATTTACAAGATGAAAATGTGTCTGTATAGACCAGTTTGAGAAAATAAATCATAAACTGAAATCAACTGCATTGCAAGGACTACTGGCCTTGATTAAGTGGGGCTATCCACAAAACATTGGTGAGACTGATACACCAAGTATACAGACAAAATGAGGCCAGACATTATAAAAAAAAAAAATAAATAAAACAGGTTGTTAACATGTATTGGATGAGTTGTTGCAGTTCTTCACCTCCTCCACTTACTCTAATAATACCTTTTAAGTCCTGGAAGGGCTACCATGTTTTTGAAATACAAAATAATTTAAGGAAATCATGCTCAAAGCTGCCCATTTTAGGGCAGTTGAATATGAGACACTCAGTTATATACAGGGGGCCCAATTTTCAAAAGATCTGCGAATGCCGCAAGCCCCTGGAGCACTGATAATACAGTGCAGGGGGCTTGAGGCATTCTCTTGGCGCCAATCGGGATTTTCATCCTTATGTGCCAAATGCCGCAAGTCAGACCAGCTTCCCCCGGTCTAACTTGTTGGAGGACCCTTTTTACGGGGCATGCGCCAAATCTTTCTCACAAGCTGCCGTAAAGCAGGGAAAGTGTTGCAACTGCACCCACTGTACTAAAATTGGGTGCAGTTGCATCAAAGGAGTTTGACGCAGCTGTGCCAAACACAGGGTTAATGCAGGATTTGACAGAAGCCCTGCGTCAACCTTTGAAAATCGGGCCCAGCATCTCAGTTTGCCACTATTAGCAAAATAGTATATATTACTCTAAATTATCAGAGTTTTTGTACCGAATTAGACATGTCTTAGGATAATGATTAGAGAATATATTTAATTATTAAGACATGGTTTGGAGATCTGGTACTATCTGTTACTCTAACCCTAGAGGGGGTCATGAGGCATGACCAATTGTCTTGGACCCTTATGATTAGAATGATTAATAAAAGGTAACCTGTCCTCTGGAGTTCAGTATTTTTTTATGCCCCCCCAATATTCAACATGTAAATAAAATCTTTAAATTTACAAAATAAATCATTACATATCTTTATGTAACTTTACACATTGGATGCTGTCCAGTCCATGTCACAGGAAAGACGATGCAGCCTATTTCAGAAATACAGTTAATGTTTACTAAACTTAAGCAGCGAGGCACTTTTCCATTAATAGAAACAGGCCTAAAGCATTTTTTAAACACATCAAGATAAATTACTCTATTCATCTGGATCTGGATCTACAATATAAATTCTTTTCCTGGTCACACTAGAGCAGAGGGTTAGTGGATGCTTCTAACTAAATAAGAACCTCATATATTAGGATCCTCCCTCAAATTACTTCTTCAAACACTGAGAACTTTTATTAATTTACTATTAATCAATTTGCCAGGTAATTCCTTCTTCAGTTTCATGTGCTGCGGCTGACAGCTCTCTATCCAAGTCAGGAGAGTCCCTCTCCCTGGAGGAATCATGTTCATATTGCGATTGTAGGAAAGAAACCAGCTGATCAATCTCGAAGAAAACGTACATTTTATTGTTAAAAGTTACCCGGACCTTAGCTAGTGCCAACATTTGAAAAGACCCACCAAGCTCTAGTATCTCCTGCCAATACGTCAAAAATTTCTTTCACCTTTGTTGCGTTTGGAATGAAAAATCAGGACAAATATAAAATCTGTACAATTGTACCTTTAACTCAAGCCAATTTCATAAGCAAATCTCGATCAGAATCAAATGCAAAGCTGATCCAAACTGTGCCTTTCACATTAGGGTCTGGTCTTCATGGTTCATTAATAATTTTCTTGAAAATTTTGTAAAGACTTCTCTCTGCCCCTTTTATGTAATCTGAAAGCTTTGGTGATAAAGGATAGATTCTTTGAAGGTAAAATAAATACTTCCACAAAAATGTATTTTACTAGATCTCTAACAGATTAAAGGAACAGTCCAGAAGGCCAACAACTCTAAGATTCCTATACCTTACCGGATTTTCCAGGTTTTCAGTTTTCCTATGTAAATTATAATTTTCTTTCACAACAGCAGCACTGCAGGCCTCCACTGCAATCACTTTGTTGTCTATACTTCTGGGCCTGGATATTCAAAAGGGTTGCGCCATGCGCAACAGGGTTGCGCATGCGCAAGTCCAAAATGCGCCATTCTGCGATATTCAGCAGGAGGCAGTTACGCCACTGGCATCAGGTTGCGCAAGAGAGCAATGCAAATGAATGCATGCTCAACAGGAGGGGGAGGATCCATGCATAACCCGCGCAACTATTCAAGTCGGGTTGTGCAGAGTTGTGACGCGCAACCCCAACCTGCGCCTGCACAACCTTGAGCCCAAAAAAGGCTTAAGTTGAGGGCCACCCACAGGTGAGCTGCTGCATTGCAGGCGCAACACAGCAGCTGCCACCCTGGCTGGCCCCAACTCTTTCCCTGTGCCCCCCACCAGCCCGATCGCGGGCATGGTGTAACTCTGACTCCCCAGCCCACACATCTCCCACAGCCCGATCGCGGGCAGTACGGAAGTACATGTAACACCCCATATCCGAAGCCCAATGTGGGCATAACGTGTATGAACCCCCAGTGCCCGATCGCTGGGCAGAGATGTAACCCCAACCCAAATATCCCTGGTGGTCCAGTGGACCGTAAAGCCCGATCGCGGGCAGAATCATCCAAACCCCCAAACATCTCCCTGGTGTCTAGTGTCCCCCACACAAAGCCCCTCCACCCGCCCCCCGCAGCGGCGGCGACAGCTAGCCAATGGGCTTGCAGCCCATCCGTACTATGACAGTCCAGATTTGTGAATGATTCATTCACAAATCTGGACTGTCATATGCAATATGAAGCTCTAGCTCGTAACCTAATAACTCTCAATACGTGCCAGCCCTACCCGGACAGTCAGTCGGCGGGCGGCGGGCTGACGGCGGGTGGGATGCTGTCGCCCGCCGGCTGCGGGGAGCGGGTGGAGGGGCTTCGTGGGTGGGGGGACATTGACACCAGGAGATGTTTGGGGTTTGTGATGATTCTGCCCTCGATCGGGCTTTCGTCCACTGGACCACCAGGAGATATTTGGGTTGGGGGTTACATTCTGCCCGCAATGGGCACTGGAGGTTCATACACGTTATGCCCGCGATCGGGCTTGGGGTATGCGTGTGGGGGGTGTTACATGTACCTGTAATGCCCGCAATCGGGCTGCATTGTGCGTCGGTCCCCGACGGCTGCTGCCTGGTAGGGTGGCCAGGCGCAAGTCCTCGGGGATCGGCGCACCTACATGCAAATGGCATGCAAATGGGGCCATAAATAGATGCAAATGGCCCCCCCTGCGCCTTGCATAAATTATGGCCCCATTTGCATGTCACCTTTTGAATATCGGAAATTTGCGCATGGCGCAATGGTACTTGCGCCACCGCAAGTTTAATGCTCATCTCTGGCAACTTGCGGTGGCGCAAGTTCCACTGCGCCATGCGCAAGTGCTGTGGCTGGGAGTGATATTCAAAGGTTGCGCTAATAGCACAACTCCTTTGAATATCACCCCGGCCACACCCCTGCGCAACTATTTTGAGCAGCGCAAGGGCTTGCGCCTCAGAATGGCGCAGTTTGAATATCCAGGCCCTAATCTTTTCAGTGTTTTTGGTGATTTAAAATTTTCCGATTTTTACTTTGCATCCTTAATTACAAAAATAAATGTTTGCACTGAGAGCATCTTGCTTCCACTGCTGCCTTTCAAGAATGGCAAGCGCCCATTCAATTGATTTTCCTAAGCACTCGAGAGAACATTGTTGAGGTTGAGGTATGGGAACAGTATCTGGCTTTTTAGTATCTGAGGTTAGTCCCAACAGTCGCCATTTTTCCAGCTTCAGAAACATCAAACTTTTTAAATGTATAACCGCTACCCTCTACCTGTAGGCCAGACGAAGAAACAGCTTCAAACACTGATGGCTGTGGTGATACTTGTAAAGCCAGCTCCTTTGAAGATCCAGAAGAGGAGGCTGCCGAAGGAGTGGCTGAGCCGAAATGCTCTCCGCTATCGGGGCTGAGTCCCAGCCATAAAGATTTATTTTCTAGCAGTCAAATCAAAGGTGAGGCAAACTCTTCACTTGAAGAGGATGTGATCTTGATTTTTTTTTTTCTGACACTGGATTAGCAATTCTTACAGGCTTCTATTACACCAGAATTACAAAAATTGCTAGAGAGCTCCCTTGCAGTGTTGCTGCTCAGTTTGTCACCATATTGTCCCTCACCAGGACTGCTGTAATTCTATTAGAATACAAAGGTACCCATAGTCTGTGTAGGTAGGGTAGTAACGTTTTATAGTGTTGTTGGTTGGGTTCTGCAAAGATTTGAGGTGTCCAGATACCAGAGATATGAAATTCTACCATCTTGATTACACAGAACATGCAGAGTTTGCATCCTCTTCTAATCCTAACAAAGCATTTCCTGACTTTTTGTAGTTTGTCCGCAACCCTATCATCTTTTATTTTTTAATAGCAGTATTTTGTCCTCCTGCAGGGTAGCTGGTCAGCCCCCCCCGAGCTGCCAACCATCTCCCCAGGACTTACCAGGTCTTGGGGTTCCCCCAGATTTCCTCCCTTAGTGAGGCAGAGGAGGGGGGTGTCCTCCTCCCAGGTGTATGAATCCAAAGCGGACTGGTGGCTCCCAGGCAAAGACACAGACTTGGGTATAGACAGATAGGGCTTCATGAAGCCCTCAACTACAGTTTTTCCATGTTTCCTTCCCTACCCTGCTGCAAAATGACAATGCGTGTGTGGAGGCACACACACAACATACCTGGGGCCCTGCTCTTCATGCCACCCAAAGCTGCACTACCACCAGGCCTCCTACTAGTGGTAGTCAAAGGTCAAGCCGACACCCCTCCTCTCCCCAGTAGACGAGATCAAGCCCTCAGATACTCGATCCTTTCCCACTCCAGCCAAACCCCAGTGACCTGACTCCATTTCCAAACCCAGGTCACCAGCAAGGCAGAAGTTAAGGCACCCAGCACCTCAGCCCTCCATGCCATTGGGCCGTTGGTACTGTTTTCTTAATGTATTTTTTTTTAAGTAACTGTTTACTGTGATAATAATGTATATTATTATTTAGGGCTCCTGTTTAATTTGCAATACAGTGCTACTTCTACTACTATTATTATAACAATCTGTATTTAATCCCATTCTAACACATTAAAGCTCTGATGCACTGGAGACTTATGGCAAATAAAATGTTTTGAACATCCTGACCAATGAGTATTTTTCCTAAACAGAAACTGTAAATTAAATAAAACATTTTAATAATTTGTTGTGGTTTAGAATAAACAGGTTCTCAGCCTTCTCAGATATCAATTTGCCCCATCAGAGTGCCCATCAACCAATCTGCTAATTCTACAATCAATTTTATTGCTGAAATAAATAAAAAAAAAAATTGCACAAACTTGTCTTTTTGTTTGACTTTATTAACAATCTTCATCTGATAGAATTTTAAATCGTTAATCATGGTATTTTACACAATTCCAACAGGTTAAGTATAAGAGCTATCTTACATATGTACACCATCAGTAGTTGGCATTAATAGTGTCTAGCGGTATTTCTGCCCACGCACTATAGAAGATGAGTGTTGTTAAATCAAGCAACCGCCAGCAGACACTGCCTCCACTAGAGGGTCAGAACAGACCTGCATCACTTTAATTCAGGTGCCTGAACCCTAGTTACTGTGGTCAGTACTGGAATGCAGTCCTGATAACTGCATTATCAACTGTGGACACTGATACCATAACCTTGGTACCAGGTACTATCAATACTAGGTAGCTAAACCCCAATAACTGTTAGCAACAGACACCTGAACCTCGTTAATTGATGGAACTGGGTTCCTAACTGCTGATAATATGGGCCTGTATCATAATAAATGCAGATACTAGGTACATGCTCTGCAATAGCTCCTACTATTGTGTACGCGCACCCAAATATCTGCTGAAACTGTGTACACTCCCCCCCCCCAAGAAATGCTGATACTTGGCAGGTGCCCCCCAATAATATCCAATACCAGGTACCAAAACCTTAAAGCAAATGGGGCAGAATAATGACCCATTGGTAGCTTAATGTGATTCGGCCTATTCATTGCCACCTGCTGAGCCATGTTATTCTTACAGTAGCACTGGATTGCCACATGATCTCAAATGGGCACCATTCACCATACTGGTGCTTTAATAACCACTGATACTGAATTATTCCCCCCATTGCAAAGGGTCTCTCAGCATACCCTTGGAAAGTAAGACTTTGCATTTCAAAGGCATCTTCCATTATAATACTTTCAACTAAATACTGTGTCAGGTACATGATCTCCTATAACTGTCACTCTGTACCAGCATTCAAATGCAAGGTACAAACGACCGTGCCAAGGGTGGAACAAGCCTCTTTTGGATCCAATACCTACTAGCTGTAGCTCAGGTCTACATTGTTAAGCAACTAACAGTAAGCCTGCCGCGATCAGCTGAAGGGCTGTTTCCAGCTTTAATCCAAACAGTTCTGTAGTAGGAGCCTGCAACTTGTGAGACACACTGCTGTCAGCTCCCTTGGCTTGTGTTTTGGTTCATAATGCTAAGCTATACTATTGGCTCACTTCTAGCTTAGGTCTAGTGAAAATCTGCCTAGCATGTGCATCTCTAACGTCAGCTACCTGAGATTCTTTAACTGTGGATAACTAGAATCTGTACCCTAATGCCATGTATGGTACCCGAGGCCCTGTAACTCTGGATATCCTGTATCTGTTCCCTAATAACAGGCGCCTAAGGCCCTATAACCATGGATTCCCTTTATCTGTACCTTGATACAAGGTATCTGAGGCCCTATAATTGTGGATACCCTGCATCTGTACCCTAACACCAGGTACCCAAGGTCCTATAACTGTGGATACCCCATATCTGCACTATAATACCAGGTACAGGAGACCCTATGACTGAAGATGCCATCTACCTGTACCTTAATTCCAAGCAGAGATGGCAAACCAAGGGTGACACAAGCCTTTCTAGATAATGGGCTGGCATCAGCAAAACACAACTGCGCTACATTCCAAAGAACACTGCATTATAAGCGGTTCCATTCTTTATTTTAGGGGAATGATTCCGCTTGTATTGCTGATGCTTGCACCCTAGCTGAGGTCATATGTCCCCTGCATGTAACATCACAGTCATTTTTTCAACAACTCACTGTGATGCCATAAGCACCAGGAGTAGACAAACTCCAAGGGAAAAAGATGTCATTTTCAAGCAAATACCCAAAGTGAAAAGGGGATAGAGAGGTGTGAAATTCTTTTGATTCACAATTACTGTCTGACCAAAGGTTCACATGGAAGAAAAGGCGATGCACTTTAGCAAGGCAGCATAGTCCAGGGCTTATGGTATCAAATTGGGCAAGAAGAGGTGCCAGGTCTAAATCCCACCACAGCCACTGGCTCACTGTGTACCCATGAGTAAGTCACTGGACCTCTCTGTACTTCACGTACAGAATATTAAATCAAGACTCCCCCCCCTTGCTTATAGTATGTAAGATACAGGCATCTGAGGCTGCAGCTAGCAAATGGCTTACCGCCCAAATGCAATTACTGTGATCAATATTATTAGCACCGTGTCTGAACCCACGAGAGTAATTCCATTGGGTAAGTGAAAGGCACAGCTCTACTAGATCAGCCAGCAAGAGACTCTCCATGGCAGGGTCCTGTGGTCCTTTGCACAGCACAAGGTGAGACTATAGGGCCTCGAGATTTTTTTGGGGTTCTTATAATTATTTCCATGTTCTGCATGTTACAGAGGGAATGTGGGAGTACAAAACAAGAGCTCTTTCTCCTCACCTCTGACAGAGTCCAAGGCACCTGAAAGACTTGGTCATTATTTCATGACTGAACTTTTGGAGGACAGTAACTCATGACTTCTGAATTAAATAAATGGTGAAGCAGCTGGGCAGTTTCTGCTTAAAAAGACTACCCTGGGTAAATAAACTGTGAGATGGTACAGTTCAAGTTCATAAAATGACTGAAGGTGCCTGCATCTGACAACTGACTGCAATGGGTCCCTGCCAAAACGTGCTTTGGCTAGAAACTGGTTGGCTGGTGAGAGATCTCCAGTGGGATCTGCACTGCAGCATCTTTTACACAATGACATTAGGACATACTAGTTGGATCCCGTTCTTCATAAAATCTTTAAAAATGTCAACACCTGCCTTTTGGGTTAGTGGTGTTACCCCTTTTCTACCACATTCTCTTCAGCTTTAAAGAACACCTGCTCTCACAAAGGAACATTTGAAAAGTAACCATGTTGGATTATATTTCACATTTTTTTGCATTTAGACCCCCTTTTCATGTGTAACTATACGCATTAACATGAACAGGATCCCTTTCTCCTAGACTTCATGTACTCTGGCTGCTCGCCTGGTCCTGACATTACAACACTCTGCTTGCAACATCACATTTTGCCACTGTGGATACAGTTACGATGTCATGAAAAAAACATTTTGATGGTCAGGTGTACACCAAGCAGCCAGAGGAGATAACAGCTAGAGGACAAGGATCTCGTTCTCATGTACAACGAATGTGTGAAACACAAGCCAAACTGCATCTAAAGAAGTATGTTCTTTCAAAGTTTTCACTGATGTTCGGGGATGTTTGAATCTGGCTTCACCACTCTCTGTACCCTAAGCATTTCAGCATGCAGAATGGAATCAAGAAGCAGAACCTACACTGTCTTTAATAAGACTAATAAAAAACAGAGAGCAAAATGTGTTCCAGTGCATAGGAGAAGATCCATGTTGACAGCACCCCTTGGGGTTCACTTTATTATAAAAAGAGTGCCAGATCATCTTTTTTATTCATATTTCCCAGCCATTTCTGCCTACTCAAACTATAAAAGTCTGTTTCAGACCATTGCCCCCTCCTTAATGAAATGCTTTTTGGCAGAGTTCCAGGGCTACACTGATGAGCTTGGTGTCCTGTCAGTGGTCGAATGCTGTGAAATCTGAGCAAATGGCAGGTTGTTACTGCATGCCCTAAGAAGTTACAAGGCATGGCATCACCGTGCTACTTGCCGGCTACATGCATTCATTTCTTCAGAATTCTTTTGCTGCTTCCTGCTCAGCTGCAGGGAACTAGAGAATGCTCCCTCTCTGAAAAGCAAATCATACAATTCCCACAATGTGCCTACCCTCCACCGTTCCAGTGAGGAAGAGACTTGTCAGTCAGCTTGGGTCAGACTGTGACAGCTAGCACAGGCCTCTCACTCCCCGTCCGAGTTTTACCGCTTTTGTTTCCCCTGTCCCCCATCAGGGTTGGGGTCAGCACAGATGCACTTCTCTGACATGGGGAAGGGACATTTCTTGTCTCCACAACAGATACCAATGCCACTCTTTGGTCAACCAACATGGGTTGTCTACCACGCCCTTCCTTCCCGGGAGCCATGTGATACACTGGCGCAAGGGGCTAATCCCCACTGCGGGATCCCAGGGCTTGCATGCATACCTCACCCTCCGGTGGAAAAACAATGCACTACCACCATGCCACTGGGAAAGCCTGGACAAATCTCACTGGGACTGCAACGGGTAAGGCTGTACTCCAACTAACATTAAAGGTCTACCAAGGTAGAACTGTGTGGAAGGGCAAGAGAAGGAAGCACCTTCTACCACCACCCCCTCACAGAAAGAAAATCAAGGCGTTTGGACTGATCAAAGAAAATACCTTTGTGGCACTTAAGGAGGCATCCCTGAGGGGATGGGGTGATATCTTCCCTCCCTAAACCAAACATTTCACTACATTCGGCACTACATCAAACAAGGATGTATCAACAGAACCAAAACATTTCAGACACACTTCCAAACTGGAACATCTTCAGATATTAGGTGTATGGTAAGTAGCCTGCTTGTATGAACATCCTAGTTTGTGAGCTGCACCCATTCAATTGAGTGATTTTTCAGCAGTTTAGGAGTGGAACATCTAAGAGTTCCCCTGCTTTCAGGTATGAACTACTCCCTCTCCCAATGTAAACAATACTTCTTTCTATACATCTACTGCGTAATAGGCTTGTACTCATCTCACTCTCTAAAAAAGAATAACTTCTGTCCACCATAGCAAAAAATGGATGTTAAGCTGCCCAGTTCCCTCACAACTTAACAGCTCTAATATACCACTTCAAGAGTATCAGGTAAAACATCATTGTAGGAAACATTTGTTTGTTAAGACTTCCACTGATTACTGCTGTAAGTAGTGTAATATGGGACTAATGTACAGTGAAGACGTTTTGGATAAGACATCCCATCATTTTGTCTAACTTTTCCAAAACAAAAATATAAAGCAAAGTGTTGTTCTAAGCAACCTAAAGATGCACTTTGACTATGTCTGCAAGACTTTAAGAACTTGTTAAAACGCAACTGTATATAAGACTTGGAAAATCCCACCCCCCACACACACACACACACACACGGTCCTGATTCCCATGTTCCCTTGCAACTAGCTGGCACTGATCACACAGACTGCAGGGCAGATGATGGAAGTCTAATGATTCTGTTCCTTTGCAGGTCAGCAGGGGGCGCCTGTAAACCCTCTGTGCTGTGCTCCTCCCCCGCCAGGGACTGAGCATTTACCTCCACCACACCCCACACAACTGAGATGTAGTGTAGCAGACCCAAGTCTGCACTTAACTCCTGGATCTACCAGTTGTCCATGTTGGGTGTTATCACCTCGCCAACTGGTCAGCTGGGAACCCCTCTCCGAGGGAACACAGGAACCAGTTTAAGACAGTGCTTTGCTTACAGGTATGTCGCAACAACATACTGCATGTTCCAGTATACATTCAGTAAAAAACAAATGCTTGCTCACATTCGCTAGTAGAATTATACAAACAAGTTAGATCTCTTTCAGCAGCAAGACTGAAAGCAAAACCAAAGTGCATTACAAAGTCCAGTGTTAAGAATTAAAACCAAGTAAGACTTTTCAAATGTCTTTCTTATCCAGTTTGTCTGGTATTGTTTTTCTGCTACCTTTCAGTTTACCAGTGCTGTTTTTTTTTTATTACCTTATCTGTTTTTTTTAAATCTTCAAATTACAAAACAAAGCGCATCTAGTAAACATGGTGACTCCCACGCATGCATAGAAGGTTCAGTTTATCACTGACCAGGAAAGTCACACCCTACAATAGCTGTGTGTGTCTGTGTGAGCAATGTAGAGGCACTGAGTCATCAGAGGTTCTGCAGGATTACAGGTAGGTGTCACAGTGTATTATGGGGTGTTCCTCAGCACACACAGCCACAATAATTTCCCCTGATGATACTGATTTTGTATCTGTGTTCCATACTGCAGTAACCACTGGTCATGGTATATTGTGATTAATTGTGAAAACATTTGTTTTTTCAGACCACTGCCCCATTTTCCCCTCACTTTTAAGTGGGTGTTGAGTACCTAACCCATAAAACCTAACTCTGACACCATAACATTACAATAACTATGATTATTTTTTTCAGTCTTATTGAACTGTGAACATTTTTTTATACTCAGACACCCCTAGCCCAGAGGCTATTAAAGTCCCTTTACCCCCTCCTCTG
Organism: Neoceratodus forsteri; assembly: GCA_016271365.2. Lineage (NCBI taxonomy): Eukaryota > Metazoa > Chordata > Ceratodontiformes > Ceratodontidae > Neoceratodus > Neoceratodus forsteri. The sequence continues at coordinate 1,325,922,447 of CM057459.1, read as the reverse complement.
GAGACACTGGTATTGAGGTTTGGATGGCAGATGACTATAAGGGAAGCCCACCGATGCAACAATGGATTACTGGGGCCTTCAGGGCAGGGATGGAACCTCCTGGGGACCTGATACAACACTGACAAAAAAGAGAGTTGGGGCCTGAGAGAGCTAGAGGTTCACACAATGATGTCTCATCACTGGATTGACCTGTGTTCTCTCCCACCCATTAATGAAGTGCTGTGGCTGCACTGTTTCCTGGACCACCAGTGGTCAGTAAGTAATAACACCAAGTCTATCTGGCACCCTCCACTGGAGGCTCTATGCTGATGCTACAACAGCCTCCTGCAGGCCTGCAGCAATGGCTTAGCGTTGGGGCATGGTCTGAGTCTCTGTCATCATAAGGGCTCCCCAGCCATTACTCTAATAAGCTAGCCCATGCTTTTAGGGATTTTAATCTGAAAACACTGACTGGTGGGGCCACCAATAGCCCCACAGTAGCACAATGTGCTAGCATGCCAGTGACCTTGATTTTGGGAGTGAGCCATTAGGATGCTGGTGATTAGACATCTGGTTGGGAGAAGTGCCCCAGCCTGGGAAGGGTCCGTGCTGCACTCTGCACCAATGTAATCTTTGATGGAAGGCAAGGGAGCCTGCTGCCCTGCTGGGGGTGGCCTGGAAACATTATTCACATGCCAGGCCATTCAAGGGCTATGCATGGAACTAGAAGTGGCGGGGATGTCAATGGTTTAAGGCCCAAAAACCTGGAGAAAAACAGCAGCTGCCAGTATAATCGCACCAGCACTGTCCGATGTCACGCCTATTGCAGTTCCTACTAGACTGTGCTCCAAAGGGGATGCACAACACCTCCTTGAGGGCTCCATCACAGGTAGAAAACAGTTTGATGAACTCCAGAGCAGGAAAGAAGGTGTTTGGGTTGGCAGGTTGCTGTGCAGAGCACAATGAAGGGTGTCTGCTCAGCAGTATAAACAGCTTGCCCAAAGAAAACAGTGGGTGGGGAAGGGAAGAAGGGGAGACATGGGGACTAGAGGATTATTTTAAGGATGATGAAGGGAAACAAAATGGGGGGGGGGCTAGACATGAGGATAAACTACAGGTTATACTTACAGTGATGGTAGGGGTAAACTGGCTGGTGGGTGCCATCAGTGAGCATAAGTGAGATGGGAGGACTTCTAGTTAAGTGAATTTCGCAAAAAAAAAAACAAAAAAAACCTAAGGGTACAAAGTTGGAGACATCACCGGGAGGTTAAAAACTATGCACAGTTCTGATGTGACTTACATTAAAAGTACTAGTGGGACTGCCTTGTGGCTCTCCATGGATCCGTGAGTCACCAGCCATACTCTGCTTAACTGCTTGAGGGAATCATGATACCATCACTGCTGTCTAACTTATGAAAACATAACATTTGATTCTCTTCAATCTTGAATGGACAATACAACCACAGTGCTACCCCCCCCCCCCAAGGTAAAAACAATTTGAATTTTGTTCCTGAACTACTTGAACATTAAAGGCCATATATGGTATCAGAAAGAAACCAACTGTTTGCAAATTGCTTCTTGAGCCAACCTCCCCCCACCAGAAAACACTGCCAGAAATGAGTGACACACTTAAAAAGTTACGACTTTGCCACATTACATTAGTTCTGCAGAATGCACCTTTCAATGAGACAAAAAATAGGTATCCAGCAGGTGGGAGGAAATTACTGCATGCAATAGACAAAGCAGGAAGGAAACAAAGACAAAACCTGCTGTGGCAGCAACAAAAAATCAAATATCCTGTGGCCTCGCAGGCTACCTTGATTTTTTTGCATTTACAGGAAACAGAGGCAAGCATGTGGACTGGCTGAAGGAGGACCCTGGCCTACCATGAAACAGAAGGAAAAATTAGATTAGTACAGTATGTACTAAATGTGCTCCGATTCTGCTCTGCAGGATCCGAGCACCCTCCAATGGATATCTGCACTGTCCGACTGCCAGATGCAACCCTCATCCAACTCAGCATGTGGTGTCAGATCCTCAGTCAGACAGCAGCCGGACGTCTTGATCTGACAGTTGGATCTTTGGATCCCACCTCAAATAGTTGTGATCTGACCAGCGGATCCTTGATCCGACCGCCAGATCCACTGGACGGATCCTGTTCCCTTCAATCAAATCCATTTGGGATCTGAGGAAACTGGATCCTTTGTAGAATGCTATACACATTTGATGGCATCCGACATCCAGTGAAATGGGTGGTATCCACCTGTATCTGATCTTGGCGGATACAAACTGAGCACTACTAGTAAGTACAAGAAAATACTATTTGGATGGTCCTTGATAATAAAGTTTAGGTGGTCACTAGTCACTTGGATTTTAGAATTTATTTTTAAACATTAACTTGTTTTTTTAAATACTGGAACTATTCCAATTATGATCCTAGACATGGCTGGTGGTGGGGTCATTATCTAAGCCTCAAGTGGGAAGGGTCATTTACATGTCCTACAAAGCACAAAGTAGTAGCTCTCCCTACAGAGAAATAGCAATTGGTCCACAACAATAACGTTTTGTAATGTTTATAGCTATTACTCTGACGCTGCATACAGCATGTCAGATGAGCCAGCTGTGATACACAATTTGCCAAGTGCAATCAAACGGTGCAGGTACAGTTACCTCAGGGAACCTTTTCCACTTGCCAGTACTGTACAGCATGGCTGGCTCATCTGGCATACTATATGCAGCTACATATAAATAGCTTTAAGCACTGTAAAACTTTTATCTTGGTGGACCATTTGTTTATTTCTCTGGAGGAGAGGGCTGCGACTTTCTCCTTTTTAGTGTACATTGTGGAGTTTTCCAACCCTGTAGCAGCACTCCCTCATGCATCTAGCTCAGATTCAAAGGTTTTTCTCAGTTACATGCCCACATCCACAGACAGCTCAACCAATTCCCTCCACCAATCATACTGTGTCTCAGCTCAGAAAATTAAATGGATGTTGGCAAAAATAAAATTATTTGGGCCACTATTTTAAAATGACAATGGCTGGAGGCAGGGGTTGGCAGTCTACATGTCTATATAAACTCGCATATACTGTATGCTCTTTCTGCTTTCTTTGTGCAGTCATGTTTTGGAAACAAAAGCAAAGAGTTTCTTTTTTTCCCTAAAGTAAATGAACAAGAGAAAGCGGTGGACATATTAAGAGTTATCAGCAAATACTCAGAAATCAAACCAAGCAGGCAATGCAGTTCCTTAGCTTTTCACTGCAATTACAATTCAGCCTCCCACCCCCCATGTTAGTACAGTACACACTCTGAAACCCAAGAAACAGCATAAGTTTTCCTCCAGCTGGAGTCCTTTGCCAGATTCTTGCACTCTCGTCGTGACCTTTGTTGTTTCCATTATGTCCAGCAGTCTAGCTTTATCTCTTAACAAAAAAAAATCTTAATTTTTGACGACTAAAACAATATTACACTCTTGACCTCCTCAGCTTCCATCTTAGTACAAATATCCCATGCCAAAGGGCTGACACAGCCAGCAGTTTGCCCTGGATCCTGTTGAATTAAGACTGTTGTGTATAACTTTCATTTTCACCCTGGTATGACAAGTCTGCATTTTCCACACACATATACAAATAAATATTTCCTGAATTTCAGGAAGACAGGGGTTGCAAATGAAGCAAATAAAAGGTACTTCAAAATGTGTTCATGTTTGCTTTAAGCTTAAGACTGACAGCATGTTGTTTTACCAGGGTGTAGTTTCATGGCACTGATGATCTTGTAGCCGTGGTCTCTCTCTGTCTTTTATGCTATACTAGGGATCCTGCTCTGCCCTGTGCCGGCACCATAACAGGTACACCACCCATCCTTTCCAACACTGCTTGGCTCACAGCATACGACTGCGTTTGCTGTGGCTTCATATTTCGGCTAATAGACCCGTTGCTTCTGGATAGGGCTCGTGGAGAACAGGGTGGGTTGGTAGTAACCATGAGTGTTTTTGGTGGTGGGTGACCCCCATTGGGATAGGATGGCTGGACTGGTGCCATTGCACCTGAGCGGGTAGAGGAGCGTCGAGCATCACCATTCAGGCGACTGAAGGAGCTGGTGTTATAGCTGGCCTTAGGGTTGGTCCAGTAGCGGCTGTTATACGTGTTTGTTGAGGCTAAGGTGTCATTTTCTGATGAAGAGGCATCTGTGCGGAATGTTTTCACTGAGGAAGTTCGCTTTGGAGGAAGGTCATCTTCCCTAAGAAGAGAGAAAAACAGAAACATCAATCAGTACAACAATTTTAATGTCTGCTCCCACTGCACACTGATTAGAGACCTCAGAACAAGCCAGAGAGTTCATTCAATCCAATGCAACAGAAAGCCTTGTCATGTGGAAAAGGGAAAATCATCATATGGAAAAGGACATTAAAACAAAAATATGTAAGTAATATTACATATTTAAGGAACAAAGAAATCGGTGATACTGCGCTGCATCCCAGAGAGCTCCACTGTACTTTTAGAACTACTTGCACTTCAAAGGCATTAGCCGCCAATGGTGCTGTCCTTGCAGTGTTTCTGACTAGACCGGAAATTGCCTGATCACTACACCGGCTGAACAGGATGAGCCTGCACCCACATAGGACTAGTTTGAGATATGGATTTCTGTTTGTACAGCAGTCTTTGTAAATAAGGACCCCTGTGGAAGACTGCCTTTGGATTACAACTTGGCAGCCATTTTTGTCACTCAAGACCCACCCTACCATGGTGTAGGGGTCATAGAGTGGCTAGCAAACCAATGGGGATAAGCTGCCTGAGGAGAGAGACACAAGACCTCTTAGAAATGTGATGGACCTAATAATTCAATGTGCGTATATAACTGGTATGATGTATGATATGATGTATGCTTGTGTGACTTAGATACATTGTGGCTGTTTGCCTCTCTGTCTGTGGGATATACCACCCTGTAGGGGTACGACGGCGAGGAACCCTAGTGAAAGGTTCCACCTACATAGGTGCAGCAGGAATGATTCCCTTGGCTAAAGGTAGCTTAGGAAGAAGCCCACAGGAAAGAGAGATGTGTCACTGGAGGAGGCGGGGAGGATAGTGGTGCAATGAAAGAAACTAATCCTGGATTAGCCAGGAGGAGCGACCTTTAAAGGCCTGACAGGGGGAGTGGTTTGTTGCTCTGCCCACTGAACTACAGGCATAGCCTTGCAATTCAATGTGCTTATGCAACTGGTATGATGTATGCTTGTGTGACTTAAATACATTGTGGCTGTTCACCTCTCTAACTGTGGGATATACCACCCTGTAGGGGTACGACGGTGAGGAACCCTAGTGAAGGGTTCCACCCCTATAGGTGCCACAGAAATGATTCCCTTGGCTAAAGGTAGCTTAGGAAGAAGCCCAAAAAGATTACCCAAAATGGTGTCGAGCATCGAAGGAGGTGAGAAGTCAGAAGATATCAAGACCAGAAATGAAGGTGATAGACGTAGATGGAAAGGACAGGAGAGGAACGAGAGATGATGAGAACGATGAATGAAATGAAAGCTGACAAGATGCAGAAGGGCGAGCTTCCTTTGCCATGGGTTCAATATTTCATCAGTGACTGAATTACTGTCAAGCTGACTCATTCCTGTCCAAGACTCTGAGTCGTGATATCTTAATTTATTTTAGGATTTTATGTTGGGGTGGGGTAATTGAAGGATATTTATTTATTATTATGGGGGATGGATGTTGAGGGTTATTTATTTTAAGTAAGTGGTAGGGATTATATTCTATTATAATTTTGTTTTATTTTATTTTTGTTATCTGGTCGTTTTTATATATTTAGGGGTATTGGTGGTCTAGTTAATGTAAGGGCAGTTTTGATAAATCGGTCACCAGAATGTGTTAGAGGCCTGCCCCCACGGTTGTGCGCTATTCACCCTCTGCTCTTCACGCCCTCCGGACCTTTTTCTCCCCCCCCCCCACTGCAGTTTATAACATATCAGCTCTGTAGGGCACTGGGTATTGCTTGTGGGAGAGGGAGGAGGACTTGGGGGGTGCGAACAGTGGAGAGTGAATAAGCGGCGCCACTGCATCAGGGTTGTAAGATCTAGGTGACACCCTGGGGCAAAATGGAACCAAGATCGTGGTCCACCATGTCTGTTTTCCATACTCAAGGGCACTACTAATTTTAGTGGGCAGGTGACTCGGGCGGCCTTGGAGGTTCATTCAACTCGGGCAGTGTTATGCAATGCCAGGTCCATTAAAAACAAGACTGCAAATTTTGCAGATCTTGTGGGAACAGTGGACCCGGCTTGCATCACCGAGACCTGGCTGGATGAGAATTCCGGACCCATATTGGAGGTTCAAACTCCGGCGATACTCGGTGATCCACCGCCCGAATTGGATGGGTGGGGGGATTGTGGTTGTTTCAAGACCGAACTTAATCTCAGCAATTGTACCAGTCAAAGAAGACTGAGTCATTTGAGTGTACTGCGGTAGCAGGTGTAGCTGCAGAATCACTCTCATCTACCGTCCGCCCGATGAAGAGACGTGGTTCCTTCAGGAAGTGGCGGACTTCATCATCGACATGGCGTTTGAATCGCCCAGACTGATGGTTCTGGGTGACTTCAACGCCTGGGTCGATGAATTCTCGAAATTTGGAAAACACTTCCTCCAGTTGATGTCATCTCTGAGCCTTACACAGACAGTTACCTCTGCTACCCATAAATATGGTCACTCTCTTGACTTAGTCTTCCTCCTGGGGATCGAAGCCTCTGACTTGGGGATGGAACCAGTTGGATGGTCTGATCACTACACCGTGGGATTTAGTTTTAGCACCCCCTTCATAGGCCTACCCCTGTGGAGATGGTCAGGTATCGCCCTTTGAGAGATATTAGCTCTGAAGGCCTGGCGGCAGTACTTGACCTATCGTCCTTTCCACAGGCAAACAGCGACCCAAAGGCCCTCGTGGTGGCCTATAATACATCCATTTTGGCGGCCTTGGATGTTATTGTTCCTGTCTGTGTTCATCCTCTCTTCCTTTGCCCTCGATCCCCTTGGTTTGATGGGACTATGAGGGACATGCAGCGACTAGGACAAAGGTTAGAGTGTCGCTGGCGGAAGTCCACCCTTGATGCCGACTACCTTAAATTGATGGATCATTATCGTATCTATCAATCTGCAATCACCCGTAAGAAGGCAGAGTTCCTGTCTGGGGAGATTGCAGCTGCTCAGAATCTACCAGCTCGGCTTTTTCACACTGTGGACAGATTGTGCAACCCAGGCTGTCTACAAGTCCGAAAAGCTTTGTCGCAGGTAGAGTGCGATGAGCTTGCTCGATTCATTGCAATTAAAGTGGCTGACATCAGGGCGGTACTCCAACCAGCACACTCTATGGGTGCTGCGCTTGACCAGCGCTTGATCACTGCCCCTCAGCATTCCTGGAGTACCTTCGACTGACCAGAGTTTATGGATGTCATGCGGATTGCCCAGGGTGTGCGCCCTATGTGCTGTAGTTTGGAACCTGGACCACTTCCCTGATTTTGGGTTGTATTGATTCCATTGGTCCGGTCCTTGCATGGATAGTCTGGTGCTCCTTGGAAACAAGAGAGTTTCCTAGCTCCCTGAAGAAGGCGGTGGTAACACTCCTCTTGAAGAAAGCTTCTTTGGACCCTGACTGCCATGCGAACTATAGACCAATCTCTAACCTCCCCTATTTGGGGAAGGTGATTGAGAAAGTAGTGGCCTCATAGCTGGAGAATCATTTGACCATCTATGACATCTATGAACCCCTCCAATCCGGTTTTCGCAAGAGGCATAGCACTGAGACAGCACTGGTTCGGGTGCTCAATGATCTCCTGATGGCTACAGATCGGAAAAACTGTTTCATCTTGGTTCTTCTAGATCTCTCTTTAGCGTTTGACACTGTGGACCATGGGGTCTTGATCGCCTGAGGTTCATCTGCGGACTGTTGGGTGCAGTCCTCAGGTGGTTTACATCTTTTCTCACTGGAAGAACTCAGAGAGTGGTGTCCGAAGTTTATTCTTTGGACCCAGTTTCTCTGTCATGTGGGGTTCCTCAGTGTTCAGTATTGTCCCCCATGCTACCCCTCCGAGACATTGTAAGAAGGTATGGGCCAAGGTTTCATTGTTATGCCGATGATACCCAGCTCTACCTCTCTTTTGCACCTGACCAGGATGGAGCTCTTTCAGTCTTTAACAACTGCCTCGCAGAAATCCAGGACTGGATGGATTCGAGCTGGTTGAAGCTGAACTCTGAAAAGACTGAGGTGCTGATTGTGGATCGGCACACTGGATTGGGGGGGTTAGGAAGGTCGGTTTATTCTCCGGGCTTTCTCAGGGTTTACAACTCCCGACCTCTGAACAGGTGCAAAATCTGGGGGGAATTTTTGACAAAGGGCTGACTCTGTGCTCGCAGGTGCCAGCTGTCATCAAGTCCTCTTTTTACCATCTGAGGAATATCTCCAGGATTAAGCACCTTGTTCCGTCTGGCAATCTTCCTACGTGGGTCCACGCTTTTGTGACCTCACGCTTGGACTATTGCAACTCCCTTCACCTAGGGCCTCCTGTGGTGGAAATCCGCCGCCTGCAGCTACTGCAGAATGCTGCAACCCGACTCCTGACGGGGACTTCTCGGTCCTGCGTGCACTGCACTGGCTGCCAGTACAGTGGCGGATCACCTTTAAAGTCAGTTTACTGACTTTCAAAGCCCTAAAAGGACAGGGACTGGACTACCTGAAAGAGCTCCTGGTTCCTTACCGCCCTGAGTGATCACTCCGCTCAGCCGATGAGGGGTTGCTAGAGATTCCTAGCATATGTTTGAAATCTTCTGGGGCCCATGCATTTATGCATGTGGCCCCAACCCTTTGGGATTCTCTATCCCGTCGGTTACAGGAGTGCACGACCATGGAAAGATTTAAGCAGGCATTAAAGACATACCTGGGGCACCAGGTGTTTGGTGACTGATCTCTTAATTGTCATTACCTGTTCTATTTTAATGTTTGGATTGTTTGATATGTTGTTTTATATTTGTTAGGTGCCTTGGTTTTTGAAAGGCGCCGTAAAAGTAAAGAATATTATTATTATTATTATATTATACATCCAGTGGTTCAACAGGAGTCACTGGGTCAGGACATTCTTTGTCACCATCTTTATTCTTGTCGAGCTATGTAGCAGATCAAAGTCCATACAAATCAGAATGCCTGCAACTCAGGTAGAATTTTTTTTTTTTTAATATATATATATAGTTGTTTGACCCCAGGTCTGTCACCTCATGCCTCCCATTTAGGCCCATCTCCGGTGACCTCCCAGTCCCATCTGCTACTCCCTCCATCATCAAGGACGATAAGGATCCACATGGAGCAGGATCGAAGAGTACCAGTGCTGTCACTCAGATGGGCCGGTACACACAGCTATTTCTGGTTTTCTTCCCATTTCCCCAGGACCCCCCTCATGTCTCCTGGCAGTGACGCAGCCAGCTGCTGGCCACACATGCTGCAGCACACTTTTGGCAGCACTACCCTTGTGGAGGAGCAAACTCCCTGGCCCACCCTGACATGCAGCTGCAGAGCGTAATGTTGGGCACCTCCCTCCCAGAGTTGGCATGTGCTACCCTCGGAAGTACTCCCCAACCCAAGACTGCACCAATCCAGCTCCCCAGGCTCATTCCGGGACCCAGGTTGCTGGCCCGGAAGCATAATGCACTTCTGCTAGGACAGTGGGTGGCTTCTGGGCAGAGCGGCTTTAGCACGGTCAGGTACATTCACATGTGCCTGCTGTGGCTCCCTTGGCCTGAGGGCCCATCTGAGTATCAGGTGTCTAAATTGTTTCCAGAGCCAGACTGGGAAAGTACCAGCAGCTGCCAACAGCCAACCAATTTCCAAGCCTGAGTGGGATGGCCAGCAGCTGTCAACAGCCAATTAGCTTTCAGGGCATGAGTAGGTACCAGCAGTTGCCAACAGCTAAGCAGTGTTCTAGAGCCATAGTGGGACAGTATCAACAGCTGCCAACAGTAGAGCAATTTCCAGAGCCACAGTGAGATGGTATCAGCAGCTACCAACAGCCAAGTACTGTAGTTTACAAGGTTAGAGTGGGACAATACCAGTGAACCAAGCAGTGTGTTTCCTAGAGCCCTTGTGGGATGGTACCCACAGGTGCCATCAGCCAAGCAGTTTCCAGAGTCAGAGTGGGATGATACCAACAACTGCCAACAGCAAGGCAGCTGTTTCTGCCAGACAGTATGTTGTCTTGCAAGCATTCTGCTGATCAAACAGATCAGTTCCCCAGTAGCAAAAATGCCGTAGGTGGGATGAAGATCAGAAGAGAATTCTAGAAGGACTAAGATGGCTGTAGAATGGCTTGTCCCTGCCGACCACTGGGAGAGTACCGCAGGGCCACCACAGCAGTTCCTCATTCCAGGCCCAGAACAGCTTCCTGAACCAGCTGCTGAGGAGCTCCCCTCTGCTACAGTAGACCAGCCAGTGCTGCATCAGAACTGTGATTACTGAAACAGGGTGCAGCACTGCAACTGTTACGTTACTTAGATAGGGTTTAGGCCTCTGTGCTCCTGGGTTACACAGTGCTTTGGCAGCTGCCCAGGTGAAGACCACAGTCCTGCCCAATGGGCAACTGTGATTATGGTTGTTCTTGTTGCATTATCTGGAATGCCCAAAAGTAATTGGCACAGCACTGCCTAACCAGCATTGGAACCATAAAATGTCTTTGTTGCAGCTGGGTAATATTTCCATTCATAGACCTAAAGGGAGCTCCCAGGGACTGTGGGATATTTAACTTGGTACACCAGTTGGGATAAACACTGCATTGGATTGCTATTGCTTGACTTGACCCTTTTTTCATCCCCCTGTACCTGTTCTTGATTTGTGCATGTACACACACACACACACACACACACACACACACACACACATATATACACACAATAAACCTATTCCTGTTTTTTTGTTGTTGTTTTTTTTGTGTATTTCACATTCTTTGTATCGCTGCTATTGTTTCATTTCCTGTGTATATTGTTTGGTGGGCAATCAGAGGTACTGCATAAGGGTGGGGGATAGACTGTTTTATTGTTAATTTGCTGGTGGGCAGGGCCTGGTGCGTTTGTCAGAAAGATCTCAATGGGTGGTGGCACCCTACACTGTTGGATAAATTGTTTCTGTACCCCAGAGACCAACCATGAGCCCAGGGCCATCTGCCCTAAGGTGTAAAGGTATTCAGCCATCCCTCAGCAAGGTATGGTACTGAGCTGCGCTAGTCCTTGGAAGCAGAGCAAAGCAATCCTATTTCAGACTGACCTTTTTTCCTCCTGCCCAGTAAGACCCCCCCCCTTTTCAGTGTACTTTCCCATTTTGTTTAGATTTGAAATACAGTCTATAAAGAATTATTCCTTTACACGTGGCTATCCCCAGGTTTTCTTTAGTATTCTCTTCTGTTTTTGAACAATTGTTTAACATTGTTTTGTGACTAAGGCAAACTAACATGTGCCACCACACATGTTCCCTGACCTTATGGTGCAATGGGGACATCAGGAATATCTTCAGCCAACAAAGTTAAAGTTCTCTTTAATTATTTTACATCTAAAACCTAAAAAGAAATGCCAATGCAAGTTAAAAATGGGGGACAAGGAGGCACATTACGAGAGAGGAGAAAAAGGGCAACCTCAACAAGAATAAAAAGGTACAGGTACATTTTGTTTACTTTTTCTGCTCTGTCCCCGCCGTGCTAGTGCCCCTCTCCTTCAGGCCCCTCAAGTAAGCCTTTCCTTTAGGCCCCTCTCTGCCTCCCGGACTTAACCCCTGCTGCTGTTCCCTACGTTTAGGCTCCCAAAGGTCCTCCATCATCCATCTCAAGTTCCAGCTTAACCCAGGCCTGGGGCCTCCTGTCATCAGGGAGAAAGTGCCCATGACGTCAGGGATGACGGGTGGAAGGGGGCAGGGACCGTGTCCTCAGTGGTTGAGTAGTGTGGGGGGACACACAGAGGGCCATCACCTGGCACACCACAGCAGACCATTTTCCATGTTCTCATCCCTCAACCCCCCCTCCCACATTATGGCTGCATGTTGTGACATCCGGGGGTGGGGCGCACATGGTAGGGTGTGGTGCTGCCAAGTGTGCTTCCACTAGACTGACACGAGGTGCTGCTCTATAAGTAATCCAAATCTGATACAACCTTTAAGAGGAACTTCGGGTTGAGGCAAATGACAACTTTGCCCCTGTAGAAGACCAGGTAGGAATACTCAACCAAGAGTTCCTAGAGAGCTCCCCAATCCTTCTGGCTGATGTGATGGCCACCGGGAAGGCCACCTTCCATGATAGGTATGTCATCTCACATCTGTGCACCGGCTCAAAAGGCTTGCCCATGAGCACAGCCAACACCAGCAGTAGGTCCCATGGTGAAGGAGGCACAGGCACTGGAGAGGACAGGTGGACCAGGCCCTTGAAAAAGCACCCAACCAGTCAACTTACCAGCCTGTGCCTAGTAAGCAGAGATGGCTACCAGGTACACCTTAAGGGTCGTCATCCACAGTCCCAGCTGAGAGAGAGAGGGACCAGAGGTAGTTCAGGATGCTAGCCACAGGGCAGGCAAGGGGATCAAGCTCCTTGCCCTGACACCAAATGGAAACTCTCCTTTATTTAAAGGCATAGCATCTGTGAGTTGACTCCTTTTGGGAGGACTCCACAATGTGGAGCACATCATCTGAGAGACCCAAGACCTGAAACTCTAGCAGCTCAGGAACCAGCCAATGAGGTACAGTGACTACAGGTCTGGGTGCAGAACTATCCCCTGAATTCTGGTCAAAAGATCCGGGCAGAGAGGCAGTTGCCATGGAGGTCTGCTGTTGAGCTTGAGGAGATCTGGGTATCAGAACTGCCTTGGCCAGTCTGAAGCTATTAGGATCATCTGCGTCTTGTCCCTCCAGGCCTTAACCACTACCTTGTGGATCAAGGGGAATGGAGGGAAGGTGTACATGAGGCCTGGTGTCCAGGGCCTCGCAAACGTAGCCCCCAACAGTGCCCCAGACTGTGGGGTGTGGGCACAAAAGAGCCTCAATTTAGAATTCTCCCAGGAGGCAAACAGGTCCACGAGAGGAGTACCCCAATGGAAGAACTGATGGTTCACCATCTCCTGATTCAGGGACCACTTGTGTGATGTCTTTCCTACCTGGTACAGAGCATCTGCATGCTGGCTTTTCTGTCCTGTTGCAAGAATCACCAGAAGATCTGCACTCAGGCTGTGCACTAGGGTCCAGGTGAGGAAGACCTCATGACACAGAGGCTCAGGTAAAACATGGTCATGGTGTTGTCCATCTGGATCTGCATGACCTGACCCCTGACTAGAGTAATGAATTCTGTCATTGCCAGATGTACTGCATGGTGCTCCAGCAGGTTTATGTGGTGAGAGGACTCCTGGGGTAACCAGAACCCATGGACTCTGTGGGCTCCCAAGTGTACTCCCCACCACACCAGAGACATGTCCATCATAAGCGTGACAGTCAGTTCTGAATGGACAAATGGGATTCCTTCCTCCAGGTGTTCCAGGATCAGCCACCACTGGATGGCATTCCACACTGGCTGAGTCACTGTGGTTGGCCTAAATGGCCTCGGCACTGGGACCACTGATGGCCCAATTCACACTGGATGTGGTGTATCCACCAGATGGCCCAATGGACAACACTGCTGCACGATGCCATGTACCCCAGCAGCCTCAGAAAATCCTGGGCAGGGCGTTAGAGCCAACCTGAAATGATCGAGCAAAGGAGGTAAGTTCCAATGGCTGGTCCACAGGGAGGCAGACCTTGGCCTGCAGGAAGTCTATTTCCACTCGACGAACTTGATAAGCTGTGTGGGTACCAGTTCGGACTTGTCTGGGATGACTAACAGGCCTAAGTCTCAGCAAGTCTGGAAAGCTAGATCTCTGGACATCTTCACAGCCTCTCTGGATCGACCAGCTAACAGCCAGTCGTCCAGGCAGGGGTACACCCTGACTCCTAGGTGCCACAGGTAGGTTGCCACCACTGCTATGCACTTGATGAAGACCCTAGGCACTGAGGACAGACCAAAAGGCATGACCTGGAAATGGTACAAGACCCCTTCTGCTCAGAACCAGAGGTACTGGTGGTGGGACTGATAGACTGTGATGTGGAAAAACACATCTTGGAGGTCTAGGGAGCAGAACCACATGTTCTACTCCAGGGATGGAATGATCTGTTTCAGAGTGATCATTTGGAAATTAATTTTTTATTTAATTTTATTTATTGTAAAATCAGAATTAAAACGTTTGAGCTAAAAGCTCATTTACAAAGGATCCTCGTTGAACAAAGGGTGGGGGGAACATCAAGCACATGGACAGTGGAGAAAAACAGAAGCAGCTCGAAGGCATTGTCAGTTACACATCATTAAAAAGGCTAAACAGCATTACAAATAAAAAGATGGGGAGAGAAATAATACATTGCAAAAAACATCACTTAATTACTTAATTAAATTGTGTTTCTGCATGACCTTGTTCAGATCATACAGATCTAGTATGGGGTGCTAGCACCCCCCCATCCGATTCAGGACCAGGAAGTACCTGCACATGTAACCCTGACTGCTACGGCATCCAGGACATGGGCAATTGCCCCTTTTGCAAGGAGCTGAACAACATCCTACTGAAGGGGGGACAGCATGTCCTGTAACACCATGGACTCTCGAGGTGTGTGGCAGCAGTAAGGCGGGAGAGCCTGGAAGTCCAGAGGCAAACTTCTGCCCACTACATACAACACCCACTTGTCTGTTGTGACAGTGTACCTACTTGACAAGAAGTGACATAACTGGCCTTTGACACAGAGTGCAAAGAGGGCAGGATTAGTGGAGGGATGACACTCCCCGACCCGTCACTGGGCAACTTTTGCGGGGGCACTGGTGGCTGCGGCCAGAGGGGGAAAACTACCTCTGCCCCCCCCCTTTTTAGGACCCTGGCCCACGGACTTGGGGTGCCAGGCCTGGCACTGCTCCTGCTGGGGCTGCTGCTGAGGAGGCTGTGGCTGAAAGACCCGGTACTGGAAAATCTGTTTCTTTTTTTTCTATTATTTGTTTATGCTCCTGGAGCCTGGCAGGCGGCTATGGCCCTCCCTCGGAGGAACTCATCCTCCAGCCCAGCGCATCCCTTCTCATGCCAACCCCCAGTATTTCCCCAGCAGCTTACACCCCCACCCCATGGTGGGGCCAGGGAGGAGTGCACTGGCTTTCTCTTCTCCCCCTCAGAGCACAATCTAGAAGCCAGGGGTGGCACAGAGATGAGGGGCCATCATGGAGCCTGCCAGCTCCATTTTTTCCACGTTTCCTCCCATCCCTCCCTCCCCACCGTGAGGACACTGCTATGTGCCTCCTGACCCTACTGCCCTCCAGCCACCACCAGAGGGCAGTCAATGAGTGGGATGACAATCCCCGAGAGGAGAGGCAGCCCTCCAGGCACTCAATCCTCCCTTGCCCCTTGCCAACCCCCGATCTGGGCTCATTCCCGAATCCAAGTCACCAGCATGGTGCGAGGTGTAGTGCCAGTGCCTCAACTTCCAGCACCACCAGCCTGGCTGAAAGTCTGCTTCTTAGGCTTCTTTTTGGGTCTTTCTAGGATAACACCACAGAATCCAGGGAGGCACTGGACTTCTCAATATGGGCTAGATGCCCTTTCACCCCAGGGCCAAATGGCTCGATGCCCAAGAAAGGAACATTGTCTGGCTTGTGCTGGGTGTCTGCTGTGAAGGTGGATAGATGCAGCCAGGCCATACAACACATGGAGACAGCCGCTGCCATGGTACAGGCACAGGAGTCACCCATGTTCAAGGTTGTGTTTAGCCAGTGATTGACCCTGGTCGTTGATGACCATCATTGCCAACTGCTGATCAGCAAGGAAGTGAGGGAGGATTGTATCGAAGACTCCCATCAGGGAGTGACCAGAGTTGGCCATCTTCTTGGTATAACTAGCATGATAGAGACCCAAGGATGCTGCAGCGTATACCTTCTTAGCAGCATGGTCAATCTTACGGGATTCTTTGTCCTGGGGCTTGTCCACATCTCCCGATGTCTGGCCCTGTGAAACACCGACTCCATAACCAGCCCTTCTGCAGAGAGTGGTCCGAGAACCTAGAAAGGGACCCAGTAGTGACCGCGTGCTTGCGGACCATACGGGCAGAAGGTAGCAGACAGGATGCTGGATGTTGCCAAAGCTCCAGGGCTGCTCCCAAAATGACTTCAGCCACAGGAAAGGCAACCCCTGGTGAATCATCCTGGTCCAAAATGTCTGTAAATGGGTACTTAGTCCTTTTTGGTCTGGCTTTAGTGGGACGGACATGGACTCTGACATTAGGCAGAAAAGCACGCTGAAAGGTTGCATCCAACATTACTCAGGAAGCTGGCAGCAGAAATGGCTGGACCCCTGGTAGGTCTGTTCAACAGCTTATTTATTTACTCATCAGAAATATCTTTGAGCTAGAAGCTCATTTACAAAGGTTCCACGTCAAGAGACAAAAGACAGTTGACATAGGTGCAATTTACAGAGACAAGGATGTAGGTATCTAACATTGGGATACTAGCTGTACACAAAACAATTACTAAATAATAGGTTACAAGTATTCAAAAACAACATGCCAGGGAGGTATTGTAAACTGTCTAGGAACCAGGCTTTGTCACTTGGACTGGTCACTATTTCTCTGTTAGTAGTGTACAGAAAGAGAAGGATGTGGGAGAGGGAGAGCAACAGGTGTGAGGTAAGGGCAGGTTAGGGTGCTGAGACTATTAGGAGGGGGAGAGGAGAGGATTGGTATAGAGCTGGTTAAGGAGTCTCAGATATGAACTGTGATGTATAGGAGCTAGGGCATGCAGCGGGGAGACAGAGAGTTTGGAGCACTTGGAAGTTCTAAGAGCTGGTCCTCTGATGAAATTACCTTTAGGGATAGGTTAGATCGCCCACGTTGGCCAACATGGTGTACTCAAGCGGTCAGCATGTGCTTGACAGCGGGGTTGGAGTGCCAGTGTGTGACTACATTTACAAGTTCTAGTGTTAACTAGAAACTGCTTCAAGGCATGTTTAAAGGTTGGGAGGTTCTTGGCACTGTTTACTTTGACTGGGAGCTCATTTACCCAGAAGGTAGCCCTGTAGGCGAACGAGCGCTGGCTAAGTGATGTCCTCATGAATGGGTGCCGAGTGCACTGCTAGCTGTTGCCCTTGTGTTATGAGGGGAGTAAGCAGGTTGGATGACTTGTAGAATGCAGGGGGGATATAGGCCTAGTTGGGCATTTTTACCAAGTAAGCAAGTTTGTAATTTGATCCTGCCACTAAGGTTAAGCCAGTTAGTTTTCTCGTATAGAGTGCACGTGTGTGTGTGACTATACCAACCCCAAAGACTAGCCTGCATGCATTGTTGAGTACTGTAGTCACCTGTTTTAGTGAAGTTTCTGAGGCTGCACAGTGCACTACCTGGCCATAGTCAATTATAGACAGGATTGAGCTGGCAATGACAATGCCAAGGGCTGTGGGTGTAAGGTACTGTTGGTGTCAAAATAGGACCCCACAACAGCTCCCTAAGGATGCAGATTATTCTGAAGGATTGGAAGGTGGCAGATGTAGATTCATTCCAAATGGGGGGGGGACAATGAACATGCGGGGAACTACAGACCTCTCAGTCTTACCTCTGCTGTAGGGAGAAACTGATGGAGTCACTGGTCAAAGAGGACATTGTGGACTACTTGGAGAACAAGAGGCTCCAGAATAAGTAAACAGCACAGATTCATGGTAGTGAGTTCTTGTTACACCAATGGTTTCCTTTGACTAGGTGACGAGGGAACTGGATAGGGGTCATGCTGTGTTTTTGATCTACTTTGACTACAGCAAGGGTTTTGATTCGGTGCCTCACAGACACTTGCTGAAGAAGATGGAGGATCTGGGTGCAGCTAAGGACATACTGTAGTAAACTGGGTGGAAAACTGGCTACAGAGTAGATAACAGAGGGTTGTAATCAACGAGGTCAAGTCAGCACAGAGGGAGGTCATGAGAGGGGTGCCACAGGGATCTGTTCTGGGACCAGTCTTCTTCAAGATGTTCATTCAAACCCCAGGAAATCTTACTGTATTCTGACAATATGCAGTATGGTCTCACCATAGGACTGCCCTGGAGCCGAAATGGTTAACAGAACCTATGCAAATAGTGGAATGCTAGGCTTGAGCTTGGTTTTCAAACCACTGACCCTGGTTACATTTCCTGCAACCGTCAGATTCTTTACTCTGCTTGCCTCAGTATGTCATCTCCGGAGAGCTCTCCTTAACTTGCTTATTGCATACTGGAGACAAGAATCCCTGGACAGAGTACTACTTGGGTGGAGTCCGAGTATCTGCATCAAAGGAGGAGAAATACCTGGGAGTGATGATCACTAGAGACCTAAATCACTCGATGCAGTGCAAGAAAGCATCAACAAAGGCACACAAGATGCTGGAATGCATATCTAGGGGGATCAGTAGTAGGAGAGAGGAGATTATACTGCCCTTGTACAGGTCACTGTTAAGGCCGCATCTAGAGTATGGAGTTCAGTACTGGTGCCCACACCTCAAAAACGACATTAACCTGCTGGAGAAGGTCTAGAGGAGGGCTACAAAGATGATAGTGGGTCAGCAGGGCAAGGCATACGAGGAGAGGTTTAGGGCACTGGACATGTATTCCCTGGAAGACAGGAGAGAGACAGGGGACATGATTGGAACCTTCAAGTACTTAAAAGGAAGACATAAGGTTGATAAGGAGAGTCTCTTTAAGCTAAGTGGCAACCATAACACAAGGGGGCACAGTCTTAAGCTGGAGGGTGGGAGGTTTAGGAGGGAGGTCAGGAAGCACGTCTTCACAGAGAGGGTGGCTGACACTTGGAATGCGCTGTCGGAAGAGGTCATCTCACTGAAGACAGTGGGCAGTTTGAGAGGCTGGGATAGGCATAGGGGAAAGATAAGGATCATGGGTAGGGAGGATGGGAGGAGTGGGGAAGGACGGCAGGGACAGTAGCTCAGGCTGTGGACCCTGCAATATGAGCAGACTTGATAGACCAAATGGCCTTCCTCTACTGGCTTATTCATATGTTTGTATGCTTGAAGAAAATTTATTTTCATCGGTTTTTGATAGTGCTGTTTATTTCTTTCGAATTTTGAAGCCCTGTCCTTGGCACACAGGTAGACAGTCTAGATTTAGTGTTTATCGGGTAAGTTCTCTTTTCCTTTTTGTTTCTTCGTAACTGGGAGGAAACTAATATCTATTACTTTTTTCTGAAGTGAACTTCAGTAGTTTTTGTCTAATCAGACTTGTCTGGTAAGTCGCGTTGATTTGAATATTATTTAACCAGGGTAATTCTTAGTTCTTTCGGTTTTAAACCACAGAAAAAAACAAAGAGGTTTCCAGCATTGTACCAAGTGTGGGGAACCGTTTCCAAAAGCTGAGCCTCACTTAATTTGTGTATTCTGCCTAGGATTTGACCAACTGAAGGCAGATTGTGAGATCTGTACAAATTTTCCACAGTCTACACTTGAGAGGCGACTGAAAAGACTGCAGGAAAAGATGTCTGAAAAGGCTGCTGACCCAGCCTCAAACAAACCGGCTCCTCGTCAAAAGGAACCAGAGGAACAGCTCTCTGACAAGGGGATAGTTCCTCAGGAAGAAAACGCACTGCAGATACAGCCATTGAACTGGCTACCACAGGGAAAAGAAAGAAAAAAGGAAAACATACAGCACAGGAACCGCAACCGAGAAAAACCCCGTCTTCAACCGCTTAAGAGATTGCAAACGCAATCAGAATCATACAGTCACTGCAACCTCGGACTCCGGTTCCAGTTGAAAAGCGACTGCAGGCACAGACACCGGTTCAAACCTCTGATTCAACCTGGGTTCCCGGTTCATTGGAACAGAGTGTCGAATTCTACGAGGAGGATGAAGAGTAGGAAGAGGATGAGGATTATGGGAAGCCCATTGAGCCTGATATCTCTGCTGATCCCCAACATCCTGATTCCCCTGACAAAGTTCCCCTGACAAGGCATCTGAAGATTATACATCCCACTTTGCTTTTATGAAGCAAGTGGCTCAAACCCTGGATCTCTCCCCTCAGGAGTCCACTGAGGAGGAGAAACAGGACTACATGGAGATGGACGTCCCAGTCTCAAAAAGACTACTGTTGCCCATCCATAAGTACCTCAAGAAACAAGTCAATAAAATACTGCAGACACCCACTTCTGTGTCACCAGTGGACAAGAAGTTGTACAAAAAGTACTGGGTGGCCAAAGGAGGAGCAGAATTCCTTTTTGGGCACCCTAGCCATGAAGGGGTGGTACAGGCTGCAGCTCGTGACAAAGCTAGTATCCCACTGGCATCCCATCCCCCTGGCTAATTGGGTGTGTGGCTTAGGAGCTTAGGAGTACAAAGACAGGTGTCTCCAATTACAGCTTCCTGCTGTTTTTGACAGAGGACTTTGTTGTCAGAGCAAGTAACAGCAGTCTAGAACTACAGCTCTTTTACTGATAAATTCATTCATTCATTCTTTATTTATATAAGGTGCCTTTCTTAAAACCAAGGCGCCTGTACAAATACATAAAACAATAAATAATTAAAACAACATTAAAACAATCATAAATCATTAAAAGCTTTGCTAAAAAGATATGCTTTCAAAGCTCCTTTAAAGCTTTGGACAGTCGGGCAATTTCACACCTGACGAGGTAGAGAATTCCACAGGGTCGGGGCCATAAAACTAAACGATCTTGCCCCTGAAGTTTTTAAACGGACCCTGGGAATCTCTAGCAATCCCTCATCAATGGATCGGAGAGAGGGGGGGGACAGTAGGGACAAAGGAGCTCTTTCAGGTAAGCAGGTCCCTGATCGTGTAGGGCTTTATAGGTCAGCAAACCGACCTTGAAGGTGATTCGCCAGCAAACTGGCAACCAGTGCAGTCCGCAGAGCACAGGCGTTATATGACTAGACCTAGAAGATCCAGTCAACAGCCTGTCTGCCGCATTCTGCACTAGCCGCAGATGGCGAAGTTCAACCCCCGATAGCCCCAGGTAAAGGGCATTGCAATAGTCAAGGCGGGAGGTAACGAAGGTGTGGACCAATGTTGGAAGATCCTCTGGAGGAACCAGGTGCTTCAACCGGGCGATGTTTCTCAGATGGTAAAAAGAGGTTTTGATCACCGCTGACACCTGAGATTTAAAAGTCGGACAGTCGTCAAATACAATGTCCAGGTTCCGCACCTGGTCTGAGGTTGTCAGCTGGACACCCCCAAGCCATAAGCCCGAGGGCGATCCAGCTAACAAACCCACCTCACAGCGACCCTTGTCCACAGCCAACACTTCTACCTCATCAGTGCCTGTTTGGATTAAGCAAACAGATACTTTATTAGAAAAGGGTCTCATTTAAGTAAAATCAAAAAAAAAAGAAGTCACTGTGTGTTTCTCTGAGGAAGGGGGCTGTATCAGCTTAATTTACTGAGTCAGGAGCAGAGGCTGAGGCTAATTGGGGCTGTGGTTTAGGAGCTTAGGAGTACAAATGCAGGTGTGTCCAATTACAGCTTCCTGCTGTTTTTGACAGAGAACTTTGTTGTCAGAGCAAGTAATAGCAGTCTAGAACTACAGCTCTTTTACTAATTGCCCTCCTGACCACCCAAAGCTAGTTCTACTTTTGTAGCCACTGGATTTGACTGACAACAGGAACTTCCTGTTTGGCATTAGGAAGGGAAGGATCACTGAGACACATTAGTTTCATCAACCTTGAAGGAACCTAAAAAACAGCGTTTTCTTCCCCCCCGGCTGCTGGAGGTCTGAATCGAAGCACGGAAGAAGGAGACTATTGAAGACTACAGGAAGTTCCTGTACCAGAACAGGAAGGGCGAGAATTGTAAGAGCACATAGGCAGTAGGAAAGCAAGTATAAAAATACATAGAGGGAGGAGACAGAAAGCATACAAAGCAACAAGAGAGGGGACACAAAATAAGTCAAGATGAGAGTGGTGCAGTGCAATGGCTGTGGGGCAGCAGTGCTCCAGGAGACATTCTGGAGGCTACGATGCTGCCCTGTTTGCAGGCACCTCTCTGGTCTGAGGGAGGAGGTTTCCCCGTCTCCAGGCCAACCTGGCTAGGATTCGTGAAACCTCTTCCCCCACCCAGGGACCACCAGGGCCACCACTGCTACCTCAGAGGTTGCCAAGAAAGAGGAGCGGTTGGACCAAGATGGGTTCAGGGAGGGAGAGGGTGGTGGAACAGAGGTGCATACCTCCAGTTGTACCGCTCCACAATTCCTATGCTGTTCTGGCGAAGAGGAGTTCCTCTATGGAGGCACCTGCAGTGGAGACCAAGGAGGATGCTGGGAACCTCCACAAAGGAGACCCACAGGAGGGTGGTGACGAGACCCCACAGGGGAAGGAAACAACTTCTGGTGGGGGACTCGATCATTGGGGGGGTAGAAGTGGGGGAGGAAGAGAATAGGGAGGTAAGGTGCCTGCCTGGTGCTACGGCTCAGAGGGACAGGAAGCGAATAATCAGGATCGCGTGAGCAGCAGCACGAGGGAGGGAGCTGGTTGTCATTGTCCACCTAGGGACAAATTACCTGGCTGTGAATGGGATCAGAGTGGTGCAAGAGGAGTTAATTGAGTTGGGGAGGGGTCTTAGACAAGTAGCATGTACGGTAACCTCGGAGGTGCTGCCTGTCTATGGTAAGGATGATGCTAGGGTATTCCGCACCAAGGGATTCAATGAATGGTTGAAACACTGGTGTAGAGCTCAGGGTTTTGGCTTCATTGGGGACTGGGGAGCCACCTGGGGGGATGCAGGCCTATACTGGCGCAATGGTCTGCGTCTGTCCAGCGGGGGAACCAGGATCCTAGGTGATAGGTTTAAATGCTTAATTGAAAGCATTTAAACTAGCCAAGGGGGGGGGAGGCACTGACAAGGAGCAGGGAAATCCCAGGCTCCCCCCATAAAACACAGTAGCTAGTGAGGTAAACACCAAGGTAGAGAAGTCAGTAAGGACAGGGTTGGGGCTAAAAGGGGTAAGGCCATTAAAAAAAAAAAAAAAATGGAAGGTGATGAGTACCAATGCCCGCAGTCTTTGTAACAAGATCTCTGATCTAGTGGCCTTGATGGAAGAGGGATACCTGGATATCGTGGCAGTCATTGAAACATGGTACACAGAGAACCATGACTGGGATGTCAACCAGGATACACAATCTACAGGAGCGACAGGGTGGGGAAAAGAGGAGGAGAAGTAGCTCTCTATATAAGGGAAGGGATTAAAGCAACAGAACTAAAGAGTAAACAGGAAGTTGATGAGTCACTGTGGGTCACCCTGGAGACAGGAAATGGCACCACAATCTGCATGGGGGTTGTGTACAGACCCCCATCTCAGGGGGAGGAAATGGACAAGGAAATGATAGAAAGCATCCTTAAAATGGCAGAAAAAGGGGATATATTGTTGATGGGGGACGTGAATATGGCAGATGTTAACTGGAGTACCTTTGCTGCAGGCACATCCAAGAGCAGGGTCATTCTTGATGCCCTACAGGGGGCATGCCTCAGACAGCTAGTGTTGGAACCCACTAGGGAGGGAGCAATCTTAGACCTGGTACTCTCAAATAGGGAAGGAGAAAGGATCTCAGATTTAGAAGTGGGTAGCCATCTGGGAACAAGTGACCACCAAACAGTGTGGTTCACAATAAAACACAGCCATAGAATCAAGCCATACAAAAACAAGAATACTGGACTTTAGAAAGGCTGACTTTGGGGAAATGAGAGAGTGCTTTACAAAAGCACTAGCAAA
This sequence comes from Neoceratodus forsteri, assembly GCA_016271365.2. Classification (NCBI taxonomy): domain Eukaryota; kingdom Metazoa; phylum Chordata; order Ceratodontiformes; family Ceratodontidae; genus Neoceratodus; species Neoceratodus forsteri. Next base: position 1,325,898,659 of record CM057459.1, on the reverse strand, counting down.
TGGGCAAGAAGGAGGGGTGGAGGAACAATGGGGAATAATCAAAACAGTCATCGCAGAGGCAACAAGCCTTTGTGTGAAGCAAATCAACAAAACGAAGGAAAAAAACACTATGGTTCTCAAAAGAGGTGGAAGGGAAGGTTAAGGAGAAAAGGATAGCATTCAGGAAATGCAAGATAAAATAGAAGGAGCTGGACAGAGAACTTTATCAGTTAAAGCAGAAGGAGGCAGGGAAGGCAGTCAGAATAGCAAAGGCACAAACAGAGGAAAAGACAGCCAACTCTGTTAAGAAGGGGGATAAACCCTTTTATAGGTACATTAGGGAGCAAAGAAAGACCAAGGGAGAGATACAGAGACTTAATAAAGGGGAGGGAATGTGGGCAGAGGGTGACAGTGAAAAAGCAGGAATACTAAACAAATATTTCTGCTCAGTATTCACAATGGAAGAGGAGGGGGAGGTACCTAAACCAAACAAGAGAAACACTCTGAATAGGAGGTTGATACAAGTCCATTCACAGAAGAAAGAGTTTTGAAAGAACTCTTGAAACTGAGAGCGGACAAGCAATGGGGCCTGATGGGATTCACCCAAGAATTCTAAAAGAACTTAGGGTGGAACTAGTAACGGCACTGACTACTCTCTTTAACAAATCATGGGAGGATGGGGTGGTACCTGAGGACTGGAGGAGGGCAAATGTTATTCCTCTTCATAAAAGTGGGAGCAGGGCAGAGGCAGGAAACTACAGACCAGTTAGTTTGACCTCAGTGGTAGGGAAAATGATGGAATCACTTCTGAAGGAAAGGATTGTTGAGTACCTAGAGGCCAGTGGGGCACAGGACCCAAGGCAGCATGGTTTCACAGCAGGAAGGTCATGTCAGACGAACCTAATATATTTCTTTGACTGGGTGACCAAAGTAGTAGACCAGGGAGGGGCTGTGGATATGGCCTACCAAGATTTTGGCAAGGCATTTGACACAGTCTCACACAAAAGATTAATATACAAGTTAGCCAGCCTTGGAGTGGGTCCCAAGGTGGTAGCCTGGATAAAAAACTGGCTGGACAACAGGACGCAAAGGGTAATAGTAAATGGAGTCCACAGTGAAAAAAGGAGGTAGCTAGCAGGGTACAGCAGGGGTTGGTAATGGGACTAGTCCTGTTTAATGTCTTTATAAGTGACACTGGAGAGCACCTGGAAGGAAAATGATGTCTCTTTGCAGATGACACAAAGATCTGCAACAGGGTTGATATACAAGGTGGGATGGAAAGGATGAAAAGGGACTTGGCAAGGTTGGAGGAATGGTCAAATATATGGCAGCTCAGATTCAATGCAAGGTAATGCATCTGGGAAACTAAAACCCAGGGGAAGAGTACACAATGGGGTTAATAACGACAACAAAAATCAAAAGAGACCTAGGAGTAATTATATCAGATGACCTAAAGATGGGCAAGCAATGTGAGAAGGCAGTAAGGAGGGCTGGGGGGATACTGGGATGCATAGGATGAGGCATCAACAGTAGAAAACAGGAAGTTGTTATCCCTCTGTACAGACAGTTGCTAAGACCCCATCTGGAGTACTGCGTGCAATTCTGGAGACCCCATCTCCGTAAAGATATAGACAGAGTGGAGGCTGTTCACAGGAGGGCAACCAAAACGGTGCAGGGTCTGCACCAGAAGACATACGAGGAGAGACTAAAGCAGCTTAATATGTATACTCTTGAGAAAAGGAGGGAGAGGGGGACATGATAGAAACTTTCAAGTATCTCAAGGGAATTAACAAAGTACAAGAGGGTAGCATCTTTCAGAAGAAGAGATGTGCAAGAACAAGGGGGCACAATTTGAAGATGGGGGGACGGCTCAGAGGTAATGTTAGTGTAACCCCTAGATGGCGCTATCCCAGGGGCTACTACCCCTGCCTGATTTGCCACCAACAGGTTGAGGGGCCTGGATCCAATGGCGGGTGTCTCCACCCAGAGGTCAGGGTTTGCAATAGTTAAACTAACTTGGTCACAGCCCTCTGGGACACTGCAACCCCCCTTTCTTCCCACTAGTGGCCCACACAATATATCAGAATTACCTTCACAGTATACACTTACCCCAGGACTGGTTCCGCACTGGGACCTCCTGTGAAATGAGATACAGTGCAACAATCACAGTACAGTACTTTAACATAGACAAATACCTCAGGCAGTATAACTTTGCTGAAACAAGCAGCTCTGATTTATTTAGGGGATATAACAAGGACAGGGGAAATCAGGTTAATTAGCTCATCACTCTAATAATCTACCTATGGCTCTGTGCAGGCCTATCCCTATCAGTTACTGTCCCTGGGTACCCAAGCCCTAGTGGCTAGTCCAAACCGTGGCAGCTGGTAGGGCCCTTTCACACAGAGAAAAGGAAAATTAAACAGTCAGTAGTACAGTAATTCCATTTGGATTTAATGTGGCAATTCAACAGGGAGCGACCCTGAATTAGTACTCACGACCTCCAAATAAGATAGGGTCCTTCAATGTCAGCAGGGCTACTCTTGAGCTCTAAGAGACTCCTCACACATTTATATGGTAAAAGAAAGCACTATACCAGGCAGGCTGCATCTGTATCCCGATCGCAATTACTGCACAATACCCGGGAGAACACACAGCAGATTCAGTTCCTGACAGACCGAGTGCAATTCCGCAATTCCTCCAGTCTTCTACAGGGTGAGCCTGGTTTCTACTCTTCAGATATCCTTTGATTCTCTTCACAGGACGGATTCAGTCCTAACAAGCAGTTACACAAGCTGCAGACCAGAACTCTGGGCCTTACACTTTTTTGACTAAAACTGCACACTGAAAAAGCACAGGGTTCCTTCCTTCTTCACTGCCAAAGCTCAACTGAAACTCCAACCGACAAAACCGGGCACTTCCTTTGAGTTCCTCCCAGTTCTTGACTGGATTGGCTGTCACTCACAATAGACTGCTGCTGTTGGTCCAAAAAGGCACTGAAGTCTAAACTACATCTCCCAGAGTCACTGCCCATACAATCCTCTTGTGGCTGGCTCAGATTATGAGTCCAAGTTCTGATTCGTCCAAGGCACCATTTTAGAGCTAGCTTACCCCACAATGATTGGTCCAGTTCAGCAGTTCAAAACCAGAATGGGGAACTAGGCAGACACTGTTCTGACTGCAAAGAAAGCAGGTTAGACAAACTGTAATTTCATTATCACTCTAAATGGTTTCTGGCAAACAGTTACATCTTTCAGATAGGTTCCTTTGCACCCTAGTGACTGCAAAATGGAGTGAATTGGCAGCAGCTTGGTGGTACTCAATCAAAAAACACACAGTCCCCATACAAACTAATTATGTCTGCAAGCAGACAGCTCTTAAAGAGACAGTACCAGAAGTTCTAAAAACACTCACTGATAAATGGCTTAAAGGCCAAACACCATTCAGGCTTGGAGCATTCAAGCAAGCTCCTGGAAGTCTTTTGGGAACCCCCATTTGCAGGGGGGGTTACACCCTTCCTGGCCTGGGAAAGCTTGACATCCGCGTCAAGCAAGTACCCCCATAAGCTTTAACTGCAACCATATACATTTGCATTAGGCTCACACATGTAATCATCAGTCAATATATCATTTTACCAAGAACACATTTCTGAAACATTGCAGTACATCCTCTTTACACAGTATTACACACATTGTACCATAACTCAAGTTATTACCTCTTGTACATGAAACCTGAAGAGGGGCCCTTCCTATCAGTTACCTTGGGGCTGGACGGGCAAGGGCACCATACTAGGCAACACAAGTAACTTGGAGTTAGCACTGATGCTCAGTTTGGGCAATGAGCTCGGGGACACGACACCCTTTATGGACAACATTGAGAGGCAAGTCCACAGGCCTCCCAAGTGAATCATAACTGAGGTGCACCACAGGCTTTACAGCTCGACCAGTCTTTCTAGGGGGAACTGTTACAGTCTCTGCACTCTGAGCCTCATTTTCAGCATTGTCCTCACTTGTCAGGGAGTCTCCATGGGGTAGAGAGGCTAGAACTTGGGGCACTTTCAGCTCCAGGAGTTACAGTTTCTGAGTCCACAACATTGGCTCGCATGGAGAGCTTTCTGGACACTGGCAGTGGACTGTCAGGGCACTCAAAATACTCTTCTTGTTCGGGTGTATCACCAGTCTGCCCCAATCTATCATTTTCTCCCTGAAAGCTCAAACAGTTCAACCATGCACAATGATTCCATTTCATCTGATCTGATGCTTTGCACTTCACTTTCTGGGAGCATTGGCTCCAGGGATGAAGCTGGGGGCTTAGACAGTCCAGAAGGCCCAGCTTTGTCTCCAGTATTGACTAGGGATTGCCCCAAACAATTGACTCAGTTCGTAAGAAGGATAGTATTCAAAGTCACTCTCACTTTCTTCCGATATGGACTGACAGTCATGCTCAACTGGGACTTGTGGAGGGAACACTTTAACTTTGCTTCTGTAGGTGCAGACTTTCTTGATCTTTTCTTAGCAGCAGCTCTAGTCACTGGTCCAGAGGGGGCATCTTCTAGGGGCTCAGACTCAATTAAGATTTGTCCAATGGGCAGTAAATGATTTCTATGCATTGTTTTTACATCTTTTGAATTATTCCCAGGCCTTACTTTGTACACTGGCAGATCATCTAGTTTGCCCACTACAATGTGAGGGAGATGGTGCCATCTGTCAGCAATCTTGTGCTTGCCATGCAGTCCCAGATTTCTTAGCAATACCCGATCTCCCTCCTGGAGTTCCTGTGCTTTCACCTTTTATCATACCTTTCTTTGTTGGCAGATTTCTTTTGGCAGCCATGGTTTGAGCCAGTTGGTACGCATGAGTTAGCTGGGCCTTTAACTTTGCACATACTGTAAATAGTTGTCAGCTTGAACCCCATCAGGAGAGACCCCAAAACACACATCTACTGGTAGTGAGCTTCTCTTCCAAACATCAGGCAGTAGGGGAGAATCCAGTGGCATCACTTTTGGTGCAGTTATAAGCATGTACCAGGGTGCTAATTTGTTGGCTCCATCTAGGCTTGTCCTTTGGGTGCAGGGTGCCTAGCATATCTAGCAAAGTGCGGTTGAAACGTTCAGGCTGTGGGTCCCCTGGGGTGGTAAGGAGTGGTTCTGGACTTTCGCACTCCCCACAGAGAAAGCATCTTTGATCAGACGACTCTCAAAGTCTCTCCCTTGATCAGAATGGATTCTTTGTGGAGCCCATAGTGAACAAAAAGTTTTCTACAAGTACTTTGGCCACAGTGCATGCTTTCTGGTCTTTGGTGGGAAAGCTTGGGCATATCTCGTGAAATGGTCAGTGACCACCAGCACATTACTGATATTTCTTTGATCTGACTCAAACTCAGAAAATCAATACAGACCAGCTCCATGGGTGCACTGGTGGTGATGTTAACAAGGGGCAGCCCTCTGGGGCAAAGCTTTCCTCTGTAAGCATCGACTACAAGTTCGAACGTGTTGCTCCACATCAGCCCCCATCTTAGGCCAATAGAATCTGGATCTCACCATGTCAAGTGTTCTGTCTATACCAAGGTGCCCCATGTGGTTGTGCAAGGACCTCAGTACTGAGTCTCGAAGGCAGTGGGCAGCACTAGTTGTTGTTTGTCTACTTGTCCCCTCTGTCTACTGTTTCTCTGTATAACAGTTTATTGATCAGTTTCAACTTAGGACCTTCTTTGTATAACAGTGCAGTTCTCAAATCAGTGGAGCGTAATTTGGACACATCTTTTCCTGCATAGAGGGCTTCTAAAGCTGCTTTGATCATGGGATCGCGGGATTGAGCCATGAATACTGTCATTGTCCAGCTGAGGCAGTGCACCAATGTCTATTGCAGAAAAGTGGCAATAAGCAGCAGGTATGCAATTCTCAGAGGCTCCCAAGCAATCCACCATGCAGTCCACTGCGTCCGTGGACATTTGTTCCTCCCTGTCAAACTTCCGGCAGAGTGCCCGAATGTCAGGTTCTGCCAATCGGACCCAATCATTCTGGGGAACAGGCCTCCGGAGAGAGCATCAGCATCTATGTGGTTCAGACCTGCTCAGTATTCGAGAGCATAGTCATATGTAGATAATGCAGAAAGCCACCTATGGCCAGTGGCATCCAACTTAGCTGAGGTCTGCACATAGGTCAAAGGATTATTGTCAGTTTTACTAGTATTTTAGCCCCATACAAGTACTCATGGAATTGGTCAACAATAGCCCACTTCAAAGCTAGGAACTCTAACTTATGTACAGGATAGTTCTTTTCGGATGGGGTCAGGCTTCTACTGGCAAAGGCCACTGGTCTCAGGCCATTCTCGTACTCTTGGTACAACACAGCCCCAACCCTTGCAAGCTAGCATCAGTGTGCAGGACGTAAGGTTTTCTTGGATCGGCATAGGCCAGCACTGGAGCATGGGTAAGTTGATATATGATCTCATGAAAAGCAGTCTCACAATCAGGGTCCAGCGGGCCCCAAATACTTCACTCGGATGAAAATACACTCTTTCAGTCTTGAGGGACGCTGACTTTTATTTTTGTGGGTTGGGGATACCCTTGAGTAAGGTTAAGTAAAGGCGGATCACTCTTGAATAGTCCTTGATGAAGCTACGATAATAACCACAGAATCCAGGAATCTTTGCAGTTCTTTAGATTTTTGGGCTGTGGCCAGGTGGTCAAGGCCTCAACTTTACTTGGGTCGGTCTCTATTCCCTCGGTGGATACTATGTGTCCCACATACTTTACTGATGTTTGAAAGAATTGACACTTATCAATGGACAGTTTAAGGCCAAAGTCCTCCAGTCAGTCCAATACCTTAAATAATCTGCTCTCATGTTCCTCCAGTGAGCTGCCAAACACAATAACATCATCTAGGTATACCAGGCACTCTAGTAAGTTCATGTCCCCCACTGCACGCTCCATCAATCGTTGAAAAGTGGCTGGGGCACCTGAAATCCCTTGAGGCATCCTCATGAATTCATAGAAGCCAAGCGGACAGATAAAGGCCGTCTTCTCACGGTCCTCTGGGACCATCGGGATCTGGTAGTACCCACTGCGGAGATCCAGCACAGAGAACCACTTGCTCCCGTTTAGGCAGTCCAAAGCATCCTGAATGCGGGCATTGTGTACTGATCAGGGATAGTCCGCCGGTTTAAGGTGCGATAATCCACACACATCCTTACTGTTCCATTCTTTTCCTCACTACCACAATAGGGAAGCATAAGGGCTTCTGATTCTTGTATTACACCAGCAGCTAACATCTCTTGCAGATGCCGTCTCACATCATCTATGTCAGCAGGTGCCAGGCGTCGAGACCTCTCACGAAATGGTCTTTCGTCATGCAGCCGGATATTGTGCTCAGCTCCTTGCACGCATCTACATCCCATTCCTTTAAAGAAAACACCTGGTCTCTCTGGGCAAGCTTCTCACTGATCCTCACTTTCCATTCAGCTGGCAGCGGAGAGCGAAATCAAACAAGTCAGGCGTTACTCTGTCATTCTTCCTTGAACTCTTGCTGCTGGGTAGCACTGCAGTGTCTGCACAATGCACATTAGCCAGGATGCAACCTCTGTTTACTCGAATCTCTCTTTCAGACACATTATGAACTTGGACCATTACCCTTCTGGCATAAGCATGGGCTCTAGCAGGCAAAATACTAGGCTTGACCAGCAGTCCCTCTGGCAATTTTCCATCGCCTGGTGCATCCAACATTAATATTTTATTCTTAACATCCTTTCTGATACGGACCTCTCCCTGTAAGGTACACTGGGCATTTGGCGCCAGGATCAGAGACTCAGGATCCTTCTTCCATACAATTCAGACCGGTTCCTCTGGTTCTGTTTTTCAGCATCTCTCTGTGCCTCATAGGCCTTCTTAATTAAAGCCGAACTCTTAAAGCTCTACTAGTCTTTGACCCTGTTTTCATAACACAACTGTGCCAGCCTTCCGAACATATGAGCATTTGTTCCAATCAACAAAGGACACCATCATACAGTCCAGTGGGGGACACACTAAGGCTAGGGTCTCTACTTCGGCCACTCCAGCCACGGAGGTGGGGAAAGACAGCCAAATTCGGATATACCCGAATAGGGGTAGGCCTTCTCACTCAACCCCCATACATGCAGTCCTTCTAATGGTTGTAAGGGTACGTCTGACAAATGCTTCTGATACCAATCCTGGAACATAATTGTCACTTGGGAGCCACTGTCTAATACAGCTCTTGTAGACACTCCATTCACCTTACAGTGGTCTCCATGGAGGGACCCACTATTCTGGACCAGTCTGGAGAGCGGTAGTAGGGGCCTGGGCAACTGACCTTGCCACAAAAGGACGTGAATTAGCATTTTTGGTGCCCTCACTGGGATCATGTCGTCACCTCTTAACCACTGATTTGTTCTCAAGCTCTCCTTGTAGCCTATATGCAACTTTGTCAGTGTCTTTTGGGGACTGGCATTCCCTTTCATATGCCCATCTTTCCCACAATTATAGCAAAACATACTTTCTGGAGTTTGAGCTGGCCGGAGCGCCACACTGGGAGCCAGGGCGGGGTATTACTAACTGGAAACCTGGGTGCCATCTCTGTCTGCGGCGTGATAAGCATTTGGAGACATCTCGTCAGTTTCTCCACTTCCATGGTCAAGGAATTGAGTTTGGAGCTGTTATCAGCAGGAGATACATGGGTGAGTACCCCCACCCCCATAGCAGATGCAGTCGGATATAGGTCAGGGCCCGTACTTGCAGGCGTGGCCTTCATAAAGGGACTGTTTTTGAATTCCCGGATCTCTCTCAACAGTTCGCCCCATTGTGGCATATCTTTTTCCTTGTCAGAGCACTCATTGACTGTCAACCTCTGCCCCTGAACTTCACTTGATGGGTCACCCTCAGTCACTCGGGTCGTAGCCACAGCTGTTGGTGCAGGTACCTCCGAGGTCGCCTTTTCTCAACTCCTCTAATTTCTCTCATTAACTCATCATAGGAGGGTGGGGATTCCAGTCGATTTGCCAGGCGTAACTGAAGCAACAGCAGTTCTGAGAAGGGGCAGACTTAAGGATTCTGTCAGTCTGGTTCGGTCCAGTTCAATCGCTGGCAAACTACCCTTTCTGAGGCATTCTTGCAACAATTTTTCCAGCGAGAGACATACACAGACAACAACTCCCTTGGTACTGTTGTGCATTTCTTACTCTCCACCATAGGTCCTCATCAGAATCTGGGCTCCCATACACATTCTCCAAGGCCTCAAGATAGGCCTGTGCATTCGCTTCAGGGTTACTGGCCCGTTTAGCACGGATGGTAGCCAGGGCAGGACCTCGGAGGCTCTCACTAACCCTCTTTCGCTTTTCGCCTTCCGAGCACTGCCATTCTAGCACTTGGGGGGCAACATAGTCTATCCAGGTCTCCCAGTCATCCTCCCCTTGGGGGGTGGGGAGGGTGCCAGAGAAGATCCTAAACCTTCGGTAAGAGTCGTGACTAATGGCAGGTGCAGAAATAGGAGTCTGCATTGGTTCAGCCACCATTACGGGTACTGGAGCGGGAGAGGGTGTTGGGGGAGGAACACCCCCAGGTGGCAAGAATAGTTTCTTCAAGTCCTCCACAGTTTTCCCTTCCCCCAGCAACCATTTAGCAAATTTCTCCTCAAAAGTTTCAGATAGTGGTGGGGGCTCATTCCCCCCCGGGTCTTTACTGTCCTTAGTTATCACTCTCCAAGCAGTGAGGGCTCCCTCTGGGGTAATGGTCTGTGGCACTTTGGAGCTACCTATGGGATCCTTAAACTCTACTAGGGCCAGGAAAGTGTGGGTGAGCAGATTAGCATGCCGACCCACCACCACAGGGTTTGTAAACCTTCCACCTTGGAAAGTACTCCTGCACAGTGTCGTATTGATACCCAGGGGGATGTCCAGGATAAGCATAGCATTTTGGGGTCGATCTCCTCCCAGTACACCACTCCACCAGCGGTGCACAGCCACTTCTGTCAGGGTACCCATTTTTTTCTTAACAGTGGTTCGTAAATATGGCCACTAGAGGACACACAATCCCAGCGGTGAGCCTCCAAGATGTAACCCCTAGATGGCGCTATCCCAGGGCTACTACCCCTGCCTGATTTGCCACCAACAGGTTGAGGGCCTGGATCCAATGGCGGGTGCCTCCACCCAGAGGTCAGGGTTTGCAATAGTTAAACTAACTTGGTCACAGCCCTCTGGGACACTGCAACCCCTTTCTTCCCACTAGTGGCCCACACAATATATCAGAATTACCTTCACAGTATACACTTACCCCAGGACTGGTTCCGCACTGGGACCTCCTGTGAAATGAGATACAGTGCAACAATCACAGTACAGTACTTTAACATAGACAAACACCTCAGGCAGTATAACTTTGCTGAAACAAGCAGCTCTGATTTATTTGGGGGATATAACAAGGACAGGGAAATCAGGTTAATTAGCTCATCACTCTAATAATCTACCTATGGCTCTGTGCACAGGCCTATCCCTATCAGTTACTGTCCCTAGTGCAAGCCCTAGTGGCTAGTCAAACCGTGGCAGCTGGTAGGGGCCCTTTCACACAGAGAAAGGAAAATTAAACAGTCAGCAGTACAGTAATTCCATTTGGATTTAATGTGGCAATTCAACAGGGAGCGACCCTGAATTAGTACTCACGACCTCCAAATAAGATAGGGTCCTTCAATGTCAGCAGGGCTACTCTTGAGCTCTAAGAGACTCCTCACACATTTATATAAGTAAAAGCACTATACCAGGCAGGCTGCATCTGTATCCCGATCGCAATTACTGCACAATACCGGGAGAACACACAGCAGATTCAGTTCCTGACAGACCAGTGCAATTCACAATTCCTCCAGTCTTCTACAGGGTGAGCCTGGTTTCTACTCTTCAGATATCCTTTGATTCTCTTCACAGGACGGATTCAGTCCTAACAAGCAGTTACACAAGCTGCAGACGGAACTCTGGGCCTTACACGTTTTTGACTAAAACTGCACACTGAAAAGCACAGGGCTCCTTCCTTCTTCACTGCCAAAGCTCAACTGAAACTCCAACCGACAAAACCGGGCACTTCCTTTGAGTTCCCCCAGTTCTTGACTGGATTGACTGTCACTCACAATAGACTGCTGCTGTTGGTCCAAAAAGGCACTGAAGTCTAAACTACATCTCCCAGAGTCACTGCCCATACAATCCTCTTGTGGCTGGCTCAGATTATGAGTCAAGTTCTGATTCATCAAGGCACCATTTTAGAGCTAGCTTACCCCACACTGATTGGTCCAGTTCAGCAGTTCAAAACCAGAATGGGGAACTAGGCAGACACTGTTCTGACTGCAAAAGAAAGCAGGTTAGACAAACTGTAATTTCATTATCACTCTAAATGGTTTCTGGCAAACAGTTACATCTTTCAGATAGGTTCCCTTTGCACCTAGTGACTGCAAAAATGGAGTGAATTGGCAGCAGCTTGGTGGTACTCAATCAAAGAAACACACAGTCCCCCATACAAACTAATTATGTCTGCAAGCAGACAGCTCTTAAAGAGACAGTACCAGAGGTTCTAAAAACACTCACTGATAAATGGCTTAAAGGCCAAACACCATTCAGGCTTGGAGCATTCAAGCAAGCTCCTGGAAGTCTTTTGGGAACCCCCATTTGCAGGGGGGGTTACATTAGAAAAGTGTTTTTTCACAGAGAGGGTTGTGGAAGCATGGTACAGCCTTCCTGAGGAGGTTGTGGAGTCAGGAATGGTGGGAGACTTCAAGAATACATGGGACAGACATAAGGCTATTCTAGTGGGGGGTAGGAGGAAGTAAGCAGTTGATTAACTAGAATCTGCAGCTTATCCAGCAGGTAGGGAAATGAGCAGACTAGGTGGGCCAAGCGGTCCTTATCTGCCATCAAATTCTACGTTTCTAAGATATGGACTCCAGAAAAATAGACTCCATGGCTAAGAAAACTTACCTAGGGTCCTCCCTGGCCATTAGCCTATGTCTCCAGGTATCAGAAAACACTCTGGAATATTGTCCTGGAGATAGCAAAGGTTGTCCCAGCTCCCATGGCAGCTGATTTAGAGGAGGCAGCAAAATGGGGCACAGAAGCTTCCAAAGTCCAGTTCAGGATGGTAGTTGATGCAGACACTGCAGCCAGGCAGATGGTAACATCAGTGTCTCTCAGAAGGTTTACTTAGTTCAGGACTGCCAACCTGACCCAGGATACACAAACAAAGGCTTTGTATTTTCCATGTGAACCCACATCTCTGTTCGGACAGCAGAGGCTTACATTCATAGTTTCATATTATTTTGATGGCAGAAAAGGACCATCCTGGTCCATCCAGTCTGCCCATATCTTCCCTCCCCTTACCTTTTCCCTTTATCATAGATACTTATTGCTTCCCATCGCCCAACCCCTTATACCTGTCCTAGGTTTTCTTAAAATCTTCAACAGCTGGTCCGGTGATGCTGAGGTGCTGGACACCTTACCTTGCGCCACGTCGACGACCCATGTTTGGGAACAAGCCCAGGCTTTCGGAGGCCAGTGGGGGGGGGGAAGGTGCAGAGCTGGATGGAGTGGTTGAAAGGCAGCTCTCCTCTCCGGGGAGGGAAGGTGGCATCCCTCGGCTCTTGTCTGCCACCTGGTGGAGCCAGGGGTTCCATGTCAACACAGATGGCAATTAACATTTGAGCGAAACTTATATCGCGTCGGCAATTACAGCGACCGCAACGGTGGGTGACCGCTTTTCACAGCAATTCCACCATGAGCGACTGGTTCATGACAATGACACTATATATATTTACCCCTTCAGATACGCACCTGCCCATAATGCAAACAAACATTATTATTTCATGTGATCACATGTAAGGCCGGGGGGCCACATCCCCATGCATCCCCCCACGGGGGTGTGTGCCCCCCAACCCCCCTTCTCTAAAATTCTAACTCCATGGTGCACCTGGACTGTGGGTGTAGGCTATGGACCTTGTAGGTAAGTCCATATCATTTACTGCTATGAACCGTTTTTCTTCCGGGTTTGCCAACTGCTGCATGCACTGTATTCTGCACCCCACCCCTTGTGCTCATGTACACTGGTCGCCATGGTTACACGTTTGATGTTATGTACCTGTAGACCTCTGTGTAATTCACGTGGTATATACAAGCACCATAATTGTATTAGAGCTATAATATTTGCCCAGATGGTTTTGCTGTAATGAATGCGCTATATTGACATGATACCAGGCCAGGGTGCAGTACAAGCTAGAGGGTGCACAGGCACTTGGCTGACGGGTGGGTGGAAGGGGCTGTTGCCAGGGCCGGAGCATGCATGCGTGCCTCCACGCACATGTGGCTCTACTCTTGGGGCCCCAGGTAATTGGGCTGAAAATGGAGGAGAAAATACCCGGCAGCAGGATGACGCCCAACCTTCCACAGGCACTGCTCCCGAGCCAGGCATAAGGTAAGCCCCGGTAATTCCGGGTGTCGGGGCTGGGACAGCTGGTGGAGCTGAATGGGACATGCCGTTGGCGAAGAAACAGTGTAGTGATAAAAAGTGAAAACTCTACACTTTCAGTACTCACCACCTCCTCGGATAAACTGTTCCATGGCTCCACCACCCTCTCTGTGAAGAAATCTCCTTCTAGTCTCAAGCTATGAGCCCTTGATTTAACTTTGTTTCCTTTTGAATACACTGCCATCACTCCTCCTGTTTATCCTCACGATGTATTTAAATGTCTCAATCATATCCCCTCTCTCCCTTCTAATCCCCAGAGGATACAAATCGAACTCTTTCATTCTAGATTCATATGACGAATCCTTCATTCCCTGAACCATTTTTGTCGCCCTCCTCTGAACCCTCTCTAGACCATCAATATCCTTCTTTAAATGAGGTCTCCAAAACTGGATACCATACTCCAAATGCGGTCTGACCATTGTCTTACACAATGGCATCAATACCTCCCTTTTCCTACTTGTGATTCCCCTACCAATATAAGCCAGCATCCTATTTGCTTTACCTGCAGCCTTACAACATTGGTCTCTCACCTTCAGATTTTCTGAGATTATAACTCCAAGGCCTCTTTCTTGACATGTTATTTTTAACTGTTCAGCACCTAGAGTATATTTTGCTTTTTTATTATTCCGTCCCAAATGCATAACCTTACACTTTTTCACATTGAACTTCAGTTGTCAAATTTCATTACATGAAGAAAAGAAAAAAATACTTACCATAGTAATCTTGTTTCTTCCAAGGGGATCTTACTGTATTCTGACTTATGCAGTATGGTCTCACCATAGGACTGCCTTGTAGCCAAAATGGTTAATAGAACCTATGCAAATGATGTAATGCTAGGCTCGAGCTCGGTTTTCAAACCACTGTCCCTGGTAAACAGTTTTCAACCATCAGATTCTTACGAAGCATGCACAAAGAACTATCTAACTATGCTGATACTAACAATAGTCTCCCTATTATTAATTTCTCCCCTCAAATGATTTAGTGTGGCACCACTAAAACTGAAGTCACAGCTGCCCAAGAGGAAACACCATACTCACAGGTTTGCAACAGCTCTATTACAGCTGGAGTGCAGTGACCATAGGTTCCTAGCAGGGGAGGAAGGGAGGGAAGGAGCTCAGAAAACAGTAAGATTCCCTTGGAAAAAACAAGATTACTATGGTAATTTTTTTCTTCAAACCCCAGGATATCTTACTGTATTCTGACTTATGCAGACTACCCAAGCAGTACCTTTGGAGGTGGAGGTGGGCCTATAACCTATTTAGCAAACAAGCTCTGCAGGATTGCTGTACCAAACCTGGCATCCCCCTGTACTGAACGTCCAAACAATAATGCTTGGTAAATATGTGGACTGTCTTCCAGGTAGCTGCCTTACAGATGTCCACTAGGGGAATGCCTCTAGTAGCTGCCAAAGAAGCTGCTGTACCCCTAGTTGAATGGACCCTGAGGCCTGCAGGTGGCTGCTTACCCACCTTACTGTAGCAAACTTAAATGCAAACTACAATCCATCGTGCAATGGATCTTTTAGTGGCTGGTCTTCCTTTCCCCACATCCCCATAGGTGAGGAAAAGCTGATTCTGATTCTGCCTACGACCTTTTATGTGGTCAAGGTAGTAGCTGATTGCCCTTTTCACACCCAAGCTGTGCAGCCTGCATTCACCTGAGGGAGAATGAGCAGTAAAGAAGACAGGTAATATAATATACTGATTCAGGTGGAACTCTGATACTACCCTGGGCAGGAATTTTCTATTAGTCCTAAGGACTACTTTGTCTCTGTGGACAGCAATGTACCCAGGTTCTGTAGACAATGCCTGAAGCTCACTAATCCTTCTGGCAGAAGTTACGGCTACCACAAATACTGCTTTCCAAGTCACATACTTGAGGTCTGCCGGAGACATGGGTTCAAAGGAGGGTTGCATGAGTTGGACAATGCAAATGTTCAGGTCCCACATGGGAGTTGGCTCCTGTGTGGTGGATGCAAATGTAGTAAACCTTTAAAAAACTTTTTAAACACTGGGTTTGAAGCTAGCTCTTACCCGCAGATAAGTAGGCTGAGACAGCAGCCAGGTGCACTGTCAGAGTAGAGGCCCTTAGGCCCATAGAATGTAGGTGGGCAATGCAGTCCAGGACTATTGACAGGCTGGCCTGGTTATGGTCCACACCCTGCCCTGACACCATATGGAAAATCTCTTCCATTTGGAAGAACAGTTTTTCCTAGTGGATGGCTTTCTGGATACTCTCAGGATTTCCATAACCCCTTCTGACAGGTGCAGATATGGATAGTCTAAGTCCTCAACGGCCAAGCTTTGAGCCTGAGGGGTTGCTGGTTGGGATACATAATCCTGCCCTGTGAGGATGACAATAGGTTATGCCTCCTGAGACTGATTGGTTTGGTTGCTGGCTGGGCTCTGAGTTTGTTAAGCACCCTTAACAGCAGAGGGAAGGGACGGAATGCATACAGAAACCTCCCCGTCCAATCCAGTAGAAGTGCATCCAGAGGGATTGTGCCCTTGATGAGGGGGTCTGTAGTAAAACTGTGGTAGCTGATGACTGCTTGGAGCTGCGAACAAGTCCACTTCTGGAGTGACCCATCTCCTGAAGATGGCCTCCAGGACCTGCTTGTTTGGCGACCACTCATGGTGGTTCTGGTTGATTCTGCTGAGAGCATCTGCCAAGTGCCAAAACATTGTCCTTTCCTGGGAGGTGGACAGCTGAGAGGGAAGAGAGAAAAAAAGGTATAACCGCACCAAGGATGGCAATGCCACGATCTAAAAATGCTAGTTTAGAGAGTCCGTGGAGACACAGGGGGATCGGCATCTATCAAGGCTTCAAAATATATACTTTGAGCAATTACAGACTCTTGAGGTGGTAAAGAACTCACCCGACTGCTTTCCGTTTTCTATGGTGGTTGCTTATTCATGTAGAAAGATAAAAATATTCCAGTTTGACCTTGGGAATACAAACATCCACAACAGTACAGAGATTACTTCCTCCTTCTTCCACCCGCTCCCTACATATAACGTAAGTCACCTGACGCGTTTTGCCAATCAGGGCTTTCTCAAAGGTTTTCTCGTAGTTGAATTGGAATATTTTTATCTTTCTACATGAATAAAGAACCACTATAGAGAACGGAAGGCAGTCTGGTGAGTTCGTTATCTCCTCAAGAGTCTGTAATTTCTCAAAGTATATATTTTGAAGCCTTGGCAGCTGAGAGGTAAATCTCCAGGGAATATGCCAAGGCCCAGATTTTCACTGCTTCTAGGAGTTGACCTTGTGCCCCCTTGTTTATGTAGTACATAGTGGTTGTATTGTCTGTTCTGACCTGAACCACCTTGCCCTTTACCTGATTGGCAAATGACTGGAGACCCAAGAGAACTGCCCTGAGCTCCAACAAGCTGATGTGCAGGAGTGATTCCTGCTTTGTCCATGTGCCATGTGCTGTGTGATCCCCCAGATGTGCTCCCCATCCTAGGAGGGATGCATCTGTAGTCAGTACCAGTGAAGAGGCTGCTGCAAGAATGGCACCCCTTGCCCGAGATTGGCATTTTCTTGCCACCACTGTAGAGCTTGGAGAAATGTCACTGTGACGGGTACTAGTTTTGACAGAGAATCCCTTTTTTGAAGCCAGTGAGCTCTCAGGTGGAACTGGATGTCCCTTATTTGGAAACTGGCTCCTGACACAGTTGCTGTGGACGTTGCCAAATGGCCTAGTAGCTGCAGGAAGTGTCTTGCTGGCCTTGGGACATGAAGCTTGAAGGAACTGGCTACCTGAATAAGGTTGTGCTCTCTGTCCTGAGGGAGGAAAGCATTTCCCTTTCTTGTGTCCAGATCTGCCCCTATGAATCTGAGCAACTGAACTGGTTCCAGAACAGACTTTTTCTGGTTCAACAAGAACCCCAGTGAGTGCAGGGTATCTTGTGTGAGTGTCAAAGCCTCTATCACTTGCTGATATCACTTTCCCACTATCAGCCAGTCATCCAAATAGGGGAACACTGATACCCCTTGTTGCCTTAAGTGTGCCATGACCACAGCTAGACAGTTTGTGAATACCCTTGGAGCAGATGTTAGTCCGACGGGCATTGCCCT
Organism: Neoceratodus forsteri; assembly: GCA_016271365.2. Taxonomy (NCBI): domain Eukaryota; kingdom Metazoa; phylum Chordata; order Ceratodontiformes; family Ceratodontidae; genus Neoceratodus; species Neoceratodus forsteri. The sequence continues at coordinate 1,325,881,097 of CM057459.1, read as the reverse complement.
GAACTGGTAAGGGCCTGATGGTGGTCTGAACCTGAGGTACTTCCTGTGTGATCTCCTTACTGGGATATGGAAGTAAGCATCATTTAGGTCCAGGGATGCTAGCCAGTCTCCCTGTCTTATGATTGGTAATATAGTAGCCAGAGTAACCATCTTGAATTTTGGTTTTGACAAATGTTTGATTAAGTGTCTGAGACCCAGAATGGGTCGCCACTCCCGTTTTCTTTGTTGTGAGGTAGTACCTTGAGTACAAATCCTTTCCCTTCTGGTCTGAGTGAACTGGCTCTATTGCCTTTTGTAACAGAAGGCTTGAGACTTCCTCTTCTAACAAGGTTGTTTCTGATGGGGAAGAGGGTTTGAAGACCCTTGACCTCAGTTTTGGCATGAGCTTGAAGCTGAGAACAAGCCCCTGGCCTACTACCTCCAGGACCCACTTGTCTGTGTTGATATTTCTCCACTCCTGGAGGTAATGAGCCAGCCTGCCCCCTACTGGGACATGGGAGGTGATCCAAGCAGGCACCTCAGGGTGTCTGCTTTATCTAGGCTGCTGGCTGAACACCGCGGCTAGTACGGCCACTGCCCCTTCTGCCCCTGCCTCTAAAGTATCCCCTTTGTTGGTACTGGGGAAAAAGGGCCTGTAGTGAGCTCTGCCCCTGCCACCTCTGGCCTGGTGTTTCTGGAGTGTAGATGCTCTCTTTTGCTGCTACACTCTTATAGGTAGCCTTATATTCATCCATCTTTTTCATGTATGCTTCTGTTTGTTCTCCAGACAGAGACATAGGCTCACAAGGGAAATCCACGGCTTTGGTTTGTGTGTACTGCATCAGATTAGCAGTTCTGAGCCAGGCAAACCTCCTAAGGGACACTGATGATGCCATTTGCCTGGATGAAGTGTCACTGGAATCCACTGCCGTCCTAAACTGCATTTTAGCAGCATCAGTTCCTCTTTTTGCAGCTTCTTCCAGGTCAGCAGCCATGGGAGAAGGAACTGCTTTCGAAATCTCTAGTACAGTAGACCAAAGGTTTTTCTGATACTTAGCTATGTAGGACATGCAAGTCAAACCAAATCAAATTTTATTTATAATGCGCTTTTCAACATATCAAACGCAAATACGTAAGATAACATCAACCATAATAAATAACATCATAAAAACGTTAAAAGCAGCAATAGACCTACCTGTAACCAAACGCTAATTCAAATAAATAACTTTTCAAAGATGTCTTAAATGATTCCATGGACAAGCACTCTCTAATCTGACGAGGTAGAGAATTCCACAGGGTTGGGACCATAAAGGAAAAAAGCCCTGGCCCCAGATGACTGAAGATGAACCCTGGGAATCATGCTAACGTACTAAATGCCAGCAGAATAGGCCTAACGGTCTTTCGTGTCTGCTTGTTTGGTCAGCCCCCACCCTGGGAGCTGACCTTGCTGCCCCCCTCGCCTTCTCTGGCTTCTCCCTTTCCAGTTACGGATATTCTCGCTGCACTGGATTTTGCTTCCAGAACCCTTCCCCTGTACCTGTAATCTCTAGCAATCCCTCGTCAGCGGAGCGGAGAGGGCGGTAGGGTCGAAGGAGATCTTGCAAGTAGCACGGTCCCTGACCATGTAGGGTCTTACAGGCCAGCAACCGCGACCTTGAAGGTGATTCTCCACTGCACCAGCAGCCAGTGCAGTTCACACAACACAGGTGTGATATGGCAAGTTCTTGGTAGCCCAGTCAACAACCTGGCTGCAGCGTTCTGCACCAGCTGCAGGCGACGGAGCTCCACCACCGGCAACCCTAGATATAGAGCATTACAGTAATCAAGACGCGAGGAAACAAAAGCATGGACCAACACAGGGAGGTCATCGTGTGGAACAAGGTGTTTTATCTGGGCCATATTCCTCAGATGGTAAAAGGAAAACTTGACAACGGCCGATACCTGTGTCTTCAGCGTCAGCTCGTTGTCAAAAATTATGCCCAGATTTCGCACCTGTTCAGAAGGTCTCAACTGGTTACCCCCTAATACAATACCAAAGGGAAACCCAGGAGTCAACTTCTCTATACGATGACCCGGGTCCACAACCAACACCTCAGTCTTATCAGGGTTCAGCTTCAACCATTTCGCACTCATCCACTCCTGAATCTCAGCGAGGCAGTTATTGAAGACTGATAAAGCGTCATTCTGCTCGGGTACAACGGACATAGAGAGCTGAGAATCATCTGCATAGCAGTGAAAACTCAGCCCATAATGCCTTATAATGTCTCCCAACGGCAGCACATACACGGTGAACAACATGGGGGAAAGCACAGAGCCTTGTGGCACCCCACAGGACAGAGCAAAGGGAGCAGAGGAAAAAATCCCTAAAACTACCCTCTGACTTCTGCCTGTGAGAAAAGAGTGGAACCATCTGAGGACTGTCCCCGACAGTCCGCAGAGTAGCCGCAGGTGATCCAGCAACATCCCATGGTCCACAGTGTCGAATGCTGCAGAGAGATCAAGGAGAACCAAGATTGAACGGCTCCTCCCATCTCTCGCTATTAGGAGATCATTAAGTACCCGGACTAACGCCGTCTCGGTACTATGCCTCTTCCTGAAGCCGGACTGGAGAGGTTCATAGACCTCATGGGTGGTAAGAAAGTCATCAAGCTGCAATGCGACTACTTTCTCAATAACCTGGCCCAAAAAGGGCAGGTTAGAGATCGGTCTGTAGTTAGTGAGACAGTCAGGGTCTAGGGAAGATTTCTTCAAAAGGGGTGTCACGACAACCTCTTTTAAAGACTCCGGAAACACGCCTTGGTCCAAAGAACCCCAGACTATCTTCGCAAGGACTGGTCCAATCGCATCCGTGCACCCCACAAGGAGGTGCGTAGGACCAGGATCCAAACTACAGTAAGTCAGTCACAAGCCCCGGACAATCTTCATGATATCCAAGATCGCTGGCTGATCGAAATATGTCCAGGTTGACCAAGGGCCTGTAACCCCACATCAATCGCTGCAACACTCATTTGAATGTGTGCTGCTGATCTCCGCCCTGATCGATGACACCTTACCATCAAAGAACCGAGCAAACTCGTCACACTGTATTTGTGAAAAAGCTGTCCGACCCCGTAGACAGGCTGGACTGCACAGTCTGTCCACGGTCCGGAAAAGCTGAGCCGGTCGATTTCTTGATGCAGCTATCTCCCTGGACAGGAACTCTGCCTTCTTATGGGAGATTTCTGATTGATAGTCCACATAATGAGCCATCTAAGTCTGTCACCTTCCAGGCCGGATTTCCGCTAACAACGTTCCAATCTTCGCCCCACTCTCCTCAACTCCCTCAATGTCCCATCAAACCAAGGGGACCGAGAGCGAACTGAGAGAGGGCGAACACGGACAGGAGCAATGGAGTCCAGTGCCTTCAACACCATATTATTATAGTGCACTACTAAGGGATCTGTATCCATGCACTCCATAGGCCAACTCAATAGACCCAACACTGCCATCAGACCCTCAGGGGTAACTCCCCTCAAAGGGCGATACTGGATCATCTCCAAAGGGGTAGGTCTCACAAGGGGGGCCGCAAAATTGAACCTTATGGAGTGATGGTCAGACCACCCAACTGGTTCCACCACCAGTTCCGTGATCTCCATCCCCAGGGTGAACACCAGATCCAAAGAGTGACCCTGAATATGGGTAGCAGTGGTAACAGCCTGTGGGAAGCCCAACAAAATCATCAATTGGAGGAAGTCTTGACCAAAATGCGAGAGTTCATCGTCAACCCAAGCATCGAAGTCCCCCAGGACCAACCACCTGGAGGGCTCCAACACCAGGTCAACAATGAAGTCTGCGACTTCCTCCAGAAAGACTTTCTCGTCACCGGGTGGACGGTGGCGAGTAAGATTCTGCTGCCCACACCTGCTCCCATGACACACTCAAAGGATCTGGGGACACCACTGGAACCTCCACAAGGCCCAATTCAATTTAAAACAAATAAGCGACCCCAGATCCAACCTCGGGCGATATATTACCAAGTACCGGCTGGGCGGCACGACTCCAATATGGGACTAGCATTTTCATCCAGCCAGGTCTCGGTAATGCAAGTCAGGTCAGATGACTCAACAAGATCAGCGATAACTGCTGTCTTGTTTTTTTATAGACCTGGCATTGCATAACACTGCCCGGGTTGGATGAGAGGCCTTGGAGGAGTGGGCCACTTGCGCGCTCTCAGTGGAGCCCTTGGGTATGGGAACCAGGCATCATACTCCCCTATCCTGGGCCCATTTTGCCCCAGGGCATTTCCCCGACCCCACCACCCTTATTCACCCACTCCGCTCCCCCCCTCGCAGGACCGGACCCCCTCCCTCTCCGCCTCTTCCGTGCAATCCCCAAGGCACGATAACGCCTATATACCTCAGGTTGCAATGGGGGGGGGATCTCGAAAGGGCGCAGGTCCCTCAGCCTAGAGGGGGAATAGTGCCTGCCCACGGAGGCCTGGTCCTAACACATGCTGCCAATTTTTTTTTGGTTTTAAACAATTATTAATCAGGCAGTTTAATTAAATATCATCAAAACCATAGGCTGATTTAAATATCTTAAAACAGCAGCCCCCCCAAAACACAAAAAAACAATTGTGCAATTCTCTTCAGGTAAACTCCTCAGAAAAAGTCTTAAGCAGTCTGGGCAGATTTTAACTTCTCAGGAAAATTAATGACAGTTCGGACACAGTTTCTTTCTACTTATGCTCCACTGAAAACCAGAATGATGGAAAACCCTCAGGGCTCTCACCCTGAGGAATCTGTCCCAAAGCCTACCTCTTACATAAGCAAAATAAACAGTCATATAATCTGGTCTTAGTATATAAGAGGGAGGAAACCGGAACAATCTGACCTGGGAAGTATTTGGATAAAGACTGAGTTTCTTGCTATTAGATAAATTCCATGAAAATAGAGCAGACCTTCGCTGCGGCTAAAGAGTCATCTTCCAGTCCTCCAGATTTATTCCAGCCGTTTAAAGGAGAGCTCATTCGGCCAGCCAAAAAGAAAGATTCTCCCCTAGGTCGTCCCCCGAAGTGTCACTAAGGAGGTCATCCGGCTACTGGATCTACGCGAGCAGGCTCTCCAGCCTGCCCGCCCCGCAAAACCCAAAAACCATGGGTACACTGGGGTCTGTCCTCTGACAACACACCCCTGATCACCCGTCATGGCTAACTGCCCAGTAGACCACCCTGGGTTCAGGCCAGTATTTAATGGGCTCAAAACACCCTTAAATGAGCGCTTCCAACTAGTAGACAGAATCTCCCCCCCAGATGTCCCCCAAGACGCCACTGAGGAATTCAGCCGGTAACTGGAATCCACGCGAGCAGGCTCTCCAGCCTGCCCACTGCAAGACCAGAAACCACATGCACACCATGGCCCATACTCCGACGGCGCCACCCCCAGTCCACCCCAGCAAACCACCCTGGGTTCAGATCGAAATCACGGCAGGCTCACCCACTCCAAAGAATGCCACCAAAGTGGCCTGCCTAATAGCCAGGGAGGATCCTAGGTAAACTTTTTTTGCAGTAGAGTCTTTATCCGGAGGGTGAGAGGCCAGGGGGATGCCAGCTTTGCCACAAGCTGCAGGCTGTACAACACCTTCATGACTGGGGTGCCCAAAAAGAAATTCAGCACCGGTCTCGGCCACCGGTCTGCCTTTTTATTCATAGGGGGGCAATGAAGTGGGTGTCTGCAACAATTTCAAAGTCTGCTTTCTGAGGCATTTGTGAAGTGGCAGTAGTAACCTTTTTGATACTGGCACATCCATCGTCTCCCTATAGTCATCTTCCCCCTCCTCCTCTGTAGATTCCTGGGTTGGGAGGTCGAGGGTCTGTGCAATTTGCTTCATGAATGAGTAGCAGGATGTAAAATTCTCTGTTCCCTTATCAGGGGAATCTGATCTGTGAGGATCAGGGGAAATATCCGGATCAATGGGTTCCCCAAAATCATCCTCCTCCTCGTTGTCCTCTTCTTCAAACTGGTCCCCACCAAGGTCTATTAAACCAGGGGCCTGAACTGAACTGGGAGTCTGAACCATAATCGGTAGCGGTTGCTTCCCAACCAGAACTGGAGTCTGTAATGACTGAATAATCCTGATCGCATTAGCGATTTCTTCTGCAGAAGGAAAGGTCGCTCTTTTTGGTTGCGGTTCCTGATGCATTTCTTTTTCTTAACTGCAATGGCCGGTTCAGCAGCCTTTTCAGCGGTTCGTTTTTTGGTGGAACAACTATCGCCCCTTTCAGAGGGCAGCTCGTCGGTTCAGATTGAGGAACCGATTGCTCAATGGCTGGTTCAGCAGCCTTGTCAGCCATCCTTTCCTTCAGTCTTTTTAAATGTCTTCCGACCGTAGACTGTGGAAAATTCTTGCAGATCTCACAATCTGTCTTAAGGTGTTTAAACCCAAGACAAAATAAAAAAAATTAAATGTGGATTAGCTTTAGCAAAACGTTCCCCGCACTCAGTACAGTGCTGGAAACCTGTGGGTCCTGTTCTCTTTTTGGTTTTCTGTGACATAACCCAGAAACAACAAAAGTAACTAACTCTAAATATATATATATATATATATATATATATATATATTTTTGTCAGTTAAGCTAACCGATGAAAAAAAACAGGAGTTACTACGGTTAGAATTTAAATCGAAACAACCAACTATACCAGAGTCAGTACAGTTCAAATTAAATTAACAATAAACTAAGAAAACTGCAAGGAAGAATGTCAGTTTCTCCTCAGTTAACGAACTGAAGAGAGAACTGACTACTTACCCCACGAAAACTAAAATCTAAACAAATTCTACCTGAAAACCAAGGACAGTGATGCGAATACCAAAATAACTAAACTACTAGGTAAAAACTGAGAAAAATAAAGTTTCTTCAAGCGATGAAGGAGAGCTCTCCAGAGACGTCTTACTGAGGCAAGCGGAATAAAGAATCTGACAGTTTAGAACTGTTTACCAGGGATAGTGGTTTGAAAACAAAGCTCAAGTCTAGCATTCCATCATTTGCATAGGTTCTAGTAACCATTTCAGCTCTGGGACAGTCCTATGGTGAGACCATACTGCATAAGTCAGAATACAGTAAGATTTCCTGGGGTTTGAATGGATGATTACAAAACTGCTTACAAGAGTGCTGTTGCCAAAGAAAGGGCATCCACACCCAGAAGCACCAAGCTAGAGGCGGTAGGGGCAGGGCCCATTATGGGCCATTCTTTCACCCTCAAGCTTTTCCACAGTATCAGCAGCAGAGAGGGTATTTTAGAGGCAGGGGCAGAAGAGGCAGTGGCCATACTAGCCCCAGGACACAGACAGCAACTCAAGCCAAGCAGACACCCTGAGGTGTCTGTTCGGGTCGCCTCCCCAACTCCAGTAGGGGGCAGGCTGGCCAACTACCTCCAGGAATGGCAATCCATCACCACATACAAGTGGGTCCAGGAGGTAGTGGGCCAGGGTCTTGCTCTCAGTTTCAATTCGTGCCAAAGCTGAGGGCAAGGGTTTTCAGACCTTCTACCCCACCAGAAACAGCTCTGTTAGAGGAGGAAGTATCCAACCTTCTGTCACAAAAGGCAGTAGAGCCAGTTCCCTTGACACAAAGAGGAAAAGGCCTGTACTCAAGATACTTCCTCACAACAAAGAAAATTAGGGAGTGGCAACCCATACTGGATCTTAGACATCTAAACAGACATTTGTCAAAACCAAAGTTCATGATGGTGACACTGGCAACCATCCTCCCAACACTAAGGCAGAGAGATTGGTTAGCACCTCTGGACCTAAAGGATGATTATTTCCACATCCCCATTAGACAATCCCACAGAAAGTATCTCAGATTGCCATCAGGCAATTATCAGTTCAGGGCAATGCCCTTTGGACCGACCTCCGCCCCAAGGGTGTTCACAAAGTACTTACCTGTGGTCATAGTACACCTAAGGAGGCGGGGGGTGGTAGTGTTTCCCTACCTGGACGACTGGCTAGTCATAGGTCAACCACCTCATCAGGTCAAGGATGCTCTGGCAGTCACACAGGATAGTCTGAAATCCTTAGGGTTCCTAGTGAACCTGAAAATGTCAGTGTTGGAACCAGTTAAGCTCCTGGAGTTCATAGGAGCCAAGTTAGACACTGTATGGGGAAGGGCATTCCTTCCACTGGGATGAGTGGACAGCCTGGTGCAGCTAGCCAGCTCATTCAAGCTGCACACTCCAAGGCCAGCAAGGCATTTTCTACAGTTGCTTGGTCATATAGCAGCATCAACAGCAGCAGTGGTAGGGGCCAGGTTCCAAATGAGACATTCAATTTCATCTTAGGTCACACTGGCATCAAAAAGATCAGTTGTCAAAGCTAGTGCCAATTACAGGAGCACTCCTTCAGGCACTACAGTGGTGGCAGGAGAGGGACAACCTCAGACAGGGTGTGCCATTTTTGCAGAAAAATTCCTCGTTGGTCCTAACCACTGATGCCTCCCACCTGGGATGGGGAGCACACCTGGGGAAGCACACTGCTCATGACACATGGCTCAAGCGGGAGTCATTGTTATACATCAGTCTTCTGGAACACAGACCAGTCCTCCTGGGTGTCCAGTCCTTCACCAACATGCTACATGGCCAGGTGGTACAGGTCAGGATAGACAATACAACCACTATGCACTACATAAACAAACAGGGAGGCACAAGGTCAACTCCACTGTGCACAGAGGCCATGAAAATGTGGAGCCTGGCATACTCCTTGGAGACCTCTTTCCGCAGTCCATTTTCCAGGGATAAGGACTATGTCCTGGCAGATGCCCTCAGCAGGATCAACTAAAACCACCATGAGTTGCCAATCAACAAGCAGGTCCTGCAGGTTGTTTTCAAGAGATGGGGCACTCCAGAAGTGGATCTCTTTGCAACCCCAGGCAACAATTAGCTATCTCAGTTCTGCTCTAGACTTCCTGTGAGGGGCACAATCTCTCTGGATGCACTGCTGCTGGACTGGACAGGGAATTTCCTGTATGCCTTCCCTCCCTTTCCATTGTTGCTAAGGGTACTGAACAAGCTCAAATCGCAGCCAGCAACAATGATCCTCATTGCTCCAGACTGGGCTAGACAGCACAGGTATTCCCTCATTCTCTCCCTGTCAGTAGCCAAACCAGTCAGCCTCCCCAGGAGGCACAACCTACTGACATCCTCTCAGGGCACAATCCTATATCCCAACCTCCAGTCCCTCAGGCTCAAAGCCTGGCTCTTAAGGATTTAAGAGTATGCCAACTTGCACCTCTCAGAAGGAATCATGGTGGTCTTCAGGGTCTCTAGAAAGCCTTCTACCGGGAAAACCTACACATCTAAGTGGAAAAGGTTTTCCATCTGGTGACAGGCAAAGGATATTGATCACAGTCAGGCGGACTTGCCAGCTGTTCTGGATTATCTGACCCACCTTCATTCCCTTGGTCTAAGACCATCCACTCTTAATATGCACCTGGCAGCTGTCTCTGCTTACTTATTAGCAGGCATGGTCTCATCCCTGGCTTCGAACCCAGTATTCAGAAAGTTTTTCAAGGGGCTGCAGCATTTGCATGCTCCACATAGGGACCCTACACCAGTGTGGGATCTTAATATATGTTTTGCCCAGCTCATGCAGCCTCCTTTCAAGCCCATGTCCTCAGCAGATCTCAAGTATGTGACCTGCAAAATGGTGTTCCTCGTGGCAGTCACCTCTGCCAGGAGAATTAGTGAGCTCCAGGCCTTGTCCACAGAGCCTGACTACATTGCATTCCATAGGGACAAGGTTGTCCTCAGGATTAACAGGAAGTTTCTTCCCAAGGTGGTATCTGATTTCCACCTCAATCAGTCCATTACACTGTCAGTCTTTTTCACTGACCATTCCACTTCAAGGGAATGTAGACTTCATAGAGCAGATGTTAAAAGAGCTATAAGCTACTGCATGGACCACAGGCAGGACAACACTCAGCTCTTCCTGACCTATGGGAAAGTGGGAAAAGGCCAACCAGCTACAAAAAGGTCCACTGCATGCTGGATTATTGCCTGTATTCAGTTTTGCTATAGCAAGGTGGGCAAACAGCCCCTTGTGGGTGTCAGGGCCCACTCCACCAGGGAAACAGGTGCTTCCACAGCAGCTGCTACAGACATTCCTCTGCTGGAAATCTGCAAAGCAGCTACCTGGAAAACTGTCCACACATTTACCAAGCACTACTGCTTGGATAACCAGGCCAGAAGTGATGTCAGGTTTGGCACAGCAGTACTGCACAGCCTGTTCCCTAAGTAGGTCATCTGTCTACCTCCAAAGATACTGCTTGGGTAGTCTACATATTGTCAGAATACAGGAAAATTTCCTGGGGTTTGAAGAAAACATTACTTACCATAGTAATCTTGTTTCTTCCAAGGGGATCTTACTGTATTCTGAGCTCCCACCCTACCTCCCCTATTGGAACCTAATGGGCACTGCACTCCAGCTGTCCATACCCTACTGCAAACCTGTTGGTACGTTTGTTTTCTTGGGCATCTGTGACTTGAGTCTTAAGGATGCCCCTGTTCTTTTAAGAGGGGTTGGTCTGTAGGGGGGAATTGGTTTTTATATTAGGATAGTTTAGTTAGTTTAGTTTTATGCATGCTTCATAAGAATCTTATGGCTGCAGAAAGTGCAACCAGGAACAGTGGTTTGAAAACTGAGCTCGAGCGTAACATTCCACTATTTGCATAGGTTCTATTAACCACTTTGGTTCCAGGGCAGTCCTATGGTGAGTCCATACTGCATATTGTCAGAATTCAGTAAGAGCCCCTTGAAAGAAACAAGATTACTATGGTAAATAATTTTTTCTTAGCAATATTGGTGATGGTATCTGGGGCAGGCTGTGTCTCTTTGCAGATGACACTAAGCTTTGGAGGAAGGTGGACAGCAATAAGGGAATCAGGGAAATGGTGAGTGAAGCACGAAAGTTAGAGGGGTGGTCTGAGGTTTGGCAGTTGAAATTCAGTGCCAAAAAAGTGCAAGGTATGCACCTAGGGAACAAGAACACCAGGACAGAGTACTGGGTGGGGTGAGACTTGGCACTATGGCTGAAGAATGAGACCTTGGAGTTATCATTAGTCACCCCCTCAAACACTCGAGTCAGGGCAACAAGGTATACTGTGAAGTGAGTAGGATGCTGGGATATTTTGGGAGGGGTACTGATAGCAGAAGGGAAGAGGTAATACTTCCCCTATATAGTTCCTAAGTGAGGCCACACCTGGAGTTCTGGGCCCAGTTCTGGAGTCCTCACCTTTGGACTTGATAAAGCTCCTGCAGGAGGAGTGAAATGGTGTTGGGGAGTTCACTCACTTGTACCTATGCCAGAGATGCACTGTGTTTTAAATATGTATTGTTTTCAAAAGCATGGAAAAAACTTTTGCCTTTTTACTTCCAAAATGGAGTAAAGTTGTTAGTACCTGGGTAGTGTGAGCAAGTGCGGAGGACTTGTTTCATTACTAAGTGGTAATACTTCCCCTGTATAGTTCCTAAGTGAGGCCACACCTGGAGTTCTGGGCCCAGTTCTGGAGTCCTCATCTTAGGAAGAATAGAGATCGGCTGCAGATGGCATAAGGCAGGGTAACAAAAATGGTTCAGGGCCAACAGGGCAGATCTTATGAGGGGTGCCTCAAGGCTCTGAACATGTACTTGCTGGAGACCAGAAGGGAGAGGGAAGATATGACAGAGATCTTCTAGCTCATAAAAGGGATTAATAAGGTGAACTGCAGGGAAATGCTTAGCCTGAATACTAGTTCACAGTCATGTGGACAGGAGTGGAAACTGACAAGAGGGAGGCTCCAAAGGGGCATGAGGAAGTATTATTTTACAGAAAGGCTGGTGGAGCTGTGGAACAGTCTGCCTGCTGATGCAGCAGGTGCCAAAACTGTTGGTGGGTTTAAGCAGCTGGGATAGAATGAAGGGTATAGTGGTTGCTTGGAGTGGCCTCCCCTCCTTCTTAATTTCCTGGTCTTCTTGCTCCTTGCTGGCTTTGTGAGCTACCCCTGCATGACACTCTTTCTTAACTTATTATAGGCCACCTTCTCATCCTTGTTTTGCTGCTTCCATCCCTACCACTCTTATATCCAATGTCTGGGGGAGTCCTAGCTAGATTTTTTTTTGCTGTCTATCCTCTGTGGTTCCCCCAGCCTCAGTCCCCCCAACCCCAGTTTAAATGTCCACCTATGTAGACATCAAACTCCTGCCCAAGCACACTAGCCCCCTCGCTTGTTAGATGAAGGCCCATCACCCTTTAAGAGCCTCCTGTCCCGGAAGCCCCCCCAGTCTCCCACAAAATTGTCCCCCTCCTGCTGACACTATCCCTGTAACCACCATTAAACTCCAGACTCTCCTCCTTCCTCACTGTACCCTTCTCCTTCCCCTACCTCACACAGTTTGGATCCAGGAAATATCTGGAATACTATGTGGTCTCTCGTATCATGGGTCACACAAATGCAATTGCTTTCATATGAAGGAGGGACATGATTCTTTTTTGGGGCATTTCCTAGAGTTGAGAAAGCTGCCTGCTCATCCTGCCTAGTAGACAATTTGGTGATGCAAAAACAAACAAAGATAGCCATACAGAATCATTTTTATGACCCTCTTGCATGAAGTGATCTCTCACCAGCTGTGGGCAAATAAGAAGAGATCATCTGACCCAAGTGCCTAAGAGGCTTCTGCATTGCAGATTGGGCTTGGGAGCTGACACCAGGTCAAAACCAAGAATGAGGAGGCTGGGTTGGCTGGTGGTGGGGACCAGACTGCTTTCTTTTGAAACAGAAGTAAAAACCAGTATAGGCAAATCTGAATATAATAGCTAAAGTCAGTACAAAGAATGCATGATGGGGCTGAGGTGTAGTTCCCACGGAGTCCAGTGATGTTAACATGCAAGCAGGAGAAAAACGAACTGCACCATTAGGCTATGCCCCTATATTAAGACTTCACTCAAGAGTACCCTTGCGTATCATGTCACTCTAACTGTGGGTCAACTTGAAACATACACATTTCTCTTGCAGGGGGAAGGCTACTGTTCTGGTATCCCTGACATAAGATTGAAAAGTGGGTGCCTATTAATAAGATAAATGCAAACAAGATAGCTTTTTCTCCATACTTAGGGTGGCCGTATCCAATTTAAGGGTCATATTAGGCTGACGGTGGCATCTGAAGCCGTACCTCAAGTTGTGCTAATGACATCATTCACACCCTTATCTTCACATTCCTGAATTTCTAGGATTTATACTGAACCCATGATCGATAAGTTTGTCTCTGTAGTTTTTCATCCAATCCTTGGCAGTTTTCATAAGTTTGCCTCTGTGTAATTTTTTTTTGTCCAGTCCTTGGGGTTTCACAGTAGTAAGTGCACAGGCATATTTTATTCTTCTTTCGTTTGTCCCCGATACCTCAGTCCTTTAGTATCGCCTATACCCTGACTTACACCAAGACACCCTGCTGGCCATCGGGAACCTCCTACAGATACCCCCAGGCACCCCACTGTCAGACGTTTCCATTTTTCCTGGCAAAGAAGCCCCATGCTGCAAACAGTGGGAAAGTAGGCTGTTCAGCTAGACAACAGCTTGGGGGGAGGGGGGAGTGTCAAAGGCTGATGGACATGGCGAGTCATGGCAGTTCCCATCCAAGGTGCCAGGCTGGCTGAACTTCCCTGTTCTACAGCAGACCACACCCATCTCCTATGATTTAGGGCCCCTCCCAGCACTCCATTACGTAGGTGGGGCCTGGCTGATGGCATGTGGTCACCCATACTGCCAATGTCACAAGCCATCATGACAGGCACTGATGCAGCAGGCTATCTCCCATCTTCCCCCTGGTCTGCACTTGATCAGTCCACGGAGCCCCAACCCCCTTCTGAGACTCCACCAGCCCTACAGGGGAGTCAGCTCGAGTCTCAAACCCAGACCCCGTCATGGTAGCACAATTCACTGTCCCAAGCACCACTAAAAGAGGCAGCTTATTATCCAAAGTAACAGTAGGAACAGTAATACTGATTACAGTGACCTGAGGAACTTGTTTTAAATTCATGCTGACATGTCTTTGTTAGGCTGAGTGCTGGGAAGGCCTACCGTATCTCGTTGGGGATCTCCTCTTCCTCATCCTTATTCTGGTGCCTCCAGTAAAACAGGATGATGACTACCAGCAGAATACAGATGATCAGTACCAGCACACCTGACACGACACCAGTAATGATGCCCACACTCTGAGCCTGAGCTATGAGAGAGGAACAAAAATGGAACACACGATAAACCTATTTACAAAAAGTACATTTAAAAAAAAAACAAGAAGAAAAGAAAGAACCCATTGTCATCAAGACGCCACACTCTTGGTCTTACGAGGATGTGGCGTAGTCAGTGTGCAAAGCAGGCAGAGTCTGAAACCCCAGAATTATTCTGAGTCTGAGACTGAGTCCCAAGAATGAGTTCACTGCATAGATTCCAGCTGTCTGGCATTTTTCCAGCTCTTCTCAGGGTTACAGGGTTCCAAACAATGACTATTGTTAACAGTCATGCTCCACAGAAGAGAAGAAGGGTCAGAGATATCAACTCTCTGTGGCTATCGGGTCAATCTTTATAGCAATAGCAATTGTTTACAGTCCTCAAGTGGTGTGTAATCGGTGTCATGCTGCTCCGCTGCCAGTCTGCACATACCTCTCAAGTGTTCCTGATTAGGAGGGACATTCCTCATTTTACCCCTCAGTAGTTTTCTATCACACATATGTCCCTCAATGAAAAGATGCTGCCCGTATATAGACGTTATGAATTTCATCTTTAATGTTTGAGTTTACAAGTCAGCCTAGTGGTGTGGAGGGCTGAGGATCTGGATGTCTTACCTCCTCCCATGTCGGCGATCCGGGTTTGGGAATGAACCTGTGTCATGGGTGGGGGGCCGAGAAGCTGGACTGAACTGCTCTCCTCTCACAGGAAGGGATGTGGGCTTCCCTGGCTTTTGGGTGCCACCAGGTGGAGGCTAGGTGGCAGCGCCAAGCCACAAGGGAAACCAAGTATTAGGCCGGGTGGAAGGGAAGGACTATCACCGGAGCCATGGAGCACGTGCATGCCTCCATTCACTTGCACGACTGTGTTCTGGGGTCCCAGAAGTAACAGGGAGAAAATGGAAAAATGGAGCACTGAGGCAGCCTAAATGAAGCCCTGAAGCTAAACAGGGTGGAGTGAGTTCCTCTGAGAAACGACCGCAGCCATGTCTGCCTGGAGCCCTGAGGGGAGAAAAATCTATAAGAAAAGACAAAATTCATCTTATGTTTAATGATATGTCCCTCATTTGGCGGGCCAGTGTCCCACATAGTCCCTCATTGTGAGTGTCTGTGTCCCTCATTTCGGTGAACAAATGTTGAGAGGAATGGCACCAGGCCATTTATGGAGACAGTGATGCACACTGCTTATTAAAAGGTAGAAGCCACCTTACATACCAGTTTCAAACTATTGTTCCCACAACATGAATTCTCCAGGGTTCATTTGTGCCTGCCCCCTCCATTCTGTGACTCATCCTGAAAGGAATCCCCTGGTGCACTGCGGTGATAATTTCCCCTCAGGCTATGGTGTGGGAAATAGCACAATTTACATTATTGTACAACTGAAAGGACTCACATTAGTTCAGCTTGTTAGTTTTGGGGAGAAGCAGAGGAGCCAGAGCATTTTGATGCCTGTACACTCTACACTCACAAACGTACATTGGTATGGATCTCCAAATCATCTATAGCAGTTTAGAAAGGTTGATGAGAATGCTACCTTCTTTCACTTTTAAAATGACTTCCCTCATTATCACCTCCATGCTATATGCACCCTTCCTTAAAGAGGAAAGAACAATGATATAAGAACTTACCATAACAGCAGATCTTCAAGGGGATCTCAGTCATCAGGTCACAACATAGGAACTTCACCATTGGTAAAGCGGGATCCACATGGAAGATTTTCCAACAGTACCACTGGGGCCACCCACGCCGATGTCACCTGCTGACATCATCAACCCTTTAAGATGTGAGTGGCCTGCTCCCTCCTCAGTTCTTTCCCCGAGAGGCTAAGGGAGCAAACCCATGCCATGGGGAACTGAGGGGAGAGAGAGAGAGAGAGAGAGAGAGAGAGGTGCCCAAGCCTAAATAAGAGGCTGGATACACCAGTTAGCCTGTTCTTAAAAAGAACCCCATAAAAGGGGGATGGTGGGAGGGAAGACAGATCTGATAACTGAGATCCGCTTGAAGATCTACTGTTATGGTAAGTTCTTACGTAACCGTTCTATCTTCTTCAGGGTTATCTCAGTCATCAGGTTACACTGTAGGAACGAGTCTCAAGCAGTTACAGGTGCAGCAAGACAGTATGGGCGGAAGGCCAACCAAAGCCTAGGACAGGAGACCCTGCACGACAGCCTGGTGAAGCCTGCTTGGGCTCTAGAGGCAATGCCCAGACAGTAGTGCTTGGTAAAAGTGTGGACTGTACTCCAGGTGGTAGCTGCACAGATATCAGTGGATGAGACTCCTCAGAAACAAGCCACAGAGGTAGCCATGACTCTTGTGGAATGAGCTTTGACCGCTCCAGGCAATTCTTTGCTGTACTTGTTATAGCAGAACACAATGCAATTAGCCAATCATTTGGACAAACATTGTTTAGAAACCTGAACGCCCTCTCTTCCTGGGGTGAAAGAAACAAAAATCTGCTTTGACTTTCTGCCGTCCTTAGTTCTGAGCAGATGATATTTCAAAATTCTGTACACATCTAACATGGAGCAGTGCTTCCCCTGGATTGGCATGCTCAGGAAAATAAACTGGTAGGTGGACAGATTGGTTCAGGGTAAACTCAGACACCACCTTGGGGAGAAACTTAGGATTCATGCGCAAAGACACCCCATCTTTGTGAAAAATCAAATAAGGCTCCTCAGACCAGAGAGCCTGAAGCTCAGAAATCCTTTGAGCAGAAGTAATAGCAACCAAAAATAACACTTTCCAAGAAAGAAAGCATAACTCACAAGTCACGACTGGCTCAAACAGAGACAGGGTCAACTTTTTCAAAACAAAATTTAAGTCCCAAGCCGGGACAGGGGAGCGTATTGGAGGTTTCAGATGCAGGATGCCCCTGAGAAAGGTATAGGACACATCTAATTGAGCCACGATACAACTTCCCCCAGGTTCATGAAAGGCAGAAATAGCCAAAAGGTGCACCTTGAGGCACGAGTACTGAAGGCCTGAGTCCAACAGTGATATCAGGTAGTCCAGAATCTGGCTCACTGGACAGGTAAAAGGGTCCAGATGATGACTGGCAGCCCAGATGGCAAACCTCATCAAATTCATGGCATATGTGGCTCTAGTGGAGGGCTTCCGAGCTGCCACAAGAACACCCGCCACTCTCTGAGATACTCCAAACTGGGCGAGTGCTATGTTCTCATGAGCCACGCATGCAGACAAAGGGACTTGAAGTTAGGATGGACCAGGGTCCCCTGGGCCTGTGTCAGTAGATCCCTGCAGAGGGGCAGAGGGACCAGCGGTTCCTCCGCTAATTGTCGTAGTAATGAAAACCATATCTGCTGTGGCCAGAAGGGAGCAACCAGAATCATGCTGGCCCCCTCCATTTTCAGACTGATTAGCACCCTCTTAATCAGAGGAAATGGAGGGAAGGCATAAAGGAACCTCCTGCTCCAGGAGAGGGACAACGAATCTCATCAGAAAACTCCAGGCCCTGGATCTACTGAGCAAAAACTGGGTAGTTTTGCATTGAGTGGGGACACAAAAAGGTCCAACTCTGGACGAGCCCATCTGGCGAACAGATCTTCAGCGACGGATGAGAGAAGTTCCCATTCATGCATGCTGGATTTCGTCTGGCTTAGGCTATCCACCAGGGTGTTTAGCATGCCTGGGACATGGGCTGTTGAGAGAACCAGACTGTGGTCCAGTGCCTAGTACTAGACTGTCATGGCCTCCCTGCACAGGGGGGTATAAATGTGTCCCCTCCACCGCTTATTGATACAGTGGGCAACACTGGGATTGTCGGACTGGATCAACAGCTGACCTGAAAGGAGATGGTTCTGAAAGGCCTGCATGGCATACAGGACTGCCCACATCTTCAGGACATTAATATGCAGGGAGATTTCGACCTGGAACCATGTACCCTGAGTCTGAAAGGGACCCTGGTGCGCTCCCCAGCCTGAACCAGAGGCATTAATGGTAAGGATCTGCTGGGGAGAGGAGATCTGGAATGGAACCCCTTGTAACAGGTTCTGTGGGTCCATCCACCACTGGAGCACTTTGCAGACTGGGGAAGAGACCAGCACTAACTCTTCTAACTGTGCGTTAGTCCCATTGCACCCTGAGTGTCCACTGGACACTTGCGTGTGCAGTCTGGCCAAGGGTACCATGGCAATGGCTGTGGCCATAAGACCTAATGGCCTCAAGTATACCTTCGCAGGAATGTAATGGCTCTGGGAAACCTCCTGAGCTTGGGCAATAAGGCATTCCAGCTTGTTGAGAGGCTGGAAGGCTTTGGCCTGCGCTGAGGTCAGGACCGCCCCTATATACTGCAACCTCTGGGACGGAATCAAGACAGACTTGGGCAAATTGAGAGTGATGCCCAGGGAAAGAAACAGTTGGTGGATTCTCTCCAGGGTCCAGAGGAGCTGTTCTCTTCACAGAGCCTTGAGGAGCCAGTCGTCCAGGTAGGGTAAACATACAGTTCTTCTCTTCGGAGGGCAGCAGCTACTGCTGCTAAGCACTTTGTAAAGACCCATAGCGCACAGGATAAGCCAAAGGGCAATGCTTTGCATTGGTAATGCCTGCCCTGAAAAAGAAACTGGAGAAATCTCCTGTGCGGTGGACACACACAGATATGTAGATAAGCATCATGCATATCCAGGGAGCACAGCTAGTCACACTGCTTGAGTAGGGGCAGCAGGCAGAGTGACCATGAATAATTTTTTGATTATGGTCTTTGAGATCTAGAATAGGTCTCAGATCTCCAGTTCTTTTGGGGACCAGGAAAAACCTGGAATAGAATCATCCTTCCTTTGGTGCTCAGGCACTGGCTCAATGGCCTTTTTCCACAGAAGAGACTGCGCCTCCTCCTAGAGAACTGTTAGATGGGCTGGGGGGTAGGTAGAAGGTACTAGAGGAGTCTCTGGAGGCATCTCTACAAGTTCCAGAGTGTGACCCCTCTCTATAATCTGAAGAATCCAGGCATCTGAAGTGATGGTTCTCCAATGATTGAGATGGAGGGAGAACCAACCTCCGACCACTACCTCTTGGTCGGGGACCGGAAGAGGGGGTTCTGGCAAGAAGTCAAGCAGAGACGGATCCAGCCGCTGGGGCTGAGCCATCACCCCGGGCCGCTTTGCAGCAATGCTGGAGAAGGAAGGGGGTAGGCAAGGCAGAGGAGGCCTTTCTCTTGCCCTGGGGACAGAAGCCTGCTCCAGACTTGTGGGACACCTTATTAAAGGGTAGGCACTGTCTGATCCTAGGCTGCATATGATAAAATGAATGGACAGACTTGATAGCCCTACCAGATGCCTGTAAATCATTGATGATGTCCTGGATGTCTGGTCCAAATAACCTGGAGCCATTAAAGGGGGCCATTCAGCACCTTCTGCTGGACATCTACTACAAACTCCAAGACCCTCAGCCAGAAGTGCAGATGAAGGCAGATGCCTGTGGCAGCAGCCCTAGCACCAGTATCGGAAATATCATACAAGGCTCTGAGGAGATGCTTACTAATATCCTCAGCAGTCTTTAAGCATTTGAGAACCTCCTGCTTCTGGGAACATTCTGGGAGGGCCTAGGAAGCCGCCTTGCCCTTCTTCCAGTATTTTTGTATTCAACCATATGCAAAAGGTAGTTAGTAATCCAAAGCCCCAAGGTGGAGGAGGCATAGACCTTCTTGCCCCAAAGGTCAATCCGTCTAGATTCCCTGTCAGGGGAAGGGAGCCAAGGTGCTTAGGCACCTTGTACCTGTCATGTGCTGCTTTGATGACCACAGAATTGGTCTTGGGTTGGGCAGCATATTAAGGCAGGCCTTGAGAGGCATAATAAAGCATATCTGCCTGGCGGGGCATGGCAGGGACCATGTCTGGCCTATTCCAGGCTGCAGTAGTGACATTCCGCAGTGCTAGGAGGACAGGAGGAATGACCTTATGGGGAGACTCTGGAATCTCCAAGAAATCCACCAGTTCTCTCCTGGTGGCATTGTCTTCCTCAGTATGAGAGCCCATAGCTGTGGACAGCAGTGTCATACCATTAAAGAAGGTAGAGTCTTCAGCAGGAGACCTGGGAGTATGTTTAACAGAGTCCTCACTCACTGAAGAAGCAGTGGACCTATCAGAAGAAAGAGGTTCCTCCTCCTCTTCATCAGGGAGGATGAGGTCAGGGTGGTACTCTTCCTCAATGTCAACCTGTTCTAACTCAAGGTCCGATGACTGAGTGGCCAACAATGACCTACGGGATGCAGCCCGAGAAGGCCTAAGTGGCATTGACACTGACGGAGCCACCAATGGTGCCCGAGACCCAGGTTTGTTAGAGCCCAATTGGTGCGCCAGGGCTGTAGTGATCCTGACCAAGATGTCACTGAGGTCAACGGCAGGAGATTGATGCATCAACAGTGGAGGGGTCATCGGTATAGGGTGTGACAAACCATCCACTGGGGCTAGTGAGCCTGAGAAGCTCAACAGCCGTGGGCCTGGGGAAGCATCAGGCCACAACAGATGTACTGTCGCTGGTGACCCGAGGGTCAATGAACAGGTGCTGATGACACAAGGGTCAACGGCCAGCCTCCTGGAGAAGCAGGAGACGGTGCTGTCAGTATGGACCTGGGAAGAGCAGAGGCCTGAATAGCAGAGGGCGTTGGTGCAGCCGCAGCCGACAGAGTACCCCCAGAGGAAGAAGAGGAAGCCGT
The DNA here is from genome assembly GCA_016271365.2 of Neoceratodus forsteri. Lineage (NCBI taxonomy): Eukaryota > Metazoa > Chordata > Ceratodontiformes > Ceratodontidae > Neoceratodus > Neoceratodus forsteri. The sequence goes on along the minus strand of CM057459.1, from coordinate 1,325,860,218 downwards.
CGGGGGGACCGGTCCCATTCACGGCCTTTTTTGTGACTTTTCCCCCAAAGACTTGTCGCAGGCCTTCAAGGCCTGGGAGCTCAATGAACCTGCTGGTGACTAGTAAGGAGTGAATCTGAAGGATCCCTGCCCAGAGCTAGCTACCTGTTGCTCCATTAGGAATTTCTTCAAAGCCTTTTTCCATCCCCAAAAGGTTGTTTGATTAAATTTCTGGCAGAACTCACAGACAGAGGCATCATGGTCAGGCCCAAGACAGTAGACACAGAGGTTATGGTCATCTGAAGAGGCAATCTTCTTTCTGCAGCAGCAGCGATGTAAGAGAGAAGTAGAGGGAGTAACTCTCGACATAAACAAGGTAAATTAATCTCTTATATAAAAGAGATTCTAAAAGGCAAAGTAAAAGAAAATCGGAGTCAAAAATGGTGTGAAACTGCATCAGAGCTTCTGTGGAGACCCATATGAACAGAGCTGATGGTGGGGAAGAACAGAGGAGAGAGCGGGGCTGCTCATGCCTTTACAGGGTTGGGGACGTCAGCAGGTAATGTCGGTGTGGGCAGCCCCGGTGGTACTGTTTGAAAATATTCTGTGTGAATCCAGATTCTCTGATGGTGAAGTTCCTGAAGTGTGACCTGATGACTGAGATACCCCCGAAGATCAGTTAGCATTAACAGTATGTTAGTACTGGGGCTGGTCCCAATTTACACTCTGGGTGAAAAAACTTTGTGTTTTTACTGCATCAGGCTTATTCTGTTGACTTCTAAGCTGACATCTGCTGCAACGAGAAATCCCAGAATCCCCTGCACCTACCAGAAGAGCAGGGCTGCAGCAGTGGGAGATTCAATAGCCTGCAGTGCATGTTCGAGCTTTTATAAGCTCAGATCAGATGTTGCCCAGTCCTGTTGTTCTCTCAGAGCTATGCAGAGTCCTCTGTGACAGTTTAATTGCTCAATAGCTTTACATTCGCCACCCCCAATTAAGTGAATGAGGAGCAATCCACACCAGCAAAATACGTTTTTCTTGCTTACTGTCTATAGGTCTACTTACTCTCTGTAGCACCGTGTATTACTAGGTTTACTAGGTTTTTTTTATTGGAAAAAAGTAGGCTGTGGCCCATCTACATTTTCCCCCATACAATGTGGGCAATTTTTAGCCAATGGCATCTTGTTTAGCAAATTGTCAAGACCCCTTTTAAAAGCATCAACACCAGCAGAATCTACTAATGATTGTGGTAATTTATTCCATAGACTGGGCACCCTAATTGAAAAAAAAATCTTGTCTAAGATTAGTACGTGCATGAGGAACAGAAATTTGTTTGTTATGGCATCTAGGCATGATTCGTCTCTCAGTAAAAAAAAAAAAGTCCGCATTTATTCATAAAATCAGAATTCTTCATTAATTTATAGATTAAGAATTGATCCCCCCTGGTTCTTCTGTTTTGCAGAGAGTGCAGACCTGTAATCTGTAATCTATCACGATAGGATCTGCCAGCTACTTTTGGTACCATTTTAGTTGCTCGTCGTTGGATCTTCTCAAGTCTATTTATGTCACCCATAAGGTGAGGGCTCCAAAATGGGGACCCATAATCAATTAGAGGTCTGACACATGCTCTATAAAGAGGTATCAGGCATTGTTCTGTTTTTGTAATGAAAGAGCACTGAATTTAAGTAACTCATCTGTTGTGTTTGCTATTTTTAAACAGTGGTCAGTAAAAGTTAGTTGGGAATTTACCAAAATACCCAAGTCTCTTTCCTTGTTTGTAGATTTAATCAAACAATTATTTATATAACTGTATTTTGGATTTTGAGTTCCATAATGCAGAACCATACATTTGTCAGTGTTGAATTCCATTTTGTTTTCAAATGCCCATTTTTCAATATTTAGTAGATCTAATTTAACTGAATCGGAGTCATGAGTATTGTCCACCACACCCCAAGCTTAGAATTGTCTGCAAATTTAGAAAGCCAATTTTTGTACTTATTTGCATGTCACTAATATAAATATTGAACAAAATGGGGCCAAGTACCGAACCCTGGGGAACCCCACTAGTGACAGCACCAAGATTGGAAAAGCAATTATTTATGGCAACCTTCTGTGTTCCATTTGTCAACCATGTACTAATCCATTTTACTAGACCATAAGGGAAACCGAATGTTTCCATTTTTTTAATAAGGTTGCCGTGGGGAACTCTGTCAAAAGCTTTACTGTAATCCAGTAGGATGATACATCCATCTGTTGTCTATTTTCTAGGCCCATACTGATGTTATTATAAAAAGATAGCAGATTTGTTGTACAGGAATGACCAACTCTAAATCTATGTTGAGTGATGTCATCTATATTTAATTCCCTCATTTCTTTCACCAAGTATGACTTTATTATCTTTTCCATTATTTTGCAAATAAGTGATGTGAGGCTTATGGGTCGGAAATTCTGAACAGATGATCTACTACCCTTTTTAAGAATTGGAGTTATGGATGCAGTTAGACAGTCACCTGGTATTTTGGCTGACTGTAAGGATCTATTAAATAATATTTTTAATGGTATTGAAATTACTTCTGCAGTTTCAATAAGAATCCTGGCGCTGATTTGGCCGGGTCCTGGGCTAGTAGTTTTCTTTAAGGTTTTAAGAAGGGGAAGGATGTCAGAAACAGTAATATTGTAACTATTGTTGAATTTATGACATTTGTTGGGATCCATATGGGGAATGTAAGAATCTTTTTTAGAAAAAACTGAAAAATAAGAATTAAAAAGGTTAGCTATATCAGTATCAGACTGTACTATATTATCATTTTGTGTAAGAGGCCCAATCTTTCTAGAATTTCCCTTTTTATTGTTTAAGTAGGAGAACAATGCTTTATAACCATCTTTAGTGTGAGACAATTTAAATTCAGTTTTCATTTTAGCTTTCTTAATCATGTTTTTTAACGTTCGAAGAGATGTTTTATATTTAGTGTAAATTATACTGTTCTCTGAAGAATTGCTAGATTTAAGTTTTTTAAAAATCTTTTTTTTCTTTTTAATCTGTAATCTAATGGATCTATTTAACCAGTTTGGTATCGTACCTTTATTATTATATTTGTTTTTTGGGGGTACATATTTTTCCTCTAGATTAGAGATTATATCTTTTAATTTGGTCCATGCCTCATTTACTGTAAATTCCTGAAATATCTCTCCCCACTGGAAACTATTTAATTTGGCAATAATACCTTCAAAATTGACACTATCATAGTTCCTATATGCTGACTGTTTCTTTAATCTATGATGTTCTCCTGTTAGTTCAAATATAATTGAATAGTGGTCACTATTTCCTAGGGGATCCAATGTTTTGACCTTAGTGAGTTTATGACTTATGTTAGAAATTAAAAGAACAAGAATATTCTCACCTCTTGTAGGGGAGGAAATTAATTGTGACAAACCACTATCAATGTATTCAGAAAAACAGCATCTAATTTGATAGTACTTGTATTTGTAGACCAGTCAATATGGGGCATATTAAAATATTCCATGATTATCACATCTTTATGATCTGAAAAGGTTTCAACATCTCTTAATAGGGCTTCTCCGTAAATGGAATCTGATGATGCAGGATTATAACAATTTTCCACTATAATTTGACAAAGACCTTTAATTTGAATAGCCACCCAAATGCTTTCACTACTGCTTTTTGGACTGTAATTCATTGGAGGGAATATCTTCTCTTACATATAAACAGACCCCCCCCCCCATCTTTTTTGTCAATTCTGTTTTTGTGATAGAGTTTATATCCCGGTATGTGTTGGTTCTATACGGAGTTTGAATCCCACCAGGTTTCAGTTATTCCTATAATGTCTAGATTTAATCATTTACTTTTTGCTTCTAGCGCCATTAATTTGGAAATATTTAATGATCGGGCATTTAATGACATAAATTTACATGTTTTGTATAACTGACTTCCCGAGTTCGTAAGAGATATGGGTAATTCCCCATTCTCCCCCTTCGTGCTTAGTTTAAATAATTATTTATAATGTTTAATAAGGATTTACCCAACATGGTGCTGCCTCTTCTACTGAGATGAAGTCCGTCCCAGCTATGCAAGGGGGGTTTGCCTACAAAATTCTCCCAATGAGTTACACAAATTATGTTTTGTGACATGCACCATTTTCAAAGCCATTCGTTTGTTTGTTTAATGTCTGAGGTTACGATTTGAGTTGCTCTGGGAACAGGTGAGATTTCTGAAAAACAAACTGCATCCTTTTTCCACCAGCAAGTTATTTAGTGAAATATAGTCCTGTTTTAGTGAGTTTTGACTTGTTCTTTGTATATCATTTGTGCCAGCGTGTATAATAACTAAGGGGTTTGAACCAGCATTTTGCAAGATGTTGGGAATCATAGTGGTTATGTCTGATACCTTTGCCCCTCTAAAACTAGAACAGGTACGATTTACCTTGTCTTGATTGCAAATAACCCTGTCTATATATTTAATTATAGAATCACCAAGTACAATTATCTGTTGAGGGTTAATAATGGAATTTTGAAGTGTAGAGTTAGAAACATCATAATGTATAAGTGAATTTGTGATACTGGATAGTTCCTTAGGCTTAATATGTAATGAAGGAAGTGGCCCCTGATTTTGTTTAGTACCCCTAGCTTCCAACAATTTAGTTTCTGAGGGTTTTACAGGGTCATGCAAAACACATGAAACAGAGGTATCTGACTTACTGACCATGTCTTGGACCTCCTGGTCTACTAGTGACAAGTACCTATTTTGCAAAGGAATCTGAAAGGGTTGATGGGTCCGACACCCTCTTCATTTTGTTTTAATGTTTTTAACCATAGCCCACTCCTCTATAGGGGACTGAGGGAAGTTTGTTTCTGTTTGAGCAGAAAAATATTCAGTAATATTGTTTGCAGGGGTGGGATGAGGGCTATCTAAAGTATACTGATTTACAGCATCATCTATGAAGTTTTACAAACTTTCAATATCCATGTTAACTGTTCCTCTATTAAGTAAACTTGCTATCTGTTCCTGCAGAATATTGATTAATAAGCATGGTCACAACAAACTTACTGTCAGGATCTCCTTGGCAGAACACTAAACAATCACCACACTGCTTAATGGAGCCTTCCATTGTAATGTAATTTCCACAAAGTGAATGAACTTACTGTTGTTTTAAGGTTTGCCTCAGATCTCCAGGGTCCTCTGCGTGCGCCGATGTGCGCCCTGCTCGCTACAGGGCGAGTTTTAAGACTCACCAAGACCCGAAAGTCAAAGCTGGAGGTCACGGGTATCTCGCAACCACGTTGCGAAACTGAATATATAATCAAGCATGTATTTGCCTTATGCGTTTCCCACTCATTCGTGGGGAAGGCACAGACACTAGGAAATGCAGTCAAATAAAGGAAGTGTTTAAAATTAGTGCAATTGTAGTTCGATCCTTATGACCCTCGAAACTACAACCCTCTTCCTGCTTCCATTTGTACGCCAGGGAGGCAGGGCTCAAGATGACACTATTAGGTGTCTCTAAACATAAAATAAGGTGTACACTATGTAAAAAACACACACACTGCTCTTAGTGTCTGAATCCCCACAAGAAACGTCAGCCGCAATGTTTTTAGTGCTACTACTAATTTATTCCAGGCAATGTTATCTTCACAATGAAAAGGACTAAGAACTTAATTTGTTTAACTGAAAGCACGTGTTCTGTGCCCATTTGGAGGCCTGGGCCCCAGGACACTCTCTGTTTTGCCATCTCCTTAATCTGACCATAACAGTAGTGCTCTAAATAATGCTTACAGTAGGGTTGCCAGGACTTTGTATTTTCAGTGACATTACACTGGCAGACATTTCAGGATTCTTAAGACAGGGTCTTGGAAGCTTTTTCTTCTACTTTTTTAAAATGCTACAAAACTACACTAATCTTTATTAAATAAATGCAGTTTCCGTTAAAGAACAGCCTTCCTTTTACAAGGCTATGACGATATTTTGAAAAAAAAAACTCATTTGTCAGATTACAGAAAACAAATGTAAAAAGGAAAAAAGTAATAGTAAATATCTTTATTCTTAAACAGAACACTTAGAACTCAGAGGCTCAATTTGCAACACTGACCTGCGAGATTATGCAATCAGGTTCACATTTAACATATTTAACAATAAACTCACATAACAAATAGAGATAAAAATAAAAACAAGCAAACATCAGGCAATATAAGGCTGGCTAAGTCAAAACACTTCCACGAACACCAAAGAAGTTGTGAAAGGGTGTTAACCTGATGCAGAATGTAACACGCATTTGTCAGGACTGAACGTCTGATGCTTGTTAAACAATTTTTTTTGTTATTAAATGTTTTGACCCCAACTTTTGTAGAGACTTTTAGGATTCACCTTATAGGCATGACATGTACCATTTATAGTATATTGGCAGAAATGTAATTTCTCACCAGTGGTGCAAAAACACACCTTGTGCAGGATTTTCAAAATGACGCATCATGTTTATGAGGAGATGTGCAAAAACTGCTATGTTGAAAGTCTGGGGTCAAAATATTGAAAATGACCAACGTTATGAGTCTGTGTTCATAAATTCCAACATAGGCTCATAACTTTATTGTTTTTTTTAAATGTTTGCCCCAAATTTTCAACATAGCCTTTTTATGACCCCATCTCATGAACAAAAGCAGAGAATATTTTCAACTCCTGCTTGAAAGGTGATTTCACACAGCGACAGGTCAAAATATTGAAAATGACCAACGTTATGAGTCTGCATTCATAAATTCCAACATAGGTTCATAACTTTATTGTTTTTTCAACATTTGTGCCCCAAAATTTCAACATGGCCTTCCTATGACCCCACTTCATGAACAATCTCAAACGGGGATGGAGAGAGGATCTTAGATTTAGAAGTGGGTAGCCATCTGGGAACAAGTGGCCACCAAACAGTGTGGTTTACAATAAACACCACTGTAGAGTCAAGCCATACAAAGGCAAGGGTGTTGGACTTTAGAAGGGACAACTTTGGCAAAATGGGAGAGTGCCTCAGAAAAGCACTAGCAAGCAGGCAAGAAGGAGGGGTGGAAGAACAATGGAGAAAAATCAAAACTGGCATCACAGAGGTAACACGCCTTTGTGTAAAGCAAATCAACAAAACAAAAAGAAGGACAAAGCCACTATGGTTCCCAAAGAGGTGGCAGGGAAGGTTAAGCAGAAAAGGACATCATTCAGGAAATATAAGGAAACAGAAGGAACAGGACAGAGAACTATATCAGTTAAAACAGGAGGTGAAAGGGAAGGCAGTCAGAACTGCAAAGGCCCAAACTGAGGAAAAGATAGCCAACTCTGTTAAGAAGGTGATAAAACCTTTTATAGGTACATTAGGAAGTGAAAAAAGACAATGAGAGGGATACTGTGGCTTAATAAAGGGGAGGGAATGTAGGCAGAGGATGACAGTGAAAAAGCAGGGATCCTGGACGAATACTTCTGCTCAGTATTCACAAAAAAAGAGAAGGGGGCGGTACCTAAACCAAACAATAGAAACACTCTGGAAAGGGGGGGGGGTCAATACCAGTCCATTCACAGAAGAAAGGGTTCTGAAAGAACTCTTAAAACTGAAGGTGGACAAGGCAATGGAGCCTGACAGGATTCACCCCAGAATTCAAAAAGAACTAAGGAGAGAACTAGTGACACCACTGACTACCCTCTTCAACAAATCATAGGAGGATGGGGTGGTACCTGAGGACTGGAAGAGGGTGGATGTGATTCCACTTCACAAAAGTGGGAGCAAGGCAGAGGCAGGAAACTTCAGACTTGTTAGTTTGAACTCAGTGGTAGGGAAAATGATGGAATCACTTCTGAAGGAAAGAATGATTGAGTACCTAGAGGCCAGTGGGGCACAGGATCCAAGGCAGCATGGATTCACAGCGGGAAGGTCATGTCAGATGAATCTAATAGATTTCTTTGACTGGGTAATCAAAGTACTACACCAGGGAGGGGCTTTGGACATGGCCTACCTAGACTTCAGTAAGGCATTTAACACAGTCCCACACAAAAAATTAATAAACAAGTTAGCCAGCCTTGGAATGGGTCCCAAGGTGGTAGCCTGGGTTAAAAATTGGCTGGACAGCAGGATGCAGAGGGTAATAATAAACGGAGTCCACTCTGAAGAAAGGGGGGTTGCTAGTGGGGTACCACAGGGTTCAGTACTGGGACCAGTTCTCTTTAATGTCTTTACAAGTGACATTGCAGAGGGACTGGAAGGGAAAGTATGTCTCTTTGCAGATGACACAAAGATCTGTAACAGGGTTGATACACAAGGTGGGGGTGGAAGGGATGAGAAGGGACTTGGCAAGGTTGGAGAAATGGTCAAATGTATGGCAGCTTACATCCAATGCAAAGAATTGCAAAGTAATGCACCTGGGAAACAAAAACCCAGGGGAAGAGTACACAATGGGGGGTGAGATACTAACAACAACAAAAATGGAAAGGGACCTGGGGGTAGTCATAACAGATGACCTAAAGGTGGGCAAGCAATGTGAGAAGGCAGTAAGGAGGGCTGGGAGGATACCGGGAAACATAGGGATAGGCATCACCAGTAGAAAACAGGAAGTTGTTATACCACTGTACAGACAGTTGGTGAGACCCCATCTGGAGTACTGAATGCAGTTCTGGAGACCACAGCTCTGCAAGGACATAAGACAGGATGGAGGCTGTCCAGAGGAGGCACCTAAAATGGTGCGGAGTCTGCACCAGAAGCCATATGAAGAGAGACTAAAGAAGCTCAACATGTATACCCTTGAGGAAAGGAGGGAAGGGGGGACATGATAGAAACTTTCAAGTATCTCAAGGGAATCAAAGTCCAAGAGGGTAGCATCTTTCAGAAAAAGAGATGTGCAAGAACAAGGGGCACAATTTGAACATAGAGGGGGGACTGCTCAGAGGTAATGTGAGGAAGTATTTTTTCACAAAGAGGGTTGTAGATGCATGGAATGGCCTTCCTGAGGAGGTTGTGGAATCAAAAACAGTGGGGGAATTTAAGAATGCATGGGGCAGACATAAGGGAATTCTAGTGGGGGTTAGGAGGAAGTAGGCTGTTGGTTAACTAGGATCTGCAGCTTATCCATTAGGTAGGAAAATGGGCAGACTGAGTGGGCCAAGCGGTCCTTATCTGCCATCAAAATTCTATGTTTCAATGGCAGAGAAAATTTTCAACTCCTGCCCGAAAGGTTACCTAACATCACTTGCATTGTTCATGAGGAGGTGCCCCAAAAAAGGTATGTTGAAAATTTGGGGCAAAATGGCCAATTTATGCAACTAAGTTCAGAACTCCATTAAAATACATTGAACCACATACCTGATTTCCTCAGTTCGTGGTCTGGCACTGAAGAGTGAAGATGTGTCTGTGGTCCAGAGAGGATTACGCCGTTGGACCCCCGGTGGGTAAGTAAGGGCTTGGGAGGGGCTGGGTGCTGAGTGGGAGGGATGGGTGGGGGGGATAATGGCGCAACAGAGCGTTGATAGACAGTTTTTTTTGGCAGGTTTATAAAGTAAAAAAAAAATAGCCAGAATTTAGCCATCAGAACTGAGGAAACAGCCTTACAATTTTGTAATAATCGTAAAATGACCTAAGACCATGCAATCCTAGCATGAATGCCTGCTCTTCTGTAATTAGAAATCAACACATAAGGTAGCACTCAAAAACAGCTCACAAATTCAATGTATGAATCAGACGTCCAGTGCAATTAGTTCATGACCGACCAACAGCACTAGAGGGGTTAGTACTGCTGGGTTCGGTCATGAACTAATTACACTGGACGTCTGATTTTTGGTATTCATACCTTGAATTTGTGAGCTGTTTTTGAGTGCAAGCTTATGTGTTGTTTTCTGTTTGCTTTTTTGGCATGCACTCGCTCTGTCATAGGATGCGGTTCCACCTGTGTGCATTCTGCTGCAATTAGCCTAACAAAGTGCATTTGTAATTAAACAAAGTTTAATGATATATAAGGGAACCACTAAACAGCATGATTAGAACTAAGTGAGCTAAAGCCCATTTTTCACAAAGCCTGTGTCTTCTGATGAGGATGGATTGCTGCAGTAGATGATCAGTCAGTTGTTCAGCGCTGTGCTAATTACTGCTGGAGAGGGCAGCGTAGGCGGTCAGCAGGCAGTCTAGCTATCCAGTTATGGGCGGTTGGTAGTGAGAGGGGCTCACAACTAGATGGCATGGGGCTGCTGTCATCTTTGCTCAGGGGACCCAACACGCTCGTTAAGCGGGTGCATATTGAACTTACTGTTGGAGATGGCAGTGTAGGTGGTCAGCAGCAAGCAGGGCAGTGACAGCAAGTTTGTGAGAGTGAATACCTGTCCATTATCGCAGAAAGCTCCTTTTATGCACCGTTCTCTGTTTGTGTCCCTACTATCATGCCCACAGGAAATAGCGGTTAAGTCCTTAGTGAGGAATGCTGGAAATTCCAGCACCGATTTGGGGGAGGAAGCAAGTGTTGGCGACTCAACTGAACTGCAAGGGGAGAGGATTGTAAGGCAGTCCAGCAATCCAGTTACTGGTGGTTGGTAGTGAGAGGGGCTCTTGACTAGATGGCAAGAGGCTACTATCATCATCTTTGCTCAGGGGACCCGACCCGCTCGTTAGACGGGTGCATATTGAACATGGCGCAGAAGCATAGGTAAAATCGCACTTTGCTAAGTTTAACTTTTTGCAAGCACTATTTTAAAAGCATAATGTGATAGGGTCCAGCTTCCTGAGTGCCATAAAGTAACTCCTTTATAAAAACGAGCACTATAACATCAATGACTTTAGGAACACAATGTAAAGCTGCGACTCCTAATGCACATGCCCGGAGTCACAGCTTTACATTTTGCATCTAAAATTACTGATGTTATAGTGTTCGTTTTTATAAAGGAGCTACTTTACGGCACTCAAGAACCTGACCTCACATAATGCCTAGATACGGCTACTTGCCAAAAAAGAAACAAACACAGAAAGTTGACAGTGTCCTTACCTGGCTGACAGGTTCCCGATGTTGAAAGCCAATCAGCTGTTTGCAGCTGACCTGGCTTCATGCAAATCAAAGAATCAAAGCCCTCTCTGATTGGAGCAGCTTTGGTCCTTTGAAATAAACAAAGTTTACGACCATCAAGCAGAGAGTGGTATCAGGACCACACTGCATGGTCATTGGTCCAGACTACCGAGCCCCTGCTATTTAGAACTGCAATGGGCTTGGCAGTGACACACCCCAGAAATCCCCTTTCACTATAGCAAAATATATGGTGCACAAGCGCATCAAACCTAAAAAACGAAGGTATTACTGTCAGTACTGGAGGGATACACCAGGCTGACCTAGTAGTTGTTCATTGCTAACTCCTTTAATGAGACCTTCCTGATATGTCTAATGCTGACTTCATTTTAAGAATAGCTAAGGTTAAGGAAGCACTAAAATTGCTGAACGAGACAGATGAGAGATCTTACTTCGAGGTTATCTCCTGCAGCAGGCCATCACTGGTAGGACTACAGCCGCCAGGCACTTGGACCACACAGAAGCTTTCTAGCTAGTAGTCTACCAGAGGGGGCCGCCCACCTCCGATGTCAGCCCCTGAAGTCAGTCAATCCTATAAAGGCAGGCGGTCTCATACCCTCCTCAGTTCTTCTCCCACTGTCGACTAACGCACGTCAGAGCGCTGAAACAGCTGCAACTACAGTTGAGCACCATTTCCCGTGTTTACCATGCTTTATTATTTTTTTTATTTTAATTCAGTTTTAACATTGAATCTTCGATGTTCTCACCTGTTGGTTTATGTCTTCAAAACCTTATTCATCATCCGACAGCACACACGAAGTATGCCTGCGGCAAACAGATCCCGGACAAGGACAGCCATTCTGCCTATGCCTTGTACCTAGGCCCAGACCACAACATTGGAGCCTGCAAGGTCTGCCAAGGATTCAACACAGCCACCAGGAGAGGTCGACAGAAGATCTTGGAGAGTTACCTCCTTAAGAAGAAGATCTTCTCAATGGAACAGGAGCTACAGGCCAGGAGCTCCTTTGTTTCCCCAGCCCAGTCCTCAGGATTTTCATCCTCAAAACCCCAGAACAATGCCAGTGGGAAATATAAATACAGGGATAAAGACTGGGACTGACCCTGGTATGCATCCCGCTTGCGGTACCCTCAAAAGAAATCCCCAACCATGAAAGGGTCTTCCTCCCTCGGGGGGCTCGCCATCTGCTCATCTCCATCACCCACCACTTCTGGGACATATCATGGCTCCGGTTCCTTCACAGATTCCCCCTACTCCCCATGTGGTGCCAAGACAGGGAAGTCCATCCTCCCCTACCCCCAGTGTCCACATCCAAATATTGAAGCCAGGGCCCAGTCGGTGGTGCAGGGCCTGTGGTGAGCGGGAGCTTCATCCTGCCGTAGGAGGCTTTGTTTCTCATTTTCTCCTGATCCCGCCTACCCCCCCCCCATGTTGAGTGGTGCTCTGTCAAACCTCACATGCAGCAGCCTTCCCCTGCAGAGGAGGCACTCTCCCAGGTCCACCACAGGGGTTGAGTGTGTGGCGTAATCTGGCACCATACTTTCCCTGGCTGGGAGAGATGCCGCACGGCAGTGCTTCCCAAACCCTAGGACTACCCAACAGCTTCCCAAGCTGACTTCCGAACTCAGGTCGTCAGCATGGGAGCATGCAGTGCTACCCACTCAGCCAATGGGTGGACTATTAAAAAAAACATTTTTCTATCATTTCAATTATCCAATTCATGTTATAGTAATTAAAAAAAAATTACGTTTGAAAACTTATTTTAATAAAACCCCCTACACCCTCATTCTGTCAGTGGAACACTCCACCTTTTAAAATCTTGCACAAAAGACACTCACAGTTTATGAGGGCCTCATGTGCAAGGCGATCTTCAGGGCTGATTATTTTTATTTATTTATTTAGGAAATCGGAATTACAATCCTTTGAGTCACAGACTTGTTTCCAAAGGATCCATGTCAGAATAAAATATAGACATTCATACAGTACATACATAGGGACGGATATTCAGACTGCACCGGGCAGTGGCGCAAGCCTGGGCGCAGTGCAACTGGGCTGCGCCGGGGCCAAGACCAGGCGATATTCAACGGTGATGCGCCATGGTGCAGCACTGTTGAACATAGCAAGGGTGGCGCACATACTGCTCATGGCGCAGTGGCACTGCACCAGTGCAAGCCACAGAGGAGGAGCACGGGGATGTGCCGATGCGCTGGGCGCATCACCCACGATATTCAGTCATGGACATGCAAATGAGGCTATAATCTATACAAGGTGCAAATGGGGCCATTTGCATGTCATTATGGCTCCATTTGCATGCAATGTGCTAGGCGTTCCGGCGAATTGTGCCTGGCGCCCTGCCAAGCTGCTGTCGACAGGGGTGTGCTCCCTGCTGGGATACTGCAGCCCCCCCCCATATACCCAATTGCGGGCAGTAAGAAAACAAAACACAATCCAATGCCTGATCGCTGGCAGTGGTTAGCATAAATATAATCCTGGTGGTCTAGTGGACCCCCCCCACTCCTTCCCCGTATGCCCGATCGCGGGTGGCAGTGAGAATTAATTTAAGCCTATGCCCGATCGCGGGCAGTAGTAAGGCTAAATATACCCCTGGTGGTCTAGTGGACCCCCCTCCCTCCCTGTATGCCTGATCGCGGGCAGTTGTCAGAATAAAAATAATCCTATGCCCGATCACGGGCTGTAGTGTCTAGAAATAGATCCCTGGTGGACAAATCGACCCCCCCAGTATGCCCGATCGTGGGATGTAGTGTATTGAAATAGAGTCCTGGTGGTCTAGTGGAACCCATCCCGAAAGCCCGATCACGGGCCGTTATAATAACCGATGTCTACCTGGTGGTCCAGTGGTACCCCCTCCCCACCCACCACAGAGGCCCCGGCCACCAGCACCTCCCCATCATCGGCGGGCAGCAGCACCCCGACTGCATACCGCCCAGCCGCATGACAGCATACAGTATAATCTGTACGCCCATTGGGCCACAGTGTGGACCAACGGGCTTGCAGAACATACTGTACTACACAGGTTCAGATCGTTCACAGATCACCAGGTAGACATCGGTTATTACAACAGCCCACGATCGGGCATACGGGGGGGGGGTCCACTAGGCCACCAGGGATCTATTTCTAGACACTACAGCCCATGATCGGGCATAGGATTATTCATATTCTGACAACTGCCCACGATCGGGCATATGGGGGGGGGGTCCACTAGACCAACAGGATTGTCAGTAGGCATACTACTGCCCGCGATTGGGCATAGGATTACGTATATTGTAACTACTGCCCGTGATTGGGCATGCGGGAGGGGGCACTGGATGTCCAGGGGGACCAGGTGCTTGTGGACGGTGTTTTCTGCTGGGTGGGTGGCCACCCACAGCAGGCAGCTGTTGTGTTGCGCCCTGCAATACAGCCACCCGCCTGTGGGTGGCCAGCTTTTGAGCATATATTTTACAGCTCAACTTTGAGCACCTGTGTGTGGCGCATGTAGGGGTTGCACCAGCATATGCGCCGCACATCCCCGGCTGAATATCGGGATGTGCCGTATATGCATGGGCACACCCCCTGCATCTGCGCCACATAGGATTACATTGCACCCTGGCGCATCGGGATTTGTGCAGCGCTAGGCAGCCTTTTCAATATCCTGCCCGGGCGCAATGCGGGGTTGCACCAGCGCAACCCCTTTGAATATCCTGGCCACAGAATAAATGTGGGTAAGCAGTCACAGAGTATAAGTACAATAAGCACGGGTTAATTAGTAGACTCAGTGCTGACAATTTATACTATTAGAAGTGAACTTTAAGTCTAACTGCTGCAATCTCCCTTCCCTGCTCCCATTTTAAATACAAAATATTTTTTAAATCTACAGTTTACAGATTGCCACACTGCAAAAGTGGCTTTATGTAATCAGAACCTCAGATCAGGGTCACTAGTTTTCTGTGGCATTTAAGCCCCAAGTTCTGCAGCAGGCTCCATGCCCTTCGGTGCCAGATTTGTTTTGATGTTGCAGTTCAAACTGTCTGCAGTGGTTGAATATTTCTGTCCAGCCAATGGCTAACATACCATTTGGTGTCAAAGATGACATCGAGTTTTGAGAATGGGGGAGGGGCCTCAGGACAAAATGAAAAGGGGAAAAAGACCAGAATTGTGGAAAACTGGTATTTTATTTTAACACGTTTTCCTTTTGCCACCTGACACCCAATGGCAACCCCCATCAGACCACACCCCAAGCTCTGTTACCTGGCTCCCCCGGGACTTACCTTGTTACAGTGTCCTCTGCCACAAGACCGGAGCGGCTGCCTGGACACCAGTGCAGAGCCTGCCAGGGGCAGTTGTCACTCGTTGACGCGGGTGGTATTTTTCTTTCATTTTCTCCCCTTATGTCCCCAAAGCCCCAGTGCAAGGACGTATGTGCATGTGGAGGCCCGCACGTTGCCTTGGCCTGAATGGCCTCGATCCTGCCTCCTTTGGCCTAGCACCTAGCCCCCCTCCATCACCCACACTACCATCACCCCTTCACATGGTGATAGTCAAAGGCCGGGAGAGCCTGTTCCGGGAGAGAAAAGTGGCCAGGCAGCTGCTCAATCCTCAACCAGCACCCCACCCCGGCAACCCATGCTCATCAGCAAACATGGGTCGCCGACGTGGCAGGAGGTAAGGCACCCAGTGCCTCAGCCCTCTAGCCCCTGGGCCAGCTGAAAACCACTATGTTTTAATACAAATCACCAAGCAGACTTCCGGTGATGTCGCTGTGTGATATGGCTGCCTAAACCATGCTCTCCATATCTATCCTTACCAAAACAGCTTCAGCCCGACCAATATCCTGTAAAAAAAACAAATTTACATGCTTCACCACGCTGTTCTTTCTACATGCAGAAGAGATCAGCTGAAAAACAGGACACAGACAGAAGTGGTGCAGATGGATGGGTCTCAGCTGAATTCGACTGTGAGACCACTGCTAGCTCCAACGTGGCTGGGACTGGGACATCAATCATGGCCAGCACATCAAAGAAAATGAAGCTGGACCTGATCTGCAGGAGCAGCATGCTTTTCGAATGGAGATGACAAATGATCTCTCCAAGGTCCGTGTGGAGACTGTGGTCTTGCAACAGACCCAGGAACATCAAACTGCCATTTCTGATTTAGATACAAGAGCAGACAGAACTAACAGACTGCCTTTAGAAGCATTTAAAATACTGCAACAGCTCTCAGCTAAATGTGATTATCTGGAGGGCAGGTCACATCATGAAAATATTTTTTTTATTATTTAGTTGTTTAACCAGGTATAGCACACTAAACTGGAAGCTTTTTTACAGGAGCAACCTGGGAGCACAAGGAGGTTAAGTGACTTGCTCAGGGCCACACAGTACGCAAGTGGAAGCTGTGGGATTCAAATGCAGGTCTGGTCTGCTGGATGTCACCAGATTTGCAGTTCAGCGTCTTAGACCACTGCGCTATACTGCCTCCTTACTACTACTACTACTTATGCTACTCTATGGCTTTTGTGAGTCAGTAGATGGTGTTGACCTTCCTGCTTTCTTGGTGCAATTTTTTCAGACAAAAAATGTATTTATCAGAGAACTATCCATTCAGTATTGAAAGGGGTAATCGCACATTCGGACCTGTGCCGACACACATTCAGCAGCACCTTCGATCAATAGTTCTGCAATTCATGTCATATGCCACTAAACAAAATGTGCTTCTGGGGCTATGGCTAAAAATAGTTTTTCTTTGAGGAAGTATGGATTTATGTGGATCATGATTATTCACTGGCTGTTATGGAGCAACGGAAGAAGCCAAGCCCCTTCCTAGCTGTTCTTCGATAGAAACAACTCCGTTTTCATACTCCATTTCCAGCAAAGCTTCATCTTTTTTTTCCCAGATGGAGCAATACTTTATGATGCACCGGAGGAAGCCCTGCAAGAGTTACAGAAAAAAGGACTGGCTCCTGCTTTACCACAATGACAATGCTCCTGCCAGGACAAAAAGACAGATGTCCCTGTATTCCCAGACTCTGCAGGCCCAGATGACACAAATTAGCGGCTACCCTGAGAGACATCTAGGAATTGCTTCAGACCTTTACTAAAATCTGACTGTCTCTTGCTGGCCCGCCGGCGCAGCAGTTGGATTTCCACTTGTGATCCAGATGACCCAGTTTATGAATGGACCCAGGAGTCAGGGGGCCGGCCGGGGGGAGAAGGATTGAGCGTCCTGGGGACTGCTCTCCTTCTCCGGGGGGGGGCAGAGTGTCCAGTGCCTCATGGAGCCCTGGTGGAGGCTGGGGGTACCACTGCAACTGGCACCATAACCTTGGAGGGGCAGGGCTGATGCTGGACATCACTGCAAGTCCCCACCCCCAAGGGTCTGATACTTAAAAAAAATATGTCTGCCGACGAATGACGTTGGTGCCGGTACCGCGTCATGAAGTGGGTCCTCTCCCTGCCCAATCTATTGAAGAACCGTCAGGAAGCCGGTGGCTCCACTCCGGGGGAGTAATCTGGTGTACAGGAAACCCTCCTCCCCCAGTACTGCTAGAATCCACCTGGAAGCTGGAGGTTCCTCCCCTGAAGGTAATCCAGGGATGCTTGGGGGCAGGAGGCTGGGATGCTCCGTAGGGTAGCGCGGGTCGGGCGAACGACTGATGGAGGTTGGGTCACAGCAAAAAAAGAAATCTGTCTCTCTGAACAAACTTTGGTGAGGTTTTTTTTTTTCACATGCTCTGTTGTCTGCATTCACAACTCTGCTGGGCTGGTAATGTATAGCTCACCTGTGTTGTTGCTGCCTAAGATGGGGGATGGGTAAATATGAGGGGGGGGTGCTCTGCGGCTTTGCTTTAGCTCCTAGAAGTGTGACCCTGGTTGGTGGGAGGGGGTGGGCTCTTACGCAATGCTTACATTCCAATGTGATTCCACTTCACAAAAGTGGGAGCAGGGCAGAGGCAGGAAACTACAGACCAGTTAGTTTCACTTCAGTGGTAGGGAAAATGATGGAATCACTTCTGAAGGAAAGAACTGTTGAGTACCTAGAGGCCAGTGGGGCATGGGACCCAAGGCAGCATGGTTTCACGGCAGGAAGGTCATGTCAGATGAACCTAATAGATTTCTTTGACTGGGTGACCAAAGTAGTAAACCAGGGAGGGGCTGTGGATATGGCCTACCTAGATTTTAGCAAGGCATTCGACACAGTCTCCCACAAGAGATTGATATACAAGTTAGCCAGCCTTGGAGTGGGTCTCAAGGTGGTAGCCTGGATAAAAAACTGGCTGGACAACAGGACGCAAAAGGTAACAGTAAAAGGAGTACACAGTGAAGAAAGGAAGGTAACTAGCGGGGTACTGCACGGTTCGGTACTGGGACCGGTCCTCTTTAATATCTTTATAAGTGACATTGGAGAGCACCTGGAAGGAAGGGTATGCCTCTTTGCAGATGACAAAGATCTGCAACAAGGTTGATACACAAGGTGGGGTGGAAAGAATGAAAAGGGACTTGGCAAGGTTGGAGGAATGGTCAAATACGTGGCAACTCAGATTCAATGCAAAGAAGTGCAAGGTAATGCATCTGGGAAACAAAAACCCAGGGGAAGAGTACACAATGGGGGTGAGTTAATAACAACAACAAAAACTGAAAGAGACCTAGGAGCAATTATATCAGATGACCTAAAGGTGGGTAAGCAATGTGAGAAGGCAGTAAGGAGGGCTGGAGGGATACTGGGATGCATAGGGAGAGGAATAAACAGTAGAAAACAGGAAGTTGCTATCCCTCGCTACAGACAGTTAGTGAGACCACATCTGGAGTACTGTGTGCAATTCTGGAGACCCCATCTCCGAAAAGACATAGACAGAGTGGAGGCTGTTCTGAGGAGGGCAACCAAAATGGTGCAGGGTCTGCACCAGAAGACATACGAGGAGAGACTAAAGCAGCTTAATATGTATACCCTTGAGGAAAGGAGGGAGAGGGGGACATGATAGAAACTTTCAAGTATCTCAAGGGAATTAAGGTACAAGAGGGTAATATCTTTCAGAAGAAGAGATGTGCAAGAACAAGGGGGCACAATTTGAAGATGGGGGGGAACGGCTCACAGGTAATGTTAGAAAGTATTTTTTCACAGAGAGAGTTGTGGATGCATGGAACATCCTTCCTGAGGAGATTGTGGAATCAGGAACAGTGGGAGAATTCAAGAATGCATGGAACAGGCATAAGGCAATTCTTGTGGGGGGCAGGAGAAAGTAAGCTGTTGATTAACTAGAATCTGCAGCTTACCATCAGGTAGGGGAAATGGGCAGACTAGGTAGGCCAAGCGGTCCTTATCTGCTGTCAAATTCTATGTTTCTATGTTTCTTACCTTGTTGCCTATACTACTGGTGCCTAGCTGGAGGCTTAAATGCAGGCTGAGAGGGCCACTCGGGGCTATCATTGACTCCACAAGGGCCCTTGAGACATTCCCTACGGCATCATTCTATTCGTAAAAACCTCCAGATATCTGCAACATAAGTTATCCCTGCTGATTAGAGGGGACTTGTTGCACAGACCAAGAGAACCCATATGTATTGATTGGGGGGGGGGCCTTCTTCACCAGGCTCAGATTATGCTGTCATTTTGACTGGAGTGTTTGAGTGGGGGAGGCCCTCCTCATCTCCCTACTGCCTGTGAGGTTAAGTTCACAATCACCCCCCCCTTTTTTTTTTTTTAACTCATCTTTATTCCGCACAATGATACAGCAGCATGTCACATTAGTATATAAAAAGCTATTCTCCACCAACCTTTTAACGCTAGCTACACATCTCTCCACAATACAGTGTACATATGTAGTAGGATCCACCTCTAAACAAAAAGATCCATTATCAAGTTCCTAGGAGAAAGTGCTGACAATTTTGTTACACCACAATCCATGGTCATTATGACTGCTGTAAATAGATAATATGGCTAATACAGAACAATGCTCAAAAAATAGGCAAACATTTAATCTTTTTTAGAATCTTGAGAAAGCTATTATAACACTAAGCAACAATGAAAAAGAAAAGAAAAAATGGCCTAGAAAGGCACGACTTTTGGCTGCACGTCTATCCCCACCTCCACCTATCCACCGTAGTCATTTACTAATTATGATTTTTAACAAAGGGTTACTTCTATCCATGACATCGAAACTACTCTCTGCAATGTGTTGATCAGAGAGGGCTTTGGGGAAAATCAGCCTCCACGTCCAACCAACTCAGAACAGTGTCGGAGTACCTTTGCAAAGCTTACCCGTCAGCAAATGCTCACCAGAGCTGGAGCTAGAACGCTACTTTCATCATCCCAACAGCCATGCCTCCCAGCCTCTCCATCTATCTTCATGTTTTTCAAATTGAAGACGAAGTCAGGCTGTCAGGGCTTCCACTTGTACCACCTCCTTGACTCTCCCAACCCACTCCCCCAGCCAGATCACCCCTCTTGTGCAGCACGGCGCAGTGTGTTGTGATTACTTTACTGACCTGCTCTGGAAAAGCAGGCTCTGTTTCCTCTTTTTATTTGCTGCAGGTCATACAAGGCAAACATTTTGTATGAAAAAGGTTTTTTTAAGATTGACCCTACCTATGGATACTTTGTCGAAGCTTGCAGTGTGGTGATGTGTGGGGGAATGGGGTGACTTGCTATGAGTTGTGATTCTAATGTTATACAGTTGAAGCCCCCGTCCCTTTCTCTGACATCAGCAGTTTGAAGCCTTACACAAGGTCTTTCCTCTTACAAAGAAAACTGCAGGGAATTTGGTTTTAGTTTTCAGAGATGTGAATTCTTTAATAGATTAAAGTTCATATTAAGGACAACAGGTAAACGTCCTATTAGCTGCACATGGCTGATAGGTCTCTCTTATGTGGACCTTTAGCTCCCTCATCCACCTTGCAGATTATCATCAGCACTCATCTCTATCTAAACAGTAGAATTTTAAATTTGGGATGGAGTGCTTCTGATATGATTGCTGCTGTGATCTTATGGCACTTAGGAAGCCGTATCAGCCTTATTGGGTGGTGTGACATGAGCCTTTGCCCACAACTAGGCACTACTCCTCTCCCACTTGGTGGGTCACCCACACTGATAGGAGACCTATCCCCTATTAAGCTGGCACCTATTCTCTTAAATAGAAGCGGCTGAGAACATCACGCATTGGCCACCCGAGTTTTTAGGGAATCTGATAGATGATTCTTCTACCTACCTTGGAAGCCACCTTATTACTTATGGTTACAGACCCCATTATTTTGAAAATACAGTTACATATAAGAACTTACCGTAACAGTAGATCTTCGAGAGAGAGGCTCTTGCAGTAGGTATTCACATATGGGACTAAGCCGCCAGGTGTCAGGACCCCACGGAAAAATTTCTAGCTAGCAGTCTCTGGTGGGAGACCGCCCCCATGTCAGGTGACCGGCGTCACATGACGTCTGTATAAAGGAGCAGTCCCCCACACCCGCCTTCCAGTTCCTTCCTGCCAAAGGCCAAAAGAGGCAAGACGAGAGAAAAGAGGATATTTCCCCCCATGGAAATGAAGCAAAGAAAACTTAGGGGGATGCAGGGCGAAAGGCAATACTTACTGCAAGAGCCTCTCTCGAAGATCTACTGTTATGGTAAGTTCTTATGTAACTGTACTATTTTACTTTGAGAGGGCTCTTGCAGTAGGCATACACATATAGGACTGAGTCCCAAGCAGTCTGGAACAAGGAAAAGCACTCAGGAGGAGGATTGTCATCCATGGCATGGAACCTCAGGGCTGAACAGGTCTCATGAAAGGAAACCTTGTAGGACAGTCAACCCGAAGCCTACTCTACGGCGAGAGGTGATGTCCAAACTGTAGTGTTTCGTGAAGGTATGGACAAAAGCCCAAGTTGGGGCTGCGCAGATGTCTGCCGCTGACACATTTTTGAAACAAGCTACAGAGACAGCTACTCCTCTGGTGGAGTGACCTCTGACTTGACCCAGAAGAGTCTTGTACTTGTAACAGAAAGTAATACAACTCGCCAACCATTTTGATAGGCATTGCTTAGAAACAGCACTGCCTTCTCTTTTGTGAGCAAAAGAGACAAAAAGCTGATTAGTCTTCCTGAGATCCTTAATCCGGTTGGTGTAGTATCTCAGGATTCTGTGACCATCTAAAGTAAGCAAGAAGTACTCCCTTTGATTGGAGTGTTGCGTAAAGAAAGTAGGTAGCTCAATAAATTGACTTAGCATAGATTCAGCCACCACCTTAGGGAGAAACTTAGGGTTGGTGCGTAGAGCCACACGTTCCTTGTGAAAAATCAAGTACGGGATTTTACACATGAAGGCCTGAAGCTTCGAAATTCGCCAAGCAAAAGTAATGTCCACTAGGAAGCATGTCTTCCAAGAAAGGAACTTCAAATCAGCTGCTGCTGCTAGCTCGAAGGGAGGCAGGGTAAGCTTCTCCAGGATGAAATTCAGGTCCCATGGCGGGGCAGGAATGCGGATGGGGGGTCTCAAATGGAGAACCCCTCTGAAGAAAGTCTTAGAGACTTCTAACCGAGCAAAAGTCCTGTCTCCAAAGGGAATATGGTAGGCCAAGATAGCTGCCATGTGGACTTTCAATGAGGAATGGCTGAGACCCAGATCGAAGAGGTGATGCATGCAGTCCAGGACTTTGCTGACTGGGCACGAGAAAGGCTCGAAGTCTTTTGAATTTGCCCAGACAGAAAACCATTTCCACTTCATAGCATAGGTGGACCTGGTGGAAGGCTTCCTGGCCTCCACCAAAATGTCCGCTACTAAAGGAGAGACTCCGAAGTGGGCTTTAGGTATGTCTGCAGCAGCCATGCATAGAGATGAAGGGATTTGAGACCTGGATGAACAAGGGTCCCCTGATCCTGGGTCAACAATTGTTGCGACAGAGGAAGAGGAAGAGGAGGTTCCTCTGAAAACTGTTGTAGAACAGAGAACCAAACTTGCCTGGGCCAGAAGGGAGCAATGAGAATCATTTGAGCTTCTTCTGATCTGAGTTTGTTCAGGACCCTCGCAATTAAAGGAATGGGAAGGAAGGCATAAACTAATCTGTCCCTCCAACCAAGAAACAGAGTGTCCTGCCAAAAAATGTCTCACCTGGAGTGATCAAGCAGAAGGCGAGAAGTTTTGCATTTTGGGGAGAGGCAAAGAGGTCTATCTGAGGTATTCCCCATCGCTGAAAGATGTTGTTTATGACTTGTTGATCTAACTCCCATTCACTAGACCTGGCTGAGGACCGGCTGAGTTAGTCTGCCAATGTGTTTTCCACTCCCGGAACCTGAAGTGCAGTCAAGTGAAGGTGATGTTGGGCTACCCAATACCAGACTCTCATCACTTCCCAGCACAGGGGGTAGGAACATGTTCCTCCTTGTTTGCTGAGGTACCAGACTACGCACATGATGTCTGATTGTATGAGGAGATGACCAGAGAGAATGAAGGGAAGGAGAGCCTGAAGGGCATAAAGGACTGCTCTCAGTTTGAGTACATTTATGTGCAGGTTTTGCTCGAACTTGAACCAGCTGCCCTGAGTCCTGTGAGACCCTACGTCGGCACCCCAGCCTTCTCCTGACACATCTGTCGTCAACGTCTGGGAAGGGAGGATCGATAAAGAAGTGAACTCCCAGGCACAGGTTCTCCTGAACCATCCACCACTGCAAGTCCCTGATCATGGGATCTGATACTAGTACCTCTTGGTCTAGATTCTCCCTGGTCTGGTCCCACTGCGACCGAAGTGTCCACTAAAAGATCCTCATATGGAGCCGAGCGAACGGTACTGTCAGAATTGCAGGCGCCATTAGCCCGAGGAGGCGGAGCACTGACCTGGCTCCAACCCTCATGCAGCCAGACAGAAGACAAGCCTGATTCTGAAGGGTGTCTACCCTGTCCGGAGGCAAGAAGGCTTTGCCGGTGGTCGTGTCCAGAAGCACCCCTATAAATTGGCAAGGGGCCAAGTGGGACTTGGCCTGGTTGATGGTGATACCCAGGCTGGTAAAAACCTGCATGGTAAGGGAAAGGGAGTGCAGGAGTTCCTCCTTGGATGAGGCCTCCAGGAGCCAATTGTCCAGGTACGGGAATACCTGTACTCCCTGGGTACGCAGGTGGGCCACTACCACTGACAGGCATCTGGTAAACACTGGGGACCAAATGAGGCCTTGAATGGTAGTGGTCCCCCTGAAAACAAAACCGGAGGTATTTGCAGTGGGAAGGGCATATGAGGATATGCAGGTCAGCATCCTGCATGTCCAGGGTGCATAGCTACTGACCCGTCCGAAGTAGTACTAAAAAACTCTGCAAGGAGAGCATTCTGAAGCATTTGTGCTCTACGAATATGTCCAGAGAGCTGAGGTCTAGAATGGGCCCCAGATCTCCGCCTCTTGGAACTAGGAAGAAATGGGAATAGTAACCTGTCTACCAAAGATTAGTGTGGACTGGCTCTATCGCCACCTTCGAGAGAAGGGAAATGATTTCCTCTAGGACCAGAGGAAGATGTTGCAGAGAGTAAGACGACTGAGGGGGTGGTTTTCAGGGTGGTTTCTACAGAAGCTCTATTGAGTATCCTGCCGATATCAGCTGGAGCACCCAAGCGTCTGATGTTATCCTCTCCCAACCTAGCAGATGGGAGGAGAATCTCCCCCCTACTGGTTCCTCTGGAACCTCCAGAGGCAGCAGGAGAGGCAGGGAGTCAGGAGGTTTGGGGCAGCACAGCAGCCGGGGCTCCAATGGCTTTTTTGCTGAGGGAAGTTGGTTGTTGGAGGGGCCTGACGTTTGCTGGCACGTTTTCTTTGGGGCTTTTGTCATTGTCGGTTTTGGCGATGAAAAGGACGCCGCTGCCCTTGAGGGGGTCTGTACATAGTCTGGACAGACTTGAGTGCAGTACCCTTCTCTTGCAGTTTGGCAATGATGTCCTTGACATCACTCCCAAACAGCACCGAATCCCTGAAGGGAGCATCCTGTATAGTGGATTGTACCTCAAGGACCAATCCTGACATGTGCAGCCAGGTGTGACAGTGAAGGCTGAGCTCCTTCCAGCTGTGTCCACCGCATTGTAAGTGGCATGGAGCATGTGTCGATAGGCCGTGCGAGTGGAACGGACAAGGTCACCCACTTCCAGCTTAGTCTGTGACTCAGGAAGGGAGTCCAACTTAGATTCCACCTGGCTAAGGATGGACTTCTGGAAATTCCCCATATGGGCAACATAATTAAGGGCCCTGATGCCTAGGGTAGAAGAGGAATAGATCTTCTTCCCAGACTGGTCCAGAAGCTGGGATTCCTTATCAGGTGGAGATGAGCTTAAATGTTTAGGACTGGCGGATGGCCGTGAGCGGTGCTGATGACAACCGAATCCACCTTGGGGTGAAGGCTGAGAAAGTCTACACCCTCAGGAGCCTGGTATAGTCTATCTGCCTGCCTCGGAAGGGGAGCCAACACAGAAGGTTGTTGCCAGATGGTGGAAACAAGATCTGTGTGAGGCTCTATCCAGGGTGGAATCAGCGTAAGAGCGGTCTCGGGCAGATCCAGATGGGCAGCGAGTTTTTTACACTGTGGGTCTGGCTCCACTGATTGCCACTGACTTGCTTCCTGGATTTTCCTCAATAACTCCAAAAAGGAAAGGTCCTCCGGAGGGGACTTCGGAGGATCCCTCGGCCTGGGGTGTTCTGGAGTATGGGGCTCGCCTTCGGGGTCAGAGTGGCCAGACTCTGAGTCAGAGTCAGAAGTCTCTGAAGAAGAGGAAGATGACTCCTCCCTAGGAGGGGGAAGGGCAACCCCTCTGGGGAGTTCCCGGGGGTGCGTATCCTCCCCACCTCAGGCACCGGAGGGTTCTCTTCTGGTGTCGGGCAAGGAAGAGGGAGTATCCCATCTCCAACGTAGGGATCCGGATAGGGACCTGGTGTCGGGAGATGACTCTCACTCCCTGGTGAGCTGAGCCTTGGCCTCAGCCCACCAGGAGGCCAAGGTCTTCTTCAGATCCGCCAGTGGCTGTGGAGTGGGCAGCAGAGGTGGGGGATATGGATACTGAGGGTATCTGTAAAAGGAGTATCCGTAGCCCAACGGCGGGTAGCCCAGCTTTGGGTATTGAGGTGTCGGGTACTGCAGCGCCGCATACTGCGGTGTCGGGTACTGCGGCGCTGGATACTGAGGGGCCGGGTACTGTGGCACCAGGTATTGAGGTGTCGGGTACCCTGGCACCAGGGGCTCCGACAGAGCAGAAGGACCTGGCAGAGGCCCTGCTGGCAGCCCAGACAGAGGAAGCGTTGGCCCCGTGGGCGTCGGGTCTGGTGTGGGTATATCGTCGAGTGGGTGTGATGGTCCTGACGGAGGAATAGGTCTTCCATCGGGCAGAGGGACACCGGAGGGTGGCGTCGGGTCGGCCGGCATTGGGACCAGTGTCTGAGGATCTGGCATCAGGGGGTCCGGTGCAGGAGGAGGAAGCCCTGACAGCAGCGTCTCGAGGTCCTCGGTGACGAACGGGGAGGGAGGATTAAAATCTCCGGGTGTCAGTCGAGGGGATATGGGGACTTCAGTGGGCAACATGGTGAGACATTGCGGAGAGCCTGAGGCATCAGATGGGACAATAGGGTCTGGCGCAGGCTTCTTGGCCAGGCAGTCATCGGGGGAGCCAGCATCCGACTTATCGGCAGTGTTCGGGCGGACATCGGAGGAGCCCGCGTCCGACTTATCAGACTCCCTATCCAAGGAAGGTCACGAGGGAGTGGTGGCCTTGTCGGAAGGGGGTTTGGCTGGGCGCTCAGCCGAGGAGGTGAGCGGCTTAGCAGCCTTCTCCGGGCGTTCGTCGGTGGATCCGACGTCCAACTTACCGAACCTGCTGACAGGAAGGCCGCAAGGAAGGAGCGGCCTTAATGGGAGCAGAAGCCTCCTTTGCCCCAGAGGCTCCCGAAGGGCCCGAGCGTGAGCCCAATGGGAGGGGCAATGCCTTCTTGGTAGCCACGAAGACGGCCATCGAGGAGCAATCCCCTTGAGGGGATGTTACCTTAAGGGCTGCGACTCCAGCCGAAGTTGTAGCTGCTGTGGAAGACGAGTCCCACTCCTGATGCTTTTCCTTGTCATGCTTCTTTTTGATGCCTTTAGGGGAAGTGGACACCTGTCTAAGCTTTTTTAACTCTTTTTCCATGGAGGCCATTTTCTCCTTGAGGAGAAGAAGGGCTTCCAGGGACTGCTGCCTTCTCTTTCGGCTAGCCAAGGTGAAATTCTGGCAGTGCTGGCACTTCTCCATGGGGTGGTCTGGGCCTAGACAGAAGAGGCACAAGGAGTGGCCATCCTTGTGTAGAAGCTGGGAACCGCATGAGTTGCACTTGTTCTTATGCGATTCGGAGGGCGTCGGGGACGACATGCACAGCAATTATTGAAGAAAATATCGAAAAACAAAGAAAACAGATCGAAATAGGTTCTAAAACTTTAAGACCAACGAACAACTGAAGAGCGCTGTTCTACCGCGAGGAACGTTCACAAGCCGACAGTGGGAAAGAACTGGAAGACGGGTGTGGGGGACCGCCACTTTATACCAATGTCGTATGACGTCAGTCACCTGATGTGGGGGTGGTCCCCTGCCAGAGACTGCTAGCTAGAAATTTTTCCGAGGGGTCCTGACGCCTGGCGGCTTAGTCCTATATGTGAATACCTACTGCAAGAGCCCTCTCCAAGTAAGATCTCTGATATCTGAGGTTTAACTTTAGTATAGCATTCCCAGTTGTAGTCCCTTGGGAGAGCCTACTAGCTAGGCATATCCTAACTGTTGGTTCCCTACTTAATGTTTCCTCTTTACCTAATGGCAATTGTTCTTGGTTATGGTTCATTTTAGTTTATGTTCAAAATGTTGGCTTGTATGTATGTATGTTCTTGCTGCTTTTCTAACTCTTGCACACTGTCTGCATAAGTCACCATGGTGGTTGGTAGACAAGTTCATTGCTAAGGGTGGGGCGCCCTCTGATGGAGATAGGTGGAATAGTGGAACAGCATGCTGACCTTATCTAGGTTCCACTTTCCAGTCTCTGGCAGGGAGACCCACCTGATGCATTTCCAGTCTCCTGCACATAATCTTCCCATGGTATCTGTAACTCTTACTAGTATTTATTCATAGAACATTAATGGGCTTAATAACCCCATTAGAAGGAAAAAGATACTTTGCCAGATTAAGAAATCTCATCCTGCTTTTATTCTTCTATAAGAGACTCACTTTTCTGAAGCTGAGCATACCAAATTAAAAAAATTCGGCCTTTGCACAGTGTTAGCCCCTAGTTACAGAATGTGTAAACACAGAGGAGTCGTAATCTTTGTTCTCAGAACTACCCCCTTTAAACCCACAGGATCCTACACGGACCCTAATGGCTCACTGGCAATAGTCGCAGGGCAGTACCTCAGCAGTAGTAGTAGTAGTAGTAGAGTTTATTTATTTGGGGCACCCTTCCCTGTGGGCTCAGGTCACCCTTACAACATAATATACAGATAAAACAATAAGGGAACAATCAGCACACAGTATAACCCATTAAAAGTCTAAAAACAGAATGATTCCCAAACTGTCTGATAGTCCAAAGATACATGCCTCAGATCCCAAAGGCCTGCTCAAACAGGAAGGTCTTAAGATGTTTCTTAAAAAGCTCTACAGATGGCACCTCCCAGAGGTACCCCAGCAGTGAATTCCAGAGGACGGGGGCTGATACTTCAAATGCCCAGTCCCTGTAAGATTTTAACCTAGCCCTGGTGACCTCCAGGAGGACCCCTCCAGCCAATCTGAGAGAGCGAGACGAGGTGTAGGGATGCAGGAGCTCCTTAAGGTAGCCCAGACCCAACCCATGTACGGCCTTACAGGTCAAATTACCTACTTTAAAGGTGATGCACCAGCGCACTGGCAGCCAGTGTAATATGGCTGGACCTCGAGTGTCCGGTCAACAACCGGGCCACTGCATTCTGCAAAAGCTGCAGGTGCCGCATCGCACCTCCTCTGGCCCCGAGGTAGAGTGCATTACAGTAGTCAAGCCTCGAGGTGACAAAATCATGTACTAGTGTGGCCAGGTCATCAGGGAGAATAAGGGATTTAATTCAGGCAATGTTCTGGAGATGGTAGAACCTGGTCTGGACAACAGCCAACACCTGAGCATGAAGTGTCAGCTTATTGTCCAGAATAATGCCCAAATTCTTCACCTTTGGGAAGGCCTCCAGTTCAGTCTGACCAATATAAAGCCCAAACCTATCTTGCCTGGGTTAAGTCCCAGGCAGTTTGACAATGTCCAAGCCCAGATCTTGGCCAAGCACTCATTTAACACATCGACTATGTCAGATCTCCCAGGTGCTAAGGACAGGTAGAACTGAGCATCATCAGCATAGTAATGACAACTCAGCTCGTACCACCTTATAACCTCACCCAGGGGTAGCATGCACACTGCAAACAACATGGAGGAGGGGACAGAACCTTGGGGAACTTCACAGGGCAAGTCTGTTGGGTCTGAGAAATAATTCCCCAGTACTACTCTCTGAGACCTACCCCGGAGAAAGGACTCAAACCAGCTGATGACCTTGCAGGTGAGTCCTACATACTCCCTCTGCCTGTCCAACAACACCCCATGGTCCACAGTGTCAAACGCTAAGGAGAGATCGAGTAGAACGAGAATCATTCACTCTCCTCTATCCCTCGCCCTGAGCAGGTCTTCAACACCCTGACCAACGCGTCTTTGTGCTGTGCAAAACCCTAAATCCAAACAGAAATGGTTTGTAAATTTGAAAGTCCACGAAGTGACCCTCGAGCTGTTCCACGACCACCTTCTCAAGAACCTTCCCCAAAAGGGAAGGTTTGAGATAGGCCTGTAATTCGCCAAGACATCAGGGTCCAAAGACGTTTTTTACAGCAGGGGCTTAGCCAGAGCCTGTTTCAGGGACTCCAGGAAACCCCCCACTGATATGGAACTCCTGACAATTTTGGCAAAAACCAGACCCAGAACCTCGACGCAGCCAACTAGTAGTCACGTTGGGCCCGGGTCAGGGTTGCAGAATGTTGGTTTAAGCCCAAGGATCACCTCACAGACCTCAGCTGTCGTCACCAGCCAGTACTCTCCTCAGGGAGATCGAGTGCGTCTGCCCACTCGGGTGCCGCCACTGTTGGAGAATGGTATTCCATTTGTAGAGATCTCATTTCTCATGGAGGACACTGTGAGCAAAACTGAGCAAACTCCTCACACTTGTGAGTTGAAAAAGCTTTAACGGGTTCCAGACAGGCCGATGTAATACCTTATCTACAACCTGAAAGAGCTGAGCCGGTGGACTCTTCCCAGCTACAATTATCCTAGACATAAAAGCTGCCTTTTTTTTTTGGATGATTGCATTCTGATACTCATCATAATGAGTAATCAGAACCAGACTGTCCTCCAAAGACCTGGTCTTCCTCCAATGCCTCTCCAACCTCCGCCCCCTGGTTTTCCTTTTTTTTTTTTTCGTAGAGGTGTTTTTGCACCTTGCGACATCCCTCAGCCTTCCTGCCAGTCTCCGACCGCTATTGCTCCCTCAGCGCTCGGGGCCTATGTCCCCATGGATTACCCCATGGCCGGGGCGAGAAGGCGAAGGCACTTCCCAGAGCGATATCTGGGTGGGCCAGAAAAGCTGCAAAGCCGCAGAGTTGGAGTGCTGCAGAGGCTTCATCTAGCCGGCAGTCACGCTTTTACCTGGTTTTCTGTGCCCATTCCCTCAAGGCTGAGAGTGCGTGGCATGGTTCAATGCCACGTTCTTGTGTCTCCTGTTGTCCGGCGCTGCCCCTATCCTCCACCAGGAGGCAGCCAAGGAGCGGGATGATGGTCCACCCACCTCTGGGAGAGGAGAGCTGTCGTGGAATGCTCGATCCTCTCCCTCTCCCGCCGACCCCCGGCGTCCCAAGATCATTCCTGAACCTGGGTCGCAGGTGTGGCAAGAGCTGTGGCATCCAGCGCCTCAACCCTTGGCACCACTGGGCTAATGCCCCTGGTTTTCAATGTTCTCAGCTCACCATCAAACCACGGTGAGCCAAGACGTGATACCAGCGGGCATATACAAGTCGGCATCAGACGGTCCAGGGCCTCGACAACAGCCCTGTTATAGCCCGTCATAGCATTCCCTGGGCTGTCAGCACAAGTCTCAGGCACAGACGAAATGTCCAGTTCTGCCATCAGTCCCTCTGGTTGAAAACCTTTCAAAGGGTGGAACTGAACCATTTCCACGGGGGAAGGGACATTTAGGGGGTCTCTGAAGCTGTACCTGGTGGTACAATGATCTGACCAAATGTCCAGATCAGTCTCGATGGCATCAATTTCGAGTCCCAGGAAGAACACCAGGTCGAGCGTGTGACCAGAGTGGTGGGTCCCTGCCATGGACACCAGAGGGAGAGACCCAGAGCCTCCATATTTGAGAGGAAGCTTCTGACCCCAGATGACGCCTCGTTGTCCACCCAGGTATTTTACTCACCAAGAATGAGCCATCTCAGCAACTCCAACCCCGTCTCAGCGACAAAGGCCAACATCCCCTGCAGGAAACTCCGGTCTCACCCAGGTGGACGGTAGATCAAGAGAATCATGAACTCCACTCCAGGACCCCCTCACACAGCCATGCACTCAAAAGAACTGATGTCCCCCACTAGGTGCACCGCCAGGCCCAGCTCAGACCTAAAACAAATGGCCACCCCCCCTTCCCTGTGTTCCTTCCTTGGGCTGTGCACCATGGTAAACCCAGCTGGGATGGACACCTCTAGAACAGGAGCTGAAGTATCCCTCAGCCAGATCGCCGTAATGCAGTCCAGGTCGACTGACGCAACAAGCTCCGCCATTATAGTGGTCTTGTTCACCATCAACCTGGCGCTGAACAGCACTGCCCAAAGAGGATGAAAGGCTAAGGCTGGTCCCCCAGCTACCTGCCCACTCGGTCCAGAGGGTTCCCTGGGCAAAGAGACAAGGCATGGGGGACCCGGCTCCAATTGTCTCCTCAGCCCAGGGCATCTCCTGGTCGGTCCCTACCACCTGAATCAGATCCTCCGCCTACATCCATCTTCCTGTCTCTTCCCCTAATGCCCCTCCTTGTAATACCCAACTCCCTACACTTCCAGGCAACTGTAGCTGCAAGGGCTGAGTCACAGAAGGGGCATAAAGCTTTTAACAACAAGGGGGAGTAACATAGCACCGGGACCTGAGTCTAAAAAAACATTTCTATATTTTACTAATTACTTCTATAGCTTATACTGCTACAACAATTAAAACAAACCACAGCAAACCACACACACCACACCACACTCACTCACTCGCTCAATCACTCACTCCAATCAATTTAAAAATAACCCCCCCAAACACCTCCCCAACCCTCCCAAACAAACAATCTATAAAACAATTATTTTTATTTCTACAGAGGAGTCCATAAGTCTGTGAAGCAATTCACTGCAGTTCTTAGTCCAAACAGCTTTAATATCAGGGTGCTCTCACATACAGAGGTGCCAATAATATTTTTAGTTCTTTGAATACCAGCCAGTTAGAAGGGGGAGCAGAGACAGAAAGCCACAAATTCTTAAATTGCCCAAGTTAAAGCTACCTCAGGGCTCTCACCCCTAAGGATTAGGCTCTTTGGAGTGAATCACAACAATAACAGCAGAGAAGTTACCCTAGCGAGTTTATACTTGCCACCAGGAACTGACACCCCGGCAGTAAACCAACTCCTGGGCAAATGGACAAAATCTTGCAGTTTCAGAAAGGGCTGTTAATTCTCGTAGGAGATCACAATACGACATACAATGACATAAATACTACTGACATATCCTCTCCAAAGACTCCAGGGGCTACGATGCACAGCCGACTTTTACTTAATACCTATACTTGGATTGACACCTGGCATATTCTTAACCCAAAATAATGTCACTATACCCATTATTGGCCCCCCCCAAACAAGCTATATACACAGATTGATTATATTCCCATTACCAAGGAACACCAGCACCTGATCTCATACGGTGACATTTTGCCTAGCTCCCTGTCAGACCATGCTCCTGTAATGCTTATCCTCAGCTGGGCACCTACCAGGTCTCATAACCATTAGCACTTTAATAACTCTCTTCTTAATAATGAAACATTCCAGGAATGAATACAAGATCCTACCAAGTCCATTATACAGAGTAATCCGCACCCTGACATTTCTCCAGCTATTCTGTAGGACACTCTTAAAGCAGTCCTAAGGAGGGAACTCATTAGCTATCCCACCAGGCTCAAGAAACAGAGAGAGGAAACATTACTAAATCCATAGCAAACCTTAACCATCCATCAAACCCAACATATGCCAGGAGTTGTCTCAGTGCTACCTGCCCTCAAGAAAGTGCAGTGTGAGATCCAAGACATTTTAAATATTAAAACCGAGGCCACTCTATGCTATCTGCATCAAAAAAATTATGAAGGCGGAGCAAGAGCTACCAAAATACTGGCATTGTGATTAAGAAATCAAATAGCAGCCTCGACTGTTACTCAGATTAATAATGCATATCACACTGACCTGAATCGGATCTTGAGTGCATTTCGCACAGATTACTCACAACTTTACACTGCAGAATATCCATTTGATCCCTCACTTGCTGCAGGTTTCTTGGCGAAAGTGCACCTTCCCAAGCTAACAGCACAGATAACACGCCTGGAAGCTCCCATCACTACAGAGAAGCTCAACATGGTGATCAAAAATCTCAACAATGGGAAAAGCCCAGGCCCTAATGGGTACACTGCAGAGTTTTTGAAACCTTCAGTGACTCTGTTAGAGTACCCCTGATGAAGGCTTGTCACTGGGTAGCGAAATGGTAATATACCACCCCCTTCCTGGAATTTGGCAACAATTTCAACTGTCTTGAAACTGGATAAAGGTGGCTCCCCTTTCTTTGCTCTTCATACCACCCAATATCAGTCCTGAATACTGACTACACTATTTTTACATCCATTATGACATCTCAGATGGCTATGGAACTGACAACTTTAATCCAACCAGATCAGACAGGATTTGTTAGGGCCTGACAAACACAAGATAATCCATCACATATTACACCACGCCACCTGGTCTAAAATCCCCTTTTTATTACTAAGCTTAGATGCGGAAAAGGCATTTGATAGGGTGCCATGGGACTTTTTGTTTGCCACCCTTCAAAACAATGCATTTTTCTGAAACTCTGATATAGTTCACCTTATTTACAATGCCCTCCAAGCTTAAGTCACAGTAAACAGACAGACATCAGATCCTTTCCCCCTTTATCAGGGCACTAGACAGGAGTGCCCGATGTCACCGTTGTTGCTTGTGAGCCATTAGCAAAAGCTCTATATCAGGACACCAACATTCAAGGTCTGCATTTAGACAGCAGGCAACAAAAATGTGCGTTCTATGCAGGCGATATATTTGGTGTCACCTGACCAATTTCTGCCTCCACTATGGGATCTTTTGCATGAATTTGGTGCCTGCACAGGTTATAAACTGAACTCCACCAAAACAAAAGTCTTGCAATTTAATCAACAGCCTTTCACACAAATTATGGACCAATTAAGTGGCATCTTACAGCTTTTTTTTTTAATTTGCAGTTCATAGGTTTTTACCTCGTTTTCTCCCCGTTGTTCCTGGGACCCCAGCACACGGCTGTGCGCGCGTGTGGAGGTGCACATGCCCCCCAGGAAGCCGTCTCAGTCCCTTCTGCCCCTCCTCTGGCAATCGCTGGGCTCCCCCATACCTTGAACTGTCATTTGTCCTCCACCAGGTGGCAGCCAAGGGCTGGGGAAACCCCCTCATCCCTCCCCAGGAGAGAAGAGCAACCTTGTGGCAGCTCAGTCCCATTCTTTGTCCCCCACCAACCCCCGCCAACCCTGGCTCATTCTCTAACCTGGGTCGTCGATGTGGCACGAGGTGTTGCATCCAGTCCTTCGACCCTCAGCGACACCTTGCTGGCAGCATCTTATGGCTTTTAAATACTTACTGTAGGTCTCTCTAACTAGAGATCCTGTGGCCCTTCTCCACACTAACTACTCACCCTGTACACAGGCCTACCGTGAAGATCTTCAGTGGTGGCAAGTAATGAATCTTTCACTGATAAAGAGATACGACTATATTAGCATGAACATACTAGCAAGACTGTTGTGTCTTGCTCAAACGCTTCCTGTAACTCCACAGAAAGCACAGTTCTGTCCGGCCCAGTGGTGCAGAGGGTTGAGGTGCTGTTCGTCTTACCTCACGTTACGCCGGTGACCTGGGTTTGGGAACGACCTCGGGTCGTTGTGGTGCTGGCGTGGAGAGGGGTGGAGCAGGATTGAGCATGCCGTGCCAGCCTCCTCCTGTGGGTTGGGCGCCTGGAAGTTCCGGCCCCACTAGGTGGAGGTCCGTGGGTAGTGTAGGTGGAGAGGGGGGTGGCAAAGTATCGGGAGGTAGAATTGACTGAGCTGGCACCATGGGGTGCGATGCGTGCCTCCACACACTCGCATGCTGAGGCCTGGGGATGGGGGTGTCAGGGGAGAAAATCTGTAAAAAAGCATATGTGTCCCCATCGCCAATTGGCGGGAGGCAGTGACGGGGATCAAAAAGCTATATAAAGAAAGAAAGAGAAAAAGAAAGAAAGCACAGTTCCGGCTCTGGGATATGACAATCTCTCAGTTCTTTTTTATTTATTTCAGATTGGGATTAATACCTTTGAGTCTGAGACTCATTTACAAAGGTTCCAAGTCATACAGATACACAAGACAAACAAATGACAGTTAGTTTACATACGGATCCATAGTCAGTTTACATTGTAGTTTCCTAAGGGTATACATATAAACAATGGTTGCATATAAACTAGTGGAAACTGCATCCTGAGCAAGACAGATTTAAAGTTAAGGCAATAACACATGTAACCCCTAGATGGCGCTATCCCAGGGGCTACTACCCCTGCCTGATTTGCCACCAACAGGTTGAGGGGCCTGGATCCAATGGCGGGTGCCTCCACCCAGAGTTCAGGGTTTGCAATAGTCAAACTAACTTGGTCACAGCCCTCTGGGACACTGCAACCCCTCTTTCTTCCCACTAGTGGCCCACACAATATATCAGAATTACCTTCACAGTATACACTTACCTCCAGGACTGGTTCCGGCACTGGGACCTCCTGTGAAATAAGATACAGTGCAACAATCACAGTACAGTACTTTAACATAGACAAATACCTCAGGCAGTATAACTTTGCTGAAACAAGCAGCTCTGATTTATTTAGGGGGATATAACAAGGACAGGGGGAAATCAGGTTAATTAGCTTATCACTTTACTATCTACCTATGGCTCTGTGCAGGCCTATCCCTACCAGTTACTGTCCCTGGGTACCCAAGCCCTAGTGGCTAGTCCAAACCGTGGCAGCTGGTAGGGACCCTTTCACACAGTGAAAAGAAAAATTAGTTTAAACAGTCAGCAGTACAGTGATTCCATTTGGATTTAATGTGGCAATTCAGCAGGGAGCGACCCTGAATTAGTACTCATGACCTCCAAACAAGATAGGGTCCTTAAATGTCAGCAGGGCTACTCTTGAGCTCCACGAGACTTCACACATTTATATGGTAAAAAAGAAAGTACTATACCAGGCAGGCTGCTTCTCTATCCCGATCGTAATTACTGCACAATACCGGAGAACACACAGCAGATTCAGTTCCTGACAGACTGAGTGCAATTCAACAATTTCTCCAGTCTTCTACAGGATGAGCCTGGTTTCTACTCTTCAGAGATCCTTTGATTCTTTTCACAGGACGGATTCAGTCCTAACAAGCAGTTACACAAGCTGCAGACCGGAACTCTGGCCTTACACACGCTTTGACTGAAACTGTGCACTGAAGGAGCACAGGGTTTCTTTCCCTTCACTGCCAAAGCTAAACTGAAACTCCAACAGACAAAACCGAGCACTTCCTTTGAGTTCCTCCCAGTTCTTGACTGGATTGGCTGTCACTACAATAGACTGCTGCTGTTGGTCCAAAAAGGCGCAAGTCTAAACTACATCTCCCAGAGTCACTGCCCATACAATCCTCTTGTGGCTGGCTCAGATTATGAGTCCAAGTTCTGATTCGGTCCAAGGCACCATTTTAGAGCTAGCTTACCCCACACTGATTGGTCCAGTTCAGCAGTTCAAACCAGAATGGGGAACTAGGCAGACACAGTTCTGACTGCAAAGAAAGCAGGTTAGACAAACTGTATTTTCATTATTACTCTACATGATTTCTGGCAAACAGTTACATCTTTCAGATAGGTTCCCTTTGCACTCCTAGTGACTGCAAAAATAGAGTGAATTGGCAGCAGCTCGAGTGGTACTCAAACAGAGAAGCACACAGTCCCCCCATACAAACTAATTATGTCTGCAAGCAGACAGCTCTTAAAGAGACAGTACCAGAGGCTCTAAAAACACTCACTGATAAATGGCTTAAATGCCAAACACCATTCAGGCTTGGAGCATTCAAGCAAGCTCCTGGAAGTCTTTTGGGAACCCCCATTTGCAGGGGGGTTACACACAGCAAGTGCAGGGTAGAGCTTGAGGTCTAATGATCCAAATTATTGCTCTATATAGAAGCAGCCGAACAAGGCTCTGTCCGTGCTTTTCTATGAGGGAGGAGAGCATGGGGGAGGGGGAGAGGTCAGCGGGGGGGTGATGGGAAGAGAAGGAGGGGGTTGTCAAGGAGGGATCAGCAGGGGGAAGGGGGCTGAGGAAGGGATAGCAAGTGGGAGGGTAGGCAGGTGGAAAGAGGAGGGGAGTGGCGTGGGAGTAGGTCAGTGGTAAGGGGGTGAGAGGTGAGGGGACTGGTGGCAGGGGCAGTGGTGGCATGAGGTGCTGGGGGGCAACAAGGTAATTTAACCAGTGTCCTACCACTGGGGGTGGTAGGCAGCAGGCTTGGTAATGTGGGGTTAGTGGATACATTTGCAGACATTCTCAAGGGCTAGGTGGGCACAGAGTCACAATTTGAATTGGCTAACCTTACTACACTCGATCAGTTCCTTGGGGAATTCATTGAGCCATTTGGGTCCACGGTAGGAGAGAGATCTCTGAACCTGCACTGCTTGCTTAAACAGCACCACCAACCCCCCTTTCACAGCATTCTGAGTCCTAATGGTAGGTTGGGCGGTTTTGAAGAGGTAGGAGGTTGAGCCAGGTGTGAGTCTTAGCATTGACTTCTTTGCCAATAGGCAAGCTTGGTATAGAACCCTACTGTGGAGAGGGAGCCAGCCCATTTCTTGATAAAGGACACAAGTATGTGTCCTGTGATCAGCCCCCAGAATTAGGCAACAGGCTTTGTTCATTAGGGTTTTTACCATTTTGAGGGCAGTATCAGTACCGGCACCATAGATAATGAGGCCGTAGTCGATGGTGGATAAGACTGAACAGCTTGTGATAAGTTTCAGGACTTCCCGTGTCATTGAATGCCTGTGCCAGCAGAAGACATCAAGCTTTACGTTGGCAGTCTTAACAACATGGTTGACATGGTTTCTGAATGATAGGGTGTCATCAAGATGGACCCCAATATATTTGAAGGTGCAAACTTGTTCCAGTGTGTCACCTTTGAGACTCTGGATCTGTAGCGTCCCAAACTTCTTTTTGTTTTGTTGGATTGAGAAAAGCATGCTCTTTGTTTTTTTTTTTATAGTTGAGCAAGAGTTTGTTACTGGAAAACCATTTTTCTAGTCTGTGGAAATTGTCTTGAAGTGCAGCGGAGATCTTGGCCATGTTTGTTCCTTCAACAGAGATGACTGCATCATCAGCATAAAGCACGATGTGCGCAGGGTACTCTGAGGGTAAGGGGTTGATAAAGAGACTGAAGAGGAGTGGCCCCAGTATTGATCATTGAAGGACACCTAGGCTAACCACCCTTGGCTCTGACAGCTTGCGTTTGATTTTGACATGCTGGGTCCTGTAAGAGAGGTAGCTGTTGAACCATACCATCGTGTCACTTGACAGTCCAATAGTGAGGAGGTTTTGTAGTAGGAGTTGATGGTTGAGTGTCGAAAGCCTTGGTGAGGTCTATAAAGACCAACTCCACTGCCCGACCTTCGTCAAAGGCATTGTAAATTAGGGAGGTATAATCAACCAGTGTGGAGAGAGTCGAGTGATCTCTCCTGAATCGATGCTGCTGGGCACAGAGTAGGTTGTACTTGGATAGATACTCTGTGAGCTGGTCCGAGACCACTAGTTCGAGGGCTTTAGATGGGGGGGGAATAGAAATGGGCCTGTAACTGGACAGGTTGGTGGTGTCCCCGAATTTGAAGACAGGAGTTACCAGTGCTTCCTTCCGTTTGTCTGGGAAGACACCCAGCCTTAGTGAGGCATTGAACACTTTTGTTAGAGGTTCAGCTACCTTATTTAGTACCAGAGCTATCATCTTCAGGTCAACGAGGTTGCTACCCATCCCTGTCTTCTCTAGTGCATGTCTGACATATTTTATGGTTTCATGTTTATAGAGCTGCTTAAAGTAGAAGGGGGGGTCCCACTTGCAGTAGTGGCATATGAAGTTATGTTAGAACGCATATTTGGTGCTGAGGGGGATAGCTACTCCCTGGGTAGTGCCGTACTGAGATCTGTGAAAGCCTGGTTAAAAGCATTCACTATGTCACCTGACCCCTGGAGTGTCTCAGTTGGGGTAATAATTAATTCAGGAGGAGTTCTGGGTGCTTTTCCAGTAAGTGACTTTACAGAGTCCCAAAACTCTCTTGCATGGCCCCAGCTCCTCTTCAAGAGGTTATTGCAATAGGAAGGCTTGGCCAGTCGATTGAGCTTGGTGTAATTGTTCCTGGCAGTTTTGTAGGCAACAATGTCAGGATGTTTCCCCCTTGTTTTGGCTCTATGCCACAAGCTGTCCCTTTGGCGCATGAGCTCAGTGAAGGAGCCAGTGAGTCATGGGTTGGTAACCCCTTTAACATTTTGGTTCTATAGGGGGCAAATATGCACATGCTTTATTAAATATCGTGATGAAGTAATTTTGGGCTTGGTTGCCATCATATGCTCTGTCCAGAGGTGACCAGTCCACCAGCAAGAGATATTGTCTAAGGGTGTTGAGCTGGCCAGTTCTCAGAGACCTATTGCTCAGGACCTGGGGAGCATTTTTGGTGAGCTTATTTGACCATGAGAACATTACTGCGGAGTGATCACTAGGGGTGTCGGGTAGGACTGTGACCTCGGTGATGTGCTCTGGGCAGGTAGTGAGGAGCCAGTCAATTAGTGTACTTGAGCCAGTCTTATAGTTAAATCTGGTGGGTTGAGTTACCAGCTGAGAAAGGTAAAGACCAGAGATCTGATCTCTGACTGAGGATGCATCATTGGACTGCCAATTGATGTTAAAGTCTCCGACAATGATGTATGTGTTCCCAGTTTTGCCTATATTGCTTTAGGTTGGTAATTACTTGCTGGACCCCAGTAGTGTGAGTTCCCGGGGGTATGTAGACAGTGGAGAGTAGTAGTACTTTGTTTTGAAGTCCAAGGGTAAGTTTGAGGCGCACGATTTGCGCTTCCTTCGTGTGTAGACTACTCGGCAGTATTTGGCCTCTGATTTCGCTCCAGATGTAAATTAGATCGCCACCCCCACATTTGGATAATCCATCCTGTCAGTACAAAGTGTAGCAATCTACAGCTATGGCAGCATTGCTGACCTTAGGGGACAGCCAGGCTTCTGTGAGAGCAATAACATCCGGTATAAACAGTTCCACCCAAGACTGAAATTGCTGTAATTTGGGCAGGAGACTGAGGATGTTTAGGGAATACTATTTTGAGGTGCCCCAGGCTCATATTGGACTTAGCTGTAGGGGGGCCTGGGTTGGGGTGAACATTTCCAGAAATCAATAGTAGTAGCAAGACCAGCCTCCTT
The DNA here is from genome assembly GCA_016271365.2 of Neoceratodus forsteri. NCBI lineage: Eukaryota > Metazoa > Chordata > Ceratodontiformes > Ceratodontidae > Neoceratodus > Neoceratodus forsteri. The sequence goes on along the minus strand of CM057459.1, from coordinate 1,325,819,386 downwards.
AGAGTCTGTGCCCAGTGAAACCAGCATTTTACTGTATATTTTGTCCTGCACTGCTTGTGCTCACTAGTAGCGGCCACAAGGGTTTTGCCAAGTAATAGGCCTACTACTGGGACCTTAGGTGTGGCTGGCAGTTTGTAGTTTTGGGGTGCTGGCTTGGAGAGTAGGTTTGGGCCTGTGTCGATCTGTTTTACCCTGGAGTAGCATGGTATGTTTTCTGTTAAAGTTAGGGGGTCTATTTTGTGAGCAGTAGTGTTTCTTTCTACCCTCCCAATAAAGTATATAAAAACGAGGATGAGATACCAGTTCATCTCAATTTTTTCTAGTAGTCACCTTGTTAGTAGGTATATCAGCAGTGTCTCTTTAAGGCTTTAGATTGGTAGTAGCAGGCACGAGCCACCAATAGGGAGGTGTGGGCGGGGACGTGCTCTAGGCAGAGAGCATTTAATAGAGGTCAGGGTCGGAGAGAGCTAGTGGGACGAAAAACGGAGTTATAGTAAATTTATGAGCTGGAGAGGCTTGGCTTGGGGTTCCAGGAGGCGCTGGGTGCACCACAAGTTTGAAAAACCAGAGGAGTCCAGGGCAACCAATCAGGTAGCAGCTTGGTAGGAGAGGAGCCAATGGCAATCGTGGCTTTCAGGCCGAAAGGCTCCCAGCAGAGACTGTACCTTGTTGGAGATCCTGAGGGCGGCTTGCAGTAGACAGGTCTTGTGGCCAGTCTGTAATCAGGGGCGGCAGCCGCAGGAGGCTCCGTTGAGCTCACTTAGGGCTTAGCTGTAGGAAGACATGGCCTACCTACACTTTAGCAAGGTATTTGACACAGTCCCGCACAAAAGATTAATAAACAATTTAGCCAGCCTGGGAGTGTGTCCCAGGGTGGTAGCCTGGGTAAAACATTGGCTAGACAACAGGACGCAGAGAGTAATAGTAAACGAAGTCCACAGTGAAGAAAGGGGGGTTACTAGTGGGGTACTGCAGGATTCAGTACTGGGTCCTGTCCTTTTTAATGTCTTTATAAGTGACACTGCAGAGGGACTGGAAGGAAAAGTATGTGTCTTTGCAGATGACACAAAGATCTGCAACAGGGTTGATACACAAGTTAGGGTGGAAAGGATGAGAAGGGACTTGGCAAGGTTGGAGGAATGGCCAAATGTATGGCAGCTTAGATTCAATGCAAAGAAGTGCAAAATGACGCACCTGGGAAACAAACCCAGCGGAAGAGTACACAATGGGGGTAAGATACTGACAACAACAAAAACTGAAAGGGACCTGGGGGTAGTTATATCAGATGACCGAAAGGTGGGCAAGCAATGTGAGAAGGCAGTAAGGAGGGCTTGGGGATACTGGGATGCACAGGGAGAGGCATCACCAGTAGAAAACAGGAAGTTGTTATCCCTCTGTACAGACAGTTGGTGAGACCCCATCTGGAATACTGCGTGCAGTTCTGGAGACCCCATCTCCGCAAAGACATAGACAGGGTGGAGGCTGTCCAGAGGACGGCAACCAAAATGGTGCAGGGTCTGCACCAGAAGACATACAAACAGAGACTAAAGGAGCTTAATATATATACTGTACCCTCGAAGAAAGGAGTGAGGGGGGGACATGATAGAAACTTTTAAGTATCTCAAGGGAATCAACAAAGTCCAAGAGGGTAGCATCTTTCAGAAAAAGAGATGTGCAAGAACAAGGGGTCACAACTTAAAGATAGAGAGGGGACGGCTCAGAGGTAATGTGAGGGAGTATTTTTTCACAGAGAGAGTTGTGGATGCATGGAACAGCCTTCCTGAGGAGGTCCTGGAGTCAAAAACAGTGGGGCAATTCAAGAATGTATGGGACAGACATAAGGCAATTCTAGTGGGGGGGGGTAGGAGGAAGTAGGCTGTTGCTTAACTAAGATCTGCAGCTTATCCATTAGGTAGGGAAATGGGCAGACTAGGTGGGCCAAGCGGTCCTTATCTGCCATCAACTTTTATGTTTCTATGTTTAAGAGAGAGGGAGAGTCAGATTAGGCAGCGTTTTAAGTTGAGCCAAAATGATCAGAGGAGGGCTTAGAGCATGGGTTGGGAGGGAGAGAGGGAGACAAAAGAGGGAAATCGGGGGAGGGTAGGGATGGGAGACAAAGCAGAGTCACTGAAGAGCTGCAAAGTTATGGAAAATAGCAGGGGCGGGGGTGTCTGGTCTGTGATGCAGGAGGCGCCTAGTCCAAGATGACTGCTGAGGGTAGAGTTTAGGGAGAAAGAAAAAACAGGAAAATACTTATGGGAGGGAAAAAAATAAACAGGTAAGGAAGAGTGGCAGAAACAGGCTAATAAGGCAAACTGTGTCTAAAGCACAAATTCAAAAAATGGCTGTTTCACTTATTTAATTGCAGGCTACTGAAATACTGCTACACATTAACTTAAACATTTAGACAATTACAGAAAAAGTGGCCGTCTTCTTATGGGTTGGTCATCGACCCCCTACTAGATACATTATGCTGCAGCTCCCCAAGAATAAGGGAGGCTTGGCCTTATCAAACTTGGCAAGATATCACCAGTCGGCACAAATATGCATGGAAATGTACTGGCTTTCACCTCATTACAATGCTGTCTGGAAAACGATTGAACTAGTTCAAGGAGATGTTATCCCACTTTCTAAAAGGATTCTCACTCAGCCGCTACCAGATGCATGATGAAACTAACCCCTTTACCACAGACACATACGGGATCGGGCACAATACACTTCAGCACCCAATTTTTTACCTAATTCTGATATCTAGTAGTGGCCTTTGCTTATAACCTTCAATTGCCCCCTGTTAAACTGCACTCAACCTACAGACTTCCCTTATACATCTGCTTTGCCACTTCCCTTCACTCCCTCTCCTCTCTCCTCCATGACTTCACCTCTTCCTCATGCAACTGAACCCAAGTCTCCACCCCCTCCTCCACTCTAACTATTCCCCCCTCCATTCTTTCCCCCGCCTTCTCCTTCTCCCATAGCTCTGCCCTAGCCCCTCTGCTACCTAATGACTGACCTCTCCTACCTAATGCACCTGAGTCTCCACCTCTCTCCTCCACTTTACCTATTCCCCCCTCCGTTCTTTCTCCCTGCCATCTCCTGCCCCCTAAACTCTCCCTAGCCCTATGCTACCTAATGCTTTACTCTTGTATAATCCTCTCTTGCCTCCCCCCCCTCCTGGATAGTTCCTGGTACACTATTCCTCTGAGCTCTCCATCTTACCGGATAAGTTGCCTTATTGCTGAGTGCCTCTTACTGCTTATTTTGCTGATATGGTCGGTTCTATCCCCGTTTGTAAATACTGTACATAAACATTGTAAACACTGTTACTATTCTGTAATATTGTAAACACTATTCTGTAAATGCTCTGTTTATCTTCTCCCTTGTCCCATCCCCCCAGGATGCATCTGGAAAGGAACTGCTGTTCAGCTCAGTGTCTTTCCTCGTGAAACGTTTGAAATAAATAAATGGATAAAAAGGCTAGGTTTTCCCTCCCAGTAGACTGTATGCAAGGTCCTGACTTCGCAGATTTTAATACCTTGGCCACTACATACCACTGGTGACCAGCGGGTAATTTTGGATACCACCAATTTAGAAGTTTTCTGCAAAAGCAGAAACGAAGCTGTCCCCAAGACCAATCTGCTCCAGGCCTCATCCTGTTGATTCTTCTGATATCAGCGGAAGGTCCATTGCATTCAGTCATCTCTCACATCTACGCCTCCCTTACTGACCTGGAGGGACACACTATGGATAATCTCTGTCACAGATGGCAAGCCAACCTAGGAACAGATACCTTCCCCCAACACTGGACTAAGTACCTGACATATACCTATAAACCTACATCCTCTCATTACTGGAAGGAATCTTCATGGAAGTGCTTTAGTCATGTCCAGGGACACTGGTTTACTGGGATTGAGAAAGGGCATATTCCATTTTGCACATTGTAAAAAATGGTATTGTCACCGGTGTCTGCTAAGCCAAAATCCGCTTTTACCGGTGTTTGGTTTTGTGTACTTTATTTAACAATTTTTAACTCTGCTAACATGCATTTTAGCAACTTTGATTTCCACTATTACACATCCTTCCATCCTGTACCAATTTAAAGTTATTTTAGGTACAAGATGTGATGGCAGCAGCAACACTACAGCCCTCATCCCTAAGGTGTAATGGAAGCAGCAAACGGCCCCATCCTCAGGTACGATGGCAGCACCAACAGCACTGTGACCCCATCCATCTGGTGTAATGGCAGCAGCAAAAGCACTACAGCCTCCCTCCTCCCTCAGGTGTGACAGAAGCAGTAGCAGCATCATGGCCCCCATCCCTCAGGTGGGACGGCAGCAGTACTACATTCCCCATCCACCAGTGGTGATGGCAGAAGCACTACAGCCCCACCCCTTTGGTGTGATGGCAGTAGCAACAATGCAGTCCACATCCCTCTGGGTGATGGCAGAGTGACAGCACTATGATCCCTTTCTTCAGCACCCACACCCCACATGCACAAGTTACAAATGACTTGGTCTCTTTGCTTGTTAGAACTCAGATGTGAATTAATCTGAACCATCACCGCTAAGGTGGACTACCTTTGTTTTTCCTATCTATAATTTAACTGCCTGAATTGGATTTCTGCTTGTGACACTGCTGACCAGGGTTAGGGAACAGACTTCGGTGTTGGAGTACCAGCTGGTGGGTGAAAGCTTGAGTGTCCAGCGATCACTCACCTTCTTCTGGGAGGGAGGGTGGGTTCATGGCTCAGCATTTGCTGGCTCCAGGTGGAGGCCAGAGGCACGACAACATGTCAGCCCTCACTGCAGGAGGGAGCGTGATGGACATTGGCTTGTGCCTTGACATCATGTGGCCTGTCACGCTCCCAAGAAAATGGGAAAACACCCACTGACACAACCGAAGGACAGTTGTTGGTCCCTCCATAAGCCAGAATCCCCAGACATGTGTACGTTCTGATCCCTGCCATGCCCAGGATACACCGGAAGCTCTTTAGGGCAATTCTCCTCCCCTGGTAGCCTCCACAGGGGTAGGGGCCCACTCAATGAAGGGTTACTTTGGGTTACCTGGTAGCACAGCAGTAAGGGGCAGTGGATGGTGGTTGGCACTCAGCAGTGATGGTAGGGGCCTTGGCAGGCCTGAAGGAGTGAATGACCAGGGGGTTAAAAACTGCTTGAATCTGCTTCTTTGAAATAAAGTGTCTTCACCTAAAAAAAAATCCACAAGTGATTAGTGGAGCATATTCAAATGGATTTATGCATCTACCAGACATTTGGATGCTGTATTTTCCTTTGGTGTCCATGAAAAGGGTGTCTCCCAGTTTTCATGTCTTTGTTCAGATGTGAATTGAGCACTACTCATCCCACCAGCATCATACAACCCCTGGGGTCTTACCGTCTGTACGTCATTGATTGTGCTTTCAAAATCCACTGGCCAAACATAAGTACACTTAAATACTTAACATTTTCTTTTGTTGAAGCAGTATATCAGAAAACCGTTTGTTGTCACAGAGACTGAAACAGTAGGTGGGAGAAAAGCTGCAAATAATCCAATTCACCTAAATGGGGTGCTAACTGTGAAATATTTTCATAAGTAGTAAGGCAGTTTCTTCTTTGTGAACATACTTTCATTCAGACTAGTTTTCATTCAAACAGCTGAGGATTATGGATGGCCCTACTGGTTATGAACTTGAATAAGCTAGTTGATAACAGTGATCCTGCATTTAGCAATCTACAACCTAGATGCTTATATGCAAAGAATACAACAAACACCTGACTAAAATCTAAAAAACAAGCTTATAAAACAGATAAAATGCATCTGAACATTTATCTTTACCTATACAAAATCATTTCAGCCCAAGTAAAACTCAAGTAAATTACCTGGTACCTTGACTACTATTTTATGATGTAGCAAACATATATTGGTATTTTTTTTTTTAATTCTTTGTAAAGCAGGTAAGGCCCACTAGGCAGGAGTGTCTTTTTTCAGGAGTGACCTAGAAGAACTGGGAAGGTTAAGTGACTTGCTTGAAGTCGCACAGTATGCAAGTGGAGGTTGTGGGAATCAAACCCAAGTCTGCTGGATGTACCCAGTTCATTCACTGCTTGTTACTCTAACCACTAGGCATGGGTGGTTAAACTGAATGGCTGATTACAACAAAGCAGTGCGGGTGATTTCCTTACTGACTCTATATGCAGCAAAGCAGAAAGAATGCAAAGCACAGCAGCATTCATTTTAAGATGCTGAAATCTGGGTCGGCCTGCTAGTGCTGCAGTAGCACTATTACTTGCAATGCCAGCTACCCAGGATCAGAAGCGAACTCGGGTTGCTGGAGGTCTGGCCAGGGGAGTAGAATTGAGCACCTGGGGGACTGCTCTCTTCCTCCAGGGAGGGTGGGCTGCAGGTCCTGTGCTTTACCACCACCTGTGTGACCATGGGTGGTGATGCAGTGGTGCTGCAGAGTGATCAGGAGGAGAGGACCCTAGCCAGGATCTGGAGCAGTGGCATGTCTCTATGTGACCTACCTCCTTGGATCTGCTCTAGTGCCGGTGCCATCAGGGACAGAGACCAGAAAACCAGGAACAATCACCCCACATTGGCCACTGGCAGAAGGGACCCAGGTGCCCCAGACTTCATAACCAGGCTCCATGAGGGACCCACTGAGCTGCCTGACACACACAAAGGAGTGTGGATAGGTCCTGGGGTCCCCTCCCTTTCCACTTGGCAGGGGTACAACCCAGGCAGGATAGGGGCAGCACCACAGGAGCTCCTGAGCATTACTTTGGGGTGAAGCTAAGGGATACCCAGCCTGAAAAGTGAAGACTGATGCTGTGAGAAGGGGACATAGAAAGAGAAAATAAAAATAAAATAAAAAAATGCTGAAATCTTAGAGATTCTGTGCAGTGACATGCAATTTCCGTGAGGCACCGGTACAAGAATTCAAAATCCGCAAACCAAGCAGGATTCCGTGATTGTCACCAGTGTTACCGGTAAAAATGGAAAACCAGGGTCCCTGGTCATGTCTTTTGTACCCTTACTCAGCAAACATGCATTTCAGGTAGATGCATCTTGCTGGAGACTGTGTGGGGAACATCGCTCAGCACATGCTCATGTGTTCTGAGCTTGTCCTCATGTCCTCATTTCCAACCAATATTACAGCTGGCCCCCCCAATTAATATTATGTTTGGAAAGGCCAGCAGGTTATCAACAGCAATCTACTAGGAAACTTTTATCCATCTGCATTTTAACAGTTAAGAAAACCATACCCAAGAACTGGCTGTCTAACATGGTACCCACTACATACCTATGGCAAAACCTTATAAATATATATATATATATATATATATATATATATATATATATATATATACACACACATGGAAACGCTTACAGCCAAAAATTACCCATACCCAAATTTTGAGTTGCTCTGGCAACGCTGGGTGGAGGATATAATGTCAAAGCATAATGACTTTGTACCAAAAACCCATTACTGAACAAAGGACTCTATACATAGATTCATAGGTATTCAGAGTAAAAATGACCGTAGTCTGTGATACTCGCCATTAATCTATATCCTGGGGTAATGTTATCAGTAGCCCCTTATATTTTTGCTAATCAAATATGTGTCCAATTTGTGTTTGAATTCCTCGCATGTTATACCACTCTGTAAAACTGTTGAAATATTACCACCTCACTATGACTAAGACTGCACTAATATTATATAATATTTTCTGCTACAGCATATGTCGTCTTGTGTGTTAATGACAAAAATTGAATAAACTTCAATTATAAAAAAAAATCATCAAGCATCGTAAATTCTGTGTTGTCACATACATGTTCTGTGGCAGGATGTTCTGTGGCCTTGCCTTAAGTATTCAATTTTTGGTGGGGGACAGCGGCTACGTTTTTTTGGGGGGAGTGGGGAGATAAAGAGAGACAGGTGCTTCCCCCCCGAGTTGTGCCAGCTGTTTATCATCCCCATCCCCTACTCAACAGCGGCTGCACCAGTCTTCATAGCCACTGACCATGGTTGCCCGGCAGGTGGCCTCACCTCTGTAATGTGCCTGAACCAGAGCCAGCCGCAGTATAGGATTCTGGGGATGGAAGGTGAACAGTGTTCTCCAATGTGGCAGTGAACCACGCTGCTGCCACACTACGAGGTGGCCCTGAGAGTGGTGTTTGTTTTTAATCAGCAGGAAATGCACCCAGTGAGGTAAGCTCTGACAGAAACAAACAGGAAAACAAGTAGTGATGTCACAATAATGCCAATATGACAACATATCAGGATAATTCCCACTGATGACAATTTACTGCTAAAAAAAAAACACTATCATGATTGTTATGTAGCGTGATGCACTACAAAATACTATGATCCAGGTGTGTCCCTCTCCAGATGCGACTGAGATTCCTGATTTCCCTCCTGCCTCAATCAGATTTGTACTATTTTTCCTAAAATTAGAATAGCTGTGGGTTATCGCGATAACCACTACACCATAATATTTTTTACACAAATATTATGATACTCAAATTTTAATATCGTTACATCCCTAGAAAGGAGAGCCCAGAACTGAGCCTCAGAGGCACATCTCACAGTATCCAAGTACCCCCATCATTGCTGAGCTGAATCCAGCTCCCCCATGCTAAAGAGCAAACTTACGTGCAATAATCTTTAAGTCTATCAAGCAGGTGCTGATCCCAATAGAGTTGGATGCAGTACACTGGTACAAACCCGAAGAGCCAGTGCTGATGTTTCTCAGTGTGACTGTCCCTTGGAGATGATCTATTTAAAAAAACAACAACAAAAAGAAAACAGAAGCTGTTAGAAAACTAAAACCAAAATCAACTAAAAGATGAGAGTCCTTTCTTTCAACTAGCCACAGACTTGAATTGAGACTAAACACTTGGTCAGCTCCTTGGTTTTGTAACGACTGATTTTACAAATCACATCTGTTTTCTTTCTGAAATTGGAGAGAGTCTGGCTGGGCTTTTTTAGCAGTTCATGAAAAATGAAGGACTGACATGAAAAATAAATGGATTGACACTAAAGGCTGTTTTGACCCTCAGTGTATCATCAGAGACAGGTGCAGTACAGGTAGACTTCCCTATACTACAGTGGATTTAGTGATGGTGAAACATGAGGAACTGACAGAGCTGAAGGCTGAAGCCCTCCATTATCCACAGGACAGGCACAGTGTGGGCAGGTGCAGGGCAGGCTTCCCCACACTGCAATTACTTCAATTATGGTGAAAGGTGAAGGAACGAATGCACTGGTAACAGGCCCACTGCAAATCCAGAAGCCCAGACAGAGTGGGCAGGTACAGTGCAGGCTTCCCCACTCTGTGCTGAATTTGATCCTGGTGAAAGGTGAGGTACTGACAGCACATAAACTGTAAAATATATCTATCCATAGATGCAAGAAACAAGTGATCATAATCAACAGATTTATACCAGTTCTCTGTAGAGGAGGGTAAAAAAAAGACAATCATCTTTCAATTCGCATGTTATGCTCCTTCTCTGGTGCAGCCCTCTATACTCTGGGTCAGGCCCAATTCCATCCCACCACATCTCTAGCAGTCACCCCTCTGCCTTTCAGCCACACAAGGTTGCCCCTCTAAGCAGGATCAGGCCAAGCCAGACACATATCCTGTCTCTAGAGGGGAGCGGGGCACCAGGGGGCATTTCTAGGGACTGAAAAGACTAGGGGTTTGAGCCCTCAACCCCTGCAACCCAGTAAAATAAACAGGCTATGGTCAGTTTTAGGAACCGAGAATCTTTTTTGGGGGGCTAAAAAACAAATATTCAGAGCTCCAACCCATAATGCCCACCCCTAGCGACATCCCTGAGAGGCAGGACAACCTTGGCTAAATAGAGTAGGTAGTATGTGCCCCCTAGACACCAAACAGCATGAAAACTTCACAGATGAGTCTAGTCCTAGCACACAGATGACTGCATCAACCTTTTCAAACATCATTCCACACAACCGGCATTGGTGATCCCTGCTTGGTACCCGCTTTAATCATTGCTGTTGCAAGCCGCTGTCACCCTTCCCTGATCCTTTATGGTTAAAACCTCCCTACCACTAAGGCACACTGTTTTTTCCCTGGCACACAAAGATTTCACCCTTCAATTTCATTTTAATCGCCATTGCGTCCCCGAATCCAGTGGCTTTACTTAACTACGGAAACTGTAACTGCCGGTCATGCAATTCACAGACGTCACTCAGCTCATGGGAAAAAGGATGCCATGAAACACTATGGTATTTTCCTACGAATACAAAACTCTATTTTTTTGAAAAGCACTTCCCGCTCCAGTCAGCAGCATGACGTGCGGGAAAAACACACCCTACTTACTGATCGGCAGGCTACTGCCTTCAAATTATATTCTCACTCGCATTCTCTTGCTAGCAAGTATAAGGGCAGGCAGCTGTAATTCGAGAACCAGCAACAGACAGGAAACCACATCGGGGTTGAGGGGTGCGAGGGTTAAGGATCAGATATGGAACCACAAGGGGACGGAAAGCAAACATCAAAAAAAAAAAAAAACTCTGAAAATATCAGCGGAAATCCTCTGATCGTGGCAGGATGAAGGCTCTGCCCCGCCCCCCAGGCCCCACACCCACAACTGGGCTCTCCAGGGTCCTCTGGCAGAGGATGCCTGGCAACAACTATTGGCAAGTCCCAGAGAAGATGTGTGATGGGGCTGGGGGGACTGGTCCAGAATGGGGCCAGGTCAGCAGTACGGAGGTAAAAATACTAACAAAAAATAAAAAAAAAGGAAAAGAAAAGGGCTAGCAGCTCTGCAGATAGATTAAGCCCCAGGGCCAGATGGGATCCATATGAGAGTGCTCAGGGAACTGGCATCAGAAAGAAAATTTATATAAGAACTTACCGCAACAGTAGATCTTCGAGGGGATCTCAGTCATCAGGTTACACTGTAGAAACTTCACCGTCGGTGAAGGGGAATCCACACAAATGATTTTCAGCAGTACAACTGGGGCCACTCACACCGTTGACTTTCACTGATGTCACCAATCCTATAAAGGCATGAGCAGCCATGCTCCCTCCTTAATTCTTTCCCCCGGAGACAAAGGGAGCATAGTCCTAGCCATGGGGGACTGAGGAGAGAGAGAGAGGTGCCCAGAACTATGCAGACCTGGCGCCATGTACCAAAAAAGGCTACTACCCCTGCCTTGCAGGCCTGACCATGGTTGAGGGGCCTGGGTTCCTATTTTTTGCTGTAACCAAAGGTTCTTTCCTAAGATAACGTTATTGTGCAGTGCCTCCACTCGGAGTATACTTTCAAGTGGGTCAGATAATAAATTGGTACAACCCCTTGCAATGCTGTACCCACCCACATTACCATATTGTCACCCCACACATGGGTTACCATTAACAGATACCCACATTTCAGAATTATTGACTCACTCTAACAATATGCTCACACCAGATTTATAAGAAAAAATTACTCACTGTAGTAATCTTTCTTCCAAGGTGTCCTTTAGTATCAGTAACTATTGCACTGAGCTGACTAGGTACTACTGCCCCGGAGGTGGAGACTATGGTAATGAGTTTATGAATTAGTCAGTCAGGTTAAAGCTTGAGGGTGTGCTGAGCAGGCAGTGTGAGGAAGGTTCCAGAATTTTTTCAAAGCTAGAATGGGCAGGTGCCCACAAAGGAATAAACCAACAGGATTCAAAAATATACATAACAACCAGAACCAGAATAATAAACATGAAACTTTGCTCAAAATCCAATCCAAAGTTTAAAATAACCAAATTGTTAGTAGTCAAAAGTCAGAGTCCTCTTCTGAAGGTTATCTGGGGAGGAAGGATGGGAGCTTACTGATGCTAAAAGACACCTTGGAAGGAAGAAGATTACTATGGTGAGTAATTTTTTCTTCTCACCTCAGGGGTCCTTTAGCATCGCAACTATTGCAGACTATAACGCAGTACAGCTGGGAAGGCAGGTAGAGAACATACTTATGTAACCCCTAGATGGCGCTATCCCAGGGGCTACTACCCCTGCCTGATTTGCCACTAACAGGTTGAGGGGCCTGGATCCAATGGCGGGTGCCTCCACCCAGAGGTCAGGGTTTGCAATAGTTAAACTAACTTGGTCACAGCCCTCTGGGACACTGCAACCCCCTTCTTCCCACTAGTGGCCCACACAATATATCAGAATTACCTTCACAGTATACACTTACCCCCAGGTCTGGTTCCGCACTGGGACCACCTGTGAAATGAGATACAGTGCAACAATCACAGTACAGTACTTTTAACATAGACAAATACCTCAGGCAGTATAACTTTGCTGAAACAAGCAGCTCTGATTTATTTAGGGGATATAACAAGGACAGGGGAAATCAGGTTAATTAGCTTATCACTCTAATAATCTATTTATGGCTCTGTGCACAGGCCTATCCCTATCAGTTACTGTCCCTGGGTACCCAAGCCCTAGTGGCTAGTCCAAACCGTGGCAGCTGGTAGGGGCCCTTTCACACAGAGAAAAGGAGAATTAAACAGTCAGCAGTACAGTAATTCCATTTGGATTTAATGTGGCAATTCAACAGGAGCGACCCTGAATTAGTACTCACGACCTCCAAATAAGATAGGGTCCTTCAATGTCAGCAGGGCTCACTTGAGGTACACAAACCTCTTCACACATCCATATAAAGAAAGCACTATACCAGGTAGGCTGCATCTGTATCCCGATCGCATTACTGCACAATACCCGGGAGAACACACAGCAGATTCAGTTCCTGACAGACAGAGTGCATTTCAGCAGTTCCTCCAGTCTTCTACAGGGTGAGCCTGGTTTCTACTCTTCAGAGATCCTTTGATTCTTTTCACAGCACGGATTCAGTCCTACAAGGCTGTTACACAAGCTGCAGACCGGAACTCTGGGCCTTACACACGCTTTTTACTAAAACTGCACACTGAAAAGCACAGGGCTCCTTCCTTCTTCACTGCCAAAGCTCAACTGAAACTCCAACCGACAAAACCGGCACTTCCTTTGAGTTCTCCCAGTTCTTGACTGGATTGGCTGTCACTCACAATAGACTGCTGCTGTTGGTCCAAAAAGGCACTGAAGTCTAAACTACATCTCCCAGAGTCACTGCCCATACAATCCTCTTGTGGCTGGCTCAGATTATGAGTCCAAGTTCTGATTCGTCCAAGGCACTATTTTAGAGCTAGCTTACCCCACACTGATTGGTCCAGTTCAGCAGTTCAAAACTAGAATGGGGAACTAGCAGACACAGTTCTGACTGCAAAGAAAGCAGGTTAGACAAACTGTAATTTCATTATTACTCTAAATAATTTCTGGCAAACAGTTACATCTTTCAGATAGGTTCCTCTTTGCACTCCTAGTGACTGCAAAATGAAGTGAATTGGCAGCAGCTTGAGTGGTACTCAATCAAAGAAACACACAGTCCCCATACAACTAATTATGTCTGCAAGCAGACAGCTCTTAAAGAGACAGTACCAGAGGTTCTAAAAACACTCACTGATAAATGGCTTAAATGCCAAACACCATTCAGGCTTGGAGCATTCAAGCAAGCTCCTGAAGTCTTTTGGGAACCCCCATTTGCAGGGGGTTACACTTAGGAAAAAGGCTCTGCAGAACCGCCTTGCCAAATTTGGCATCAGATCTAAACTGTACATCTAAGCAACAGTGTTTAGTGAAAGTGTGCACAGTCCTCCAAGTAGCTGCTCTACAGACATCCAGAAGGTGTTTGTCCCTAGCAGCTGCCACAGAGGCAGCAGTGCCCCCAGTAGAGTGGACCCAGAGGCCCTCACGGGGCTGTATACCAGCCTTGTCATAGTAAAATCGAATACATGAGACTATCCAGTGAGAGACAGTTCTCTTGTTGGCTGGTTTTCTTCTACCTACCTCCCCACAGGTGAGGAATAACTGTGTGAATGGGTCCCTGAACAGCTTAGTATGATGCAAATAGTAAAGTAGGGCCCTTTTGACATCCAGACTGTGGTGTTTTTGCTCCCCTGGAGTGAATTTGTCAGTAGAAAATACAGGTAAGGTGATGGATTGGTTAAGGTGAAACTCTGAGACCACCTAACATACTAACTGCCAGCAGATTAGGCCTTACAGTTTATCCAGTCTGCTCGAACCTCAGATCCCTAGTTGGATACCGAGGCCCCCCTTGTGTTCCAGAAACCCCTATCATTCATCCCCACCCCCTGTGCCAGGCCATCATCTGATACATCCGCTTTCTGTATCTGTCCCACCCTCTCTTGAAGCCCTCCACTGTGGATAACTGAACCAGCTCGCCAGGTAGCCCATCCCAAAGATCCACCACCCTCTCAGTGATAAACCTCCTCCTCTTTTCCCCCCTCATCCTTCCACCTTCCAACTTCAAACAATGCCCTCTGGTGATACCTCCCTGCTTTAGTCTAAAGATCCCCTCCATGTTTACCCTATTTATTCCCTTGAGGTACTTGAAGTCCTCAATCATGTCCCCTCCATCTCTCCTCTCCTCCAATGAAAACAGGCCAAGCTCCTCAAGTCTGTCCTCATATGTCAAACCCCTAGTCCTCGTGATCATCTTAGTAGCCCTCCTCTGTACCCTCTCCAGGAGCTGTATGTCCCTCTTCAAGGTGGTCTCCAGTACTGTACACAGTACTGTCGTGGTGGTCTAACCAGTCCATTGTACAGCGGCAGAATCACTTCCCTGCTCCTAGAGGTGATCCCCCTTACGATGCATCCCAACATCCTGTTTGCTTCGTTAGCTGCTCTCCTGCATTGCTCAGAGTTATTCATACATGCATCCACCATAACCCCAAGGTCTTTTTCCCCTGTTGAGGCCTCCAGCACCTCCCCTCCGAGGGTGCACCTGTGTTTAGGGTTTCCCCGCACAAGATGCAACACCTTGCATTTCATGGTATTGAAATTTAATTTTCAGGTGTGAGCCCACCTTTCCAGGGTGTCCAGGTCCCCTTGCAGGGCCAACCTCCCCTCTTCCCCCTTAACTACTGCTCCCATCTTGGAGTCATCAGCGAAGAGACTCATTTCACACCCTATACCCTCCCTAATGTCAGATATGTATGCATTAAACAGGATTGGACCCTGGACTGAACCCTGCGGTACCCCACTACTGACCTCTCTAGGGTTCGAGAGCTGCCCACCAACCACTACTCTCTGAGTGCATCCAGCTAGCCAGTTTCCTATCCGTCTGACCATCAAAGGGTCCACTCCCAACCCCGTCAGTTTCTCCACCAGACTATTGTGGGCGACCGAGTCAAACGTCTTACTGAAGTCTAAGAATAGTACATTCACAGGCTTTCCCCTGTCCAGTTCCAATGTTACCCATTCGTGGAACTCCACAAGGTTGGTTTGACATGATCTACCTGGCACAAACCCATGTTGCCGACTATTCAGACCTCCCACCTCCTCCAAGTATACCCCCAGTTGTTCCTTTAGTATACTCTCCATTAATTTTCCCACCACTGAGGTCAACTGATGGGTCTATAGTTACCTGGTACTTCCCTTGACCCCTCTTTATGGATTGGCACCACATGTGCCTCTCGCCAATCCCTAGGTACCCTCCTTGTCTCAAGCGACCTGCTGCAGAGCTCCACCAGGGGTGCAGTCAGTAGGTCCGCCAATTTCCATAGTACTCTCGGATGAATGCCATCTGGCCCAGGAGATTTATCTTTCTTTAGGGCCTTAAGGGCTTGCCACACCTGTTCAGTGGGGATAGCATCATCCGTCCCCCCCCCCCACCTTACTGGCCTTTTTATCCTTATCCTGAGGCAGGAATTTTCTGTTCATCCTGAGCCAAATCTTATCCCTATATGGGATAATATAGTTGTGCTCAGTGCAGAGAGCATGTAACTCTGAAATCCTTCTTGTAGACGTAATGGCTACCAGAAATACAGTTTTCCAAATGACACACTTGAGGTGAGCTGAAGCCATGGGTTCAAAGGGTGGCTCCCTGACCTTGGCAATACAGAGGCTCCAGTTCCAGGGTGGGACAGGTTCCCTGATAACAGGCTGGACATGGAGGAGATCTCTGAAAAACTGTTTAAAGACTGGCTGTGAAAAAACAGATTTAGTCTTTCCAACAGAAAGATAAGCTGAAAGATCAGCCAGGTGAAGCTTCAGGGGAGGAAGGTCTCAAACCTGAATCCTGCAAGTGCACTAAGTAATCCAACAAGTTAGGAATCAAAGCCTTAAGAGGACTGATGTGCTTTTTTTGTACCAGAGGGAACACCTTTTTCATTTGGTTGCATAGGTCTTTTTTGTATTAGGCTTTTTAGCCATCCTCAGGATCTTTAGAACTTGTTTAGAGTACTGAGTGGCAGGAAACTCTTAACTCCTCAAGAGCCAAGCTTTGAGGTGAAAAGATTTCAGAACTGGATAGGTCACCCCTGTCTGAGGGAGTCAGAGTGGAGTGACAAGAGAGACGAATGGGTTTGCTGCAAGACAGGGTTATCAATAGGGGATACCAGGCTTGCCTCGGCCAGTCTGGTGTCACCAGAATCATTGTTGCAGGCTGAGCTTTGAGCTTCAACAAAACTCTGAAAATCAGAGAAAAAGGAGGAAAGGCATAAGGAAACTTTTCTGTCCAATCCAGAACTAAGGCATCTGTTGGGAGCGTTCCCAGGGCTGGAGGTCTACAGCAATACAGTGGAAATTAATGGTTTAGGTGAGAAGCAAAATGATCTACTTCTGGTGGGCCCCACGTTCTGAACACTGTGGCCAACACCTGCTTGTTCAGACACCATTCGCTGTGTCCCTGGTTGATGCAACTGAGAGCATCTGCCAGGGTAGTGTCCTTGTCTGGAAGATGTATGGCTGATAGCCTGACTCCCAGGAAGTTGGCCAGGCCCCAATCCTCATGGCATCCAGGCATAAGATGCTGGACCTTGTGCCACCCTGCTTGTTAATGTACAATGTTGCAGTGGTGTTGTTTGTTCTGATCTGGACTGTGTGACCCTTTATCTGTGAGGCAAATGCCTTGAGAGTCAAATAAATGGCCTTGAGTTCCAGCAAGCTGATGTCAGCCTGTGACTCCTGTGGAGTCCAGGAGCCACTGACAGAAGTACTGTCCATGTGAGCTCCCTATCCAAACAGAGAATCATCTGTAGTAATGATTCTTGAAGGGGAGGATGCTTGGAAGGAATGTCCTACTGAGAGATTGGTAACTTCCTTCCACCAGTCCAGAGACTGAAGGAGCTTCTTTGTAACTGGAACCAATTTGGACAATGAATTTTTGCTTTGGGACTAGTGAGACCTTAGCTGCTGATGTATGTCCCTAATTCTGAATCTGACCCCTGGAACCACAGCTGTCATTGATGCCATGTGTCCCAGGAGCCCTAGAAAGTGTCTGGCTGACTTGGGCTGGCCCAGGACGAAAGAATTTGCCACTGACAAAAAGTTTTGAATTCTTTCCAAAGGAAGAAAAGCTCTGCTCTGTAGGGTATCCAACTGTGCTCCAATGAACGTAGGAGCTGTGTTGGCTCCAGATGGGATTTCTTTTGGTTTATAAGAAACCCTAAGGAGTGCAGAGTGTCCCTTGTTAGGGAGAGGGCCTTCTCCACTTGTAGAGAGTTTTTTCCCACTATGAGCCAGTCGTCCAGAAAAGGATAGACTGAGATTCCCTTTTTTCTTAAATGCGTTGTCACTACAGCCAGGCATTTTGTGAACACCCTTGGTGCAGATGTCAGGCCGAAGGGCATAGCTGCAAACTGGTAGTGTCCTGAATGAAGTTTGAACCTCAGAAACATTCTGTGAGACTGCCTTACTGGTATGTGAAAGTAGGCGTCTAAGGTCTAGGGAGGCCAGCCAGTCTCCCTGCTGCCAAGACCGAATCACCATTTTTAGAAACACAGAAGCTGATGGCAGAAGGAGACCGCTAGGTCCATCTAGTTTGCCCATTTGTTTTATACCTATTTTGACACTCTAGTTGCCCTTTGTAGTCAGGGCTACCTTGTGTCTCTCCCATGCATTCTTGAATCCCCCCCCCTAGTGTTGACCCCACAACCTCTTGGGGCAAGCTGTTCCAGGCATCCACCACTCTTTCTGTGAAGAAAGATTTCCTGGTGGTGATAGAGAACCTCCTTCCTTGCAGCCTGAGGTCATGTCCCCTGGTCCTGTGCCTGTACCTTGTTAATGCCTTTTATGTATTTGAATGTTTCAATCATATCCCCTTCCTCTTGTCTCTGCTCCAGGGAGTACATATTCAGTTCCCCAAGTCTTTCCTCATAGGACATGTACTGCAGACCCTGAATCATTTTTGTCACCTTTCTCAGTACTGTTTCCACCCGGTCAGTGTCCTTCCTGAGGTGAGGCCTCCAGAACTGGAATCCATATTCCAAGTGAGACCTGCCCAGCGATCTATACAGTGGTAGTACCACCTCTCTCCTCCTGCTCGTGATTCCGCTCCCAATGCAGCCCAGCATTCTGCTGGCCTTCAATGTTGCCTTCCCACACTGCTTACTAGAATTCAAGTCATCTGTGATTATGATTCCCAGATCTCTTTCCTGGTTTGAGGCCGCCAGTCTTTTACCTCCTAGGTAATACTCCTTTCTTGGATTTTTCTTTCCTATGTGCATGACCTTGCACTTTTTGGTGTTAAATCTCAGCTGCCACACTCCAGATCATTCTTCTAGTTTTTTGAGGTCAGCTTCCATCTTGCTCACTTCTTCTGAGGTGTCCACCCTGTTACATATCTTGATGTTGTCTGTAACAACACCTTCCCTCCCAGTCTGTCAGCGATGTCTGCTTTAAAAACACTGAAGAGCAGAGGCCCCAGCACTGAGCCTTCGGGCACCCTGCTGGTCACCCTGCCTTCCGTTGATTGCGTTCCATTAACCTGTACCCTCTGGGTTCTGCCTTGTAACCAGTTTTGTACCCATCTGACTACTTCTGGACCAATCCCGTGTGGTCAAGCTTCTTTACCAGCCTTCTGTGTGGAACCGAGTCGAACGCCTTACTAAAGTCTAGGTAGACCACATCTACTGCCCCACCGTCATTCACTTTTTTTGTAGTGTAGTCAAAAAACTCGGGCAGATTTGTCTGGCATGACCTACCTGCTGCAAAACCGTGCTGTTCAGGGTCTTGTTGGCCGCTAGTTTCAAGGAATGCTATGATCCTCTGTTTGAGTAGTGTCTCCATTAGTTTCCCTATTATAGACATGAGGCTCACCGGTCTGTAATTACTAGCCTCTTCACAACTGCCTGATCTGTGAAGTGGAACCACTATTGCCCTTTTCCAGTTTTCAGGTACCACACCGCTCTTCAAGGATTTTGTGAATAGAAGTGCCAGAGGGGCTGCTAATTCTGCCCCCAGTTCCTTAAGGATTCTGGGGTGCATCTCCTCTGGTCCCATGGCTTTGCCTGCTTTTAGTTTATTTAGCACCTCCTGTATTTCGGCTTCTGTAAAGGGACTCATGTCTACCCCTGGTCCTGGGGTGTTGTGTTTTTTCAGGGATGGGCAATGCCCTGGGTCCTCTTCGGTAAACACTGAGCAGAAGTATTTATTGGGGATTTCGGCTTTCTCTGGGTCATGTTTGGTGCATTTACCTTCTTCAGTAGCAATCTTTACTACCCCCTTGTTTGCCTTCCTACATTCCCTAATGTATCTAAAAACATTATTTGTCTCCTCTCTTTGCCCCATCTGCTATCTTTTCCTCTGTCTGGGCTTTTGCCTTTCTAATTTGTTTGTTAGACTCTCTCATTTTTTCCTTGTAGGACTCCCACTCTTTCTCAGTTTTGGTTTCCTGGTATATGCTGTACGCCTTTTTTTTTTCTTTGACTGTGATAGCCACTTCCTTGGAAAACCATGGAGGATTTCTTCTTCTATTTGCTTTGCTGACCCATCTGGCACATTGATCTGTGGCAGTCTTTATTGCTCTCTTGAGTCTCCCCCACATGACCTTCACCTCCTCAACCTCTGTTTCCATTAACTGGCCACTTATGTTGTTCCTCTTTTTTTGGAAGTCAGCCTTTCTGAAATCTAGCACCTTTATCTTTGAGTGGCTGGTGTCCTGTTTTATGTTTACCTTAAAGCTCACCATGCAAGGAGGAGGAGGACGGAATCCCGTGAGGACTTATGACTAGTGGCAAGGGTTTGCCTTTTGTATTTCAGTTTAAAAAGTTGATCGTGCCCTATATCCAAAGTATGTTTAGCATATGAAGGCAGTTTAAGTAATCAACAATAGACTGCATATTATTAATTTCAGTATGCTTTAATTCTTCTTTTATATTACTGATGACACTTCAGATAGTTGATAAATATAATAAAGATGCAGTGATTGCAACTGCTTAGCCATTAATCCTTTGGTTGTTAGCCTTGCCAGGCTTTTACTTGCAGTTAAGGCATGTATTTCATTGTTTCTTTTGGAACTAGTGACTTCGAAAACTACGTATTTTATAATGGATTTTCATTATTACATGTAGCTCATGGTCTCATTTACTCAGCAATGTAAACTTTATAAGAAATGATATTCGTTGGCAGTACCTCCCAATGATGTATCTTTTAGATGCAGTATGTTTTAGTAGCTGGACTATTGAGTTTGCTTGTATTAAGAGGAGTGGCACCCTCAGTAGATTTATGTAAATCCTCATATGCTGTGTCAGGAAATCAACTGTATGTTTTACAGAAATCTTTAATAAACAAACATAGTTTAAAAAAAAAGCTTACCATGCAATGTTTTTTTTATTTTATTTATTTATTTATTGAGGTCTTGGATTACACTGGTGAGCAGCTGCTCATTTATAGGTTCCACATCAGTTGCATAGACAATACAATACAGATGACAGGGTTACATATGGTACAGGTAACAGGTCACTGTTGCCCATATGGCATCCCACTTTGATGTCCTTGATCCTTTCTGAGTTTGTGAGGACAACAACGAGAATGGCATCTCCCCTTGTTGGGGTTTTAACAAGCTGGCACAGTCCCCTGCCTTGTAGTGACAATAAGAAGTCCCTATTTCTTGTTGTTGCTGTTGTTATTGTGCTCCAGTTAATATCTGGTAGGTTGAAGTCCTCACCAATATTACTTTGCCTTTATCAGACATTTTGTGGACTTCCTCTATTAGTTGCTGGTTTCCTTTATCTCCTTGATTTGGGGGCCTGTACATGATGCCGATTCTGAAGGGTTTTCCCTTGCCCGTGTCTACTGTTAGCCAAAGTGACCACTTTTTAGGGTGATCATTTTGAAGTTGGGCTTCAGAAGATGCTTGTTCAAGTATCTGAGGTCTACAGTAGGTTGCCACTCCCCATTTTTCTTTTGTGTCAGGAAGCATCTGGAGTAGAGACCTTGGTCCCTTTGATGGGCAGGTACTCTATCACCCTTGCTTCCAAAAGGTGCTTTACCATCAACTCCAACAAGATCCTATTGGAGTTAGAGATTTGGAAGACTGGGTGCCCTTGAGTGCTGGCATCTTTTTAACTGAAGGGACAGGCCTTTTTACACTACCTCCAGGACCCACGTCTGTTATA
The DNA here is from genome assembly GCA_016271365.2 of Neoceratodus forsteri. Classification (NCBI taxonomy): domain Eukaryota; kingdom Metazoa; phylum Chordata; order Ceratodontiformes; family Ceratodontidae; genus Neoceratodus; species Neoceratodus forsteri. The sequence continues at coordinate 1,325,797,929 of CM057459.1, read as the reverse complement.
ATAATGGTCCAGGACTGGAGGTAGTTGGAGAGCCTGCCCCCTACAGGCAGAGGGGAGGCAACCTGAACTGAGTTGTCAGGGCTTTTGTTGGGTAGCAGGAGCAGGAGTAGAAGTAGCTCTTTTCTGACATCTCCTGCCTCTTCCTCTGAAATAACCTGTAAACTGAGAGAGGTCAGATTGAGGAGGAAGGGAATAACAGGGCCAAGGGAAGTACCCCCCCTGCCTCTATTACCCCTCTGTTGAGTCTTTTGAGGAACAGAAGACTTCACTTTTGAAGTATTGCTCTGAGGTTGTTTTGTATTCATCAACCTTTTTCATGTATTCCTCAGTTCTGAAATCAAATAGTACATTCCTGTCGCAGGGAAAGTCCATGGCGTTAGAATAAGTGTCCTGCATCAAATTTGTTGTTCTTAGCTATGCAAAACGCCTCAGGGAGACAGCCTGGGCCATAACCTTGGAGGCTGCATTATTACTGACATCTGCCATATGGAACTGGTACTTTGTAGCTTCCAAGGCAGTTTTAGGTGTTTCCACCAAATCCTTTGCCATAGAGTCAGAGCCCTGCTTAACTATGGCTAGGACTGAGTTTCAAAGAGCCTTCTGATACTTGGCTGTGTAAGCCATGTATGAAGACAGGTAGAAGAGAAGGGAGGGGCTGAGGTATATGCCTTTCTGGCCATAAAGCCCAGCCTTTTAGAATCCTTTTCAGGAGGCTGGGAAGAAAGAGGGATTCCTGCTTTGTCATATGCTGCCTGTCCCCCCCCCCCCATGATTGGGGTGAACAAACAGAAACTCTGTGCCTGTTTTAGACAACTGATATTTTTTATCTAATCTCTTCTCAACCCCTGGTACAGATGTGGGAGTCTGGAGAAGCTTCATAGTGTTCTTTCTGAAAGATTTATAGATAGGAAGAACTAACTTCTTGGAGGGGAAAACGTTTCATTTCTCGGTAGTCCTGGTCTTCCTCCTCTTTCTGGTTGGACTCCTGAGAAGGAAGGTCAAGAGTGTCCACCATGTGCTGTAAGAAAGTGAACATGGAGGAAGTATCCTCCTGGTCTGTGGGGGATGCTCCAAAATTGGGGTCAGGTGACACGTCAGGTTCTGGGGCCTTACCTTCTGATATGTCATTTGGGGCATCATAAAAATCTTCATTATCATCCCCTTCATCAGAGGGAGCTGCAGAGGGGACCTGCTTGGTGAAGGCAGAGGCCCCAAAAAAGGACCCCATGTCCTGTATAGTTTGGTAGAAAGTAAATCTCCCTGTATATCTTGGGGAATACCCTCCTGGGGTTCAATGTTTTTGGATTTGTCTTTGTGTTTTTTACCAACTGCAGCCTCACCCTTGGCATCGCTCGGAGGTGCAGTGGTATTTTTTTCTTTACATAGCTTTTTAGCAACTACCTCATCGCTGACTTGCTCAGGCTTCCACTTTGAACTAGGCAACTTCATCAGCCCCTTTTGAAGCCTTATTTTTAGCAGGTACTCGGCACCTGATTTTGTGTTCTTTACTTTCAAAGGCACTTCATCAGCACCTGTAACAGGCTTAGATTTTAAAGATGCCTCATCAGCACCTTGATTATTTTTCTTCTTTAAAGGCCCCTCATCGGTAGCCTTGGGTCTGTGTTTGGGACCAGATGAAGACCCTTCTTCTGCCATTTCTCTAAGCCTTTTTGCTCTATTTCTTAAAGTTTTTGGACAAAATTTAGAGCAAAGAACACAGTAATGATCTGGACCTAAACACTTTAAAACACAGGTCATGAGTATCAGCTTTAGCAAGCATTCTTTAACAATTTAAGCAATTTTTAAAACCTGTGGGTCCAGTCCTTTCTGGAGGGATTTCTGACATGCCAATTTACAGAAAATCCTGTACTTAGAATGTTCAGTAGTTAAAATGTAAAGATTAATGGTCGGTTCTCTTGCAATAAAGAACCGCTACTTATCTGCGATAAAAAAATAAAGAAAATAATTGGTTCCCACTTAAAAAAGGCAACCGCGATATAAATATAGTAAAAGGAACCAAGCAAACACTAGACGAGATAACTAAAACTTATAGAAAATAAAGAAAAGGGGAACCGTGGAACCAAGAGAAAAACATGGCTCCCGAGAACCAATCAGAATCACTAAAAACTATAAGAAACTACTCAGCACACTATATAAATGTAAAAAAAGAAGATAATAGCTATCAAGTACAAGAAAATGACTTTTTCTTGGCCGAGAGCATCTCAGAGGCAGTGTTGCTCAGTCAGGCAGAGAAAAAAATTCTGGAGCCTTTCTCACTATGCCTGCTCAGTACATCCTCAAGCTTCAATGTGATTGGCTAATTCATAAACTCATTACCATGATCTCCAACTCCGGGGCAGTACTACCTAGTCAGCTCACGGCAATAGTTACTGATGCTAAAGGACCCCTGGGGTGAGAAAAAATGGTTACCCAACAATTTATTTACAAGGAGTGTAGGGTTAGGAATGGGTAAATGGATATAGAGAAAACACAAACTGCACATACCCCAATAATGCAAAGCATCGTGGGAAGCATATGCAGATGTCCATGAATTAATTTGGACTGGCTCAACTTTAAGAAGAATTGCATGGTGACAGAAGGCCTCACAATACAATCAGTAAAGGCTGAGAACAGCAGACACAGACACATGTTTCATCCTCATTTGGACTCATTAGTGTGCCATATATGAATTTCAGCCCAGGGAGAGGAAGCCAGCCACCCTACAGGGGATCTTATTTGTTTGGGTCATGGGCAGCCCAAAGCAAAGAGAGAAGAGAACTACAAAAGAACCCCAGAGCAAATGCACTGGGGTGGCACCAGGGGACCACCTCCTATATTCTGAGGATGACGTCGGGGTCGGAGCAGAAATTGGAGGCGGTCCCCCATCTTGGACTGCTAACTAGAATTTTCTGTGGAGTCCTAGTGCCTGGCATCATAATCCTAATGGTTATTACCTGCTGCAAGAGCTCAATCTCAAAGTGAGATCCAACCTTATGTACTGTAGCTTTTGGGACAGAACTAGGACCAACTTGGGCAAACTGATGTAATGCCAAGGGAGAGGAACAACTGAACAGTTCTCTCCAGAGCCCACAGGAGCTGTTCCATGGACAAGGCCTTCAAGAGCCAATTGTCCTGATAAGGGAAAATGTACAGCCCCTCCCTTCTGAGAGCTGCAGCTACTGCTGCTAAGCACTTGGTAAAAACCCACTGCACAGAGGACAAGCCAAAGGGAAGTACTTTGAATTGGTAATGTTCTTCCTGGAAGAGAAACCGGAGGAACCTCCTGTGGTGATGGAACACTGATATGTGCAGGTAAGCATCTTGCATGTCCAGAGAGCACAGCCAGTCACCTTCCTTGTGAAGGGGCATTAGACCTGGCAAAGTTACCATTCTGAACTTTTTGTACTGGACATACAGATTGAAAACCTTTAGGTCTAAGATGGGCCTCAAATCTCTGGTCTTTTTGGGGACCAGGAAGAACCTGGAATAAAACCCCTTGTTTCTCTAGTGCCTGGGCACTGGCTCAATGGCCTATTTGCACATAAGGGACTGCACCTCCTCCTGGAGAACAACCAGGTGGGGCAGAGGGTAGTTGGAGGGTAGAGGAGGAATCTCTGGTGGTTGCTTGGTAGGCTCCAGAGTGTGACCCCTTTCTATGATTTGAAGAATACAGGCATCTGACATGATGGTTCTCCACTGATTGAGATGGCGGGAGAACTGACCACCAACCACCACTTCTTGATCGGGGACCGGAAGAGGGGGGGTCTGGCAAGGAGTCAAGTGGAGGCAGATCCAGCCATTGGGATTGGTCCATCACTTCTAGGGCACTTGGCAGTGGTCCCTGCAGTGGAGAGAACTAGTAAGGTGGTAGTGGCTCTGCATTTGCCTTGGTGCCAAGAGGCTGCTCCCTGCCTACTGCATCCCTTGTGAAAGGAAGGGCACTGTCTGCTCCTCAGCTGTGTATGATAGAGTGGACAGACTTCATAGCCCTGCCAGACACCTGCAAATCATTAATGATGTCCTGGACATCTGGGCCAAACAACGTTTTAGCCATTGAAAGGGGCATTTAACGCCTTCTGCTGGATGCCCGCAGCAAAGACTGAGACCCTCAGCCAGGAGTGCATATGGAGGCAAATGCCGGTGGCAGCAGTCCTGGCAATGGTATCCAAGAGATCACAGAGGACCTGTTGGAGGTGCTTGCTAACATCCTCAGTGGTCTGCAAGCAAGTGAGAACCTCCTGCTTCTGGGTGCACCCTGGAAGGGCCTGGGCCATGGCCTTGTCCTTCTTCCAGTTGGTATTTTGATATTTTACATTGTGAGACAGGTAGTAAGCAATCCTCAACCCAAGGAGGCATAAACCCTCTTGCCCCAAAGATCAAGTCTACGTGACTCTTTGTCTGGGGATAGTGAACTAAGGTGCTTGTGTACCTTAGACCTGTCATGAGTTGCCTTTATGACCACAGAATCTGTTTCAGGCTGGGAAGCATGATGCAGAAACCCTTGTGGGGCAAGATAAAATTTGTCTGCCCTGTGGGGCATAGCTGGCACCATATCAGGTCTGTGCTAGGCTGCAGTAGTAGCATTTCTCAAAGCTGGCAGAATAGGAGGAATGATCTTGGGCAGAGACTCTGGGATCTCCAGGAAGTCCACCAAATCTTTCCTGGTGGCATCCTCTTCCTTGGTATGGAAACCCATAGCTGAGGACAACTGCTTCATGATATTGAAGAAGGTAGGGTCCTCAGGAGGAGACTAGGAGTATGCCTGACAGAATCCTTACTCACTGAGAAAGCTGTGGATCTGTCTGAGGAGAGGGGTTCTTATTCCTCCTCCTCTTCCTCATTAGGATAAGGTTAGGATGGTACTCCTCAATGGCGTCCTCTTCCGGATCAAGATCCAATGATTGTGGAACTGACAATGGCCCTCGGGGGGGGGAGGGGGGCAGCCCTCAACCGCCAATGTGAAGTCAATGATGACGGTGCTGTTGGTGGCGCAGGGGAAGTAGGTGTGTATGCGCCTAACTGGTGGACTATCACCAAAATGAATTTATTGAATTTAGTCAAAATTTTGTTGAGGTCGACGACTGTCGAAGGATATGTCGATGGAGGAGGGGTTGACGGCACAGAGAGTGACAACCCACCAGAGGGGCACTGAGAGCCCGACGAGCCCGTATCCTGGGGGTCTATGGAAGCATCAGGCCTTGACGGGAGGGTCGTTGATGATGAACCCATTGTCAACAAAGAAGGGTCCGACGACCCAGAGGTCAACAACCAGCCGCCCTGACGGTCGGGCAGAGGTGCTGTCAGTATGGGTCTGGTAGGGACAGAGACCTGGATAGCAGATTTGTGCATCAACACAGCTGCAGTCAAAGGACTACTCCTGGACAAAGAAGAAGAAAAGTCCATCAGGAAGCAGGACCACCGCCAGGGGGAGCACTCCCAATCTTTTTATGACTCTTTCTTGAGGACTTGCCTCAGGCCTTAGCAGCCTGGGAGCACAATGACCCTGCAAGCGACTGAGAAGCAGGGACCCCAAAGGACCCCTGCCCAGAGCTGGCTACCTGTTGATCCATGCAGAAATTTTTAAGTGCCTTTTTGTGGGTTCCATGTCATAACAGCGATCGCCGTTAGGGCAAAGTCACAGCGCCGAAAATCAATTTCAGCAATGTGACTCCCCAGCGCAGAGCAAGAGGGCACCATGACTTAGGGTTTTTGGCTTTGCCCCCGCACCCCCTACTAAAGGATTCTCAACTCCAGGGGGCTGTATGTTGGGGTGGGGAGGTGCAAACCCAAGAAAAAAAAATTTCGGGCCGAAAGCAACAAAATGTACATGTGCCCAGACCTGAACCCAGCACCCTTGCAATCCCGGGTCCACCACCTACCCACTACGCTATGGGGTCAGCTCGGCAGCCCACTGCAGCACCGCACCTCACAAACCCTCCTCCCGCCCCCACCCCACCCCATGGTCAGCGTGCTCATTCCCCCGCCAGGTAGTGACATCCTGTTGCTATATGCGTGAACCCCCATCCGTCGCCCTACCTCGCCAGTAGCCCCCATGACATGTGCCGCGATTCAGTCACCATTTTTGTTTTTGCTCAGTCATGGTTGCGCATGTTTTGTATCGCCCGAGGGTTGTTTGATTAAACTTCTGGCAGAGCTCACAGTCAGAGACTTTGTGGTCAGGCTCAAGACTGCAGACACAGAGAGTGTTCGCCTGTAGAGGCAATCTTCTTTCCACAGCAGCAGTGACGGAGGAGAGAAGTCGAAGGATTAACTCTCGACATAAACAAAATACAGGAATCTCTTAGAATAATAGGTAAGAAAAAATAGTAGGCAAAAAATGACACAAAACTGAATCAGAGCTTCCTCGGAGACCCATGCGAACAAGTCAACAACAGGAAAGAATGGAGGAGGAAGCGGGCCGTTCATGCCTTTATAGGGTTGGTAACATCGTCACTTGACGTTGGTGTGGGTGGCTCCAGTTGTACTGCTGAAAATCTTCCATGTGGCTCCTGCTTCACCGACAGTGAAGTTCCTATGGTGTGACCGGATGACTGAGAGGCCCCTGAAGAAGATCATGTAAATACCATCTTACCTGCTGAACCAGAGACCCAAGTTTGGGGGTGAGCTCAGGTCGCATGGACACTGGCTGAGGCGAGAGGATAGAGTGTTCAATGGACTGCTCCACTCTCTCTGGGAAGGGGGACAGACTGCTCCACTACTTGCCTGTCATCTGTTGGAGGCCAGGAGCAGCACAGAAGAAGCACTGACATCAAGGGGAGGGATTACCCATGGCTACTTGTACATGTGTGTGTGTCCTTCTGCAAGCACGTGCGGTGTGTCATAGCGCATTTGGCAGCCTGTGGGTGAAAACTGGAGGCTGAAAAACACCACCTCAGCAGGAAGAAGCTACAGTCCTTGCATGATGGACTGGACTCCCCCCTCTGGAATCTGGACAGTGCTCCAGAGGGGCTTGGCCAGCCCTGATGGCCCCGTCATGACAGGTAATCCATGGGAGATTCAACGGAGGGGAATAAATCTCAAAAAAGATGAGTGACAAGGCTGGAGGGGACCAGGGCCGATGGGATTTGGCTGATAATAAAAAGATGGGGGGGGGATACAGGATGAAACATACTAATACCTCCATGGGGTGAACAAAGTGGATAGTGGGGATTTGTTCAAATTGAGTGGGAAAGTACAGTTATGCAAGAACTTACCGTAACAGTAGATCTTCGAGAACAGCTCTTGCAGCAGGTTACACCATTAAGACTGAAGCCAGCAGGCACCAGGACCCCATGGAAATTTTCTAGCTAGCAGTATTCAGCGGGGACCGCCTCCGACATCGGTCCCGCCCCTGACGTCAGGCATAGTACATAAGGAGGCGGTCCCTCAGAATCCCCAGTTCTCCCGCCAGAGACTCCCGGCCGCTGGATGACATTAGAAGAGGAGACTGAGGATCTGCCATCAAATGGCAATCAGTGAAGCTGAGAACACCTGATCCTAGAAGAAGGATATTGGAACCAAAATCTACCTCCAGCGAGGATGGTGGGACTGAAAGTACCTGCTGCAAGAGCTGTTCTCGAAGATCTACTGTTATGATAAGTTCTTACGTAACTGTACTATCTTACTTCGAGAAACAGCTCTTGCAGCAGGTTACACCATTAGGACTGATTCCCAAGTAATAGTGGAAATCCCACACCATTGGGAGGAGGGAAGGTAGAGATCGTTGGTAAAACCGAAGTCTAGGACAGGAGTCCATGAAGAACTGCTAGACCAAAACCTGCTCTTCGCCTCGAAGCAATGTCCAGGCTATAATGCCTAATAAAGGTGTGCACGGTGCTCCAAGTAGCTGCTGCACAGATGGCTGAAGTGGATACAGTCTTCAATGCCGTAAAGGAGGTAGCCACCCCCCTCGTGGAATGACCCTTAACCATGCCCGGTAAGGGTTTGTTACGCTTCTGGTAACAGAATGTGATACAATGTATGAGCCACCTGGAAAGTGACCGTTTGGAAACAAGAGTTCCCATCATCCTGCGGGTGAAGGAGACAAAAAGCTGGTCCGATTTTCGGTGATTTTTGGTTCTGGACAGGTAATAACGAAGACATCTATGCACATCTAAGGTGTGCAGCAGGGCCTCTCCTCGATTAGAATACCTGGGGAAATACACTGGGAGGTCAATGTCCTGATTAAGGGTGAGAGCTGAGACCACCTTAGGTAGAAACTTCGGATTAGTCCGTAGGGATACCCTGTCTTGGTGAAAAAACAAATAAGGTTCTTTGCACATCAGTGCGTGAAGTTCAGAAATCCTTTTGGCCAAAGTGACGGCAACTAAAAACGTTGTCTTCCATGTAAGGAGACGTAGCTCGCAATCCATGGCTGGTTCAAAAGGTGGCAGCGTAAGCTGCTCCAGGACGAAGGGTAAATCCCATGGTGGGACTGGATCCTTAATTGGAGGCCTAAGGTGGAGAACACCCCTCAGGATGGCTTGCGCTGTGTCCATCTGGGATATAGGATGCTGGCCTATCGGGGAATGATAGGCTGAGATGGCACACAGGTGAACTTTTATCGAGGAGTAAGCCAGTCTGTCTGAAAGACGGACAGGAGATAGTCCAGGACCGACCTTTGGGGGCAATCCATCGGTGAAAATACCCGCGCTTGAGCCCAGGGGCAAAATCTATGCCATTTCATGGCGTAAGCAGTGTGAGTGACCAGTTTCCTAGCGGCCGCTAGGACGTCAGCTACCACTTGCGAGACCCCATATCGCATAATGGCTATGTCTCTAGGAGCCAGGCATGCAGGTTCAGCGAACGAAGGTCCAGATGGACCAAGGAGCCCTTCTCCTGAGACAGTAAGTGAGAGCTGATTGGCAAAGGCACTGGAGGTTCCCGGGACAGCTGCTGTAGAAAAGGGAACCAGATCTGTCTGGGCCAAAACGGCGCGGTAAGTATCAGCGTCGCTTGCTCTCTGCGAAGTTTCAGGAGTACTCTCTGGATCAACGGAAAGGGGGGGAAGGCATAGAGGAATCTGCCCGCCCAGGAGAGGGACAATGCGTCTCGCCAGAAAACACCAGGCCCTGGATCTAGCAAGCAAAAATTGGGCAGTTTTGCGTTGTATGGTGACGCGAAAAGGTTTAGCTCTGGTGTACCCTATCTGTGAAACAGATCCTCTACTACTTCCTGGAGTAGTTGGGTATGTTCATGAAAATGTTGTACCAAATTGTGACATGAGGGGTTAATTTTCAAATGCAGAGTAGATAATTTTTTTCTAGCATTTTAACACTCCATGACTCTACAGTGAAAAAAGCACCTTGTTGCAAGATAACTGACTTTTAAATGACCAAGAAAAATACGCTTCAGTGTTCTGAATGTACCAGTGGACACCAACCTTGTGTTCTGAATGTACCAGCGGACACCAACCTTGTGTTCTGAATGTATAGCGGACACCAACCTTGTGTTCTGAATGTATAGCGGACACCAAACACACCTTGTCAATGTGGCAAAGACCAGCAAACAGCAATGTAGGTTCATAAAAGTTTACCAGGTGTGATCTATGTTGTCAAGAATTACATATTCGTGTACTGAAGTACACTGAAATAAGAAAAAAAACATCAATAAGATGTAAAAATTAAAACTTCATAGAAAAGATTGCGCATAGCAAATGATCATATTGTCCAACACTTTAAATGCTGTCAATTCCAGCAACTCTTGAGCTTTTCATATTTTGTGGCAATAGTTTGCAGTTCATCCTGTGCAATTGTAAAGCTTCCCTTTCCTGACAGATGTACAGGTCCATGAAAAAGTCTCTGCTCTCTCACCATATCAGTGTCCTGTTCTGGCCGTGTGAGATGTTGATTTGCATGCTGGTCCTGGAATTTGACAGTGAAAGTACATTGTAGTTCATTAAATGCAAGCACTTGCCTGATAAAAAACTGTTTGGAATAGTAGACTGCATAGAATTTTTCCAGCTGTAGCTTGTCTGGGTTAAATTTTTTTTTTTTTTAGCAGGTGGACAGGCAGCAAGCACGCTAGGGACAGAAGCAGTGGAGAAGGCCATTGCTGAAGTTTCGTGAGTAGAAGAATTGTCCATTGCTTCAGTGCCTGAAGCAGCAATTAGGTCGGTTGATGAAGTGTTAGTTACAGCAGAGGGGGTCTGTCAGTAGAGTGGCAGGAGCAAAGGAGGGGTCAGTCACTGGGGTCTGTTAGTAGAGTGGCAAGAGCAGAGGAGGGATCAGTCACTGGAGTGCTAGAAACGGCAGGGGTGTCCGTATCTGCAGTGATGTGCTCATGGGCACTCTTTTTTGTGCACCGAGTTGTAGAGGAGTCTGTCACTGGCATTGCTGGACAGTGTCATTCCTGAGTTCAAGCATTTGAGCTGTCTGAGAAGTACTGGTGCTGCAGTGTTTCAATTTGAGCCTCTTTGAAGTCTATTGATCCGCATGCTCCATGTTCGCACATGGGCCATCACCAAGTTGGCACTTGTGGCAGACACAAGACATTGCTCTGGTGGCAACTGCACCACCTTCCACAGATCTTACGCACTGGACATGTCTTGTCCCAGGAAAAGCTGTAACATCCGGTCATTTTGGCCTTCGTATGGATTTGTCAGGCACCTAGAAACATTTTCCCTTGGAATGCCCACACCCATCACTTGGAGGCTCTCTGGTCAGATTATCATGGCATTACGTGAACATCTCTTCTGCTGTTGAAATGATAGCGATTTGTGATTTCACAGCCCTTGTTGTTGACCATTTCACCACACCACTCTACTCTCCCCATCAGAGGGGTGCTTACCATGATGTGATCCAAAAATTGGCACGTTCAACAGGGAATCCACACTCTGATGAAGCCTTTGAAATTTCATAGAAAGACCATTTTGATTTGTATTGACTGGCACAGTCATCTGTGAAATGTACCTTCTTCATACTGTTTATGCGATGAGTGTTCATGATGTTTTCCCTGGTCATCTTAACAAAATGTCGAACAGCATGGTGGTAGTGTGTGAGGTCATCCGAGAAGAACATCAGGTATTCCATGACAAGGTCATTACAATGTGAGCACCTGTAATATCTAACTATCTGGTGCACTATAGCCCGCTCTTGATGCCAGTGGCAGGACTGGATCTCATCCTGGTACTTGCAAACACAGTTTCCAACAAAATCCAGCACCATGACAACTCAGCCTTGTGGTAGATTTGTCTTGAGTAATGCAAATTGCACTATTTTCTACAATGCCACTGTAGATGGTGACCGAGAAACTGTAGGCCTTCCAATAAGTTGTTGTAACGTGGTCTTCTTGCTGACCAACACTTTGCGGGATGTTTTCGTGTTAATGCCATCATTTGTTTTCTTCACTGTGATGGTTTCCCACTGGTACCATCTCAATATTTCGAACCCATGTTGATTCAATAGAGCCTCTGCATGTTTTTCAATTGCCTTCACTGCACAAGCCCCACATACCTTCTCCAGACAGTCTTTTCTGAAAAACATGGAACCTTCATTAGCATACATTGTCAGCTCCACAGTTTTGTAAATATTGGTGACTTTGCACTCTGGCAGTTTGTAAAAATCTGCCATGTGGTTTAATGATCGCAGTTTTAATATGGCATTTTCACAGTACTTGCATAGGCACTTGTCCAGTTTCTTTTGTCTGGCAAGTTGTATATGCTTGGGGCACAAACTGATATGATACTCTGGGTGTTGCTTTAGAAATTCTGCATGTAGTAAATGAAGGAGTTTTGATAGCAGTAATTTGAACAGTGGCTTCTTTTTAAGAATGCCTTCTTGGCAGAGAGGTTGCTGACTATTCAAAAAAGCTTTTTACTTTGTAATTTCCTGAGGCAGTACAGAATTGTGTATGCTTTTTACATGCTTCTGTTCACTACAAGATGCATTCATGAATGCTGTCCGGCTAATTCCAAGGGTTGTGCTTACGTACATATGTAACCCCTAGATGGCGCTATCCCAGAGGCTACTACCCCTGCCTGATTTGCCACTAACAGGTTGAGGGGCCTGGATCCAATGGCGGGTGCCTCCACCCAGAGGTCAGGGTTTGCAATAGTTAAACTTACTTGGTCACAGCCCTCTGGGACACTGCAACCCCCCTTTCTTCCCACTAGTGGCCCACACAGTATATCAGAATTACCTTCACAGTATACACTTACCCCCAGGACTGGTTCAGGCACTGGGACCCCCTGTAAAATAAGATACAGTGCAACAATCACAGTACAATACTTTAACATAGACAAATACCTCAGGCAGTATAACTTTGCTGAAACAAGCAGCTCTGATTTATTTAGGGGGATATAACAAGGACAGGGAAATCAGGTTAATTAACTTATCACTTTACTTATCTACCTATGGCTCTGTGCAGGCCTATCCCTACCAGTTACAGTCCCTGGGTACCCAAGCCCTAGTGGCTAGTCCAAACCGTGGCAGCTGGTAGGGGCCCTTTCACACAGAGAAAAGAAAATTAGTTAAACAGTCAGCAGTACAGTAATTCCATTTGGATTCAATGTGGCAATTCCAACAGGGAGCGACTCTGAATTAGTACTCACGACCTCCAAAACAAGATAGGGTCCTTCAACGTCAGCAGGGCTACTCTTGAGCTCCACGAGACTCCCACATTTATATGGTAAAAGAAAGTACTATACCAGGCAGGCTGCTTCTCTATCCCGTATCGCAATTACTGCACAATACCCGGAGAACACACAGCAGATTCAGTTCCTGACAGACCGAGTGCAATTCAGCAATTTCTCCAGTCTTCTACAGGGTGAGCCTGGTTTCTACTCTTCAGATATCCTTGATTCTCTTCACAGGATGGATTCAGTCCTAACAAGCAGTTACACAAGCTGCAGACTGGAACTCTGGGCCTTACACACGCTTCCCGACTAAAACTGCACAACCAAAAGCACAGGGCTCCTTCCTCTCACTGCCAGAGCTCAACTGAAACTCCAGCAGACAAAACCGGCACTTCTTTTGAGTTCCTCCCAGTTCTTGGCTGGATTGGCTGTCACTCACAATAGACTGCCCCTGTTGGTCCAAAAAGGCGCCGAAGTCCAAACTACATCTCCCAGAGTCACTGCCCATACAATCCTCTTGTGGCTGGCTCAGATTACGAGTCCAAGTTCTGATTTGTCCAAGGCACCATTTTAGAGCTACCTTATCCCACACTGATTGGTCCAGTTCAGCAGTTCAAAACTAGAATGGGGAACTAGGCAAACACAGTTCTGACTGCAAAGAAAGCAGGTTAGACAAACTGTACTTTCATTATTACTCTAAATGATTTCTGCAAACAGTTACATCTTTCAGATAGGTTCCTTTGTACTCCTAGTGACTGCAAAATGGAGTGAATTGGCAGCAGTTCGAGGGTACTCAAGCAGAGAAGCACACAGTCCCCCATATAAACTAATTATGTCTGCAAGCAGACAGCTCTTAAAGAGACAGTACCAGAGGCTCTAAAAACACTCACAGATAAATGGCTTAAACGCCAAACACTATTCAGGCTTGGAGCATTCAAGCAAGCTCCTGGAAGTCTTTTGGGAACCCCCATTTGCAGGGGGGTTACACATAGCATCTTGTATTTTTTCAGCACCAAAACTGCTCTGACCCGCTCCCGTTCCTGTTGTCTATTCTTCACATTTTCCATTATGACATCCATAATGTTTGCCTCCAAATTGTGACATAATTTCATGTTTAGTCCTCTTATTGACACTGCTGCCTGTTTTGCAGGTGAACTTGATATTATCGCTTATCACTTTATTGTTGATGCAAACCATGCAGGTGACTTGGGCAGTCCTGCTTGCATCCTTTGAATTGCCTTTTGGTTAGCACCATCTGATTGGGTGTCCCCGACTAGAGCTGGATCACTGAAATTTACTTGCACTGCTACTGTTGTGGCTGTGTTTATTTGTTTCATAGTGGAGGAAAGGAAGAAACAAAGAGATCGCCCATGACTTACTTCACAACAGATAAAGCAACAGAACAGAATGTGAATAATTACTTCATAACAGAGGAACGGAAAAAACAAAGAGATCGCCCACCAGTTGCTTCATAGCAGATGAAATAGTGCAACAAAAAGTGGACAATTACTTCATAACCGGGGAAAGGAAGAAGCAAACAGATTGCCCATCAGTTGCTTCCCAGCCTATGAAATGGCAGGACAGAAATTGGGCAATTACTTCACAGTGGGAACAAGAAATAAACAAAGAGATTGCCCATCAGTTACTTCATAGCACATGAAACAACGGAATGCAGAAGATGGACAGTTACATCACAGCTGGTGGAAGAAGATCACCGATCAGTTGCTACACAATACAGTGTGATGAATGTAAGGAGAATGGTGCACTGGAACAGCAGCTAAATTCCAGTATAGCTATCACTTGTATCCCACCACCATCACACATGGTCTTAAAGTGAATTTCTGACCAGCTGCTGTAAGGTATTGGGCTTCATAGCCCAATATCTTATACCATCCTGAGCTCACCCCTGCAAAAAAGTTTAAATTTAAATTTCATAGTTTTAGCATGGGAAGGGATCATAACTGGCTCCGTACACTTGGTCAGTCGATCCGTTCCAGCTTCCTGGTGCACCCACTCTGCCCCAACTCCGCCCCTACGCTCTCTGAAACTGTGACTTGTGACCATGGAGAATGTGTGGGTGAGCCCCATACAAGTCTATAGGGGCTATTTTTAAAGCCATTTTTTACAAATTTTTAACACTCCTAGAGGAAAATTAAAGCCGTCACTTAATTAGTAGGGTCCCTACTAGCTAAGCGACTGCTTTAATTTTCCTCAAGGACCAAAAATGACTAAAAGCTGGCTTTAAAAACAACCCCATAGACTTTTAATAGGCTGGCCTCACTCCATGGCCACACATCACAGTTTCAGGGAACACAGAGGCGGAGTTGAAAATAACGAGGGGCACCAGGAAGCTGGAAGGGATCGGCTGGCTGAGGGTTCGGTGTCAGTTACAATCCCTTCCCATGCTAAAATTACTAACTTTAAAATTAAACTTTTTGCAAGGGTGAGCTCAGGATGATATAAGGTATTGGACTATGAAGCCCAAGACCTTATATCGGAAACGTCCTTTAAAACGGCTGCACGCTGAGTGCCTAACAAAAGACTACTGTATTCAGCATGCAGCTATGTTAAGACCATGCAGGACACATTAGGAAGCACATTTCAGCAAAACATTGAGAAACATTTTAAAAACAATGCATATCCTCACTCTGAGCCCCAAAGTACCTGGGCACCCCCCCCATTCCCACAACTACATGGTCTGAACATGGCTGCGGGTCGAGTAGCAAACAATGGCCTGCTCAGCACCCAGCCATGTAGAGACCATGCATTGGTGGTAACACAAAAGCAGATGGACATAAGGTCCCAGTACCACAGAAATGGAGACAATAGGCAAACCATTTCGCAGAAAAACATTTAGTAGCAGTCAGACAATACTTTGCACTCCCCCACCCCCAAATGACCACAGACCACAAGGTCTCAAAATGACAGAAGGTTGAGCAGCAAACAATGGCCTGCTCAGCATCCAGCCATGTGGAGACCATGTGGTGGGTGGTTACACAAAATTCTGTCAGACACGATTAAGCTAGGGGGTTTCTGGGATGCATAGGGAGAGGCATCACCAGTACAAAACAGGAGTTTGTTATCACTCTGTACAGACAGTTGGTGAGACCCTATATGGAGTACTGTGTGCAGTTCTGGAGACCCCATCTCCACAAGGACATAGACAGGATGGAGGCAGTCAAGAGGAGGGCAACAACAATGATGCAGGGTCTGCACCTTAACCTATACGAGGAGAGACTAAAGGAGCTTAAAGTGTATACCCTAGAGGAAAGGAGGGAGGGGGGACACGATACAGACCTTTAAGTACCTCAAGGGAATCAACAATGTCCAAGAGGGTAGCATATTTCAGAAAAACAGATGTGCAAGAACAAGGGGGCACAATTTGAAGATAGAGGGAGAAGGTTCAGGGGCAACGTGAGAAAGTATTTTTTTGCAGAGAGGGTGGTGGATGTATGGAACGGCCTCCCTGAGGAGGTTGTGGGTCAATAACAGTGGAGAAATTCAAGAATGCATGGGACAGACATAAAGCAATTGTGGTGAGGGGCAGGAAGAAGTAGGCTGTTGATTAACTATAATCTGCAGCTTATCCAATAGGTAGGGAAATGGGCAGACTGGGTGGGCCAGGCAATCCTTATCTGCCATCAAAGTCTATGTTTCTATGTTAAGCATCAGCACAGCAAAATATGGATTTAAAAAAATACAGTGGACATTACAAAACATCATGGAGACTATTATTACCCATTGACAATCTGAAATGCAACAGAAACAGCATTTTTGGACCAGCCCAAACAATACTTTGCCCTCCCCCCCATCCAAACAACCACAGATTGCATGGTCTCAACATGGTCTGCTCAGTATCCAGCCATGTGGAGACCATACAGTGCGTTGTTTTAAAAACTGTATACAACAAACCATGGATTTAAACAAGCATTTTGGTGGCAGGAAGGCTAAGCATAAGTACTAAATCACCCTCCAGCCACAGGAGCAAACATCAGCGGGCAGCAAACGGTAAGTAAATCACACTGCTGGAGTCAAAATAAGCTGCACAGTAATCCCCTGTCCCTCAAACTGGCAGACCTGGTCAGAACCTCACCTTTTGGTGCTCTGAGTCCACTTTGGATGATTGGGGTTCTTCCTCGTTCTGAATGCACAACGGCTGCTCCAGGTGGACACCAACACTTTCTGCTGTACAAAAACAGCAAGAAAGGGGCAAACTTAATGTGCAGCAGATTTTACACTCCCACTGGCCACCTATGTCACAGGGGAAAACTGGAATCCTGAAATAATCGCGCAACCAATTGGGGCGTTCTGAATGTTCCTAACGGAGCATGGACACCACTGGTTGGAAGGGTTGAAAAAGATGACCTGACTCAAACGATAAAGAGTAGGCAAGATGTACTACCTGGCAATATAGCAAAGACAGCACTGGTAATACACAGGGGCATTAAAAAAGGGATGTGCATGTCAAAAAGTAATTAATTGGCCATGTTCTGAATGTACTAGCTGAGGACACCAACTAGTACATTCAGAACACATTTTGGAGGTGCTACAAACTATAAAAATAATGGGTAAAATAACATAGGTAGGGTAAAAGAACTACAGGACAGCATCTGGATTGTTGAAAGCATATTTTATTTAAACAGAAAAATGGCAGAATTGACAGAAAACATACAACTAAAACCTACAGACTTTCCAAGTCACAATTTAGGACCAATAAAACAGCAGTAACATTTAGTTGGACAACAACAACAAAAATTCCAGGCAGATGCAGACCGCACTTTTATTATATGTATCTCTACATATACAAAGCATTAAAACAGCATTTCAAATATTATTTTTTAATTTTTCCTTACTTAATTCACAGTCTTAACATTTCCATTCCATTGGTACAAAATGTTCATGAACATAACCAGTTCCCACTCGTGGACTCTGGCCTGAGAGCGACTCAGGCTGTCTGCGATGACGTTGTCCACCCCTGGGACATGAACAACAATGAGGTTTGCACCGTGTTGTATAACCCAGTCCCAAACTGTCATGGCCTCCCTGCAAAGTGGGTAGGAATGGGTACCTCCTTGTTTGTTGAGGTAATACATCACCGTGGAATTGTCTGTCTGAAGCAGATGAGTACCCGGTGGAGTCTCCGACTGGAAAGCCTGCAGGGCGTAAAGAACTGCTCTCATTTCCAGGATATTTATGTGGAGATGAGTCTCTTGGGCAGTCCAAAGGCCCTGAGACCTGACACCGTCGAAGTGTGCTCCCCAACCGAGCCCTGAGGCATCTGGGGAAAGCGTCACAATCGGGGATGGTACAATGAAGGGGACCCCCAACGATAGGTTCCTTGAGTCGAGCCACCATTGCCAATCCCGGATTATGGCCTTTGTGATCCAGATTGGGAGCTGCAGATGGTCTTGCTTTTGATCCCATTGGACCCGTAACATCCACTGGGTTACCTGCATGTGGAGACGGGCTAGCGGGACTGTTGCAATGGCCGCAGCCATGTGTCTGCGCAAGCAAAGGACCAGTCTGGCCGGGACGGTCTTCTTCGTGACGATGTCTCTGATGAGGGATCTGATGTGTTCCGCTTGGTCCTGAGGTAGAAAAGTTTTCCTCTGGACGGTGTCCAGAACTGTGCCTATGAACTGCAGAATCTGTGACTGAACCAGGCATGACTTTGCTTCATGATGATGCCCAACGTCTCGAACAGAGACTGAGTATAATGAGTGGCGGACGTCAGGGCTTCCCGAGAGGGTGCCATGAGAAGCCAGTCATCCAGGTAGGGGAACACGTAATGGCCTTGTCTTCGCAGAGATGCTGCTACGACCGCCATGCACTTCGTGAATACCCGAGGTGCCGATGACAGTCCAAGGGAAGGGCTCAGAACTGATAATGGTGACCCTGAAACTTGAAGCGCAGAAATTTCCTGTGCGCTTGAGTGATGGGTATATGCAGGTAAGCATCCTGCATGTCCAAGGACGCTAGAAAGGTGCCCTGCTTGAGCATGGGTATCAGACCTGGGAGGGTCACCATGCGGAAGTGTTTGTACAGGACCGAAGCGTTGAGGTCGCTGAGATCCAGTATCGGACGGAGATCCCCTGTTTTCTTGGGAACCAGGAAGAAGTGAGAATAATAACCTGCACCTCTCTGGTTCCATGGTACTTGCTCTATAGCTTCTTTTCCAAGAAGTGCGATCACCTCCTGCTGTATGAGCAGAGCATGCTGACCCGAGTAATGGGAGAGCAGGGGAGATCTTGATGGTGGGTGGCCAAGAAATTCTATGAAGTGACCTTTCTTGACCAATTGAAGAACCCACCGGTCGGTGGTAACCGACTGCCACCCTGAAAAGTGGTGAGCAATACGACCCCTGACCTGTTGTGCCTGTTGATCCAGAGGAGGGGTCGGGAAGGAGTCATGCTGTGGCAGCACTGGTTCCTGTAGGCTGGGCTGGCTTTCTGAAACGTTGTCCTCTGCCTGGGGTCGACTTAGCCTGGGCTTTATGTTGAAAAGCGCCCCTTTGTTGCTTGCTGGAACGTGGCTGCTGCCGTTGTTGCCGGCTGCGAAAATGGCTTTGGTTCCTACAAAAGGAACCAGTCCATGGCCTGTACATGGCTTGTACGGACTTGACTGCCTTCCCGGCATCCTGGAGTTTGGTGATAACGTTCTCCGAGGGTTCACCAAAAAGTACTTCACCATTGCAGGGGACGTCAAGAATGTTCTTCTGATTGAGGTTGGGGGTCAACAGTGGAAAATATCCCTATATGCAGACAATGTCCTACTATACATGTCACATCCGGAGACTTCAATCCCTCAGATATGGTCAATTATATCAGAATTTGGCAGACATTCTGGTTATGCCCTCAATAAAACTAAAACTGAGGTTCTGTGTTTTTATTATTCCCCCTCTCACAAGATTGTAGAGTTTCTATCACTTAATTGGTCAGCGGATAAAATGAGATACCTGGGAGCCTGGCTAACTAAACATAATTCCCAACTCTTTAAGGCCAATTATGTCCCACTTTTTACTCAAGTGAAAAAAGACCTAGATAAGTGGGCCTTAATAAACCTTCCACTATACTCAAGAATACATACTATTACCATGAATGTTCTCCCTAGGTACTTATACTTGTTCCAATGTTTACCGACCTTCATATCTAAAATACATTTCCAAGCTTGGCAAAAAGTAATCGTAAAGTTCATATGGAACAACAAGAAACCCAGAGTAAATATTCATATTCTTCAACTGAGTAAGGCAAAAGGAGGTAGATCCCTTCCTGACCTGGAGGACTACTACCTAGCCATGCAAATTAAAACAGCACTACGGTGGTCTATCCCCACATATACTGCTAATTGGAAGGAAATGGAGAGAGGTGAGGAAGAGGAGCGCGGCCCACTACTGGGAGCCCGCTTCATACAAGCGAATACTACTAGAAATCACCCCCCTCCCTTCCTATTGACTGTTAGGGATACCATAAGGGTGACCTGCAGAGCCTGGCAAAAATATAAACTAAAATCCTTACTTTGGCCCCTACATAGGCTATCATGGGATCCAGCCTTTACTCCGTCCCGATCAGACCACACATTCAGAGTCTGGGAGAGACTAGGCCCGACTTACATCAAGCAGTTCCTGGCAGGGGATGGTATACTGGACTTCGTGACCCTTAAAGACAACTTTGGCCTACTCAATACTGACCATTTTCGATACTTACAGGTCAGGGACTATATTTATTACTGCTGCAGAACGGATTCCCAATCTGACAGGGTGGCTCCCTTCATAGAGAGTCTCTACGCAATACTGACCTCGCAGAAAACAGCAGGTCTCATTTCTATACTTTATAAAGCCCTGATGTGCTTAAAGTGAGATCACTTAGATAAAGTTAAATTGAGATGGAGGGAGGAGGGGGGAGTAGGCCTACAGGAAATCAATTGGGATTCAGTATTCTAGCTGGCACCCAGAACCACTCGTTCCCCACTCTGGCAAGAGTACAGTTGGAAAGTAAAAATACGTTTTTTCCTCTCTCCTCTTTCCCCGAGTAAAAGAATTCCTGAAAGACATCCGACCTGTTGGAGGTCATGCGGGGAAACACAAGCAGGTTATCTACATGTCTTTTGGTTGTGTCCGAGGCTCGGGCCTTTCTGGAGGGACGTCTCTTAGGCACTTACTGACCTGTTTGCCTTGGATGCCCTCTTGGATTGGCCAATCCTCATATTAAGAGAACCCCCCCAAGAATTTGGTTGGAGCTGATGTGGTTTATCTTTGGACCCTCCTCTTGGCAGCAGCCCACAAATCTATTACCCGATTGTGGTTGAAAAACGATTCTCCCACCATTAACACCTGGATACATCTGGTCCAGGAAATTGCAGAAATGGAAGAACTAACTTATAAGATAAATCATATTACACAAATTTATGTCCGGAGATGGACGAGGTGGGAGATCTGACGAGAAACATTTAATGCTTCGAGTTCTAGCCAGACTCCTTGAAGTCCTTTTCTCAATGTAATACTCTTTAGCTCGGAAACAGGTGCTCTTCTGGTTGTGAGTAAGTGGTGGTGAACTGCTTAGAGGATGGCCCATCCAGTTATGGGAAGAGTTCAACTCGATGGACTTGTTAGTGTCATTAATTTAGAAACATTTATAGAGAAGGTCGAGAAGAGGGATTCTATGTTTTATACTTCAGCTCTGTAAAATAGAAGTGAAACTGTCTGGACTGCCTGTATTAAATGTACCCGATGGTTGTCAATAAACTTATATTTAAAAAAAAAAAGAATGTTCTTCTGTATGTCCGGGGTAAAGCCGGTGACACGGAGCCAAGAGTGTCTCCGGAGACAGACGCCTGAAGCTGCAGCTCTGGCAGATGAGTCCGCAGAATCGTATGTGGCTCCTAGCACTTGGGTCCCCACACCTGACCCTGTGCGGAGGAACTTGAGAAGCTCCGCCTTCTGATCGCCATCCAGTAATTTTTCGACAAGGTCCTGTATGGGATAGGTAGTTCAGGGACCTGATGGAGCACGTAGCAGCCTCATACATGCGCCTCCCCAGGGCATCCAACTGCTTCGATTCCTGGTCCAGTGGCTATGTGCTCATGTGCTGCGGTCTTTGGGACCAATCATGCGAGGCTGTAATGACCAGGGAGTCAGCCAGAGGTTGTTGAGCCAAGTATTGGTCCTCTTTCCGGGCGTTGTACAGGCGGTCAGCTTTCTTTGGCACAGTGGGGGTAGAATGCGGATGCTTCCACGCAGCCTTGGTGACGTCTGCGAAGGTGTCTACCAAGGGTGGCACTACCACAGGCTTTGGATCCTTCTGCCGAAGATAACGGGCAAGGTGCTGTCTCTCGGGGTTGAGGTCTTCAGCATCCCATCCTATGTTTTCCTGGATGTGCCTCATGATCTCAGAGAAAGAGGGATCATCTGGAGGGGACCTGGGTAGGTCGTGTGGGTCAGGTGATTCGATGCTGAGTGGAGAAGGAGATCTGGAGAATTCTGAGGTGTCCGATCTGAAGTCCTCCCCTGACAGAGTATACCGACAACGTCTGGGTCATTTGGGGCTGGGAGACCCTGATGGAGATCTTGAGGGAGGCCCTCTCCAATCCTTGCATCTACCCCTCGGAGGTGTAGTCTACTCCTTAGGGGTCGGTGGTCGTCCTGCTGGCCCCTGTGGTGGAGGAGAGGGCGTAAGAGGTGAAGGAATAGGGGGAGGAGGAGGTTTTACAAGGACCACATCCTTTCGGATGGTGTCCCACCAGAAAGTAAAGAGATCCTTTACTTCTTGTAGATTCATGCCCGACGATGGGCCTGGCGCCGGTGGTCTGTCGCCGGGGTTGGGCATCGGGTCCGTGGGTGTCTCCGTGGTGGGCAAAGGTTCCCTCAGGAGCCCGGCACCCTCTGTGTCTTTGGGCAGTGTCGTGTCCTCCTCTGCGGAATCCCTGTGACCAGTGTCCACCGATGACTTGGGGGCAGTCTTCGGCTCCGGTGAACGTGAGGCTGATGTTGGTCACTTGACCAACGCCTTCAGGGCTGGCAAACGCCCGGCCAGCATCTGGTGTCTGGCTAGTGTCCGCGGCTCCGGCGAATGCCTGCCCAACTTCAGGCGCTTGCCCAACGTCGGGTGCTTGACCGTCAGGTCTGTCGTCCGCTTTAGGGACGTCAGGTCTTTCGTCTTCCCGAGTGGTGGATCCAGGCCTCTGGGAAGCCGATCTGGAGTCGGTGTCCCAGCGTTGGGTCAAAGAGGAAGACTTGTGGTGTTCGGAAGACTTAGAAGAGGCCCGAGAGGGAGTGGAGGAAGCCGAGGGCCTAGAAGTCTTGATGGGCTGAAGAGTCGAAGAACCGCCTGAAGCCCGAACTTTAACCGGAGGGGGCTGAGAACGAGCCCTGGAGGGAGAGCGGTCAGATCTGGTGGAGCCGGAGCTATGCGAGTCTGAGGCCCAGTTCGGGGATCTGGACCT
Organism: Neoceratodus forsteri; assembly: GCA_016271365.2. Taxonomy (NCBI): domain Eukaryota; kingdom Metazoa; phylum Chordata; order Ceratodontiformes; family Ceratodontidae; genus Neoceratodus; species Neoceratodus forsteri. The sequence continues at coordinate 1,325,774,918 of CM057459.1, read as the reverse complement.
TGCTTTCTCCCAGTGTTTGTCCCGGTGTTTATGGGTCTTGGAAGAAGAATCACCCCTGGAGGAAGGTTCTTGGTCCATCCGACTAAGTTTTTCTTCCAGCAGATAAGCCTGAAGTGCCTTATGACGGCGGATCCTGATGCGGCTGTTGAACCCTTGGCAAAAGGTGCAGGCCTTGGTGTCATGGTCCGGGCCTAAGCACCACACACAGGAGGAATGAGGATCCTTGAAAGGGATCTGTTTTCCGCAGGCACACTTTGAAAGGTGTCCGTCAAGTTGAGGAGTTGGAGAGGACATTAGTTTTGAAGAAACTCTTGAAGTTCTAAGTCGTCGTATGCTAGGTAGAGACCGAGAGGCCGATGCTGGCGAGTTGACGGCAGGAAAAGAACTGGGGATTCTGGGGGACCGCCTCCTTATGTACTATGCCTGACGTCGGGGGGCAGGACTGAAGTTGGAGGCGGTCCCCGCTGAATACTGCTAGCTAGAAAATTTCTGTGTGGTCCTAGCACCTGCCAGCTTCAGTCCTAATGGTGTAACCTGCTGCAACAGCTGTTTCTCGAAGTAAGATCACAAGTATCGGGGTAACTCCATGAAGCTGGAGGAGGTCAAATTTAAGGGAGATGCAAGGAAATATTTTTTCATAGGAAGAGTGGTGGAGGAGTGGAATATGTTGCCAGAAGAGGCAGCTGTGTGAAGACGGTGTGGGATTTAAACATGAGTGAAACAGATACATGGGCCTGGTAAAAGAGTACCAAAATGGGAGAAGGAGTGAAGTCACTAGGGCTCTCATGTTCCACATCAGATAGGTGGGTCTGGCGCAGACACAATGGGCCATGGGACCTTTTTCAGTCAACAGATTATGATTCTTTGTTTGGAGGGAGTCCAGGTCTTTTCCACTGAACAAGACCACCTGCTTTAGGGTGAGCTCAGACTTGATCACACTGATCAATAGGTGGAGGTCCTGGAACATTGGGACAACCACATCCCTTGATCACTCCATATCCTGCACAGAGCTCCCCGTGATGAGTCAGTCACTGAGGTACAGAAAAACCTTGATGCCTCTGCACCTGAGAAAGGCAGCCACAGCCAACAGGCACTTGGTGAACACCCAGGGTGTGATAGGCCAAACGGCATGGCTCTGAACTGATACACAGTTCCATGCACCTGAAAGCAGGGGAACCATCTGTCTGATGGATGGATGGAGATGTGGAAGTATGTATCCTGGACAGCCAGGGAGCAAAACACAAGCTCCTGGGTCCAGGGATGGAATGATCTAGTATAATGTTACCATGTGAAACTTCTGACTGCAAATTAACTTTTTCAGGATTTGCAGGTTGCAAATGGGGCTCCACCCCCCCTCCATCTGGGTACCAGATTGTGATACAAACCCCAGTTGAGTTCAGTTTTATGGGACAGGCTCTATTGCATGCCACTTGAGGAACCATTAAAAATCACTCTGTAGTGCATGGAGAGGCACTCGGGACTGAGGGGAATAAGGTCTCGAATTCCAGAGTCAACACCTATCCCTCCAATTCAAGGACCCACATAGGTTTGGAATAACAACTGGGCAGAAGGGGTAGTTACAAAGGGCCCAGAGTTTGAGGGGGCCCCCAGAATGTGACCATAATGCTCTTTTTTGTTTTCCCAGTTTTTTTTTTTTATTTGTTATGTTTGCTTGCACGCGCAGTGCACAAGAAACACATTGAGGTAGTAGAGCATTGCAGAGGCATGGCAGTGTTGTGGATAATCCAGTGAACGCTTTAATGGGCACATCCATCGGCCACCAAGTAATGCTGAAGCTGCCGATGATGGCAGTTTCAGAGTGAGTGCCACACTCGAAAGAAATCTGCCGCTGCAATCAGGGGCAGTTTCATCATTGTAGCAGTAGTCCCCCAACCAGTCACACAGCAGGACAACAAATTAGCTCCCTCCCACTGCTGATGCCCACCCCACACCCTCCATGAAATCTGCCTCTGCAATCAGGGGCAGTTTCTTCATTGAAGCAGCAGTCCCCTCTCCCTCCCAACCAGTCACACAGCAGGACAACAAATTAGCTCCCTCCCACTGCTGATGCCTGCCCCGTACCCTCTGTGAAATTTGCCACTGCAATCAGGGGCAGTTTTGTTATTGCAGCAGCAGTGCCCCCCCAACCAGTCACACAGCAGGACAACAAATTAGCTCCCTCCCACTGCTGCTGCCAGCCCCGAACCCTCCGTTCTCCATCCCCTGATGACATCGGGGTGCTCAGTCTCCGTGTCAGCATGTATCCTCCCTCCCCTCATTACTGTGGCACACTAGGAGCCCACCCCAGTGTGCCATAAAATACTTCTTTGATGTTTCTGACATGGGATGCCCACTCCCGCTGTCAGATGTGTGGACCCCTCCCATGCCCATATGTTCTCAGCCGACCTCAGGGTGCCCAATCCCAGGTCTGCATTGACTCCCCCCCCAGTACTCTGGCACACTGGGAGCCCACCCCATGTGCCGAAATCCATTTTGTAATATTGCATCTGTAGAAAAGAAACAGTCCCACAACATATTTTTTTTTTTTAACTAAAAAAAAAAAAGGAAAACGGTCCCTCATTGTTCCTGTCAGCCCCTCCCCAATCTGCACCATCCCTCTGTACCCCCCTCACCCATACCTACCTCCGAAGGTTGGTAGCAGCGATCTTCTGTGGACTGGGAACACATCTGCACTCTTCAAAGACCAACCAGGAAATAGAGGTTACTCACCTGTAACAGGAGTTCTAGGAATGGTATATGTTGTTCATCCACACTTATTGGCAGGTTCCTTGCAGCTTTAAATCTTGCCGGAAGGTCTTCAAGCTGGCTCCTCCCACCCACCCGGATGGTAAAACTCTCGGCTCCATCCCATGACGCCAGATCTAGCCCGCTGGAAGCCAGGTTGTGCGTCGAAGCCGGGGAGGCCGGGTGGGTCGTGTGGATGAACAACATATACCATTCCTAGAACTCCTGTTACAGGTGAGTAACCTGTATTTCTAGGAACATGTGTAACCCCTAGATGGCGCTATCCCAGGGGCTACTACCCCTGCCTGATTTGCCACTAACAGGTTGAGGGGCCTGGATCCAATGGCGGGTGCCTCCACCCAGAGGTCAGGGTTTGCAATAGTTAAACTAACTTGGTCACAGCCCTCTGGGACACTGCAACCCCCCTTTCTTCCCACTAGTGGCCCACACAATATATCAGAATTACCTTCACAGTATACACTTACCCCAGCTCTGGTTCCGCACTGGGACCTCCTGTGAAACGAGATACAGTGCAACAATCACAGTACAGTACTTTAACATAGACAAATACCTCAGGCAGTATAACTTTGCTGAAACAAGCAGCTCTGATTTATTTAGGGGATATAACAAGGACAGGGGAAATCAGGTTAATTAGCTTATCACTCTAATAATCTACCTATGGCTCTGTGCACAGGCCTATCCCTATCAGTTACTGTCCTGGGTACCCAAGCCCCAGCGGCTAGTCCAAACCGTGGCAGCTGGTAGGGCCCTTTCACACAGAGAAAAGGAGAATTAAACAGTCAGCAGTACAGTAATTCCATTTGGATTTAATGTGGCAATTCAACAGGAGCGACCCTGAATTAGTACTCACGACCTCCAAATAAGATAGGGTCCTTCAATGTCAGCAGGGCTCACTTGAGGTACACAAACCTCTTCACACATCCATATAAAAGAAGCACTATACCAGGCAGGCTGCATCTGTATCCCGATCGCAATTACTGCACAATACCGGGAGAACACACAGCAGATTCAGTTCCTGACAGACCGAGTCAATTTTCAGCAATTCCTCCAGTCTTCTACAGGGTGAGCCTGGTTTCTACTCTTCAGAGATCCTTTGATTCTTTTCACAGGACGGATTCAGTCCTAACAAGCTGTTACACAAGCTGCAGACCAGAACTCTGGGCCTTACACACGTTTTGACTAAAACTGCACACTGAAAAGCACAGGGCTCCTTCCTTCTTCACTGCCAAAGCTCAACTGAAACTCCAACCGACAAAACGGGCACTTCCTTTGAGTTCCTCCCAGTTCTTGACTGGATTGGCTGTCACCACAATAGACTGCTGCTGTTGGTCCAAAAGGCACTGAAGTCTAAACTACATCTCCCAGAGTCACTGCCCATACAATCCTCTTGTGGCTGGCTCAGATTATGAGTCCAAGTTCTGATTCGTCCAAGACACCATTTTAGAGCTAGCTTACCCCACACTGATTGGTCCAGTTCAGCAGTTCAAAACTAGAATGGGAACTAGCAGACACAGTTCTGACTGCAAAGAAAGCAGGTTAGACAAACTGTAATTTCATTATTACTCTAAATAATTTCTGGCAAACAGTTACATCTTTCAGATAGGTTCCCTTTGCACTCCTAGTGACTGCAAAATGAAGTGAATGGCAGCAGCTTGAGTGGTACTCAATCAAAGAAACACACAGTCCCCATACAACTAATTATGTCTGCAAGCAGACAGCTCTTAAAGAGACAGTACCAGAGGTTCTAAAACACTCACTGATAAATGGCTTAAATGCCAAACACCATTCAGGCTTGGAGCATTCAAGCAAGCTCCTGAAGTCTTTTGGGAACCCCCATTTGCAGGGGTTACACATGGATATATTGTTCATCCACACTTATTGGCAGACTCCTAGCAGTTCTCCAGGAGGAGGGAGGCAAGGTGCACACCCCCTACTTAGGTATAAAGACTGGAGAACCGAGGTCCCGACCAACATCCCTGCGTGACCCAAGGTCGATGTGGAGGGGAAACGGTATAGCCTGCTTCCAGGTAGGAGCCCTGCGGATATCCTGGACAGGAGTATCCTCAGAAGCAGCCACCGATGCAGCAGAAGGGTGGGTGAAATGAGCACTTATTCCTCTGGGAGGCTCCATGCCCGCCCACCTATAGCGGAGACCTATGCAGGAGGTGACCCACCCGCTCGTCGTCCACTTGGCTGCAGGTCTGCCAGGTGCGGCTTCAGCGTAGATGACAAACAGCTGGCGAACCTCTCCCGAACTTCAGCCCTACGCTCCCTGGGTAGGCGAGCGTCAAATAGGGTCCCAATGGATCCTATATACGGCCTCCGGCGTAAATGGGGATGAACTCGCAGAGAAATTACCTGGCTAGGAAAGACTCACACCCGCCACGGAAGGAACTGGTGGGCGCAGGACAACTCTTGTCCCTGTGGAAGGCCAGATAGGAGATTTGAAGGAGCGCCTGGAACTCTCCCCTCCTTCTGGATGGCAGAGAAGCCCCAAGAAGGTGTCCTTCCACAACAGGTGGGGAAACTCGCACCTGTGCAAAGGTTCGAATGGCTTGCCCGTGAGCTAAGCCCATACCAGCGAAGATCCCACAGAAATGGGGATACTCTCCCCGAAGAGGAGACGTGATCGAGGCCTAGAAAAGCGCCAGACCACCTTTTCTGTGCCACCGACTGCCTTCCGGCCCGCGCCTGGAAGACAGGGGTGACCAACAGAAGCACCTAGAGGGTCGTCGGCCGAAGCCCTAGTTCAAAAAGAACAGACTGCAGATGGTCCAGAATGCTCGCCGAAGGACGGGAGAGGGACCCAGGCCCTATCCCAACACCAAATGGAGAACTCTTCCATTCGAAGGCGAGCATGTTTGGCCGACTCCTGGTAGGACGCCTCAAAAACGTTGAGGACCTTGCAGAAGGACCCAAGGCCTGGCCCCTAGCCGCACAGGGACCAGGCCTTCAGGTGCAGGGATTGAAGGTCCAGATGGAAAACCTTCCCCTGAAAACAGAGATCAGGACCGGGCGGGCTGGAAGCCGTCTCAGGAGCCTGGGGCTGAGACTGAGGAGAGCTGGATACCAGAGCTGACAAACCAGTCTGGGGCTGCCAGCATCGCCTGCGCCTAGTCCCTCCTCGCCTTGCCCGTGGGTCAAGGGAAATGGGGGAGAGGTGTGGAAGAGGCCTGGGGTCCGTGGCATCGACAGCATCCCCTACAGCGAACCTTGCTGAGGGAGCAGGCATGAGACAGTCTCGGCCTCATATTCTCCCTGGAGGGAAGGAGGGAGAAGATCCTGTGCTACCTCCGGCAGGTGAGACCACTCGTGAGGCACAGTCTATGTCCGGCTTAGGGCATCAGCCAGGGTGCTGGAGGCTCCTGCCATCGAATGGCTAGGAAACCACCTCCCTCTGCATGAAAGACCCAATGCGGAGAACCTCCTTATGCAGAGGCAAGGGGCTCGTCCGAACCTGGCAGGGTAGGTAGCACATGGTCGTGGTGTTGTCCACCTGGACTTAAACCACTAGACCCTGCACAAATGGAGCGAGCAGTGCAAGCAAAGCGGACCACCTGGAGCTCCAGCGGGTAGGGAAGATATCGGGACTCCCGAGAGGACCAGAGGCGGAGCACTCTGTATTCCCCTAGATGGGCACCCCCACCCATCCGAGAAGCATCGGTCGGAGAAGACCGCCGACTCAGGGCGGACGAACAGGATGTTCCCCTGCAAGAGCTAGAACGGTCCGAGGGACAGCGTTCCCCTAACTCCTGGGCTATAGTCACGAACTGGTCCAAAGGAGCGCAACACTGTGACCGCTGGCTGGCCAGTCCCCACTAGGGGGATGCATGAACCGGCAGGTCCAACAGACCATGCTGGAGCTGGCCGCCGCAAGGCCCGGGAGGTGCAGAAGGTCCCGGCAGGGCGCAATTGCCCAGTCAGACCTGACTAGGTAAGGGAGGAAGAACCTCAGCCCTGTCCGCCAGGAGCCGAGCTCGGACTCAAGAGTCGAGCCTCGTCCCGAAGAAGGATCACCCGCTAAGACACGAGTTCCCATGTGGCTCCGGTTAAAGGAGACCAGTCTGAGAGCAACCTAGAGGGACCGAACTCTGGACCGTCCTTCTGCCTGGAAGGGTTGCAGTTAGGCCGCCATCTGGGTGGGGTTACGCCCGGACCCCTCGATGCTGCAGAAAGCTGAGCAGAGACCGAAGGGCCTGGCCTGGAACTCGTAAAGAGATCCCCCGCATAAGAATGGGAGGAGTCTCCCAAGAAATGGACGGAACGAAGTGCAAGTATGTCCTGGAGGTCCAGGAATAAGCCACACGCCTCATTCTGAGGATGGGATATCTGAGGCAGAGAGACCATCTGGATGTGCGGAAAGAATGGGGCGCAAGCCCCCCCATCTGTTTGGGACCAGGAATAACTGGACATGAACCCAGGGTCTGAAGGAAGATCCGCAACCTTCCTGATCACCTCTAATTAGAGGGCCAGGCAAGTTGGCTCAGTGGGCCGACAACGAGGCTGTGGACCCCAAGACCCCCGTGAGGAAATGGCTCGAAAGGGTGGTGCCTGCTCGCAAAACCGAGGCAGGGCCTTCCCCTAACACCTCCGACACTCAGAGGTCCAGGAAGCGGACAAGGTGAAGGAGGGGCGGAGCCATCTCCCCACGGGGAAACCCGGGTAGGGGCGACAGGGCCGGGGACAGCGCCCCTTAGCCCGTCACTGAGCAGACTTGGAGGAGGAATTGGCTGAGGGAGCTCCTGGGCGTTTACCTCCCTGCTTCCTTTTAGAGGAAGATGCTGGCTTGGAGTCAGAGCCCAGCGCAAGCCTGCTGGCCCTCATGCTGGGCCGGTCGAGCCGCAGGGGCCGGGGGGCAAAGGGGCTTACGCAAAGGCTGCCGGCTGCCCTTGTCCCTCCGGGCGGGAGTGACCGAGTCCGGAGTGGCATCGGACTTCTCGGTCCCCTGGAGGTGTCCCTCCACTCCAGGGCCGAAAAGGTCAGTCCCCAAGAAGGGGATGTCCGCCAACTTGTGCTGGGTTTCCAATGAGAAAGAGGATAACCTCAGCCACGCCCTACGGCGCATGGCCACTGCAGCCGCCACCGACCTGGCACAGGAATCACCCAAGTCCAGAGCAGTCTGAAGCTGCTGCTTTCGCACACCCCCTACCCTGGTCCCGTACCCGCCGGACTGTGGTCCGCAGGTCGGCCGGGAGATGAGGGAGCACCTTGTCCAGGGAGCCCAAAAGGGCGTGGGAGAAATGTGCCATCAGTGCAGCCGAGCTGGCCTGTCGGAGGCCTAGGGAGGACGCAGCGTAAACCTTGCGCCCGACATAGTCCATCCTTTTGGACTCTTTGTCAGGGGGCCTATCCACATCCCGAGCGTTCCCAGAACACTGGAAAACATTGTCAGTAACTAACCCCTCAGCCGAGGGGTGCTCCGAGAAACCGGGCAAAGAACCGACAGGGACAGAGTACTTCCTGGCCATCCTGGCTGAGGGCGCAGGGCAGGAAGTAGGCTGCCGCCATAGCTCCAAGGCCGGGCCCACGATGGCCTCAGCCACCGGGAAGGCCTCCGAGGGTGAACCCCTTCGGTCTAGAATCTCTGTCAGGGAATATGGGGCCCGTTTGGACACGGGCTCGAGCTGCATCCCGGTGAACTCCGAGATGAGCTGAAGCAGACCCATGAAGGACGATGGGCTGTCGTCCACAGATCGTTCCAGAGAGGACCCCGGGTCCTCCCGACTGGGGAACATAGAGGAGTCGACTTCAGACTCCGAGGGGTCTGCAAAGAGCTGCCTCAGGCCTGAGTCACTCTTTGTCCACTGAGGGTGAGCAGGAGTGAGGGGGACAGACAACCTGCGGGACAGGTCGTGACCCGACCGAGGTTCCACCGAGGGCGGTGGGGCAGCAAGTTTCGGACGGACAACTGGCCCCGGAGTGGGCACCTCGACTGCAGCGAGCACTTGAGTCGGCCGATCGAGCGGCAGCTGCTTGCAGGATGGGGAATGAATCGGTGTCAATTGATTCCCGGACAACAACAACTGCTGCCACATGAATTCCTCGTAACGTCGACGCCATCTGCATTGAAGCCACTCCTCATCCGAGGAGGGAGACGAGGAAGAACGGTAATGCCACTTAACTCAGTGCCCCGACCGAGAATGCCAAAGTCGGCGTGAGCGGTTTGACCGAGAGGAGGACCGAGACTGAGACCCGAATCCTCGGGGAAACCGAGAGCGGGCCTGGGAAGGAGCGGGGCGTGCCCGCTCCTCCCTCTGCTCAGAAGAAAGGGCCGAGGATTGTCGACCCAAAGGTATAGGCAGAACCTCAGCCTCCGCCAGGGGGCACGGCGAAGGGATGGCGGCTCCAGCAGAAGACAGCCCAAATAACGGGTCGAGAGACTCGACAACGTCGATGGGAGTCCTGGCCGGTTGACCTGACGGGGACACCATGAAGCCAGCGGCCTGAGCCGTAACCTCGACGGAAGTCGAACGTCGGCCAGCAGGGGAGGGGGAACTCTCCCGCTCCCTCCAGCGCCGACGATGGGACTTAGCCTGCGACTCCTTGAGCTTGGGCCAAGAGGCAGGTCCCGAAGGTCCCTCTCCCTTCGAGGAAAGGGACTGGTGAAGCTCCTTGAACGAAGCTGAATGAGGAGAACTCAAGGAGAGCGGGATAAGCGCCGCGACTGAGGAGGAGGGAAGGGCAGCCACCCCCTTCCCGGAGGAAGGAAGATCGAGCTGCTCGACCGAGACAGCCGAGACGGACACTGCCCAACGAGTCTCCAAGAAATTTTCTGGAGCGGGAAAAATTGCAGGTCGCCCGAGCCCCGAACGGGCCGCACGATCCTCCAGAGAGCTGGTCGAAAGGGCACAGCAAAAATCGCAAACTTGCAGATCATGATCCAAGTTGAGGCAGTAGACGCACGTGGAGTGCGGGTCTTTGCTGGAGGAATTAACTGGGTGCCTCTGAGAGCCGGAAAACGAATGATTCATTGCCGCAGCGAGAGAAGAAGATCGAAGCTTAGAAAACTTCCAATTCAATTCAGAGAAACCGAAAATTTCAGGAACTAGTCGAAAACGCAGAGCGCTAAGGAGGGAACCTGAGCTTCCAAGCGGTAAGGAAGATCTGACGTCATGGGGCGGAGCCGAGAGTTTTACCACCCGGGTGGGTGGGAGGAGCCAGCTTGAAGACCTTCCGGCAAGATTTAAAGTGGCAAGGAACCTGCCAATAAGTGTGGATGAACAACATATCCATGTCCCTAGAACTGAAGAAATGATGGTAAGCCCTATGATGGCAGTCAACGGGGGGGGGGTTTCAATTTAGGTTGATATCTCAGCCAATATTTGGAGTTTTGGTCCCGAACTTTCAACATGGGGTTCTTGGGACCCCACCCTGTGAACACTGTCACTGTCATTTCGTTTCCCGGTCCTGAAAGGTGATTTTGTGGTCGCTTCGTGGAATCACCTATCAAGGCCAACTAATGAAATGACAGTCCCACTGTTCCGGAGGTGGGGTCTCAAAAAGCCCTTGTTGCAAATTTGGTGAAAAAACTCCAAATAATAACTGCGTTATGAGCATCCGTTTCGCAGTGGGAGAAGTTAATTGTTGGTGACTTCAACATTAACTGGCACTCACAGAAGGATGCCAAACTCAAGGATCTAATAACCAGCCTTTTCGTAAGACAGAAGGTCACTACTGACAGGAGGATGAACTACAAAACAGGAAGCAGTTCTCTGATAGACTGGTTCCTGACCACTCATCCTAAGCATATAACCGAGGTTGCTGTCCTGCCTGACAGCCTCAGTGACCACTCCCCTGTGAAGTGTGGCTGGTCAAACAATTTTGCAAAAAGCCCACCCAAGGTATGCAAAAACCGCTGTTTGAGGCCAGGACTACTCGAGCACTTTAAGTTGTACGTGGCACATATGGATTGGTCTCCATTGGCAGGAGATATTGATGGCAATGAGGCTCTTAACTACTTCACAATGGTCTTCAACCAAGCTTGCAATATTTTTGCACCGCAGGGAATAAAAACAATTAGGGGAACCACAAATCCTTGGCTTTCCAAAGCCTTAATTTGACTTATGCGGAACAGAGACAATCTTTGGCATATAGCAAAGGCAACTGGAATACCTGCAGCAATAAACACCTACAAAGCAGCCAGAAATGCTTGCATTAAATTCATTCGACAGGCCAAAGCCTCCTACTACAAGGACCTACTTAACAAAACATGGGGCTCTGGCAGAGACTTTTGGAGGACCCTGAAATCCCTGACGGGCAAGGCCACTAAGACTCCCCCTGACCTTTTTGAGACCACAAGGGGGTCCTCGCAAGAACCCATCGATATTGCCAATGAGCTCAATAACGCCTTCACAGACCTCTCAAGTGTACTTCCCTGTGACTATTTCATGGATACACATGCACAACAATGACAATATGCCCCTACAGACCCATTAAGTAAGGAAGCACCACCATTTCATTTTAGATGTGTCACCAAGGCCGAAACAATTAAACACACTAAAGGCGCCCTTGGCAAGACCAGGATGGGATCGGATATGCTTGACATGAAGCTGGTTGGTCTTCTCCTCAATGAACTCTCTGATCCTCTTACCATGGTGTTCAATTCCTCCCTAAGATCGGGAGTGTTCCCAGATTTATGGAAGTCAGCAAACATCACACCTGTCTTTAAAGCAGGGGACAAGACACAAACATCCAACTACAGACCCATCTCCATCCTCCCTCCCCTATCTAAAGTACTGGAAAGAATGGTCTCTGAGCAACTTACGGAATACCTAGATAAACATAATCTACTCTGCTCACAGCAGCATGGCTTCCGAAAAAAGCACTCCACACTCACTGCACTAGTGGACTACTCATCCCACCTATATGACGCCTTGGACAGCGGGCACGCAGTTGGTTCAGTCTTCATCGACCTTACAAAGGCCTTTGACTCTGTAAATCACAACCTCCTCCTAAGCTGCCTTCTATCCACAGGCCTATCCCCCTGAGATGGTAAATTGATTTGGCAGCTACCTCACCAACAGGAAACAATGAGTCAAAATAGGTGATACCCTATCTGCAGCTATGGAGGTGACCCTTCGGGTCCCGCAGGGGTCAATCCTTAGTCCTCTACTCTTTAGCCTTTTCATCAACTCTGCCCGACAGCATGCTCAGCAACCACAGTTCTCTATGCTGATGACACAGCAATATCAGTTGGTGGTAAAGACCTCCGCTCCATCACAAGTGATCTCCAAAGCAGCTTCCTTAAGCTGGAATCATGGTTCACAGAAAACAAACTACTGTTAAATGTCAAAAAAAACCTAAGAGTATGCTCTTTTCCACCTCACAAAGCAAAAAGAAACATCTGCCACTGCTGATACATAACCAAAAGGGTGAATTTCTTTGACAAGTAACCAAGTTCAAATATCTCGGCATCACATTTGACAACACCCTCACCTTCTCAAGCCACACAGAGTCTGTTATAAAGACCGCAAATACAAAACTGTGCGTACTTTACCGTCGGACATGCAATGACTCCTGATGCTCTCAAACTAGCCACCAGAAGCTCTATACTGTCTACCATAGATTATGGATTGCCTATTTATGGGGTGGGCACAAAGACAGCCCTAAACAAGATCAGCACACTACTCAATAAAGCCTGCCGCCTCACTCTGGGGGCTGCCTTTGACACCCATACCTGCACACTCTACAAAGAAACTGGGTGGCTCCAACTCAACCTACAGGGGCAATATCAAACCTGCCTGCTTCTAAAAAAGGTACTGCTGGGTCTGTTGTCTTCCACACTAGGAGGCCACTTTAGGCTGGCTGGCCCTACGAAATCGACCCAAAATATGGCCACAGATAGGATGGTGATTCTCTTCAAAAGGACAAAAGTTGCCCAAAACTCCATCCTGTATCAGGGTCCGAAGTGGTACAATGAACTACCCACTGACCTCGCTGAGACACCTAAGATTAGTACTTTCAAAACTGAGCTCAGAACCTTCCTTGTCTCAAAAATTACCTGTACATGCCTGTGCTAATGTGGTAATACCTCAGCCAACAGTCATCCAGTACCTACCCCCCAACTATCTCTCCACTGAATATCACCTCCCCTTCCCCCATCCCCTTGTAATGTAACGATTGACTCACGGCTGAACACTCCCCCCCCCACCGCCTCCTCTGATGATACCAATCTTTTGGCTGACCTCTACTCCCTCTCTCTCTCTTTCCCCTAATCAAGCGTGTGTAATTAAGTGCTATATAGAGGTATAAAACCTCAAACTTTTGCTATTACTGATTGAGTATATGCTTCAATTTTTTTTTTTTACTGTTAATCCCTGTATTTCCTAGTGTAATGTCGGTTCTCAACAATCGACGTGGAACCTTTAGAAACGAGTCCTTTGACTCAAAGGTATTAATCCCAAACTAAAAATAAATAAATAAATAAGTTTCTACACACGCTCATAACTTCCTCAATTTTTAATATCTTCACTCCAAATTTCCAGCATTGCCATTTTTTCACACGCCCTTATGAACAGTACAGCTGTCATTTTTTGCATCCTTCTCAAAATGTGTTTTTGCACATGTGGCGCCAGAACACGCGGTCACTGTGCAAAATCAACTTTCGGGACAGATTAATGAAATCCTAGTGCCCAATGTTCATGAGGGGAGTTCCCAAAAAGGTCATGCTGAAAATCTGGTGAAAACATTCCAAAAAATGACTGTGTTATGAGCGTGCGTTGCACAGTTTCTATGCACACTCGTAAGTTCGCCACTTTTTCATATTTTCACTCCAGATTTTCAACAGTGCCATTTCTTCAGACCTCCTCATGAACAGTACAGCTGTCATTTTTCACATCCTGCCAGAAATGTGTTTTCACACCTGTGGTGCCGAATGGCACACTCACTGTGTGAAATCACCTTTTGGGATTGAGTAATGAAATGATACTGCCACTGGTTATGAGGTGGGGTCCCAAAAAGCCCATGTTGAAAATCTGGAACAAAAATATCAACAAACGCCCAGGGCATTAGAGTTTCCAACCATAACGCCCACCCTGTGCAGACTGACAGCTGTCGGGGGTGTGACTTTTGGGTCATTGGCCATAATGCTCACCCCATTCCACTTCCACCCCCACCCTGCAGCCACTGACACGCATTGAGGCATGCCTTGGGGTCTTCAGGCCTAACGTTCACCCCATTCTCCTATACTGCACCCATCTCAGCTTATTTCCTTATGGAATGGGGTGCACATAAGGGCCGAAGACCTCAAGGCACACTGTGACACCTGTCAGTGTCTGCAGGATGAGGTGAGGTGGAATGGTGTGAGTGTTATGATCAACAACCCAAAGGCACTCCACCAACACCAGTCAGTCTCTGCAGGGTGGGGGGGGTTGGCGTTACTTCAATACTTCACTGCCATTCCTATTATGCATCTCTCCAGTTCCTGCACTAGCAATGCCAATACCAGCAAGCAAACATTCGGCATTGACAAATGCTTGTTTATTTTAGCAGCTGTGTGCTGCTGTGCTTACTTAGTCTGGTTGCCTGCTGGGGAAGGAGGGGAGGAAAGAGTGAGGTGAAAGCAATTCCCCTCCTCCCAGCATAGTCATAGTCTTGTGTTGTTATCCTGTAATAGTCTCTGTCTGCCGTCTCGGATGTCCCCTGCCCCCGTTAGTGCTAGACTACTACACTAGTCCAATGCCATCAATGATGCATCTAGCCTAGGTGTATAGTCGGACTAGCTCACAACAAAGAACCTGACCGGGTCCTAGTCCTTGGTCCCCACCTGCCGCAACCGTACTTACTGCGATGGGTGGATACACAGTCTGCAAGAGCAAGACTCTTGCATTGTGCGAGCAGGACACAAGCCAGCCACTGACATGCAGCCATTTCTGCCTCATGACATGCACCGCAAGCATGTGTTGTCATCACTGACGTGGTGGTGCATGTCAACGTCCTCATTCCTCAGCATGCATGCTCTCAGGCTCCAGAGAGTGCAGGCTAATGGCATGCAGCATATAATGGGCTAATGGCCCATGGCCATTTTACTTCAGCACTCCCAGTGGAGTGTACATCCCACAGAGCAGCCTGCAGCATACAGAAACAAGGCTCCTCCATTTTACTTCAGCACTCCCAGTGGAGTGTACATCCCACAGAGCAGCCTGCAGTACACAGAAACAAGACTCCTCCATTTTACTTCAGCACTCCCACTGGAGTGTATATCCCACAGAGCAGCCTGCAGAACACAGAAACAAGGTATTGGAAAACAGAGCCCCTCAGCACTGTTGAAGCATCTGCACTCCACCTTACGGTGTCACTAAAATGTTTTAAATGTCAGTAGACAAGTTTAGATTAGTTTTTACTCAGCTGTTTATTCATTTACTTGTAGATTTACTCCGTTTTGTGCTGTAACCGTAATTCATTTAACTCAGAGCCTGCATTGCTTGGTTTTGCTGCAATATAGCTAGTGACTTCTTTGTAGGACACTGCAAAATTAGCTTACCTCTGTGTCTTCTTTTCTCATTTTCCCTTAATTCAGATTCTATCTTCCACTTCACTTCAGTCTCCTCACTATTCTCACCCCATGGTGTTGAGCATGCACAGTGCAATCCCCATCCCCCTCTCTTGCTTCCTGCCTTAATTCCTTTGTCTTTGTTCCCCTTCAGTTACCTCCCTAACCTTATCCTTTTCTGCTTCTTCACAGGCTCCTCCATTTTACTTCAGCACTCCCAGTGGTGTGTACATCCCACAGAGCAGCCTGCAGCACACAGAAATAAGGTATTGGAAAACAGAGCCCCTCAGCGCTGCTGAAGCTTGTGCACACCACCTTACTGTGTTAGCCCGTCAACGCTTCATGTCGACTGTCCCGCCCACACCTACCCTGGGCTGGCCTTTGATTTATACCTCATAGGGGTCATGTGACTGGCCACGTGACTATATGCAGAGCAGAACCTAAGTCCCCACTTTCCCATTAGTTTGTTATACTACGTCACCACTAGGAGTCGCTCCTGAGCATACTGCTACTTCTCCTGCTCCTGAATGCTCCGACTCATCCTCTAGCCTCTTGTAAGGCAATTTCACCTTACTGGCTACCCCATTTTCTGGTAATATCCCTTGATACTTCCACATTCTGTCCTGCCTGGATTTAAACCAGTGATCCTCTGCACCGGAGGTGAGAACTCTGACCACTACACTATCTTGGGGGTACAATCGTATGCTAGATTCCTGCAATCCTTATCCTAATTCTGGCAACATATAACCCCTTTGCTGCCTTCTGACATAGCCACCCCCACCCCCCACGCTAAGATACATAGTTGGTGCCTACCCCACATCTGGAACAGACTATGGACAAATTATGACACTTTATTGCTACTTTCTCCTTAGTGCTCTCCTAACACTAATTTTGCCACTGTCCTCAGACAACACTTCTATACCCACCATAGACCTGTCTCCAACAGTCCCAGTTTCTGCAGCATCTGGCACCATGACCAGTCTACCTATCTTGTCCCTCAAGCCAGTAAAGTTTATTTATCACTTTAATTGCTGGCCATCCCACCAGGTATACTATCTGTCCTTCCATCTCTTCTCTCTAATGACCAATACAATCATCCACAAGCCCACCAAACACCCACCCAAGCCAAAATGTAAACTCCTCAAATACATCCTGCTTAGACAGCTTCTGCTATCACTGCTGTTGCCAGGTAACGTGCACCCTAACCCAGGGCTCCCTGCAACAACCATTTGGTAGCAAGAGTAGCCTCAGGGTTCTTAAACTCACTTCCATTAACATTTGAAGCCTCCTGCCAAAACTAGATCAACTGCAAGACTGGGTGCTAGGGAACAGGCCTGACGTCCTCTCCATAGTTGAAACCTGGCTCTCCCAAGGTACCAGACTCAGAAGTCTCCCTCTATGGTTGCACTTTATACAGGATTTATGGGATTGGTAAACATGGTGGTGGCTGTGCCCCATACCTCTCGGACTCCCTGCAAGGCCAGGCTCTACCTGCACTGCCCCCCAGGGATGGTGCTCAGTCACTAGGGGTTAAAATTACATTAAGTGAAAAACAGAAGTCTATTAATATTCTCTCAGTCTACATTCCACCTAAGGAGAATCACAAAGGCTTCCACTCGTTCCTGGACTTCATTGCCAATCTATCAAAAGGCATGGAGGTCATTGCACTAGGGGATTTTAACATCAGCTGGTTGTCTCCTGACTCTAACCCCTGTAAAGATGCAGCCACAGCCATCAAGCTGTCCCAGTTGGTCACTACTCCTAATAGAATAAACTATAGGACCGGTACTAGCACACTGATTGACCTTATATTTTCTAACTGCCCTGAGAGGATCACAGATACCACAGTGTTACCTGACGCCCTGAGTGACCACTCCCCAATCACGTCTCTGGACCAATAACACCCCTAAACATCCATGCAAAACATCTTACCAGCGGTTTCTCAGGAAAGGGCATCAGGAACAGTTCCAAGAATATCTCATCAATTGTGATTGGTCCCCAGTCTTCCTCACTGAAAGTGTTGACAAGGCACTAAACCTCTTCATCACCCTATTCAACATGGCCTGTGACTTATTTGCCCCTTTCAGGAAACAGAAGGTTAAAGGTGTCTCTAACCCATGGATTACACCCGCTCTTCTGCACCTTATGGCCACTCGTGAGCACCTTTAGCAAGTGGCGCAAGCCACTGGCAAACCTAGAGACTGGCAATGCTATAAGGCTGCCAGAAATAACTGCACCTGGGCCATCTGGCGGGCAAAGGCCACATACTACCAAGGCATATTTGTTAGCTCCTGGGATGATAGTAACAAATTTTGGGACAGTATTAAAAACCTTACAGGTAAGCCCAATCAGTCCCCTCACACCTTACTCAACTCTAGTGGGGTCACCGTTCAGGACCCGAGCGTAACTGCTAACATTTTCAATACTTCATTCACTGACCTGAGTGGAGTTCTCCCCCCAATTTCTTCAATGAGCCATCTGCTGAGGATATTGCCCATAATAGTACCTCCCCTCCAAATACTCCCCAGTTGTACTTCAGGTCAGTCTCCCCTTCTGCTGCCGGGAAACACATTGTGAAGATGCTCGATAAGTCAAGACACAGGTCTGACACCCTTGACCTCAAACTGCTTCTCCTCTCCACTGATGCAGTCCTGGACCCACTCACCTGGATTCTAAATCTGTCCCTATGCCTTGGTCAATTTCCCTCTATCTGGAAAGCTGCAGTTGTGACTCCAATCCATAAGAGTGGTGACAGAACAAACCATGCCAACTACCGTCCCACTTCAATTTTACCACCCTCCCGAAAGCCCTTGAATGCTTAGTGGCCGAACAGCTAACTGAATATCTAGCCGCCCATGGCATTCCATGCCCTCAGCAACATGGGCTTAGGAAAGATCATAGCACTGTCACTGCTCTCCTCACCTACACAGACTATATCCATAAAGCGCTCAACTGTGGTCACCTTGTAGGGTCTCTATATATAGATCTTACAAAGGCTTTTGATACGGTCGATCACTCCTTACTACTCCTGACCCTACCCTCCCTAGGACTCTCCAGTGATGCTATCTCCTGGTTCAAAAGTTATCTAGGTGGCAGAACTCAACATGTAAAAATCTTAGACTCACTCTCAAGTAGCCACCCTGCGCAATCTGGTGTTCCACAGGGATCAGTCCTTGGTCCCCTACTATTTAGCCTCTACCTCAATACCCTTCTCCTAGCTTGCCCTTGTAACCTTCTCCTGCATGCAGATGACGCTGACTGGAAACGTAGCTTTACCTCCATTGAAGCCTGGTTTGCTGAGCATAGATTAGTTATGAACTATAAAAAGACCAAAGCAATGATCTTTGCTGGGACTCATAACAGGTTTAAAAGAGCCCAACTACCCATCTCCAACAATACTGGTACACAGCTTGAGCAGGTAACTAGTTTTAAGTACCTGGGCATCACCCTAGACAGTACTCTCTTCTATCATGAACACATTAATAACATCTACAAAACTGCTAATATCAGGCTAGGCCTCCTTTATAGACATTGACACTGTATGACCCAAGAGGCACTATGCCTCGCAGTGACTAGCTCCATACAGTCTACCATTGATTATGGCATTGTACTTTATGGTGCTTCCACCATCACTGCCCTCAGAAGGTTAGGGGTTACTCTTAAAGCCTGCAGGTTAGTTACTGGTGCTAGTAGAGGCACACATACCTGTGACCTATACGCGCAGTTCAATTGGCTCAACCTCCAGAGCAGAATCTCCTATCACTCCTGTCTTACTGCCAAAAAGATCCCTTTAGGGTTAGCCTCCCTGTCTACCCAGCAGCTCCTCAACAGGGCCCACACTAACACACGCTGCACGAGAAGCGTGCCCAACCTAACTTTTCAGGTACCTTTATGTCGGACATCTCAAGGACAAAGAGCATTTATGTACAGAGCACCTAGTTTAACAACCTCCCCACACACCTTCAATCTACTCCCAAAATTGGTCTTTTCAAAAACTGTCATTGACAGCACCTAGCCAACCGCAGCAGCTGTGACTGCCCCACTTAACCCTGGTGGCCCTCTTCTTATACCTATCCTGCCTTTTTAATGACAATGCCCTCTTGGGCTGCTATTCTGTGTCACCACTGAGTCTACGGTCATCTGCAACGTTTCCCACGCTATAAACTGGAAAATCACCACTATTATCCTGTCTAAAGTCAACCTCCTCAACTGCTCTTTCTTCTTCTTTTCTTCCTCCACATATTGGCCTGTTACGCCTCATAACTCATCACTATTCTAGTTTGCTTCTAACTGGCTTTCTCTGCCTGTACACCCATCCTCCACCAACTTCTGGTTACCTTTCTAACCCTAGCACTTAATATCAGTATTAGTATGTATTGTATGTACTAGGTTTATTTTCAAATGTCTCCTGGGTTTATTGTACCTCACCCAGCCTGCTTATTTGTACCCAATGTACTTGTGCCTGTTATTCCCTCCTCTGTATAATTTCTTGTTGACGTACAGCCTTTGTAAAAGAGCCCCTGGCTCAAACGTCTTAATTCCAAGATTCAGTAAATACATTTTGAAAATAAATGGTGGCCATGGCTTGGCTTCAATTCAAAGTGCTGTAACAGTCACAGTGAAACTGTGCAAGTGTCTCATTGTCACATTTTACCATCAGTCGGCGTCAGTTAAGGGTCACAGCCTATTTGACTACAGAAGTGAGCTGGCTCAGGGCTGACTGGGCACCCATTTGCCCTTTTATTTCACACAGTCACTCTGAGGAGTGAGTGTGCAGAGCGGCCATTTGTCCTCTCAGAAGAAGATTTACATCTATTCCGATTCTGGAGTCCATCCCGACCATCCACCTGGTAGGAGGCACAGAAACAGAGTGGAGGGCAGAGGAGCTACTACCACTCCTCCCACTGTCTGGTGGTCCCTCACAGTCAGGTAGGTAAAAAAAAAACTGTTAACTGTTTATCCTACAAGCTACTACACCATGTGTTCTTGGAGTAACTACAGTAAAATGTTATGTGGCAAATATTATGTAGCACTGTCTTGGATCTTGGGCCCTGCAGTCTGGCTGGGTCTCAGGCCCTAGCCTGCTGGTGGTGGGCTTTTAACCTATGTAAAGCTCAGTGAGCAAGTCAGAGCAGTCCTAGTCTGGTGGCAGCTCAGGTAAGAGGACTAGTGAAACTAGGACTATTCTCGGATTGTGTCACTGTTGCAGCTGGGCCAGTCCGTTGGGCCAGCAAGTAGCACTACTGCTCATGTCGTCGGATACCATAGTTCATGAATCAGCTCCACTCATAAGCGCCAGCTAGTGGAAGAAGGATGGAGAATCCAGCAGAGTGCTCTTCTCCTTGGGGGGGGGGGGAGAAGAGACAAGGATGCATGCTAGCTCTGCTGCTTCACTGACACCTAGTGAAGGTCAGCGAGGGACGCGGCTGTGGGCGGCATGACCTGCACATGTAAAAGTTCATGCTCTGAGCATTATTCATGACCATGTCAACTCCCAGGGAAGAGACAGAAAGGGGAAAAAATAAGCGAATGAAGCCCTGCCCCCCCAATCCATCTCACGCTCCCTCTCCTGACCACTGAGGGCATTCCGTGGCTTCACCTCCACTGTGGGTGGCTGGATTGCATGAGGAAAGAACCTGCCAAGGAGCTGAAGGCAGACCTCACTACAGCCTTGAGGGACAATGAAGCGGTGTGCTGCGGGTGGCACGTGGAGTCCCGGAGGATCAGGTGAGAGAATCCTTGAGTGACGAGAGGAGGTGCTGGCAACAGGCTGAAAAAGGTCCTAGCCAGATGGCCCAGTGAGCATTAAAAGAGTTGGAAACAAATAGTAGCTCTTGGGCCCTGGTGGTGGGTCCCACTGTTCCTGGCTTGCTGGAGGTGGCTGGGCAGCAAAGTGGAAAAAACTGCCATTAGCTATAAACATGAAAAAACTAGTGACATGACTGCTCAGTCATGCAATTTCAGACATTCATTCCCATTCCCAAAATATGGTACTGTATTCAAAGTAATGCCCCCAAAAAAAAAATGCATTTTAAGGCATCAAAAACCCTTCACCTTTCAGGGGCCTAGGTGGATTGGTGAAGTCCCAGGGGGCCCCAGTATTACACATTGCCTATGGCTCCAGAAGTATTATTCCAGCCCTGCTGACATTTCCAAAGTAATAGCAGACTAGTGTGGCAGGAAGTGAGAGAGTTAACCCCCAACCAGGAGCTGCAGCAAGGTTGGGACAGTGAGGGGATGAGGCCCCTCATCCCATCAGTTTTTGCCCTTGGGGCGGCCCCTGAGGACTAGCCTCTAGAAGAACCACGCTTACACTGGCTCTAACTATTCGATTAATGGAAGGGCTTGTTTGGGCGGTACTGCTGGAACTGCTGCCTCTGTTACTGCTGCTGCTGCTGCTGCTGACCATGGATGCTTGCATAAGGTCATAAAAGAAACCCGAGTCTTGTTGCCTGGGCTTGTAATTCAGAACTGACATCAGCAAATCCAGGATCACACTGGAATTCTTAATATGCATGAGATGGTCCTCTACTCCCAGCCCCAAAAAATCCACTCTCTGAAGGACAGATCCACCGCTCATTACTGTATTTCTTGAGTGAATGGTGAAATCCACAACGGGTGCATTAGCATATGGACGGTGCTGCAGTCATTGCATATGGACTCTGCCACAGTCACCACTCTGGCTAAAATACAGGGGCAGAGTCCAGGGTAACTACACTGGCGCTTGGTCACCGTCAACCCAAGATCATGAATTTTGTGTACATCTTGCTGACTTCCTTCAGAAAACAGGTCACTGCAGTCAGACAGCCTCTTGAAAAGCTCATTGCTAAAATGAGCTATCAAAGCCACACTGCTTCCGGGCATATGCCCAGGAACACAGCATTATAGACTCTGTGGCCAATGTGGGCCTGCATCTTAGACTCTTACCTAGCAACTAGAACTATGTGGGGGGTGCGACAACCACCACAGAAGAGGAGCTCCCGTGAGGCGCTTGGTCCTGCAATGCCCCCAAGTCATTAGAAGGCAGTATAGCACAGTGGTTTAAGGCTCTGAGCTGCAAACCTAGAGACCTGGGTTTGAATCCCACAGCCCCCACTTGCATACTGTGTGACCCTGAGCAAGTCACTTAACTTCCCTGTGCTCCCAGGGCGCACCTGTAAACAAGCTTCAACTTAGTGTGTCTCTCCTGGTTAAAAAAAAAAAAAAAAAAACTTGTCCAACTTGGTCTGCACCTTTGCCTCGTGAACAGGGTGTCTGCCACTAGCCCCTCGGGTGACAGATGCTCCAAAATGCCAGATAGTCCACAAGGCAGAATGTATACATGTGGTCCATACAGCACCATGGGGCCTGGCAGGGGCGATGGGAAAGGCTAACCCCAGTGCACAGTCTCATTCAAGAATGTCCAATAGTGGGTAGGCCTCCTTCTTCTGGACCACCTCCAATGGAGTGTCCAAAGTCACAGACATGTAACTCATAAAGGCGGCCAAGGAGGACTGGTCCTCTGAAGAGGGTTAGCTGGTCGTCTGGCTACCATTCCAATGATGGAGAGATGATGGGATGGATAATCCATCGGAATCAGAGTCCGGATAGAGGAGCGTCGACTGTTGACATAGGGTATGGATGACCCACCTCATTGGGATAGCCACCACTGACAGGGGAAAGTATAGTTACGTAAGAACTTACCGTAACAGCAGATCTTTGAGAGAGGCTCTTGCAGTAGGTAATAACCATTAGGACTAGAGCCATCAGGCACTAGAACCACATGGAAAACTTTAGCTAGCAGTGTCTGGCGGGGAACCGCCCACCAGATGTCATGTGACAGATGTCAGCATGACACTATATAGTGGGTGGTCCCCACGCCTGCCTTCCAGTTCTCCCGCTGGAGACCTAAGAAGGTACAACAGGAGAAAGGAGTAGGCCCCTGAAGCCAAAAGACAGGCTAGAAAGAAACAGCCGCAGAAGCAGGGGGAAGGTGGGAGGGAAAAGGTACCTACTGCAAGAGCCTCTCTCAAAGATCTACTGTTACGGTAAGTTCTTACGTAACTGTACTATCTTACTTTGAGAGGACTCTTATAGTAGGTAATAAGTCCCAATCAGTGTAATTCAGACAAAGGCTGAAGCACGGGAGGCAGGAAAGGTCTGCAGTAGGTACCAGATTAAGCTAGGAGGTCCTGAAGAATGGCTAGTCCAAAGCCTGCCCTGCGCCTAGAGGCAGTGTCCAGACTGAAGTGTTTGGTAAAGGTGTGGACAGAGCTCCAAGTGGCTGCTGCACAAATGTCCACAGCAGAAACATTCCTGAAATAGGCAGTAGATGCAGCCATGCCTCTGGTTGAATGTCCCCTGACTTCCCCCAGAGGGGGCTTATTATACTTCTTTTTTTCATTGTGTATTTTATGTGTTTTTTCCTGTTTCTGCCCGCCCCAGGTCCTGGACCCACACACACGTGTGTGGAGGCACGCGCACGTCATGTTCTGAGACGCCCTCCCGACTTGCCACCCTCTCCTGCCTGCACTGCCATCGGACCTCCACCAGTGGCAGCAGAACTATGGGGGGGGGTTGACAACCACCCCAGAAGAGGCGAGCTGCTGTTAGCTGCTCGATCCTGCTCTGCCTCCCGTGCTGGCACCTTGACAACCCGAGGTCATTCCCAAACCGGGTCACCGGCGTGACGTAAATTGTGGCATCCAGTGCCTCAACCCTCAGTGCCCACTGGGTCAGCCTGCCTTGTTATACTTCCGATAAAACAAAATGCAGTTTGCTAAGCATTTGGATAAGCACTGCTTGAAAACTGCTGCGCCCTCTCTCTTGGGTGCAAAGGAAATGAAAAGCTGATCTGTTTTACAGACTGACTTGATCCTGTTCATATGATAATGCAAGGTTCTGTGCACACAGAGGGTGTGCACATCAAGGGTGTGCAGAATGGCCTCCCCTTGATTAGAATGCTCAGGGTAATACACTGGCAAATATATAGTCTGATTCAAAGTGAATTCAGACACCTCCTTAGGTAGAAACTTAGGATTTGTACGCAGAGCCACACGGTCTCTGTGGAAACTCAAATAAGGCTCCTTGCACATCAGGGCCTAAAGCTCAGAAATCCTTCATGCCGAAGTAATGGCAACTAAAAAGAGCGCTTTCCAGGAAAGGTAGCGCAGGTCGCAACTCGCAGCCGGTTCAAAGGGAGGCAAAGTGAGTTTCTCAAGTATGAAGTTTTAAATCCCATGGATGAACGGGGTTCTTGACCGGGGGTTTCAGATGGAGAATCCCCTTCAAAAAAATTTTGGAAACTTCCAACTGCACCAAAGTCTTGCCACCTACCAGACTGTGGTAGGCAGAAATGGCAGACAAATGGACCTTCAGCGAAGAATAGCTAAGGCCAAGGTCAGAAAGATGCAGCAGGTATTTCATGACCTGTGGGACAGCATGAAAAAGGGTCCCATCCCTTGTTGGCTGCCCAGATGGAGAACCTCTTCCACTTCATAGCATGTGTGTTTCTTGTGGATGGCTTTCAGGCCTCCACAAGGATTTCAGCTACTCTTGAAGAGACTCCAAAGCATGTGACAGCTACATCAGCAGGTGCCACGCATGAAGGTGAAGGGACTTGAGGCCTGGATGGACCAGCTTGCCCTGGTCCCGAGTCAACAGATTCTGGCAGAGATGCAAGGGAATCAGAGGTTCCACTCTCAGCTGCTGGAGCAAAGGAAACCACACTTGATGAGGCCAATAATGAGCTATGAGGATCATGTAGGCTCCTCCTTGCTGTAGTTTCAGAAGCACCCTCTGCAACAGTGAAAAGGGAAGGAAGGTGTACTAGAACCTCCCTGTCCAGCAGAGAAACAGCACGTCTTGCCAGAAAACACAATGCCCAGGAACAAGCGAGCAGAAACTGGGTAGCTCTGTGTTGGATGGGGAGGCGAACAGATCAAGATCTGGGCAACTCCATCAATTAAAGATGTCTTTGACTACTGACTGCCTCAGTTTCCACTCATGTGTCCTTGCCTGAGTGCAGCTGAGGGTGTCCACCAGGACATTTTGAACACCTGGGACATGTACTGCCCTGAGCTGCAGGGTGTGTTGTATTGCCCAGTGCCGCATGCACATTGCTTCCCTGTACAGTGGATATGATCGCGTGCCTCCCTGTTTGTTCAGGTGCCAGACCACGACATGTTGTCCATCTGTACCAGTAGGAGCTCGGGGAGTAGGCAAAAATGCTTGAAGGGCATATAGTACAGCCTGCATCTCCTGCACATTGATGTGCAGAGAGAACTCCTGCTCAGACCAGGATCCCTGTGTCATGTGGTCGCCCAGATGGGAGCCCCAGCCCTGACTGGACGCATCCGTTGTCAGGGTCTGAGCCATAGGGAGCTTCTGAAAAGGAACTTCTCTGATGAGATGGACAGATCCTGCCACCATAGGAGATTCCAATGCATGGGGCTGGATACCAGAATCCTGTGATCCAGGTCATCTGATTTCTGGTCCCACTGGAACTGAAGAGTCCACAGCATAATCTGCATGTGGAGCCTGGCTAGGGGGGCAGTGGGAATAGCCACTGCCATCAGGCCCATAAGAAATAAGACCAAATGGTCAAGGTCCACTGGCTGGCTGCCACTTGGATAGCCTACTGAAGCAAGGTTTCTGCCTGGTCCAAATGGAGGAAAGCTTAACCCTGAGCAGTATCCAGCACTGCCCCAATAAACTGGAGGCATTGTAAAGAAAAAAGGTGAGATTTGGGGTAATTCAGCGTGATCCCCACTTGCCTGAATAGATTCAGGGTAGTAGTCAGGGAGGCCACCAGGCTGTCCCTCGACAGGGCTGCCAGGAGCCAGTCGTCGAGATTTGGGAAGACATAAATTCCCTGGTGACGTACAGCTACCGCCACCACCGCTAGGCACTTGGTAAACACTCTGGGTGCCAAGGAGAGGCCAAAAGGGAGCGCTTTGAACTGGAAGTGTTTCCCCTGGAAAATAAAGCACAGGAAGTGGTGGTGGGAGTGAAAAATTAGGATATGCAGATATGCATCCTGCATATCCAATGCCAATTGCCCTAGTGCAGAAGAGGCAGCAGAACCGGCTGGGTCAGCATGCGAAACCTCTTGTACTCTACATACAGACTTAGCATGCTGTTTTTTTTGGGGACCAGGAAGGAGTGGGAGTAATATCCCTTTCCTTCCTGGATCCAAGGAATGGGCACTATAGCTGATTTTGTCAGAAGAGCCTGGATCTCCTCTTCCCTTATGAGAGGAATGTGGCCTACTGGATAGTGAGAGAAACCTGGGGGATTTCTTGGAGGTCTCTCTTTGAATTTGATGGTGTGGCCTTGAGCAATGAGCTGAAGGATCCACGTGTCTGAAGTGATCCCCTCCCACCCGGCCAGGTAGTTGGCAAATCTGCCCCCTACTGTTTCCTCCGGAGCTGGTGGCGGAGGCTGGGGGCCCTGCCAGAAGTCAGGAGGTGGACAGGGGGTGGGGGAGCGCCGTCCCGGCAGCCCTTTTGGACTTGGCTGGGGGGGGCGGCTCCCACTGATGGAGCCCATTTGTTCTGACGTCGGGCAGGCTGCAAAGCCTTGGGTTAGATGGTGCAGCTATAAAATGGTTTTCCTGTTACCTCATCGGAAGGCAACAACAGGTGAAAGCTCAGGGTGACCTTTCACCTCTCAAAAACACTCCCAAAAGGAGTCCCGCAAGGTTTCATCTTGGGCCCCCTATTATTCATGGTTTACATCAATAATACCAACCACAATATTAACATGGCCAGTGTTCATTTATTTGCAGATGACACAGTACTTTATATTGCTCGACCCACTACTGAATCCACATGTGAGAAACTACAAGAGTTCAATAATTTGCAGAAACATCTGCTGCAACTGAAACTGCTACTTTTTTTTTTGGAAACTCAATTTCTGGCTCCGCTTGAGCCCCGGAGAACTCTCTCAGGCATCCACTCACCTGCAGCTCTACCTCCTGGCCTGAAACTCACCAGTATCCTGACACCAGCCCGGCTATCCCCTTGGTTCTGAGTCCTCCAGAGGTGGGGCCGCCCTATCCTCCCAGGGCGCTCTATCTGCAAATTTGGGCCGGGCTGGATGAGTTCGGCCAGTGGAGTGTGGCTGTAGGGTGGTGCCTTCGCCTATCTCCGGGAGCGGAGGATTTTTCTTGTTGTTTCCCTCGTTATGCCCTCCACCACCCCCTCCCTGGTGGAGTCCTGACGGCAATGACGCCAGGAAACATCTTGCCGTGCCCAAGAACCTCTACTCAGCTCCTGAGTACTGCAGTACCTCCGGCTCCACCAGAGGTTGCCGCTGTGCCAGGCATAGTCCTGGATCCCCCGAGGAAGGAGAGAACTGTCCTCCAGACTCTCAATCCTTCCCACCCATGCCGAATTCTCGTGATCCAGGCTCATTCCCGAACCCAGGTCGACGGCGTGGTGCGAGGTGTGGTGTCCAGTGCCTCAACCCTCAGCGCCACCGGGCCGGCCCTGAAACTACTACTTAATGCTAAGAAAACTAAAACAATGTTCATCTCCCCATCCATAAGACCAGCAACTACTGGAACACTACCCACCCAATCCAACATAACTACCATGATGGGCGAAACCCTGGCAAAAGCAGATAGACTCAAATACCTAGGGTTTTGGCTGGACTGTAAGCTTACATGCGCCACCCATATCGAGGAGTTCACTAAAAAGCTAAAACAAAGGTTAGGATTATTCTTTCATATCAAACGATTGCTCACCCGCAAAGATAAGACTTGTCCAAACAACGTTCCTACCACTCATCAATTACGCAGCCTTTCTTTATAGTCACTGCCCAAAAACTATCATTGCAAAGCTGGACATGCTGTACCACAGGGCCCTAAAGTGTACCACCGACTCTCCATTCAAAACACACCACTGCACACTCTACAACCTACTAGGCTGGTCTTCCTTAGCTACCAGAAGACAGAGAAATGCCTTTATCTGGACATTTAAAGCCCTCACCAATAAAGTTCATCCTTACATCACCAGCCTCTTCCAGTTTACCCCATGTGTAGTCCCTCAGGAACTATACATACATACTGCTTGACATCCCTAGGGTTCGGTCTCGTTTTGGCATGTCTTCCATTAGATACGCCTTAACGATGTTGTGGAACTCCCTACAAGGTAGTCTAAAACTGGCTCACTTCATTAGCTTATCCACTTTCAAATCACTGCCAAAGCCTCTGCTGATAGAAAAATGCAAGTGTTAGAGCTAGCCTCCCATTCTTGAGCCTCATTTGTGTCATTCTCACCCCCGCCATTAACAGCGTGTAAGGCACTTATACCTCAGCACTTACCACACGGCCCCTCTGTCCCACCCTTTGTAACCTCCGATTGTCCCCTATCTTGTCTTACAGTCCCTTCTACCCTAGCACTTATATTTTCCTTGCCTCCCACCCTTATTCTCCTATACTAGCCTCGTCAAGATCCCACAACCCTTTGCCTTACCCTCCTCCCTATCTCTCTACCTCCATTCTCAAACAACCAAACTGCACTTATTAGCCTCTTCTGTATCCCACAATCCCTTGCCCTACCCACCGTGTTATCCTACCAAGTGTGTGTAGACAGTCTTCTTTTTTTATCTTTCCTTTCTCTGTGTAATTGGTTTATCTATTATCCTATGTATGTACCCACACTACTCTGTATTAATTTTATTGTATTATTGCCTATTGCACTTTGCTTATATCTTGTTGTTTACATCACGTGTATTCCTCCAGGATCCTACTGTGTATAACCTTATTGTACTGTGGTGTATTTCATGTGTGTTCCCCAGGACCACCTCGTAAACGAGCATCTCAATGGTGATTTTCCTGGTAAAAAATTAAATTGAATTGAATTGCCTATTCTGGCACCCCTGTTGGTGATGAAATGGCGATTCTGACTTGGTGTTAGAGCAATACATAGACTGGAGAGAGCGCAGTGCCTTGCCACTGTCCTGGAGTTCAGTGATAATGTCCTTGATATCGCCCCCAAAAAAGACTGGTCCCCTGAAAGGAGCATCCTGGATGGTCGATTGGATGTCTTGGGCCAATCTGGATACCCCCAGCCAGGAGTACCGGCACATGCTGATAGCCGTGGCGGCATTCTGAGCAGAGGTGTCTACCGCATCATATGTCGCTCTGAGGGAATGATGGCAGGAGATTTCCGCAGTCCTGACCATCTGGGAAATTTTAGTTTTGGCCTCAGAACCTGGAAAAGCCTCAAATTCCAATTTCAACTGTCCTAGGATAGATTTCTGGTATACAGTCATGTATGCCAGGTGGTAGCACCCATGTAGAGCACTTATTATTGAGCGCTGCACATTTGAGCGACTCAATAATAGCGCTCTACAAGACAGCAAGTGGTGCAATACCTCGCTATATCCTGTATAGCGAGTACAGTAAGGAGCTGTACTCACTACTGCAGGATATAGCATCCTTTGTGGCCGATTCCACTGAGCTGCTTGCATAGTGTAGTGGTGTACACCACCGCTTGGCGACCAAGCAAGACCCTGGTCGACTACAGGCAGAAATTATTTTTATTTTTTTTTGTTTTTTTTATATAATCCGTTAACTTGCCTTAGGAACTGAAGACCCCCCCTTGGAGTTGGTAATTTCAAGTTTGGGGTCACAGGGGGCAGCCCCGCGACAAAAAAAAAAAAAAGATTCCTGTGT